>WFKR01000006.1:48571597-49820680 GCA_025331145.1 Rosa persica | reverse complement strand
GGCGGCGGCGGCGGCAACGCCGCTACTGGCGTTGTTGAACAATCGAGCAGCAATCTCCTGAGCGCGCTGCTTGGCGAGCTGGATGTCGTCGACGGGCGGAGGAACGCTGCTGTAGGACGTCGGCACAGAATCGGGCGATGAGGAGGCGATGATGGGGGCTGAGAAGCCGGTGACCCTGCGGGTAGTAGGCTCCTCATATTTTCGCTTATTGCTGCCGGAATCGGGCCCGGAGGAGTATTGTGCTTCGTCGGCCATCGTCGTTGCTCAAACCCTAGAAGAAGGAGAACAGAGGTAGAGAATGAGTGAGGGAAGCCAGGCACGGGTGGGGTGGGCCTTTTATACCACTTGTTTGTGTTCGCACGTGGGAATCTAACGGGGAAAAGCGTGTTTCGGGTTTTTTTTTTTTTCCTTCTAATTTTTTTTTTTTTTGACATTCGCCTTCAAAATTCTACACTTTTTTTTGCCTTTTTTGTCTTTTTGAGCGTGTTGGGGGCGTAACTGGGAAGAGATGGGGTGTGTATTTGACAACTAAACATGTCGAAAGATAAGATTTGGAGCGAATCTGACCTAAATTCCATTCAATCCAAGCCCTCAACATGTAAACAATCGTTTGAGCTTTGCATAATTGTTTGGATGATTTTTTTTTTTCCATTTTCGGAATTTGGATGATGATGACTTGAACTTCACCAGATTTGAGAAATTCAACAGCCTTGTAGAGCTAGTTCAGTTTTCTTTCAATATTAGTAGGAACAATTGAACCCTCTGACCAAGAAAAATGTAGGGGTCAGTACTTACTACTGAAAAGCCCCCACATTCATGACCTCATGAAATACCGACTTTCACAAGGAGCATTTGCTTTTTGATTTTGTAATCAAAACTAAAAGTTACAAGCATTCCCTTTAGAATACATAAAATTAAACATCCGATCGAATGAAACATGCAAGGACTGTATACACGTATGATTCATCAGAGACTCAGCGCAGGAAGCTAATTTCCACAAAACCAGGCTCAATATTGTCAAGCACCATCCCTACTAAAATCAGTTTGAAATTATTTGAAAAAGGAAAAAAAAGAAAAAGACACATTTCCGAAAGAAGGCCTAAATACAAAACTTCTCTCGCAAGAACTGCAATCTTGTACCGTGTATGAGGGTCAGCCGGTCAACTGAAAAAGGAAGCGGTATTCTTTAGAGTGTTTCACCTATTGTAATCTGTACGGGCAGCTTCTATGACATTTGATAGTAAACCATTGTAATGTTTCCTCAAATCATGTGGTTCCTGAAAGCCATTAGCATCTTTGGTGAAAAGAACAAAAAGAATGCTAGAAATGAACCAAAGAACATTTTCATAGCCCATCTCATAGGGTCGTGATCAACTGCTGAGGTAGTCTTTGGGGTTGAAGTGGCTGCTGCCAGTGGTAGAGCTTCAATTACTGCATCTGCCAGATCTGTTATAAACGAAGGGGTAAGGCCGAGGGCAGGGACTCGGCCCCAATTCTCAATGCCGGATTCGAGGGCCAACTCCTTGTACTCCATATCTATCTCTTCCAGAGTTTCTATGTGCTCACTCACAAAGCTGGTTTAGAAAGAAATGCAGCATTGTAAGTAACTAGAAACTGTTCTACATACTGCATAGCTCTATAACAGACTTGAACATAGCAGACCTTTTACATGACAGAGTGAAATACCTGACTGGAACAGCTAGAAGACTTTTTACTCCTTTCTGACCAAGCTCAACAAGAACTTCATCAGTGTATGGCTTCAACCATTGTACAGGACCAACTCGGCTCTGTTCACCAGCCAAACAGAAATGAAGCAAAAAACATTTCAGAAAGTCAGAGCCACAAGCACTAGACAGCAACCAAAGTTTGTTCCAGGAGTCAAGAAAGGCACAGAATTAATAGCCAGAACTATAGTTTTAACTAACCTGGTAGGCAAGAGTATGTTCATTATTGATTCCTCTAGCTTTCAACTCTTTCATTATTAAGAAGATACACTCCTCCATTTGATCTTTGTATGGATCTCCAGAGTCCTTCACATAACTGAGTGGTACCCCGTGGGCACTGAAGAATATCATGACCTAATGTGCATACAATATATATGTGAAGTTCATTGAGTTACAGATTTAAAATTACACATGTATCAGAACAGGAAGATTCAAATGCATTAAAATAGCATTATTAGTCCATGAATGAATCAAACACACCTGTGCAGGCTCAGAAAAGCTCTCTAGCTCTTTTGAGATCAAGTCAGCCATTGACTTAATATAACCTTCACGTTGATACCATGAGTTTATAACTGAAACAGGCAACCTTGATAAATATGGATCGTTCCTGCAAGATGCGCTCACATTCAGAACAATTGACCTATGCATACAAAACATAAGCATTTACATGAACTTGCAACAAACTGTAACCTGAAAATCTTCTGGAGCACACGAACGCTTGATCCAGTTGTAGAGATAGAGAATTGAGGATATAGAGGCAGGACAACAAGCCTGGTTATTCTGTCCCTCTTAATCTGGCACAGATAATTGCGAAAAAATAAAAATCAATTATTTGAATCATTCAATTAGACAAAATACACATACGTTGGCACTCTATTTTCTCTCCTTCACATTGACAGGACCAACCAATCAACCAACCTAGTCATTACACATTATTTCTACAAGACTTAGAACACTCACTTGATGAACTGCTTCCTCAGTGAACGGGAACCAGTACCGCATTCCCACATAGACATTCACCGGCATGTCCTTTGATTCCAAAGCCATTTTCAGTGCATTTGCCTGTATATCACGTAGTAAAACAAACTTTTTAGCACAAAAATTCATGAACAGAATAGAACTTGAATACCAGCAAACCCTCTATACAAATAGATTCATTCTTGTAGAACAATACAGACTATGCAAACAAAAGTTAATAAAGAATTTCAACAAAAATTAAGCTGCATTATATCTACCTGCTCATCTGTTATCTTACGCAAGGGCGAACCACCTCCTATAGAAGCATACCCTTCTTTGCTCTTAGGAGCTCGAAGCACAGAAATCAATTTCGCCAGCGGCTTCTGAAGAAACCGAAACACCCTCGGTAGACGTATGATATCCTAGCACACAGCATTGCAATTCATCATCAGGTAAAATTCACAAAACAACAGAAAACAGACACAGATTCATCCAAGGCAGAAAGAATACCGGGTCAGCGAATAGATTAAACAGAAACGGCTGAACATCATCAAGCGTCTCGGGTCCTCCAAGATTCAGAAGCAGCACTCCAACCTTCTCTTCCGCAATGTGCGAGTGATGAGACTCCACAGCAGTCCCACCATAAGTGCATACACCCGCAGCAACACACAATGTCTCCACAACAGGGCTTTTCTTATCACAATGCGATGCCCCAAACATCATTTCACTCCTCTCTTCATCTCTCGACGCAGCAGAGCACAAAAATTCAAGCTTTTTCGGAACGATTCGCAATCCTTTATTGCAAGAAACGGCCCCAATTGACCTCGCGTAAGAGCACGAAGACCTACCACTAACAACTCAGTCGAATCAAAATCCGAACATAAACATCCAATTGCTCAAAAATTCAATACGATTTTGGATTTTCAGCAATAGAATATAAAAGACTCAACCTTTATTATATAAAAGAGTCAGCTTTAGTGATCGGAAATTTCAAGATCCATGGATCGGAGGACTTACATCGGGAATTTATGATCTGAGCGGGAGAGGTCGGAGCCGGAGAGCTTCATTTGGGGAAGGACACCGGAGCATGAAACGGCGGCGTCCATGGCGTTTTGGTGTTTGGTTTCGTTTGGAATGAGAAGCGTGAAATGAACGCCTTGAGATTTCTTCAACGACTTTTATACAGAGATTATTCTACACTTTACCTACCAACTACTGCTGGTTAGTAGCTCCTATATTCCTAATTTGCTTCTTCCTTTTTCTTCTGAACGAGAACGAATACGTGTTTGAAGACTTCAACGACTACGTGTACAGTGTCAGGGAAAGGGCGGTTCGGTCGCCATTGTTTACCAACTTTTGCGGAGATTCGCAGTCACGTGCCATCACGTGAGTAAATCATTGGGCCTGTGGATTGGTGTGGAAGTACTAGGCTCGTGAAGCAAACAATATATATTTGAGTTGGCAAACTGGTTTCTCTTGCAAGAAAAAATAAGTGCTAGAAACTTTGATGGTTCGCATTATAATCTACTAGCAACGTGCACGAATTTTTCGCGGGTGATATTATGATGTTAATGGAAAATATATCGATTAAAAAAAATAGTGATTATTTATTTTTTCAAACACAAAATAGTGGTGATTTGAGTATTTTTTCAAACTTCTCTTTTATTTATATTCTATTAACTTAATTTCATAATTATGTTATTGGAGGGTATTATAAGCAATTCAAAATTTGGTGAAGACATTTGACGCCAAAAGACGGCCTCCAATTATAGCAGTAGAGAGTTCGTGAATCTATCGAGGTCTTAAAGTAATGAGTGGCCGATTGCTTTATAAACTTTTGAGCATGTTGGCAATCAATCAATCAATTGTTCATTGTTGGGATTAGTGGCCCAAACTGTATGGACTCGGCCCAATAGAGTACTTCCGTACTTTAGGGTTAGGTTCACCAACTATATAAATATGTAAATGGCTGTGGCAAACCAAACTTGGAGCTCAATGCCTCCATTTCAGTCCTTACTGATCTAGTAGCCCTCTCGCAAGATTTGAATCTGCATACAATCGTGGTAATTAAGTTTCATTCAGGTTTAGTGTTTGCTTGTTTCTGGGTTCTGGGTTCTGGGATCTGAGACTTGTTCTGGGTTTTCGGTTTTCTGGGTTGTGTTTTGAGGTTAGCTAGATAGTGTGATAATAGTAGGGCTCTATACACGAGTCAACAGCAGGCGCCTAATTTGTGGTGATCCGACTGCCGCTTAGAGCCAATATTGAGTTTAGTGGGTGAAGATCCTTGAAACTTATTCATCCCTTTGTTTCATGACACAATATCCACTGTACATTTACCTTGTTCTGACTTTATATTTGGATTTTCAATTTATATTGGATTTTTCATTTTTGGATTGGCACTCCAGTCAGACACGGGTGTTTGTTATTCAATCCCATAACAAGCAACCTTTTGCATGGTGCCTAGAAATAGCTACTATCACGATTGGAGTGAGCTATTTTTCAAGCTTTCCTCCAAATTCAGAGCAGCTAAATCACACAAATTTTAGTCTGTATTTGCCAAATCTTGAATCTTTTCTAGTATAAGGAACGATTGTAGTCTTTTGAGTTGTTTCGTTTGTTTTCTGTGGGTACTGTCATCGAACATGATAACTGGAAAATGGTTGAATGCTTTTAGATGAAAACAGAATTCTGATGAATGAAAATTGAGAATTCAAATGTGTGATGTCCCGGAACGAGTTAAATGGATTTGTGATCTTGGAAGAAACCATGAATCTGATTAATGTGATTGATGATGAGGACTGGAAATTTTTTTTTGGCTCTATACATACGAGTCAACAGCAAGAGCCATTTCAGTGGTGCCTTGACTGCCGCTTGGAGCCAATAGTTTTCGCCAATAGAAGATAGCTTGAAATGATTTATGGTTTCGTGCTACAATTTTTTGCTACATTTTATTATTCTTGGTGTGTCAAAAGTGTAGTAAGTTGCAGGACAAAATTCACGTAGGAAGGTCATGTTATCTGTTGTTTAAGTTGAGCTCTAGTGATTTCATGGTTAGTACGGGACTCTGAAATTGTTTATGGTTCGATGCCACGTCGACGGTAGCCAAAGTGCCTTGACCGATGATGCTATGATTGAACCAAGATCGAAATCTTTCGCTTTCTGATAGGAACCTGTGGATCCTATTTACAATCTGGTCCACGGAGCCGATTTACTGCGATTACATCTATTGTCAATTGCTGATTTAATTTATGTGTTTGTTCATCTGTATGTTGTTTTGATTGAAGCCTATGATGATTGTATTTTTAGTTGGAATTACCGACTGATGTCTTTGATGATAAATTACTGGCTTTCTGAGGCTTCAGAATCTATAGCTTTCTTCTTTTGAATGTTGAAAAACTCTTTTCTTTTTATTGTTATCAAGTGAGTGGACTCGATGGCGTGATTTATAGTTCTTATAGAATTCTTATGAATTGTTGCAAGTTGTACATATGACTGGTGAAGAATCAAAGACCATTCTCCACTGTTCCAGACTGAAAACTCACCTGTTGATATAAAACTTGCTGTAAACAATGAATCTTGTAAAAGAACTCGATCAATTGAATGGACAATTGGACATGCAAAATAAATGATCAATTTGAGTTTCAATGTTAGTTTGTTTTAGATAGTTGAACGCTTAAATGGCATTTGGTTCTTGGCAATGCAATCTGAATGGATCATATTGGCATTAAATCATTTTACAATGAATATACACAATGCCAATTCCCATCAGTCTCACTCTTTAACATGAACCTAAGAGGGCATCAAATCTATCAAGTCAACATTTGATTGTAAATCGGTATAATTACCTTCTATTTCTTAAGTGTATTGACAATATAAAACTTAAGAAAGCCTCTTTGATCTTCAAATGGGAACTAAACAACTCATTCCGGCATCATCATATTACCATCAATCAAACAATGCCAGATAACACAGAGCTAATGTCAATGTGAAGAAGAATTCCCAGATTTGCGCACAAGTCTGGCTTTATCCCATAACCATTAGAAATCGGGTCAGCTGCAGGCAAATGAGTATAATTCTAAATTAATCATAAAGAGAAACCAAAGGATTTTGATTCATAAGTCTACACTGATTCAAAATGATCATGATTCATGTAATCAGGTTCTAGAGTACATCAAAACCACACCTACGTACACTCAGCTATCCTCAGATCGAACCAACAAAATCTCTAAGCATACAAATCCTCAGTGAGTTGTAACTTGTAAGGAGCCTCAGAAGCAACAAGAGCAATCAAATGGACAAAGAGGGGTGCTTCCAGCATCTGCTTTGTTGATACCCAACTCTTCTTCTGTATAGATAGCAAGGCCATCGTTTGTTCTCTTTTTTGACCCAGAATTTGGCTCCACAAATGCACCGTCTTCAAAGCCTAAATCTTTCTTCTTCTTTCTCTTAGGCTTGTTGGATTTTTCAGTCACCTCTTCATTTTTCTTTTTAGCCTTTTCGGCTTCAGCTTTCTTCCTCTTTTTCCCGGCGAATATCTCATCAATCACAGAAGCAGGCTTCTTTGCAGTAGTAGTCTTTTTTGCAGAAGATGTAGGTTTCTCTTCTTCCACAACAGTCTTTTCTACAACACTAACCTCTTTAGGAGTCTTAGATTGACTCTTCTTGCCCATCTTATGGTTCCAAAATCTGCACATTCCATATTACATTACTGAGAATTTACAAAAGCAAATTCGAAAAGTACATTGCAAAGCTTCAAACATCAAGACTCAAAAACTGGTTTTACATAATCAGCTCGGTGAAACTTGGTACAAATATTTGTGTCATTCCTCGGACAAATTCAGTTTGTAAAAATCAAAGCAACATAATTATAAAACAAGTAATTGGCCTCAGCAACCAAACAGAACGCAAACCAAAAGCAAGCAGAAGAGCACAGAAACCAAATTGAATAACAATCACCCATTTACTCTTGGAGTTTCAATTAGGTGAAGCAAGAATTTATCCAAAGCAAAAAGCCCCAATTTCTTACAAAATCCAAACTTTGAGAGCTTCACAAGTTGTAAACCAAATCCAAAGGAAGGTTGACAGAAACAAATAGTGAATAGTGAGAGAGAAACAGAGAGAAAGAGAATTAGGGATTGAAAGAGCTAACCTTTGGATTGGCAGTAGACACTGCGGGGGACGCTTAAACCCTAGTTTGATGCGTTTGCAGAGTTCGGGTCGGGTACTGTCTAACTAGGTGGAGAACTTGAGGACTGCATCGGCCTTCTTCGAATTCTTTTCTTTTTGTCTTTATATGAGACCTTTTGCCCACTAATGGAAGATGCCGACGAACTTTCATCGGCGGAAGTATGTTACTTTTTATTTTTCATTTTCATGAGCAATTTTTTGCCTACAAATTATTTGTTGGGCAAGATTTTTTCAGCATTTTGTATGAGAAACTTTTGGCTGTCTACCATGGGTAAAAGATACCATCAAATTTTTGTGGGTTAAGTATTTCCTTTTCTAATTTTTATATAAGAGATTTTAGACTGACGAATCATTAGTCGGAATACTCGTTCGTCAATAAAAATAAAATTCATTGCATTTAGAGATTTTTTGTCGACAATTCTCTCGACAGAATAAATATAAATCCGGACATTTTCTATTTTTATAAAAAGCCTTTGCAGATGAAATTTTCATCGAAACAAAAATGGAAGAGCGTCTCATTTTTTTTTTTGTGTCAGACATTAACGACAAATAAACCATCAGAAAATGACTCAATTGTGGTCACCGAGGCCAGCCATGAGTCATGAGCATGGCCCTAAGAGAGCTATACCACCTGAGTAATATTTACATGCAACTCACATGATTTCGGATAGTAAGTTACCAACATCGTCCATTGCTTGTAGATTAAAGTAGAACTGTCCAACCATAAAAAGAAACTATGGAACGCTGCCACGAATAAAAGGATTGCGGCACCGATGGAAGTATTTTCCGGTGTTTCTATTACCAATGTACAAGAGTAATTCAGTTCTAAAGAAGCGCTGAAGGTTACAATAAGCATGACGATGATGATCTATTTGTTTTCCACCACCAGCCTTAGATCTGCTAGCATTGCTCTCATTCCACATGTGAAACACCCCCACCTTCAGCCTTTGTTCTACAAACAACCACAATTGATAAGCAACACAGCAGACATATACAATACACAAGTTGCTTTTAACAGTGGGCAGTTTACTATTCCACTAGGATAAAGAAAACTTACTTGTGATCAGAAGGATTTGGCCTGAGTTCATAAACAATGGTAGCAACAACATCCCTCTTCAACTGTTTATCATATCCAAGGACATGAGTTATTTGCAGACCTAAAGCAGCAAGATCTAGTATAATGTTCAAAATTACCTGAGTAGCTTCGCCTTTAAAGCCAATATACTCAATCTTGGTTGTATCACCACCAAAACTATCAGGGAAATGCAATGTGATATTGCCCACATTTTGAAATTTGGAATATCTGATTGTACGATAAAAAGGAAAATCAGAAAAAAAGAAATGGCGGATGATGATATATAACCAAAGCAAAGACATAAAGAGATTCTTAATTTATGGAAAGCCAGCTTTCCATGCTAAATTATAGGCATAAGAGGTATGCAGACACCCCTACTTCAACAGTTAAGACTTAACTGCTCTCAATTTGAAATAGAATAAGACTACCGCTTATAAAGATTTCATCTTCTCCAAAACTATTCAACATGTATGTGGTATGGTGGGTAAAGAATAAGTACCTTGTCTGGTACTCCAACACTCCTTGGAAATTTTCAACCAAATCCCACTCCTTCAAACAACAAGAACACATGTTTTTAAAAATGAAATGTTGAATTCGTCAACTAACTCTCCTGCAGGCTTAATACGAAAGCATTACCTGAATGGCTTGCATGCCTTGAGCATCTGAAAAGTCAATGCCTTCTCGGTTAATGAACCTACAGTAAGCGAAGGAGTCTTGCTATTTCATTTTCCAAATGTAATAGAAATGACATGAAGTGGAACCGAGATAAAATTCCAAGTTGATTCTGAATCAAAGTTATTGACTGCAGAAACATGAGATGGATGCCAGAAAGGACAAGTTTGAAATCAATGCGATTACAAGTAATACATAGTGATAAGTGGATGACCCATGAGTTTATTTGAATAAATCATATTCTTCATTTCCCAGAGCTTCTTGCCTCAATGTCTAATTACACAATATATGAAAGCCATAGAAGATATTAAAGGTTGAACTTACGCCCTCATCTTGGAAGGACTTGTTCCGTCAACACCACCCACAATTGATATGCTCTTGATCTTCACATCTGATGTGAATCTATCAGAAACAAAAATATAACTACTCAATTCAAATGCAAAATACCAGCATAAGAGAAGAACTTTATCTTATATATTGGTGCCAAAGAAAGACCCTAAGCACAGCTCTCAAGATCCAGCCAACATACAGTAAATAGTAAATACAGATCTGTTAAACATCAAATATAACATGAAACAAGCAATGCAAATCAATCAGCATCATTAACTAAACTCAACGAGGTCATAGCATAAACTACGAGACAAAGGGATCATTAATAATGATACACAAATTAAGAGTTATGTATTAGGTGAACCTCAAGATGCTATTAAGGTTGAACAGATCATAAAAATATACAGAAATCAGACATATATTCCCATTGAAAATTGAATGAAAAGATGGGAGACTGGAAAAACTAAGGCAATGAATCTACTATAGTTGTCTAAATTTAAGAATGGACTCTTTATGTGCAATTTTGCATTCCTTATTTATGTGCATAGTATGGACAACTGATGTTATGAAAATTGTATGCCACTTACGGAATGAAAATAAGCAATTCAGGATCACCCTCATTGCTCTCCAGATGTCCCTGTTGCAGAGAAAAAGATGATAAAGGCTTCATATGCTTCACAACTGAAACATAAACTACAATTAAAACATTTGGTTAACTCGAACTGAATCACAATCAAAACCCTGCGTGCTGCACTAATCAGTCTTAGACTACTGCCGATACATTGTCCCCCAAAATGTTATTCCTTACAAAGTTTGGATTGTTACTTCAACAGTGAAGTGTAGCATTAATGATTACCAAACTCTATATTTTTCACTCAGAGGACACTGTTGAATAGCTGACTCTTCAAATCGAGAAGATAAAAACAGAAAAGTCATAGAAAAGGGTACATTACCCCAGATGAATTCAGCCGTTCCTCCCAAGCTTTGAACACAGACTTGACACTCCCGGGAACTGCCTCATTTAAAGCAGACACCTACAAACACAAAAAGGAATTCTCTCAATGACATATAAATGAAAGTAGAAATAGGTCAATCAAAAAATAAAAGCCTATATATAGTTCGAAGCATAGCAAATAAGTCACCCGACATCCACAATCATCAATTCCTCTTTATATAGCAAAACCCACAACCAAAGTGCCGAAACCACAATCCTCCAACACTCATCCACAAACAACAACAAAATTTAAGTCCTTCGAAATAAAAGACTAAACCAAGCTTCCAAATTTATCTATTCTCCTTAACAATCAAGCAGCACAAAGCAAAATGCGTGTAAGAATCAACATCTCAGCTCAAGGGTTCATGTAGGATAACTAATTTTCATCCGGGCACTTCCAGAAAAACCCAACAAGATTAAAACTTGGTCCATTAGCAGTAAGCGTAATAACTAACAGCGTAAATAAACACAGTAACAGCAAAACCAAAGACTCAAAAAAAATGAAAAAAAAAAAAAAAGCCTGGACCTTGGGGAGGTCTATGTGCTTGTAGAGAGACCAATCAGAGGAGCAATCATGTTCTTCACAGCTATGATCATGTAAGCAAGCCATCACCTTTCCTTGGATTCCCAAATTTTCTAAGAAAAGCTCAAAGAGGACGAAAATGAACGCAACCAGAATTTAGGGAGCGAACCATCGCCTTTTCACTCTCTACTAGTCCACCGAAAAGACTGAAATGCCCTTTCCCATCGGAACGCAGCGTTTCATGTGTGCCTTCTAATTCTTCTCCGGCAGTAAAGCTCGGAGCTTTGTGTGTGAGTGAGAGAGAGAGAGATGGAGGGAGTAGAGGGGGAGGGATCGGGTGCGATGAGGTACACGCTGAGGCCGGAGAGGGTGAGCAACGAGGACATACTGTTCTGCGTGGATGTTGACCCGGAGTGTATGTCGGAGATGAAAACCGGCCCAAATGGGCGGCCCTTTACCCGATTGGACTCGATCAAGCAAGCCATCCTTCTCTTCATCAACGCCAAGCTCACCATCAACCCGGAACACCGGTTCGCCTTCTCCGTTCTCTCAAAGTCTGTGTCTTGGGTCTGTTCTCAATCTCTCTTTACTTGGTTTCTGTTTTGGGCTTCTAGTTTTTTACTGGCAGATTCAATTTTTAAGTTGTGATTTGCTTTGTTGGATGAGGAAAGGTGTGAAATTGTAATTGCTTAGACCTATATTTGGTTGCTGGGTGATGAAGTTAGTGAAATTAGGTTGAAATCATGATCATGAAGTTTGTTAGTTAAGCAGTGGACAAGGTTAGTGATGGATTTTAGTCACTGTTAAAAAAAATTGGGACCTTGATTTGATCAAATAGTAGAGGAGGATAGAATTTTCCATATTTGATCAGCCTAGCAATGTATTGAGTTTCATGTGATGCAGCTTAATGATTTCAAACTTTTAATTGGCTGTTGGTAATTTCGAAATGTAATTTATGTTTGGACTGCTGCCGCACTAAGAATAATCTACGTACCGGGTTGTAATGCTTGATATAAATCATTATTGATCAGACTTCCAAATATGAATATGAAAGCATTGTGGACGATGCTCTGTAGGTTGTGTTAATCACTTGATTGTCCTTTTTGTGTGATTTTTTGATACTTTGGTTTAGCGTTATCGATTGATTTTGAACTTATTGTTTTCCTTGTTGTAGATTCGGAAAGAGTTTAGCAGTGATGTCGAGTCTGCTAAGGCTGCTTTTCGAGGGCTGTATCCTACTTCATCATCTGGGCATGCGGATCTTACCACCCTATTTCGAATAGCAGCTCATGAAGCAAAGAAATCTCGGGCTCAGAAAAGAATATTGAGGGTGGTAAGTAGTTGACTTTTATGTTCTGCATTTGTTCATCAAGCAAATTTGGAAACTACCAAATGACAACAATTATCGTGTTGTTTCCATACATTCAAATTTCTTTTGTGATTGCACAATGTTTGAAGCCTGACATGCTAGCCCTCAGATTCTTATCTACTGCAGATCATCACTACAACCACAACATCAATGGCCTGTTAATCAGAAAATCTTCACTATGGATGTGGTTTACCTTCATGACAAGCCTGGACCCGACAACTGCCCCCAGCTGGTGTATGATAAACTTGTGGAAGCCCTTGAACATGTTACTGAATTTGAGGGCTACATCTTGGAGAGTGGTCAGGGGTTATCACGAACCCTCTTCCGTCACATGTGTATGCTGCTGTCACACCCTCAGCAGCGTTGCTCACAGGATTACCTGGACATACCCAAGTCTCTCGCAAAAAGGTTGCCAGCAGACTCAGCGCCCGGTGACGATAGTATACCTGTATCCAGCCAATGAGAACATCAGCAATCAAGTTTCTGAGCTCTTGCTGCTTTCTAAGTTATAAATCTTAAGTATGTAGTTGCACTGAAGTTAATTTTTGAACATCATGTCTGTACAAATTGTGGATTCTCTTATTTTGACAATTTAAATGGATTGTTATTATGAATCTCAGTGCTTATTTTAGCATATCTGTCATAGTGTGCTCTGTGATTCTAGATCACCTTGTAGAATTACAGTTATAATTCTACTGCTGAACTGAGTTCAAGTGTTTACCTTATGAAATTCTCACATAAACAACCTAAAATTTGGTATGACAAGTGGATACAAAAAACTAGTGGTGGAGTAAATTCTTGAGGATTGGTACTTTTTTCTTTTTTGGTTCTGGAACTTAAAGATTAGTAGTTGGAAGTCTTAAAACTATTATTCTTGATATGCAGCTCGCCTTTACCAAAAAATAAAATATAAAAAGCTCAATTGCTATTTGCTACTCTCACCTTGTGCCGTGTCCAAAATATAAGCCCTTTTCATTTTGGAATGCTGCTAGAATGCAAAGGAGAAAAGGAAGACACTTGATGATGGTATATACATTAGATAATGATTTCATTTGCCTAGTGATAAGAAGTTTAGAAGCTCCCAAGTCCCAACAGCAAGCAAGGCCTGCCCTTTGGAGTGAGGCTAAAGTTTTTTCCCTTATAAAACATATCCGTGGATTACCGTTTGAGTATTTGCCATCTCCCTAGCCTATGGAGTCAACAAATTGGAAATCCAAAAAAAAAAAAAAAAAAAAAAGGTGGAAGTCAATATACTGGTTTTCTAAATGAACTGCAGAATCCCAGAAATTGGAATTGGAATCCAAATCCATCATCCATGTATGCATTAAGTAGAAGTCAACTCAAATGGATGATCTCAATCACCCAATTTTTTAATTATCTCTAGAATTTTCTTTTGGTGTAATATTATCTCTATGATTAGTTTCATTTTGATAATAAACTCTTCAGCTGAAGAAAGCTCAAAGAACTCTGCCGGCATGAGGTATTATGTGGGTCCTTTTCCACTTGTGCATCTTGAACAATTATAAAGTATAAATCATAATTCCACATTCATACAATTTCATACTAAACTATTTTGCTTATTGTCTTCTTTGTACAGTTTGACCCCCAACTGTCTTGATCTTCTTTTCATCAAGTTCAAGGGGCTCCAGAGACATCTTGAAAGTGTATCAAGTTGGTCAATGGTCAACTGATCATTCTATTTTTTTACTGTTGATGGCGGGCAAAACAAGGCTAACCTTGCTTCTATACTCTCTATCCCTTACTTCCCTAACATGAGTTTGTGCCTTCTGATTCACTCATCTGACAAAAGAACAAGTAAAAGTAAAACCGTAAAACCCATCATGACAAGTGATCCAAAAAATTAGTAATCCATCTGGTAATGAATCTCAAGGACAAGCAACCATTAAAATATAGTTAGTGGTTCTTCTTGAATTTCCTTTCAGCGCCCTGAGAGACACTTCAAATATGCTCCAATAATAATATAGTCATTATTATTTTATTAACATTCCCCATTGTGTGGTCCTTTATATTCATGATGAAAGAGGCGACTTGAGTGACATTTGGATTAATATGGAAGAGTAGCTGGAAGAAAGAAGAAAACCCCATTTCCAGTTTCAATGGGAATCTGCATATCCTGCTCAGATTCAGGTCAAAAGATTCAAGATGGCAATGAAAATGCAATGTTCTTTGGAAAGAACAGTGGTTCTTTTGGGACTCAGAGCCTTGGTTCGCTTTATTCGAAGGAAGGAAGCAAAGGACTAAACCAAGACAGTGCCATTCTTTATCAGGTTTGTTTTTGTAGTTGTTGATCAAAGCATGATCTGTTCATTGTTTGAATTCTGATATGAATAATTTCATGTCCTATAGCATGTTGAATATACCATAAACCTATTTTTTCATTTCATTTCATTAGGGCTATGGACTTGGAGATTCATCTTTCTGTGGAGTTTTTGATGGGCATGGAAAGAACGGTCACATAGTGAGTGAGATGGTGAAGAATCACCTACCAGCACTACTACAGAGCCAAATGGAAGCTCTTGAACAAGTCACTTTAGTAACGCAATCAGATGGTGAACAAAATCACAACGACGAAACGGATACTGAATCAGAACCAAGCAAGAAGTTTGTTAAGTGGGAAGAGGCACTGGTTAATGCCTTCAAAGTAATGGACAAGGAGATTAAGCTCCAAGAAAATTTGGACTGTTCTTGTAGTGGAAGCACTGCTGTTGTTGTCATAAGACAGGTAAAAAGAAAACTATGATTCAACCAAATTGTCATTCCTTTACTTTTCTTGGGATTTAACTTTATGAATCAAACAGGGCGAGGACCTTTTTATAGCTAACTTGGGTGACTCGAGAGCCATCCTGGGAACAATGACTGATAATGGAATTGAAGGCAATCAATTAACCACTGATCTAAAGCCTGGTTTACCAAGTAAGAAGTTAATCCTAGCTAGCCTGGTTTACTTCTTGAACGGTTGAAGTAGTTATGCGACTAATTATCCCTTTTAATGCAGATGAAGCAGAACGAATAAGAGCATGCAATGGTCGAGTAATTGCACTAAAACACGAAAAACACATCCAGAGAGTGTGGTTGCCCCATGAACTCCTTCCGGGGCTAGCCATGTCGCGAGCTTTTGGGGACTTTCTACTCAAAGATTACGGCATCATTGCTGTCCCTGATGTCTCCCATCATCGCCTGACCTCCGAAGATCAGTTCATTGTTCTTGCAACTGATGGGGTATGGGATGTGCTTAGTAACAATGAAGTTGCGTCTATTGTGTGGGAAGCCGAGAGTGCAGAGGCAGCTGCTAGGACTCTGACTGAGACGGCTAGAGCAACATGGAGCACAAAGTACCCAACTTCTAAGATAGACGACTGCACTGTGGTGTGCCTGTTTTTTAGTTCATTCTAATGCCTGTAAAGATCTTGAAGCAGTTGGCCTTTCTCTTTTCATGTTGGGCAACGCCATTTGATCTGTTTGATCTATATACTGTAATTCATACACACATTTCAACACAACACACTACTGTCATAGTTTTGAAAAGACAAACTGACAAGACCTTGTTAAAAAAGCAATTTCTATTCATTTGGTCAATAAACCATCAAAATGCTCAGATGCTCAGCAAGAAGACAACATATGCACTTTAAATTTTGAATGATTCAGAACCTATTCCACCAGAATTCAATGAACTTGTAAACATTTCCCACGGAGAATGAATTGTAATAAGACTAGTCATAGGGGCAAAAAGAACTTGTAGATTCATTGGGAATTCTAGTTAAACGCAAGTTCACAATGCCAATATACTCCTCTCTAAATATGGTAAAAACAAATAAATAACTCCCATCTGTAAGTAAACCCAATGCCAACCCTCTGACCAAACATTTAAGAAAAGAAAAGGATCATCTCAGCAATCAAATTGCATCATCTTTGGGTTCCCCTGTAAGCAGGTCATCATCATATGAAACAGGTACCCTTAGCCTATCATGAACAGAAACGTGTTTACTTAGGGGATTTGACTGATTGTCTCGAGTCTGAACTTCAGGCATTTCAGTCATTTCAGATACATGCTGCAAATCATTTGAAAATTTGGCTGGAGTCGCATCCTCTGATGAAGCAGCAAATACTTGGGACGGTTCTACTTTACTTTGGTTTGTTGGTGGTTGTCTATTATATGGTTGCTTGAATTGCTTCTGCAGAAGGATAGAAAAGATAAAGAAGAGTGATTAAGAAAGACTATGTTTGGGCAATAATGACAACAGAAACATCATTACACCAGTTCCCTAATTCAAAAACAGCATGCAAAAGTCAAGCAACAGAAAATTACGCAGCAGCTCAAATTAGACACCAACTATAAGGCCAATTATTTTTCCTTTAGAATAAAATAAAGGTTGATAATGCACCTCAAATTCCTTGGCTTTCTTCATGATCTCTTTATAGGCCTTTGGCTCTCGTGCTTTGATGATATTCCACAGCAGACCACCACCTGTCCGCAAACGTCTGCCATTAGCAGTCATCTGACCTCCACATGCCTGAATTGCATTCACCTGAAAAAGTGTCATTGTTTCATTATGGATGTTTCAAGCCGATAGTAAGTAACCATTCTCTAAATATCATCTCCTCCGGACTACAAGTAATGAATAAACTCACATACAAGATATATAGAAACACTTATAACAAACACACACAATCAAATTCAGACATTAGTCAAGGAGATAGTTGACAGTGAGAAATCTGCAAGGCTAGGAAACAATACCGAGAATCAGAAATTATGAAAGGTTGCATTGCCAAATATAGTGGATGAGAATTGTCAGCTCTAGTTGGTCCAAACTATTCTACCCAGAATCTCATGTTCACTTGAAAAAGGAAAATTGAACCCTTCAAGTTCACTCCCTATGAAGGATATCCCAGCTTCCCCTTAGAGCTATACTGTGAAAAGGACTAAAAATGAGACAGATGGCTTGGAGATAAAGACAACCTTAAGTGTAACCAGAAAGCACTTCCAGGTACATAATCCATAATTCATTCACCCAACAACAGGAGCGTTCAAGAAGGTAGATGATAGAATTAAGAGCACTCTTGAATTAATATGGACAATGGTAGACGCAGTTTTTTAGACCAGCAGCAACATTAGATCATCTAAAAGCTACAAGGTGAAGGGGGACTATAGAGGAGAAATATGTCTCAGTATGTAAAGGCAACCTTAAGAGTAACCAACCATAAAGCACATCAAGGAGAATGGAATAGAATTGATTGACATACATTATAGATGATCTTCAATTGAGAAAATCACTGATAGCCCAGCTCAAAGGAATTGAGTGCAAAGTGCATCTTAACACTAGCAGCAAGGTCGGATCATCTCAAATAAGGCACATATTAATGAAGATAAACATGTACCATATTTTACGACCAGTTGCTAATGGTATCTGTCAAGGAGGAAGATCATCACAATACAAACAGTAAAAAAACGATAACAATCCAAAGTTGTATAATTTACTTTATCATCCTTTTCCACAAACTAAATTGTAATAATCATGTATCTTAGTTATATAAATTACCTCTTTGATGAGATCACACAATGCAGCAACACCAAGACAACCAACAGCAGTGTATACCATATATGATTTTTTCTCTCTCAGATTTCTACATGTCTCCGAAACAAACCTGTCAAATGGAAAATCAAAAGAATGTTAGAATCCACAATAGAACTCCGAAATCCTGTCCAATACATGTAATTATTTTCATTCGCAATTGGGGGGCAGCACATAACCTGTCTATGTCAAATACATTAGTCCATGGGCCGCCGCTGCTGTTCTTTCTCTTATTTCTCCTCTTCTTCCTCTTATTCTTGCTACCCTTGCTCTGATGCTCTTGGTTTGCTCCACTGTCATTCCCACCACTCCCCTGTACTGAGCCATTCTGCGATTCATGCTCCACAAGCTCCCCTTCTTCGACATCGAGCATTTCGACATCCTCGCCATCCTCAAGGGTATCATCATATATTGAATCCAATACGCTATCTTCTCCTTCCATATAAACCTTCCTCAACCACAAAATTTTCCAACTACCTACAGAAACTGAAACCAAAACCAAAATTCTATGAGGACTCTAACAAAACCATAAATAGAATCAAAATTTCTCATTTAAAGTTCAAAACCCTAAGTAATGAAGAACGCAGATAGAGTAATAACGTTACGGAGTTCATGAGAGAAAGAAGAGTCTGCAAAGTTATTGAAATCGTTTTGGGACATAGAAACCTTACCAATGCGAAAAGGGAGTGACGGCGATTCTGAGCTGAGATTTCTGTGATTCCGGAGCTCCGATAACGGTGATGTTTGGGGTTTGGGTTTTGGAGTGACTGCGTTATTCGTTGGTGTGGTCTTTATAGTAGAAAGCCTATGAGGGCTGTGGCGGTAATCAGAGAGCCGAACTGACCTGAGTACCTGACTGCCTGGTTATAAAATGGGTGTGCTTTGACCGAGAGCCCAATCATAGTCGGCCCGTACAGATTCTGAAACAGACTAAAGCCCAATTTAAAAAGCCCAACGTTAGTCCATTTGAACATGGGAGGAAATTGCCTGTCCAAGAATACCTAGTGCCAATTATGTCTCGTCCTGATTATGACGACACATGTCCTCACACTTAAATTTTTTTTTTATGACAAAATAACCTTACAACGAGAAAGAAAAATCACGAGAGACACTCATTCCCAGCTGATCCAGATAGAACACTGGGCACACCGAAAGGGGTAGGTAGTAGAAACAAACTTTAGGACACTGAAAGTTATAAGCTAAGGATGTTAAATGATCGGCTACAAAAATTAGCTTCTCTAAACGTATGTCTAAAAATAATAGCTTGAAACTTAAGTGTCAAGTCTTTATTGTCTCTGATTAAAGTCTTCATACTCCAAGGAATTATTGCAGAACCCTTAATGCAATCAATGAGTAGCTTGGAATCTCCTTCCACTATGATTTTAGTTAGGCCATGTAGATAAGTTGTATGCAAACCTTCTCTTAAAGCAGTGGCTTCTTCAACCAAAGTACTTACATAACCCAAAACCCTGCAAGCATCAATTAATGGATTTCCATCAGAATTTCTGATAATAAAACTAATAGAGGCTTTGCCATTCTTAACAGAACCATCAAAGTTCATTTTAACAAACTGATTATCCGGAGGAATCCATCTAATATGTCTATTCAAGATACGTTGATGAATGTGAGTAATACGATTGACCTGTTGATAAATAGTACCCATATTAAAAGCTTCATACCAACTAGCAATAGGATTAGTATATCTTTGTGGAAAAACAACCTTATTTCTAGCATTCCAAGTGGACCATAAAATAAGTAAATCATTACTTAATATCTCCTTACTCTGTTTATTATTCTTCTTACTCAAATAATCTAACCAAGAAATTGTATAACCATCCCAATTAGTAGGCTTACAATGAGGAGAATAAGACCAAACCTACATAGTAAAGTTGCAGCTTTTAAACAAATGATATGCAGATTCAACATCCATATGACAAAGAGGACAGATGTGAGATATATTACGGTTATAAATTGTAAGTTTATCTCTTGTACAAAACCTATTCCTAATAAAGATCCAAGCAAAAAATTTAATTTTAGGTGGAATATTTAGCTTCCAAACTTTATTCAGAAGATTGGTCTTGGAATGAGGATGAACTTGTAAAGAAGAAGCACTTTTGATTGAGAAAGTACCAGAAGGAGAAGGAACCCAAATAAACTCATCTGATGTAGGCCTGATAGGTAGAGGAATTGCAATAATTTTATCAACAATATCTTCATGTAAAAGTTCTAAAAGTGTCTGCTTATTCCAAGTTGAATTAGAAATGAAATGGCCAGCCTTAAGAGATAAGTCTAACTGATCTCTGTTATGTTCTGGGATCAAATTATAAAGAGGAAAAGGGTATACTCAGTTAAACGTCCAAAATAAAATAGACATTGCATCTCCAACAATCCAACGAATACCTTTGAATAAGATATCTCTTGCATCAAGAATTCCTTTCCAAGCGATAGAGTGCAGAGATTTCTTTTGTGCAGTTAAAAAATAGGAGTTGTGAAGATATTTCTTAGTTACTAATTTAACCCACCAGTTATCAAGCCATGTTAGAATATTCCATCCTAATTTAGCCAAAGCAGCCTTGTTGAAACAAGTAGCAGATCTTACACCTAAACCTCCTTTAGATTTAGGTAAAGTTATCTGAGACCAAGAAACTTTAGGAACCGAATTACCCCAAAAGAAAGATCTACAAGTTTGATCAATATCCTTATTTAATTTAGCAGGGCACTTAAAACAGGAAAGAACATGATTAGGCATACCTGTGATATTAGCCTTTATTAAGGTAAGCTTACCAGCTCGAGAAAGAGTATTTGCTTTCCAGCCCGAAATTTGTTTATGCATTCTAAGTAGAAGTTCATTTATGTTAACAGGACCTCTCCAGAAAACAATATTGTGAATACCTAAATACTTACCGATGGATGCCTTATGTTGAATACCAATGCAATCTGAAATGTCTCTTTTAATGGAAGATGGAACATTGGAAGAAAAATAAATAATAGATTTATGATAGTTAACCTGTTGTCCAGAAGCTTCTGAACAATTCTGAAGAGTATGAAGTATAGTTTTAGCAGCAGAGTGATTAGCTTTAGCAAAAATTAAACATTCATCAGCAAACATGAGATTTGATACTTTAAATCCACAAGGTGAAGTAAGTAGACCAACCTGAGTTTTAGTGTTAGAAGCCAAGTTATTGAAAACACGGATAAAAGGTTCCATAGCTAGAATAAAAAGATAAGGAGAAAAAGGGTCACCTTGTCTAATTCCTCTAGAAGGAGAAAAAGATCTATGCGGAACATCGTTAAGGATAACAGAAAAAGAAACCGTTTTTAAGCAAGACAAGATTAATCGATTCCATCTGCTATCAAAACCAAAAGCTTCTAAACAACTCATAAGGTGATCCCAATTTAAGAAATTATAAGTTTTCTCAAGGTCTAACTTAATTGCCATACTCCCTACTCTTTTCTTCTTATGAAAAGTAGAAAACATCTCATGAGCAATGAAGATATTATCATAAATGGATTTACCAGGTGCAAAAGCACCTTGGGTATCAGAAATACATTTTGATAGTAAAGGTCTTAATCTCGCTATTAAAATTGTTGTCATAACTTTATACACCACATTACACAAGCTAATGGGCTGAAAATGGTTTACTGTTTCAAGTTCCTCATTTTTGGGAATAAGAACTATATTTGTTCTATTGATAAGAGTTAAATCTAAATTATGATTAAAAAAATCCGACACTAAATCGAACAAGGATGTTCCAACCTGATCCCATAAAGTTTGGTAGAATAAAGTTGGAATGCCATCTAGCCCTGGAGCTTTTAAAGCACCAATATTATGCACAGCAGTATAGATTTCCTCTACAGTGAGTTTTTAATACAAGATAAATAAACAAACAATGGAGGGGAGGATGATGGGCTTGCCACCGATAAATGGGTCGCTGAGGCAGTCTGGGTTGGTGACAGTAATTGAAACTGGCCCAAGCTTTAGTGGAGGTGGTGCCAGATTCGATTGGGTTTGCAGCGTCTCCAATTGTCTTGTCTCCAGTTTTCTCGGCGGAAAACTCGATTTTGGGCTAGGCCTGGGGCAGTGGATCTGCCATTTGCCTGCTAGGCTGACCCATTATTCCTTCTTTTCTCTTTTGAATCGCGCCTGTTGTGGGTTTTTGGGGGGTGGCAGAGCCCCAATTGTGTTCTTTTGCTTTGAATAATTATCCTCACCATGTTTTGCCCTCAATTGTAGTTGTTTGCTGGTTGATGAAGGACGTTGTACACTAGGAGGGTCTTAAGCATCAACACTTGTCAAGTTAGTGGCTCTGATTTAGGGTTTGATAAGTGTAGGAGTTTTTTTATATTTTCCTTTTTAGTTTGTTTTTTTTTTGTTTTGTTTTTGGTAGCGTTGCTATATGCAGTCTGATTTTGGGCATCGAGATGTAATATGAGGGATTTTTGAATTCTTCTAATTTCATCTAGATAGATTGTTATATTAATAGAACTTGATTCCGTTCCCCTCAAAAAAAAAAAGTTCATCTTTTGTTAAGAGTGAGAGGACAGGTGTCAAAGAGTGGAGTAAGTGACATAATCTAGATAGTGAATTTGGGGATAGTGATTCCCTTCCTTTAAAAAGTGTGAAAAAAAAATGTGGATAAGTGATTTTTTATTAAAGATAAAGTCTTAAATACGGCAACCGTGTTATGTGGTGAAGTTTTGAAATATGGAATTCGATGCAAATTTTGGTATTTTAAATTTATATAAATTCAATGAAAATTTGAGTCTCGGTTGAATTTTTGACAATTATTAGTCAACATTAATACTTAAATACTAATTTTGAAGTTACTTTTGATTTTGGTTAAATATTGATAGTATCAAATTATGAAAACTAACAACTCAAACCAGAGTGTTTCCTATTCACACATCACCTACCAAATTTTTGAAGTACAATTCCAAATTGTCCATTCCACCAACGTACCAATGTCATTCATATACCCCTTAGGGTGAACACCCTCTTTTACACCAAAAACGTCAATAACCTAATTTACACTAAAATTGTCAAATAAGTTGTTAATGTGGATTTAACAACAAATTATTTTACCAATAAAATTTCATTATGTTCTATAAGACAAAGTTGTTAGATTGTATTATGTGATTTTTGATTAAATTTTATGAGAAAGAAATTTGAATTTAAAATTCAATCTATCATTATGATAAAAAATTGTAAGTAAGTTTCCCAAAATTCTCCATCCCAAGTTAGTAAGTTTCCGATTCCAAAAGGTATGATAGTGGGTGTAAACTTACAATAGTCTCAATAATTGTCCCTTTACATAATTAGTGGTAGATTCGTTGAATCTGTCCACATTTGATGTATAAACGAGTAGAGGGCTATTGGCCTATACGAACCAAAATCCAGAAAGTAACTGGAGCTGTGTCATTAAAAAAAAAAAGTAACTGGAGCTGACGTGCGAGTATTGAGTTTAAAATTCAAGCTAGAAAGCATGCCAATCCGAAAGCCTCATAATCAAACACATTGATTTTGTAACTTTTTCTGTCATAAAAAAAGAAAGAAAACACATTGATTGTTTATTTTTTCTGATGACCCACATTGATTGTATGTGTCTATATGAGCTCCCTTTATCATGACATGATCAATTGTCCGGCACGTATTGTGCAATTTTTTCATGTAATCCATAATATTTTTAAGTCTTTTCTTTTATTAAATATCAATTTTGTGGTCCATGGTAAATTTGTATAATACTATTTAATTTAAGTTTTTTATTTAAATATTATTATGGTCTCCACATTATTTGCCACAACATATTTCAAATTAATCAAGACAATTAAAAGCATTTAAATTTAATAGCCAAAATGATATGTAAATACATGTATAAAATAAAGAGTATTGAATAAATATAATTCTAGGTGATGAAATTCTTAACTGAGAGAGAGGATTCTAAAAGTTATGTTCTTCTTCTTCTGAAAAAAAAAAAAAAACTGATGTTACCTCTAAATTAGAAGGTAAAGCATTACGACAATAATTTGGCGTAGCAGAATCAATTTCACAGTTTTAACAGATGATTCGAGAAAGTTGAAACTTAGAGAAATGGTCAACCTGAACTAAGTCAACAAAACTGTAGAAGAAAAGAATCTGAGATTTTTATGTTTTAACTGTATTCTTTAAAATTGGAATTTCCCGTTACACCGTATTTACATCCGTTACTCGTAATTCCAGCAATATTTACTGCGTTGCTGACCCGCGAAAAACAAAGCGGGACACGCGATCCGGATGTGACGTGTACGCTCCAGATTGAACGCCTCCTTTCCAAAATGTATCCCAGATGAAGATCATGAGAGCCGTATCGAAAAAGAAATCCCACGTGATTCACCACCAATAAATAAACAACGAACACACTGCGACCTTCACCGAAACACAGCTCCACCAATAAAAAATATCCCATCCCACTTTCGCCGGAAACCGCCATGACTCGGTTGGCCGCCGTCGTCGCCGTCCTTCTTTTCTTCCTAATCTCCCTCTCTTCTTCCGCCACCAGTAGCCGCGACCTGATCGGAGATGTCTTGCGCCTGCCGTCGGAAGCTTCCAGATTCTTCTCGGCCGGCGACGGCGGAGCCGATGAGCAAGAGGACGGCACCGTCGGCACACGGTGGGCCGTTTTGATCGCCGGCTCCAATGGATACTGGAATTACAGGCATCAGGTGATTAATTCCGGCCTTGCTTAATCAATAAGTGAGTTAATCTCGTTTAATCTGACGTTGATTTAGCGATTGAGGCTTGAAACATGTGATTGTTATCTGAATTTTTCAGGCTGATGTATGCCATGCCTATCAATTATTGAAGAAAGGAGGGCTGAAAGATGAAAATATTGTTGTATTTATGTATGATGATATTGCTTACAATGAAGAGAACCCTAGGCAAGGAGTCATAATCAACAGTCCTCACGGTGATGATGTTTATAAAGGAGTTCCTAAGGTCTGTGATCCTCTCCTTCAGGTGTTGACTTAGTTTGGAATTGCTGGATTTGTTAGTTTGCTCTATGCGGTTTATTTGATTGTGGCAGGATTACACTGGGGATGATGTTACTGTTAATAATTTCTTTGCTGCTATTCTTGGAAACAAAAGTGCTATTACCGGGGGTAGTGGGAAAGTTGTGGACAGTGGTCCGAATGATCACATCTTCATATACTACTCCGATCATGGTGGTCCTGGAGTACTTGGTGAGTAGCTCAACTTAGACAGCGCAATTTGTCCTGCTTTGGTTGTTGTGTGAGGGTTAAATTGGTTGATTGTTTATGCCTGTTGTGGTATATATATTGTGGATAGTCGTTCAAATGATTGTATTTCAAGTACTCATTAAGTTCATGGCAGACCAGGAGCTCTGGAGAAGACATTTTTATAGAAGGATGTGGCATGCTGTAGATGTTGTTTGTTAGGGCGATAGTGATACTTATGCCTGGCTTTATTAGGGAAAAACCATAATATTTTAGTGACTGTGGCCTTCTATGGAATTCGAGAAATAGGTCTCAAGCTAAGCACTGATCTTGATAAATGAACCACCTGCCGTTAGATTTGAAAATAGGATATGAAATTTTATGTTGTTCTTGAGTCTTATTTATTTGATTTGATTTAGATATCAAGTTTGCATGTTACAATATTGAATTGCTCTCCATAACTGAACTATTTACTTTTTTTTTCTCCAGGGATGCCTACCAGTCCCTATATCTATGCAGACAGGCTCATAGAAGTTCTAAAGAAGAAGCATGCTGCTGGGACATATGAAAGTTTGGTAAGTTCCTAGTTGAAGTGTGCATGCATCCTGCATATACCAATAGAGTTGGGCTAATTTGTGAAGTGCAGGTATTTTATCTTGAAGCTTGTGAGTCCGGAAGTATCTTTGAGGGTCTTCTTCCTGAAGGTTTGAATATCTTTGCAACTACAGCATCAAATGCAGAAGAGAGCAGTTGGGGGACTTACTGCCCGGGAGAGTATCCAAGTCCTCCCCCAGAATATGAAACCTGTTTGGGTGACTTGTATAGTGTTGCTTGGATGGAAGATAGGTATGCATAGTATTTCTCCCAACACTTGTAGCTTCGTGTAAAGTATATTCCTCCTTGATTAGATTTTCACTATAAGATTCCTCGGAAAATAGGAGAATATACGATTAAATAGAAATTTGAAATATGATACACATCTAGAAGGAGCTGAATCTCTACATTTTAATTTAATGGAAATTATTCTGTATGATTTCATGCCACTTTTTTTTTTGGTTTCTTGTTCTGTTCGTGTAAGAATTTGGATTGTCTTTAATCTTTATGAAATCATATCTGTTCAGTTTCTCCTCTCAAATTGAAGATAGAATTCTTATTTTTCATTTTGATCCTATGACAGTGACATACACAACTTGAAGTCAGAAACTTTGCGCCAGCAGTATGAACTGGTAAGAACCTGTTGCTTACTGAATTGTTATGGAAAAAGTAGAGAACACATTTATTTGGAAGAAAAGGATTAGTTAGGTAGGGTAGCTGTTTATGGTATGTTTTAAGTAAATGAAAAAGGTTGTCCTTACTCAAAGAAAGGTGGGGGCACAATCATTGAGGTATCTTGAGGTCTGTTCAAGAAATATTTAGATTCCCTTACTTTGGATGTCTTCCGGTTGGTCTCTGATGGCAATTATATGATCTCATTATGCTGGCCCAGGTCAAATCAAGGACAGCGAATGATAATTCTGCTTATGGTTCTCATGTCATGCAATATGGCGACATAGAGCTCAGCAAGAACAACCTCTTCATGTATATGGGGACAAATCCTGCAAATGATAACTACACTTTCATGCCTCAGAACTTCTTCAGGCCATCTTCAAAAGCTGTCAACCAGAGGGATGCTGATCTAGTCCATTTCTGGCATAAGGTTTATATCTCATATCTCTTTCTTTTTATAATACTTTTCTGTTGGTTTTGCTTAAATTTATGTTTAATCATCTTTTTGCATACTTATAGTTGGGAAGTTTGTCATTTTATTAGACATTTTGAATCTTTGATCGATATGATTAAGAATTAAAAATCAGGATGGATATCAGCAATGATGAAGGGGAATACTTGATTTATATTTGCATACCGAAAAATGGTACCATGTTGTAACTATTTGGGAACTTTTGAAACCATTCTCAGATCTCTGCTACTGTAAAAGGTCCAAAAGAGGCAGTGCAAGGCTCTGCCTGGTAACAATAATTTGGAGTGCTAATACTGAATGAAAACAATAAATATGGTTGGTAATTTGAGAGGTGGACCAAATTTAAGGTTACATAATATACATGGTCAGGGAGAGATTAAATCTACTGGGGTTGACTGCTGACAGGAGAGTGTACATGGTCTAATGCTTTGTATATACCAAGAAGAAACATGGTTCATTTTAATATAAACAGTAGCCTTTCTTGTTACTTGCTGACTTCTGAAGACAAAATGTCATTCTATAAATTCCTTTTTAATGTAAGCAGTTAGCTTGAAGATCTAAGACCCTCTTGACAACTTTTTTATTTTATTATTTTCTTCCTTTTTATGCAGTTCCGCAAGGCTCCTGAAGGCACACCAAGGAAAGCTCAAGCCCAAAAAGAATTTCTTGAAGCAATGTCTCACAGAATGCATATAGATGAAAGCATGAAACTTATTGGGAAACTCCTGTTTGGAATCAAAAAAGGTCCAGAGGTCCTCAGCGCTGTTCGACCTGCTGGGCAGCCACTTGTTGATGACTGGGACTGTCTTAAGACAATGGTAATCCTCCTGTCAAATGTGTCCTTAATTCTGTTAACACCTTTCTGATTCTGTTTCGTAGATGGTATTGACTTGAAGAGAAGTGTTTTCTCTTGATACCTGAAATCTAATTGCCTGATGGATCATTTGTGCAGGTGAGGAGTTTTGAGACATACTGCGGATCTCTATCTCAGTATGGAATGAAACACATGCGTTCCCTAGCAAACATCTGCAACGCTGGAATGACGAAGGAGCAGATGGCCGAGGCTTCAGCCCAAGCCTGCGTCAATGTTCCTTCTGGCCGATGGAGCTCTCTGCACAGGGGATTCAGTGCTTGATTTTATTCAAAATCTGGAATTCGAATGACCAGTATCTGGTCGTTCTATATATGAACATGTCTGGGGACGCATCTCCAATGATTATAATTCCGATTGCTTCAGTGAAAATCCCTGTAAATATAACTGAAGCACCTTTTCCTAGAGGGCATTGTATATTTGAAGCTTCCCTAATATTAGAACGTTTGTTGTGTATGAATCTGCAGGTGTATGTATTTGGTTATGAAAGTTTGGCTGTTGATTCTAATTCGTTTGTCCGCTTTATTTCTTGTCTTTTAACTTGAATAGTTTGCTTACAAAATGGGTAAGCAACAGCTGTGGGTCCAATTAACCTTTCAATCGTATCGTATTATATAATTCATATGATGCGCGTTACCAATAATTGATTGCATCTGACTAAAATAAGATATTTTAAGATACTAGTTTCAAGACTTTCATGAAAACAAAGTAGATTAATATTTTCACAACAAAATGGTACCGTATTAAAAAATTGATTAAGCCGATATGATATGATTGATGTTATTGTCGATGTATATGCCCTTTGGATAACAATCTTTGGGTGCTTAGTTGCTTACTCTAATTTGGTTTATGTCACGTACACAATCATAACTAGATTCTTGTCATCTTGTGTTGGGTAAGTCACTTTGTGGGCCGCTACGGGCCCAAGTGAGGGTATAGATGCTATTTTGCACTCCCCTTATAGTTCGGATTGACCTTCCAACCTGCTAAGCCCACATGTGGCTAGGGTTGGATTCGGTCGAACTACGTATCGATTGACTACCTCCAATTTTACAATTTCAAAAATCGTCACTCAAAACGGTCGTGCTTGTAAACAGATGGCCGCTGTTTTCATCGAGCTCTCCGCAACCGATTTGGTACATAGATCGACGACCAAACTGGATCAAAAGTTGAAAAGAATCACCATTGATTGTTGCGCTTTAGTTTGGATTGATGATCGGTCGCCCATTATCCAAAATTTCCTACTCTACCCCTCTACACTGTACCCCATTGTCCCAACTCCAAAATGAATTCCAATCGCATGGTGTTAGTGAACATTATTGCTGACACACATGGTCAACACTGAAGAATTAAATTGGTCCAGCATCGTACTAACAGAATTTAAGCATCGTTTGTATACGGTCAATAATCGATCAGAGTAACCGTACATTATGGAAAATTGTCTGATAACGTTAAACCCAAGACGCTGGTTAACTTACCATAGTTCACACTAATGAGTCTATGACTACATGAACCGAACGCCATCGAACCGGTTCACCAGAAAAAGCTAATAAATAAATTTAATTTCTGTCAGAATAAAAAATAATCCGGGTAATGCAAATAATTGGAACTTAACGCCGTTAGATTCACGAACGGCGTCAAGGGATTAGAACGTCGTAACGGGGTTTAAGAGACGGAGCTGACAGTTAAGGAGGGGGGGCTTAATGGCCGTTTGATATCTGATCAAAGGTCGAGAATGCTCAGTGTTGGACGGTTAGAAAGTGACGGAGAGTAGGAGGGGTGGTATAAAGCCTGGGTTTGAAAGGTGAGAGTGCATTTCGTTTCGTTCCATCAGAAACAACAAGAACAAGAAGAAAAGGAGAAAGAGAAGTTCTCTCGCTCTGTAGTTTTGGCCTTCGTCTCTGAGGCCTTTACGATTTTTTTTTTCTTCTGCTTCTGTTTGTTTTGGAATTGAGAAACCAATTTAGTCGAGGATTTATAGAGCTTGACTGTGTGTAATGTCAAGGATCTAATTCGAAACTTCGTCTCTGTGTTCGTGTTCAGAGAGAAAACTAGAAGCTCGGAAAGGTTCGCAATAGAGAATCGAGCTTGATTTGTATTGTTTTCCATCTTAGAAATATTTTGTTTAATTTGGCCTGGGTTTCGGTTTTGCAGATACATTCGAGGAGTTTTGGAACGTATTCCAAGTGGAATCGGTTTAGTTTGATGATTTGGAAATCTGATCTCAATTGACTGAAATTTTGCAGAGTGGTGATCGAGAATTTCAAGCTTAGAGGTGAGGGTAGTTTGATTTGCTGCGGTTTGGTGAACGATTTGTGTCCTGTGCTAATTCAACGGTGTTGTTTGATTTTGGTTCCACAGGCACATTTTCAAGAGATTTGAGCGGTTTCGTGAAGAATTCATACTGATACAACCATCGCTGATTCATGAGTGTCAGGAGCGTAGGCTCTGAATTGGAATCATATCCTTCATTTTTGGCTGTAGATTTGCATTCTCCATAGTTCTGGTGCGCCAGCAGAGCAAGGTTTCCGAAAGTACGAAGTTTCTTCTGCGAGTTTAATCGTAGTAATACAGGTGAGGATTCATTGTTCCGACTCACAGATCAGAAAAACCAGCTCTTTTTTCATGATTTTGCTGCTGGATTTGATTTCATCTTCTTGTTCCGATTCTTCAAATTTCACATCGTTTTACTCCATTTGTTTCATAAACACTCAAATTTGTTTCTGCTTTGTTCTTTAGAAATCTGAGGGCAAGGAGAAGCAATTTATTTTTCTGGTTTTGATGTTCCGTTTTCTATTTTCAAAGGCGGTCGGTTTTAGTTTTTCAGAGGCAATGCGCCGATTGCCTTTACTCTTCTCTGAGGCGGCGCAGGATTTCGATCCACCGTTGGCCTGAAATCTCTTTGTTTGTATCATGTTAGTTTCGATTTTCTGTAATCTTCGTCCTCACCGAGAATTTTCAGTTTTGTGAACTGGACCTTCATGTTGGCCAAAACTCTCTTTTCTTGTTCGTCTTGTTCCTCTCCTTTCTCTCTTTTCGATTTTCATTTTTCTGAATTATTTTCCGGTCCAGCATTGAAAATAGTAGTCCATCTTTTTGACAATTCATCCCTTTTTTCGGGTGAATAATATATGTTAAAATTGGAGCTCTTTGCTTCGAAATTTGTGTTTTCTTCTGAAATTTGAACACCAGCAAAAGGCACGAATCATGTGTTTGGTTTCCGGGAAACTGAAGAAGGGAAAAGAATAATGAGATAGACGAAATCACCGACTTATCTCTCTGCTTGTTCGTCTTAATTCATTTGCAGAAGTCAAACGTTCATTCTCATCTTCTTCCTCTATTCGGATAGGCCTTGCTTTTTTATTTTGAATTCTGGTTGTGCGAGTCTTAGTTGCAGAGACCCACAATCCAATTCCCAGATTCTCCTTTTCTTTATTTTTTTTACTTTAATTACGGGAGTTAATCTCGGTTAAAATGTCAAAATCGGTTTAACTAACCGCTGTGATTTCTGGTGGACAGGTGTACAAAAGGAGATGGAAAGAGACTATGTGAGGCACGCCAATATTAACGACACGAAGAATTCTAGAGAGAGAACCGGAGGGGATAGCTCACTGCTGTTGAGATCGAGTCCTGATAAAACGACGACGTCCGAGTTCGTTTTGCAGTGGGGGAATCGCAAGCGCCTCCGGTGCATGAAGATCCAGGTCAAGGACGACTCCAGTGGTGTCCCGGTTACCAGAACTACGGTTCGGGTAGACCGCCGGGTCATTCGACCGGACAAGGACTCATCCAATCAGCCGTCTATCACCAATAATAGTAACGGGTATTTGAACCTCCGTCAACGACCGTTATCGCCGCAACAACCACTACCTCAGCGCGTTCTCAGGTGACCACTTGCTCCTCCACCCCTTTTGCTTTTATCTATTTGCTTTTACGCGATGTTAGCCGCGTTTGTGATCGACGCTCCGCTTAGACGGGTCATGTTTCGTGTCTCGTCTTTTTCTTTTTCTTTTTCATTTGCGATGGTAGTTGTGGTGGGTGTTGCGTTTAAATTAGTGGCGCGTGGGTCAGCTGCGCTGTATTCTTGTCGTTTTGGTAGTTTGGGATAATGTGCCTTTCTATCTTGTGATGGTCCACTATCTGATATTAAGTTCAGATTTTGAAATAGATTTGTGATAAGAAAAAAGAAGGAAAAGAAAACAAGTTTGTTAGGCGGTGATACCTCCTATCTGATTGACTTTGTTTCTCAAGCTTAATGAATAGCTGTAGCGTGTGAGAATAGATGGTAATGGAATGATTTTGGGCTTGAACATTCCAATCCACACTCCAATTTGTCAAGTGGATGCTAATTATAGGGTCCAAAATGCATAATTGAAGTGGCTATTAAGGAAAGCATAAAACAAATCGGTGTATGACATATTCTACATGAGAGGCCAGAGCAACGGAGGGCTTCTATCGTTTTTTACGCAGAGCCCCTAGTGTAAGATAGAAGCTCTCCGTTACTCCGTTAAGAAAGACCAATAATTATACTAGATTGTGAAAGTAATTTAGGTTATTCAGTTGAACTTTTGAATCTAAGGGCTTCAATGCCATTGATGTATTGTCTTTCTTTTTAGGTGTTACCTTATGTTTCTGGATTTGATCACAAAGCTTTGCATATTCTTTAGTAAAGTGAACTACCTTCTTTTGAAAGGAATAAATGTACCAGGCTTAGATAGTCCCTTGATCACACCTGATTGAAGCTCCCATGCATGTTAGGCACGATGATAGCATCTGATCCGTAACGACCCGATTCCATGCACCCATTGGAAACATGGGACTGGACATTTCTCCTTCCACGTGTCCACTCTAATCCTACTTTCGACCGTTTGATGCCTGATGCGTTAGCCCACACAACCTACCTGATCTCAACACGTACCCTGATCCAACGTCCCAAAAGCAGCCGCAGAACCAGCTGTGCCCCTTATATACAGTCTACCACATCTACATCACAACATCCCTCTCCACTTTAATATCTTTTCATTAAAGAAAAAGAAATTAACAAACTTCCTCCCTCCACCCTCCTTTAAAACCCGAGAGAGAAAATACAAAGGTCCCCAAAGAAGCCAAAAACCTAGTGTTACAAATTCCAGAGCCCTTTCCCTCTCCTACCCACCGATCTAGATCGCCCCGAGGTCAATCCCGTAATTTCCCACCACATAGAAACTTTATTCCCAGAAAAAAAAAAAGTTAATTAAATTATTTGAGATTTGATATTTGATGATTACATGTATTCTCATCTCTGTGTTGGCTATTATTCTTGGCTGTGCAGAAACTCGGAGACTTCAAGTGCAGGCATGAGAGGCCAGAGCAACGGAGCTCTGAGGGGAATTGTTTCGCCTGATAGGGGCGGCGTTGCGCACGATAAGAAAGGTACAACTAACAATCACAACCATCACCATCACCACCATAATGACAATCATCACAACCACAAGTCCGCTGCGTCATCGGAGACTGCGCACGATAGCAAGAAGGGCGGCTCCTCATCGGGGAGCGGCGACGCAGCAGCTGCACCACCGATGGTGTGGCCGCCCAAGTTCGTGATTGCCTTGACCAACAAAGAGAAGGAAGAGGATTTCATGGCCATTAAGGGATCCAAGCTCCCTCAAAGACCCAAAAAGAGAGCCAAGTTCATCCAACGCACCCTCAATGTAAGCTAATCAAATTTTTTATTTTTTATTTTTTATTATTTTTTTAACTTGCTTTTCATAATTTACTAAGATCAACCTGTCAAAGTAAACTAGAGCTACACGAAAGAGTCATATTATAATTTGTTTTTGAATCTGATAAATTTGCATTCCATGTCTGGATTGGACTGGAGTGTTCACTTAGTCATCAAATAAACTATGCTCAATAACTCTGTAAATTGAAAGATACAATTGAAAATAATTCAGTGATTGAGCATAATTTTTTTACAATTACTATTTAGGAGAACATATTCGGTGAACATGTTCGCTGAATTGGATTGTTGTTTTGCATATATGTAATTGTAGTCGTCACAAGATGTGGCAAGGCTGTGCGGAAGACTGAAAAATAAGATAGCTGGGGTTAAACCGGTAGTAGTAGTAGTTGGTGAGGGTGGAAATAGTAGAATAAGAATTTTTCAGTATTAAATTCTTTTTTGACTTAAAATTAAAGTAACAGCGAGGCCTAGCGTGCACGTGTCGGCTAAGACACCCAATAATATGGTATAATAATAATATGCCTTAAAGTTTGTTCGCTGTCCGGAGCGGACGACATCGTTTGATCGACGTTGATTGGCGTACCATGTGGGCGCTTGTGATTTGACGCGTTCCACTGGATTTTTAATAGTCAGTGGGCCTTTAACTGTGGCTAACCGACAGAAAGGCGCACATAAGGTCCAACGGTTCCTGGGCCTTTGAGCCGTGAATTTTGATTTTTTTCCGATGAAATCGGGTTCTGTAATACGTTTCAGTCCCTGGGTGTATTTTGGGAATTTGAACTAGATGATAATGTTGGTGGCGGCTGCGTGAGCGCAATTGCTTTCCGGCATGGACCGCACTGCCAAGTGCCAACTAGAAAGGACAAGCAAAAGCACATGACTTTTGTGCTCGTTATTGCGGGCCACGTGTTGGATTATTATTTTTGGAATTATTTATTATTATCAAAAGCTAGCCATTTCTCTCTTGCACTGTATTATTGTCTTGCTTTGCTTCTAAGTTATACAAATTTGAAGTTCAGCATGTGACTAATGTAAGCTTGTTGATTATAGCTGGTTAGCCCGGGCGCATGGTTATGTGATCTGACGCTGGAACGGTACGAGGTCAGAGAGAAGAAGATCTCCAAGAAGGTAACGAATGTTCTTCAGTTTAGAGCTTCATTTTGTTTTCCTTGATTTTATTTATTTCTGAGGGGTTTATACATTTTTGCGTGATGCAGAGACCGAGAGGATTGAAGGCGATGGGCACCATGGTGGAGTCGGACTCAGAATAGAGGTGGGTTTCAGCGAAAGAAGAGTGTTATAGCGTATTATAGGATTGTCTTGATGACGGTGAAAGATCTTCTGATCTGATGAATCTAGTTTTGTTTAGGGTTTATATGATCAAGAAATTGTGGAAGTGTGTAAATTTTTACCTTTTCAATCATCAGAATAATGAACGGATTCATTTCCGGTCTTGTATACATTTTTGCGTTCACTAATTTTGCTTAATCAGAAGAACACGAGAAGATCCAACATCATTTCGAACCAATTGACATTGTAATCTGAGACTCTGCTTAAGAATCAAATTCAATGCCTCCCCTTTTACATGCCACTCCTTGAAGTTGATATAATTGGTAATGTTGGGGATTTTGATTAGGTCCTCTCTGGGAATCGACTTGCTTTCTGAAATGGTCTGTGGTTTGGGGTTTACTATTTAGTGTTTGTTAACGGAGTCGACAATCGCGGTCAACTGGCAAATTGCATTATTCTTGGGTGGAATGACGATGCAAAAGAATCGTTTCAGAGTCATGGAGAATGGAATGGAAATGGCATTTTATGTCACACATTATTCATCATCATTGACATTTTAATATGTTTTTTTTTTTGAAAAGAACATGTTAATATCTTATTATTACTCATTTGTTAATCCCATTGAGAAACGCATGAGTAGCTAGGCTTCCACAAATTAACACATTTGAACCAACCGGTGATTGCTCGTGAAAATAGACCAACTCAATCAGTGTTGGTGAGAATATTATAGACCAACCACGAAGGCTTAGCAGTTGAAAAGAACACTTTCTTCGTCAAATTAAATCATTGAACCAAATTATAGCTCTTTTTATTACATAAATGGTGAACATAGTTTTTTCCGACTAAGAAATGGTGACATAGTTGCTCAAAGCACTTCAAACATAAGAAGTGAGAACCAAACGAACAATTTGGGATGGTAGTAAGATTTGATATCACAAGCCAGAAACAAACACCAGTTCTCGAAGCAAACTCGTGAACGATATTAAGAAAGAACATAATCAATTCAGATGAATGAATTATTTACTCACAGTAACAATCAATTTTTCGTAAAGCCAGTAGTAAACCAAGAACATGAATACGACGTACCACGGAAAGTCATATATCACGGAAATCCAAATAGATCCATCCATAACAATTATTATTAAACAAATCGGAAAACCAAACTCTCTATACAACCCCATGAGCAGTCAACTCAAACCATGAGAGCAGATCCGAAGACGAGAGCCGCTGCGGCGGCGATGAAAGCAGAAATGAACGACGTCGGAGAGATGGAGGAGGCCGGGGAGGTCGTGCTCGGAGGAATAGCAGGAGCAGAAGCATGATCATGACCTTCATGGGCCTGTGCAACGCCGGCGAGAGAGATGACCATGATAAGCACTGCCACGAGAGCCACCACTGGAGCTTTTGTGCCTGCCATTGTCTTTGTTGATAAAGAAAAGCTTCTTAGTTCTGTGAATCTAAGGTCTATGACTGCAGAGGCAGACTGAGATTCACAGATGTTATTGTGAAGTGACCATTATAATCATATTTATAGCGAGCTCGAGTTGGTTACGGGGTTGAGACATCACGTAGGGGCAGCTGCCCGCTTCTACAAGCTAACTAAAGTTTAGGAACTGGCATGAGGTCAGAGAGAAGAAAAGTTCCAAGGTGGGTAGCTGGAGTACTGCTGTACTGGAGTGTACGTTCGTACGTTCTTCAACTTAATTAGAGGTTGATTTTATTTCCTTTTATTAATTTCTTAATTAATTAGGATTTGATTTTATTTGATAAATCGTAGAAGTGTCTAAAAATCCATTCCGATTATGTATTTTTCCTCCTATTATTTTTGCTTAGTTGGAAAAACACGAAAGAAAATCATTTCGAACCCGTTGACAAAGTATTATGTCACCCAACCAACGGCCATACATTTAACCCCTTGAAGTTGGTATAACCAATAAGGGTATCTCGAGTACTTTGATTAGGTCCTCTTTGTCATCGATTGACATTTGACAATAATGCAAGACCCTAAAATAGACCTTTTCGCGGAATGGCTTGCCTCCTAATGTCGTTTGAGGTTTAGGGTTATTGTTTGAGAGTCGAATAGAGATGATATCGACGTGCTAAAATGGTGTGGATCTTATCCTGCTTTGGTGACATGATGCTGGAAATAATGGATCGTTCTACGACTTATGAGTCGCGGACAATTGGAAAAGGCAAACTTAGTGGGACTCCATGGCTAAGATGTGGAAACTGAAACTGCCAAGTAGCATTGACTCCTTAATTGAGACTAGTCTAGGTAATGACTACTACCCCTTCCAAGGAATAAAGCAAACCAGGACTCTCTTTAGCTGACACACCCTATTAGTCATCTTCACCTACTTTCTCGCGTCGTAATTTGGTTTGTTTTTGAGCTCTTATGAAAATGACAAGTTAAAAAATTTTATCTTTCATAGCCCTAAGCAAATCGAAGGGCCACGTTTAAGTTAAAGTCCCATAGTGGCCCGTATTTGATGTGATGCGCGTGATTTATTATGATAATTTTGTTCCTTAGCGTCATTACCGTTGCAATATGAACGTTACATGGCATCCAACTTAGACTAAAGTTTTTTTTTTTTTTGAAATGACATGGACTAAACTATTGCAAAGGAGAAGAAAACACACGAGTCTAACGGCCATATGACAAAAAGAAATGACTTGAATAACGTGTCTATTTCGAACCACACTCATCATTGACATTTTGAGGTCTAATTGAGTATGGTTTTATCTAATTCCAAGCATGAATTAGGCGGAATGAAACGCATTTCGGCGTCTCTTATGTGAGACTATGACACGCCCACCTTCCCCGATGGTTCTCAAAGCCAGTGTCGTAAGCAAATAGGGTGGAAAATGATAAAGAAAATAAAAACTTCTATATTTTGAATCATCTCTAACCCCATTTGGTCTTCAAGGGGTTCAAAAATTAGTAATTTGTGATGACAATGGCCGGCATTATAGTTTAATTTCGATTTCAATGGGTTTGATAACTGATATAGTCATTATGACAATGGGTGGTGGTGCCCATTGCTTCTTGTTCCCAGACCCGAAATTCATTGCGCTACAATTTGCCCTAGCCGAGTCAACCTGCTTTCATCAGGAACTACCAACGTGCTGAGGAAAAAGCAGAGGAAGCCACACAAGGGCAACAAATTCTATGATGCACTAAAGGGCATAATCGTCAAATACAGCATTTAATTGCTGAAGTGGGGATACAGAAACCACATGCCGTAGTCGGTGAGATAATATAATAGACCAACCACTCCACTTGATGCGTTAAAGTGAGGATTTGCAGTTGAAAATATTTCTTTATCAATTCAACTTAGAAACGCCGTTCTATTTAATCACCGGAAAATGGTGAAAATGGTTGTGGAATTTTTGGTATTTACCAGTTCCAAGTTTTTGGTATTTACCAGTTCAAGTTACAGATCCATAGGAACTGAGAACAAAATTAACAATTTGAATAGCAAGGTTTGATATCAGAAGCAAGAAGAGAGAACGCAAGAGATTAAAATGAATGAATTATTTACTCATAATAATAAAAAACCACATAAAGCCAGTAGTAAACCAAGCGCATTATAGTAGTGTATATGCACCACAGAAACTCATATATCGCTCAAATCCCTATAGATCCAAACCACCACAACTACTAAAAATTCAAACCGCTACTAATTAAAAATAACCGATCACAAAATCCAAACCCCTCTACACCACCCCATCAGCTGAGCTCGAGCCAAGAACTCAAACCCTGAGTGCAGATCCGAAGACAAGAGCGACGGCGGCGGCCACGAGGCCAGAAACAAACGACGGAGAGATGGAGCCGGCCGGTGATACCGGGCTGGGAGCGGGAGCTTCGGCGGCCTGAGCGGCGCCGGCGAGAGAGATGACGACGACGAACACAGCCATAAGAGCCATCGCTTTTGAGCCGGCCATTGTCTTTGAAGAAGTGGAGCTTTGAGATTTGTGTGAAGCTAGGGTTTTCGATTTGCAGAGGTAGAGTGAGATTCACAAATGATAGAGATGAAGTGTGAAGTGGCCGCAGTGATGGTATTTATAGCCCCAGGTCAGGGTTTCTCCGGGCAGCACGGGCAGCTGCCCGAGCTCACAGGCTGGCTATTGGTTCGTTTACAGCTCACAGCTGGTGGAGTTTTCCGGTGGGGACCACCGGACCGAAACAAATCTCGCGTGGAGCGAATGATTTACTACTCGACGACGCCGTTTAAGGACTTGCCTTATTGCCTTAACATACGGGGTTTGCTGTTTCTGTCATAGTGGGGAATAAAATAAAATTATTCCGCGGGAATTTACCTTGCGACGCGCTTGAATATTACGCGCGAATTCGATTCTCTACTGTAGTGCGAAACGACGTCGTGGTCGCAGACGTTAAGACCACGCGCCGGGTGTTTCGGGTTTTCCGTGTCCGGGTTTGAAAAGACTAAATAAAAGACGCGCCCGCACTGGGGCAATCAGAGCGGTTACAGCGCAACAAAATCAGCGAGGGTTGCGTGACTTTTCGTAATTACGGGGCTCGGGGCCGAACGGGAGGTCGACACGTGGAGGGGGAGCGACAGGCTGTTTAACTTGTGAGGAAAAGATACTACAGGTGTAGGGTGGAGATTTGATTCTGTTTTTCTTCTGATATTTTCGTTTTTTCCTCGTTTTGGTTCCAGAACATTCGCTTTGGCATCTTTTCGCCTCTGGTCTTCCTCCCAAGACATGAGTCACATGCATGCCGTGAAGTTACTCTAATACCCTCAGGTGGCGTGCTATTTTACTATTTATATTCTATTTTATTGTTCATGATTGGCTGCAAATACAAGGGAAGAAAAGGAATGTTGCACACTTGCACGAAAATAATTGAGCCTGTGAGTGTTTTGTTTTTACTGTGCGGTAAACATTACATTTGTAAACAGAGGTGTAAAAAAAAAAAAAAATCACACACAAAAATGATGTATATTATTCTAAATTCAGTACAAAAATGTAATTGGGCTCTGTACATATAATACTGTTCTGGACTGAAATTTGCCAAAGGTATATATATGCGTATGAAAGTGAAACCCAACTAGTAAATATCACAGGAGATGGTAAATTTTTCAAAGTGAGCTTCTTTCCTGGGCTGGAGATCGATGGTGGTTTGGCAGTGGATATATTTGTCAGAAGCCCAAAAAGTTTGGTGCTAAATGTAAGAGAGGTTCCAAGGCACTGGGAGCAAATTTTCTTGCAAATAGAAAGCACATTGTAGAGTTTCGGTTGTTGTAAGTGCAGCGATGACTTGAGAGCATCCGCTTCATGAAATCCTCGGTGATATCTCCTCTGCCAAAGGTGGCCGGGTGAGGTCCGCCCCTTGACCAATCCACCCATGTGATGCTTCTGTTTGCTAGCATATTCCCTGCTTGAATGGTTAGCATGGTGGGGAAGTAGTGCTCATCAACATAACATGATGGTCTGCAGAACTCTTTGAATTTTGGGTAAAATGTTGTATCTTCAATGATGGTGATGGCAAGCTTCCGGTTAACTTCAAACCACTGGGATCCCTTACGCCACTGGGTAATCTTCACTTCAGGAGCCATGTTATCATTGTAGCGTCCTCTGCCATACGGGCCGTGGTCATCAAACGCACCCATGTAGCTATACTTGGACTTCCTCATGTACTGGTAAATGACGCTGAAGTTATAGAGAGGAATGCATGATTCAGAAAGAAGAATGAACCATTCGTTGGATATGTCAAGCAATGCATTAGCAAGAAGTCTCCTCTCAGCATCACACATACTCATCCTTCCCCATTCAGCAACCTGCTCAGGACAGAAAGTAACATTATTCACATATATATTACAGCTTTGCATACTATATCTACAGATCTGAACAGCAAAGAATTTACAACATCACCAAGTCGAGCATGAATAAGTTTAAACAAAACTCAATTTGTTCTGGAAATCTTGATGTTTTGTCACATTGCAAGGCCACAAGAATAGAATGTTCCCTGGTAATCAAAGTTCTAAGCTACTATAAATCATGACTCACTCTTTTGTTCTAAAACAGCAATCAATTTTTAAGTGAGAAGCAAAAACAAGCAGAAACTACACAGATCCTGATGCATCTGAAAGAACTTATATATATAGCTTTTATGTTCCGCAAATACCATCTCTCTCTACAAGCCTCAGCTCTATCATCCTAACGTCATTCACATAAACAGTAACTCAATCTTCCGCATAACCTGAAAGTATCATTCTGGCTTAAATGGAATCTTTGACATTTTGGAGAGTATTACAGTTGTGTATCATGAACAATCCTAAATCTGCTAGGGCCCTGAGGTAAGGAATAGTTTTCTGGGAGCAAGAGTCAGAGATGTAAGGACTTATGAAAATTTGAAGAGTGAAGAGTGCTTTATATTAGCTGTTAAACACATACTATTGTACCGGATGCATTTAGGTATCTGTAATATTTGTTGTTATAGACATTTCTTGTGAAAAGTTTACATTAGGCCAAGACTCTCAAGAACAAAAGTAAGCAGCAAAATAGAGAGGGCCTGGTGAGTGTTTGACTTGCAGGGTTTTCTAATTCATAGATTTCAATGTCAAATCCATTGATTCTGTTGAATTTACAATTGGTATAAAACTCCATTGATCAAATGAGGCTCCTGCCTTCCCTCAGAATGATAGTATATATCCTACATCACTATAATCTCAGTGCTCAACCCTAACATTAAGGAGTTGAAATGCTCCTTTATACCCAAAATTCTAGCATTTTCTTTCATAATCACTCAAAATCATCAGCTCTTGAAAAGAATCATTCCGGATTTCATTACGTTTTAAGCTTGACATACACAGCCTAAGTTTTTAGATGCAAGCAACTGGATTCCATGCTCACCACAGAGAGAGTATGACAATCAACAAGTGCACAAAGTAAAAATTAGAGAAACTACAGGTAGATTAAATTGAAACTCATTGAAGAATGCTCAGTATAACATGCAATCCCATAAAAGGAATGAATATGACATAGATGGATACATACCTGGCTAGGAATATGTCTCCCATGAAAAACCGAGGAAGGTGGAAAATGAGGTTGAAATGATGGCAGTGAATGAACATAGACTGAATAAAATCCTTCATGCCCCTTCAGAAACCTCTCCCAAATTGGTGCCAGAGGCAAAGGCCCCTTGGTCAAGAACATGAGCGCAATCTTTGGAACTCTCTCGAAAGGATACTTCTTTCTCCTAGACGACAAAGAAGCCCTCCACAACAGTTCTTCGTCATTCATAGTGTGCATCAAATTCGATGGCGGCTTAATCCATCTATCCAAACCAGTTGGTTCCTCAAAACATGGCTGGACAGAGGACGTGACTGAAGTCATCACGTTACTAATCCCAAAATGCCGAATGGTGTATATGCTAATCACTGAGAAAGTAATACAGAAAGCGAGAAACAGCACAAATAACTGAAGCATCCGAATCGGCAATGCCTTGGTTTGGTTCGTCCTGCTACTACTAACTCCCGGGTCCTTGCCTTCCTCTAATGGCACAACCCTTGATTGCATCACTTGCATCTTGAATTGAAACACAAAATATACACCAGAAACCAACTGATTTCTACAAAGTAACTCCAATTCTCAAAACTATGCACACCTATTGACTTTGGTGTAGCTCAAAATTGAATCTTGCATCACTAACGGTAAAGTTGACTCGAATACAAATATGTTGGAATCTGAAACTCTTCGCTTTCTTCAAAACCGAAAAGCCAGTAAGTGAAAATGAACTGGGGATAGATCTGAAACTAATACTAGAGTACCCCAAATCTACTTTTAGCACATGGGTTTTCCCTAAGCAGAGAGTTATCAAGAATATAAACTAAGATCTCGGATTGATATCGTTTTGCTTGGCTCATGAAAAAGTATAACGTACCATCTGAGTTTGAAGGTTGAAAGCTGCCGAACTGGTGAAGATTAGAGAAGACTTTGGATCCCTGAGAGCTTGAATTGCGCCAACAAATACGGAGGAGACAGAGAAGGGTGGTGATCAAATGGATGGCGCCACGCAGAGAAGACTTGGGAGAATGGAAAGGAGAAAGGTGCGTGACCAATAAGCTCAAATGATGAGAGGTTTTGAAAGAGGGAGTATGGCAGAGAGCATGGACTATTTGTGTGATGAGCTTACATGTGTAATTTGAGAGATTTGAGGTGGGATTAGATTTGATTATTGTTTATGGAATCAGGGAGGTTTAAGGAAGTTGCACGATGCGAGTGAGGGGGTGAAAGGGGGTTGGTTTTGTCGGGAAGTATCAAATTGCGCCGTGAAATGTTAGGCAAGGCAAGGTCGGTAAGTTGGGAATGACATAAGCTCTGCGAGAGTGCGAGTGATAGAAATAGTTGCGCGTATGTCCTTCTCTGGTAAAATTCAAAATTAAATGATAACTGTATAATGTATTGTAGCCTGCCCTTTTTGGAAGAGCCATGAATACGCCTAAAAAATTATTGGCTCTGTGCTGTATCGTTTTGGACACATTCGGAAAAATCTACTCATTGATTACGAGAAATAAAGAAGGTAAATACAGACAAAGGAAAGATAGGAGGTTAATTTGGAAAAATGGTAATTCAGGGGAAAGATAGAAGGTCAATTTGGAAAAAATTAATGGTCAATTCGGGAAAATTAATGGTCAATTCATTGAATGTAAACACACAAGGGAAAGAGAGAAGGTCAATTCATCCGTTCTTCGTCCTTGTCATAGATGGTATTCATAGTTGCAACTTCAGTCAGTATGGATTGACTGAGACGTCAATAGGTTTCAAGACTTTCTCTGTTCTTCGTCCTCGCCAAAAGTCCCAAAACGTCTGTTCTCTAATTGAGTTTGAACTATTACTTATTTAGATATTTATTATTATTTCTATTAGAAAGAGTTATGTTAGAGTTTTATTTTTTTACTCAAAATATATGTCGTTATTTCTGATTGATAAGTTGGGAAATGGGTGAACAAGTAAGTTCACCTAGGGATGAATCCAAGAATTGTTCATGTAGAAAATGGATCTAAGGTCTCTCCCGATGCCAATTTCCTTGGTGTATGTGAAAAAAAAATTGGTGACACTAGAGAAAATGAGAGAAAGTGAAAGAAAAGATGAAAAACTAAAGAGAAAGGGTGAGTGCATGATATTTATATACTTTTTGAATAAACATGCCTGAAAGTTTTGACTACTGAAGCTGCAGCAATAGAAAGATCCGGAGTATAAGTAGCATCAGTGACAGCAAGAATCACCTTCTTAACCGCATACGTACGTACAAACAGCTCGCTTCAAATTGTTACTAGCTTACTACAAATTCATGAGTTGCTATACTTTTTATAGGTATAACCGTATATATGAAGAGTTCGGTAGGATTCCATCTCATCAAAATATACAAGTCATAAGCAGTTAGGAATATTTTCAGACTAATTCAAGATTAGACAATGACATCCATAATCAGATATGAGATTTTTCAAAACTGAACAATGTGCGAAAGCATATTTAACATCCATGGCAACGATAATGTTCAAGATATATTACCATCTTGCTACTTACAAATTTCTCCCCACATGGCCACATTACAAAAAACAGTCGAGAGGTTTCCAATTTCTTCGCAGAACACTTGTTAGCTGCAGTTACCACCTACATGTATATCCAGGCCTAAAAACAGTAAAATTAGCATGGAGATTGGAAATCTTAACTGGACGCTCTCCCCTCTCATCGTACTCAGCAAACTTCCCTTTCGACAAGTCAACATTGTCAAAAGTTGTCCCTGCCACCTACAGAAACGAACACTGGATTAAGTCGACGTTCTAAGAGATTCAGTGTTCTAACATTCTATAAATGTGATATGCCACAGTAAAATAGGAAGTGGCTGTGTGAAGAAGAGTAGAAGACACTTACAGATTCAACCTTCCACCCACCACTGAAAACGAAATCCACAGGCTCATAACCCTTGCAATCGAACATCATCAAGGGGCAATAAACCCCTGTCTGGGTCAGGGGTCTACCATGTTCTGGCATCATTCTCACACTCCCTTCCCTCTCACAAAACTTGCACTACAAGGAAAAAAGGTGCAAACACCCACCTTATTATCCACGGCAAAACTTCACCAAAAAAAAAAAAATACGCGTTCAACAATTAAAGTATAAAACATAAAAGGAAGGAACCAATGTCCATTCACTGAAACTATGCAACAGTGATGTTATAGCCACCAAAGTACTGATGGACGATGCACATGTCACAAAAGAAGGGGAACCAGAGACCGACCTCAAATCCCAGCTGGGGACAAAACCAAAACTAAGAATGGGAAATACCAAAAGCAAAATACATACTGTAAATACTCTAATAACATCTTTACTTCTTGAAACCTAGAGAAGAAGAGGGTTTATCTTCCGAACAAGATCAGGGGCACCCTTGCGTTTGCCCAGGTTCAATCTCACACCAGCTTCTTTCAGCTCTCCGCAGCCCTCACATTTCAGCTACAAAAGTAGAAATAGATAATGTTATAGGGAGGAAAAAAAGAAAAGACTATTGAGCTCAGGAGATCAGTGACGAGCTGCTTTAGAAATTTAAAAAACAAACGTCGACAGGAGTTGTTACAAAAAGAAAAAGAAAAAGAAAAAGAAAAAGAATCGAATCAGAGTAGGAATTGAGGAGGTTAATAGAAGTAGAAGCAAACTCTTGACATTCACCTTGAAGAGATAGGTGAAGTCGGGGTCCTTGAAGCCTCCTTGGGGCTGAAGGTTAGTGAGGCTCTGGAGTTTGGCCCTGATCTGAAGCAAGAAGCGCACCATTTTCTGGTTAGCGTCAAGATCAAGCTCTGGAAAAGTTTGATACCTCTCAATTTTTTCTGTTCAATGATTGTAAAACTACTAAACATGGCTAGAACATAGCTAGTATTTATACAAACAACCAAGTCCTAAGCAAAACCTAATTAGGCATCCAGAAAACCTTGCAAAGCAAGAAGAACAGTCCAAGTAAAAATAGAAAAAGAAAATCTAAACAAAAAAGATAAATCAACCTACTGCTGATTCGGCCTACACAATATTTTTCTACTAAAAATTGCAATGAAGTCATAAACCCATAGCAACAAATTGATCAAGCGCTTTTGGACTGTAGGTCCAATTTTGTTTTCATCAAAATATACGTGCTTTCTATATTTTTTTAATTCTCCTTTATAAAAAAGTTAGTTAAAAATTAAACTAGAAATATGTTTTGAGAATTTTAAAAACGTTGCTCCAACCATGCTAAAAAATTTAATGAGTCAAAAATTATTAATCTTTTTATTTGCAAATTGAGATGAGTGTTTCTATTAAGACTTCCAAATCTACTCACTTGACCTCACTCTATTATTAATTATTAAATGACATATTTAACTTACTATAAAATGACTATTAAGAACAATAATTATATCAAAAAAATATTATATTTATTTTATGTAGACTTTCAAATTTAATAATATTAGATTGTATTCTTTATTATTTTTCTTATCTATTTTCATTTTCCAATTTCACTACATACTCATTAAAGCATTCATATATATATATATATTTAATAAGAATTAAAAATATGACTATGATCATGTGACATAAAAATGTATGATATATATGTTGAACGCATATTGGTGAGGGAAGACAAAATAAATCCTATTATAATTTATGACTTAAATCTAAGTCTATCCATTATATTTTACGAAAAGCTAGCAGTTAAAAAAAAACTAAAAAATATTTAAATAATTAATCATGCGGTACAAAAAGTAGAGAAAATAAATAAACATTAAGAACAAATTTCTTTTTTTTAAAAGCTAAAATAGAAAAAAAAGTATAAGAAAAAACCACAAAATAGTTCATGTTATTTTCTTATTTGTTAGAATTAATTTTTGAAACTCAATATCTTATGTTTGATTTTTTTTTATTGAAAAAGAGATTTATGCGTGTTGTTTGATTAAGGTATATATATGTAGTTAAGATTTATAGATTAATTAAATCATTGAAATGAGTAAGTTTTTTATTTTAAAGATAATAATTTGTTTATGAGTGAGGTTATTTGAGGAACTTTAGTGAGTAAATTTAGCATTTGAAAATTTGAAAGGATGTGTAAAAAACATAGAGATCAAGTGAATAAATTTGAAGATTCTAATAGAAAAACTCTACGAATGCTAATGATTGGACTATACCGAGGGAAATTAGATTATCTTAAATGTAGTATGTAGATTATATAAATGCAATGATGATTCGGTGCGACGAGGACCACAATAACAAATCTTAAACTTTAACCTTTGGGCTACTATGACCCAAAATGGTTCGTTTTGTGCTCAAAATTTGGCAGATTTTTGCATCGTGAACGATCGTCCGGCCCAGCCCATGAGAACAAAATAAGCCCAAGAAGAGGCGAGCCATAGTCTTCGTCTTCATCCTCCTCGACTAGTTAGTAGTAGAGACCTAAATCGGAAAAAAAATGGTGCTCTTCGCGCTACAGATTACGGCCGAGCTCGAAAACCTCACTAATCTTCAGCCCCGGGGAGGCTGCGACGATCCGGAATTTACCTATCTCTTCAAGGTAAAGTCAAATTTCTTGATTTTGTAGCTGAAAATGGAAAATAGACATGGCTGCTCTTCATCAAAATTATTTTACTGTAATTTTTGTAGTTGAAATGTCAGAGCTGTGGTGAGCCGACTCAGAAGGAAACTGCTTTGAGCTTGAGCGAGTCTGTTCCTCTTCCGGTGGGCAAGGGTACCACGAATCTCATTCAGAAGGTAAATTCTGTCTTTCTGTGCTAATTAATTTAACCTTGCGTTATTCTATTCGGTAAAAATTGATCACATTGTTCTGAATTGTTCTTAAATGCTTGCTTGGTTGAGCACAATGCCGTGTTAATTAGCTGTGGAAACTTCTTTGTGTTCAGTGCGGTTTCTAGATTTTGTAGTTTTTCTGTACAGAGCTTCTTTCTTGTGTTATTCCTCGTTTTTACGGTTGCCTGACCCTGGTAGGTCTGGTGTCAATTGTTTCGTGACATGTGTATTCATCAGTTCTACTAGCTATGATATCACTACTGCATGGTGTTAAGAGTATGGATACCAGTTTTCTTAATTTCTGGTTACATTTTTCTGTAGTTGTGTGGTGATTTGCATCTTTTCTCCTTGCAGTGCAAGTTTTGTGGCAGGGAAGGAACCGTAACAATGATGCCTGGTCGTGGTCGACCATTGACTGAGGAGTTAAGTGAAGCAGGGAAGTTTGCCCCCTTGATGGTGTTCGAATGCAGGGGTTATGAGCCTGTGGATTATGTCTTTGGTGGCGGGTGGAAAGTTCAATCTGTAAGTTTCTCCTTCTTAACAAGGCCCTTTCTATTATGCTGGAGTGATGCTCGTGGAATGTTTGAACAGTTCGTCTTACTTATGGCTGGTGAATGATTGTTGAGCTGAATGACCTTTTACTACTACGAACTTCAGCATATGCGTTAGATTATTTTATTACTTTCTTCTCCTCTTTTTGTTCGTCCTCTTAGTTTGTATTGCATTATATGCCCTATACTCTGGAACCTTCAAAGCTTGTTTTGATTTTGTTTTCTTTTTTGAGTTCTGCTTTGTAATGTTACAAGATCCATCTTATATTTTAATTTCACTGCTGTCTCTGGGTTCAACAAATTACGGTCTCAGTCTATTGGGATTTGTACCTTTTCTTTCACACTCAGGGTTCGTGTATTTTTTTTTTTTTTTTTTTTTTTTTACTTTTCAAAGAAAATAATCTGACAAAACACTTCAGTTCTCTCTTTATTTATGTTTTTCAAATCAGATAAATATTGGCTGAATATTTCATTATCTTTGGACATTATCAAGGAGTGCGTAGAAACATTAAAGTAGCATACTACTAAGGAACTTGAACTGGAATTTAGTGAATTGTTTTATGTGCTCATAATCATGTGCAGTACATTGAAAGGACAAAGGTGTTTTATGAGCTTCATGTGTGTGAGAAACTGAAAATAGGTCTGTCTGGTTAATTCATCTCATGTGATTAGTGTAGCAAATTCAAGATCTGGGAATTCCAGAAAGTAGTGATGTTCTTTTTGTAATCATCCCTCTTGTATAGCAGATTTAATAACAGATACATACCGTGTGGACTGGACTGGAAAAGGTGCCACTAAATGTCATAAATGTTCACTTCACTAGGAAGCTTGTGATACCCACCTACTTCCTTGCCCCAGCACAAGGAGATGAAATTATTATTTTGGGTTAAGAATGGAAGTTAGAATAAAGAAAAGGAAAGCAAATGACTGGACTCCAGTCTAATGAATCTGTATTTAAAGTCATCTTTTTGTGAGAGTTGTGAAAAAATTGGGAGATAGTTTCATTCGAAAGTTCAGCTTAGTTTCACTTTCATATGTTCTACTTATTATTCTCTAGTGTTATCAACTGTGTCAATATTTATCTTTATGTTGACTTAAACAGCTATTTGTTTCTGTAGTTGGCTGGGACAACATTTGATGATGTTGACTTGTCAGAGGAGGAGTTTGCTGAATATGATGAGAAGGGAGAGTGCCCAGTTATGATCTCCAAGCCCTCTTCTACTTTTGTCGTGCTGAAGAACTAGAGTGGATAAGTAACTTTTAGTACATGCGGAGTTAGCTGGTCTCTTGTGGATAAAGATAGAATCAAAGGAACCTTCAATGGGCGGAAAATTTGTTGTAGCAGCTTGGTAACCTTGGGACTTAAATCGCGTTCGTGGATGTTTTGATGTCTCGTGTTCAAAATGGTTCTGCGGATATGTCTCATTGCAGAACAATTTGTTGTAGTCTGAGAATATGTTGTGTAATAACTAGTGACTGCATAATCCTGAATTGGAATTTGGGTTCTGTGGTGTTGCACTGTCTTATATTTTGCTAATAATTTAAGTTCAACTTATGTTTCTTGTTTCTTTCCTTTCCTAGTTGCTTATGACTTATTGGTTACTGAATCCTGCCAAATTCTTCAAACTGTTAAAATATGCAATAGCATTTTAACAGAATCCTACCACCTTTTTTTTTGGTTCAATCAGGATGCATCTATCAAGGATAATCTGACAGGAGTGATTACTTGGTTTTGGAATAGCATGTAACATTGATAAGTGGTGGTTCGGGTATTTGTTTTATAGGACAAAAAAGAAGTAGAAGAGAGAAATTACATCAAGTCTCTGAAGTCAATTTATGTCAATTGATTCGCTCAACATCAAGTCTTTGACACATGAAACAATTACATAAGCATAGACCACGAACACATTGTATTATGGTAGTCGGATACTCTGATAGTAGAAAATAACACATTGAAATGTCAACTGATACACTTTTGTTAGTCAATATTGTATATAAATAGTCCATAACATCCTCAATAGAGGATCATAGACAATCTATTCAATACAAACAAAAGTGTTTTATTTTCTATTTGATAACAGGGTATTGTAAAAATTGACATCATGGGCTCCAACCTTTTTTTCTGAACCTATGACTGATGAAACAATCCCACTATAATAACCTGGTCACACTAGTTTGTTACAACAATTCCTTTAACTCCTTGTTAAAGAAAACACCTATGTGGCAACTACCGTTCTGTAAAAACATACTGCAATTCAAATTTTGGATAAGGAAAAAGAATGAAATTGGCATGATTGGAAGGTTAATCATGCAAATTGGCAGACATGTAGTTGGCTGAAATAATTTGAATGTCTTCCAAGTAATGTAAACAGAAACATATGTAGATGTGTGTGTGTGTCATGTATATATATGGGTAGATGTGTGTGTGTGTGTCATGTATGTATATGGTGCATGTTGTGGAGGTATATCTGAGTTAGTTTATATCAGATCAAATTTTCATTTCTTCATTCTTGCTTTTAACAACAAATTAGATGGGGAAACAATTGAATTGGAGTGGGCTGATCAGATTGAGGGGAATGGTAATTATTCTGGGAGTTGCTCTAATTGGATATTTTGGGGTACTTGGGGAGGGTAACATGTTCTCTAAACAGAAGGTTTCGGAAGTTGAAAGAAAATTAAGCCAACTTAGAAAACCTGCAGTTAAAAGCATTCAGGTATTTACATATCAAGTTATCCCAGCTCTACATATTTTCCTCAGTGCCACTGTCCCGAACTACTTTATGGGTTTGCTTGTAGAGTGAAGATGGTGATATCATTGATTGCTTTGACATTTACAAACAGCCAGCTTTTGATCATCCTGCTCTCAAAAACCACACCATCCAGGTAACTCTTCTCTTAATTGATATACGGCATGTTATGTTGACAGATTTTCAGTTTCATACGTCAACATAAGCGTGACACGGACAAGATTTCCCATTGAGCATGTGTGTAAGTTTGCAGATGGCACCTAGTTATGATCCAACAAAGGAGACAGAGCCGACAATGACCAAATTCGAAAGATTAGAGAGGAAGAGGAACCAACGATCTTTTATGATGGTGACACAATCATGGAAGAAGAATGGAAGCTGTCCAGAAGGAACAATCCCGGTGAGAAGAATCAGAAAAGAGGACCTGCTCCGAGCTAGCTCGGTTGAGGCCTATGGAAGGAAGAAACATAGCTATTCTCGTCCTCATGTTTTGCATGAGTCTAGTACTAGTCACAGCAACAGAACTGTGAACGTTCTACAAGCAAATCACTCGGTACATCAATTATTCTCATTTCCTAATTCAAGTGTTTCTAATTTAGTGTTGAAAGCAAGTCTCATTTTGGTGTTATATGTATAATGGGATGAATGACGATGATGATATATATTACAGAAGGCAATATTGCTTACCGAAGGATACAGATATAATGGAGCCAAAGGTGATATCAAAGTTTGGACTCCTAATGTTGATTTTGACGATGATTACACTACTTCCAAAGTTTGCCTCATCAATGGTCCTTATTGGGCATTTGAGAGCGTTGAATCTGGATGGGCGGTACATACATGCTAATGATCACAACCTTTCACATTCATAAATTTAGTTAAGCTAGCTCGCATTTTCTCTTATGCCAAATTCAATTTTCTTCAGGTGAATCCGAGTGTGTACGGAGACAGACAAACTCGATTTATGGTGTATTGGACGGTAGGAGTTGATCAAATTGAATCATTCATGACTCGAGACAATTAATGGTTAATTTTCCAGTGCTAAGTAGTATTTTGACATGTTCATGCAAGCAGGCCGATGGTTCAAAGAAAACAGGTTGCTTTGATCTCACTTGTCCCGGATTTGTTCAAACTAGCCATGAGATTGCTCTCGGTGCTGCAATTTACCCAATCTCTGTTCCTTATGGCCTTCCGTACGAAATCATCGTCTATGTCTTCAAGGTTTGAAAAACATGTACCTAATGTCAGCTCACTGAATGGCAACATAGCATGTGATATGTGACAAAAGAACATTGCAACTTGCAAGTGTTGTATATATATGTTAACGATTAAGGTAACATAATTTTGTAGTTTTTGTTTGGATTAATTTCTTTAGGACCCCATAACAAGCAATTGGTGGGTGCAATACGGGGAGAAAATCAATATCGGATACTGGCCACCGGAGCTGTTTATGGCGTTGCGTGTCCACGCAGAAGCGGTTGAGTGGGGAGGTGAAGTTTATAGTGCAAGAGTGGGCACTAATCCACACACAAAAACAGGAATGGGTAACGGAAACTTTCCTGATGGCATTTTTGGGGATTCAGGGGTCATTAAAAGAATCAGAATTCATGACAATTCAGCTGAACTCAAATTCCCGGAATGGGTTGACACTTATGCGGACGAGTTCAACTGTTATGATGTTGATTATGTTTCCGATTACCTTGAAGATCCTGAGTTCTATTATGGAGGGCCTGGCCATAATCCCAAGTGCCCTTAATCACTACTTAAGCTAGCTGGTTAGCTGGGTAGGACTTGTTAACTGATTTAGACCACTAGGGTGGCACCACTAGCACTGTGTGTAACAATGTTTCCCATTTTCAATTATAATTTTGTCTCTCTTCGAGTTTGAATCTCCTATTATTCGATATTGTTCACTATTAAAGTATCACAATTTGACTCTATTGTAGCTAAAACTTGTTGGAAATAATCATAGTTGTGTATTATGAATTTAAATATTGTGATGGTTTTAACTCAACACACTCAAAATGTGAACAAATCGATATCCAACTTTAGACAGTGAATTGTCCGTTTTTTGAAATAACTTGTCATAGAGGAGAACAAGACGGCATTAGATTCAAAAACGAGTCATTTCCAAATAAGTTTTCTAGTAATAAGATCAATTCCATGTTTGATTTTCTGTTTTTTTTTTTTATATTTAATATTTATTACATTCATTTCTCATATGAGTAATGCTCATTGGACTACTGGGTGAGAATTATCCGCTTTCCATACTTTGCAATTAGTGGGTGAATTTAGTCCTAAAAATCTAACACCATAATTTTCAATGATTCCTAGGAGAAGCCTACAAGAAGCAAACGAACCAGTCATAGCCAGCGGCGAAACAAAAATGAATAATATCTTGCTTATTCTGACACAATATTTAGGAACCAAATTTATTCGTGCATATCGTTTTGTATGCATGAATTGAAAATTTGACATGCGGATCACCAAAGACATTATGTAACTGACAAATTGTCATCATCTTCTTCCCCTCATCTGGTTTCTGTTTCCCTGATCTTGATTAAGGGAGGAAGAAAGAGATCAAAGAAGATGGAAAGGAGGTCTATAAAGCTTTTGCTAGCAATGATGGGTTTGATTGTTTTTAGTGGTAGTGAAGCAATAGATGTAGATGTGAATGCTAAAGCTAAGAAACATTCTTTGGAAATTCATAACAAGTTGAAGCTTCTCAATAGGCGCGGAGTGAAGACCATTAAGGTCCACGATTTTTTCTGTCCCATTTTAGCACTCTGTTATCTCAGCAAGGCTTGATTTGATTTACATTATCGACTTATAATCTGATAGCTCAAGCTTTCGGGGTTCACCTTCTTGTAGAGTGAGGATGGAGACATTGTGGACTGTGTTGACATCTACAAACAGCCGGCTTTTGATCATCCCGCATTGCAAAACCACAAAATTCAGGTCTATTTTAAATTTCAATTATTACCCTTTTTAATTTCAATTGTTTAATCAGCAGAAAAACAATAATTGATTGTCTTCCAAATTTTGATGTTCTAATTGATGTCCTTATAATGCAGATGAGACCCAGTTTTCAATTTGCATCACAGGCTCCTAGTCCCAGTCCCAGTCCTAGTCCTAGTCCTAATCCTATTCCCGGTCCTAGCAGGAGTCCTGTACAAAATGATCACAATTCATCTCAGCTAATCTCGCAGAATTGGCAAAGGAGTGGAAGTTGTCCAGATGGAACCATTCCCATTCGAAGAATCCGAAGGCGAGACTTGTTAAGAGCCACTTCCCTTGAACGCTTTGGGAAGAAAAACCCAGCACCAAATTCCTACCCAACCAATGATGACAAAGGGACTGTGTACATTGACCAAACTAGAGTCGAACTTGGTCCTCAAATCAATCGTTCTGTGAGTGATCATTTATGTCAAAGTTAAAATTGATGCTACTTCTTGAAGTACTCGTCCAATTATGTTTGCTCTTGCTATCTGAACACATGCAGGCTGCGATTCTTGTGACTACTGGATACAGTTACATAGGAGCTCAGGGAGATATAAATATTTGGAATCCAAAAGTCGAGAGTCGAGTCACCGGATGAGTACACTACTGCTCAAATCTGGCTTAAGAATGGACCTGGAAATGCCTTTGAAAGTGTTGAGTCAGGCCGGATGGTAAACCCAAAGTTGTATGGTGATTCAGCTACTCGACTTTTCGTGTATTGGACAGTAAGTACTAAGTACTACAAGACTATATCCCGCATTGAGAATGTCACGTCTAGCCGGTCCTTGTTCTACTTCTATTGTCAGGTGGACTCGTAAGAGTCAACAGGATGCTTTGATCTAACTTGCTCAGGATTTGTGCAAACTAATAAAGACATAGCCCTTGGTATGCCCCTAGGGCCTGTATCAATCGAAGGAGGACCCCAATATCAAACCACTTTCAGCATCAAGAAGGTTTGGACGCTTTTCTTTGGTCTATGCCATTCTCTTCACATTGATCCAATGTCTAATGTGACCATTCAATTTCAACGTTTTAGGATCAAAACACAGGCAATTGGTGGCTACGTTTGGGTCAAAACGTCCCGGTAGGATATTGGCCACCGTCTCTCTTCTCCTATCTGAAACAAGGTCCTGCAACATTAGTTGAATGGGGTGGGGAGGTGTATAGCTCCAAGGTGAAGGAGACTCGTCCACACACTGGAACTGGTATGGAAGTGGGGATTGCCTGAATGGAAGTGCTTGTTACGTGAAACAAGTGAGAATCGTGGATTATTCACTGCAACTAAAGTACCCAGAATGGGTCGGCACTTTTGTCGATGAAGCGTATTGCTACACTGCACTGAACTACGCTCAGTCGCTTGCCCAAGAACCTACATTTTACTTTGGAGGACCTGGTCGATATCCTCCTAGTTGTCCCTGAAAGATGGATGCACTGATTTCTTACCATGTTTTGAAAAGACTGTTCAATGCAACCCTCGTTAACTGTGTTCCATTGATATGATATCTTCTAGTTGAGCAAGAAGAAGATTCAAAAGCAAGTCTATGACCAATAACTCAACATCTGGAAGTAATATCATACATTTAGATTATACTGGTCTGGTTGAGCCTATCCAGAGATTTATCTATACATATGGATATAATATTAGAAGATCAAAAAATATGAAAGAACAAAACAGATACAGACCATCATACCCCACAAAAGGGGATAGAGCAAATGATGAAGCCCACTCCAACTTCGATAAATGAAGCCAATGTCATTTACCAGAGACAAGACGAGCTAGACTTAGTCATGCTGTTTTCTCTCTTCTTGTATAGATTGGAAAATTCGAGCAGCTGATGCAGTAGCAGATCTAGGATTGTGCGGGACAACTCTTATCACTCGTGTTGCCTGGTTTGTATCATGAGGTTGGGGAACTCGCTCTGGAACTGGTGGAGCAGTAGGGAAAAGTTGAAATGCATCACTTTCATCGGCATTTTGATCCGTTGCAACTGGTGCTCTGTCACCGGGACTATTACCAGTACTTCCTTGTAACTCACTGGGGTTTGATGCTCGAGACTTCATGGCATGAGGAATAGCTCCATTTTTGGGTGTTGGCATATTACATGAGCTTTGATGCTGCAAATTAGAGTTTCCTGACAACTGATCAGTTGAACCATGCATACCAGGTCCAGCAAACCAATTCATTTGTTCAACAGCTGAGCTTGACATGGTGGGATTCATGATGGACATGCCATAGGGAGGAAAGTAAGTAGGATGAGCGACAGGGAGAACCCCCATTCCTTGATGATGAGATCCCGGGGCCCCATATGCTGGCTTAATGAAGTTACCCGGCATGGGACTTGAGCCAAAAGGTCCACATCCTCCACAAGCTGCTCCCACAAATCCAGGTCCATTATATGGCTTGTATATGAGTCCTTCAGAAGGAGACATAACAGGAATTAAATACTGATGCCCAGGTGGTTGATGGAAGCACCAAGGAGCTGCTTTATTGTCAGCAGGCACAGGTGCTGGAGGAGGTGGACTCCCTACATATGGTCCATAATGTGAAGGCTGGCTACCATTTTTCACAGAAGAAAGAGAAGCTTTCCCAACCGCATTTTCAGCGGAACATTCCATTTTGTTATTTGACTTCTCAGACTCATGCTTGCGCTTTAGTAGTAGTGGCTTTACAACATACTCTGCCGGGAGTTTCTTTGCAGGAGAACCCCTTAAGGATGTGCCTAGGAAAGCAGTATCTTCAAGCAAAAGATGTGGAGATCCAGCAATCAGTCGTTGGACCTGTTTCAAGGAAAAAGAAAACTAAGCTTACTTTTTCAATACTATATGACTGATTTCATAATGAACCCAATAGCAGCAAGGCAGGAGAAAGATTCAGAGACCTTGACAGATATTTACCTTAATGAGTCTATGCAACTCAAATACTTGCACTGCAAACAATCTTTGCTGACTGTAAAAAGTAACAAGAGTCGAGTCAAAACAAAATTGAACAATACATACCAAATGACGCTTTTAGAAACACAAATCGAGACAATTATATACAAAGTGAAGCATAAAAGAAAACAGTGCAAAATCCAAACATTGAAAGTATACAAAGCGGAAATCATCAAAGCTAGTCTTCATTTCCCCATATGTATAGATTGCAATCACTGCACAGCTCTTTGTTTATGGCATAGGAAGAACATCAAAACATTCGATAACAAACAAAAAAAAAAATGAAAATGGGTAATGATTACAAGCTTTACATAGGGGGAAATTGTCATATTCTATAAAGCACATGAAAAGACAACACAACCCCAACAACCCAGCAAAATCTTCCAGCATATGAGAGCAAAATACTATATATGAGATGTAATCCTCCTCACCACCATGTCCACCACCAAATCCACATTGTGAACTATTCTCCAAAATCCACCCAATGTAGTCCCAAGGATAATCCTTCATCACCTGTTCTCAGAGCCCTCAAGTGCCATGAAAGGAAAACTTCCCCAGTGGATAGGGGAAACCCCAAGCATTACCAAACCGAGACAGGAACACCGGAAATGTAGATACAAAAGGGCAATGAATAATGAGATGATACGCTGTCTCGGAGGTCACCTTGCACAAGGTATACTAATAAGACGTAAATTTCCCTGCTATAAGACGATCCAGATCCACCGTTAAAATGTTATCGAGGGCTTGTGAACAAATAAAAATTCCGGTATAGAAGGGATCCCGGGACTACACGCTTTTTTTTTTTCAATGGAAGTCAAAAACATTTCACCATAGAGACTAATACACAAGAAAATGAAGAGATGCCTTACACGCTTCACAAAATCGCAAAGGAGCACTCAAATGGAGCAGATAATTAAGAAAATAAAGACTTACTTGACAATTGCCTTTCTTGCCTTCCAGAAATGTTTCTGACCTATTATTCCTACTACATCATCAGGAGAGATGTCCATGCCTGATATAGAATCCACCATGGAGGTCTCTGAGACATCATCACCTTTGTCTGCATTTCCCATTTGTACTGAAATACACATTCTGTCTACATGGTACTCACTGTCATTATCAGGCTCGTTGGGACTGCTATGATTCCCCCCATAACGAGAAACACTTCTTGCCTGTGAAACAGCTCCCTTCTCTACATCCCTTGTGGACTCAAGGAGACTATCATCTTGTTCAGTGTTGTCTTGTTGTAAGCAAGCATCACTATCACAAGACCTGTTGAAAGTAGGAACAGGATGGCCTTCATACTCTTCATTTGGAGAAGTATTCACATTTACAGGAACATCAACCATTTCTCTAGTTGAGATATTTGTGGCAGCTTTTACTGAATGGTCCCCAGCTGAGCTACATGCGTTGAGATCCTCTTCTGTCTCACTTCTAAATTCTCGTCTTAAATTGAGACTGGGGGAGCTACTTTGTTTATTATCCTTCTTGGATGCACTTTTGAATTTTATTGCAGAGTCAGAATGAGACTGGCTGAAGGGAGTAAGTTTCGCCTTACCACCACCATTTTGAGCTCTACTTTGACATTGACCCATCCTTGATTGAACAAATACAGGAACCGTAAAATCATCTTCATCTCCTGCCCTCTTTCTTTGCCGAGGTTGTACTGAAGACATGTTCACATTCACTCCATCAGACTGGCCAGAGTGATGAGTAGGTGTAGATGGACGAGCATGAATTGGTAAAGGCAAATTTCTTTCAGGACCATTCCCCTGAAAACATGAATTGCTACCGAATCAGATATGCCATGATCATTCTCTATAAACTACACAAACTTGACATGCTATTTAAGAATAAACCATTCTTTTTTCCCCTCTTAATTGCAGACAGGTTGCCAATTTTCACTATATTGGTATTAGAAGACAATAAACAAGCATAGTTATAAACGAAGCCACACTCAATACAGGATAAATTAAAGGATATAGTTAACTACTATAAGAACATATATCCACAAGAAAGAATCCTACTCACAATGACTCTAACAACCTACTAGAAGTTCAAGGGGATAAAATTTCAAAACTAGTCCAACCATAACTAAAAAAGCACAAGCACAAGCACCTACTTAAAATTACCTGATTGGAGAAAGCTGGGGATCCCATACTGCTATTGCTGTTTTGATTGAGTGGCATAACCCCATGGTTGAACCTCTGAGAGGGTATACTAAGCTGTTCATATAGAGCCATCTTGTTCCTTGGAGGTGCTCTTGGCCCTCCTTTATCTGCATCATTCACATGGAGTCTTGGGAACATAGGCCCCATAACCTTTTCATCATCTCTACCTCCTCTCTTCATCTTTCAACACACCCACCCACACCAAACTCCTCTTCTATTCCACCGACATCATATCCCAATACCCACTTGCAAAAACTCGAAATTTACTGAAACCCAACTAACTTAAAAGTAACAGAATTCCAAAAGAGGGTAAGATTGAGAAGGGATCTAAGAAATCAATAGCTAAAGAGTTGTCCTTGAAGATGACAGATCAAATTCCAAAAGACCAGAAACTGAGACTCAGCTAAATGAAAGCCCAGAAATGAAAGTTGAGATTGGGCAACACCCAGAAGTCAAAAACTGTTGTCTTTTTGGGAAGACAGAGAGATTTGGGGAACTGGGTGTGAAAAGAGAGGTGCTTTCGGAGCTGAAACTGACGGAGGAACGAAGTAAAAGCGTGAATTGAGGGCAATAAGAAAAGAGGAAAGCACAGAAAGAGATTGGGGGGTTGGGGAATGAATATGAGAGGGTGAGACTTATTTCAGGGATTCTTAGCTCCGCAAAGAGATCTTCGTCTTTACTCTTTAGATAGAAAAATGGGGAAAGGGCAAAAAGTGCCGAGATGTTGGGCCCTCTTTGGAATTGGATAGACCTACACGAATAGGAGAACCTCTTCTTCTTCCCCCATTAATCAGATGACCTGGATTGGCTGCCATTGCCAACTTGGTATTACCTCTTTTTGGTCGGATATTATATTCTCTGTCTCTGATCAACTTGGTGTTATTATTTCATTTTTACTTTATCTCGACGTAATTGGACTCAAGTCACTCTCACTATTTGATAAAAAAAAAAAGGTCACTCTCACTGTGAGGGGATTGAAGTTGAGATCAATTATTTTCACCCTTATCTCTGGTTTCATGGTCAAACAAACAAATCATATCAACATTGCGTTATTGGAGTTCAACAGAGAAAAGAAAGAACTTCATTTTTGGAACACCAAGCAAGTTGATCAAGGGCCTTCTTCAAACTGTTTTACCTAACATAAGAAATATAGTGCCATCTGGCAGATAGTAGTGGCACGAGATAAATGCAAAATGTTATTTAAAACAATAGTGTTTACTTAATTTATTAAAACATTATACTCAATCACTTTTCACTTATATTTAATGATTGAAAGAATTATTTTTAAACTTGAGATTTTTAGCTTTTGAATCTAGATTCAAGAAAAGTTCAACATAGCTTTAGGTCGCTTACTGAAAACGCGATCTACTGTACTTCACTTCCTGCAAGGCTTAATTAATATTTTTCACCGATTACAAGATATAAATGAAATGTTTTTACCTGTAGTCTGATGAAGACGAACCATAAACTAATACAAATATATGTGAGCGTCTAAGTGATCTTTAAAAGTTTACTTTAGTTTAGGTAGATTACTCCTGATTTTCTTGTTAGATTTCTTATGTAAGTTTTGATAGACTTCAGTTATTTTATCGATGATCTAATGAATTCAACTTCTACTTTTAAAAATAAAATAAATTAATACAAATGTTTCAATAACGTTATAAGATGATAAACGATGTAAGCTGGTTTAACATTATTTTATTGCTCCTATGTTCAAAATCAATATGACCATGCTGTTACCTTCTCAATGTCAATAATACAATTTTTCTATGCGTACACTCAATTTATATTCACTTTTCCTCATGCTCCACTTAGATTTTCATTATCTTGGAATATATTGCAAAAAGGCAAATCGACCAAAGTCGCAAGTCGCCTACAAACAACGCACGTGTATTAATCTCGGCCATTGACGTTCAGCCTTGTACTTTTTCATCCTACGTGCACCTTCAAAAAGGCACCACGTGTAAATAAAAATTGGAGTTAAATGGTGAACAGCTCAACAAAGCAACACAGCAGCGAAAGTATGGATTCGGTAAAATTCGCAGTCGTCACAACTCACCATTTCGATAAATCCCACGATTCGTTTTTCTGGTTTTTCCTGATTTCAAAACGATCCGGTCACAATATACTAATAATATCCCCTTTCAATGGGAAGGAAGGTGGGGTCCACCTCCAAATGCTTTGTCGCTGAAATTCAGCGGAGCTGTCGACCCGGAAAAAAAACCGGGTTTCCGGATCGGTAATAATTTTTCCCGAATTGGATTGAGAAATTAATTACGGGTTCTTACTGTTTTGCATAAAAACGAAAAAGAGAGGAGGAAAAATGAAGTGAAAGGTTGGTTTGGAGTCTCTGACAGAGGGGGGGCGTGGATGGTCCGATCACATGGCTTCTTTACCTTCTCCCTACCAGACACACGTTCCTCTTTCGCCGGACCCAGGTCGGTCTTCTCTGTCCGATCCGATCTCTGAAAGTTTTTAGTCTTTGATTTTGGGTTTATTTCTGTTTGGTTGGCAATTTTTCAATGTTATGATAATGGGATCGAATGCTACGTGTTGTAGGTGAAATACCCGTAATTCATGAAACCCAGTTTCCATGGGTGCCTGTTCAGATAGTGACTCAGGCATCTCAGCTTCCTGCTGAGTTTCTGGAGCCTTCAGCTGAAAGGCCATTGGTGATTGGGTTTGACTGCGAGGGAGTTGACCTGTGTCGAAATGGAACACTCTGTATCATGCAGGTATAATGCTAGCTTTTTAGTAGGATCATACTTTTCTGGGTACTTTCAGGAATAAATGTTCAACCAACCCTATTTATTAGATTTGTGTCTAGTCTGACTTTTATCAACGTTGCTACTACAAACAAAAGAATTACTAAAAGAAGTAGTAAATTCTTGTTCTTTCTCAAATTGGGTGTGGTTTGCTTTTTCATTGGATTTCTTGCATTTTTTTTTTTTTGTATATGTGTAACTTGTAGTTTATATTTTAAGTGGTTATGTTTATGTTTAGTATGATTTTCCTGCTAAAATGGTGAAGTGTTCTTTTATTCTGCCAGCTTGCATTTCCAGAGGCTATATATCTGGTAGATGCCATTCAGGGAGGGGAGATGCTTATACAAGCCTGTAAGCCTGCACTTGAGTCTAGCCACGTCACAAAAGTTATTCATGACTGCAAGCGAGACAGTGAGGTTTTTATCTGCATCCCAGCATGTAGCCTATTGTAATAAAAAACTCCATTGCCTTTATTGAGTTGTTGGTCCTATTTTGTAGGCCTTGTATTTTCAGTTCGGCATCAAGTTGAACAATGTTGTAGATACCCAGGTGAGTATCCTTTATTACTTGCGAGAGCTTTTGAATGATTGTTGACAATGTATAACATTCATTGGTAAGGAGCTTTTTCTCTATCCTTATTCACTTGTTAGCAATCATGGTAGTTCGCAAAAGTAGAATACTATGAGTGTAGAGAAGCTCTTATACCAAGTGTTTTGAAATTGCCTTTTCTGGTGTTCAGATTGCTTATTCGTTGATAGAAGAGCAAGAAGGTCGGAAAAGATTACCAGATGACTATATATCATTCGTTGGCCTCCTTGCTGATCCACGTTATTGTGGTATATTTAATTTGTGGTATCTATTTTAGTTTTCTGTTTGATCGTAATTCTTATGATTTCAGATTAAATTGATTAAATGAAATGAATGATGGATTTCAAAGAGTTTCAACTTTAATTTTCAGAAGAATTTGTTTAGAACTCCATTTTTGAATTGGTTCCTAGTATTATGTTCTGCCATGCCATATATTTTCTGCCTTTCTGAACAACTTAAGATGCATGGGAGCATGTGCATTGTGCTCTTTAAGTTTGAGTTATTCACTGTGGCTTCAGTTTTCACCTTGATAGTTTGAATGTAGGAGTATCTTATCTCGAGAAGGAAGAAGTCCGTTTTCTTCTTAGGCAGGTTAGTATATGTCTTGGTTTTACATAAAAAGAAGTTGGTACTTACCTTGTTATTAGTGGTAGCTGATACTATACTAGTAGCTTAGGAAATAGGTATGAGATTACAGCCTGAAGAAAAAAGATATTTAGAATAATTCTATGGTGGCTTTGCACTTTGAGGATTATCAACAGAGCATCAACCAGATAATTTAAGTTTGTATGTTCTGTTGACACATTATGCCACCCATCTCAATGATTTTAGATAGACCTGTAATTTTCCCATTGCAGGCTGCAATTATGTTGTTTTGGACTAGGTATATCTGTCAAATGACATTTATTCTATATGTACCATACAGGACCCCAACTTTTGGACGTATAGACCTTTATCTGAACAGATGGTTCGTGCAGCTGCGGATGATGTTCGCTTTCTTCCGTATATCTATTGCAGGATGATGGGGAAATTGAATCAACAGTCATTATGGTATCTTGCTGTTCGTGGTGCACTTTATTGTCGATGTTTTTGCATCACCAATAATGACTTTTCTGACTGGCCACCTCTCCCTACCATTCCAGGTCTTGGATCCTTCTTTTGACCATGTATAGTATGCTAAGACTTCAAAGTGATTTTGAATTATTTACATGCATAGGACTCAGAAATGGTAGAAGATATATGTAGATGGTTAAAGCTATAATTTATGGGGTCCTCTACATAATTTTAGTCCAATTCACTTCCACTGTGCTTTGCATTCTTGCCAACCATCACTCATCTTAAGCTAATAGTTGACAGAATAGAATCTGAACTAGATATCTCTAGCCTGCCATACTTATTGCCTGTTTAGGTTGTATATGACATTAGTCCACTAGTTACCCAACTAGCTTTGTAGCCTGTATTTTCGAGCACTTTGGAATCTGCTTAAATTGATACTGGTTTGTTGTTTTTTTCCTGCAGATAACCTACTAGTGGAGGGCAGTGCACCCGAGGAAGAAATCCTTTCGGTTCTTGATGTTCCCCCAGGAAAAATGGGACGTGTAATTGGGAAAAGAGGGACTTCCATTCTGTCAATAAAAGAATCCTGCAAGTATATATCTATCTGTACTGTGTGTTTGTTCCATTTCTGGTTTTATTGGATATAAAAGTACCCCCCTGCTTATTTACTGTGTTGAATCAATTCTTACAGTGCGGAAATCCTCATGGGAGGTGATAAGGGCCCACCAGACAAGGTCAGTCCATTATTAACAGTTTCACAGTAGATGCATAAAATTCATCAACGTTTGTTGGGTTTTTAACCCAATCATCACCGAAGAAAAACAAAACAACTGGACCAGCTTAGATTCCTTCTAAATTTATTTGGCTTTTGCTGTAGGTGTTCATCATAGGACCAGTGAAGCAGGTGAGGAAAGCAGAAGCCATGTTAAGGGGAAGGATGCTGGACATGTACTAAGAAAAACAAAACAATCAGTCATTATTGTCCTGATCAACCTTTTCGTAAAAAATAAATAATAAAAAGGATTGAGAATTTGAGACGGCAAGTTTTATTTGCATTTGGTTATCTAATTACTTTTCCTTTTGGGCACTAGTTGGTCTTTTGGTGGGGAATAATCAGTTCATCAACTAAATCAGTATAAGTGACTGGAACTAGTCGAAAATGGATGAATATAATAACAAAATCAATCAAGACATAAGATGTGGTCAGACAATGTGTTTCTTGAATCACATTATTCATTGATGGATGTGTAAATGATCAAATTGAGGAAAGCACAAGGAGTTCCACAACTCCCCTATGGGCCAACTTCGTTGATATCTCAAATTACATTTGTATGCAATCCACTGAAATTTATATAAAAAAACTATCAACATCTGCATCCGTGATTAATACATTCCTCAAATCACAACATCCGTTGATCGAGCGTAATTAACACACTTGAGCACACACCAAAAGACGAGATGAGAATATTTTGGCCGGGCAAAAGAATATGTAGACTCCAAAAATGTTTTGCACCACTACTTTTGAAAACCACCGTATGAATATTGTTGACCGCTGCTGAGACTTGAGAAGAAGTCATCATCTTCCGCTCCCTGGAATCCAGATTTTCCGAGACCCGTCCCTGATCCCATTGCTCTACCCATGTAAAAAGAAGTTGGTGGTCCTTTCTCCCTTTCATCTGCTCCATCACTCAATCCACCCACAATCCCCACATCCGCCAGATTCACCTTCTTGGCTGCAAGAACATGAAGTGAACAGGGAATTACAGGAGCAGCCTAATGAAGTATGAAGGTGAAACAAACAAATACATTATGCTGTGGAAAGTAATAAATAAGCCAGGTGATATGGATATACTTACGACCAGTTATATTAAGATCAATCAGTCCGCGGCTAAGTGAATCAGCCCAAATGCCAGATTTCACCTGGAAACCATCCTTCTTGGGTGGTGTCTTTGAGTCGGCTGAAGAATTTCTATCCAAATTATTGTGGCTGGCATCATTGGCAGAACTTTGGGAAGGTTCTGAAAGTGTTGAACCAGAGTGAGAGGTGAATCCCCCCAAGAAATCAGATCCATCAAAACTGTTAAGTGGAACGGCAGCAAAGGGATCAAGAATGTTGGTGTTTGTTGGTGCAGGACTTGTGGACTTGGTTTCTGGCTGCATAACTGGAACAGGGGCCGCAAAGAGGTCAACCGGTGAAGAAGCCGACTGAGAAATGGTTGGTTGGGAAGCAAATAGATCAACACCATTCTGTAAAGATGGTAATAGTAGAAGTCTGTTAGCACAAAGTCTAGACCCAGTTTGAGAAATACAAATTTTTAAAAAGAAACCTCTGAAATCAGGTGCTTGTTAAATTTCAAAATCATGCAAAATCTTTTCAAACTGCTTAAGCAAAACTGCCGAGTTAGGATATATCAAATCTTCCCCCAGTAAGCAGTGGCTGACTATGTTTACCCATTACCCATACCCATCGTTGTTATTGTTCTGTATTGAAAGCTAGCCTATATTTTCAAAAAGTGTGGCACCATGCACACTTTTTGTCAGCCTGATGGTAAAGTGATCAAAACAGAATCATTACATTACATTAACGTACGATTATTCATAATTAATAAATACAACTACCTCAAATATTTAACAGCTACACAACAACAATGGACTACAGAACTAATATCAAAATTCAATCATATGATTGACTAAGGACACTTTATAAAAACCTTAACTGACATTTAGTGAACAGGAGCTGTGTTTAGAAAATTGAGATGTAAAGGCATCTGACCTGAGTTTGAGAACTTGCTCCAGTTGCTTTCTGGGGTGGCGCTGATACAAAAATTGCATCTGCAAATGCTCCAGTTGCTGCCTGGGGAGGTGCTGATACAAAAGTTGCGTCTGTAAATGCTTCAGTTTCTGCCTGTGGTGGTGCTGATACAAAAGCTGCATCTGCAAACAGATCAACCTCTGATGAACCACTATTCATGCCAGGCTTGTCTTCGGGAACAGATGCTGGAACATCCATGAGATCACCAATCAAACTTTGTCCAAACAGATCCACTTGGTTTGAGCTTCCGGTAGCAGCCTCTGTTGAAAGTATTAATGGAAAATGAAATGTTTATATCAACCACTAAAAGAAGAAGAAATAAAGCCTCTGATCCAATAATCAAATTTTTCAAAAGAACAATAAAAGCATCCTCGGTGCATTCACGAGATTACTCATCAATCTAAGATCAAACAGCCAAATGGCACCAAATCGATTCTAGCTATGAGACACGTAACAAATACCCAATTTTGTCAATATCTGCCCAAGAAGGCTTCAATCTAACTGACACTAAGCTAACAACTGCATCCCATATTTCAAATATACGTACTAGTAGTAGAAGTCCCTCGTGGATCAAAATCATCCTCATAATCATCCGAAAGTACACTGGGATTTGAACTGTAGTTATCAGAGTCATTTGTGTTATATGATGACTTTTTCACACTGGATGAAACATTATCCTGATCCTTCCTGCAAGACAAGCATTCTGAATCAATAAACTTGCAAAAGCACCCAAGTTATTGGGACAACCAATATCGAATTGGTCTCTCTATAAGCATCCGTGCAAGGAATATGGGTAGGGGTGGGTGGGTGGGTGTGTGTGTGTGTGTGTGTGAGAGAGAGAGAGAGAGAGAGAAAGAGAGCTTAGTCAGTAACAAAATGCCTACTATTCCAGCATGCCACTAGTTTTGAGTCATAAAACTATACTAACCATTTTCCAGTCTTAGTATATAGGATATTTTTATTTAAGAACTTACAACCTATTATGAACAGTAATAATTAGATACCTGCTGCCATATCCCTTCTTTGAGGAGCTCTCTCGATTCTCGCCTGTAACCCCACGGCGTGACCTACTAGAGCTTTTCTTCTCAAACTTGTCTTCATCATAGCTATCCCTGAACCTATCACCAGATCCTACACCACTTGAACCTCCGTAGCGGTCGCTACTTTGATAGCTGCCACTACTATAAGAGGATGAAGTCGCTGAACCTGACTTGTATGTTATCCCAGTAGATGAAAGTCCAAAGTACCTAAGTTGGCAGAGTGCTAATACTTGATAAGATGACAAATAAATCAAAACAATTCATGAAGTTATAGTAAACTTGAATATTTAGTCCTCGGAAAATAAACTTACTTGTCCTGGTTTGCAGCAGCTTTATTTCTAACTTCTTGTATTTTATCTTTATTATTCAAAAGGGCCACAATGGTTTCAGCCTTCTTCCTCACATTTATTCCCATATCCTTCCCACTTGGCTCAACATATTCAAAACTTGAGAGTGACTATAGAAGCAAAAAACAAAGAAGAAAATAAAACATTTGAGCAATGCCATCCATTTTCTTGACTTAATATTTACCTACTTCTGCAAAATACATCAAAAGGTACTTACTGAGATTTGGAAAGTATGTTCTATAATATCATCAACAGCACGTTCCGATCCATGTGACACCAGATACTCTATGACAGCCAACGACTGATACAGAAATTATTTCAGTTGAACAATTAAAAAAAGCCCATGAACCAAGGGAAGCAGAAAATAGAATTTATGAACAACAATAAGCATCACTTTTGAACAGAGCCGATCAGATTCTTACCTTATAGACAAGACGCCAGTCCTTGCCTGTCTCACTCAATCTTGTCCATAAAACATTCATAACCATCTGACATTCCGAACTGAAAGATCACAATATTCATCTAGTAAGTACCACGTTGCTCCTAGATTCTAGAAAAAGGTATTAAAGAAAATCTTTAAACAAGGCTATGCCAAAACAAATACAGATAAATGGAGTTAACACTAACAATTTTTTAGTGGCCTGTGCGATCTCTGCCAAAGCAGAGCCATGAGGACCCCAGGGTTCATTATCCGTTGCATCCAATACCTGTATTGTATCAGTAAATAACACAAATTCACATAAGCATGATCAAATTCAGAGACAAAAATGGAAAAATTCATATATCCACAGTTAATCACTTAGGCGGGGAAGAGACGAATATAATTCAAATCAGCCAGTTTAGCTCGTATATGCAAACTAAAGGCAATATCAACAAAGCGAATCAACACGAAGAGTTCGAAATTGGACAACTTTTTCCGGTGAGAAGTCATAACTATACGGCTAGACTTTCTGCCTAAATGTATCTAAAATTGAGAAATCAGATTATGCAAAATGCGCACAGTTACAATAGCTAAACAGAACACAAAGTAAAGAACACTACTAGCTGCTTGTACACGACAATTCTGATTTCGGATCTATACTGTTCTTTTGTAAATGAAATTCGAATTGAAAGAAACCTAAACGTTCTAGGTGATTGTATGCAGGAAATGAAGCTTTTACCTTCTGTTCCATCTCCGGAACCTTCAACACCTTCAGATTCACCTCCCTCTTTCTACACATTGAAAGACAAGGAGCAATGTCAAATTCAACCTCAACTAAAATCCAATAGAAATCAAAGGATTTCGTAAAACGCAATGGCAAGGATTAGAAGCTAACATTTCCCGGACAGTTTGATCGAACACCTTCATGAAATCCATGATGGAATCTGCAGAATTTTGCAGGGAGAATCGGATCAAAAGAATTGCGACGGATCTGATCGGATTGCGAAAATTGAAGTCGACGGAAACGCAGAGAAGAAAGAGAGAGAAGAAGAAGAAGCACCTTGGAGTAAGAATGATTCAGATCTTGGTTTCGCGTGCGTTGCAGAGGAGATAGAGACGCAGGTCAGGCGTTGGTTTGTGGTTTTAAATCTGTGCACAGATGGAGGAGGAGGATTGAACCAGTAAAGCCAACGAAGCTTGGGTTAAAATATGGGGGCCTTCTGCTTTGTTTTTTCGAGTGTTGGCTCTCAAGATAAAATTTATTTCTTACCAATAAGTAGTTAAAAATGAATTTTTGGAAATTTAATTTATTGGTTGGAATCGTTAAAAATTCTTTGAAAGTATTTGGGGGCACAAGTCCATCATTAGCAACATTATTATGATGATAACTATAGAATACTCGAGCGCATGAATTTGAAAAGAAGCAAAGGTAGACCACAATTAAAAATTGAAGACATTCATACTAAATAAAAGCATTCATTAGATAACAAAAAATATTGTGATTGTAGCAAAGTATAAGCTTGGAATGGGTGTAAGTTAACGAAAACTATTGTAATCTATGATTTATCTTACAAACACACAAATGAAATCTGGTCACTAGTTCAATAGTAAGTATATTTTTTACATGGATCTTGTTCTTGCGACTTGATTATATGACTAGATAAATAAATGCACCGTTAAGTTCTTTCAGTGAACATTTAGAACTTAATGTATTAGAGAAAATTACTTTCACAATAATTAGAAGTAATCTCTAAGCTCCGCCAGTGGTGGTTGGGTCCTTTGTGCATGTTGCCTGTTAATGGGTCATGCGTTGGAGGGAATAGTCTGGCTCTACTGGAACACTCTTCATGGATGTGTGTTGCTAACAACGCTAACCTCCCTCGATCAAAGAAAAAAAAGAGGAGCAATCTCTAAGCGAGGACGCTTTATAATTTGATCCAAGAGGAAACAAGAATTAGTGTGTAAATACTAAATAGTAAAAGAAATTCAACAGTTTGATTATATAAAATAAAAGGAGTAAGAAAAAAAAAAGTAGAGTAAATATATTAGGCGAAGGCGCGCTGGTCAATCAACCGCTATTGAGTAATTGAACCGCCACACCGCCAGTCCCTTTTCTCCACACGACGAACAAATAGAATCACGGAAAAGTCGTTGCTCATTCGTCTGTCACAGTAGCTTTTCTCACAGGCTAGTCAGCGTCTTCCCTTCTCGTTAATTATAAAAACGAACTACCAAGTACCAACCTTTCCGGTAACTTTGAGAAACTACCAATCTAGTCTTTACCGGTCCAGCTTTCCTCATTTCTCAGACGAAACTCTGATCTTCGCTCCGACCCGAATTATCCGACCCGATATTCAAATCTCAGGCAAGCTTTTCTGCTTCATCAATCTGTTATTGTATTAACTTGTATTTCATAAAGCTTGGAAATTTGACCAAATTTCAACGTTTCCATGGCTACGGGTCAAAGTCGCTGATCAACTGCTTGGTTTGCTGTGCAGGGTTTATAAGTATTGTGCTTTTCTTGTTTTGAAATCAAATTGAAGCAAAAATGTTTCGCAAAGTGTTTGGGAAAACCAAGCAGGAAGCTAATCCCCTGCCAACCTTACACAAATTAAATGAGGTATAATTTCTGCTGCCTTTTTCTTTTTCAATTTGTAATTTTTTTTTGATGAAATAAAATTTGTAGTTACTTTGTTCAGGAATCAGGATTATGTATTTTAATTTTTAAATTAAGAAGCATATTTTCATCTTGTGAGGAATTAATCAAAGTTTTGAAATGGAAATCGTCCTGATTGACTGATGTTGTCAGTTGTCACTAATCTAATTATTTTAATTTTGTTTTGGTGATAACTAATCTGAGATGATTTTTGTTGCGAAACTCTAATTATCTGCTGAGTATTTGTTTCTGTAATGGTGTAGACACTTGAGATGCTGGAGAAGAAGGAGAAGCTCCTTGGGAAGAAGGCAGCTGCAGAGGTTGAGAAGGCGAAGCAATTTACGCAAGCAAAAAACCGAAATTGTATGGCCCCTATCTGTTCATTGTTTCGTTTGTATGAGTTTCAGATCGTAAGCATATGTTTTAGATAGGATAAAGAGTTTTTGAACAGATATTACAAATTGGGGATATTAGCTTATTTGGATTTTTAGAATGATTTGATAATTTTCTCATAATGCATGGTAGGCTGTTTGGTATTCATATATAGTTATTCTTTTAAGACTTCAGTTTTATTTCCACGTCTTGCTATTTTTGGTGGAGGGTCATGTTTTTGCTATGGAAAGAAGTAATGGAATTAGTCATTGACTGTCTAAGCCTGAAATTTACCATATGAATAAGGTTGGGGATCCTAATCATGATATGCGAATTCTCTCAAGTACGTTCTGTAGGTTAAAGAAACAAATGAGTGTACGTTTGAGTTTGTTTTACGGCCGCATTTTAATTGTACGCCTTGTTGCCATTATGCAGCTGCAATAAAGTGTTTAAAGAGGAAGAAACTTTATGAACAGCAAATTGAACAACTTGGAAATTTCCAATTGCGCATTCATGATCAGGTACCATTGCATTGCTTTGAATTCTGATGAAGTTCATGTTTGAGACTTGAGCATGAACGCTTATATTGTACTGGGTTTGTAGATGATAATGCTGGAAAGTGCCAATGCTACAACAGAAACAGTTGATGCATTGAGAAGTGGAACAGCTGTAATGAAGGCCATGAACAAGACAACGTAAGTTACATTCGACCTGCATTGTTGAATTTGTAGTATATGCGGTTCATCATTGCCATAATAATCTGCAAATTTTGAAGTCAAAGATATCATAGCATTCTGCTAAAAATGGCTTTTACAATAATGAGTCATGTAAATCACATTCTGGTAATAAAGCTTCATTTGTAGTGTGTGTTTGGACATACTTTCTGATGAATCATTGCATTTTGAATTATTTTGTTCTGCTTCTCAGCTTTATCCTTTATCTACAGAAATATTGATGATTTGGAGAAAACAATGGATGAGATCAATGACCAGACTGAAAGTATGAAACAGATTCAGGAGGCACTGTCGGCGCCTGTTGGTGCTGCAGCTGATTTTGATGAAGTAATGCATTTGAAAATTTTTAGTATTTGCATTTGACTCTGTGCTTTTCTTTAATCCAATGTCCAACACTTGCAAATTTACTTTTGCAGGATGAATTGGAAGCAGAACTTGAAGAACTAGAAGAAACTGAGTTGGAGGAAGAGCTTATCCAACCAGCCACAACTGCTCCTGCAACTTCAGTTAGTGTAAATGTCCCGGTCGGCAGGCAGCCAACCAAACCAGCTCCTCAGAGAGTTAACCGTGAGGAAGATGAGCTCGCTGCATTACAGGCAGAAATGGCCCTTTGAGAGGTTTTCCATATCCAGGTGATCATTTGTCTTCTCAATGAAACCCTTGTAGTTAATCATTCAACTAACTGATGCACTCGATAAAACTAAATAGTCATAGAAATTATAATGAAATTCTGATCTTTATCAACTCTTGTTGATCATTTTAGAGATATGGGACTATCTATGACCTATACCTTGTTAAGCAAACTCATTCCAAATTGTAACACTTACATATAGGATTGGGTGCTGCCTGCGTGTTGACTACCAGTTTTTGTTCAAGTTAATTAAAATGCGTGGAATGAATTGATCATTTGATTTTGAATGTCACTCTCCATACCGTTGATTTTTTATTGTTACTCCGCAAATCTTACTATTTGTGCTTGCACTTGGAGCTAGTTACTTGTAGTGTTGGGGTTTAATGAGATTGCTATTGCTGTTATGTTATTATTTGATCTGATGTGTTCTGTTGCTTTACTTGCAGTTATTGGCATACAGTTGGAGAACATTAATAAGCCGAGTTATTGAGGATGATGCTGTACAACTCGGACTCCCTAGCCTAACTAGTGAAATTTTATTACTACATCATCGTGAGGACTCAGGACACGTTGTATAGATAACATTTAACTTGTTAAGCGGATAAATTTGTGTGCACTTGTAATTTACTCGGTCAATTAGTTCTCAATGACCAATTACTGGATACCTTTATGAGTTGATCTCGGCTTCTGTGAATAGCTAGTTTTCGGATTTCAGAACCTCTTGGTCCTTTCTATTAGTTCAAGTACTAAATACTATTCATGGTGTAGTTTTGATTATATTCTTTGGCATTCTGTGTTTTGTTTTATTATTTATGTCAAGGAATCAATATCGATAATCAAATCAAAGTTTATGGATGCATCATGCATACAAGCGTAAATGTCTTGTGGAATAGTCAAACAGATCATTGAGCCATGTATTGACTGGGTAACATGCATGAAGGTATACAGATCCACTCGGTTGTGATATCACACTTATTATGTATTGAAGGGTTCATTGTCAAAGCTATAGAAGCATGACTTGGTGTTTGTATATGTCATCATCGAAAGCATGAGATGTGTGTGGTGCGAACCATGCTTGCAAGTTGTCAATATGCTCTACTTTAATAGAGCAAACCATAAAAGTGGAGGGGACCTCGGTCTCAACTTATGACTGTACAAGAAAAGAAGACATCAAAATGAGAACTTGAAGCAGTTTTTCCCACGGGTATTTCAAACAAGTTACTGGTTTTAGTTTTTTACTTTTTGACTAGCAAAAGAGCTGATACTCAAAAGGTTTATCTATTTCTTTGACTGGGAGTTACTCCTGTCTGTCGTGAGAAGAATCTGAAAGTGATCCCTGGTTAGTAAAATGGGAATGTTTTCTCAATTTTATCCTATGAATTGCAAATTCTTCTAGTTTAATTTACAGCCGAAAGAAGAAACGCAGAAGACAGAATATTTTTTTTTTTTCGTTTTCCTTTTCTGATAGGAACTTAACAGCTTCCAGCCAGCAATTTCCATGATCCTGCTCTCCCTGAAATAGATGTGAAAAAGAAGAACTCTATGAAAATCCAAAGAGCTAGCTCTTTCTGTTAAAGCAATATTCATCCCTACAATACGTAATGCCACATCAGTTTGGTGCAATGTATTCACCTTTCTTAGGTTGCAATACAAGACCTGATTAAGAAAACCCCTAATTAGGTCAATGCTTATTTTCTGATACTTAATTAAGGTTTTTCAGTAACTAAGTACGTTCATGGCAGTAGGTTTGCAAATATACTTGCAGTTTTTAAAGCTTATGAATTCAATAATGCAAGTAACCAAGTGATGCTTCATGAAAGATGTTTGTGGTCTTGATGAGTATCTTGACTTTAAGCCTGGGATTAACTTGAGTCTTCATTATATAAGCCAAGTGAATTAATTGAAAACAAACACTTGCCTCTCGATTATTGAAGGGACATAGTTCTGGAAAAAAAAAGAGGCACCACGTACTTGACCGTACAACATCCACGTTCATATTTTATTTTAGTTGCAGCTTTCAAACAATGACATTTAATTATTTAACCATAAGCACAGTCCATGACTTGTCAAAAGCACGGAGAGATTCCAGAATTCACGACGCGTTTTGTTGCTTAATCCACATAAAATGATGAAACTTTGTAAATTACCATGATGTTGCCAAATATTGCTTTCTTTCTGTTGACGCAGGTTGTCATAGAACTATATAACTATAAAAAGGGGTTTTAGATGTTACTGAATGTGAACTGTGGATTATAATACAGTGATGATGAACTCAGACTTTGAAATGGTGTAAAATGGGGCAGAAAGAATCTTTTATGGTTATTATTTGAGAGGGACATGTTCAATCTCAGAGCTTTGAATTCTTCCATGAAATTTCCATGACCCCTGTGAAGCTGTGACTCATAAAGAAAAAGGCAAACATGCTGAGGCCATCTGACACACCACAAATCCCACAACTTTGATCATGTTCATTTTTTGCTACAAGATCAAATTGACCGAAATTCTGAGAACCCAAAATGACAATCTGTTTCAGAACCTTCACAGAAACACAGAGAAGTAAAGGAGGAATACTTGTTCATAATCACAACAGTACTAGTCATTCATTGAAATTTGATTTACATTATGTTCAACAGAACTAAAGAAAACTAACTAAAACAAAAGGTTGAATAAGACCTTCCTAGCTAGCTACTTGATTAGTTTTTCACTCCCCATTTGTTATCACTATCAATTGATTGAAGATAAGCATTTTGATTCAGTGTTTGCGTCTTGAACAGTAGCATCAGCAGAAAAAGAAATCACCATCCAAACTTGTGGAACAAGCTGGGTGAACAACTTCATTGGCTTTTTCTCCAAACCACATCTGGTTGACAACATCATAAGGCAATCCTCCAAATCCAAAATCCATTGATATCCCAGCAGCATCCTCATTCATGAAGCTATTTCCATGTAGTAAACCATTGTCAACTGCAGCAATTGAAGACGAATCCGAAACACTCGAACCATCTTGAGACATTGAAACAGAACTTGCACCAAATTGTGATAAACCCGTGAGCTTGGAGTTGTGTAATGGATTTGGCTTTAACCTCAAACTTTGATCATAGGCATTCAACCCAGAATTATAATCAGATAACATAAATGTGGGAGGTGTTTGGGTCTGAAACTCATCACTGGTTTCAAGTTTTGGAACACAAGGCAGTGTGAGTGAGGAGGCATTTGGGTTTTTGGTAAAAAACCTCTTCTTCAATTTGGTGTTCCAATAGTTCTTCACATCATTGTCTGTTCTTCCAGGCATTTGAGCAGCTATGTATGACCATCTAAATTGCACAAAATGCAAATTCAGAAAACAAATGTTTCAGAATTCAAACAATCAAGCTATAAAACTAGCATCGATTTCGGAAAACTTACCGGCTTCCCATTTGAGTGTAGAGGTTACAGATAATGTTGTCCTCCTCTTCACTGAAGCCTCCATGTTTGATGTCTGGCCTCAGATAGTTCAACCACCGCAGACGGCAGCTCTTCCCACATCTCCTAAGCCCTACATGAATTGGGGGTCCAAATTTTATAAACAAACTCCTACTGTGGAAATTAGTTAACATAATGAACAAAACTAGAAAGAAAGACCCTTTAATAAACTTACCAGCTTTTTGAGGCAGTTGAATCCAATTGCCACCAGTTCCATGAGTCTCAAGGTAAGTCTTGAGAGCTTCATCTTCCTCAGGAGACCATTGCCCTCTTTTGACATTAGCTTTGTCACAACATGGAGCTCTTCCCATGGTGAATCTCACTTGATAATTACCCTCTTAGTTTACTATCTTCACTCTCACAGAGCAAACAGACACAGACACGAAGAAGCAGGGAAGAAAATGCAGACACGCAAATGGTGCTCCCAGAATTAAAGCAGTGCAGGGGGTTCTGGTGGAGGAGGGTTTATAAAGAGTGTGACAAATCTTATAATAAAATAAATTAAAAAGAATTGACCTTTGTACGGTCTCCTCCATTATTCAATTACTTTTTATTTTGTACTTGTTTCTTGTCTTTTAAGATAGAGGCTTGGTCAACTTTTGACTATAGTTTTTTTAACTTGTTACCCTTGGGTAAATATCATGTTAACTGGGAAATTTTAATTACTGTGTGAATCTAGGGCTCGGTCTAACTGCGCTTATATTTTGCTTCGGTCTTTGGTTCATCGCTCATTTTAGGACTATATGTGCATTTAACAGTGATGTAATTAAATTTTAAGTCACACTCTTTCCAAAAGTTCGAATTGATGGTCCAAACTTCAAATTGTCCTTTTAAGTGGAAAATGTGGGAGCATAGTTCTATATGATAGATAGGTGCATGTGCTTGCTCTGGTCAGAAAGTGTGCTAGCTTTTAGTAGTAATTAGCTTTTACTATGCTATTCATTACTCATTAGTTGTCTAGTGATCACTAGTGGTAATTAGCTTTTAGTAGTAATTAGCTTTTACTATGCTACTCATTAGTTACCTAGTAATCACTAGTAGTAATTAGCTTTTACTATGCTATTCATTACTCATTAGTTGGAGTGAACGGTTCAACTTAACTTTTACTGTATCATTTAAATTTACTGTCGACGGTGACTTTTGATGGCTAGGACTCCCTTACAATCTTACAAATTTCACAAAAAGGCCTGGGTCACCGAAAATGGTTAAAACTCTCCCTCCTTTTGACTTCTTTGTTATTATTTTTTTTTGTCCACTATTTTCTGTTACTGTGATTGTTTTAATTTAAATCAATATTTGGACATGCGAGCCCCAACCCTTCTCATGGCCCAGTACGTAGCCTGAGCTGGACTCATGTACAGAGCTATAGTCCAGCCCAACTAAATGAAGATAAGAGAAAGAAAATAGATATAGAAAAACAAACAAACACAAAACTAAAAACTAAAACTATAGAATCCAACATGAAACATGGTTGTTTTCCAAATTCCAAGAGGAAGGATATCTGGATATGCATCCATATTTGCTTCAGGTTTTAAACACTAATCAAATTACAATGCATATGATAACACGTTCATAATTAGTTAATGATCTAATTTATTATACAAAAAATGTTTAAAATATATAAAAATGTTTAAAATATATAACTTAATTAAAGAAACAGCTCTGCAGAAATGTTCTACCTCCTCCACAAACCACAAAAGTATATGAGTAATGACCAAAATGTAACCTTCAACTAAACGGAGATGAGAGAAAGAAAATAGATAATAGAAAAACAAACAAAAATTAAATTCTAAAATTATATAATCCAATATGAAACATGGTTGTTTTCCAAATTCCAAGAGGAAGGATATCTGGATATGCATCCAAATACTGGCTAAAGTATGTCTGCATCCATATTTGCTTCAGGTTTTAAACACTAATCAAAGTAAGATACATATGATAACATGTATGCTTGATTAAAAAAATAAAAAATAAATAAACAAGGATTTCTAAAATATAAGTGAAATTTTTACTGTACACATTACTTTTTGTCGTAAATCTCAAAAATTGACAATGACCGCGAATATATACCTCTAGCTAGATAAATTTCAAAGCACATGTTTCCATCAACTATTGTAAATGCACGTATGAAATTATTATTCAGGATAAAATTTCAAACCACATGTTTCCATTAACTGTTGTAAATGCACATGTAAAATTATTATCCGGGATATATTTCATCTAACATTGCTCATGAAGTTTTTTTCGACAAAAACATTGCTCATGAAGTTAATCAAGTTATCAATGATGATGTTGATGTATGGCTAATGTTCGATGATAATATGTATTCTACGCTAGCTACCAACTTTATCACCAAACTTTTTCTTATAAGATAGACAGATATGGATAACCATGTTTTGTAGATAAGAGCTCAACTTGTCCACATCAAATTCCTCCTACCCGATCGCTAAAGATTGGCATATAAATTGTGATTACGATAGCGACAATGTTTCCTCCAGAAGGACTTTGGTCCATTTTAAGGGTTTACAATTGCATGTGCATCCATATTACAAGTCAATGTCTTGCACACTACTAAACGTGTCCAAAGGTGTGAAGTCAAATACGATGAAAGGAGATTTCTCTTGTTTTCGCACCTTCAAATGTAACTTTTTGAACTAATATATTGTTATAGATTTTTTTTTTTTGAATTAAATCGGGCTATTTCATTCAACTCAAGTCAGAATGGCACGGATATATACCTTCCATTTTCATCTATGGACAAGTCTAAGACGTGGCATGCTAGCACCACTCAATCACTCATTAAACAATCAGTGCTCGCAAATGAAAGTAAGCCTATAACTATGAAAAAACTAGAACACAGTATATAGGCATAAGTCAACAAAAAACTAAAATATCTCTTTGTCATCTAAGTTACTAGTTAGGGCTAGGAGATTTAGCTTGGGCCAGCCTCCTGGATCCCAAATTCGAAACCCCATAGAACCAGATCCCAAAACTTTAAGCTTTAAATCAGAATTCAGTTTTTTCACCCAATTTTGTTCGCACACCTAAAAGAAATTGGACAGCCAAACACAATTGGTCCTCCAAACTGATTTGGACCACACAACTGATCTGGGCACCACACCCAAACTGGGCTCCCCCGTTTTTGTGTCGGTTACGATCAACGTCATTGTCACCGTCGCCTTCGCCGTCGCCGTCGCTTGTATAGGAAGGGAGTACCCAAATAGCTCCATCACCGCTCCTTGAGATCGGATACCCCCAATTGCAGTTGTACACACTAGAGAACTTATATGGGTTTGTCACTACCAAACTTGGGCCCCTAGAAATACCCATGAACTATGTCGTGGCCCGGGTTCTTAACCCACCATGAAGTTACCCATCTCGGACGGCACTACGAGCACCAGAGGCCCTGGAGCGGATCAGCACATGCTATCTAAAAGGCATAACACAAGGCTGACAACAGTCACAGAGGAACAATCTACATCCCACATCGAGAGGAAGAAGAACTGTCGTCCCAATCTCCAATATTAAGGGATTAGCACAATCACCTTGTAAGGGTAATAACTCTTTCACCCATCATTATCAACTATTAATATATTAGTATCTCACTCATACATCGGAGAGGTATAAACCGTCCCGTACGGTTTATTCCTCTAACATTGTTCTTGACACAGGATACAAGAGCTTGATCGGTACCCCGGGTGGTATAGCATTCTGAGTGAGGTATCTGGAGAAAGCCACCAGAAACATTGGTGCGCCAGGTAGGGGTCCTAGAATCATGACTGAGCCGAAAGAACAGGTGGCTGAGGGCAGAAACGTCGCCCACGCACTGATATTCACTCCGGGTATGTCAGCGACAGAGACACCTGGTATCGGTCTAGCGCAGGGTCTCGAATCCCTGGACCCGCAGAACCTTCGAATACCTGATCCAGCTCAGGCCTTATAGCTGGATACCATGCGAGCAGAGATTGCCGCCTTCAGGGAACAATCTCAGATAGATCGGGAATAACAAAGGCTCGACAAAGAGACCAACCTCTTATCACAGCAAAGGTTACAGGAGTTGGAAGACGAGAATACCGCGCTAGCTCGGGCACTAGACCGGTGACACCAACATAACGAAGCGCTCACCCAAGCCCTCGCCCGAGCTTCTCAGCTAATGATGGAATTAAATGTCTCCTCGGTTACTACCAGGACCAGTGAGGGGCCAACTACCTCAGCTACCGGGTGAGGAATCATTCACATACCAGTAGACTTGCACCCAGAAAGCCTGAGGCATCTGCCACCACCACCTTTACCACAGTCGCCTTAAACGAAACCACTGGTAACTGATCCAAACACAGCACTACTCTTACAAATGAGTTCGACTTTGCAGACCCTCCAGGCTAGAGTAGAAGCTACGGAGCACCAGGATGCCTGGAGACCCATGACCACTTTTGAGGATCGTTCGGGACCTTTCACTCTGGAGGTCCGAGGTGCAATAAGGTCGAACGCAATGAAGCAACTCAAAAGTGATTATACGGGGATTGGGGACCCATATCAACATCTGCAGGCCTTCCGTTCACAAACTAGTGCCAAAGGGTACACGGATGAGGTTTTTTGCAACATGATTCAGGAAACATTGTCAGGCGAGGCCTTGAGTTGGTTCTATGAACTACCGACTGGTTCCGTAGGAAATTTCAAGGGCCTTGCGGACAAATTCGTCGCTCGGCTTATTCTACGTACCGACGGCATAAACACTCTAACGGGATTACTTAAGGTACAGCAGGGAGAGAACGAGACCCTAAAATCTTTAGTCAACAGGTGGCAGGCGGCTACCGCTTAATGTCGAGATCTCAATAAGGAATTGGCAGAGCTAGCTTTCAGAAGAGGCCTAAGACCCTAGGACTTCCTTTACGGAATCAATCATCACCCCCCGGATAGTTATGACACGTTGATGGCCACTGCCATTAGGCACGCCCAGGCGGAGTTCGAAACATACAGAGATACCAAGGACTGCTAATCAGGCCCCGGCCCCCATACACAGAGAGGAGCCAAAAAAGCGACAATGGCCACAAGACACATCCCAGTCGTACTCCACGGGCAAGAGAAACAAGGAGTCATATAGGTCCACGGATTATTCGGGGACACAGCCCCACCTGGAGGATTGTACACAGTATTCGAAAACGCCACCACCACCCAAATACGAAGTATTCACTGTCCTCATGGCCACGTATAAGTGTATCTGGAATGAAAATATAGATGAAATACCCGGGCCACCCTAACGAAAATTTCCAAAAAGCAAACTCATACAACATGATACCGGAAGGTTATGTAGTTACCACGAAGATGCTGGGCATAATACGAATCTTTGCATGGCCCTAAAAAACACAATCGAGGCCCTCGTCCATAAGGGAAAACTTCAATGGTATCTGCCCGCTAAGGAGGTAGGGGCCATCGATGTATACGAACGAATCCTAACCATCCATGGCGGCGATCACAAGGACTTATCGCCCCGGGGCAGGAAACGGTGTTCCAGTTCAAGACACCCGGAGATTTTCAATTTCCATAAAACCCCCAGCAAGGAGGCAATGCGGGGTGGAAGTTCGTAACCTTCTTAGAGGAGGAGGAATGGAACCTCAAGATGCCCCACGATGACCCCTTCCTAATCACGCTCCAAATGGACCACTACATAACTTCTCGGGTGCTTGTGGACACCGGGGCCCCTGTTAATGTGTTATTTAGGGATGCATACAAAGCCTTGAACAGGGGACAGGCCAAGTTGTCACAGGATAATGAGCCCCTGATCAGCTTCTCAGGAGATATCGTCCAGCCATTAGGATTAGATTACTTGTCGGTCATTATCGGGGAAAGTCCAAACTGGTCAACCATCAAAACAGAGTTCATCATGGTCGACTGTAATTCATCCTATAGTGCTATCTTGGGCCGACCGGTGCTCTGGCATTTAAAAAGATTCATTGCAGGTCACATGCTCATGATGAAGGTGCCGACTCCTGTCGGGATAGCGACCATACGAGGTGATAAAGTTGCGGCAAGGCACTGCTATTCTATAACAGTATCCAGGGAAAAGGGAAAGTCAGAAATGTTACCCGTGGCCACCGATCCTCTAACTAACATGTATGAGGACCCCATGGACGATACGAACTCTGACGAAGAACAACCCGGTGCCATGAAGGATATCGAAGAAGTCGTCCTATCAGAGGAGTTCCTAGAAAAAACTATCAGGATAGGTACCATATTGACTTCAGTTATCAGGGAAAACCTAATCTTATTCCTCCGCTCCAATTCATCCATTTTCGCTTGGTCATAGGAGGACATGCTCGGTATACCAACAAACATAGCCATGTGCAACCTTAGCATTATCCCTTACTAGGCCCCGGTAAGGCAGAAGCGCAGAGGTTTCACACATGATAGGTACCGGGCGATCCAAGTTGAAGTGAAGAAGTTAATGGCCATTAATTTCGTCCGGGAAGTGACGTATCCCCGGTGGTTAGCTAACGTGGTCATGGTTCCAAAGAAGACTCCTGGATCATGGCGTATGTGTGTAGACTACACAAATCTCAACCGGACATGTCCCAAGGATAGCTTCCCCTTCCCACACATCGACCAGTTAATCGACTCCACTACTGGGTACCGGTTACTCATCTTCATGAACGGTTTTAGCGGGTACAATTAGATTCGGATGAACCCCACAGATGAAGAACACACCGCTTTCATAACAGACAAAGGTCTCTATTGTTACAAGGTCATGCCCTTCGGATTGAAAAATACATGTGCCACTTACCAGCGACTTGTCAACTCCATGTTTGCGGATGTCATCGGCACTATCATGGAGGTATATGTGGACGATATACTGGTCAAAAGCCTAGAGGACGAGGACCATGTACTCAATCTGTCTATTGTCATCGCCATTATATTACATAACGGTATGCGGCTTAACCCCAAAAAATGCATCTTCAGGGTCGAAATAGGGAAGTTCCTCGGGTACATCATTAGCCACAGGGGAATAAAGGCCAACCCTGAAAAGGTGCAAGCTATATTGGATATGACATGCCCCACGTACCGGAACGAGGTCCTATCACTCACGGGTAAGGTGGCCACCCTGTCAAGATTCATTTCAAGGCTCACAGATAAATGTACCCCTTTCTTCTAGTTACTTAAAACCCAACACGTCGAGGTAATAGCCTGGACAGCTGAGCACGAAGCTGCTTTTCTTGGCCTAAAAACATACTTGGCAGCGGTACCCTTGCTGTCCAAACCTATCCCTGGAGAAATGCTCTACATCTATCTAACGGCGTCATCGACCGCCGTAAGCTTCGCTCTGATTAGGAGAGACTCATATTGCGAGTACCCAGTGTACTACGCTGGGAAAGGTTACACTGGAGCCTAATCAAGGTACCCGGACATTGAGAAGGTAGCCTTGGCCCTCCTAGTGTCAGCTCGTAAGCTGAGACACTACTTCCAGGCACATTCGATCACCGTTTTCACTAATCATCCATTGAGACAGGTTCTGCAGAAACTGGAGATGTCGGGAAGATTGATCAAATGGGCCATCGAATTAGGAGAATTCGACATCAAGTATAGGCCCCAGACGACTATTAAAGGTCAGGCAGCGGCGAACTTCCCCATCAGGACCCATCTACACAGACAACTGATCCGCCAGCCCCGCACCCACAACCACCGAGCTCGTGGCGATTATACGTGGACGACGCATCTAACCGAAAAACAAGTGGCGTCGGTATTCTACTAATAAGCCCAGAGGACCAAGTCTATGAGTACGCCCTCAAATTCGCCTTTAAGGCATCGAACCATGCCACAGAATACGAGGCACTTATAGCATGCCTACAGATCGTATGGGAACTAGGTGTTCAGCACTTGAATATCTTCAGCGATTCGCAGTTGGTCGTCAATCAGGTCAGTGGTAACTTCTACGCAAAGGAACCTCACATGTTCTCTTATCAAGGCCTAGCCCGGCCATTGGTTCAGCGTTTTACTTCATATGTCATCACCCAAATACCCAGAGCAAAAAATGACAAAGCTGATGCCCTTGCGAAGATTGCTGCAACTTCTCCAAGTCCGATATATGGGGCCACCAAGGTTGAAGTACTAGAGAAACCCAGCACTTCTAAAACGGTGTCAGAAGTGTTCGCGGTGGAACACAATGCCTCCAGGATGGACCCAATCTTGAAGTACATAGTTGACGGTTTGGCCCCAGACGACATAGTAGAGGTTAGAAGACTGCAACTGAGGTCAGCTCGCTACACAATCATGGATGGAAAATTATACAAGAGAGGTCATTGTTTCCCCAACCTCAAGTGTGTGCGGAGCATGGCCACAAGATAATGGAGGACATACACACTAGCGTATACGGCAACCATGCAGGTGCCCAATCTCTTGGACACAAGACCTTGAGGACTGGGTACTTCTGGCCAACCATGTCTACCCTCACTCAAACAATATCAATCTCTTGCCACAAATGCCAAATGTATGCTAACATCCCAAGGGCACCACCGCCTATTACTCTCTCCATACTCCTTGCACCCTGGCCTTTTTGCCAATGAGGACTGGACCTGATCGGTAAGCTCCCCACAGAGGTAGGACAATTGAAATATGCCATTATGGTCGTCGACTACCAGATGAAGTGGGTAGAGGCAGAACCCCTAGTCGCTATCACCACGGAGAAGGTGAAGAATTTCCTATGGAATTATATCTACTGCAGATTCGGTGTCCCGGACACCATAGTCACCGACAACAGTGCCCAATTCGACAACGATGAATTGAGGGCTTACACCGAGAACATGGGTACACGGATCCTTTACGCTTCGCCAGCGCACCCCTAGACCAATGGTCAAGTTGAGGCTGTCAACAAAATAATTAAACAGATACTCAAGAAGAAGCTGGACAAGGCCAAAGGCCTTTGGTCTTCCAAACTCCCAGAAGTATTATGGGCCATCAGAACCACCGCGACAGAGGCTACCGGAGAAACCCCTTTCTGCACGGCCTTTGGGCCTGAGGTGGTTATACCCATCGAAACGCAAATCCCAAGTCCCAGAATCGAATACTTCGACGCAGGTACCAACGCAGAGGGCTACGCCTTGATACTGACTTGCTTGAAGAATGTAGGGATGTGGCACACATGCGTAATCTCGCAAACAAGAGAAGAATAGCCCGATATTACGACGCCAAGGTTCAGTCTCGGACACTGATATTGGGGGACTGGGTCATGAAACAAGTCTACCCAGAGCCCCGGGGACTTGATCCCTCATGGACAGGCTCTTACGAGATCGTTGAGGAGGTAGGCCTTGCAACCTTTTTTATCCGGGACATGGACGAAGTCGTCTCACGACATCCATGGAATACACAGCGCCTCCGGTATTATTACAAGTAGCTCCCGGAGCATCTTACCCTAGTTTTTGATCATCCAGCTATGGCAAGCTACCCATCGGGTACCCATTTTGTATATGCCAATAGTGCTGTTTTGAATGGAAAAATAGATTATTCAGACCATTACTTTGACTTTTGTTTTGCCCTATTGCCGGACATACCAATCAAGCTATTCTGTTAAATTACGTTATTCCAGTAATGAGTAATTTCAACATACATGCTTCATTATGGCATCAAACGCAAGTAATTTTAATCCCTTTGCCTATTTCCATTCAAAATTCCAAAGGAAAATCCTACCGCTGGCTCAAGGCCGGTGTTCAAAAAAAAATTGTGGTACTGCCCCGGAAGGCTCTCACTAATTCTACACAACAAGATTACTGCCACTTGTCCCTCCTACGGGCCCGGCACTCTGGCACTCATGCATCTTTTTCTTGGCCTCTTGTTCCTTCTTCTTCTTCTCAAGGAGTCCCTTCCTGAACTTGGCTCCATCAAGGTACCCGGCCGTCACCCACTCCCGGTACTTTGTGATTACCGCTTTGTCTTGGGGCAGCGATTAGCATATCAACAAGCTCTTGGGAGCCCTTGAACTCGTCCACGGCCTCCTACTTCTCAGCTGGAATACGCTCTTCAAGCTGTTCTGCTTTTGTCTTCCACGCCTTCGCAGCTTCTTCAGCCTTTTTCACCAAACGTCGAACGCCTTTTTGCCTCAGTTTTCGCCCCGGCAATCTCTTGCTCTAACTCCACGACCCTCTTGTCAGCGGTCTCTAGTTCAGCTACCTTAGGATTCAGCGCTTCTACTTTCTTCTTCAAGGAGTCCAGCTAATTCTCCAGCTTCGCCTTTTCCCCATGCAGGTACTTCACCTGCCCGGAGAGGTGGTTAACCTCCTCCTTCAGCTGAGTATCTTCTTCGCTTGCGTCAATGACGTACATATTGAACAGTGCCTGTGAAACCCTCAGTTAGCAAGGACCGAGATAACCAGTATAAAGTAAAATTGAAAAGATACTCGTACCCGCATCATTGATTGCTGCCCAATCCGCCGGTTCTTTTGGGGTGCGTTGTCCTTGGCCCGTACCCAGTCGAGATCTATGTCCTTCAGATCACTCAGCATTGATCCCACAAACTTCTCATCAGCTACTCTGTACTCGCTCAGTAGCTGTTTGATGGGTTTCTTCGGAACTACCGGTATGGCAGGCGATAGCATTCTAAGAGAGGGGGACAGCTCCACTGATGGGTGACACTTCTTCGGTCTTTTGGGTCCTACTCCTTTCCGTCCCTTCCGGTGTAGGTGACCTTCTCATTGTCCCCGCTCTGGTGGCGGTGCCTGTAAAGCCTCTTCTTCTCACCTGGCAGCATTGCCTCCTCGCTTCCAGCCAACCCGGTGGATCGGTAAGAAACTAACACCGACACTGACGCCTTACCCCTTCCGGGATCGGCTATGGTCGCCACGTCCCCGGCTGCAGGTTGGACGTTCTAAACAATTTGGGCGTCAGGATCAGGGTGGCTGTACCCTTCATCATCAATTTCGAGAAGAAACTCTTCTATTGAGCGACCTGGGGCCTTCGATGCAAGGTCGACATAGGTGTGCAGCACATCCTTCCCTTGGCTCATCAGCATCTCCATTAGCTTGTTATCCTTCATCTTGTCATCCTCCTTACCTTTTTGGGGTTTCCTCTTCTGTACTTTCACTGCAACCAAGATCGAAAAAATAAGCTACCACAACCAGAATCAAAGTTCCACAAAAAAAAAAAATTATGCCTCACCGGGCAGTCTCCCTATGTCTAGCCTATCTAATATGGAGTACCAAATGAACCTATACGAGCTCCTCTCTTCTTCACCCCATACGGCATATACCCAGGCTATCTGCTTTTTCTCCACCTCCAAGGGGGTGTACGCTTGATCCCTGATCGCCTGGAATGTACCCGTCACACTCCACTTTTTATTCCTGATCTGCGAATGCCCACCCGCAAGAAATACCTTACTCCTCCACTTCTTGCTTTGGGATGAGGGCATGTCGATAACTAGAGGCTCATAATCCCGGGTGGCAAATGTCACCATACCTTGACAACCTTGCTCCCTCGAGTATAGCATCCGGTACACGGCCCAGAATTCATTGATGGTGGGACACCCTTGCTGACACAGGTCCCACATGGCTATCATACTTAGGAGTTGTCGCCACTCGTTCGGAGTCAACTACCCCGTTAGGGTGTACCTAGGTATTGGTATAACATGGGGTATGGCTACCGTGACTCTCTGCACCTCCCCAGAGTCGTCCTTGCTCTCATCCCCATCGGTACTCTCGCTACTTTCTTATAACACCCCGATCGAAGACTTCATATTCTCTGCCATCCCCGTACGCATAACAGTTGTCAGGTACCGATCGATATTTGCTTCCGCTTGTCTCGTGGAGGATTGATACGACGATCCCGCATCCCCAGCCTTGGTTTCTGATTCCATCCTAGAACTACGGGTACCCGGGCCACAAATTGGCTATCTGGAATCAGAAACACAGGGTCAACGTACTCATTTAGATCTACGGCCTTGTTGAAGGGCGGATCTTTCCCCACTTCAAAGAAACCCATAAAACAAAACAAACACTGGGCAAAACCCACAAAAACCCTGTTTCTCCCCCCCCCCCCCCAGCCCAAACCAACACAGAGACAAACAGACATTGTTCTTATCCATTACACACAAAACCCAGAAAAAAGCATTTCGCAGACAAAACCCAGAAACAAAGCATTTCACAGAAACCAGAAAACTCCCATGGCATCAAATCACAAACCAAAGCCACACAGGCCTACACATAAATCGGACTACAGTTCTTACCTTGTTGTCGACAGCCGATCATTCGCTCCTTCCACAGCAAGCCATCGGAGATTATTGAATTTTTCTCAGTGTTCTTAGTTTTCAGAAGCAATTAAAGAGGGAGAGACGATTTCCTACTTAAATTCACCCTCCCACTGATCACATCCGTTGAAGACGAAAAGCCCTCGACCGTAAGATCACTAGACGTGTCCCACGCGTCTCTCCACTCCTCAAATCTCTCAGTCGAAGCGACGGGCATTTATTGCAATCCTAATTTTTGCACCCCACGTGGCTTACATGCACAAGCAACCTACCGGGTATCATGGGCCCAAGGCCATCAACCCCATCGGGTACGAGACCAACTCCATTCCATTGGGTCACGGCCCACTCATTTCATCAAGTACATCAGGCCCCTGGCCTATCTACTCCACTAGGTATACGATTTCTATCCTCACCCTCCCGGGTATCATGGGCCCGAGGCCATCAACCCCATAAGGTACGAGACCAACTCCATCTCATTAGGTCACGACTCACTCACCTCATCGGGTACATGAGCCCCCTGGCCTATCTACTCCACTAGGTATACGAGTTCTAGACTCACCCTCCCGAGTATCATGGGCCCAAGGCCATCAACCCTATCAGGTACGAGACCAAATCCATCCCATTGGGTCACGACTCATTCACCTCATCGGGTACATGAGGCCCCTAGCCTATCTACTCCACTAGGTATACAAGTTCTAGCCTCTCAAGGCCATCAACCCCATCGCGTACGAGACCATCTACATCCCATTGGGTCACGGCTCACTCACCTCATCGGGTACATGAGGCCCAATGCCATCAACCTCATCGAGTACGAGACCAACTCCATCCCATTGGGTCACGGCTCACTCACCTCATCAGGTACATAAGGCCCCTGGCCTATCTACTCCACTAGGTATATAAGTTCTAGCCTCACCCTCTCGGGTATCATGGGCCCAAGGCCATTAACCCCATCGGGTACAAGACCAACTCCATCCCATTGGGTCACGGCTCATTCACCTCATTAGGTATATAAGGCTCCTGGCCTATCTACTCCACTAGGTATACAAGTTCTAGCCTCACCCTCCCGGGTGTCATGGGCCTAAAGCCATCAACCCCATCGGGTACGAGACCAAGCTCTCCATCCCATTGGGTCACGACTCACTCACCTCATCGGGTACATGCGGCCCCTGGCCTGTCTACTCCACTAGGTATCATAGGCCCAATGCCATCAACCCCATCGGGTACGAGACCAACTCTCCATCCCATTGGGTCACGGCTCACTCACCTCATCGGGTACATGAGGCCTCTGGCCTATCTACCCCATTAGGTCCTCACCCTCCCGGGTACGCTCTCCATCCAACTGGCTCAAGGCCCCGCTCAAGACATTTCTTGCACGCGAACTTGGGGGACTCCCTACAGGTATCAAGTGTCAAACCCTCCAACGACAAAATTATCAAGTCCCCCCCAAGAAATATCTTGAAAGGGAACTTTGGGGACTTGTACATACTAGAGAACTTATACGGGTTTGTCACTACTAAAATGGGGCCCGTAGAAATACCCATGAACCATGTCGTGGTCCGAGTTCTCAACCCACCATGAAGTTACCCGTCTCGGACGGCACTACGGGCACCAGAAGCCCTGGAGCGGATCAGCACATCCTATCTAAAAGGCACATCACAAGGCTGAAAACAGTCACAGATGAACAATCTACATCCCACATCGAGAGAAAGAAGAATTGCCTTCCCAATCTTCAATATTAAGGGATTATCACAACCACCTTGTAAGGGTAATAACTCATTCACCCATCATTATCAACTATTAATATACTAGTATCTCACTCAGGCTTCAGAGAGGTATAAACCGTCCGGTACGGTTTATTCCTCTAACATTGTTCTTGACACAGGATACATGAGCTTGATCGGTACCCCGGGTGGTATAGCATTCTGAGTGAGGCTGGAGAAAGCCACCAGAAATAGCAGTTATAAGGTAGTGGAAGCCTCTACCACGCTAATCCACAACCGGCACCGAGCCGTCGAACCCCGCTGACCTGCAACACCGGCGGTCCACTTCAAGCCCTGCACGGTCAGCACCAAGCCGGAATTCTGATTCTTCCATGATTGATTTGCCATTTTCCTCCGAGCGAAGCCCACCGAGGCTGGCAGACTATCCAAGCGGTTCATCGCCGCCAATCACATATCTCGCCATAGATGACTACTACATGAATTACAACCCATGGTAGGGATCATTTTAAGCCGGGCTCGGCACGGCCGCATCCGCCACGGCCCTTCATGCTCCCAACCAGCTCGCATTCCGAGCGAATCAGACCACCTATCATTCTCAATTGCATCATCGAAGCCATTCTAACGAGACATAGAAATGGTGATGGAGGTTGTAGGGTAAAATTGGGTGATCGTCGCACAAGATCGACGTTTAAGGGCCATCAACAGATGGCTTAGAGAGGAGGCCAACACCGGCCGCCATTGCTAGGAAGCAAAGCTTTGGGGGTTAGAGTTCGGATAGAGACGAGCCATTCGGGTTTATTTTCCCTAAATAAATAATTTTAGAGATAAGTAATTTTGATTACTTGTGACTGGGACATAAGGGATGTGACAGGAGAAAAATTCACATATATTGTTATAGATAATGTCACGAGTTCAAATTTTTATCTACAAATTGAATTATGTGCAAATTCTAATCCTAGATTTAATAAAAGAAGTAGAATGTATATTTCTTTTCGGTGTTTATACTATTAAAGTAGAACATTTCTACATAATTGAAGGCGATAAAAGAAAATTTCTCATTTGTAAATATTTAAGGATTTGCATGTGCGTGCATGTTATTGTCAATGTACTTTATCGAACATATTATTTGTTTAACTGGAGCAAAATGAGGAGTTCCATGAGATAACTCTCTAGTTAATTCATCAGTGAATTAAGAAGTAGAACATTTATACATAATTGAAGGTGATAAAAGAAAATTTATCATTTTGTAGATATTATTTGCATGTGCGTGCATGTTATTGTCGATGTATTTTATCGAATACATTATTTGTTTAACTAAAGTAAAAGGAGGAGTTCCATGAGATAGCTCTCTAGTTAATTCATCAGTGAATTAAGAAGTAGAGTTAATTAATTAATTTTTTTTTTACAATTTCATATAATCAATAAATCACACTTCACTCACGATATTAATAAAATTACCAATTTCTTTTTCACCATTTATGTTTTGTAATATGCAAATTAGATACTTTGGCATTGGTTAAGTACTTGCCTTGCTTTTTAAACCTAGTTTAGTTTGCGGGCAGGAAAGTATTTCCTTTGTCTTTCTCATGTGATGGGAAATTAAATTTTTATTGAACTTTTTATTTTGGTGTTTGGTAACATAAAGAAAATTATCGGAAAAGTTATCAAAACAGTTTAATTAATACAATAAAATAATAAAATATGAGTAATAAATGCAAAGAAATAATGAGGAAAAATGAATCCTTGAATGTATGGAATGAATTACTTTCTCCCTTATTTTTTTCTTGTTTGAGGAAAATGTATATTCTTCTTTTGCGTCCCAAACAAGAGAAATAATGATTTTCTTTTTCAATGATTTAATATTCGAAACAAAAGAGTCCTTAGAGATTGATTTGACCCAGTTATCAATGAGCTATGTGATAGAAGCTTTTGATGGTAATAGATAGACCCACCAACTTGAGAAAAGAATGGAAGAAAATGAATCCTCGGATGTATGAAAACAACAACTTCCTTTCTTATTTTTCTTTCATTGATGAATATATATATATTTTTTTTTGCATTCCAAACATTAAAAAAAAATTCTTCCTTTATAATTTAATTCTGCGAAACAAACATGACCTTACCGATTGAATTGGCATTTCACGTGTAACCAAACAAATCCAAATGACACAGTTATCAAGGAACTCTCTGATGGAAGCTTTTGATGGTAATAGGTCGACCCACCAACTTTGAGGATGAGCACGCCGGCACTAGATTATGCCTCGCACTTTCCACCATAGTAAAGTTCCGAGACGACGACAAACTCACCAAACCTTTGGAATCACCGTCCGCTTTGTCCCCCATTTTCCATTCTTTATAATTACTCATCTAATCCTATCTCTCCTGTCTTTGTTTTTTAATAAGACCCCAATCTCAAATATAATCATAAGCTTTCGACTTCATTTATATTATTACAAAGAATCTTGGAGCATTTGTCTAACCATACAGTCATGATAATCACACATTGACTAAATCACACTCGTACAATAAAACTAGAAGATTGATATTAGTAAGAATATTAAGTATATTAACATGCATTTGTATCTATAAAAATGAACAGTCAAATAACATTAAATATTTTTTACTATTAAGAAAAATAACCTATTAATAACAATTGAAATCTGCTACTTGACTTATACTTACACCGTCGATGTATATAAAAATTTTCCGATATTAGGCAACTAACCATTATAACATTTACATATTAATGGTCCCTAGCTCCTTGGCTCTTAGTGCTTGTCTATAATATGTCTCATCAAAACCTTCACATCAAAGATGATGATTTTCCTGATGGAACAATTCTTGCTTGCATCAAGCGTACACACAGGTGGTACGGATTTGACGCACAGACACGTGATACAGATGATAAATCGCACACCAGAAATTTTTCTCTTCATTTTGAAACTATGGCTTAGTTTGGGATTGCTGTGCTGTGAAAGAAATTGCTTCCAAACCTGCTGTGAGAGGAAGTGTTTCCAAATTTACTGTGAGAGGAAGTGTTTCCAAACTTACTGTGAGATGAAGCAGCTGAGGTGTTTGGTAAACTGTCTTTAAAAGTGCTGTGAGAACGAAAAACAATTTTTAAATGTTTGGTAAGTTGCAAGACAAAAGTGCTTTGAATGGGTATAATTACCAAAATAAGCATACATGCTAGGATATGCTACTAAATATATATAATTTTGTTTTTTGATTATGTAATCATACCAAATAAAAAAAATTAGTTTTTTTTGTCATATATATAGTGCTCTCTATAATTATTAAGAGTGTTCGGGAATAATTTTTAAAAAATTCAGTAAGTTAAATCTTCAATTTAAGAACCCGATAGTAAAGTACGCGACACGATGAGTCCATGGTCAGATTTTGATGAGTCCATTGTGAAATTTTTCGGTATTTATTTCATATTTTGGAAGTTTGGAAATAAGGAAATTCATTTTAAATAAAAAGAATATTGACATTGCGATCTGGACCTTAAATTTCAATCACCATTTAATATGGTCCATTGCTTTCAATTATATAAGCTCTAAGATTGGACCAACGACCCAAAAACCTCCAGAAAATTTTAGAACTGCAGACACCTCTCTGCCTCTCTGGTATCCTTGGCAGCCACCGATCCTCACTTCCGATTTTGGCCATCTCCAGGGGTCGGACACTGGCGTTCGGACAACATCACCTTCGCGACCAAGCCTATGGCTTAGGTTTTCACCGACGAGATCTGATGAAGGTGATTCGAAACCAAGAAGCTCCAGCCTTTCTGGCCGATTTTCGGCGTTTTCCGACAACTCGGGCGATCAACAGCAATGCATGAGGTACGAAAGTCGATCTCCTCTTCATGCTCTATGTGATGATATACTTGGTTTCGATTACAGTTGAATTTAGGATGATTAACGTTTTGGGTACAATTCGGCCACCGATGAGGCCACTGCAGGGTGGCGGAATGGTTTGCTTTGGTCCGGTTTTGAAGGCTTGAAGCAGCAGCAGTTCAGCCTTGCTGAGATGAAAAGAAGAACAAGGATCAATTTGAGACAGGAAATTTGATGTAACATTTTGAAAGCATGAAGGATAATTTCGATAGTTTGTAAAGTTTCATTTAACCCTCCGCTTCCTTCATTTGGTTTCCGCAAAAGCAGAAACGAGAAAGCTACCCAGAGCTGCTTTTGATTTTCTACTGTGGCAAGAAGCGCTTTTGTTCAAAAGCACAAATTTTGAGATTTACCAAACAGCCTTAGTTCCTATCATAAGCGCTTTTTGGACTAAAAACAGGTTTTAAAATCAATGTCAAACTAAACCTATCTCTAGTTTTTAAAAGTAAAATATCCAAAATATTCCTCACTTGACACTAATTGAGTCGCCACGTGGAACGTGATACGGCTGACAAATCGCACACTAGAAATTTTTTTTCCTTATTTCAAAACTACCCCTATTTTTTAAAAGTAGAATACTCAAAATATCCCTACTAAGCACAGATTGGGTAGATTGAGTAGTCGCACCGCCACAACTTTCTCTTTCAGATAAACCCTTGAAAGAATCGTCAAACACAAGTAGATAAATTAAAATATTTCAAATGGATAAGGACTGGCTTATCAGCTCCACAGCCACGTCACTAAAGTATAAACTAATCTACAGGCGGGTTGTGGATTTTAATTATCTAATTATCACACTTTAATTATTATCATTTACTAACACTTCATTAATTAAACTGCTGCAAGACCTGCAACTCAATCTCGTAGAAACTGAAGCATCAAATGAAATCTATGAGCGACGATTACCAACAAACACTCATTCTTTTGGATAAGATTACATTTCATTTTCATAATCCCTTAACCAAAAACTCCAAGAGTCAAAATGGATTCTTCAAGACAAAACACTACTTTATTAGGAATCAATGGAAACCCAGGCTGAATCTGAGGGTTTCCTTAAATGGATAAACAACAAGGCTATTAGGGCAGAGAATATCCATAAACAAGAACGGAGGAGATTTGAAAGAAATAAAAACTTTGGATTAATTAAAGCCATGAAGAACAACAACTTAAACCCAAGAAAATTAGAACAGAGAAATTACAAGTTCATAGACATAATAATAATAAGCATGAAAGCAACCGCTACAAATTCATCGGCAGCCCCAACAAATCCTTCTTCTTCCTTCCTTTCTTCATTTGTACAGAACACAAAATTCCTAATTTTTTTTTTTTGGGTTTCTTGCTTTCTTGTTCCTTGTTCACATCAACTATTTACAGAATGAACCAGAATTACAAAATGAAACCTGGAAAATAATATCCACAGCAAAAGTCAGAAGAATCAAAGACCGCCGCATCAGCCAAAAAATTGAATCCACAGCAAAACCCACCAAACCCACTCAGGTCTCGTCCTCACTCACTAGCTCCGAAACCCACTCCACATCAGGACCCGAAAACCCGCCTGAGCCAACCCGGCCCACTCGGCCCATCGAGTTATCCTTACTCAGCTTCGCGTACATTCTCGCCCTTAGGTCCCTTCCCGACTCCACCCTCTCCATTGCCGGCTCTTCAACCAGCGAGTGCTCCCACAGATCACACGGGCCGGGTCCGGACCGACCCGAAGTGCGAGTAGGGGTGTTGGGGAGGCTGAAGAAATCGGGTCGGACCGGAGGTCCGCGGGGAGATCCGAACCCGGATCCGACCCACGAAGGAGGGGTGGTGCTCATTTGCATCTTGGCCAGCTTGAAGTTGCGCATGGACGCGACGAGTTCACTCACCGAGTTAAGGCGGAGTTGCGGACTGTTCGGCGACATTGGCGGCGAATCAGACGGCGGAGATATGGGAGGCGAAGTGGGCGAATCGAAGAAACCCGGCCCGTGAGTCCTCGGGCTGTGGCCGGGCAGGACCCGCAGCTGTTCGGGCGTGTGGGCGAAGAAGCAGACCCGGCGGTGACAGGCCAGCCCGTCCTTGCATGGCTGGGTCCGGTAGCGAGCCGGGTGGAGCCAGCACTCAAAAACGCCGTGGGCGAACTCGCAGGAGTCGCCTTTAGCGCAGTTGCCCTTGCGGAAATCGGGGCAGGCCGAACCGGAGTAGTGGTACTTCCTCGGGTCGCGGCGGCGGGCCTTCTCGCCCGGGTGGGCGTACGGGCACTCGGTCCAGTCATGTGACCTGCCACGTGCGCAGCGGCGAACCTTGAACTCAAACATCCGGAACTGGTCGCAGGAAATGAGAGGCATGTCCGGGTCGTCGCTCAGTGAGTCGGACTCGTTCGACGGAAGGAACCGGTGGAGCGCCGAGAGCGAGTCGAGGAAGCCGGCATTGGCAGACGGGCTGCGAACGGAAAACGGGGACCCGAGACCGGAAGTCGGGTCATCGAATGGGTCCCACGGAGCGACCTTGAGGGTCGGAGTGAGTCGGGTCGGTTCTCCGAGCATCATTTTGGAGTTTAAGAGAGGAGAAGAAGAGAGAGAGGGAGTTGAAATGCGAGAAAGGATTGAAGGTGAGTGCGATATATAAACTGTTTTGGGAGAGAGAGAATGTGCCAGGTAGGCCACATAGTCAGATAGTGGGGTTGGATTTAACCGTGGTGGAGTTAATATTACGGTAACTGCGATTAATAAACTCTTCTTATAAATATCTAAATCTACCAAGAAGAAGAAGATGAGATCGAAGTCATCGAACAATAAAGAAAGCTGTGGGCAATGATCTGATCCAAAATCTATTTATGATTTTGGACGTAGTGTTGTAATTGTAACACCATAAGGGAGGCAATAGGCTAAATTGATTCCTGCTCTTCCCCCCTCAAATATAGAAATTCTAACTGTTGCTTGGAAGCAACTAACCCCGGGGATTAGTAGATAATGTACCAATTAAGTTAGTATTTACTGGAACATACTTATGTGGTTACGTTGTTAACGGAGAGATTATACAATGTTTATCATAAACATGTGTTTAATATTAATTTTGTTTATTTTATGTTAGAGTTATAAGTTGTTGGAAAAATAATTTAAATTATAGTCATTTGAAATGTCACGTTAAAGTTATCTATTATGTTTAAAAAATTATTATTACATAGACTAATTTCGAGACTCTTTATGTACAACTCCATACCCAAATGGTTGGGGTAAGAAAAATATTAACATTATTGAACCCGTATTTGAATCTCAATCTTCACTATTCCGCAAGTGTTATTTTTTTTATTTTTTTTAATGATATTTCTTTATATGTACAGTGAAGTTTCTTTATCATAGAAGCATGAAGATAGTAGGGGATAAACTTGGTGATCAATAAAAGAAAAATAAGATCGAGCTAATAATGTTCATATGAGTAGTTTTTGACTAAGAATATCATGTTAACCACCATCAAATATAAATCTAACGGTAGAAATAATTATATTTAAATTGAATTATTTTATTTTTCATAATTAAATTTACATTGAATAACGATTAACTTTTATTTTCATGATCGATTAATGACCAGATGTTCATGGAGCAATGGAAAACCATATAAACATTTCAAGTACTCGGATTTAATACCCTTTAACGTGGCTCCATTGGGCTTTTATGAACTCACGGGCAATTGCACTGGTTTGGACCGTTCGGTTGGTATCACCACCAGAATAATGAACAAAACCACTGAACCAGTCTTGTTGGGCAGATTTGGGTCGAGTCGAATTGAATAAATCTTGATTTGATTTGATGGTATTGAAATATTGAATAAAGAAAAGGCTGGCAAGTCGGCGAAAAAATGTCAGCGGGACCCAAATCATAATTACAGTGGGGAATGGTAATGGTACGTGTGATTTCAGAAACCAACAACAAGATCTGTACGGACAGCACGTGTAAACGCGTCCGGCGATGCGTACACGTGGTTGGCTATCGAGGTGGCGGTAGCATACAGTCGTCCTCACTCAAAGTCCATGGACCTTAGGTACCCTGTTGTTTCGATCACTGTGGTGCTAACACATGAATTCAAGGGTCAAGAAATAAAGAGAAAAATCATTGAAAATAGACTAGTGTGGATAAATCAGATTGTCACTAATCATGCACACAGAGTAATTCGAAACAACTGAATAAATTCTTTTTCGCGTAACATCGTATTAGAACGATGTGGTTAGAATAAAACCCTAAGCACTGCTGTTTTCTTTGAGCGTCGCTGCCCTTATTGCGTCCTGCTATTGCTATATTGCTTCCATGCAGCCGATCAACATCCTTGTGTGGAATTGTAGAGGTATTGTGAACAGAGAAACTCAGCATGCCTTGGTGGATCTAGTCAGAGCGAAGAGGCCGAGTCTTATTTTCTTGGCAGAAACTCTAGCACAACCAAACATTATTGACTCCCTCACTGGGCATCTAGGATTTAAAGGAAATATATGTTTCGCTCAAGACAATGAAGTCCAGTATCAAGGAGTGGCGCTGATATAGAACCAAGATCTGCATGCTAATCTGCGTTCATACTTTCCAAATCACATTGATGCAGACATCAGCACACCACCGAGAAGGCCAGCTTTATGGCGCTTTACTGGAATATACGGAGTTGCATCCCGAACCGAGAGACGTTGCACCTGGGATCTAATCGAATCCTTGGCAGCGGAGACATGTTCCTTGCCTTGGATCATGGCAGGTGATTTCAATGAGATCATGAGCAATATAGACAAATCAGGGGGGCTCCGCGTGCTGAGGCACCAATGCTCCGCTTCCAACAAACAATGACAAACAGTGGCCTTTATGATATGGGTTTTGTCGGCAGCAGATTCACATGGTCAAACAAGCATACAAAAGAGAGGCTTGATCGGAGCTTCCAAAACATGTTAATGGCAAACGTGCTTCCCTTTTAGCAGAGTGATCACTTTGAACCCATCTGACTCGGACCACGTCCCCCTTCTTGTTGAAGTAAGGCAGGATAATGCAAAGCAGACCAAGTCTCCAAGGCGTTTTCGCTTTGAGGAGATGTGGCATGGCGATGAAAGATGTCAAAAGATCATTCAACAAAATTGGTCGAAACCCCTTACGAATAATGCTTGGTTGAGTACAAAAATCTATGTGACGGGCGTGGAGCTTCTGCAGTGGCATAATGTCGAGTTTGAGAAATGAAAGGTCGAAATGCGTGCAGTGCAAGAAAAATTAAATGATCTTATGAAAGCATCATACTCCCCTGACCAGTACGAAGAGCAGCGAGGGTTACACGTTAGATATAGTCAAATGCTGGCACAGCAGGAACAATATTGGAGACAACGATCTCGATCATTATGGTTGTAGGAAGGAGACCAAAACTAGGCTTTCTTCCACCGACGAGCCACTAATAGATGAAACCGTAACTTGATTAAGGGTTTAAGTTATGCTCACGGGGTTTGGAGGGCTGAACCTGATAGCATTCATAATTTACTAGTGGAGCACTACAATCATGTTTTTGTAACTGAAGGAACGGTTTCTAAGGCAACTCAGGAAATTGTCGACGCTACGGCCCCGAGAGTAACAAATGAGATGAATGTAGCCCTCCTGCAGCCCTATACTGATGATGAAATAAAGAAGGCTCTCTTTCAAATGCACCCATCTAAGAGTCCAGGACCGGATGGATGTCCCCATTCTTTTTTCAGAAGTATTGGCATATTGTAGGCATGGATGTATGTCTGGCTATTCGAAACTTTTTAGAGAAAGGTGAAGCATGGGTGGAGTCAAACTTCACACATCTTTGCTTAATACCAAAGGTACCGGAACCACTTGATGCAAATCATTTTCGTCCTATTGCACTTTGTAATGCCATTTACAAGATATGTTCGAAAGTGGTGGCTAATCGACTGAAGCTATGGTTGCCAAGCATTATTTCCCATTTACAGAGTGCATATGTTCCTGGGCATCTCATCTCTGACAACTCTCTGGTTGCCAATGAGTTTGCTCACTTCATGCATAAACTGAGACACCGAGCAAAGGGTTTCTTTTCGTTGAAACTTGATATCAGCAAGACATATGATCGTCTGAAATGGAGTTTTCTGCAGGCCATGTTGATGAAACTTGGTTTTGCTAACCAGTGGATTGAGATGATTATGAGTTGTGTTAGGTCGGTCTGGTACGCCATCTTAATAAATGGACAACCTTCTTATGATATTCTTCCAACCAGGGGTATTAGACATGGTGATCCCTTATCACCCTATCCATTTATTCTTTGTGTTGAAGGACTCTATGCCTTAATCACAAAAGCTGTGCTGCAGGGTAATATACAAGGTTTATGTATGTGCCCACAGGCGCCTATTCTGCATCATCTATTTTTTGCAGATGATAGTTTCTTCTTTGGGTCCGCCACTGAAAGCGAATGCATTCATGTTAGAAGAATTATGGATACCTATGCAAGAGCCTCGGGACAGAAGATAAATTTTCAAAAAAGTAGAGTGGTGTTTAGTAGGAATGTGCCTCCGGATGAACAACATACACTTTCTGCTTTATTGGAGGTTCAATGCCGTGATGAGCATGACAAATATTTAGGTTTACCACTGCATGTTGGTAAATCCAAAACTGAAAAGTTCTTGTACCTCAAGGAGAAGATAACAAAGAAGCTTGTAGGCTGGAAATCAAAAATTCTAAGTTGTGTAGGAAAGGAAGTCATGATCAAGGCTGTTGCTCAATCCATGCCCCTGTATGCCATGAACTGTTATCTATTACCCAAAAGCCTCTGTGATGATATTCACCAGCTTTGTGTCTCTTTCTTTTGGGGAGATACCGACAATAAAAAGAAGATACATTTGAGGAGTTCGGAGCAGCTCTGTCTTACCAAGCAAGAATGAGGCATGGGATTCAAAAACATTCATGCCTACAATCTTGCTATGTTAGCTAAGCAAGGTTGGAGACTGGTGACAAATCCTGAAGCTCTTGCTCGGGTTTACAAAGCGAGGTATTTCCCAGATGGGACCTTTTGGGAAGCTGCGATATGTGACTCCCCTTCCTTCTTTTGGCATAGTATTCTCGCTGGCAGACCCACTTTCAAGGTAGGTATTCGATGGAAGGTTGCAGATGGATCTCAGATTAGTATTTGGCAACATCCATGGATCCCTCACTACCCAAACTACCTCATTCACCGCCCTAGCAACACTGAACTAGAGTTCGTCTCTAGCCTTATAAACCCAAACCAACGGTCATGGAACAGTGAGGTGGTGCAATCTCTTTTTAGTCTAGGTATTAGTCACAAGATTTTGGCAATCCCTTTGAGTTGACAATATGCTCCCGACAAGCACACTTGGAGTCCCGAGAGGAGAGGACAGTTCTATGTGAAATCAGCGTACTGGATAACGTGCCAATCTGTTATGGGGAATGCCTTGGCTTCTTATTCGAATGGAAACCCTTTTCAACCCTTATGGAAGCAGATATGGAATGCAAAAGTCCCAGGAAAGGTTCCAATATGTGTTTGGAGAGCCGCAAGTGACTTACTGCCTACGAGGGACAGGTTATGTATGAAGGGCTACGATGGAGACACCCACTGCTTACTATGCATGCACAGGAGAAAAGACGCACTGCATCTCTTCTATAAGTGCCCTGTTGCTGTGGAACTCCTGTCTGACCCTGCTTTACAAGTACAGCATACTATAGTATCCTGCACAAATTTCCAAGAATGGCTTCTTGAGTGTGCGTTACGAGTTGGAAAATACACCTTTGAGAAGATAATGATGATGATCTGGGCACTCTGGAAAAATCGAAACACCAAGTTATGGGAAAATAATTCTCAAATTGCTCAAAGCATGGGACTGCATATGCTTGCATGGTTAGTGGACTTTCAGAAAGCTCGGTCTAGTAGTCACAACCCTAGAAAAGAATCAAACCCTCATTGGCAACCAGAAGTAAGCAACCGAGTGAAGTTAAACATTGATGGTGCTTTTGTGCCTCAATTGCCAAAGTGTGGAGTGGGAGGGGTACTCCGAAACTCACAGGGACAGTTCTTGGCTGCTTTTGCACATATGGAGCAGCATACGATTTCTGCAAAGCAGGCAGAGCTGCTAGCTATCTGACGAGGTTTGGACTTGATTAAGGAACTTGAGCTGCAACGTGTCACCATTGAGAGTGACTGCCTTGATGCAGTGCAGCTAATGCTTAACAAAGACCATGACTTGGATGGCCTAGGAGCTCTGGTTGATGATATCTTGGTTCTTTTGAGAAGTATGCTGCAGGCATGAATTCACCATGTGTTGAGAACTAGAAAGAACGTGGCACACAGTCTTGCTGCTTATGCTTTTGATTCAAATATTTGTAATGAGGTTTGGCATCAACGACCTCCTAATGTTATCCTTGATGTACTGCAATATGATGTTGTCGGACAGAATGGTACCTGGACTTTCAAAGTGATCAAATAGGTACCTGAACTTCCAAAACCACATCAATAAGGTGCTTCCATCGATATTCTGTTATCCCTCCGTTAAGTGCAGGGGTAAATCAGAAATTTTACTCAAATTAACTACTAAAATGACTATTATAATCTTATCTGACATGGATAAACACATTTTCATAATTTCTATCTTATTTTCCCCAAACACTATTCATGTGAAGCTTTCCATCATATTTTACATCCTAAAAATTGTTTCCCGATAAATAATAACAATATCTAACATTCCAGCATCATGTTTTCTTGAATAATTTTTATTGTTATTCAAAAATTAGCCATTGTAATTAATTTTTTACAAAATAATTTAAGAAACAAAAAAAAGTCATTATACAACAAAATATTCTGAATAAATGAAGCACTAATGACCCTAATAGCCAAGCATGCATATTAACTGACAATAAAATAATAAAATTACAAAAATTGCGGTAACTCAACCAAGTTATTATCTCAACACTAATAGACATACCAAATTCTTATATATAAAAACAGTATTATAATAAAGATTAATAAATACTTTGTTGTATAATCAAATTTTTTTGTTCCTTAATTTTACATTGTAAAAATTAATTGCAATAATTTTTTAAGATCAATTAAAGTTATTAAAAAACATGATGCTAGAATAATTACCGTTATTATTTATTGGGAAACAATAATTGGAGGTAAAATATGATGGAAAGTTTTAGATGAATAGTGTTGGGGTTATGACAATCATTTTTGTAGTCAATTTGAGTAAAATGTCTGATTTGCCCCTGCACTTAAAGGAGGGATAACGGAATATAAACGAAAGCACCTTATTGATGTGGTTTTGGAAGTTCAGGTACCTATTTGATCACTTTGAAAGTCCAGATACCATTATGTCCGGTCTGAAAAAGTTCAGACCCCACCTATAATAAAAACCCTAACAAAAAATGACAAAGAAATGCCAAAACCGTGGGAGCTTTAATACACATAAAATTGGCAACACGCAGTCTCCTTAAGTCGGCCTTAGATCATCCGCCATTACATAATAACCAAAAATAACAAAGAAATGCCTAAATCATGGTAGCTTTTGTAGGCGACCACACCATTTGTTTTTATTAAAATAATAAAAATAATAGCAAATAGGTTTATAATATTGAGAAATATGTGGGTTAAAGTGATTTTATCTACGATATTTTAAAGAAGCACTACAAGTCATTGATTGGTTTTAATTAAATAGGGATCAAATCACAAACCCATTGTTTCATTGAATATAAAAAAGGCCGTGCTTTTGGAACTGGTGATGTTTACTTGCACAAGTGGATAATCATTTCCTGAGTCTCATCCCTTTTGGTGCAAGTTGCAACTAATATTGGAGGGGCACTATTAGTAGATAATGGTGATTTAGTGGGATTTATAGAAGACAAATCTCATAGGGCCGTGTTTTAGGGCCTCGTGCTGAGTCCATGTCGCTGGGGTATGGAGCATAATCTTATATAAACCCGCGAAAGATAAAGTAAATTGGCGTATATGTTCTTACTTGTAATATTTAGTCGTCAAAAGCCTCCTAATCTCTTATTGAAGGTATTAAAGCTTGAATTACCTATTTAAAATTTACAAAATGATAGAAGTTGCAAAGAAATCAAAGCTAGCCACATGACATTGCACGGCCATCATTCAAGGTTGCGCGGTGAGACAAGCACATGTTAATTTAAAATTACTATTGTGTCATGTCTTTTACGTTAATTTTAAATTAACTTTTATCTAAACACTTAATGTGAGGATCTACTTCGACGATTTGCTCTAGGGTTATAGATGTTAGCGCTGGCATAGCCCTTTTGGGTTTGGATACCCTCAAACAACTATGCCAACAAGCATGATTTGAATTAGTCATAGCAACTCAAATGCCGCAATACATGAAATCTTTCATCTTAAAATAAAAGAAAGAAGTCCCATTAGGGCATGAAAATCCAGATCCCTCACATAAAGATTGATACGAGCACTTACATTTACTTGATAGTGGTGTTATTGAGTTCGAATTTTTCTTTTTCTTACTATAAGTAGATCAAAATTCTCCAATAAATTACATCAATTTTGTCAATTGTAATTTAGTCAAATTTTCCAACAATACAATATATATATTTAAATCTCTATAAATTTATAGCGTGTAAGTGTTGGAACCAAAATCTTATTAATTAGTGAATAGTAATTACTCAATAAATTAAATTAATTATTAATTTATCAAAGTATTCTTTATTTTCTTAAATATTATTGTATTTTGTTCATCGTGCTATGTTAACTGACGAACAGATAATTGAGAGCGTCATGTGAAATGATCAAGATGATAGTTATACTATGAAGCCTGTTACACTATAGAATGCTCTCAAAGCAGTGTTGACATTGACTAATTTTGTTGCAGCATGAGAAAACCATATAAGAACTTTTTCTCATGTTAAGAAAAGTCAGAGAAGAGATTCAATGTGACATCAATTTTAAGAAGAAACAAACAACGATTGAGTCATTATTTATTAAAGCCTCATAGTCGAATCATAAACATTATGTATCAAGGAATCATCAATTTATATATTACATAGGGTCTATATGAATTTTTTAATGCTTTTATCTCTTATATATATATATAATTATTAATTTAACACGTTGTCCTCAAGTCGTGACCGGCCAAAAATTCTATTTAATCAAGATTATCAATTTATCGAGTATTAAATTATCGAGGTTCTATTGTACAAGTGTGGATAGATTTTCAAAATTCGAACGTGCTCTCTCCATTAACTGAAACAATATATCATCTGGGGCGAGGTTAGGAAAAGTAAACGCTATTGGGCTATTAACTGGGCTCAACCTTTTCACAAACAGAAGAAAGAGAAATTGGGCTGAACTCCTTCAGAGAACATTGATTTCTGAATTTAGGGTACGCAATGGAGAGAGAACAAGCCCAAACGGTCCTCATTTCTAAAATAACAGCCAAGAAATTTACCCGCAAAGTTAGATTCAGAGCTCTCTTCTTTGACTATTTCCTTTTCCTCAGTCTTCGTTGGACAAAATTCAAAGTTGGGTTCGCACCTTATAAATACTAGGTACCATGCCTATGAAAGCCCAGTTTCACCTAATCCCCAAGGATCCAATAACATCATATGTCTTGCAATCAAAGTCTACAAAGCAAGGAATCATAAACAAAACTTGAAGAGCGTCCATTCCAATTCAAGCATTACCAATCTGCAAAACAAAGCAAAACACAAACACAAACTTGGAGCTTTGTCATTCCCCACTTCCTCAGAAACAAGGAACACAAACATTCTGATCTTATTGGCGTACGTCGTTAATTGCTTTTAAGGTTTCACAAGAGTTTCAGAGAGGCTGATTGGTTAGAGACTTGGAGGGATGGCCCCGCGCATTTCGTGTACTTCACTCGTAAAATTCAGTTGGGGTTTTAAGTGGTACCAGTGATTGTATATTTGTATATGGTGGTGTCTATAAATGTGGACTCTCTTAGCCTTGTGCTGCAATCGTCTTAAGCATAAGCAAAAGCAAAAGCAGAACCATCCTCAGGTACTTATTGGCTTCTCTTTTCTTTCTTCTTGAGCAAAAATGTAGTTGCCTACTTGTATTCTTTGATTAATTAGAAGACTTTTTTTTTTTTCCCGGTTTTTGTGGGTTTTGGTGTTGGGTTAGAGATCCGAAGAAGTCATGGAGAACCAAATGATTGAAAATGCCGCCGACGATAACCAGGTTGGTTCTTTCTTTGGCGTTGGGTTTACTTTTCTTTTCATATTCTAAAAGTGGATGTGTTTGATTTTTGTGTTTGCTTACTGGGGTTTTGATAGCTTGAAATGATAATGTGGGGTTTTAAGAAAGCAACTAACTTGAGTTGAATTCTCCAAGATTAAACTTGTGCCTTTTTATACAGATTGTGAACCAGGATATGGTTAATTCAAGTAGTAGTCATGGTACCAATATCATAGTGAACCATGATTTCTGTGGAGGGCTGCACTCTTGGCACCCCAATTGCTGTGAGGGATATGTAGTTTCTGCTGATTCTGGCCACTCACAAGCAAATTCGGGTGGCAATTATGCAGTTGTTACTAATCGGAAAGAATGCTGGCAAGGATTGGAGCAGGATATCACTGGGAGTGTGTCCCCTGGTTTGACTTACTTGGTTTCGGCTTCTGTTGGGGTTTTGGGACCCCCCGTGGGATGTGTTGATGTCCTGGCCACATTGAAAATGGAATGCCAGGGTTCAGAAACTAAGTATTCGTTAGTTGGGAGGTAAAGGTGTTTTTATTCTATTACTGGATTTTGGTTCTTTATCAAAGAACGAACTTGTTTTTTAACAGTTGTAATTACCTTTTAGCAGAAGTTCTGTATCAAATGGGAAATGGGAAAAGTTGGAAGGCAAATTTTCACTGTCAACAATGCCTGATAAGGTTGTATTTTACTTGGAAGGGCCTTCTCCTGGAATTGACTTGCTTATACAATCTGTAGTGATCTCTTGTTCCAGTCCAAAGGAACGGCGGGTACTACTTCTAATCCCTTTGTGTCCTTTTGAATGACTTTGATTTATTGTATCATGATATAAGAGTAAAAGTGTAGCCATAAGCAAGTAGTTTCAGCTACTGTTATGTAGTTTTATTGATAAGCAACAGTTTCTTTCTTTTGTTTTTTTTTTTTTTTTTTTTGCCTACCTCATATCCAATTTCTACTAGTTAATGATTGATTTTGGAATGTTCATCATCCTTTCTAATTTCTCCTCATACCCAGCAGGGAAATGCCAGTGATGGGGATGAAGATATAGTCCTAAACCCAAAATTTGAGGATGGCTTGACTAATTGGAGTGGAAGAGGCTGCAAAGTAGTTCTACACGACTCGATGGGAGATGGGAAAATCGTCCCTCAATCTGGAAAAGTTTTTGCTGTTGCAACCGAACGCACACAGAGCTGGAATGGCATTCAGCAGGATATTACTGGAAGAGTGCAACGAAAGCTAGCTTACGAGGCTACTGCTGTTGTCCGGATATTTGGTAACAATGTCACGAGTTCTGATGTACGGGCTACCTTATGGGTGCAGTCACCAAATGGTCGTGAACAGTATATTGGTATTTCTAAGTAATTCTCTTATTTCTCTTTGATCAAATTCTGATATATTTGTTTCTTCAATAACTATACGACTGTTTTGTTACCCATGTCAAATTTTACTTGTCAGATTACAAAACATATCCCTTCCCTTACTGGAAGTTTTTTGATCTAAAGTGTACAGGCAACAGACAAGGATTGGGCACAGTTGAAGGGAAAATTCCTTTTAAACGGATCCCCATCCAAAGTAGTCGTTTATTTAGAAGGTCCACCAGCAGGAACTGATATTCTTGTCAACAGTTTCGTTGTCAAGCACGCACAGAAAGTCCCTCCTTCTTCTCCACCAGATATTGAGGTTAGTGGGATAACTAAAATTTCTTTTTCTGGTATTGTCTAAGCATGTTTATTTGGAGCTGAATGCTTAGTACATAAACATTAACTATATGTTTTTGTTTTTGTAGAATCCTGCTTTTGGAGTAAATATAATTGAGAACAGTAATCTAAGTAATGGCACCAATGGGTGGTTTCCTCTTGGTAATTGCACTTTGAGTGTGGGAACTGGTTCACCACATATACTTCCTCCAATGGCGAGAGATAGCCTTGGCGCTCATGAACCTTTAAGTGGTCGCTTCATCCTTGTAACCAAGCGCACACAGACTTGGATGGGTCCTGCTCAGATGATTGGTGACAAATTGAAACTCTTTTTGACATATCAAGTATCTGCTTGGGTTCGGATTGGTGCTGGAGCAACTGGTCCACAAAATGTGAACGTTGCACTCGGTGTGGACAATCAGTGGGTGAATGGAGGGCAAGCCGAGGTGGGTGACAACAGATGGCATGAAATTGGTGGTTCCTTTAGAATTGAGAAGCAGCCATCCAAAGTTATGGTGTATATCCAAGGTCCTGCTTCAGGTGTAGACTTAATGGTTGCTGGACTTCAGATATTTCCTGTTGACAGACAAGCAAGATTTAGATACTTGAAGAGGCAGACTGAGAAGGTAAATGGGTTGTTAGCTCATTTGTTTTTATAGGCGGCAATTAATTATTGGCAAACATGACATTATTACAAGCATCATTAAATTTGTCTCATGATATAGACGATTTAAATTAGATTTTCCTTAATTTCTTCTGATTTATCAATTGTTTGTTTCAATGCAGATCCGTAAGCGTGATGTTGTCCTGAAATTTTCAGGATTAGACTGGAGCAGCGCATATGGCAGCTTCGTGAAAATTAAACAATCACAAAACAGTTTTCCATTTGGGACATGCATAAGCAGAACAAACATTGACAATGAAGATTTTGTTGATTTCTTCGTGAAAAACTTTAACTGGTCTGTATTTGGAAATGAACTGAAGTGGTATTGGACTGAACCTCAGAAGGGAAATTTCAATTACAAGGATGCCGATGAGATGGTGAACTTGTGCAAGAATCACAACATAGATATGCGTGGCCATTGTATCTATTGGGAAGTGGTGGACACGGTCCAGCAATGGATCCGTTCATTGAGCCAAAATGACTTGGCAACTGCTGTCCAAAGTCGAGTGACAGACCTCCTCACCCGCTACAAAGGGAAGTTCCGGCACTATGATGTCAATAATGAGATGCTGCATGGTTCATTCTATCAAGACAAATTGGGTAAAGATATCCGAGCCAACATGTTCAAGATGGCAAACCAATTGGATCCATCTGCACTCCTATTTGTGAATGATTATCACGTCGAGGATGGATGTGATACCAGATCAGCACCAGAAAAGTACATTGAACAGATCCTTGATTTGCAACTACAAGGTGCCTCTGTTGGTGGGATTGGAATTCAAGGACATATAGACAGTCCAGTAGGCCCAATTGTTTGTTCTGCTCTTGATAAATTGGGTATCCTTGGCCTTCCAATCTGGTTCACAGAACTTGATGTGTCATCGAGCAATGAATGTGTTCGCGCAGATGACTTGGAAGTGATGCTTAGGGAAGCATTTGCCAATCCTTCAGTAGAAGGCATAGTCCTGTGGGGTTTCTGGGAGCTGTTCATGAGTCGTGAAAATTCCCATCTAGTGAATGCCGAAGGGGACATCAATGAAGCTGGAAAGCGTTACTTGGAACTCAAGCAAGAGTGGCTATCTCATGCTTATGGGTACATTGATGAACAGGGACAGTTCACTTTTAGAGGCTTCCATGGGACATACAGTATAGAGATCGCTACCACCTCCAAGAAAGTTCTGAAGACATTTGTTGTTGACAAGGGTGATGACTCCCCGTTTGAGGTTTCCATTGCTCTATAACTCTGCCGCTTATCTTTCACACACTCAAATTTGTCTGGCGTTCTTTACAAGGTTCTATACAAAGAAAACAAGGGTTGCATGTATATGGCCATATGGGTTTGTAATTTCTGATAACTGAAATAAAGATATGATATTAGACTAATATGGGCCAAGCCCACCTTGGTCCTTCCACAAATAGATACAAAGAATGAAAGCGACAGATCAACATCAAACGGATTACATTAAACTTGGTATATATAATTTAAAGACTGATCCCTACATGATTTGGGAGTCCAAATTATCATCAAGGGCCCAAACCCAAAATGCCTTTTAGGAAAGAAATGTCCCACCACAATCACATCGTTCTGATAGACTCCCACCATCCGCTACTGCCAGTACTACTAGACTATGAGGCTATGACTATGACTACCTGTTGTAGTTGGAGACTTGAAGTTTCCTTTTATTTTCTCTCCATTTGTATGATTATGTTGATAATAGGACCCAAACACAGTCCCATCCCTGTCCCTAAATACCTGGTTACTTCCGACCCCATATCCCACATGGGTGCACAGCAAGACTTTCCGTGGCGCACATTCACCGCTGTTCTTATGCCCTAACATAATCTCGGCGAATAACTATACATGTTTCTTTGGTGTGACAATGTGAGTTAATTTTGGTCCAATCACACAAACTATGTGTGCCAGCTACTAATTTTGTAAAGGAAATTAAAACATAAATCATGTCAGACGTAACGTCATTTGATTATATTCATAATCAATCTGGAAACTTGTCTAAAAAGAAAGAGAGCATTATAAGTAATTTGAATTGAGATTGAAGTATACTATTTTGAACCTTAAAATAACGACGGATATCACCTCACATTAAGTAAATCATTCATAACTTTTAGCCTATTATCTATTTTAGTTGACTCCTGAGTTTTGAGCATGTATATATCATATTTTGGAAAGATTGCCGTTGAATGTTGTAATGCCAGAGATTTTTCTTAAAATACTCCAACATTTGGGATATATGAGTGGAGCGGAGAGCCGGAAACTCTAATAGTGTTCACCATATTTTTACCTCCATAATGTCACCTTAACACAATTTCAAATACTCAAGTCCAAGAATACCATTACTTTTACGGTTTTACCCCATGCTGTAGATGATGTCAGATCGATCGGAAGAGATCACGATCTGAGATATGGTGGTCAGCATCAGTAGAGTTAACGTTTGAAATGATGGGGGTGCTGGGTGGGTCGCAGACGTATCAGAGAGTTCACAGAAAACTAGTTGTTTTCTCTTCTCAATAAATTGAGAGAGGAGAAAGAAAAACTGAATGGTGGAGTTGCTGAGAAGGGAAAGTGGGACAGCAGCAGAGCTGTTATGTCGTCTCCGAAACACTACAGCATCGGGAAACAACTCCCGCGCTGTTTTCGCGCGCCTTCTCCCAAACGACAGCGTTTGCAGGCCCCATCTTGCACCCACCAAACTATCTGATCTCAGTAGTGAGTGGGTGTGTGAGTGAGTGAGTGAGTGAGAACCCCGCTCGGAACACTCGTCCTGTCTGTCATTAACCAACACTCAGTTATCCCAGTTTCGAAAGTGTTAGGTATAACTTTCAGAGTTTGGGATGGTTAGATTAGCTTATTGGATAGAGTATACCACAAACAAATTATAATCTAATTATTTTGGGTTCTGCAGTTTGAATATCCTAAAGTAAAAAATTTTGTTCTAGACTCTTTGAAAAATATACCTAATAAAGTGTTTTCACTTTTTTATAGTAAATGAATTCTACAGTTTTTTCACTGTTTTTCTTTGGAAAACTGTGTTAACATTCTGTTCATCTTTTGATTGGTCTTCAGTCTACCGGTATATTTTTTCTCTGAAGTGATCAATCAAACAACTACTAGTCCCAGCCCTAGTACGTACTCTAACCCTACTTACGTACATAAATTATAATTAATAGCTAGTCCTTAAAAAAAAAAAATCATTATACCCTTTATAGCATGAATGTAATTAAGTTGTCTTATGTGCTGTTCCTACTCAGCAAATGGTAATTTAGTTTTGATTACAGCTAACCTCATATTAAACAAGAGTTAGCTACAGACTTTAGGCCAGCTGGTGCTATTCAGGATCATATCAGTTGACTTGAGTGCTCTGCTAGATTTTGTACATTTTAGATCAATAGATCTCCTAATGCTTCATTGATTGCTTCATTGCTTTGGCTTTTTGGTCCCTTTTTGTTTTTTGTTAGCTTCATATAAATTATTATACAACCACCAATATTCTTTTGATCCAACTAGAAACTCAATTGGTGGATTAAACTACTTAATTAATCAATGTAAACTACTCAAATAAAAGTTATAAATAACTCGGAGTTCCCGAGACACAGAAAAATTGTCGAAACAATTAGAATTGGTTTTGTGAAAATGGTAGGGTTTTGGTATTGACCGTATGTGCTTAGATCCCATTTACGCAGTTGTAATTATGTAAGCAGATTAACTAGCTTTGGTGATTAAAGTAAGCTTTTAACTGTTAAAATTAATATTAGATCTTTTACTGTCAATGTCTAAATTTTAAATAAAAAGTTCGTTCTGGAAAGGGTTCCTAACAGCCTATGCACACATAGAAAGTTACTCCAGAAAGGAAAAGGTCCATTTACCACCAGATTCATACCAATCAGCAATAGAATGCAAGATTATATTGGAATTAAATAGATTGAAAAGATTGGAAGTTGATTCGTTCCATGGCATAAAGACAGATGAAAACATGATACGTTTCTTTAAATTATTCAACTTTTGAGTCTTTATGTTTACGCTAATTTTCATTCCCTCTTGACATCTATCAAATCCGACTCTTAGAAGCTTAATTTAATCAGACAATTAATACTTTATTCCAAACATGTAGTCAGATAAGCTCAATTCTAGCCTAGTGTTAGTGCTCATAACTGTGCGATTGAAACATCCATCTGAATATGATCTTTACCCTTGAACAAAAAGACAGAACTTTTATTGACTCACTTTGCTTGCGACTCCTCAACCGATCTTTACCTTCATAATTGTAATTAGAGGCAAACAAAAGTGGAATAATTTGCTTAGCTTTCTAGCTAGCTAATAAAGCAAATGATAATTGTGTTTACTGTGCTTTGTTAAACACATTGTGCTAAGCAGCTGGGTGGGGACTAATTATCCCGGATAGGTACCACTAATCAAACTTAAGTGGACAATATCTTTCCACGTACAGCTTGTTAATTTGGAATCTCAGCCAAACTAGTGTGCATTATCTCTTTGGATGCTCTACAGAGAGTTTGATTGGTTGATTAATAAACTTCCCAATGTCTCACGAGATTTCCTTATATTCTTTCTTTTTTCCCTAATGCATCAAATTAGCTAGGATGATATTTATTTATGGTGTATCTAATTGTGGCTAGATTAAGAACGACATACTAATGAAGGTATAGGGTTTGGATTTTGTTGTGGTGTATTATGAACCAAGCTTAAGAACTTGTATGAAATGTCATTTGTGTGTATTGAAATCATGCTTCTGGATAACAAATTAACAATTTATATTTTTTGTAGGGTTTTGATCTGTAATTTCCGTACCCTACTAGTTTGTCTAAGTCTAATATAAATAAATTCATTATGTGCAATAATTAAAGAGATTAATACTCACACTCATTCGTTTACTTTTTTATTTTTGGATAATTATATTCTTTAGTTTAAGCTAATTAACACTCTTTTTTTATATTTTAAATAAAAAAATTCTTAGAAAAAGACAAACTTAAAATACTCAAAAAAAAAGGAGTGGAAGATTTCATTCCTGTTATTTAAAACTCTCCTTGCTTAAATAGAAAAGAGAACTTTTTGTTTCATTGTAATTATTTTTTTTAAAACTGAAAGAGAATTGTTGTTAATTATATATATATATATATATATATATGTGGATCCCTGCGATTCAAACTTGTGAGTGAGTTGACAGGAACAGCTCATTCATATGATGATGAGAAGATGGCGATGTGATGGGAAAAAGGCAGGCACCAATAATAGACAGGTGAACGTACTGTACAGCAGATGCAAATGCTAATCTAATTGGTATAATCTAATCTTAGACTGAAGTACTTAACCCAACCCAACCTGGAATGAAATCATGAATCTTATATAATACTCTAATATTATTATTAAGTACTTAACAGTTAACCCAACCCCTAAAGAAATGAAAAGAGAAATGTAATGGTCCATTAATTGGTTTTAGGACGACAGCTTGCCACGACACAACTGATTTGATATCTTAATTAAAAGTGCGGTTACTAATCTATAATAAATAAACTACCTGGAATTTTCCTTTGGAGTTTGGACTCAATTATAAGACTACGTTTCTAAGCTTTAACTTGGGTTCCATATATTCTGCAGGGGAATTACTTTACTTTTACGCGAAGGTAAAGAAACACTACGAAGTCTGTTTAGGTATTATCAGATGAGTCTGTGGCTCTATGCCGACTATGAATATGTAGAAAGAAGAAACGAAAATGAAGGATAAGCTAGCTGCATATTTGGTCAATATTGTTTGGGAGCGACCGAGTATATGAAAGTGCGAGAACTGCAGCCTGAGTGCCTGGGGAAGAAGCAAGGAGCAATAGTGGGTGAGTGTGAACAGTAACAGTGAACAGTAAGTAGTGGTACTCACAGTACAGCAAGCACCCTGATACTGGTGTACCAGTAGTACAGTCTCTCTGTGTCTGGGTGAGACGTCCAATCCAGCATTCAGAGTTATCTGGGAAGAGAAAAGAAAAGAAAAGAAAAGAAAGGTGGACATGGCCCCCAAGTACTAATAGCGCGCATCTTTCGGGGGTATTCTAACCTAATAGAAAAATCTAGTCCGCAGTAGCAGTAGGGTCTCTCTCTCTCTCTCTCTCTCTCTCTCTCTCTCTGAGTCTCAGTTTGGCTTTAAATTCTCTGGCTGCGTGCGTCGTGCAGCTCAGATCGATCGGTGGTCGTCGTCGCGAGCCATACCTCTTCTCTCCCTCCCTCGAGGAATTAGATGTCGCATGATGTTCTAATTAATTGCCATCACCGTGAAATCCTCACCTATTGTGATCTAATGCGAGGTTATCATAATTATTGCATATTATTTCCTCACTCTTTACCCCAATCTCTTGCAGCGCTCGCTGAGCCATCCCTCTTCTCTCTGTCAATGATAAAATAATGCGCGCGTTAATTTAGGTTAACCTGTTTTAATTCTTTACTTTGCTGCATGCGTCATTCAGTCAGTCATATTGTACATACATTTCACCACACCAGGGTACCCGTTTAATTTACTGCAGCAAGGGTAAATAATTGTTTACAGTCCATAAATAAGCGTATGAGATCCCTCAATGGGCTTGTTTTTTAGGGATATGGTTACTTTTACTTTATGAAATTAGCAATCAGCAAGGATAAACAGAAGAAGCAATAAATGGTGGACAATGCTTATTTTCGGAAGTTTGAGAAAGTTAAAATTCTTTAGTTTTATGCTTGATACTGTAATTGATAGTTGTGCGACAACGAGTCAATCAAATGTCTTTTCATTATAAATTCTTTTTAAGACGTGTCGATTTGTGAGCAAAATTAGCTAGCTGCTGAGATTTCTAATTGGCCGGGATTGGTTCATCTTCATGTAATAAATCAGAAGGATACAGTTCTATGTTCATATCGTTTAATTCTGTAGTAATCTAGGTCAAATACCTCTTTGGTCTTCTACGAGCAGAGACACTAATGCTATGAAATTCTAAAATGTATACCTGGTTTTTCATATGGTGGAGGCGTGAAGCGATGAACATGTAATAAGCCAATGATAAGTATTCTAAATACCAATTAATTATTAGGGTGTGACCTTACCATTCGAAAAACGTTGCCAATTCACTATTTAGCTTAGTAAAACATTTGATCTTACCAAATTAATTAGTCATTCTTATCCTTAAATTGCGCCTGTCATTAGTGTGTTTTGGTTAATGAGACGAGGTTGAGGGGGCTACATCTAATTAGTGACAGGTGTGTCCATAATTTTCTTTTTTGGGGTGTGTCTGTTGTATCTAAGCAAAGGTCCGTACTGGTAGTGTACGCGACTATTTTCTTCTGATCGAGTTAAACACTATTTCTTCATTATTGGTAGAAATAGAACTTAAAAGTTATAATCGAATCAAGCAGAGATTTTAATCAAAAACTAGAATTTTTAGTTCAATAGTACATTGTGCACTCAGCAATAAAGTTCAGCTATCCTTTTTTTCTCACTTGAATAAAAAGGAATGTAAACTAATGTGCATCTTCTAATTTCTTACAACAAATAAACTGTTCCTAATAATATAAGATTATCTAAATGGGAGCACATGATGATCTAATCCAAATGGAGACAGCAAAAGAGGTGGGAGCTTAAATAGTTTTATTATAAACAAGATTTTGATAACAATAATCCATCCAGAATAAGGCATGCTTCTCTATTGTATCAATATCCTAAATTAATCGAGACTGCATCGCAATGAAATAAAAAACTCTCTAGGTCTTTTCATCATGTCCCAAAATTGAACCCCAGCCAACTCCGCAACACCTACAACTTGGTTGGAGGCCCCTGGCGAATTAATCCCATTAACCATGTTCACCAAATCTATAGCTGTTCTCGTATAACCCTAGAAAAACAAGGCCATGCCTCGACGAAGTTCCCCATCATACCAAGGCAACAATAGATACCAATTCAAGTACTATTGAGTCTCCATGGATCGCCAAAGTTGTGATGACCACTGTACAAATTAAATCTCACGTCTATTCACAATACAACAAGTTTACTTTTAGTTCAATCGAATTAAGAAAATTACATAGATAATTTTCAATAAGTGGAAAATCTTTAAAAATAATTTAATTAACCCCAATTTTTCTACTCAGAATTATTTGATCTATAACATCTATGTTATGAGTTCGACTCATATATAGTTTTTTGTATATTTTTTATTGTTGATAATAAAGAGATAGAAAAACAAACAAACAACCTTACTTTTCTTTTATTTTATTTTTTTTAACTAATGAAAATTTAATTGATAAAAAGCGCATGCAAAAAAAAACCATTACATACCTGCCGTTGACACATAACAATGGTCAGAATAATGATTTGTGGAGGAGCCACAGTAGTACATACAATAGACCAACTATATTTGAATTTATCGCTCACTTATTAAAAGCGAGCATATAACTATGTCAGACATTTACATAATGTATAGGTTAAACATAAAAGAAAAACACTATATCTTCTCCTTGCCCTTTAAACTAGGGCCCGGAGGCTTGCTTGAATATAGAACACTCATGACATCTTAAGCAAGAACTTTCTTCGCTTTAGAAGGATTTTTGTACTTAGATTCTAGCGGCCGACCTCTCTTCTTCTTTCCACTAGGAAGCTCTACTTGTACAGGTTTAGGCATCATTACCTCAACATGCACTAACATACCACCTGGTGTCTCCACTAATCCAAGAGATTTTGCACTAAACTTGGTAGGGAATTCATACATTTTTACCTTCTTGGAGGAAGCAATAGGACTTGTCTTACCTTCCTGCAAATCATACATAAAAAATATGAGATACAACTGAAAATATGAAGAAGAGAATGGCTTTTTTACCGTACTTTTGTTCTTGATAAAAATGAGTTGATATGTATATAATAGTTTTACTCACCTAAGAACATATGAGATACAGCTGAATCTTAATCACATATATTTAATTCAACGACAGAAATGATAACAATTTAAAACTGTATATTTATTTTCAACAGTCAGAGTTCACTTGTCTCTTTTGTCCAAAAAAAAAAACTATTCTCAGACGAGTAGTTCTAATGTAAATGATACGGAGGGGTAAGAAAGTTAAAAACGTGTCGGAATATCTTTATACAGGAAAAAAGGAAACATATTGAATTTAAAATGAAAAAGCCAGCAAAATTGAAAGGTCCGTGAAACAAAGGTTAAAATCAAACACTGAGAGGGAAGAGAGAGAGATATGGAAGAAAAATCTCTTTAATATAATCTAATCTATTGTCTTGCCTTATCGCTAGGTCTTCTATAGCGAGCGTCATTGCTAGCTTTCCACCATTTTCAAAATACTTCTTTTTCTCGCGACAAAGAAAACTAGACTCTTTTTCAGCCACGTCTCCACCCCCAGAAACGGTGCCGCTGCCGGTTCGACCGGCCACGCCTTCCAGCTCCGCCCCTTCGTCTTGATCCTCCGCCTCATCAACATGTCAAACGGAATTCTTTGACGGTTATAACATGCCCTTATTTTTGCTTAGTACCTCCATCATTCCATGCTTTAATTGGCCATAAATATTAGTTCCCATTTCCCTTAAACGATCCCTTCAGGCCATGCTTAGGAACTTAGGGTTTCAATTTCTTCCTTTCATCAGTTCTTAATTTAGTTTGCTTAGGGTTTTGGGTGCTTAAATTATAGTTGAAACAATCAGTTGTAGGTCGTTGAGTTGGAAATGGAGGAATACAATAATAGTAATGAAATGGATCATGAGAGTCAAGGCACTCCTAGAGGAAATTTCCTCTACGCTTCTCCAAATCTTGGAGGCAACTATGGTAGAGCTGCTGCTGCTGCAGGTGATCATAATCAGCAGATCAACACCTTTCATCTTCAATCAAGCGGTGGTGAATGTTTTCCGTCAACACAGCCAACCGTGAAGACCGAAGCAGCCGGTAGTACTTCCCAGCATGCTCATCACCACCACCACAAATTTCATCATCCTCAGTTTCCTCCTCCTTCATTAATATTGTCAAGAGGGCACAATGATCAGATACCGGTTCAGCAGCAGCAGCACATAGAAAACGAGAATGAAGTAGAGGCCATCAAAGCTAAGATCATCGCTCACCCTCACTACTCTAACCTCTTACAAGCTTACATGGATTGCCAAAGGGTATATATCACTAGCTACATGACTCGAGCTAGTTCTAAAGCTTCTCTTAGTTATCTATTTTTTTCCCTCTTACTGGCTGTATTATCAATTGAATTTAGGTGGGAGCTCCGTCTGAAGTTGTGGCTCGTCTCTCAGCTGCGCGCCAAGAGTTTGAAGCACGACAGCGATCTTCAGTCAGTTCGAGAGATGCTTCTTCAAAAGACCCCGAACTCGACCAGTTCATGGTGAGTATGATCCGATGTTTTTTTTTTTTTTTTTCTCCTCTTACCTCGATTAAAATTTGGATGATTAAACTTGGTTAAACAGGAAGCTTACTATGATATGCTGGTTAAGTATCGGGAGGAACTGACAAGGCCCATACAAGAAGCAATGGATTTCATGAGAAAGATTGAAACTCAGCTTAACATGCTCGGCAATAATAGCAACACTACTCCTCTGCGCATCTTCTCGGCCTCTGCACTAGGTAATTAAGTACTTAATTAATCATTAGATTAGATCAAACAATTAACCTTAATCATTCTCAGATTTTGGTTTGTTTGTTCTTGATTCTTGGAATGGTAGTCTAGTTAATCTAGTCCCACTGTTGTTTTGTCTTCCTTGAGAACCGTAAACTAAACCTGTCAGAGATCTCTCGTTCAGCCACGACTTGTTGTCAAATCTGGTGTTGAGATTTGAACGCAACTTTGACCCAGATTTCGAATAATAGTATTTGCATTCCTGATGTTGAAGGGCAAATTACGAAGAGGAAGAAGATGAAGATCGAAGAAGCAACAGCAACCAGTACACCTACCCTTTTCACGAGAGGCTTAATATCACGAGCTCAATAGTGTGATTAATTTAGGCTTAATTAATCCTTTGCTTAATATATTATAAGATTTCATTAGAATATTTATATGTCCACATTGGGAAAGAAACGAGTAGCAGGTTAAGACAAACGCACTCGGATCGAGTAGTACTACTACAGTACTACATACCATATAGAATTATAGATGATATGGTTAGATTCACGGAACCAGTGTCTGACAAATTCTCGATCATTCTTATTTCTGTTATTAGGGTTTTGTTTATGTAGGTTTATGGGATTTACAAATGCCATGTTAGCCTAGAGATGGAAATAGTATAATCATTGTTTTCATTGCCAAAATAAAAAAATCTCTGTCTTTCATTCCCGAGTTCATAATCCTATTCCTCACTGGTTATGCAAAAACTAGCGCTTTGTGTTTTTTTTTTTTTTTTTTACAATAACTTTCTTTTGGTCTGCTATTTTTTAACAAAACCTATGAATAAACAAGACCTTGCATCCCCCTATAGAAACAATAATGTAATAAAAAACATAGGATGCTGTTTAAATCAGCTGCACCTTGTACTCTTGTAGCTAGCAGAAAGCTTGTACGGACATGTCAGCATTAATTTGAGAATTAATACCACCTTCATTTATTAACGTCCGTGCTAGACTAAGTCCCAGATTTGACATTTCTTTCCACAAAAAGAAAAAAGAAAAAAAGGAGGAAAAAAAAAACAGACATCTCTTGCCAATTTGACGAGGAAACTATCTTTTGTTAACCTCAAATGGTATTGTACTGGTTTAATCCTGCATTGCATATGCATATGATTTTCTCTTGATTTTATATTCTATTTCTTCTGCTTCCATGTCCATTATTATTTGGTAGAGTGATCCAGTTGCCTAGTTAATCTACGCGCTGGCTAGCACAGAAGGCGATTTCTTATTAACTGGATAATAGTCACGTACTGCTTAGTAATTTGGTAATGGAGTCTGTTTATTAGACCTACAGTCTTCATATTAATTTCATAGACCCTCATAATACGTGGTCGACAAAATAACTATGATGTCATGGGTTCTTAGTGAGAGTGGGGCCTGGCCTCTCCCATTAAAAAATTCATCCTCTAATGGTTTTACATGGGAGGGAGAAACTTATATGAGGAGCATAGCACATGTAGTACTTACTGGGAGAGATTGAATTCCAATTTCCGAGATCTTCTGAGACTGTTTTGAGTCTTTTAATTAACTTACCTCTCTATGTCCATCTCTGCTTTACTCTGATAACTTTTATCTTGATCGTACACCCTTCATATATATTCCATAATATCTTATCCTTGCTCTTGGCATGCTTTTCTAAGTTAGCCCCTCTTTCGGTTTTCATTTGTTTTGGATGTACCCTTTTAAGTGTGAGAGAATTGCTATGGCAACTAGAAATTAAAAAAAAAAGAAAAAAAAATTCAGTAATATGAGTGAAATGTTGACAAACATGTAGTGACTCCCATCCATCTTAAGTAGCTTGTTTTAAAAGATATCTAGTTAAATCAGACCAAGCTAAGAAATAAATGATGGTAATAATATATGTGGGTACATTAGTTAGTATAGTTTCAGAACTGTATCGACCCGATCAAGCAGAAGTTGCTCATGCATTTTCTCAGTTTTTTGTGATCTGAGAAGTAGCAGATGTGATATGGTAGCCTGATTTATTTGTCAAGATTATTGGCCAATTAATGTTTTCTCTGTTGCACAAGTTTCCAGTCTCTCTTCTTGATAACTAGTCTAAGATTACGTATTACATGTACATACACAGAGGACAAGTGTGACGGAAATGGTTCATCTGAAGAGGACCAAGACAACAACAGCGGTGCAGAAACAGAAGTAGCCGAGATCGATCCGAGAGCTGAAGACAGAGAGCTTAAAAACCACCTGTTAAGAAAGTACAGCGGTTACTTGAGTAGCCTCAAGCAAGAGCTTTCCAAGAAAAAGAAGAAAGGAAAATTGCCCAAAGACGCCCGGCAGAAGCTTCTCAGTTGGTGGGAGTTGCATTACAAGTGGCCATATCCTTCGGTACCTACTATACTCGACTACCCTTAAAATCGCTTGTTATTGTAGGTTATGTTGTTAGACCGTTAATTTGCATGTTCACCTATAATGCAGGAGTCGGAGAAGGTGGCATTGGCAGAGTCAACAGGTTTGGATCAGAAGCAGATAAACAACTGGTTCATAAATCAAAGGAAGAGGCACTGGAAACCATCGGAGGACATGCAGTTCATGGTCATGGATGGGTTGCATCCACAGAATGCAGCAGCCCTCTATATGGATGGCCACTACATTGGTGATGGTCATTACCGTCTCGGTCCCTAATTCATCACATTAAGCAATATTTAAGTTAATTTGGCCTCCCTGTTCCTGTTTGATTACTTATTCATGTGACTGCTCAAGCAGTACGTGAAATTAATCTAGTTGGGCGAGCTTATATAGTTTGGTATCCAAAGACCGAAGCAAACTGCATAGTCTGCGACTCTGCGAGTCATAGTTTGTGATTGCTATCGCTACAGTTGGGTGGCTAATGTTTTACATGCATTGTCAATCTGATAAGATATGTATATTTTTCTGTTGATCATTACAGTTAGTGTTTGAAGTTTACAACATGACGTTTCAGGTTGATGATCAGCAGTAAGCTGTTTGATTGTGATTTTCTTTTAATCCTCAATATCTGATCTACTTATCCACCATTCATGGTTGTACTTGCACCCAAAAATAAAATTAAAACAATGAGATATGCATTAGTGCATAGTCCCCCATAAAAGTAAGACATATAGTTAACTATTAAGAGCTAAATGATATATACAGATGGAAGAAATAACAAAATAATGGAAGTGAGATCGATCTGTTTCTCTAAATTCTAGATCATCCTACAAAGTCCTGATTTCTTTTTTCTTTCTAATCATGTACAATACAAAATCTTCTATGTTGGATATCAACAGATGCAAAAATATTGAAAACCTTACTTTGGATAAGAAGCAAAATATTGAAAACCTTACTTTGGATAAGAAGCTCTGTACATGTCTTTGGGTAGTACATGCACCATATCTCCCTACCAAAATTAATTTTTAATATTTACGCTTCCGTTGATATCCAACAATGTGGCATCAAAGCCCTAGACTCGATCTTTTAGGTACAATCAAAAATTGTTTGTGCAAGAGTATGATGGCGTCGAGTGTGCTAATTTAGTGCTGATTGCGAATGATGAGAAGACTTGATGGTGTCTCGATGAGAGGAATTTGGAGGAGACTCTCAAAATACCTGGTAATAAAGTATCCTCATAATGCTACAAACTACTCTTCTACACACCTTAGTCAACTAGACTAGCCTACTTATACACGAACTAGACAATGTCATAGTATGACAATTACAACAGACATAAGTATTAGACCGTTACAATAACCTTAAACCTTTCTGACTCTTGTAACCTATGAAACCACCAACTCTCACCGTTATCTTCACCATAAAACATAATTCTAAATTAATTTTATTTCCAACACTCTACTTTAGAACTCGATATTCCAATTAACAAGCAAGTCATTGAAAAAAGGGTCACAAAGTGCTTCTCTTGAAAGGACATGTTGGGCTTTCTTTTCCTGTAATCTTTCCATCTGGTTTATGTTGTTGATGGGTGAAATTAGCATATGAAATTAATGCGTTTGAAATTATAATGGAAATTGGGAAAAAAATACAACCATTTGTTGAGGAAAAATTAGGGGTTTGTTTCAGTACATGTGTTTAAAATGCTTCGTCTTCTAAAGCAGGAAAGTGAAGCATTTGGTGGAAAGTAAGGTTTCAAATTTCGGTTTCGGTTAAAAATAAAGAAATCAAATTAATTGCATTTATAAAATGATATTTTTGAATGAAACTTTTACATAGACTAAACTAACCTGTAATAAACCTATTTACAATGTAACCTCTCTAAAGTTATATATTTATAATAAAAGTATGATATTTTATTTGGACTGGTAATTAACTTGTACTGTAGTGGGTTGCTAAACTAGTGTTTTTATCTATGTATATTGATAATATGTTGTATATTGATAATGTAAGTATGATTTACTTTTTTAATAATTAGAAAATTACAACGGGGCGGGCGGGACACGTAAAACCAAAACCCCATGAATGAAAATGAACAAGTACAACAAAAGGAATATAAAATCTATTACGATGTGGTTCAATGTAGTTAGTTGAACTGCTTTCATTTAGTATTATACAATACTGCTCTTAAGTACATGAATTTTGGAAATAACTTTCGTACTTCATCACATGGGTATTGTACGTGTACGTGTTGTTCCATTTCTACATGCAATCCATATATCGAATATTGTGGAATTACTTAATATGATCTTTCAGTGTATGAAGCATACAATATTTGAGATGAAGCAAAAAGGGAATCATGTTGTGGTTAGAGTACTCAACTTTGTAGCAGATAAAAACAAAAAGGTTTTTCGTTGTATTCAACTTGATTGCAAATATATATATATATATATATAAATCGAAATTTCATATTTTCTATGTGAAAGTATGAAATAAAAAATTCATTGTAGGTGACATAAAAATTTCACAGAAATTTTAGAGAAATTTTGGACAAAATTTCGGTGTGAATTTTTAAATATATATTGTGTATGTAGATTTTTCGGAAATTAAGAATTTCGTTGAAATGTACCTAAAATTTTGGGAAACTCCTGAAGGAAATGACCAAGGTTTTAATTTCTCGGAAACTGTCGAAATTTCTGTAATTTTAAAGTACCGAAACGAAATTCATATGTTATATCATTTCGGTCAGAAGTTTCCCGAAATTTTTAGTACATTTCCACGAAATTCTTAATTTCTGAAATATCTACACACAAAATATATAATCAAAAATTCATACCGAAATTTCTCTAAAATTTCAATGAAATTTTTATGTCATCTACAATGAATTTTTTACTTTAATTTCATAGAGAAAATATGATTTTTTTTTTTGTTATTTTTTTTGCAATCAAGTTGAATACAACAAAAAACATTTTTGCTTTTATCTGCTGCAAAGTTGAATTCTCTAACCACAACATGATTTCCTTTTTGCTTCCTCTCAAATATTGTATGCTCCGTCTCAAATATTGTATGCTTCATACACTGAAACATCATATTAGGTAATATTACAATATCCGATATATAGATTGCATGTGGAAAAGGAACAACATGTACACATACAATACCCATGTGATGAAGCACGAAAATCATTTCCAAAATTGATGTACTTGGGAGTAGTATTGTATTATACGAAATGAAAGCAGTTCAACCAGCTAGATCAAATCACATCGTAGTAACTTTTATATTCTATTTGTTGTACGTACTTGTTCATTTTCATTCACGGGGTTTTGGTTTTACGTGCCCCGCCCAGCCCCGTTGTAATTTTCTAATTATTAAAAAAATTAAATCATACTTACATTATCAATATACAACACATTATCAATACACATAGATAAAAACACTAGTTTAGCAACCTACTACGGTGCTAGTTAATTACTTGTCCATATAAAATATCATAATTCTATTATAAATGTATAATTTTAGAGAGGTTACATTGTAAATAGGTTTATTATAGGTTAGTTTAGTCTATGTAAAAGTTTCATTCAAAAATATCATTTTATAAATGCAATTAATTTGATTTCTTTATTTTTAACCGAAATTTCCACCGAAATCGAAACTTTCTCCGAAATTTCCTTAAATTTAAAGTACCGAAACCGAAATTTGAAACCTTGGAAATGATATAGTATATGAATTTCGTTTCGGTACTTCAAAATTACAGAAAATTCAATGGAAATTTCGGTAATTTCGGAGAAATTTAAAACCTTGGTGGAAAGTGGAGCTTATGAGGTTTTACCCTAATGCTTACAATGAAAGATACTTCGCGTGAGAAGTGTTATATGGGCTATAGTAAACTCTTCAACGCTGTGTTTCAGATGGAATAAAGGAACCAGGGTACTTGTGTAATGTCCCGATGTCAACCTCATCAAATCAAATGCGTTACAGTGCTGCGAATACTTAGAACCTAAGTTAAGTTAAATCCTAAGAACCCACAAGGCAAAAAGAAAAGAAATTAAAATACTAAAATAAATCCATTTTGAAATTTGGGCGCGGGAGCATTTATTTTAAATGGGTGAAAACCAATTATTTAGTGGAATATCATTTTAAAACAATTTCAAACTCTTCAAACTTAGGAAAGGGCCTTTAAAGAATAATAGTCCGGTTCGAAACCAAAACTTCGATTATTTTACAAAAGGACTTAAAGAACAAATCTGAAATAAACTCATCAGGTAAACCATGAGAGACTAAAGAAAATAAAGAAACCTTTCAAATGTAGCAAACCCCATTGTGACATGATTTGAAGTACAAGGTAATTAAGTAAGCCACGTTGAGTATCATCTAGCTGTCCCGTCTTCGTACACGGTACCTGCATCCACAAACTACTGCAAGGGTTAACTTTCGTCCTCCTCGCTCAATAAGACTGTAATAACCCGAAAATTAATGTCAACTATAGAACACTATATTATTAGTCTTACTTTGTATTGAGCTCAAGATTATTATCTATATTATTTTTTTGTGATGCATGTCATTTTAGTAGTAGTTATTGCTAATTTTACCTTAGGAAAGCATTAAAGTTCCTTACTTATTATTTGTTTGAGTAAATGTGTATCTATATGTATATATGTACAATCAAAATGCCATACATACATACATACATATATATATATATATAATCAGCAAGCTGATTTATGCTTTCTTTCTTTTATTATCTTTTTAATTTTATTTTTCTCACTTATCCTAATTAGTCACTCACCTTAGTGGATTAGCCATTCACCTTATTATATTAGTCACTTACTTATTTTAGTGCCTAATTCTAGCCTATATAAACATATGATCTGATCATATTTCCTACAAGCTTGAAGATCAAATGCAAAATTGATCAAAAACTCCCTTAGTTGAAATCCTCACACAAATCTTTCATCCTTTTTCTCTTAAGAAGTTTCCTTTTGTGAAAGAAGTCCAAAGTTTGATCACAAGACCTTTTGAGTTTCTTAAGTAAGTACATGAATACATTTCTATATTTTTTTGTCTTTAAGATTTATCAAACTGCATAACTAATGATAAAATGGAAAAGAATTTGTTTTGCTGCAGTTATATATTTTCGTGTTTGATAAAAGTTAATCTTATCAAGATCATTTATATTTTCAGTTTCTTCATGAAAAATCTTTCAGTTTAGGCTTTTGAATCACTAAAAAAGGTAAAGAAATGAAGAAGTTATGGCTAATCAAAGTTTTCAACTTTTAAACTCGCTGGAAATCTCATACAGCCATTACAACTTCAAAAATTCATATCTCCCTCATTTCTTATCCATTTTCTACAAAATTCATATTAATTTGAAGCTTACGACCTCTACTTGTGATCTGGAGAGTTTGATAAATATTGATAAAATACACAGTACGTAAAGACTTAGACATCAAAGGCTAGTATTAAGAAAATCAGTTTCTGCGCTGTTCTGGTCTTTTACCATTTCTGGACTATATCACTCTGATCTGGACTACATGACTTATTCCATTGAATTTCTTATGAAAAATCCTATGACTTGGTGTCCTCACTTGCCTATTTCGGACATAAATTGAATGAGTTACAAAAATGGAAAGTTGACGGTTCTTGACACTATTATGTCGAGATACGAATGGACACTTTGGACTAAGAATTCAATTACTATGAAAAGAGGACTACTAACTCTTTGACTACTAACTAATATTCTTTTACTGCTTCTAATTTCCAGTTACCTTTATTTCTTTGCACAATTACTTTCAAGTTTAATTGTGTATAGTTACTCATTTAATGCTTGTGCTTTATTATTACATATTTTACTTGATTTCAATTATGTATAAGCTTATTTTGATTATGTTGTTTTTTCTAGTGAATTTACTTATTTGTGTTATACAATTATATTACATATGTTTTCATATGAGATTATTTCCTAAATATATGTCTCTATATGTGTGTGTACATATACATATATTATGATCTATAATTCATAAAGATTGTATTTTGTGAATTTGATTGTGTCCGAGAAGTACAGTTGTGAAGCCGGGTGATTACTACAACCCCGTGCTTAAGTGAATTACTGGTAAATGTGTTTTGGTATTATGAGGAGTTAAGCTATGGGCCCTAGTGAATTTACTTATTTGTGTTATACAATTATATTACATATGTTTTCATATGAGATTATTTGTGTTGTACAATGATGTTACATATGTTTTCATATGAGATTATTTCCTAAATATATGTCTCTATATGTGTGTGTACATATACATATATTATGATCTATAATTCATAAAGATTGTATTTTGTGAATTTGATTGTGTCCGAGAAGTACAGTTGTGAAGCCGGGTGATTACTACAACCCCGTGCTTAAGTGAATTACTGGTAAATGTGTTTTGGTATTATGAGGAGTTAAGCTATGGGCTCTAGTCCCTTCAGATAGTGCACTATTATACTCTTAGGAAGGGTGCTTACTTTGAGTATACATACTTTGGTAGTGTCCTCAGTATGCTGCGGCTTACCCGTGCTTTGGTATAGGACGTCGGACCCGAGCACGTGGATTTATAAATTGTTACCAGTTAATCCGAAAATTCACTATGAAGAGAAGTGTACTTATATTATTTTGATCAAATATCTATTTGCGATATATTATTAATATGTTTTGGTGCTAAGTGAAAAGAGAATCGAGCATGCATTGCTTTAAGATTATTTCACATATTAATATTGCAATATTTGTTGGTTCGATAAGGAGATGTGACTATGTGATTTATTTATAGTCTCATAAACATTCTCGTGGATGAATATATTTGGCTATATATGTATTGTGTGTACACATATACATATTTAAGATTTGGTGTAAACCTATAAATGGTTCTTGGTACATTTTGAATTGGTTGTCCATATTTGATTTCTTATTAGACACATTAATATAAGAATGTAAGTTGTGTACTTACTGGGCTTGTGTTGCTCATGATGCTACACCTTCATGTTTTCAGGTAACGAATAGATGCATGGGGAAAAAGGGATGAACCTACTAAATAAAAGAAAGTTTTATTTTCCTATTACTATTTCAAGAGAATGAGTGTAATATATTTTGCTTAACTTTGGTTATGTAAATATATTACGATTTTGTTTTCTAATAAAAGTACTATTCAGACATGTATAAATTTTTTTTTACTTTCTATTGACTTATTCAAAAAGAAGATTTATTTATTTTGACACACGTCACAAATTCACGAGCCATATTTCAGTATAATATTAGCCTTGGATTTGGGGGCGTGACAAAGACTCTACCCCAGCTAGGTGTAAAAACAATTAAAGTATGGGTGCCGGAAAGTAAGTGAAAAACGATGCATACGAATGAACATTTTCGAAACCACAAACCGTTGTTCGTTTATAAAAATGTAGCAGGGCCCAGAAGAATAAAACAAACCTGATGACCGATCCCTCTGCCAACCACAACCTTACCACGATTTATATCATTTGCACCGGCAAGGTGTAACGAGAGTGTCCACTTACGCCGTATCACCTAGAAGCAATGACACACCTCAAAGGTCCTTGCTGCTCAATAAGACTCTACCCCAGCTAGGTGTAAAAACAATTAAAGTATGGGTGCCGGCAAAGTAAGTGAAAGACAATGCATATGAATGAACATTTTCGAAACCACAAATCGTTGTTTGTATATAAAAATGTAGTACGGCCCAGAAGAATAAACAAACTTGATGACCGATCCCTCTGCCAACTACAACCTTACCACGATTTGTCACACCCCCAAATTCGAGATCAATATTATACTGAAATATGGTACCCAAATTTGTGATGTGAGCCAAAATAAACAAAACTTCCTTTTTTAAATAAATTGAAAGAAAGTAATAGACTATATATAGATGTATCTGAATAGTACTGTTATTAGAAAACGAAGTCATTATTTGTACAATACCAAAGTTTAGCAAAATACATTACACTTATTCTCTTGGAATAGTTGTAGGAAAATAAAACTTTCTTTTATTTAGTAGGTTCATCCCTTTTTCCCCATGCATCTATTCGTTACCTGAAAACATGAAGGTGTAGCATCATGAGTAACACAGACCCAGTAAGTACAGCTTACATTCTTATATTAATGTGTCTAATAAGAAATCAAATATAAACAACCAAGTAAAAATGTACTGAGAACCATTTATATGTTCGTAGCAAGTCTTAAATATGTACTTATGTACACACAAGAGACACATACATATGTATTCAAATGTATTCATCTGCATGAATATTTATGAGACTGATAGTAGATCACATAGTCACATTTTTTTATCAAATCAACAAATATAACCTCAAAACCATATATGCTCAAATCTCTTTCCACTTAACACTGTAACATATTAGTAATATGTTGCAAACAAATATTTAATCAAAATAATATATGTATACTTCTCTTCTTAGTGAATATTTCAGATTAACTGGTAACAATTCATAAGTCCACATGCTAGGATCCATAATACCAAAGCACGGGTAAGCCGCAGCATACTAAGGACACTACCAAAGTATGTATACTCAAGGTCGGCACTTCCTTCCTATGAGTATAATAGTGCACTATCTGTAGGGACTAGAGCCCAGGCTAACTTCTCACATCACAAAACACTTTTACCAGTAATTCACTTAAGCACGGGATAATACTAATCACCCTGCTTCACTTCTCCAAATATAATCATGTTAATAATATAGTAGGCTTTAAGTAGTGAATAAAACAACTACATAAATAGCAACAAAGCATATAACAACTACATAAATATCAACAAAGCATTTAAACAAGCTTACATAGGTAAATATAACTAAAATTGTGTGGACAAATTAATATATACATAGTTGCATACATATGTGCATATATATATATATATATAAATAAATAAAATTGAAAGTAAATGTACAATAAAATAAAGGTACTGTAAATTAGAAGTAATAAAAGAATATTAGTTAGTAGTTCAAGAGTTAGTAGTCCTTTATTCATAGTATTAGAAATCTTAGTCTGAAGTGTCCATTTGCCAATCAAAAATGAAGAACCGTCAACTTTCCATTGTCATAACTTGTTTAATTTGTGTCTGAAAATAGTCAATGAGGTCATCATGTCATAGTATTTTTCACAAGGAATTCAATGGAATAAGTCATGTAGTCCAGATCAGAGTGATATAGTCCAGAAATGGTAAAAGACCAGAACAGCGCATAAACTGATTTTCTTAATACTAGCCTTTGATGTCTAAGTCTTTATGTACTGCATATTTTACCATTAATTCTCAAACTTTCCAGAATAAAAGTAGAGGTCAGAAGCTTAAAATTGATATAAAATTTGTAGAAAATGGATAAGAAATTAGAGAGATATGAATTTTTAAAGTTGTGATTACTGTATGAGATTTTCATCGAGTTTATTAAATGAAAACTTTGAATAGCCATAACTTCTTCATTTCTTAACCTTTTTTAGTGATTCAAAAGCCTAAATTGAAGGATTTTTCATGAAGAAACTGAAAATATAATTAATTTTGTCAAGATTAACTTTTATTAAACACGAAAATATATGGTTGCAGCAAAACAGATTCTTTTCCATTCTTATCTTTGGTTATGCACTTTGATAAATCTTAAAGGCAAAAGAATATAGGAATGTAATCATGTACTTACTTAAGAAACTCAGAAGGTCTTGTGATCAAACTTTGGACTTCTTTCACAAAAGGAAACTTCTTAAGAGAAAAAGGATGAAAGATTTGTGTGAGGATTTCAACTAAGGGAGTTTTTGATCAATTTTGCATTTGATCTTCAAGTTTGTAGGAAATATGATCAGATCATATGTTTATATAGGCTAGAATTAGGCACTAAAATAAGTAAGTGACTAATATAATAAGGTGAATGGCTAATCCACTAAGGTGAGTGACTAATTAGGATAAGTGAGCAAAATAAAATTAAAAAGATAATAAAAGAAAGAAAGCATAAATCAGCTTGCTGATTATATATATATATATGTATGTATGTATGGCATTTTGATTGTACATATATACATATAGATACACATTTACTCAAACAAATAATAATTAAGGAACTTTAATGCTTTCCTAAGGTAAAATTAGCAATAACTACTACTAAAATGACATGCATCACAAAAAAAAAAATATAGATAATAATCTTGAACTCAAAAACAAAGTAAGACTAATAATATAGTGTTCTATAGTTGACACTAATTTTCGGGTTATTACATTATTTATATCGTTTACGTCGGCAATGTGTAGCGAGAGTGTCCGCTTCTGCCGTATCACCTAGAAGCAATGCCACATCTCAAAGGATGTCAGACAGTACATGCATTCCATATAGGCCCTCCGCAGGTTTAGGGGATCGAAGCCCAAGGAAGTCACTATGCTCTTCTCACTCTCAGGTCATCAAACAATAACTCATAGAAAAATCGAATTATATTTTCCATGCATCAATAATTTCCTTAAAATACATGCATAAAAATTACTAACTAAGGTGAGTCCAGAATCCCCTACTTGGAATATTGTAGCTTTAGCTCTATTCATTTTTCGTAGGCCAACACCACCACATTTCACGTTATGAGTAACTGGAGTCATAACCCGACAATATTCAAATATTATTACTAATTTCCGATCATCATTGAGAACCTTCCCAGGCGTGTCGGCGTCCCTTCAGAACCTTTCCTTATCCGTATATGTCAAGTTACCTTCTTTCTTTCTACTTCATTAATTATACTAATTTAACCAAATCTATCTCACTGGACCAAAATATCCCAAGGAAAAACCAACTTGGTTTCGAAGCTATAAAATGTCCCTTAATTTACTATGGACACCCGTTTTATTAATTTCACGACCATTTCAATTTGTTAACCTTATTATCCAAAGCAAGTAATACACAAGGTCTCAAATTTTCGATGACCAAACATGAATACTAACTTGGTGAACTTATTCAACTTGTCATGGCCCAATACATATAATTACTTCCATTTTATTTTCATTCTCAATGACCAGTACGTCAACTTCAATTGACCAAGTTTTAGTTCCATCACCACTTAATTCTTTCTAGTGACTCCAACGTAACAACTAAAGGAACTGATCATGCCTAGCCATTCACATTAAACTTCAAACCCATATATTCAAGACCTGCCGTACACACTCGTATCTCCATTCTATATAACCAAATCAAAACATTCATTCTTGCTTCCCATATAAACACTCAACACAACCAACCATTACAATTATAGTCCATCCAACTCTTTCTCGATAAACAACTTAAGAGTAATTTCCTAAAATTCCAAAACTTCAGAAAATCACAATAAATAGCTCAGGTGTCCAAAAAATTTCTCGAAAATTTTTACAAACTCATTGTGTTGCGTACTTTATTATCGAACCTTTAAATTGAATATTTCACTTCTTTGAAAATTTAGAAAAATTTTCTAAATGTCCTTAGTACTTATCGAGATTACAAATCAAATCTCAACTACTCAATTTTAGCTCCTTAAATATTTATGGGGCTCACAACTTGGGTCAGCCCAATGATGGTTTGGGCCTGTTAGGTGTAGTAGGTGTCCAAGAACTATAGACAGACTGATTCAAAATTACACTAATAATTACATTTTACAATTCATCTTGTTTCTGATGCTAATCACAGAATAATGAAACATAAGTTTTTACTATGAAGAATATTTTTAACACAATAATTGGAATGGGGAGAAAGTAGTAGAAACAATGTAACTTCACACAACCAATGGAAATATTAGAATCTAGTTCAATAAGTTCATCAACTCACTAGAATATGTTCCTTAAGTAACAAGATAAGAGTATCTCGAAGACTCTTTAGAATTCCAACAAACTGCATGAGACATTTCAAGAGTAGCGTCAATTACTATTGTCACTAAAATTCTCCCTTCCATAATACATGATGAAATTCCCTTTTTTTTAACAGTTGCATTAGTTAAGAGATTGAATGGTGAGCAGGGCCGACTCTGTTAATTTAGAGGTCCAAGGCAAAAGAAATTATGAGGCTTAAAGAAATACTTAAATAAACTTAAAATTAAAATTCGATAGTACAGTGCCAAATGCTCAAAACTTTACTAAACAAGAAGAAAACAAAATTCCAATTTCAAAGTATCACTGAAATATGACTCGTCTTGCATTTTTAGATGTAAATGTACTAATCAAGCTCATAATCAAGTTTTCCAATAATATCATTTTCAATAGATATCATAGCCAAACCACTCAATCTCTCTTGTGAAATGGTAGGCCAAAAGTAAGATTTGATGAATTTTAACTTACAAATTATGCGATCAAACCTTGTTCAAGAGTCAATCCGAATATCCAAATTATATCAATATTTTTATTGTCTTCTTTTTCAAATTGTAAATAAACTTTTACAGTCTTCGGACCTAGTGGAATGAATAATGCTCTTACCGCACAGCACATTTTTATTCTCTTTTTCTTATTTTATATTTTTTTAAGTTTTTATGCAGTCTTCTTCTTATTATTATTTTTTTCTTTTTTTTTTTCTTTTGGGCTGCCCCCTAGAGCGCATCTGGTTAACTTTTCCTTTTCTAACTTATGTTAGTTACTTTTTTGGTTGGGCCCTAGGTTACACGCCTCAGTCCTTACTTGCCTGAGGTATTTCTTTTCGTTTCTTCAATTCGCGTCTTTTTTTTCTTGGGCTGGGAAATATTATGTTATTTTTTAGGCCCAAAAAATTGAAGGCTTTAGGCCTGGGCCTAGTTCGCCTAGGCCCAAGAACGGCCCTGACGGTGAGATATACTTGTAAATGATGTTTGACATTTTAGTATAAGAAAAGTTTGAAGTGCAGAGCAAGAATAAAAAATGTGAAAAACAAGATAAAAGAGTGAAAAATTTATTATTGAGGTTGCCCTAAAATCAACGAATTAATATGTCAAACAGTGAAGATGAAAGTGTACGTATGTCTTGCAGACTAAGTTAGCAATTCTTCTCTTTTGATATGCGCAAGTGGTTGTGTTCTTTTGGTTTTGGCTTCAAGGTTTGGCTTTGGGAAATTTGCCATAGTTTAAGTTCAACCCTTCAAGCTGGGCTACCTTAAGCTAAACCCTATAAGCTATAACTTTATTTTTACTGTATTAATAAAAAATAAGCGCAGCCTCAGATACTGAAGGAGTAGCTAGGGGTACTTTTCGAGTCATCCAATGAGCTAAGCTGGAAGAGCTGCTTACCACTTGTACTTGGTGATCTTCATGCATGCATTCATATATGTTATGGTAGGGTCCCATATCCCGTGCTAGCTAGCTATCTCCTCTTACTGATTAAACGAGGATCTTATACTTATACATGTTTCTGGTAGACTTCCAGAAACACATAGGAAAAGAAGAATATCTTTTGACCAGATTGCGAATTAGATTTGTCTCATTCATCCAACCTATGCTAACACGGAACAACCAGCACTAGCTGAATTGAACCAGCAATCATATCCCATCCCTTCCCGGACCGCATTCCATCTTTATATATATGATGATAGACCTAACCCAAAATCTAGTGGTATATTCCAATCTCATTTTGTCCCAAAAGTGTTGCAGATAAATATAATTTAATCATTACCTAGATCATGCTCTATTGCTCTAAACCCTAATTGGTGAGAAGGCTACCTAATTAATTACCATCGTCATCGACTCGATCTAAAGCCTCAACTTGTGATCTCCAGCAGAATCGGGAAAGAATAAAAATTAAAAATAGCGGACTGGTTTCTGAAAAGTTGGAAACAGAATAACATGATTATGACTCGATCCATGATATATATGATTAACATAGCAATATGTTAATTAACCTTTGATTGCCTTGTCATTGTTCACGATTATTTATTATAGCTACAGCTAAGACTTTCTTATTACTCCTGTCTTAGACTTATTTGGTCATTTCTTTGTCTTTTACGTAAATTATACATCACTATTATTGTACTTTCAAATATATCATTGTCATATTACGAAAATTAAAAGAATAGTCGGTTTGAAAGTATCACTTTTGTTTTTCCTTGCTTTCTTTATTAGAAACGATCGATTAACTTTACTTTCTACCCTTTTTAATTTTTCTCTCCTTCTTACCTGGAAGAGTAGAAGATACATTGTTGCATACGTCAAGAAGCATGACTTTGGATGATAAACATTTAAATTTCAACCAATAATATGCATATTCATCTACCTTTTATTTTTCTTTTTTAGTTGGATTTTTTTTGTTCTTTCTTTCAATAAAGAATTAATGTCGACATCTTGAATTGTTACAAGGTAGGCTACTGGAAATGATGACAACTAAAATCGGATCTTCTTTTTGCCTTTCATATTGCATATAGCAAACATAAGACATAGCCATGCTAGCTAGATACTATTTTAATTTGATCTTAATATAAATCATAATGAATCAAGCAAAACGTACGAATTTAGTTAAGCCTAGCCTTGTAAGCACGCAGATACTTTGTCATGGACTTTTCTTTTGGTTGAAAGTTGCTTTATTAATTTCATTCACACTTAAAAGTAATCATGCTCCAAATAAATAAAAGAAGGAAATAATTAATATCAACTACTGTATATATACCATGAGAACAATGCGTGCACCAGCTTCATATTGTGGATTTGAATTACCATTTTGTGTTTTTTTTTTATGATACCATTTTAGCCCCGTTTGATTTACAGGAATGTCAAAACAGGAAAATGATTTATTTTCCTTTCTAGACCGATATGGAATGTAATAGATTTTTGTATTTCCATGTTGGTGTTTGAAACATTACTAAAAATTAAATTATGAAATTTATTTTCCATTCCTATTGTAGTGTTTGGTAAGTCATAAGAATGAAATATAAACTTATAATTTTCAATAACACCATTTTACTAATTAAAGTATAAAATATGACATTAACTTATAAAGAATGTTTGCGAGAGAATATAAATTTTTTATAGGGATAATTTTTGTAATTTTGGATTTGATGGTGGGAATGGAATTAGAATACCACCCCTTACTAGGTAATTCAATTCAGGTTTTATGAGGGAGTCAATTTCCAGTCAAATCTTATTTTTTATTTTCTTTCCAATCTCTAATTACAACCAAACGACATCTCTACATGGAAAATGAAATTAATTCCCATTCCATACCATAATTTCCTGTCATCCAAACGGGACCTTTGTGTTTTGGGCCTCAAAAGACTAATTGAGAAATTATTTTACAAATAGGAAAGGTGTTTTACTGGCATGGCGTACTTGGTAAAACCTAGCTAGATTTGTCATTGGATATATAGCAATTAATTAAGGAAAGCACTAATCTACGTACAAGTAGATTTTTCACATGATTGATTATTATTGAAACGTAAATATTTACAAGTACCTAAATAATTAGGACGAAGGAGAAATTAGCTCAGTCTACACACAGTAGCAATTCATATCTCTACAATTAATTTGAACTATACGATTATGGATGTAGGTTGCCTCAATTAGCTAGCAAGCTGTAGATGGGTGAGTAAAGGGGTTGAAAAGGGGAGGCTTCGATATTCCATGTTGATGATCACCGGCAATAGGGGTACTAGTACCGTTGCCAATTCTCTCACTGCAGGAAGGGCACACAGTAAGAGTAGCCGTCGGAAACTGCATGTAAAACGGCGCCGTTGGTGTTTGTTTCATTAACTGGAGCTCTTGCAGCTCCTTGTGTAGCCTCCTGTTCTCTTCTTTTAGAGTCTCGCAGCATTTCTTTAACAGCTCGCAATCCGCTTCAGTTTGCTTCAACTTGGTTCTACAGATAAACGATGGATATAATTAATTAATCAGACAAGTCTTTCATGCATGGAATATGTTATGTATCGCGGAATGAAATTACGCACCTAGCCCTCCTGTTCTGGAACCACACTTCTACCTGTCGCGGCCGTAGGTTTAGATTTCTGGCTAGCTCTAGTTTTTGTTTCTGATCATTGTAATTTAAACAGGAAAATCATATATAAATCAAGACGACTAGATGATAAATAAGTAAATTAATTAAGATGGATAGATATATTACATACAGGATTGAGAGTGGTGTGTTGTTTGAAGCTGTCTTCTAATGTGGCAGATTGTTCTTTTGTAAGTCTGAGTTTCTTTCTGGGACTTCCTGCCTGATCTTCATATAGTTCCTCGCTTACTCTCTCTACCTCTTCACCAGAACACAATAAGTCTCTGTCTACCCTCTTGAAACTGGACGAGTTAGAAAACGATGAAACGGCTCCGCTCGGAGAAGAGGAATTAGACCCTCTTGGTTCTGCCTCATCTGATGGGCCTAGAGTAAGATCAGACGGCAGTAATTGGTCGTATTTCAAGTGTGGTTTCTTCTGGTTTTGTTGATGATCATGATCGTGATTGGCTGGCTTGTCATGGCAGCCTAGGCTGAGGCCAAGCTCAGCGGTAGTATCATCGAAACCCATAATCTAGCTAAAGAAATGTAGAGTGGGGAGTAGTAGTAGAAGGTCTGCGGGAATTTATGGGATTATTTAAGCGAAGGAAGGAAGGAAATAATGATGAGTGACGAACCCCATGTAAATTGGTTTGTGGGAATTATAACAGTTATTCTCCCATGTCTCTTTTTTCTTTTGGTGTAAATTCTCCCATGTCTCTTTGTCCTCATAGGTTGACTATGTATCACAATTTCAACAAACAAATTAGTTCTCTACTAGTCTATCATAGTAGTCTATGTATATGTCTCCATACAACGGGTACCAGAAGGTATTATAAAGCATGCGTGGAACCACATGGAATGTGGGTATACACAAGAACGCATAATCAAGAGAATGACTCAGCATTCTGTAACTTTTCTTATTTCCACTCTTCTTCTTTTTTTCTACTTGATTTTGCACTTTATTCATCCGTACGGGAATTGTTTGTTCATTGTACAAAATTAGAAGAGTGAATTAGAGAGCTAGCTTTTGATATAAACACAACTTAACATCATACACACGGCTAAGATCGAAATACTAGGAAAAAGTACAAATACCCTTACCTCGGCTCGGCCTGAAGCTAGTTTGATAATCAAAATTGTCCAATTTTTGTGCTCTATCTTTAATGAATTAAGGATCATTCTTATAATAAACTAAATAAGTACATAAATAATATAGTGATCATTATTTTGATTTCAATTATTGACGGCATTTTCTGCAAACTTTAAAATTCATTGATTGTGAGAAATTTATGAAGCAAGGAAGGGCGATGAAGACCATATATTTCATAATGGCAGTGTATAACTGCTGATAATTCTAAGAACAAAGAAAACCATCGCAGATACTTGCACTATCATGACGTAGCTATCTGACTTTGTTATACTCTACGAACTTCTTCTTCTTTTGATTTTTATTTATTTTTCGAGAGAGATATACTCTAAGAACTTCAAGAACATCTTTTGTGAAGATAAGTGATGGGAAATGATAGCAAATTGTACGGATAATCCACCGACGAATCTATAAATGCAACCCCATCTTTTGTGTGAGTCATGATTAAAAACATATTAATAGTTTATTGATGAGACATTTAACCGTCAGAGTGATGCACTTTTTACCTCACTTTTTCTATTTTATTTTTGGGTTAAACAGTGGTTTTGTTCTTCAAGTCATGGATGGACATAAGAAAAGGGAATGGAAAAGTAGTTTGATGGCATAAAGATTAACAGAGGATTTTTTATGAGCATCTTTAGCTATCCTTCATTGGCAAGTTTTCTAGCTAGTGCGATCGGGCAGAGAGCAGCGCAGATAGGCAGATGCATATTGACTTTGACACAGTGGACAATCAATTAACGATCTGGTACCTAACAAATGATTGGGAATAATAATTGGGATTAAGTAAACAAATTATTCCTTAATCAGTCACTAATTAGGAATCCTAGTAGCCCTGAATTTCTATCATAAAACTGTCAACGTGTCGATCTTGGAAGCCAACACGTGGAAAGGCGGCAAGAACAGGCCAGTGGAACCTACCAATGATTTTGCATGATGGAGCATTTGAATTTATTCTAAAGAAAATGATGGATGTTTGTGTGAACTAAAGAAGGAACTGGAACTGGAAGTCTAATTATAAGTAGGGTTCTTTGCAGACCTGCAGTGATGTGTTTAAGAAGATCCTTCACTAAACATGTTGTAAATGCCACAAGCTGGTTTGCATTTATACACTATATATCTGTGGGCGACGACTAAAGTTCAAAGAAATATATAATTCGGTTAAAAATTTCGAACTCCCCTCTCTCTCTTCTTTTTTCCTTTTTCTTTACTTCTCTCAGTAATATTATAAATAAATAAAAAATCCGTGAAGTCTAAATTTTATACTGACAACAAGTAAAGCAAACTATAAGACCATACGAGAAAGGAGAAAAAAGTTGGGCAATGATGGGGGGATGGATGGATGTGAGTGAGCATAATTGTGAGGAAGGGGTGGTGTTGGAGATAAGGTTTCAGATGTGTTGCTTCCGGAATTTAAGGCCAGCCGACCAGTGAGAGTGTGGGATGGTGCTCTTTGTTTGGCTTTTCCACATATCCTCGACCCCTTTTCTTTCTTTCTTTCCCATACCAACCGTCCATGTCAATGAAACCTCCACCACTTTTGTCTCCATTTCTCTCCTACACCATCTTTTGATTGTAACCTACGTAATCACTGGTTCACTGATCCTTATTAGCTAGCTAGTTGCTATCTAGCTACATATGCTAAGAATTATTATTAGCATTTACTTGATTCTTAACTAATTCGTGAACATGTATAAAGACGTGAGTGAAATAAAAGTTTTTGATCAGTTTATATAAAATCATGAAGTGATCGTAGCAATGTTACGTACAGGTGAAAATCCTTCGACTACCAATTTTGCCTATGAAAAAGTTTAGAACTAGCTAGTAACGACAGAGACTTTAGCTAGTGCCTATGAATAAAAATAGTTACCATTCAAACTGTTCATGACTAAAACATCATTTCTTTTTTTAATTAATTCCTTTTCTTTTTCCATAATGATTAATCGATGCTCGATCAAACTTAATGCGGACCAGTTAAATTTAAATAAAGGGAAACAATGGAAAGAAGCTGATATAGCTTGATGATGATCTCCAATCTCAGAGTTAGACTATGACCTACAATTGAATCATTCCCTAGATAGGAAGTTAGATTAAACTAAGGCATAGATGCTGATAGGATGAAAATGTCAACTCTGTGGGCATTGAGGCAGGCTGGCTAATTAAGCTATATATCGAATACGTTCGAAGTGGGATGGGACAACAATAGTCTAGTCAGAGCAATAACCTAAGCTAATTCATCCATTTCCATGAAAATGATCACCACAAGATGAGAGCATCAGCAAACCCAACCGACTTTGAGAACCATTGCTTACCCCACACTCGGATCGCATTGTCTTCAATCTTACATTTAGGAGTGGGTAAAAACCGAATCAAGAGTCCAAAACCGATCCGACCCGACCCGAATAAGCGGGTCGGAAAACCGAACCGACTCAGCACAGTACAGAAGAAACGTGAAACCGACCGACCCGAAAAAAAACGGTGCGGGTTCGGTGTCGGGTTTGAAACCGACTATATCAACCCAACCCGCACCGGTTTTAAATATATATATTTAAATTAATTGTTATATTTGCTTTCATTGTTTAATTGGGCACTCTACTCTCACCATGCACCTTATCGCATAGGATTTCACTCTCATCGAACACAAACCCTAGTAACCCAATTCGGTAGTTCATTTGCAGTTTGCACGACTCACGGACTCAGTCTCTCACACTCTCTATCCCAGTCGGCCAGTGACCGCCAGTCCCATTCTTGACTTCTTCTCTCATAGCCGCCTCACTGCTTGACGATCTCAGCCGCCAAGCCTCGGCGGCGGCTTCCGCTTCGCCGCCTCACTATCTCAACCTTCTCGACGGCCTCGACACCTCAAGATCTCAGCCGCCAAGCCTCGGCGGCGGCTTCCTCTTCGCGACCTCACAATCTCAACCTTCTCGGCGGCCTCGACACCTCAAGATCTCAACCTTCTCGGCTTCCGCTTCGCCACCTCACGATCTCAACCTTCTCGGCGGCTTCTGCTACGCCACCTCACGATCTGAATCTCCTCGGCGGCCTCTGCACCTCACGATCTTAGCCTCTGATCTCTCGACATTTAGGGTCTAGTACTCAGATTCACTATCTCAATTTCATTTTTTTCGATTTGAAATTTTTATGGGTTGGAAAGTTTAGGGTTTAGAGACTTGTAGTGTTTCGGGTTTAGCCGTTTAGTGGTAACGTTCTGCAGCTCTGGACTTCTGGCTTTGGTGTTGTTAATCTTAATATCTAGGATTTCAGATTTCGAATTGGATTTAGGCTATTCTCTAGGTTTATGCTATTGAAAAATTGTCTAATGGTTTGAAGTTGTTCAGTTGTTATTCATATATGCATCGTTCAGATTGTTTTGATTGTTGCTGCTGCTGAGCTACCTTGCTATTCAAATATTGCATTATTCTGATTGTTTTGATTGTGCTTACAAGTTATGCCTATTTGTTATGTTCTGATTGTTCTCTTTCAATTATTAATTGGGATTTTTACAATTTTACTGATTGCAGATTGCGGAGATGGAGGGAAACTCTCAATCTGTCACACCGACACAGACACCAACGCCGACTCAGGCTGAATCTAGTATTGGGAACACATCAAATCAAGCTGTTGCTGGACCAATGGCCGAAATATCCTCTGCCTCTGTTGTAATTTTTCAACCTGGAGCAGCAACTGAACCGTCTGGGCAGCAAGATGATGCTGGTTCGAAGAGGAAGAACAAAAGTGTAGCCTGGGATCACTTCACCAAGCTGACGAATGCAGATGGAAGCAAGATGGCCAAACCGAAAGCCAAGTGTAATTACTGCCCGCAGACATACATGGTGCACTCAAAGTCAAACGGGACATCATCGATGAGGCAGCACATGCTTTACCAATGCAAGAAATGCCCGCTGTACATTCCGGCAAAAAGGCAGAAGAACTTGGTATTTGATTCAACTGAAAATGGGGGTAAGATTATTGCTGTAGGCTATAATAAAGATAATTGTAGGATTGCTTGTGCTAGAATGATAATCAGAGATGAATTGCCTTTTAGCTTTGTTGAGGGGGATGGTTTTAGAGATTTTATGAGGGTAGCTCAGCCACAATTCAGTCCACCTTCTCGTAGGGCAATAGCTAGAGATGTCTGGGATCTCTTTCAATTTGAGAAGACTAGGATTAAGAATATTCTAGCTACCTATGGACAGAGAGTGTCCTTGACCACTGATACATGGACTTCTATCCAAAATATCAATTATATGGTTCTTACAGCCCACTTTATCAATGATAATTGGAATCTGCATAAGCGAATCTTAAATTTTGTTGTGATTCCAAATCATCGGGGCAAGACCATTGGTCAGCTTGTTGAGACATGCCTAATTGGGTGGGGAATTGAAAAAGTTTTTACGAATGTGGTGGATAATGCTAGTCCTCATCAAGTAGCGCTTGATTATATGAAGGAAAAAATAGGAAATTGGCGAGAGTTGGTGTTGGGAGGGAGTTTTTTGCACATGAGGTGTTGCTGCCACATCCTTAACCTAATTGTTAAGGATGGGATGGAGGAGCTGGATTCAAGCATTGAGGGTATTAGAAACTGTGTTAAGTTCATTAGGTCCTCACCTGCTAGGTTGGAGAAGTTCAGAAAATGTGCTGCTCAAGAGAAAGTAGAATCAAAGGGTGGGATTGTGCCACTTGATGTGTGCACAAGGTGGAATTCCACCTATTTCATGCTGGACATAGCATTGAAGTATAAGAAAGCATTTCTGAGGTTGGAGGATGAGGATTCTCAGTTTGAATCCTATTTCCATGAAAGATTAGGTGGGAAAAAGAGAGATGGGCCTCCGACTAATATTGATTGGGAAAAGGCAGCAAGGTTGATTAAGTTTTTGAAGATTTTCTATGATGCTACACTAAAGTTTAGTGGAACCAAAGTGGTCACAGCTGTAATACCCGCAAATTTCATTTTAAATTCGAGTAATTGTATTCAGTGATTATTATACGATTTGACGATTATTGTTCGATAATAATTCATTTTTACAATTATCAAAGTTTCGAAACGATTATTTTTAACGAAAAGCTCGAAATGCTCGATTTGAGTAATCAACTTTTTCTACGTACAAAATTTGGAGAAACTTCATTCATGAAAGTTGTAGAGCTCGTCGATACGAGTTCGTACACGTGCGGAACACGAAGATCGGATTTTTTCTGAATTAGTTATCGATTTAAGAAGTTTTTTTTCCCAAACTTGTATAAATAGGAAAAAACCCTAGCTAATTTTTCAGAACCCTTCTATTTGGTCCGGCCTCCTTACATTTTCAGAAACACTATTCATCATCCCTTACCTCAGTTCCTCGACCAAAATCGACCGAAAAAGAGAGCAAAGTTCTCCTTAATTGTTCTCCCTCCACAGACCACTTCTCGATCTCAAACCAAGTCCCAGGCGTTCATCTCGAGCTGCTCTACCTCCTGGACGGCGTCGCTTCCACCGGCAAGGCCTCCACCGCCGGCAAAACGACCCGAAACAAAAGGACCCGAAAACGAACCAAAACTAGCTTCTTGCGTTTTCGACCACCAAACCAAGTGAAACTCGTCCCTCTACATCGACTCAACCTCCTGAAGCTCCCAGAGGCAGTTTTACAAGGCGGCGCGGCCTGTAGAGGCGGCGGCACGGCCCGAACCGAAAACCACCATTTTCGGTTCGAGCTTGATATCTCGAGCTACACACCACCATTTCACTTGATTCTTGGCTCATTGAGCTCGCCTCAACTTCCTCTACAAGCAACAAGAAGGACCGGAACTGGGTCGAACGTTTTCACGTTCGTCGGAGCTCGACCCGAACGGATCGAAACACCGAAGCTTTCGATCAAGATATCTCGAGCTATACACGATCGTTTCTTGTGATTCTTGGCTTGTTGAGTTCGCAAGGAAGTTCTGAACAAGTTTCCAGAAGGGATCGGGGCCTGAGGTTGCAGTTTTCACGTCGGTTTTCAAGCTCGCCGGTTTCCGGAATTTTTCCGGCCACTGATTGTAAATGGGTACTTTTCGATCCCTTCCCGTCATTTTTAGGTCTTGTGCTAGTTATGAAAGTTGCTTAGAATGATGAAACGAAGGGGACAAGCTCCGCCCTGACACCATTGGCAGTGGTCGGTGGCGGCTCTGTCCCTAACTCCGGCGGCCCTTTCCGGCCACCTCCGGAGGTCTAAAATTTGGTTTCTATCCATTTTTTATGATTCTATGTTTCGATACGATCATTTCGACGTATTATACGCATTTTTTGGATATCGTATGAATTGGTTATGAATTTTGTGATTTCGATCGATTTCGATCGTTTGATTTTTGATCTGTGAAATTAGGACCGTCGGATGAACTTATAAATTTGTTATGATGATCATATAACTGTCCCAGAGGCATTGTGTGGTCATAGGCGAAGATCCGACCGTTGGATCTTCATATATGTGCAAAACGGTAATTAGGGGAGCGATTCATGAGAAACCGCTCGTCGGATTTTAATGTAAATTGGAATCCGGCCGTTAAATGGTACTTAATTTATGTGTTGAAATTGTTGGCTAAATTCGAATCATATTTGATTAGGTGATTGACGGATTTTATTTGAGTGGGATATTTCGGCGTTAATTATAATTATAATTATAATTATGTTGAAGACGCAGCGGGAATTTCGAGGTGAGTAAAACTCACGTGGTTCATATTACGAACCGAGCGTTTTAAATTTATTTATTTTTGGTAATTGTGTGAAAAATATTTGCGGATTAAATATTTGTTTTAAAATTTCATGGACTTGAATCACCACGGTCCATAGGTAAGTAAAATGAATTTTAATTATACAAATGAATTTCACGATTTTCTTGTGTTAACTATAGATGGTATTAGTGGTCATTCCTGAGTGGATGATTACGTATATATATATTTACGTGGAAAATATATATTGATGAGTGGATTGTTGATTGATGATATGATTAAGTTGAATTGATGATTTGATTATATTTCAATGGTGTAATTCTATAATAATATGGTGTATCTTGGTTGGGTTGATTTCAGTATGTGATATTATATGTTGTGCTCATTATGGGTTTAGGGTCGACGTAGTGACCGGTGTGGGTAATCGGACGCTCTAATCCTGGGTGGATGATGGGATACGATTGGTCGAGAATGTGGAATTATCGGACGTTCTAAATATGTATATAGGTATACATATTGATGAAATACGATAATGATAAATATATCGGATGCCATAACCTAGGCCAGGTGACGGGCTACGATTCAGTTAGAGCTCTAGTCTGTCAAGTACCGTATTTTTATAAATACGATGATGAGAGTTGTGAAGGAAGTTGTGAGTTTGATTGTCTTGATATATTGAATTGGTGTTGATTGAGATTGTTATTACTTGCATATGTGGAAATTATTGAGTGTTGCTGTGTGTGGGAATAAATGAGATTAAATCAAGTATCAGTTCTTTCTTTTACTCATACAAGCTTTCATAAGCTTACCGGGTTTTGTGTTGTTGCAATCCCGGTACACTATTCAATGGTGTAGCGGATATTCCTACAGATCAGGATAACCAGGGAGGTAACCGAGCTGCTTAGGTGTTACAGCAGTTTTGCTATTTCATTTAGTTGTGAGGTGTGTATGCTCATTTAGAGCTTTACATTACATTTTAGATTTGAGATGTAATAATTAACCGAGACTAAATTCGGTTTGATTTTATTTCGTGTGGTGAGGGTGTTATGAAAAGAAATTTTCAGGATAATTATTTTGAGTTTGTAGTATTTTCATGTTTCGGATTTTGAATTGTTATTCTAAAATTCGGGGCGTGACAACAGCAAACCAGCCATTTCTTTGGATGTGCAGCATTGTGGGAGAGATTAATAAATGCATAGCTAGTGATGATCTACTGTTGGTGAGCATAGGAACTTCGATGAAAAAGAAGTTCGACAAATATTGGCTCAAACTGGAAGACTTGAACAAGATTCTGGTGATTGCAGTAGTGCTGGACCCAAGATACAAACTTCTGTATCTTGAGTATTTTTTTCCCAAGTTACAGCAAGATAAGACCATGGTGGCTTCAAGCATTTTTGAGATCAAAAGCACCTTTCTTCAGCTATACCAGGAGTATGTTGATAATGATCCATAAGCTACCCAAGCATCTTTGGATGCCACAATACCCAAATTCAGCGATGCAAGTGCCGTTGCTGCTAAGGAAGATAGCCATGCTGCAACCATGCACGAGTTTATGATGCTTCGACAAGAAAAAGATGTGGTAGAGATCAAGAACGAGGTTGACAAGTATTTATTAGAGGCATCGGAAGACCCTGCAAATGCACAGTTCAACGTACTCAACTGGTGGAAAGAGAATGCAGGCAGATATCTCATCTTATCTCAGATAGCAAGAGATGTCTTTGCTGTTCCTGCATCCACTGTTGCTAGTGAGAGTGCTTTTAGCCTTGGAAAAAGGGTTATTGACCCTTTTAGGGCATCATTGACTCCCAAAACGGTGGAGGCACTTGTTTGCTGCTCAGATTGGTTAAGGGCCAATTCTTAGCCACTCTTTACAGAACCTACTAGGACTGAACTTGAGGTGTACGCTGAATTGGAGAAAATGGAATTAGGTAAGCACTTCTGCTTTTAGCTTTTGAACTTATATTTTACTGATTTTAGTTAATAATGTTTGCTTTTGAAACAGAATCTGTGATAACAGATGAGCTGCAACCATGAAATCAGTGAGCTTGAAGGGGTGAAGAGTCGCTTTTCTCCACTCTGGGACTTAGATGAACTGCTGGACTGCTGAACATGTTTTCATTTGTACATTTTAGTTGTTAATTTAAGAGGACTGTACTACTTTTATTTGGGTCTGTAAGCTATGAGTTTGGATAATTACTTGGCTTCTTGCTTTCTTTTAGTTTCTGTTGTTGGACACTTGGACTTGTGATATTGTGGACTTATTTCATGCTGAAACTTAGTTATTGTAATTGTGGACTATTTAGTGTTCAAAAATGAATTTGCTTAGGCATGATTATGTGAATAGAATGAGAGATTAGGAAGAAAAGTTTTAGGCCTGTGTAAAATCCAAGTTCAGCCCAGAATATTGGGCCATGAAAATGACCCAACATGTGACTTTTGGGCCCAAAAATATAAACCGAAACCGAACCGGACCGATCTGAAAATTCGGCCCAACCGAAATATCGACCTAACCCATTTGAGTTCGGTGCACGGTTTGCATTTTGGCCCAACCGATTGAATCGGGCCGGAAACGGTTTGGGCCTCAACCCGACCCGACATATGCCCAGTGCTACTTACATTATCTCATATGCAGGCTTACTATTGGGGTACGTGAGATTGATCATCTCAGAATTTGCGTATAGAACCTTTTTTTTTTGCCTCCAAAATTTGCGATAGAGCATGTCATCGATCACCAGCCCAATAATTAATCATAGGGAGGGAGATCCAGATGAAATCTTGGATGAACTTGGTCGAAGATAATGGTTTCTGAAAGCACATAACCATGCATGCGTGCAAATATGGGCAATTCTTAGACGGTATTGGCAGAAGGAGACCCGGGGGCCCACACCATATCCTATCGTAGTCGAATGTGCGCATGTCTGGGGCTTATCACAGATGTGACGTTGGATTTTAGGGTTTCGATGGAAGACATGTCCTTGTTGAATTTGGAGACGTAATCGATCGAATACATGTACCATCATCATCTATGTATTAATTACAACAGACATAGCTAGAATTATTAGATACAAAACAAATTAAATGTATACATGAGATAAGGAATAAAATGATTTTATAAGTTCAAAAATACCTGAGCTAAGGAAATAATCTTGTACTGGCCAGTTTTATATATAAGTTCTATCATAAAGCATAGATATGAAAACTGCGAAAAAATATATATAGGATTAAAGGCATTGAGCAGGTGACAAATTAATTCAAATTTTTTTTCACTAAGGTCTCGTTTGGTTCGCGGAATTGAAAGATTAGGAAAAGAAAGTTGATCATTTCTCGTGTTTGACACACCCAAGAAAATGAACAACTTTCCCGTGAAAGGAAAGTAAGTGAGAAAATGGATCCTCCCATACCCCATGAGATTCATTTTCCCTCATACTTTCTCTGAATTAATTGCATATTGATTACCTACTCTAAAGATTATTTTAATGGTTGTTATTACCAAATTATCTAAGAAACTTATTGAATTGTTTATGTTTTGATAATAAAGATATTATTGAAAAATTGATGTTACTTACTTTCCTATTCACGCACAAACCAAACATCGGAAAGGAAAGTAAAATGCATTTTCCTATTACTTTTCCGGTGTTTCCAAACATTAGTAAAGAAACTAGTGAGAAATTTACTTTCCCATGCTCATGGGAAGGAATCAATTTCCTTTCCGGCAACCAAACAAGGTCTAATTATATGGTCAATACAGTGAAACTCTAGAGATACAAAATCAGTACACCCATATATTCTCAGACGTTTCTTCTTTGCATCCGCATGCCCAAACTTATTGACAACGGTAAGTAATTAAATCGCAGGCCAATTCACAAATTCGAGTTTTTAATGAGATAATTCTAATTCCCCGAAGTCTAACAACTTGATATTCTTGTTCTTGAAAGATTGACGAGGTTTTGTCTCTCTATCTTTCGACAATGGATAAGGTAGTTTATGTTTAGGCCCGTTTTTTTTCATGAGAGTGTGAGTTCACAAAAATATAACAATTGAATCGATCAGGAAAACATTGGGCCGTAATCTTTCAACTAAAATCAAATGAAAAAAAAAAAAAAAAACATGGACCGCGACAGGGTTTATATCCAATCCATACTCTGAGGCACTTCGAGCCCAAACTTTCATAGCCATAAATTCAGATTCAGATTCAGCGCTGGCCCAGACCAATAGTTTAACGGCTCTCACGTGCTTGTCTCGTGCCGGCCCTTGCACTTTTTCGGACATCCCAACCAAAACGGAAAAAGGTGTGTCGTGGCGAATGAGGAGACGTCTCCTTAGTCCACGAACCACCAAAAAACCCAACAACGATCTCTCCGATCAACAAACCCTCCGCACAGAGTAGTGATCACTCATCGGAGACACAGACACAGATGGGTTCCTCTTCCGCCCTCGCACCGGCTTTTCCTTCCCCAATCGCAACTACTCTCCGCACCTCCAAAACTACCCTTCACCCCCACTCCTCGTCTTACAAGGCACGCAGTACTCGTTCAAGTGTTGTCGTAGATTATAAGCTTAGTGATTAGTTCTTTGATGAAATGTTTTTCATGTCCTTAGTTCGTTTGATGTAATGTTTTGCATGTCTAATTCTCTCAGCTCCGACTCTGTTTGATCACCACAAGGCTCCAAGCCATTCAGTCTCGTGCCTCTGGCTATAGGTACCGTACCTCTGAGTTTTGCTTACAATTGATTGCGATTTTGCTTGAGAATGTAGTGAGATTTTCGTTTTTTTTTTTTTTTTTGTTTGGAAAGAGCAGCCAAGCGTCTGAATTGCCTGATATAAGTTGGGACAAGGTTGGCTTCAACAACCCTATGACTACCGATTATATGTTTACTATGAAGTGTTCTGAAGATGGGAACTTTTCCGATGGTGGGTTACAGCGTTTTGGTAAAATTGAGTTGAACCCAGATGCCTGTGTTTTGAACTATGGTCAGGTAATTACTATGTTTGTTTACTTTGGTCCCAACTTTTCGATTTCTGTGCCTGCTATGAAATTTGGCACAATGTAGCTGTTTAGATTCTGAGATGTCAATTTTCAACTATGATCGATGCGTCTACTATCTTATTACATTAAGTATTTGCTCTGCATGTTTCTCTGAACATGTGGTTAGTTCAAATTTTTTTACTATGGTGAAAAGTAGCTTCTTTTGTTTTTCTAATTCAGGGAGTAATTGAAGAATTGAAAGCGTACAAGAAGCTAGATAATTCTATGGTACTATTTCGTCCAGAGGAAAATGGATTGAGGATGAGAATGGGAGCAGAGCGCATGTGTATGTGTTACGTCCCGAACCCAGAATTTTCGATTTCTATTAATTTGACGGTAAATGTCAGTTATACTTAATTTTTACTCCGTTATATGATTTTAGTGGCCCTAAAAATTGACTTTTTGTTCGGGTCAAAATTTGAGAAAATGTTCTTCATGAAAGTTGTAGAGGACGTTAAATCGAGCGCGTGCATATGTGGTTCATAAAAATCGGAGTTCGTATGCGAAAGTTATAAGCGAAATATTAAAGTTACTGTTCATGATAAAAAAGTATAAATTTGAATTTTTACTGTAGCCGGGTAACTTTCTTTTTCTTTCCTCTCTCTCCTCCCTCGCGCTCCCTCTTTCTCCTCTGCACATTTTCTTTCTCTCCTCTGCAACTCTAGTTGCTTTCTCTTTTCTGGCCACCAAAAAGCGTGAAACCGGTGGCTACGGACTCGTCTCGACCTCCTCTTGGCGCCTGCGGTGGTGGCTCACGGCGGTTTGGCCAGAAAATAACGCATCGGGTCCTTGAAGTTTCACTGTAGCAAAAGTGGTCAAAGCGGATTTCTCCCGATTCCGGCCACCTCCGGCGACAAACCTTAGTCCAGTAGAAGCACCTTGCGACGTAGATGATGCTCCTCAAACCTCTTGCAACGATTTGCAGCGTGGAGGAAGAAAGCATAATTGGAAGATTTTACTGTTCATACGGGTTCAAACTTCTCCTTAATTGTTGAGGTACTTCTACTCATTTTCTGACTTGGTCATAGTTGAGAGAATTATTGGGTGTGTTGAGAAGGTGCTGCTGCCAAAATTTGGTGGCCATTGGAGCTGGTGACTTTGGTGGCGGCACCGCCACTGTGGGCGGCGGTAGCGGTGGCTAGGGTAACTGTTTAATTCCGATTTCTGACTAGTTAAATCCTATAATTATCCTAGAACTTGTATATGAAGTTTGGTGAGGATTGGTGGAGTTTTGAATCGGTTATAAATTTCTAAAGATTTGGATTTCGATTAATGTTAATCGTGAATCCGATTGTCGGATTTTCTCCATAATTGTTGTAAAGTCTGAATTTGACGATTGGGCGGTGTTGGTGAAGTTTGGTTGGTTGTAGAAGAGAATTGGAGGAATTGAGGTTATGGGTTTTAGGATTTAATTATTGTTTATCGTAATATTATTTTCTTTCGTCCGGTAATTGTTAGTTACGAATAATTATGTACAGGACGAGGTACCGACTCATCATTCGACGAGGATCCTTACGCTTGGATACCATGTTAGCCGTATACTGTGAGTTGACGTTTGATTTTAAAGTCATGCATGCAATTAAATTTTCTAAGTTTCGAAATTATTTAAAGTATTTATTATTTAATGAGCAAATTATTCGATTTTTGATTATGAAATTAGTTATGGTTCAAATTGCCTATTAGAAGTGGTTATGTTCCATTTCGAACTTTTTATTAGAAATAATCTTCGATAAGATTATTTCTGAAAATGGAAGTATCATTATTTATTAATAGATTCGGATTTCTCGAAAAATCTTCGGAAAGGGAAGATTTCTTCGAGATTATAAACTTACGTGATTTTAATATATTGATTCATAATTTTGAATCATGTTGGCGTGCGGGTTCACGTCGTTGGACTAAATTCCTTTCTTGTGAGACTTCGAGGAAATCTCACAAATTCTCGATTTTCATATGGTTTTTACCCACCATACCTGGGTCGATATACTTTATTGCTAGCTAGCCTATTGGTACTCCTCCCTACTTACTTTGTGTTAGTGGGTGAGTAGAGCCGAGCATGGGATGCTCTTGAGTGTGGGACACTCCGACCCGAGCCTTAGCGGCTCACTTTATTTTATTGTATGGTGATGACGTTTTTCCTCATACCTTTTAAATTATTTACTTATTTATTTATTCGTCCGACTAGCAGGGTCGGTCGAACTTCATGCATTAAGAATGTTCTAAACAATAAAAGTGGGAAAGTGAGAAACACTTCTTTCTTGATTAAATATTTTTGTCCACTCACAACTAACGTTTTATCGCTTATTTTCCCCTGGGCTTTTCGGTTTCCTTTGCCCAGTTCGCAGTGTTGCTGTTCGGCGTGAGATCGAGGCTTAGCACCAGTTCTGCCACTTGCCTTTCGTAGGTTAATATTAACCTACCTCATGTAATATATTTGCTTTTATCGTAGATTTGCTCTGATAACCCTAAGAGGCTGTATTGTATAAATTTTACTGCCTTACGCTTGGTTGTTGCTTAATGACTGTGGTGGTTGTGAAATATATGATGACTGCTTGTTGTGAGATCTTGAATTGAGAAATATGTGTTTTGTCGTTTTTCTCACAGGTTGGGTTGTCCACTTTTAAGGGAAGTTCTGTCGAATTTTTCTTAAAAGTGGGCCCCGCAGAGTCCATCTTGAAAATTTGAAAGGATTTTCGGGATGGGTTCTGACAGTATGCCTGCACCAACTGTTGAGCAGTTTGTGGAAGCTGTGAAACTTACTGTATTGGCAAATAGACGTTGGGTAAATTCCCGACATGCTTAGTGATAAGACAAGTCCTGTTTGAAGTGAGTTGCTAAGTCTAATCATAATTCTCTATGCCTCACTCACTATAGGTTCCTCCACCAAATAAAGGCTTTCTACATATCAAACCATTACTTATGGGGAATGGACCTGTTCTTAGTCTTACACCGGCTTCAGAGTTCACCTTTCTCATATATGCTTCTTCGATGGGGAACACCTTTAAGGTAAATTGTTATAATTTATAAACTATCTATACTTTCAAAATTTCTTTCACACTAGCTGTGTATTGTGTGCAAGAGTTCAACTACTTTTCAGTTCTTGAAAAGGACTTTATTGGAAGGTACTTAATTCAGTAAAGCACATATTCTCTCTCTCTCTCTCTCTCTCTCTCTCTCTCTCTCTCTCTCTCTCTCTCTCATGGCAACAGGGGGGACTGGAACCAATCAACTTAGTGGTTGAAAATGAAATCCATCGTGCAGTTCGTGGTGGAGCTGGAAGTGTTAATGCCATAGGGAATTATGCTCTGGTAAACTCACGTTTACATAGCATTTGGTTTCTTACTTAAATTTTACCACATTGGTATGCCTATTGCTGCACTATGGTCAATTGCATTCTGACCATTGTTTAATTTATTGCCTTAACTGTGTTCACAGCATTGTATAGAGTTAGTTTGAGTGTTACCTTTTTCCAGATAGAGATAATTTTGTTTGCATTGACATTGGGATTGATGCAGTGTGGTATACAACTCTACATCCCTGGTCATTCAAAATACGGTCACAGATGTACTCAGGATTAAGGATCTATAGTATCTAGATGTACACTTACATAAAATATATGATTTTTCATGAAGGTTTTGAAGACACAGGTGGAGGCAAAAGCAGATGGTTTCTCTGATGTTTTGTACCTTGATTCTGTTCACAAAAGATATGTGGAACAGACTTCCACTGCTAACATCTTTCTAGTGAAGGTACATATGGTTGAAGTACTGACTTTTTGCTTATCAAGTAGTATATGGTTGAGGAACTTGTGAGGCTAAATCATCTATTGGATTATATGAAGGATGATTAGTGTTTTTCTTCAAATGAACTTTAATATAGGACAAAATTATCTCCACTCCAGCATTGGAAGGGACAATTTTGCCTGGCGTTACACGCAAAAGTATAATTGAAATTGCTCGCAGCCAAGGGTACCAGGTATGTATTCTAGGTGACAATCTTTGATGGTGGTTGACAATTAAGATTCTTAAGAAGTCCAATCTACTTGTAATATAGTGAGATCTCTACTGCTAGATACCTTTTACGCTTTTTCGGTCATCCTTATATTTCCTTACTTCTATGATTAGTCATCCATCCGCAACTAGTTCAGCTGGAAGCCTGGAACCACAGGTTTAATATCCAGCTTAATAATGGGATTAAATACATTGTATGGTTCCTGTATAACCAGCATATCACGTAGACCTGTCTTAGTTGGCTGCACTTTTGATTGGTACTTTTATGTTCTTTTTTTGTTCCTTTTGGATGATCATTTGAAGTATGATCAAGTATTTTTTTTTTTTTTAATCATCAATACTACTGATTGGAGAAATATGTTAAATTATAATCGGAGTAATATATGAGTTTTTGGCCATGGGAAAGTTCAACCTATAACCCGTGTGCTGCCAGCACCAAGAGAAATTCACATATTACTTTTACATGGTAATGGTAATAAACTATTTTAGCATCATTCTGTGCTCTACATGCATCCAAAACCAGGTTGAGGAGCGCCCTGTGTCGATTGAGGAATTGCTAGAAGCTGATGAAGTGTTCTGTACAGGATGTGCTGTCTGTTTATCACCTATAGGCAGCATAACTTATCTGGGAAAAAGGTGATCTTCTCATATTGGTTCCCTGATCTAACGAATTTAGTTATTGACAACATCCACTTGTATAAGTCTTAGAAGTGCGCCGGGCTCATTATTTTCATGGCTTTAATTGGCTAGTCGTAGTGCTAAGATTTGTCTTTCCTTTGCAGGGTGTCTTACCAAGAAACTGGACTTGGTGGAGTTTCTGAGCAACTGTATCAGTCTCTTTCAAATATACAGATGGGTCTTGCAGAAGACAATAGGGGTTGGATAGTAACCTTGAAGTAGTAGAAAACATAGATTATCATGGATGGCAGACTGTAAACAAAACTTCCATTGGTGAACAATGAATATACGTTGAGTCCAAGTCTTGGTTCAAATGTTCAATTTAACCAAATGGGACCATAATGCAGTTTGATAATTCCGTAACGGAAGAATGTTAGGTGACCTTAGCCATAAAAAAATGTTAGGTGACCTTACATATGTGTGGCCTCTGTTAAAGTTTGAACATGTGGCTGCAACGAAGTCGGATTCTAAACACCATCCTCCTCCTCAGGCCAAGGAATCGGATTGGAATGGGCAACAATGTCACCGCGTTTCTTTTCCCATGATGGTTGGCCTTCTGGCCTTCAACCACGGTGACCGTACGTATCTGAAAGACACTACACGTACACTAGACGGAGCTCAAGGATTTCCACTAATAAAATTAGTGGTCTGTTCGTTTCCTAGTGTGACCTGGCAAACGCATCCTGATCGTTGCAAACTGTCATAGCTCTCTCTCTTATTTCTAACGCTAGGCAGTCAACTGTCATTATCCATCTCCTATTTCCTCGATAAGGAACAACCAACTAGGCACTAGCACTTCACCAATCCTCGTTCTTCTGCTCAAATAACCTAAAGTCGTATTAAATCCCAAACCTAAAATGGTTACGTGCTCAAATTTCTGCACGCCACGTTTTGTCCCTTTCTGACCATTTTCACTTGCTCACTTGTCACTGATAGACTATTATTTGTTTTCTCGCAACCCATCATTTTCTGCATCTTTAATCTTTGTAACGCCAGCTCTGTCTGTCCTTTCCTCTTATCTTCTTCTTCTTCTTCTTCTTCTTCTTCTTCTTCACATTTCAATCGTCTGAGATTGCTCAACACCTGAGATTCTTGCTCGGACAAATCTCTACTTCAATTGGCTTGTTTCGGTCGAGAATCGAGAGAGAGGTGAGGAACAACAACCATGATTCGAAGGACTGCATGCTTGAGCAAGCTGGTTCAATCTGTTCGAGTTGGCTCTTCGTCATCTTTGCCAACCAAGGTGAATGTTCATTTCATTGGATCATGCATGGTTTTCTTTCTTCTGTATTTCCTTTTCCTTTTGCTGAAATGTTATAATCGATATCCTCTGTTTCCTCTGTTTTCTCTGTCTTCTGTTGATCATGATGCTGTTATTGGATAGTATTAAATTTTGCGTGTTCATTGCATTAGCTTCATTAACAAAGACTATGCTATATATTGAATAATACTATATTTTGGTCAACCGTCTGTGAATATTCTGAAATCTATAATGTCACTTTGTTTTGACTGTTGATCATTTCTTCCAACTATATGAATATGCTCCTCGGTTTAGCAGCTTAGAGATCAGCGTTGCTTTGGATCAGGGGCTGCTTCTAACGCAGAACAAGCGTGTGAGGCATCTGTGTACTGGTAAATGATTTGTCATCATTTATATACAAAATTGCTGAAAATAAATCTAAGATATTATAGGATACTCTTTTCAACTCGAGTATGTTAATGGATCAGCCTATTGGTTACTACCTACCCTGGTTTTATAGACTCGGCAAAAGATTATGAAACTTTTTGTACTCAAATGATGATGAAACTTACTGATATAGGTGTGTGTAGATTGATCTTCTTCTGGGTTACTTGGACTGCAGTAAAATTGGTAATAATGAGTATGCTGATGTGGATTGGGATAATCTTGGATTTGGTCTAGTGCCAACTGATTACATGTACATGATGAAATGTTTCAACAACGGGATATTCGAACAAGGCCAACTTAATCGTTATGGAAATATTGAACTAAACCCTGCTGCTGGAGTTTTGAATTATGGCCAAGTAAGTCCGTCTTTCATCCTACAAAACTCATATGGTTTAGTTCATGCTTGGATATTTCAAATCCAACTTTTCATACAATTCATCCCAGACAAAGGCTTAACTAATATCCCTGGTGGAAAAATAATTAGACAAAGCTGGGGTTGTAATGATGCTTCCGATGTTGTTTGTTCACTTGGCTTGCCACTTGAAGAAATTCACAGTTGCGGATAAAATCTGAACAGGGTATATATGAAGGGATGAAAGCATTCAGGAAAGAAGATGGCAATCTCCTTATCTTTCGTCCAGACCAGAATGCAATGCGAATGAAGATTGGTTCAGAAAGAATGTGCATGCCCTCGCCATCCCTTGATCAATTTATCGATGCTGTGAAGCAAACTGCTCAAGCTAACAAGTGTTGGGTAATCCTCATTTTCATTTGACACAAACAACTTTGATTTATTTTTTAGTTCAGTCTATTGTTATGGTATAGGACTGGTATACATGTTGTATACAAATTTATAACTGTGCGTTCCTTGGTTTAAAGAACAGGTTCCACCTCCAGGAAAAGGGTCTTTATATATTAGGCCTCTACTTATAGGAAGTGGTCCTATATTAGGTTTAGGCCCATCGCCTGAATACACATTCCTTGTATACGCTTCACCAGTCCGCAACTATTTCAAGGTTAGGAAAACATTTCTCAGTTTAAGCTGACTACAGCATCAATCAATGATAGGATAATAACTTGTTTCCTGCTCTATGAATAGGAGGGTTCTGCACCTTTGAGCATATACGTCGAGGAGGAATATGATCGTTCCTCTCGTGGTGGGGCTGGAGGTGTCAAAAGCATCACCAATTATGCTCCAGTAAGCAAAAGGTTTTATCATAGATGATTGAAGTGTAACTTCCATTTGTGACACTATCTTGTCCTTCTTATGTAGGTTTTGAAGGCACTACTCAGAGCAAAGAGCCGTGGATTTTCTGATGTGTTATATCTAGACTCGGTAAATAAAAAGAATCTGGAGGAGGTCTCTTCTTGTAACATTTTCATTGTGAAGGTAACTAGTTAAGACTGGTGTCAAGCATAATATCGAAGGGCTATATCTCAACTTTGTACTCAAAATTGACTTGGCACATGTCTCATGCATTTGTTTTCCAATTCTTAGGGCAATGTTATTTCAACTCCTGCAACGGCTGGGACTATACTATCAGGGGTAACTCGAAGAAGCATCATTGAAATCGCTCGCGATCATGGTTATCAGGTGATTTTCCTGTAAGTTACACCATTCCTATTTGAAGACTTGCAACTTAAACATTGCCTGTGTCAGGTTGAGGAGCGTGCAATTCCAGTAGATGAACTGAGTGAAGCTGATGAAGTATTCTGTACAGGAACCGCAGTCGGTGTTGCTCCTGTGGGAAACATTACATATAAAGATAAAAGGTACGTACCATTCTATGATCCTCCGTACTTTCCTTATAAGAACTTTCGTTCAAGTTGAAAACCGATTAACGACTTCACTCTTTTGCATGGCAAAGCTCATTCACATATTTTACTTCCATTTAGCTCTTGTAATTGACTCTTAGTCATATGTGCAGGATGGAATACAAAACAGGTGCTCAAACTGTTTGTCCACAACTCTACTCAACTCTCATAGGAATTCAAACGGGTCGTATTGAGGATAACAAAGGCTGGATTCTTGAAATTGATTGATCTTCGTTTCAAAGTAGAGTGGAATAAGATGTACATTCAGTTTATCACTATGTTTAGAACCACGGTTGTTGACCATCATTTTCTTAAGCTTTTCCATTTTATCATTTCATAGTCTAATATCGAGTAATAATTAAGCGAAATGACTTATGATCAGAATTGGATGCAAATATTGAAAACTTACATGTCGTGATCGTTAACATATAACGAAAGCCTAACAACCATTCATCAACACCTTTGTCACTCAATGACATATTGCAATTGAATCAGACTTGGTACTCACTCAATCACGTTTTTATTTATTTTTGATCCGTCGCCACTTCTGGAATTCTAATTACAGATCGTAGTGAAGCTTTTGCATCTTTCAAATTAAAAAAAAGTATAAAGGAATAAACAAAAAATATCTGGGCCGCATGGGCCTTCGGGAACATGAAATTAATTGGGCCTAACAGAGTAACATGTCATTTTGATTCTATAGTTCCAGATGGTCGGATGGACAGAACGGAACCACATCTCATCATCTGGATGATGGTTTTGTACATTTATATATGTTAACGGGTCTTTCAAATCGGTGAGTTTGTTTATTGACTGGCAGATCTTCAAGAATGAATAACGAATGAATTGTCTAATATGAGGGAGTCATGCTTAGATATAACACATCATATATAAAATGTGTATAGCTTCAACCTCATTTGATCGACTGTTAGTCTGCTTCTTCTTGCTTTCATTAAACACTGGTTTGCATCATCATTAGCACACCGGTGTAGTTAAAATCAGTCTCGTCTCATTTTCAACTATTAGCTTTAGGGCTGGCCCTGCGCCAAGGCGGGTTAGGCATGAACTTATGGCCTCCAACAGTCTCAAAAGAATTTACATATATAAAAGCGGAGACACATTTTCCGACTAAAAGTACATCGGAAAAAATCCTCCAATGAAAGATAAAATAAAAAAATGATGCACAATTGATAATGAACAAGTCATCAGTAAAAGACTCCCATAAAAAATATTGAAGTTTAAATTTTCTTTATAGGTAATTGTATTGTTTATTTTATGTATCAAAAGAATTTACATATATATAGAAAATTACATAGTAACACATGACCAAAGATGTAAACATAGAAAACCCATTTACAAAAAGATTTATACAAATAAGGATATCAGCCCAAGTCCAAAAGCTAAATGATGCAAGCTTGATTCCCAATTTTAATGAATAATGACCAAAATATTTGAGTTTCACCATAATTTACGACACTGCTACTATCCAATACCCAAAACTTAAACCGATCTAAACACCAAAATAGACGCCCAAATTTCCAGCGACCTCAACCGATCTAAACGCCAAAACAGACACCCAAATACCCAGTGGCCAACGCAATAGCAGCTACGATTCTGTGCTCAGCTCGAATTTGGCTTCAATGGAGGTCGATAAGGTAAACCCTTTTTCTTTCGTGGGTTGGATGTGAAGATTTGAGTTGCAATCTTTGAGTTGGTTTTGGTTTTCAGCTGCATTTGGTAGTTTCATAGTGGAAATTTGCTTTATTTTGCTCTTTTTCTTTCATGGGTACTTTTAATGGTGTCTAGAGAGCTATTGAATTCATGTATTGGGTTGGTTTCGAGTAGTTGATTAGCTATTATTTCCTCATTTGATTAGTACCAATGAAATTGATAACGAAACTAGGGTATTGGTGGTAGCAATATCATGCTTAATGTGGAGGTTCAATGAGGCTCTTCTTTTCAATCTCTTGATAAACTAAAATTTTCGTAAAATGTATTTTGGTTTGGATAATTTGGATGTTATTAAGTTGGTTTAATTGTTTAAGTACTGGTTTCGAGGTAATTTAGATGAGTTGAAGGATTTTAGATGGCCCAATTATGAAATGTTGGGGATGTTGTTATGGTTATCAAAGCCTATGATATGTGTTCTGCATTACAGACTTCTTTTACAGAACTAGGGTACTGGTGGTAGTAGTAGGAGGCTGCACGATTGAAATTGCTCAGCGAGAGGATTTTGATTTTGTGAAATTGGGTTCCAATTAGACGACCTTGCTTCTTTTGTGACTTATTTTATGTTTCTGTGATAGTTGATAGTGTAACTCTCAGCAGTACTGCTATTTGAAGTTGGGGTCTTAGTAAACATACAAAGGAATGCTAAACTTTGAAAATTATAATTTGCGAAAGGTATTGATAATGCTATCTTGGATTAGGCACTGAATTTATGGTGTAGACTTATTTGTGTTCGAATAGGCCAAGGCTTGATTAGTAAAGTTGATTGTTTGTAATGTTGTAGGACAGTTTAGCCTCTTTAGAAAAGACTGAAATTGTTCTTATCTTGCTTGTTATATCAATGTTCTTATCTTGCTATATGTGAGACTTGGATAACACACATTGAAAACCTCATTATGCATAATATGTTTCTTGTTTTGTTTACTTGTAATGCCAATTTCATATCTCAGCTACTTTGCTATTACCTTAGAAAATTCATTGTTTTGATGCTCTATATTATATGTATATGTTTTGTTTAGATTAGTTATATTATTAATCAGATTTACTTACAACATGTAGCATTGTCTTATCATATTGCAAAGGTTATGAATCTAGACATCTTGGATTCATTTCTTTTGTTGGAAATTTTGTTTGAAACCAAACATGGAGCCTAAAATATGATTTTCACTTATGTGGGATCATCTACAGTTTCACGATCCCATCACTTATAAAGTGTATGTGTGAGGTACATATTATTGTTATGTGCTACTATATGTGCAGTACATATTCTTCATGAATGTATTTGTGAAGTTTATTTGAAGGTTTTGGTCTTTTGTAAATCAAAAGTTCTGTAGTTTACTTTGATATACATGAGGAGCAGATTCATGAATTAAGCATGTTAGACTTAATCTATGAATTAAGCACGAAAATTTTATCCCCACATGCTTTTGAAGTAACTAAAGTAATGGTTTCTTGCTGTACTTTGATTAATTGAAATCCTTGAGTTCTCTGTGAATATTATGTTTGAATTCTTCTCCTTGAATCATTGCTATTCATACACCTCATTCCTTTCAACAGAGCCCTCACGCCACTTTACATGCTTCTAATATGCTAACTAATTATAGCTCTTCAACTAACTAAAAAGCTACTCAACTGTTAGGAATGACTTACCACCCAGCGGCTGGAACATGCAACATTATTAGTCTTTGTAAACTCAAATATTCTCATTAAAATGATTAACAGAAACTAACTATACAACTATGTATCTCGGATATTTATTTCATAGCCAGACTATTATTTCAAGCTCCTGGGGAAATTTCTACCATGTTCTTTTTCAGCTACAACTTTGATTGGCTTCCACTTCTCTGTTACTGCATTCATTGGTTTCATATCGAATGCTACTATATACTTTATAGTTTATGCCGATGATATGTTCCAGCTGCTGGATTTGCTAATGTCAATGATAGATGTGCTACTGTTTAGATTGAATTGATCTGTTACTTTATAGTTTATGTTTATGTTAATGATATGATATTCATTGTTTATGGTTCAAATTGGCCACTTTGTGTAGGTGAGAAGAAAAACTCTGGCATGTAGGAAAAAGTTTCTAGTAGCAGAATTGGACGAGTATGAGTGTAGTAGCAGGATTGGATGATGACGAGTGTAGTACCAGAACACAAGTACAAGTGCAGTAGCAGAACTGGACGAGTATGAGTGCAGTGAGTGCACTACTAGAATTTTGCTCATATACATCGGCCAAAAACCGATGTTAAAAAAAATTTGTACCGATGTCTTAGTGAGTGATGTAAAAGATCGCGAAAAAATAGACATCAGTTAATCACCGATGTCTCATACAACAATAAACATCGGATTAGCTTCCAGAATCGATGTTAAACGGTTATTATGATGACAAATTGGTGTGTTTAGATATTGTTAAACCTTCATATTTTAGCATTTAATGCTTAATGAAGTATAGGTCAAATAGTACAAATATTCATTTTAATATCGTTACTCATTCTAGAAACGATGTTTTATACTGTGTCACACATCGGTATCGTTGAACTTTTGCTTGCTGTTTATGAGCTTCACACTTATTTTTCATATATCTCACTATTTAAGATTCAATCTACAATCTTTAGTATTGCATGAACGATGTCCATTATTATGTTAAACATCGTTTCCTTTTATGAAGCGATGTCCATTCTTCTATATTACATCAGTTTTTCAGGTTTCCAGCGATGTCCATATTGATACTAGACATCGTTCCCCATATTATACATCGATGTCCATTAGTTTTTTTTACATCGTTTCTAATCTAATACCTCAATATCCACTGAATAATGAGACATCGATTTTTGTTTCAAAACTGATGTATCAGCTCTTTATTGACATAATTTCTTACTTAATACGTCGATATCTACTGAGAAACGAGACATCGATTTTTTTTTTTCAAAATTGGTGTATCATCTCTTTATTAACATCGTTTTTATTAGGTGTATATATCATGTCCACATTTGACAACATAAAATTCCAAATTAATTTAAATATGGGATATTGCATTAATTTTTGTCCAACATCAAAGATGTTAATAGTTCAAAAAATAGGTAAAAAGACCCCAACTTACTTCAAGGCTAGCCTAAAACATACTACTGCAATAACTGCATGTAGTTTTGTTCACAGTTGCTACAATTAGTGCAACTACTACAAGATGGTTCAACTAAAGGTAGCTAGACTTACTCAAAATCATATGCAATCTTAGTGGAAGAGCATTAGTCTCATCTGCAAGTACATCAACAACAGAAGAAGTCCTTTGTATCGGTGAAGGTGAAGCACTGTAGCATTATGTTTGCTTTCAGGTTCCAATGATTTGTTGCGAGTTCTCTGAATGATTACCTCTCACTTTGGTATTGGTTTGTTATCCTCTGCTCTGAATATATTCCCAGCATTCAAAGGAAAAGCCTCTTGAAAACTGAACGATATAGCCGATACATAAGTACCGATCAAAATTACATTACTTTCTTAGCAACCACAATATTGGTTATACTACATTATCAAGATTCAACTAGGCTGAAATTTCATGTAGTTAAGCATGCAAAGCACCCCACCAACATCTAATACTTGTACCATTTAGAAAAGCTTAAACAATGTGATGTCAACTATATGTTGACTTCTTGACATCCTTCAATAAATAGTAGGCAAGAGGAATGAGAATGGTGCTTGTGTAAAACCAAATGAGGACCAAGGGAACGCTCATTGTCAATAATGTTAGCATTTTTTGTCCCATACGAACTCCAAGAATGTGGTACCATTTAGCCCATAAGCATGCCCATGAGGGTACTGCTACTAATAAAGCTGAAGCTCTGCCCATTATCTGTTTGGACTGCACCCTTAACCAGTCGAATCCTAAAATACACATAAAACCAAAATGCATCACAATCAAGAAGCTACATCAAACCCCTAGGAGAAACAGAGGAAGACATTTAATGTGCAAGACCTTAGATTCATATCAGATAGAGATAAAGAACAGTGTAAAACAGAGATGCATGTGCCGCATGCATGGATACCTAACTATCAAAAGGGGATTTCGAAATGCCATTAAGATGAAAATTACCAAGCTATTGCCTCTTGGCATAAATGACTTCTATAGCAGCAAATAAGGTCCATAGTAACTTAGTAACATAATAAGAAACAACAAAAGAAGCTTGTGCCTAACTGAATTGTTCTTTTGTTGTGAATTATGAACTAATTTTGTATAGACAACAAAAGAAAACATGTAATGTGGCAAAATTTCAGAAAACATACATTAGAAATTAATAGGGTAATAGGTAATATTTTATACACAGGCAAGGTACACAAATTAACCTACACTGCTAGGATTCATACGATCATTAATTGATAACAGGTAATCGCTGAAATTTTTATTAAAAGAACAGGATATACCCCAATGTTGTGAGGGGAATTATGAATGATGAAACCAAACCTAATATATAAAATTTGCTGAACCACTTACAGGGGAATGAAAAAGAAAAACAATAAAGAATCAGAATAACAAACATTAATCATTAGCAAGTTACTAGGAAAATTTGGACGCACAAAGAACAGATTGAGAACAAAAGCACATAACTTTCACAACACAGCTTAGTCCTTACTGGAATTACATCTGGGTATTTCTCCCTAATCCTCCCGGCCTTAGCATGCCTCTTCTCTGCACAGAAATGACAGCACACGTTTATGCATTTCATTTCTTAGACACAGCAAATTACAATTGATAAAACTAACATACATGAAACAACCTCCGATATAACATCAAAAATTCAGCAAGACCAACACCCAGACTTACCAAACTTGTGTGCTTGCTTGAAGGTGCTAGCTTTTTGGCCACACATCTTGTATAACTTAGGACATTAATAGGGTAATAGCTAACATTTTATGGGAGAACATACATCTGTCTGTAGCAGAATAATGTCAGATACTCATAATGGGAAAACATACATCTATTAGCATAATTCTAGTAGTGGGAAGATTGCAGATTCACTATTCTAAGCACATAAAGGAGAAAAAGACCTGAATTATCCTTTTATAGTCTTTCAGATTCTCAAGAGTCTTCAATGCCTTCTTCACTATAATCAAAGGGAATTCCAATTCCTAAACAATGAAAGAATCAAGGGCCTTATAAACCTCCTCTTTCACATTTGACAGACCCTTAATCTACAAAAAAAGAGTACTGACTACTTTCAACACTAAACATAAATATATACAAAAGGGTGCACTGATAAAATAATTAAGCAAAAACAGAAAAGAGAAACTTACACACTCATTAAGCTTGAGGGATTTCGAAATGGTCCCAATCTCCTTATTGGCTTTCCAGGCTCTTAGGCATCTGGATCTTGGACCCTTTAATCCACATACCTGAAAAAAGAGGCAGAATTCAACAACATTATCATAATCGGAATCAACTTCTCCAATCCAAAGCTTTACTTGCTGAAATACCTGAGAGAGACTCACAAGAATTTCTCTCTTTTTGGTCACCCAAAAGACATCTGGTCCCCGCAAAAGCCAATTGAGCTGCTGAATCAAACAAGAAAACAAAAGCCCCAAATTGAAAACCCTAAATTGTGAACTCACTGAGTATGGATGAAGAGAATCGTCAATCAGACGGTGTTGACCTCGCTCGATGTTGAGATCTGTAAATTTTGCTATCTCGCCGCACTCGATGTTGACCTCTTCGAGCTTGCAGGGGTACAAGGAGAAGTAGCCCTCGGTGAAAATCTCAGCACTCAACCCTCGCAGTAGTCATCGATTTCCCATATTGGACTGACATACTGAGAGAAGGGTTGCCCCCTTGTTTCAATCTTCTGAGATTTGAGAGAGATAGAGAGCTCGTAGGCAGGGGTGATGGTGTCGGCGAGAGGGAGGAGGTCGTTAATCATGGGGAGACAGTAGAGGGAGGCAGTGATGGTTGTGGAGTAGTGGAAGAGGAATGAGGAGAGAGCTAGGTTTCGAGGAAGAGTGTGTGAAAATTGAGAGATAAAAAGTGAGTGAGATAGAAGTGGGAAAACTGACAAAGTGTGGGTGGAATAGAAATTTTGTTCCCCGCCAGTCGAAATTTTTTAACTTAATCTTTTCCGCGTTTTTTTAAATTTTAGAATCAAATTGTAGAAATCGGTCAACAGTGATAAACGATGTCAATTATATGCATATAAATCGAAATTTGATGAATCGATGTTAATGACATTCTTTTACATCGAGTGAATTCCTCACCGATATAATTATCGTGATGTCTAAGAGTAAAATTCTAGTAATAGTGCAGTAGTGGGATTGGACGAGTGCAGTAGCAGGATTACGTGATGACGAGTGCAGTAGCAGAACTGGACGAGTATGAGTGCAGCGAATACAGTAGCAGGATTTGACCAGTGCAGTAGCAGGATTAGGCGATGACGAGTGCAGTAACAGAACAATAGTACAAATGCAGTAGCAGAATTGGACGAGTATAGGTGCAACGAGTGCAGTAGCGGGATTGGATGAGTGCAGTAGCAGGATTAGACGATGACAAGTGCAGTAACAGAATTAGGCGATGACGAGTGCAGTAGCAGAACACGAATAGCAGAACTGGATGAGTATGAATGTAATAGCATGATTGGACGAGTGCAGTAACAGAATTAGACAATGAAATGAGAGTAGTAGCAGAGTGAGGTTTTGTGATGTAACATAAAGAAATTATTCTAAGGAAAAAAAAAAACACAAGGGGACTAGAAGTCAAAAGAAGCAGTTAAGGGTAAAAAAAGTAAATTAACTCATGGCATGTGACAAGTGGAGAGTAGATTGTCCTTATTTGTAAGATATAATCCTTATATAGGGATTAGAAGTCAAAATAAGTAATTAAGGGTAAAAAAATAAATTAACTCATGAAATGTGGCAAGTGGAAAGCACATTGTCCTTATTTGTAAGATTTAGTCCTTATATGTTTAATTCAATCTTCAGATGATGTATTTGTTAAGTCATCTTTTATCAATAACTTATATATAATTTGTTATTTTATTATTGGATTTTTCATAATACGATCTTAGTTCTCAATTACAATAAAAAACTTTTTAGTCTTTTGATCGGAATACATTCGCCCACTAAGTTAAATAATTTTTCATATCGATAAGTTATAGAGGTATAATTCAATATACTAAAAAGTCTTAATCTTCGTATATTAGCTTCACCTAAATCCTGAGGGTAAGCATGCAGGCCTCCATCAGCTAATGGAAATCAATTATATAGTTGTGTCCGGAGAAGGATATTTATAGCTATACTTGTGCAAATGGAAATCAAACAAACAGGAACGTAGAAATCCCCCCTACGATTATGAACATGACAAACGTAGAAAACTAATCAAGTCCCGAATAACTCTGCTTACGTACGTGACAAATTATGCATTGATCAATTAGTTATTTAGTTTGACAGAAGAACACATCAACTTAATTTGGTGAGTTTCGATTAGTGTTCCATTTGATGATCATGAAAAGCCAAACATATAATCGTGTGACAGGGTTTGAAAAGTTGTAATTAAAATGTAACATGAGAAAATCCATAAAGCTAATGAGAAAGAAGTTGCCTCGAGGTAACTAGCTGTACACAAAATGAGAAAAATAATTAAGATTGTCAAAAAAAGAGTACTTGCTACTTCATAGATATTGTTCAAACATGTAGGTCCATTCAAGTTTGGAAATATATATCTAGACAACTACGAGAGAGATATGTTATGTTTGGTCGTGACTTATTGAACAACTTTGTTCTTCTATGATAGTTATTCAACGCATACAAAAGAGAAATATATGGGAATAGCAAATTAGAGAATGGATGGCTTTGATCTTTCAATTACATGATAAAAATACAAAAATTCTTAAATTTCAAATTTGAGGGAGTCATGCTTAGATCATATATAAATGGATGAGCTAGCCAGCCAAGTAGCTATAAACATTTTTTGAAAAAAACCCAAAAGAGAGGCAGCGCGGAAGAATTAAACACTACTTCTTGAAATACCTAGCTAGCTTGCTTGATATTTATGGCATGACTGTCAAGCACTAACAAAACAAAGACAGAGAGAGAGATCGAGCACGAAGATTGACGAGCTACAAAGCAAAGGTCAAGCAAGTGACGCCAGAGATTTGACACTAGCAAGCTACTAACTTCGATGCATACATTGCATCTTAATAATAATACTAATGTCTTGAATTTGATCATTTCAGAAGTGAAAAAAAAAATGGTGAAATTGCATAGATTTGTAGTACTTACACGCATGTTGAATTTGCTCGTTGACATAAAGATGTAGATTCAAATTCGTAGTTTTCCACTGGTAGTGATAACTAAATATCCAGGCCACTATTATAGGTCAGTTTAGGGCCTATGCTTCCTATGCCTACCTGGTACTTGATGTTGATCGTAGAAACTAGCCGTCATAATCGACCATTAAGTTGGTTTCTCTTTGGTTCGCATTCTTCTTCTCTTGTTGGTCACCTACCAAAAAGGATCAACGTACTAATTTCGACTTTGTTTCCAATCTCAGCTAACGGCTTGTCATTTTGCCTCTAGAGATCTAGAGTCCTAGCGATGTAGATCAACACACACACACACACATATATATAGATCAACACACACGTATATATATATATATATATGTCTATATGGTACATAGTATTAATTCGTTTGATGTATCCGATATGTTATATAGTTTCAATGGACGATTCATGAATCATTAGATTACTGATTATCAAATTTTATTTATTTACTCAATTCATCTTAGACCAACCCACATACAAATGATACAATTATCTTCTAAGCTCACAAATTCTCAGGACACGTTTTTCCACACATGGGTTCTTTTTTCCGCTTTGCCATCAGTATCGCTGGTCTCTTTATATTAAGTTAATTGTGAATCAAAATCATCCTAGCTAAATTATTGATCATAATTCGTAAGGATTACAAATATATACAATATATCATATTGTTTTACGAGAAACTGTGTTATATAAAAATTTTGAACTTGGTTTCCCTATTATAGGTTTTATGAGCAAGTTCATTTTGGTGACTTTAGGGCACGCACAGGGTGGGTGAAATACTCACTCCTCCTCGAAAGGTACAAAATAACTGAAAAGCTAGCATTGAATTCCTAACCATATGACCAGGCATTCTATCTAAATTTCCCTTGATTCTCAACACATTTAATTAATATAATAATACGGTATGATTAGTGTGTATGATATAATAATATATATTAGAAAGTCCAATGAGACCTATGTCTCAATTATATATACAATATGGTGCCATTTTGTATAATGTTCAAATTATTAAAGTATGCCCCATATACAGAACTAGCCAGCCTAAGATGGATGGTGAGGATGAGCTTGTTGGACTTGTAGTTCCAAGAAAAGAAAATTAATCCCCCTGGATATCTGATGGTATAAATGAAAAGTGATATTCTAGAGTAAGAAAGACAAGAAGAAAATCCTTAGCTTCTCCCATTCAGCCATTCTGGCACACTCCTTTTCTCCCAATTTTCTATTCAAAACACTCAACTTTCTCTGCTTTCTGCTACACCCTTTTTAAATTCCATTTGGCCTTATTCCGGGAACCATGTTTATCCCCTTTATTTGATCACCATTTTATAATCTCTCTCTAGCAAGCTATCTTTTTCCTCCTCTCATCATATGTTCGATCATAACAGTACTCGAGTTGTTGATCTTTTGGTTTAGCTAGTCTGGATCAAGCTTGATCTCTTCGAAAGAAATAAAAGATGGGGAGAGCTCCTTGTTGTGACAAAGCGAACGTGAAGAGAGGGCCGTGGTCACCTGAAGAAGATTCCAAGCTCAAGTCGTATATTGAACTACACGGCACTGGTGGTAATTGGATTGCTTTGCCTCAAAAGATCGGTATGCTTATCTTCTTCACAATCATATATAGTTTCTTTATATGAAATTAGAGGTTACCTGACCTGGCTAGCTGTGACATGACAGTAAGTAATTAAGTTTGTTTGTTCTGTGAATTAGGGCTCAAGAGATGTGGGAAGAGCTGCCGGCTGAGATGGTTAAACTATCTGCGCCCGAACATCAAGCATGGAGGGTTTTCTGAAGAAGAGGACAACTTAATTTGCAGCCTCTATATAAGTATTGGAAGCAGGTAAATTACTATACAACTTCTTATTTGCTAGCCCTAATTAATTGATTCAAATATACCACATGTATAACTATTGGGCCATTAATTTTAATTAACTGTTTGGATACTGGGTAAAACCTATATATATATATAGGTGGTCCATAATTGCAGCACAACTGCCTGGAAGAACTGATAATGATATAAAGAACTACTGGAACACAAGGCTGAAGAAAAAGCTTCTGGGAAAGCACCGCAAGGAACACCAGGCTGCTGCGCGTAGATCCGCTGCAGGTCTAAAACAGCAAGAAATTATCAAAAGAGGTCTCATCATCAGTAGTAGTAGTGGGAACAATAATTCCATGGTGAATCCTGTGGCAGCAGCTAGCCAAAACCCTTACTGGCCCGAGCTACCGGTGCTCCAAGTACCATCGATACCCAATTACTCATCACCAAACCAAGAAGTAGTATTACCTTCTTTCAATGACCATGCGTCTATCCGAAAACTGCTTATCAAGCTCGGAGGAAGATTTCATTCAGATCATCACGACAATGTTGCTCAACCTAATATCCAAGATGTGTACTCCTCGAATGGTGATATTCAACTCCCAGTTGATCAATTTCCTAGCTCAACGCAACAGATTTATCACGAGGAGTCGGCAGCCAATATGCACTCATCTGCTAGCCCGATTGCGGCTTTAGCCAGTAACAATATCTGCAACCCGGGCCAATTTGCACAAATGAACCATTACAACAACCCCGCGGATAACGCTGGATATGGTGGTGCTGTGAACATGTTTCAAGGAGGGCAAAGTAGTAACTATTTTCTGTCGAATGAGCTTAAGGACATGGTGTACAACATTGATCCAGAAAAGTTAGATGGGCTGGAGTTCTTATACAGTGAAGACGTCATGATCATGATGAATGATAGACCGATTAGCAGTACTCCTAGTACTAATACTAGTTATGCTGATCAAAGTACGATTGGGTGGAGTGGTGATCAGATGCAGCTGGTTTATCCTCCTCCTCTAGCTGCCTCAGGCTCAGACTATCATGAAGACATGCAGAGAATGATAATGCCTCAAGATCAATGCGCTAATCTCAGCGGCTTGAGTAGTTACCCTGGGGATGGGGTACAATAAAGTCATGATGGTGTACATTAATTAATGTAATAATAGATTTGGTAGCAATAGTCCCAAGTAAACCCTAATATTCATCAGATTTTTAGGTCTGTTTTTGATGTGCCATGATTGTTCTACTGGTATATTCAGGGTTGCTATATACAATGGGTGCATTTTGAGTGAGCTATTTGATCGATCTCATTTGCTATAATGTGATTAGATTTTCAGACCTAATTCCTTTGTTAATGTTGAATTAGGGTTTTGCAGCTTGAAGTCCTATGATAAGAAATATTACTATTTAACAGTGGGGATCGGCTAGCATTTCTTGAAAGAAGTAACGAACAAGAAGGAAAAGGGTATGCGTTTTTCTTGTAATTAAGCATGCATTTTTATAGTTATGTTGGTGATCACAATGTTCATTCGAAACCTTCCAATAGGATGATATTGGCAACTAGCTAGTTAACTTCTTGGAATTAGCATGTTCTCTGAGTTATATGCTTTAAAAAGTGAATAATATATATATATATATATATATATCTGGAACATGCACTTATGCACGCCAATCGTTGTAGCTTCCAGGACTATACTATACTATGGCTCGCACATTAAGGCCACCCCAGTTTGATGTGAGAGAGAGAGAGAGAGAGAGAGAGAGAGAGGGAGAGTAAAAGAGGATAGACTTTTGGAACTAATTAACCAATTTCATGTGCTTAATTCTGTTAAGAATAAATATATTGTATAGCTTGATGTTACCGAGTTCAAAAATGTGGGATGTATGTTTCATTCATGTGCTTCAACTTTAAGCTAGCTTCACAACTTTAGTGCCAGTTACTATATCATCTCCAAGTTTCTTATATATAAAGGTATTCTAGTATAAATTATCTTTTTCTTGTCTGTAGGATGCATTATTATATAGAGTTTCTGTTAATATGATATTCTGATTATGCAATTCATGGTAATTAAGGATTCAAACATGGAAGATTAGTACACTCTTGGTCTCTTCCTTGTATAAGATCAGTACCCTCTTGCATCAACTTTTAGCTAGCTTCAGAACTTTAATGCCAGCTGTTAGTATATCATCTCCAACTTTCTTATATATTAAGGTATTCTAGTAAAAATAATCTTTTTCTTGTCTATAAAATGCATTGTTCTATAGAGTTTATGTTAATCTGATATTCTGATTATGCAATTCATGCTGAGGATTCAAACATTGAAGATTAGTACACTCTTGGTCTCTTCCTTATATGAGGCTAAGAAAATGGAAGTAGTGAAACCCTAGCTCAATTCTGGGAGAGATTCAGCTGCATGCTTATATATAGGTAGACGGCCCTAACCCTCTCTATGTAGAACTGCCTTGATGATCAGCAGCCACAACTATATACTCACAAGTCATAAACCAAACAGTGTAGATTATTCTGGTACGTACTGACAGACCAATTCATAAGTATTAGTTGTGGGAAAGTGAAGATGAATGCATTCTATTGTAACTCTACAATTACTTTAGGAGAGCTTGAATGGCATGAAATAGAAGACGATGGTATCTATAATGTGGTAGTTTTTCTTCAGGAAGCCGATGCATTCTATGATGATCCTGGAGTTATTCTTTCTTCGAGAAGCCATGTGCAAATGAGCTCGATCGAAAGAGATTGTTACCTAACAAAGCTCCGATTAAGTGCACTAACTATCAATTCAGTCAGTCGATGAGAGTTGCATGCATGTGCTTTGGCCATGGATGTCAAGTCTTTATTAATTAGCTTCAATCAATATCATACAACAGTAAATTCTTAATTTCTTGGATGAATATATACAGCAGGCAGTTTCTTATTCATTAGCATATAGATTTAATCTTAGATTATTTTTTAACTGCCACCTTAGTTTATTATTGCTTCCAGCTAGCTAGCTCTTCTTAACCAAGTTCCTAAACCTATTTGAAGTGGCCTCCTATGCATATATGCTTAAGAATGCATATAATGTTATGTGGAACTCATTTATTTTCGGGTTGACTGCTACAAGGACAATAGTCAATTACAGTTCATATGTGGATTTAAGTAGTTACTCTGTGTTGACATTGCAACATACTTTGAAGTAATGTTTGGTAAGCTATATGTCATGATTTGTTAGGGTGGGTTGACATCTATATTTTGAAATTGGTAGCCAGCTAGCTGCTTCATCAAGCTTGGCATTGAAGAATCAAAATGTTGGTCCCATTAACTAAGACCAAACTCTCCAATCCAAGTTAAGTATAAAGTTTGTAAGGGTTGATTTCATGTGGTTAGTAATGTTTAATTCTATATATAGCTAGCTAGTAATTAACTTTGTTATCGGCTTGATTGATAATTGGAAAACAATAAGTAGCTTTCCTCTTCCTCAATAAACTTCGATTGAACAAGTAAAATTTCTTGAACGTAAGTATTAAAGAAGACGAATTCTTCTAATCTCCGTTGTGGCCCAAACAGGTGAATTAAGATACTAAGGTTCACAAAATTGGAAGGAACCTTGTGCAAGGAAGACATCCGGCCAGCTCAATTGTAATTGTCCATGTACATGTGAGATATCAGTGAGGTTATTTATGACTTTACATCACATGACGTAGCTGATAATTAATTGTGCGTGTGAGTGCGTATCCCTAATTAAATAGCCTTAATTAGGTCACTTCTAAGAATCATGGACGCCAAGGAGCAAGGAAGGCATGAACATGTAATTGAATCAATGTTGGTGATGTAAAAACCCTCAAATCCAAAGATACATGTGTGTGTAGACATCTATATGTATCAGGTACTTGATCAAACGGTTGGAACTGATTCAACCGAATCCTAAGCTCATCACTGAGATATGTAAAATCCTTCTATAAGAGCAACTCCAACAACTTTTCTATAATAAATTATAGCGAAACAAAAGTCAAACCTTTAGCCTATTTTTCTTCTCAAACTCTAACAGATTCCATAGTTTACAGTAATCTATAAAATCTCCATATTTTTCTTTAAAATTTTAGAGTTTGTTGTAAATATAAAGAATTTGGTATTCTCTCTCCTTACTTTTCCTAAAATGGAGATAGTTATAGGGAATCAGTTGGAGCAAAATAGACTCATTTTCCCCTAAAGTAGAGAAAATTCAAAATATAGGGAATATTACAATTACTAAGATGATAAAATACAAAAAAAAAGAGGACAAAATAGTAAAAACACAAAGGTTTAGAACGCGCCTCACGCACGGCGAAAAGGAGAGAGAGAGTTTCCAGCGTGGCCTCTCCCGGCCGAACGCCGCAGGCTCCCTGCAGCTGCGTTCCGGCCCGGGAGAGGAGGATAGCCCAGACTTGCGGCATAGTCCTCTGGCGGAGGCTTGGCTTAGGGATTGAGGCAGAGGGTAGGACGACGGAAGGGGCAGATCGAGTGGGATCTCCTCCTCGACGGCCATGGGTGAGATCTGGCAAGAAACAGAGGTCGGGTGCTCGCCGGCGGCAAGTCGTGGCGTCACAGGTGGTTCACGGTGCTCAGAGATGGATGGGCCTTTGCTCCCAGGGCAGTGACGGGCTCTTTTGTTGGCTCGCCCCTTTCTAGGTTTCAGTCTCAGTCATCGTCCGGGTTAGGGGAGGCTGGCTTTGTGGTGCAGCGATGCGGTGGCGTGGAGATGCGTTACGGTGACGTAGCTGTGCAAGCCGGTGATGTGGTGACGACGGAGGGCACTGGCAGCAAATTTGGAGGAGGGCAGCGCTGGATCCGTGCTGGAGGTGGAAGTTGGGCCGGGCCTCTATGCTTGGGCCTTACTGCTTGGAAGGGCTCTTGTTTTTAAATGTTTTTGCTTTTGTTGGTTGTTTTCTTTCTGTTGCTTTGCCGGTAATAAACTCTAATCGTGTTCTGGTTGAAGGCAGTGGCCTGTGTGCCTGTTTTGCTCTAGGAAGGCGGCGAGTTCCTTGCACTTGCAAATGGTCGCTGCCTCTTAATAGCAGAGTGAAATTAAATGTCACTGGATGTAGTGTCCAGTAGCATCATGATGGGAAAGCTGTATGTATGGTAATTATGCTTTGCTGTAATCGGGTTGCAGATCAAGATATCTTTCTGTTGTGTCACCGCTGCGTTAGAGCAGTTAAAACAAATAGAGTCGCCAGTAGAGCGCTCTCTGCTAGTTGGTACTGTGTTGAGTACAAGCGCTTAGTAGAGACTCATGATAGTATTTCAGGATGTCCTACTTATTGTAATCAGGGGTTTAGGCTCAATGTCCCCCTCTTGTATTCGACAATTTCTTTAATCAAGGCTATCAAGACTTGAGGGCTGACGCACAGCCCTTTTTCTTAAAAAAAAAAAAAATGATAAAATACAGTCAGCCCCTCTCATCTATATAGAATATTACAATTAGTATTTAATAAATGAGCATATAGTGGACATACAGAAAACTCCAGCAAACAAATTAAGGAGACATTACCTAGTTCTGAGGCTTATGAATTGAAAACTAAGCTAGCTAGCCTCGTATATATATCCATCTACTTTCTTCCTGTAAAGTTAAAAGGAATATCCCAAACGAAGAAGAAGCAGAACAGAAAAGTCCTCGAAGAAAAACCAAGATATCAAAAATGACTTGTAGTGCCACATACACATCTATATCATTTATATTTGTAATTCCCGTCAACTTGATGACGATTCAGAATATAAACGCCAGAAACATACGTGATTGAGGCCCAAGACAAGAACCAAATGACGACTTATGTCTCAACTTTTCCATTCTATAATCAAATAATTGTCCCTCTGTAGATATTCAAATCCTTAGAAACATATGTCGAAGATTCAGAGCATTCTGCAGCAAGATATATAATATCCTGAGTTGATTTGAATATAAAGTGATAATGACACTCACTAACATGAAAAATTCTTGCTAGTTTGTCGTGCTGCATGCTGAACCAGAAAAAGTGATTTCTCTGTATATACTACTAGAATAATCAAATGAGTTTACAGAGCATAATAGTAAAAAGACGGCAAGCGACTGTAGAGGGGTGTGATCGATGATGCGCATTATACCATTTACGAGGTGAAGTTGGAAAGAAGATGAGCGATGCAAATTGTACCTTTCACTTCATTGAACCAAATAACCAATTGATGAGGAGACAATGATTGAGTTAAGCACAGACATATATAACATCAAATACAAACTTTTTTATTTATCCTCAAGATGAAAAAGAAAATGAAAACGCTATGTACTAGCTACAGGCCAGTCCTCATTTTCGTGAAAAATTGGAACATAATTTCAAGAAAAAACAAATTCAAGACCATGATTTTCACCAAAAAAAAAAAAAATTGTGGACTATAGCACACGATTTTGGTCAAAATCGCATGTTTTTGTTTCCTCACCAAATTTTTTCAACATTCAAATAATAATTTTTAAATACTTCTTGAATTATTAGAACTCAAAAATCACAATGCATTTTTTTTTCATGATTTTTTTTAAATAAAAAAATAATTATATTAAAATATTTGTTTGAGGTTTCGGTTCCTAATTTCCGATTCTGTTAACTGTTTGTATGACTGGCTTGTAGATATGAGGTTTTTTTCTCTTATATCTCATGTTACATATATGCTTTTTTGGATTAAGGTTTATGTCCCCCCGTGTGGCTGTATTCTTTTATGTTTTTAATAAAGTTCCTTGTTTGTCGAGGTTTACCAAAAGAAAAAATTATTTAAGGTTTCAGAGTTTCAGTGCTATGTTAACCGGAATACATTCTAAAAATTATGTTCTATAAATGATAAGTTTATAAGAGATTTTTCAAGAAAATGTAGTGTTAACATAGTTGAAGGTGATCTTGTGGGATGTCTAAACATGTCAAACCATGCCATCCTTATTTTCATTCAAGTTCGTTTATACCATGTACTCACCGTTGGTAAAACATGTTTTTCAAAATAGTATTCCATTTAATAGAACTCAAAAATATTGATTTTCTTTCTTCACGATTTCCAATAATTATCCGACTGTTTTATTCAAGTTCTTCCCTAGTGTCCTGGTGTCTATTTGTTTGTTGTCACCCTCCATACGGGGCTCTCAAGGAAGGGCAAGTTGAGACTTTTTTTTTTTTTTTTTTCCGAATCAAGCCCACTGGGCGAATTAGTATATTCATCGCAAGCCAGAAAAGGCCATTACATACCATTCCGCTGTCACTTAAGGACATAGACAGACAAGAAGGTAGTGGTAGTACCCACAATGGTACGTAGAAATAGACCCACTTATTGTACATTTCAGATCGTAGAGATAGCGGAGATCCTCCTTTGGTACTACGCCGAAGGTGTTAGAGATCTAGGTTCCTAATACAAGGGCCTAAAATCCTAGCCCAAATGAGAAGCTAACTGGACCAGGGTCAAACCCCAGTCCATAAACTCTAAGCCCAATAGGACATCCATAAGCAAAGGTCCACCCACGGCCCAATAACCTGGTCCGGTCCAGTCCACCTGCCAGCCAAATGCCTTCCCCGTCGCACTTACCAGCCAGCCAGCCTCCGTCCGCCGTACGCCACCACGACCAGCACCGTTCCGATCCGCGCTCCACGATCCACCTCCTGAGACCCAAAACCTCACGGGACACGCCACCACGACCTGCACCGCTCGATCCGCACTGCCACAAGCAGACTATTGACAGCCCAAACCCACACGAGCCACGTCGCCTCAGAGGAAAACCAACCCCTAGCCACCACCAAGCAGCCAGATATGTGACGCCAACATCACCAGATCTGCTCGCACGACCACCACATCTGACTCCATCCCAGCCGGACGAACCACAGGCCCCGAGCAAACCCTCATCAGATGCCATCCCATGAACAATAGCCCATCCAATACCTGTCCGGCAGTCAACCTCGTGACGACGGCGAGGCCAAAGGCCAGCCAGTGCGCCCAGGCGCCGCTGGACGAGGATGAATTCCCAGAACAAAAACTGCCTTTAGGGTTTTCTCGAGAGAGAGAAATTTTTTTTTTTTTTAAATAGTAACACAAGCTAAAGAATAGTAGAGCCTTGAACATTTTGTGTCGCTTACATAAAAAAAAAAAAAAAAATTTCACACGGGAAGGCCCAAGAAGATTTGCATAAAGAGCCCGTTTTACTAAATCAGAAGTTCATAACTATAAATTATATACAAGGCCCAGTACATTTTGTATAGCCCAAACTCTATTTTGACATGCTAGTCAGAATCTTGTGGAAAATGGAAATGCCCATTTTACATCAGCTCACTAAAACCCTAAAGAATGAGGAGAAAACACAGGTGATAAAGCCATAAAGGAAAGCAACCCAGACAGCATCAATGGCGTTTCCAGCGTCTCTTTCATCGCCTTCGTCCTCAACCCCAAAATTCCCGGTACTCTTCTTCTCCTTCACTCTAATGTCACATGCCTAATTGGTTTTAATTCAATATTTTCTTGTTGCTTGTTGTTTCAGATTAATCTCTCTAAACCCAAACCTTCTCAACCCCAGAAATTCTTAATCTTACGTCTCCGTCACAAACCCTTCCAGACAAGTTGTACCAAAGTAGTATCAATGGCCCAAATCGGTGAACCAAATAAGGGTCACAATCCGGGTCTGCAAATCAAGGTTGTGAAGGAGAAGCTTATGGAAACCATACCTGAACCAGTTAAAGAGCTTCCATGGAAGAGAGCAAAAGACATTGCTCTGAAGCAGCTGCTTTTACTCGGCGAGAAGGCACTGAAATGGTCCCTCATTGCTTTCTTTGTGTTGAGCTTCTCTTCAGATTTGATATTTTCGATCTCCAAGAACAGAGAACTGGTTATACCTTTTGGTCTCTTTGTTGGGTGCTTAGTTGCCGACATTTTGCAGCAAGTGCTTCCCATTTCAGAGGAGAAGGGATTCGAAAAGCACCTTATCGGAATCGGCTGCCTCTTTGCTGCTGTTAAGTTCATCTCTTATGGTCTCCCAATACCGGCGCAGGTGTTTCTTCTCAATGTCGCAAATGGCGGGTTCCTGCAAGTTTTGTGGCTCTGGAGAGGTTTGTTGAACAAAAGTGACGAGGAGGATGATGTTGGTAATAGTACCGATGATTCATTGGCCCTGGATGGGAAAATGTAATTTGCTTCTGGCGATGAAGTAGAATTTTACTTTTTGCTTGGATGTGAAACTGTATAATCTGCGCCATTTGCAGAAACTGATCGGATCGGATTTCGTGGTTGCAAAATGTATCTATGTAATTCAAACTGTTGTTTTGAGAATCAAACTTGCATCAACTTTGACTATCAAGAACATGGTTTAAATGGTACTGAACATCAATATCATTAATCCAATATTTTATGAACACAATAGCATACCCACTATCTGTAATTCTTTTGAACAAGTAGGCTTCATTAGAAACCTGAAAGCTTGCAGCCAGCGGCTGCGAAAACACCTCCAAATTATCTGCAATTACATGATCAAAACTGAGAACTGTACAGAATAGGAGTTGCTTTTTAAGAATCCTAGGAAACAACAGAAAAGAGAGTACTGCTATATGCTTGTGGAGCTCTGCATTTCATAAGGTAATGTTTCATTTGTCTGTAATCTGTACAACGCTTTTTCTTGAAGGTGTATATAATTTTCTTCATGCAACCGTTTCATTCCAGCAGCGCCATCAACAGCTCGAGTTTGTATTGAAACAAAGTAAATCATGCACCACTCAAACTCAATTTATATTGGCTCTGGGGCACCAAACGTGCTAGCAATGGACCATGACGGACTTACTTGGCTGGCCTCCTTTCCTGAAAAAAGAGAAGCAAATAAAACCAAGAAATTACATGATTGGTTCAGGATACCCAAAGAGTTGCATGAATCAAACCTGGTGTCACATTCTCTGGATCCTGAATGCTGTCTTCTTCCTGGTGATGATATGAGCCTGCCATACTCGAGTCAGGAGAAGTTGAAGGGGACTGGCAATAGGCTGCATGCAGCTGTTGATGAATCTCTTCAGTCCTCCCATATTTCTCATCTTCCCGATCCATGTCAATAAGAATCTGAGAACAAACCACTCATCAAACTTTGGAAGAGGATACAGTGATATAGTTACACACAGACGGTTCACTTTGAAAAGTACCTCTGCAACATGGTTCTTGAATACTGGAAGAAATCGCTGTCGACAATACTGATTAAACAAAAGAGTGAAAATAACCAGCGGAATAGTGAACCCTGATGAAATTGGTGATTGCCTTATTCCAAAGACACCGAGAGCGATTATTTGCATCATAACCAATGAGAAAATTACTGTATTGTGAACCAAAGGCCAGAAATGTCCCCCGGATTCATATTTTGTTATATAAACATTGATAATCTGAAATAAACAATTTAATATCACTATTAGATGCACCATCAAATAAAAAGGAAAGAAAAAAAGAACAAATCTGAAGTGTAAATATTAATTGAACTCGATGAAAAAAAGGAAAAAGAAAAAGTAAAATACAGCACATGATGATCAGAACAGAGACCTGCAACAGAAGGAATGCTGTAACACTTTTAAAAACTGTATATATGTCTGGAACAAGATACCAGATCTCTATTATTTGCTCAGGCTACATATTTCATACAGGAAGAGCATATATAGAAACTGGAGCTAACCATGTAATGAAAAAGGTTATAAAAAGCATAGGAGAATTCCTCACCTGATTCCGATATATAAAGTAAGCAAGTGTGAAGTAAACCAGCAAGAATGGCAATATTAGGGGAACCATGATGGAACAAGTGAAACCAATGAACCCAAACAGCAGGAGTCGAGGAATTTCTGTATGATATGGAAAAGACATTGTGCCAATAGCCCAATCTTTCATTCTGAATATATATCTTCGGATAAAGTTGCAAAGAAGAGGATAAAGCTGCATGAGTTCACAGGCCAAGCCTGCCCAACCAGATGATAAAACATAAGTCATGAAGAATTTAGCCTGCAAATGAAAGATTTAGTATGTAAGCTCTCTACACATGCTGAAATACAGGACAGTAAAGATTTTATGTATATAAGTCAAAATCATTATCTCGTAAACCCCTATGCCCATCAGCGATTAAAATTAAGATATATTAAAGTTTCCATGAGATGACAATTTCAAATGGAGAAATTAATGAGGATTAACCCTTTTCAGAGTATACCTGCATCAGAATTTGACAAGAAAGTAGGCACATGTAATAGTCCGGATAGATTAGTATAATTGGGTTAAAAATAGTTATACATCCCATAAACATATTAATGATAAAGGGCATAATCACCTGTGCAGGAATTGCTCTTGCAAGTTGGGCAGGTAGCTGTTTCACACTATCGAGTTTATTAATTATACCGACTGTATCGAGAACAGTCCCAGTAAAGACATTCATAACAAAGACATTCCAGATAGTGAAGTATAAGATTTTGAAGCATGCACTCTTTTTCCTCCCACTGCGGGAGATAGAACCCTCCAGTGCTGAAATAAGCATCATAATTGGTGGAACTGTATAAAAAGCCACAATTAAAACCACACTTGGTAGGTAACCCGTCAGCAGCTGGCTTATAAGTTTCCTGCAGATGAGCAAAATATAAGTTTTCTTGAAAAATGTGTCAGCTTCATTGGGAATCTAAAGTTAGACCTGTCTTTTCTTCAATCTTCAGGACATGAATTATACCCAGACAGAAAAAATACAAAGAGCATTAAACCCGACAAAATGTAACTATATACATAATGTACAAATGTGTGCATGCGCGCGCCCATGTGCATGTGTATAAGAGATGCCTAATAAGTTTATAACTATAAGAGTAAAATGTCTAGTTTGTACGAAATCAGAGTTGTCATTGAGCCTATGCCAAGAAGTGGCTGAATACTCATCAGCACAGAGGCATGTAAAAGGGCATTCATGAATATTAAATTTATAAGAAAATCTGAGTGAATTGCTCAACTATTTCAATGATAATAATGTGTACTATTCACTCTATTCGGTTATACTTGTAGAATTCAATGAAATGATAAATCAGAAGATAGACAGCCAGTAGTGTAAGACTGATTCACCAAATTTTAGTTGAGAATCCAGTGTCTTTAAAGCTGCCCATGAACTGCCTCTCTTTTTTTCCCTCTCTCCTCTCTCTCTTGCCTCACAGATACATATGCTAGAGCTCGTCGGATGTATGTATATATGTGTATGTATGTATTATGTACAAGTTTGTGCATAGGAATCTGCATAATGAATCAGCCAAGTCTTAACAGAATCCTCACATTCTTTACCCCCTTACAGCACCAAAAACTTGATCCATTTAAATGATTCCAATTATAACAAAAAATGAAGGGAACAGCTATAAACTCATTATTACTTACTTCTTAAGAGGACCTTCTAGAAACGGTAATGTTTTTTGTAGCTTATCTGCGTGCGTCATTCCTTGAACGATTGTGACTGGAATAAGAAACACAAGCATAAAGGCAACAGCAGCCAGAAGTGTAGCTATCTTACGGATCCACAATTGTCCATATGGTATCCAAAGGTTTGACCAGTAGACATCATGTGGCTCTGGAGCCAACTGTGTCACCCATTGCATGGGATTTGATGAGTGAAGAACCTGTGAAGTAACAACAGCGGCATAGCGAGTCTTGAAAAAGACAAAAGCAGCAGCACACACCTGTATAAAAGACCCGGCATATTTTAGGCTAAATATTGCATATTTCCAATTTTCCACAAAATATTTTGGCTTGGTCATATGAAAACATTTATACTAAATGAGGAAAAGAAAATAGAAGTGGTAATGTACAATAATGAATTAATATAATAATGAAAGCAAAATATCAATAAAACAAATGATATCTGCAGACAATATTTCCATATAATGGAGAACCATAGCCTTTTTGGCTGAGGTAGCCATATATACCTGTTACATGTATGCTTCTCTCACTACAAACTCAATAGTGCTTAACACATGAATAGTAAATACTTCACTTACAGACACTAACGCATCAAGTTTTATAAGATTGGAAGTATATCAGATATCATGAGTTCATGACAAACCTACTCTAGAGGGGTACAAAGAATGTTATGTTGGAATTAAAGAATGTTATGTTGGAATATTCTGCATGCCAAACCTAAGGAATCAACAACACCATATTTCCTTCAGAATCATTGCCCAACCATTCTCCCCCATCAGCATAAAGAAAAGCACAATGAAAGTCTCTCACCCTAACTGAAAAGCAAAGAGGAATTTATCATGTCTACTTGTGTGCGTTTGTCTATTATAAGTTCATAGTCAAATCACATATATACCAACATATTAAATGAAGAGCCTAAGATTGCGTATAGATAGACAATAATTATTTCAAACAACAGCATTGCTTAAAATTGCAGTGCACACAATTGACAACCCAATTTAAGCACAGTCAATCAGATGCAAAAGAAAAGAACCAATGCACACATAAACCATCTTTTGTACATGCATGCATGACAATAAACCAGAGCTAGTTCAAACAGGACCAGAACTTGTAACCTTTTTTCTCTTTCCACCACAACCATCATCAATAAGGAATGACTTCCCTCTAGCACTTTCTGATTCATGTGAGAGAATCTTAAAAGAATCAGAATGTGCTCCACAAAAACCACAATGATATAAGCCTGGTTTATGCTTCTGTTCAAATGAAACATCCTTCAAGATCTTGCACATCTTCCCTGCATTGCTCTGCGAAGGTAGACAGACAATGCCATTAGCATATACAAAACAATGTATCAAGGCCATGCTTCTAATGATAGTAGTGATGACATTATAAGGAAATAATGTAATAGAAGGCTTTTTCAGTTCACAAATTTAAACAAGTTTTAATTAGATTGCTTGAAAACAGAAAAATAAATAAATAATAAAAGTCACCTACATACCATCAGTTTCTGAACTCTACCAGATCGATACACCATTTGGTGAGACAAGTAGCTTGACTCGTGATACCTCATGAAGAATTTTCTAACTGAATCACTGTAGGATTCTTCCGGAGACCAGGGAATAGCACGAACAACAACTGTAAAATGACTTGGATTTAAAGGAGATCCCATAATATGTGCCAGTCTCATTTTAGTGATGCTCTTATACTCCTACAGAAAGACCAGAATAAAAGTAATATTTATGAAACCATATTTACACGAAATATTACAATTTTATAACAACAAAAACAGACGGGTTTAAAATCCTTACGACGTAAAGGAGAACACAAGCTGAAAAAGTAATTATGTACAATGTGAGACAATGGGTCCAGAGCCTGACATGAAGTAGAACAAAGAGAAAATGATCAATACGAAAGTTCCAGTTTGTAAAACCAATACAAATTACAACTATTTTACCTTTCCAAAAGTGAGAAAAATAATATATATATATATATATATAGAGAGAGAGAGAGAGTAAAAAATCTGGCAAAAAAATAAATAAAATAAAGGCAAAGGGGGGAGCATTGGGAAAGATTTGACACACAGGCATATACCAACTATCTAAACCTTCATATGCATATGTTAATATTGAAGATAAGACATCTTTTTTTTTTAAATTAATCTAATCATCAAGAATATCCCATACCACTTTGAACCCTCTTGAACATTCAAGATGGTAAATACTTCCAATGTTTCTAAAGGGATACGATTGTGGCCAAGCACTTTTCCTCGATAATTCACTGGAAGCACTATAAAAACGCATGTGACGGCAGCAATGGAAAAGATCCGAAGACTGTCAATAGAGAAAGGAGTAGGCGAAAGTGAGAAATCATGATTGCAATCGGTACAATTGTTGTTCTTGTGAAATTGAGCTATGAGTGAAATGACACAGACATAAACCATAAATTAACTGCAAACACATCGGAAAAAGAATAACAAACAAACCAACACAAAGTGACTGATAAATGGAACACAATAATATGCAACAATCATTAAGCAGATGAAGAAGTCATTTAAAATAAAAACTGAAACCCTACAAACATGACTTAAACAATATCAACAATCTTCTCTTTATCGATACTGAAGATCCTATTAATCCAGGTCAGGTAGTTTCTTTTGTAGTCATTCTGTATCTTGCACCACTTCAGATATTTTTTTGTTTTTCTTTCAAGAAAACACCTCCCTGTGTTACGAAAGTGCTCAGACCAAAAAAAAAACAAAAAAGAAGAAGAAGAAAAGTGTTATGAAATTGCGACATAAGTTTCATGACAACAACATGTCTAAGTGCAGTGACTAATACCCCTACTAACAGCAGGAACAACTATAACATCCAACATAGTTCACTGTATGAAATATAAGACAAGAAATTTGGCAAGACCTTGTCTACAAAAATCAGGACAGGCTTCGCTTACCTGAAGACAATTATCCTCATAAAAACCACACCATCCAAGCCACCAGTAGTCAATAATTCATCTTCTGTTGTTTTCCAGGCTTTCACCATCCAACTAGCAGAGGGAACAAATCTATCCAAGCATAACTTATTACTTTTTCTTGTGTCTGTTGAAAGCCTTCGCCCAAAGTAGACCGTAACCTGGCTTGGTTGCTTTCTTAATATGGAATATAGTGAAAAAACTACCACACACACGGCTATATTAATTCCAGCAGAAGTCCCAAGAGCTGCAAGATTCATTTTAGTCCACTTTTATCTCCAAGCTCCAAGTATCTCATTACCCAAAGATAACAGACATGCAAAACAACTCGGCTGCCGAAATGCTTATCCTCAATTTGTCCACCTATTTGAAGTAACAAGTAGAATCCATGCATCAATAGTTCATTCTCAACATTCCAATTCAAAAACAACAACTAGAATCCAGACATCAACAGTTCATTCTCCACATTCTGAATTCAAGTACCTTTCTCACTAATACATTACAAAGCCATTCAGATATGTCTAGACAATCTCATAATATCAATTTCTAGAACTCAGACCAAGTATCAGCCATCTAATTCAAACTGAAGATCATAATGAACATTACAACCTGACTCACTCTCAAGTACTAAAAATCCATCAATAATTTACTTTTCTACCTGTTCTTTTTAACCGAGAAACAATAATAATTCACGCAGAGTACGAAAATTAAGATCAAATTCAACCAAGTGAGCAAGAATTCAATCATCAAAATTGTAGTACCTGAACCAATTCCAAGCCGAATTGCGACGCGACTGGAATCAAACCTTCTACGCCATTGTGGCGGTTTGCTTCGACTTCAAGAGAAACTCAGGGAATGAAAATTACAGCGAAAATCCTAAAAATCCAACCAGAACGAATGAGGAGGAGGAGGAGGAGGAGGCAGTTTTTTTGGTTGGTTTAGATATTTATTTTTCCTTTTTTAAGAGAGAGAGAGAGAGAGAGAAGCAGAATTTGAGTGGGAGACAAAGAAAGCGAAGAACCAACTAAGCACAGATACGTAAAGGTATTTATTTTTGTATTTATATATTTATGTATGTATATGTTACACTCTCTCTGGGATTTTTGCGGGGAGTACGGACCGACACGTGGCGAACAGCTAAAGGTCGGTCCAACTGTCCAAATCAGTAAACGGTGCATCATCCTAACTGTCAGCTTCTTTCTTCTATTATTCTCTGACGGATTATTCTATTTTAATGCGGTCCGATCTTCACCATTATTCTTCTCCAAAAACAAAAAAAAACAAAAATCTTAACCATTATTGCAGATCTTTGTGGGCCTGGGTTTGAACGCGTCGGATTAAGATTGAGGTATGGGTCAAACGATATGTCTGGGCTCTCAAATTCAGAAAGCCCATTACTTTCTAAGACCTACTGGCCCATTCCCCCAAATTATTGTCACAACCTTTTCTCTGGGCAGTGTTAAGATTTATGAACTTGATCTATGAACATGATCATAGGTGGTTCCCTAAATGATGCAGAGATGTCATCTTATAATAAAATTTATGAGCATGTCAATGTGATGTATATGTTGGTGATTATAATATGGATGCCTCAGCCACGATTTGGATCTATTTGGTCGAAAATTCTACTATAGCCCATGGTGCAGGTGTATCATGGTCAAATTGGAAACTGCACGTGTCAGATTGTCAATCACACGCTGAATTTGGGCTTGATGCAGACTCTTCGCTATTTGGTACACGGGTTTGAAATTCCAAGTAATTTCCAATTTATAAAATTGATGGGAAAAATGAATTTCTCGATAGAAATGAAGTTCATTGATGGATTCATACGTGTCATCCTTAATGCTCCATAATAAGTATGTTTGCTTTTTTATTCCGCCAAAAGTTATTCCATAAGGGGATATATATTTTTCTTGTACTCAAACTACTTCAAATCATTGTAATTTTTAAGCGCGCTTTGTGGTATTAGTGAAAATAAAAGATCAAATGTACTAGCTATAAGTTAATAGCAAACGTGCAAAACCAATACATATGATATATCTTCTACAAGGTTGTAAGGCCTTCCCTGGGTTTATAGTCTAAATTATAAACCCTTATTTTCTAAAATTCATCTCCAATAAGAGGTTGAGTCTATTACAAAAATCAAATATGGGGTCTAAAGTCTATTGGTTGGTCTAATTATAGACCTTGGTTTAGACGATGATAACTAACAACAGGCCCACATGAATGATTCAAATGTATTAAAGTCTATAATTATAGACCTCAAAAGATTTGAAATTGTAAAAATTATAGACTTTACTATTTCAATAAATAATAATTTTTGAAGGAGTCTAAAAATTTCGACCATGGTCCACTTTACACCCTAACGATTAGAGATGACCTTACTACGGAAAACTTTACCGCTTGAAGGTAAAAGCTCACTGTGGAACTCAAAAGACTGAAACGAGTACGTACCTGACACATCTATTGGTTTCAACTTTCAAGCCGTCAGTTTCAAACTCAATTATTGTTGTTGCTGATCGCACATGTGAATGATGAACTCTCTCTCTCTCTCTCTCTCTCTCTCTCTCTCCAGACTTCCTAGTTCTACATAATTTTCGGTTTGATTCTACGACCTCTGCTGTATGTTGTCCCTAAGACTTTGCCTACCTAGCCTTTTGGTTACATAGTGACACAAGGTTCACCATCACTAGTTCGTGAAGCATATATATATATACAAAACATATATAGAGACTACAATACATTACAATTTTTCTTTATTACGTACATAGTGCCGTGGACCATCATCATCTATACGAATAATCAAAAGTACCACACCAACAATGAATAGTTAATACAAACTGATCGACTCTTAGTGACGATTAGAAAGATGACCAAAAATATATATATATATAATAAATGAATATATCGATTATCCGAGTCTCTCTTGAGTTTTAACGGTCTGGTCGACGGTTGTTTGAAGCTAGTTGCAGAACCCACTTGGTCGATAACCTCGCCGGTTTAACCATGGCGGCCCGGGAGCGATGAACATCAACAAGCCTGACCTTGATCCGGTGCATTGCAACCCTAAGGGTTTCTTCAGACATGTTAGCAAAGCACATTCTGAACCAACCCGGTTCAGTGCAGTGGCAAGAGGACCCGGGTGAGATGTTCAACCCAACTTCACAAACCACTTTTTCCCAAAGCTCCTTCTCAGCTTCAAAAGTGTTAGCTCTCAACAGATGCCTCATGTCCACCCAACAGAACAGCCCGGCATTGCTTTCCAAACAAGAGATGCCGGAGCTTTTCAGCCCGGAAACGAGCATTTCCTTCCTCTTAAGGAGCCTCTTCTTGTTCTCGCTCATGTACTTTCTTGTAAATTTCTTGTCCGACAACATTTGGGATAGTAAGTACTGAGTTTGAGAAGAGATGAGACCAAAGCTCGACATTTTAGTTGCGGCGGAAACAACCGCTGGATTGTTGGAGTAGATCATGCCAACTCGGAATCCGGGGAGGCCGAGGTCCTTCGAGAGAGAGTAAACAATGTGGACACGGTTCCACAGTTCAGTTTTTTCTAGGTTTCGCTGCATCAGAGCTTCTAGAATGCTCACGAAGCTTGGAGAGTTGAATACGGTTCCTGAATATATCTCGTCGCTTATTATGTGAATGCCTTTTTCGACGACGAAGTCGATGATGTGGTTGAGCTCAGCCACAGTCATGGCGGTGCCGAGAGGGTTTGAAGGATTGGTGAATAATACCCCCTTGACTTTCAGGTCGAATTTTTGGGCACGTTCGTATGCTTCTTCTAGTGCGGAGGCAGTGATTTTGAAGCCGTTCGCACTTGTGCATTGTATCGGAACAATCTCGGCTCCGGTGCGCCATTTGAGATCTCTATCAAATCTGTAGGAACAAAAAAGTTTATAAATAATTTGTTGACCAACATTTAGTTTATGCAAAGAAAAGGTTATGATAGATGTAGTTCTCTTCTCTTCAAAATAGTGTAGATACATACCCTGGATAATATGGAGTGGGAAGGAGGAAGGCTTCGCCACGATTGGCGAGGCAAAACATAAGAGTCTCATTGGCGGAGGTGGCACCGGCGGTGAGTACCAGGTTTTTTGCATCCAACTTCACTTTGTTGCCTCTCATTTTTGCCATCATTTCTACCAATACCTATATTTCATACAGTGAGTGAGTTAATACTAGCTCCTATTAGCAAATATCAAATTCGAAAATGATTAGTTAGGTAATTACTTTCTTGAAAGCGGGCAAGCCGTGATAGTCTTGAAAGAGAGCGAGCTCTCGGAAGATGGATTCTCCGTTTTTTTTTAGCCCCGCCGCGTCTGGGTTGCTTGCAAGCCATGACTCAACTAGGTCAAACGAAAGCTGCAACAAAGTGTGTTCATGACCATCAGTACAGTCTGGAAGTTGAAGTGCTTACTACTAATTAATTACTAATCATACAAGAGAATAATAAGACCACCATGCACACGGACGCAACTAATGTTAGGTGGGCATTTGGATATATCACAATAACTCAATTGAAGTGACCGATTGACCTACTTAGACCACGTCATTTTTTTTCTGTATTTGTTTCTTCTTTTTTTCATGGCGACGATGAGAACTAAGTTACTAAGAACCTAGCTAGCTAACCTGATTCTCTGCAAGTCCCATCTGGATGATTCCGGTGGGATTATGAACTTGATGGTAAGGGTTCTTCTCGTATTCTTCCCACCCCAGGAAGTAGGACGAGTCTTGGCCATGAGAGTCGCAGCTAGCTTTTTTTGACAACATTTTCTAGCAACTAAACAGATCAAGAGCTTTTCAGTTCTGAAAGAGAGAGAGAGAGAGGAGCAAAGAGAGCTAGATGTAGCTAGAGAAGGTCGCAAGTAGCTCAGTTTGGTTTGTGGAAAATGTAGGTAAGGCTGCATGGATATATATAGGTGCTGCAGCTGCTTCAAGGTGGGCCTAGGGAAGGAGCAACAACACTCCGACATTGTGAATAGTTAATTGACGGTGCTCTGTGTTTCGTTTGACTTGGCTGAAACAAACACATATGAGTTGGACCTCATCCAAGTCTTTTCTTTATTCTACTCGTACTTATAACTAAGCACTGCGTATTGGTGCTAATTTTCCTAGTTAATCTTCGTTTATTTTATTATTAAGTACTAGTTGCCTTTCAAGATTTCGTCATCGTTATTATAGTTTGATTTGCACGAACGAACACGAACGTGCCCTACATCTAACTAAATAGATAGTATCAGGATACTTCCTCAGTTCCTATATATAATTCATAAATCACTTAATTATGTGTTGCTTTATGCATGCGTCGTTGTATGTACAGCTAGCATATATAACTGAAGTGTTGCTTCCGAGATATAGACATAGCTATGGGAGGTAATTATACATTCTTAATTTGTCATTATATAGGGTTTTAGGGTTGATTAATATATAATAAAATATAAAGAAAACACTCCTCAAATTGGTTAAATTTTTTAACCTCCCATTTTGCTCTTTGCTTATTCAACTATTTAGCTAATAATACTCACCTAGATGGAATAAAACTGTAAATAAATATATAAATTCTGCAGTTAGACATCTTCATTCATTGTTAATTAGTTTAAGTGCGATGTCTAGATTATTTCGCCAACTGATGAGGTGTTGTTGATGTAAATATTGAAATAATCTATCAAAAATAATTAGCAGCATTATTTTGAAATATATTTTTTATGTCATTGGAATCGATCAAACCAGTAATTAACACTTTGAAACAATTTTAGTTGTTTGTGATGGATAGGATGATGGTATGTTGAAGGTATGAGAAAAGTCCCTTAATGTTTCCATGGATGCACCGACAAGACAGCGACATCAACTTGGGATCTTTTAGTTTGAAAGCAAACTCATCTGTTAAGTACGAATATCTTTTGAATTTTGAATTTTAACTTTCAGATCAGGTTAAATAACTGGGATTTGGATCGATAATTAATAAAAAAACTACGTACATTCATAAAAGAATATAACGTACTCTGTCATATGCATGCATGCATTTCAGATTAACTATTTAGCAACATCTTACGTACATGTAGCTAGATAATTAACTAGCTAGACTACCAAAATAACTTCCTCCTATATAACCAAATATTCAAAACCCTATATGTGAATCATCTCTCTATTTAACTTCTTATTTTCTTTAGCCGCAATAACTGACTAAGAGCATCTTTAGCAGAGGGAATGAGACTGTGGCTCTCTCCAAAACCTAGCCGCTCGGGCTATGATTCTCTATTCCGGCTACCGTCTATGGTTTCCGCCCTAAGTAGCGACTGGTTCTCCACGCTCTGCGGTCTGGTACCTACACTCCAGTGTCACTTTTTTCTAGCGATCCCTCAACCATGCCCAACTCCTCAATCAGGGGAACTCGATGAGAATAAGGGGGACTACTGATCGAGATCGGAAGTTGGCGCACTTGGGATCCGGGTGTGCGAATCAGGCCGAGGAGTGGGCGACTCAAATCTCCAATCGATCACAATGAAATCTCCGAGTCTCAGCGGTCCGGGCATGGAGATCTGGTCGGATTCGTATGGGATAGCTTGATAGTTGAGGCGGCACGTCATTATGCGTCGACTGAGAGCAAGGCGAAGCCAGGCGGTGTGCAACGTCCTACAGGGTCAGTGAGGAGATTGACGACAGTGGCAATGGAATGGCAGGCAGGTCTTGCTATGAATCTACTGCCTGAGGTTGTGAGGCAGATCATGGAGTGGAGAGTTGAGCCGACTCACAAGTCTGTCCGTACAGTGTTGGTGGCAATGATGGTGAGGTGTGCGGACAGCGGAGGCAACGACGGTGAGGCTGCTAATTGGGTGCCCTTCTGTGGGTGGGTTCCCAAATCAGTTTTGGGGCCCAAGTCTTTGTTCAGGCCCAAACCAATATGGGTGCCCAAACATAACACAATTTTGGGGCCTAAGTGGAGATGGGCTTGGAAATGGACTAAGCTATAGGCTCTATGCTGGACTCGGGCTATCTCATGGGCCCAATTGATGGACTCTAACTCTCTAGGGTATCGTATTTGGGATCCTGGAGGTTTACTCAAAGGAGGATTCAATCTATTCTATAATGGCGGAGCACGAAACATCAGATGAGTGGATCTATCTCTATGTACCACCGTGGGTACTACCACATCCTCTTGTTCTGTCTGTACATGACAGCGGAATGGTATGTAATGGCCACTCTGACCTTAGGTTAAAACAAATTTCTATAAATTTGATAACAGTCCATGAATACTATCTGGATGTGTTACGATATGATTGTAACCCAACTCTATTGAGTTTCTATTTATAAAATTATTTCCTTGATTAAAAAAAAAAAAAAAAAAAACTTCTTCTTTTCTTTTCTGTTTTTTCAATTTTTTTTTAAAGATATTTATCTCGTTTTCATATGCCTAACTGAAGTGCCCAAATGATCACTAGTTAATTTTTGGGCGGTACCTAGCAATCAAACATGGCCTGGAAACCAGGAGCTTCGGCAATATCAGCAGAGTAACCTCAAATCAAGCAACCCATTTGGAGTACATCTGAGACTTGTGAATTCACTCGTCTATGTTTTTCTTAGTCGAAAGAGCTCCATGATTTGAGTAATCTTGACCAACCAGCAAGCTAGTACACATTCTTATCTATCCAGAGCTTCACGGTGGTCCATGGCCACCAACCCTATTAGGAAGAAAGTTTCTGATTATGGCCGCTTGCACCACGTGTTCGATCCCAAGCCAGACCCTAGGGGTCCATAGGTATCTTTGTAATGCTCCTATTGAGGTTGAGCAAAGCAGTGCAGAAAGGTAGAGAAAATCCAACTGATCTGGGGTTCCTTCAAACCCTCATTTCCTGTCGACCATTTTCTCACTGTCTCCCATCAGTGTTTTTCACTTTCTTTACTTTTACTGTATTTTGATTTTTGGGTCTTCGATCAGTCCCGAGTTTAAAATTGCTTCAGCATTTGATATGAGTTTCTGGGAACCTAAACCAGATAATGATCGCAGAGAATCCAACTACACGTGCCCGATTAATATATAACCAAAATGCATAATTAGGATCAAGGCAGTGACGGAAAGGAGTTGGTGCGGAGTATTTTCCACCCATTGCAGAATCCTTGTCTTGTTTAACATAATCACACGCGTTATAGAGTGAGGTACAGCTCGATGGCAAAGATTTGTTCTTGATTCTTTGGCTTTGATCAAACTTCAATTAATTAATTAACTTCCACGTATGTGTTTATGTTTTGTCTTAGAAAAATAATTTATCTATAACTTCAAAGGGGTGATTTTAATATTCAATTATTCATGCAAAGGAAGTCATGCTAGGCTATATATTATTTTGGCAATGGTAACCATCATGATGAGCTGCCTGAAAATGAGTTACATCATGAGTTAACGCGGTTTTGTAATATGCCAAAACCCATTTTTTCTGCTTAATAGGGCTAGTGGTTTAATTAATTGTGATTCAATCTTTTCATTTGATTTTGAAGTGGGCTAGCGATAGGTTTTTGCTTCGAGTCAAAGTCTTTCTCTCCCTTAGCAGTTAGCACACCAAATGACCAAATGGTAACTTGTTTTCTAGTGAGTTGTTGATGTGTTTTGGAAATTGTTACCTTCACTGTCTTTCACCAAAAAGTTATTTAGGAAATAAAGTTGGGAATGGACTAGGTAAAGAATTTGGTGAGCCTAAGCCTACAATACTTTGATGGTAAGTACTTTCCAAATATCCCAAGCTTAGTTGCAGCTGAAGTAATGGCGGTAATCAAAGCTATTGAGCTGGCTTGGGTTCGGGACCGGAAGCATGTTTGGTTATAAGTTGATTTATCTCTTGTTCTCACATTCCTTCGCTCTCCTCATATGGTGCCTTGGCAACTTTGAGTGGAGTGGGGTAATTGTCTTCATTGGATTTCTCAGATGCACTTTCGTTCTTCACACATTTATAGAGGGTAATCAAGTTGCTGATGCTTTAACTCATTTTGATGATTATTTGTCTGATATGATTAGGTGGGATTTGATTCCCCAATTTGCAATTTCTTTTTGTGCCCGAGACCGTTTAGGTCTTTCTAATTTTCGATTTAGCAAGTTTGTAGTGCTTTAGTTGTTCTTAAAGAGGCATGTCTCTTCAATATTTCGAGAGGTAAGGTTGTTTTATACTTTTCTTCCCCTTGCACCGTCTTGATGTACTCTTTTTTTTTTTTCTTTCAATAATTTTTCCTCGCTCTGTCGAGGTTTACTAAAAAAAAAAAAGTACTTTCCCAAATTTAATTTGGCAAAATTTTCTAAAACTAATAGTATCGATCATAACATTTTCGTAATGTGTATTTAAAAGTTCCATGTATGATAGTACTATTTCTGTGCCATCATCTCTATGAGGTTGTCATGTTATGTGATTCTTCTTTTGAATCCGTCAATTCGAGCCTCTATAAAATGCAAGACTAAAGCTAGCCAAAGTTATAATAACTTTTCTGCTACTTCAGTCAGTTGAGTTCATAATGCGTGCGTACGCATCGAAACCAGAAAAGAAACCATTAGTACGCATGAGATGATGATGTTGGGTCTTGTGGGAGCACACCCAGTGTAGTGCCATGTGGAAACCACGATTGATCAGGATGAGGTACTCACCCTGATTGAATGACTTTAAGGCAACTGGAAAAGACCCCAATATATGCTTTCTGACAACCAAGAAGACAGGCATACTCTAAATATCTACCGGTAGTTGGGTAATAATACATACCAGCTCTCATTTAGGGTTTTTCTTTTCTTTCTTTATTTCTTCTCCTAAAACACTTCTTAAATCAGCAACTTCGAGAGATGATGATGTTGGATTAAATTTGCGTTACAGTATATGATTTATGTCTCTTGGCTAGTTCTTCACTCGTTGTAAATTGCATTCAGCCACACGTCGTTTAAGTTTGTAGAAAGTTAAGCCTTTCTAATTTAGATCACAATCCTTTATAATTTAGATCCGAAATATTGGCATGGAGCTATATTGATCATGTATTTCAGACTAAATAGTAGATGTGACTTATTTTTCGAAGTATTTATATCAACGATGAGATGCTTATGCAAGGAGGTCGAAGTCAAAAAGTCAAAACAAACTGCAAACGAGATATATCAATATGAATTCTATGAGTTGTAAATCTTTGACGGTGATCCCGAATAAGTACATAGTAAATAGTAGTACTGCTAGTAAAGTGATCCAGAATAAGTACACAGTAAATAGTATTACTGCTAGTAATGTGTCTGTTGTTGAGAGTCAGAGAGTATGGATTTCACATGAGAAAATGTGGACTTTGCTTATGAGTTTATAAAGATTTGAATCACTCTATCAATTGTCAATTAGTTTTGGATGTGAACCTCATATTATTTTATCGTGATATTAGAGCCAGGTCATCCCATGTTTGCATTCCTCGTGACCACATGGGTTTCATGTCACCTAATATAGGTTGTCCACATATATAACTTGAAAATTCATCATACGTATGGGGGCATATTGAGAGTTAGAGAGTATCGATCTCACATGAAAAAATGGAGACCTTATTTATGAGTTTATAATTGTTTGAACCACTCTATCTATTACCGATTAATTTTGAATATGAACCTTATATTACTTTGTCCGATGAATAATGAAGAGTAGTTTCAACTTCGAAGGACATAGGGCATGGGACCTGTCCTGTAAATTAACAAACGTTCTACTTATATAGGCTCTTAATTGTCTGGTCAATAATTTCGGCTTCGAAGGACATATATGAGTAGTCAACGATATTCAGTCATGGACGCAAGCTCCAATTATTTAAGCTGATTCTTGTTCTCCTAAAACTTTCACGAGGAACCGTCCTGCCCTAAATAGAAGAACAAGTTTGTGTATGGCCTCTCCTTTTTTTTCTTTTTTTTTTTAGTACAAAAATGTTTGGGCAACTTCTGTACCCTTCGGCTTATCTCTTCTGCATCTTCCCCATTTTAGCAAATGTCGTGAAGTATACGAACTATATATGTGATAACTGATAACACATGATGATATGTGACAAAACCCTAGCAAAACAAACATAGCTATCAATAATCAATCTATCATTTAATACCTTATTGAAGTCATCACAGCTTGCATGTGACACCTAAGTCTAAGTTTGTAGATCATTGGATATGGGGTTTATCCAATTAACTGCCAGCTTCTTAGAAGAATGTACTTATCCTTGACAACTTTTCATAACACATTATCCTCAAAGATAATGAACAATAGCTTCATTTGTCTGCATGGAAATTAAAACAAAGAAAGGTTTTTTTTTTCATTATTATTTTTGCCTTCCTAATCTCCAAACTCTCATGTCCGAAAATATTGAAAATCAGAGAGAACTTCCTTAACGATTGTTCTATGTGAGGAACATAAATTTAAGAGATGTACCTAGTGCAAATCGCTCAAGTTTTTCTTTGACGATCAAATATAGCATGATGCTATTATCGCGCGTGCGTAAGAGAAAATGTGGTAACAATAACTGGGGAGGGGGGATGCTGTGGTCCAGATGAGTGACATCTGGAAACCACAATACATTGATCGGGACGAGTGGATCGAATGACGTTACCACCCCAGCCACACTCTGACGTTGTATATATGCCATAAATCGAAAAGACCCGAGTACATATTCAGTGACAACCAGCAACTAGCCTTCGCTTCAACTATGTGGTTCAGGCTTTGGCTTACCCACAAGTTGAAGGGGTTTAAAAGATGGTATAGTTATGATAGTGGTGGTTGTGCTTACCCGTAAGTTGAAGGGGTTCGAAGGCTAGTGTAATCGTGGTGGTGTGGTTGTGATGGCGGTGGTTGTTCTCCCCAACACACACACAAAAATGAATAAATAATAAGGCACCAGTATGCTGTATGTAGGTAGCAGCTGTACGTATAGATTACAATGTACTCTTTGCAGTTCCCATTTTGGTTTCATAACAAGTACTCCTGCTAATCGGCTTATCAGTGGTCTCGAACTCCGAAAAAATGACTGGTAATTAACATAATTAGAAACGGTATCCCTATTGGCGCTTCAAGGAGGGATAAGCGTAGACAACACGTCCGATCGATTGAATTCGTTATGTAGTTATGTGTCTATGAAGGTGCGAAGTTATTTAAGTATAGATTCATAAAATAAAATAAAAAAAAATAAAAAAATGGATATGAATATATCTAGAAGAATATATATAGAATTCTAATGAGTATATACAGAAGTTCCAAGTCAAAAAAAAAAAAAAAACACAAATTCCAATGTGTAATGAGCTAGATCGATTTGATCGAGTAATTGCAATATACTGTTAGTTTCTCTGCAGAAAGCTAGCCAGCGACAAACTATACAGTACCAGCTAGCTAGGTTTCTCCGGTAAATGAAGATTTGAAGTACATAAACTTTTGACCTCCGAGTACTAATACTGACCTGTGCAGCTTCCATAGTTGAAAATCATCTGCATGAGGCTCTAAATTCTAACTCTAATAAGCACGCAGTAGTTGTACATACTCAAATAACCCAAACTTAGCTCGGAGTTGTAGCTAGAGTACTTAGCTAGGTGCCTAGGTCTTGGAAAAAATGCCATATATGGCCAGGCAGCCAGCCGTAGTAAAGAATTCTTTGAATGTGAAGAAGATTCTTTTCACAATACAAGTTGGGTACAATTACAACCTTTTATACAGCTAATTCTCTAACTAGTAGGACTATCTATGCTGCTAACTACAGTAATACATATCTAGTTAATAACTACTTGATATAGCAAATCACCTAACAATAAGTGTTCTAGATCATGTAGGATTTGATTCCTCAATACTCCCCCTCAAGATAGAGTGTTTGTTGATTACACCTATCTTGCTTAAGAGAATAGTGAACTGCTTGGAACTCAGCGGCTTGGTGAATAAGTCGGCCGGCTGCTCCTGCGTTTTGACATAAACGGTCTGAACCAATCCTCTTTGTACCTTTTCCCGGACAACGTGGCAATCGATTTCAATGTGCTTCGTCCGCTCATGAAAAACTGGATTTGATGCTATATGAATTGCAGCCTGATTGTCACAGAATAATCTGACTGCACGTGTGTGATTAACATTCAAGTCCTTCAACAGATTTCTAATCCATGTAATTTCGCAACATGTGGTTGCCATAGACCTGTACTCCGCCTCTGCACTGGAACGAGATACAGTTCCTTGCTTCTTAGTCTTCCATGAAATTGGTGCATTGCCTAAGAAAATGCAGTACCCAGTAGTAGATCTTCGAGTGTCCTTGCAACGCGCCCAATCTGCATCACAGTAAGCTTGTATTTCTAATTGTCCGGTGGAAGGCAGTAATATCCCTTGACCTGGGGTTTGTTTCAAATATCTCAACACTTTGTAAGCTGCATCCAAGTGGGGTTGGCGAGGCTTGTCCATGAATTGACTCAAAATGTGCACTACATACACAAGGTCTGGTCTAGTGATTGTAAGATAAATAAGTCTTCCAACCAATCGTCGATATTGAGACGCATCCTTTAACAATATTCCCTCACCTTGCCGTAACACCAAGTTCTGATCAATGGGAAATCGTGATGGTTTAGCCCCTAGAAAACCGGCATCCTCAAGAACTTCAAGTGCATATTTGCGTTGACTCAAAACAATACCTTGTTTAGACCGTGCTACCTCAATGCCAAGAAAATATTTCAACTGCCCCATGTCTTTGAGCTTGAACTTGCTTGCAAGAAATTCCTTCGTCTGCAAGATGTCCTCCAAGTTGTTCCCGGTTACTATGACATCGTCAACATATACTAACAAGGCTGTGAATCTTCCTTGGTAATTTCGGACGAAAAGTGAATAGTCTGACCAGGATTTACTAAACCCACCAGCCTTAAGAGCAGCAGAAAGCTTCAAAAACCATTGTCGGGATGCTTGTTTCAAACCATACAGTGATTTGTGAAGTCGACAAACTCTATGCTCCCCCTTTCGTCCGAAACCAGGAGGGAGCTTCATGAAAACCTCCTCATATAAGTCACCATTGAGAAAGGCATTGTTGACATCCAATTGGTGGAGATGCCAACCTTGCAAAGTTGCTAAACTGAGAAGGATACGAACTGTGGTGAGTTTGGCTACAGGAGCAAAGGTTTCTCGATAATCAATTCCGACAACTTGACTGTAACCTTTGGCAACTAAACGAGCCTTGTAACGTTCCACGGTGCCATCAGGATTATGTTTGATCTTAAATACCCACTTACAGCCAATTGGTTTCTTGTTGGGAGGAAGGGGTACCAAACTCCATGTCTTATTTGCTTGTAGGGCCTGTATTTCTTGATTCATGGCTTCTCTCCACTTGGGTTCAAGGATGGCCTGAGAAAAAGATTGTGGTTCCTTTTCTAGACTAAGATTAACAGTAAAAGCCTTGTGTGTGGGAGAAAGTCTGTCATAGGATAAGACATGAGCAATGGAATGAGGAGTACCTGAAGGCTGAACTTCGCTCGTGGAGGATGACGGTAGAGGGCGAGAAGGAAGGGCTGCCTCAATGTGAAAGCCTTGCAATGTGGTCGGCGTTCTGGTGGCTCTTGTGGACCGTCGTGGTTGTGGAGCGACTTCTTGGGAAGCGGAAGAGTCTGAGATGATTGGAGGATGATTGGTAGGTGATACGGTTGAGGAAGAGGTGGAAGAGTTAGGATGAGAATCAGATTGTGATTCTGGGAGATTGGGAGAGTTAGGATGGGAATCAGATTGTGATCCTGGAAGATTTGGAGACGTGACGGGATTGGAATCAAACTCAGATTCGAAAAGATTTGGTGAGAGGTGGTGATCTGTTGGAGATGAATTAAATGAGGAAGGAAATAAGTAACGTAATGGCTGAGAGTTATCAGGAAGCAAGGATGTGGGAGTCCTAGCTTGATAAGGAAATTCTGTTTCGAAAAAGATCACATCCCGGGATACTAATGTTTTCTTGTCTTTCAAGCTATAAACCTTGTAACCTTTTTGACCGTGAGGATAACCCAGAAAAACACATTCACTAGAACGAGGATCAAATTTACTAGGTCGCAGCTGATGGGTGGAAACAAAACACCTACAACCAAAAACACGAAGCTGGGAATAGTTCGGTGGTTTGTGAAACAACTTCTCAAAGGGTGTTTTCCCTTGTAAGAGTGGTGTTGGTGTCCTATTTATTAAGTAAGCAGCCGTCAATATGGCATCCCCCCGAAAAGGTTTAGGCAAGTGTGACTGAAAGAGAAGTGCACGAGCAACATTTAACAAGTGTCTGTGTTTACGCTCAGCGATGCCATTTTGCTGGGGCGTATTAATGCAACTCGTTTGGTGTAAAATGCCCTTAGAAGAATAAAAATCGACGCACTTAAACTCGGGGCCATTATCACTCCTAACAACCTTGACTCTTTTCCCAAACTGTGTTTCGACTAAAGTGATAAAATGAATGAGTAAATTTCTTGCTTCGGACTTATGATGCATGAGAAAAATCCAAGTACTCCTGGAATGATCATCAACAATTGTTAAGAAATACTGAGCTCCAGAAAGGGATGGAACATGATAGCCACCCCATATGTCCACATGAATTAAATCAAAACAAGAAGTACTAGTCGAAAAACTTAAGGGAAAAGGTTGTCTAGCTTGCTTAGCTAGGGGACAAATGGAACAGTGACTAAGATCACAAGTTTTATTTTGCATAAAAGGGAACAAAGAAGTCGCCTTGCTAGAGGGATGGCCGAGTCGCTGATGCCACAAGTCTTGAGTTTTGGTCTTCACCACATTGCACGTTCCTTTCTTGGGCATATTGAGGCAGTAGAGTCCCTCACTTTCAGCTCCCGTCCCAATCATCCTCCCCGATTGAAGGTCCTGTATAAAACAAACTTGTTTGATGAATATGGTGATATAAAAGGAATCCAAGGCAAGCTTGCTAATAGATATGAGATTTAAGTAGAACAATGGGACGCAGAGGACATTATGTAGCATAAAATGTGAGGAAAAGACTACGGTCCAAATATGAGAGACTTGCAACATGGTACCATCAGGTAATTTGACTGTTCGATTATGGACAGGTCGAGATGATGTAAGGTGGATAGGATCACATACAATATGGTCACTAGCTCCACTATCTAAGATCCAAACCACATCTTTATTTTGTTGTGTGAGAGCAAAGGCTTTACCTGACATCTCTTCAAAGTTAGGAACGTCCGCTGCCATTTAAGGACATAGGCAGACAAGAAGATGATGGTACATAGAAATAGACATACTCATTAGACATCAAATACGTAGAGATAGCGGGGATCCTCCATTGGTATGTACATGCTTCTTCGTGAGCAATTGCATGGATATTGCTCTATTTGAGTCGAAGAGAAAACAATTTTATTGCTTTCCTCATATCTAAACCTGTTATAGGTATGACAAAAATAAAAAAAACCTGTTCTAGGTATTAGTTGTTATTATTATTATTATTATTATTATTATTATTATTATTATTATTATTATTATTATTATTATTATTATTATTTGTTTAATTCTATGATCAGAGACTCAAATCCTTCGCACTGCTCATCGAACAGTTTTTCTTTTGTACAAAAATCTTAATTTAGTTTTTTATGTGAATTATATGATAAGGTTATTTGAGGAAATCGCAACAAAATTTGTAGAAGATGGCTGTGTAGTGTTCAACATCTCTAGCAACTGATGGCCGTCATTGGTCTTGCTAGCTGCGGCCTTAATCTTGCCCAAAAATCCCATCATCTGCTTGCACTCATTCTGTGATAAAGGAAGACCAGTAAGGTCTTCATTGCCTTCATTAGACATACCCACAAAATTTGCTTTCGAGCTCCCTTCTTCTCCTCCCAATATTTTCTTTCTCTTGCGGCAGTAGTCATACGTATGGCCTTTGAATCCACAATACGTACACTTGAAGTGTGCCCTGCAGCTTTTGGTGTTGTGGTCGTCCATTTTGCATTTTTCGCACCACTTGGTATCTCCTCCTGTAAACTGAACTTCACGAGAAGACTTCCTTACAGCAAATGTCGAAGCTTCTGAAATCTGTGTGTTTTTCCCGGTGGATACCTCTGCCTGTTTCTCCTGACGAAGGACCAAAGCATAAGCCTTGTTAAGAGTTGGTAAAGGATCCATACTGATAATGTTACTCTTGGTCTGCGCATAGCCTTCATTCAGTCCCATCAAAAACTTCATGGTTTTCTGTGTCTCGATGTAATTCTTGACCTCAGAAGCAGCCTCGCAACTACACGGAGGAAACGCACAGAGTGCATCTTTTTCATCCCATAAGCCCTTAAGCTTTGTAAAGAATGATGTGATTGTCGTTGTGCCTTGTTCGCAGCCATGGATGGCACTTTCAATCTGGAAAAGTGCAACTGTATTGATCTGAGAAAATCTTTCTTTCAAATCTAACCACATACCTCGTGCATCCTTACAGTGAATTACACTGTTTGCAATCTCCTTTGACATGGCTCCTAGTAACCAGGTCTTCACAAGGGTGTTGCACCGATCCCACTGTAGCTGCTCAGAAGCATTGTGAGTTGGCTTGGTGAGGGTTCCATCAATGAAACCCTTTTTGTTTTTGATGGTGAGCGCCATAGTCATCGACTGCTCCCATGTCGTGTAGTTATCTTCCATCAGAGGTTGGGCAACTAGGACAGCTCCTGGTTGATCCGAATGATGAAGAAAGAGAGGGTGATTTGTATTCTCCCATGGTGCCGAGGCTTTGGAAGAGTTCTGTTTCTGAACTTCTTCTTCTTCTCCGCCCATGAGGTAAGTTGTGTTTTTGGGTTTCTAGGTTCTCAAGAGCGTGTGCTCTGATACCATAAAGAATTCTTTGAATGTGAAGAAGATTCTTTTCACAATACAAGTTGGGTACAATTACAACCTTTTATACAGCTAATTCTCTAACTAGTAGGACTATCTATGCTGCTAACTACAGTAATACATATCTAGTTAATAACTACTTGATATAGCAAATCACCTAACAATAAGTGTTCTAGATCATGTAGGATTTGATTCATCAATACGTAGATTCACGTTAATATCTGATCGATCATCCCTCTTTCATTTGGAAGATGGCAATTGATAAACTTGGTCCGTGCATGCATGCCTACGCTAACTCAAGTCAAGGATATGTTCAGTCATGGACGCAACCTCGGATTATGTATGCCGGCCGGCCCATGCGTGCCTCGTCTTATCTTTCACGTGGACAAGTCATGCCCTACCTAAATGAGTTAAAAGGACCAAGAACTTGTTTTTCTAACATTCACCTGTCCTGCACCGGAAAATCGACGTTCAACTAGGACAACAAGGTTGACATTTTGGCTCACCGGCTAAGTAATGCGTATTCCCAGATCCGCTTAGTATGTCTAGGACAAAGTTGAAAAACATGATATACTAACCAAAACAAAGAAATGCAATTAATATATTCTTGAACTCCAATCTGTATGCGACACCTAAGCCTGAGTTTGTCGTGGATTGTAGGGTTATATCCAGACCTTGTGTTCCCACTGATGCTGGTAGCAAGTACCCTATTCTGCTAGCTTGGCAATTAGCAGTACGTAGAGTACATCATCATAAAATGAAACTGAACTCTCTTCTTTTTTCTGATCAGTACTTGGTGTCTACAACTATGGAACCTCTTCATGTGCTTGCTTCGCTGCTTTGCCACAGCAACATACTTCGTCGTCATCATCATGATCATCTGCTTTAATCGATTTAGTGGACTGCGAATGATGCGACGGTTAATTGTACCTCTATCTTATCCCCTGAGCATCAACAACAGGTTGTGCGGGTTATCCTGATAACATGAATCACATGCAGGCCATTGGCCTCTTGCATTGAGCTTTCATGGCAGTGGCTTCCACATCCATGTTGAAGATGTGATCCACCTCATGCTATATACAATTTTGTGTTAATGATAGAAGAATGAAGAGTAATTCCAATCCTAATACAGGAGTGGAACACAACAACAATTAATCTTATCAGAAGCCAACAAACAAGAGAAGTACTGCAATGCAATTTCAATCCTAACTCAGAATTGAAACACCAAAACAGTTCTACCCCAAATACAGTGACCTAGAACAAAACAAGAATGACTTGCCATCTTTCCAGTCACCAACAACACCTGCCATCAAGTGTGCTCACAACATTATCAAGACACCGTCCGGCGCTGCAAAGCAAGTCTGAACATAAAGTAGAACACACCAAGCCTAAAAAGGGAGCCTCTACGTACACCAAGACAAATGTCCTGTGTACGTACTGTTGTAAATCACACCACAAACTCTATCATGATATGTACTAATTGATCAAGCACCATACATCTGTATAGCATATCTGTTCATACTAGGGTTTTAGAATTCGACTATAAAAACCATTGTACGGTCTGATATTTCAACACAGTGAATGAATTCGCAAAGTTATATATCAAATTTCTGTATTTTGTATTGAAATCTTAGTTTTTCTATCATTTCGGTCTATATATATTGATTAATGGGTTTGCTTTGCTATTTGCTATGCTCTGATGAGGGCGCGAGTTGTGCGACTTTGTCCCGTGCACCAAACCCGACGATTACAATCAGTGTTTAATTTTTAATTTTTAATTTTTTGAATAATTCAGTGTTTTATTTTTATTGTTTGACAATAGATTTTCATAAACTGAAAAACCGATTTGGGTTTGGTAACTAGAATAAGGAAAACAGAATCCAAACAATTACTGGAAAACTATTACCGACAAGAATCAAATTGTATCCAGAAAATCAAAACATAAGCTAAGATATACCAACATTTACACTATCAGTTCTTACATGTGTTTTTATCAATGTGTTTGATACTTGAACAGTTACATATCAAAATTACGGACCTAAACCCAAAACTCTCATATCCAAAAATTTGGAGACAGGGGACTTTGTTTTTCCCCTTTTTGTTAGGTGATATTAAGCACGATCAGTCAATAAGACCAGCAAAGCAATTAAGGAATGTATACTGGGAGGGGGAAACAGAAAGGTATATCATACAGGTATATGTCTTTATCAAATGTACAACAGCTTCAAGTGTTTACTTTGACAAGCATCCCTATTTCCCTATATTACTACAAAAGTGAAGCACAAAAATAAAATTTGAACAATAATTTGGCCCGAATGTTGAAAAGATGAAATCCTAGATTGATTCATCTTGAGAGGAACTAGAGTGCAAACAATACTACAGGAGTATACAAACCTCCATCTCAAATTACAGCAATGAATCAGAAAACCCAATTTATCTGACACAGCTCAGCACTCATGACTCACCATACTAATTTATGCTTCACGTCAAAACCATTTCAATAAAAGAATAAACATATGAAAAGAATAAGGCGATCGTGGTAAAAATTACTGAGCCTGGCAGCTCCGAGACAGTGGCAAATATGTGAATAAGTCAATTGAATGACCTGAGGTGGAAAACTTGACAATTTGAGACAAATGACATCTTTGTTGCAGCAATATTAAACTTCTTGCCGGCACCTTCATTCTCTTCTAAGCTAACCTGCCCAAAAAATTTAGTCCACCAGGCTGTGTTCCTCAATTTAGCCTTCAGAAAGAAACCAATTCACCATTTCAGTTTTCGAGTGAATAAAAACAATGATATACCCTGAATACAAATTAAGGTAAAGTACAATGATAAGAGGAATCGTCTGAGTAGTAATTCTACTATTTCTGTATATGTAGTGTGTACTAAAGCACCCCTTCCTCCAACAAATGAAAAACATATTTGTACATTAGTCCTTCATGGGGAAATCCTTAAAATCGTAAACGTACGAGTATAAAAAGACACTGACAGTCCAAAGGATATGAAGGCATTCCAACTGAACACCTGATTACTATCCATTTCTGCATGCTGAAGGTTCATGAATAATTTAAACAAAATATAGGAAACTGGGCAAAGACTTGGAAAATATTATGCAATTATTAAAAAGTTAAATATATTGGACACGAACTATCACAGATCATCTCGATCACTATCTGAACTAGCAGGATCCTATCAGCAGCGGTTACTTACCGCCCTACCAAATTTGGAGACCTCAGCTGCTTTAGCTCTCTGCTTGCCAGGAGAGCCTACATGGAAAATCACACAGATCTCCCAAAGTCAGACGCTTTTGTATCAACTTTCTACTAAAGTATAAGTTTGGTCTTGCACTTGACACTATTAGAAGATTATAGTCCTAAGAAGAAATAGACAAGATATTCTCAAACAACCAGATATATAACACAAACCGGTGATCATTATGGCAGTCAAACAGGAACACTTCACCAGAAGAAAAGAAAAAAATAATATATAACACAATCCTTTCAAAAATTACATGAAATGTTCATTTGAACTTCTTAAAGCAATTTGATAACGCCAACTATCATAATCTGTTGAGCTTCTTAAAATACAAAACTCAGCCACGAACTGTAACCAGAGAAAACAGAGGTGAAAAGTTTTCCAAATTCAAATTCATAACCTAGGGTGTAAGAAGATAAGATGACAGGTGCAGAAATACATGAATGGGGTTTACATTGTTTCTTAACAGCGATAGTTTGGTGCAGGATGCAGCCTGGCCAATAACCAATTATTCACTGTGGGGGTTAAAATGTGCAATGATGTAACTATAAGTAAGTAACATGAACCTCAAGGACTGCGAGAGTTTGTTGAGTACAAAAGAAGCAAATACAGTGAAAATATGGTTCGACAAACAAAAGACTTTCTAATAACACATAAGAGACACAGATATAAGATCACATGTAGAAAGCAACACAGATAAATGAATTTTATAAGTTGACATAAGATCTTGCCTGTAAAGATTACAACACCATCAGCTGATACCCTAGCCAGATCCGGAAGGGTCTTGTTGAGGTATCTTTCAGACAAATAATCCAAAGAATCTGAAACAATGACAACAGAAAATGATTTTGGCCTGTATGGAAGTGGATACTTGATATCATCAACACGCATTATGCCTTTGCGCACAAGAACTTTGCAACTTCTATCAGCATCCTCTACATCATACGGATCCACACCCCAGGCTTCAGTTTCCTCCTCACCACACAATTTAGAAACCACTGTACAAGTATCAGGGCCAACATGCAAAACCTTATGCATGCTGTCACCATATGCCTTCTTCAAAACAGGAATTGCTCGCTGGACCTCCGCTGTGCATGAATAATCACCTGCAAGTAAAATCTTCATATTAGATAACTAATCGACAAATTCAAAGAGCACCAAAAATTCGCTCCCATAAACCAAATGACACCACACACCTGCCATAAACCAAAAGCAGCTCGAAAACAAACTTCGAATCCTAATGAAGGCACTCATACCCTTTTCGACAGAAAAAATTGAGATTTAATTTCACAAGAAAACAACAACATAATTACCACTGTAACAACATGTTTCTCTGTATCAATTTCACACAAGCGAGAATCTTAAAAAGTAAACATGGCCACATAAAAAGCACACCAAACTTACCTTGAACCCTGCTAATAGCCCCTCTAGTATTACCAATTCCACCTGCAGTCAGTCACAAATACACAATTCAATTCCACCAGAGCATAAAGCAAAACAATTCAAATTGAAACAAAAAGAAAAGTCAAAAAAAAAAAAAAAGAGGGTAAAAAGCACAGACCTCTGCCACTGTGTGAATAGGCAAGAATAAGCAATGCTCCCTGAAAAGCAATAATCACCGTGCATTATTATTTCTTCCAAACCAGAAAAACAAAAGAAGAGGGAAATGGGTGTTAAATTACCACGGAAATGAGAGCGACATATAAGATGGGAGAAGACCTTGATTTAGAATAGGACGAGCCTGAGAGCCAACCGCCTCCGGTATCTCCCAGTCGCCGAGATAGGTTCGCATTCGCTTGCCTCCTCGACATTGCTTTGCTTTTATATATGAATTCTGCTGATACAAAACAACAACCCAAATAATTGATTTTACTATGTGAATAGTTTAGATTGGAGTTGATAGAGAACCGGCATTGGATCGGATTGGTTTGTCTGGTGCGCGGAGTGAGACTGTGTTTGAGATTCTGTTATGGAGTTGCGAGGTTGAAGAAGGTCGTTGGTTAAGTGGGACAGTGAGAAACGGGCTGATTTGGGTGTGTTTTGAACTATCTTTGGGCCAATTGACATTAACCCATTGTAATATGGGTAAGAGCATACAAGTCCATCAATTTTTTGTTTTTTTTGTTTTTCATAATTCAAAATGCTCTTATGTCTCTAATCTCTCAAATGAAACTATGATATTTATAATATTAATTTCATATCATTTTGGGTACTAATTTCCTTTTTCTTAATTGGTATTTTAACATTAGATTTAATTCTCTGCCTAGTTATGCTTAATTGTTATTAGATTTAATTTCAATTAATAGTAAATATTGTCTATAAAAATCACTATGTAAAGTCATATTTTCTGTTCAGCTATACTTGACTGTTGTTAGATTTAAATCAGAATAATAAAGTGAATGAGTACAATGAGCTGCAAACTTATTAGATATGTGAACAAGACTCTCATCGACAGTATATATCGATTCAACATGGTTTATAAACAAGCTAATGTGAATGTACCAATTCCCCCCACCCACCATATTAAGTCATTAACTGTATTTTATGAATTTTGTTAGTGAGTAAACATGTCGTGAAAGTAAAGAAAAATACCATTATAACCCGAATCTAAGGCCCAGAGCAAGAAGGCCCAACTCCATAGTCTCTCATATTTGATAGGAAGCGGTGGAACGTGGAAGACTGGGGAAACAAAAATACACACAAAATCGAAGTCCAGATATTACAGCTTTTTTGGGGTTCTCTGTTGGTTTGAAACCCTAACCATGCGTGCTGGGTTTCTCGTGCATTCACTATCTGCTAAGAGGAAGAATCGCTGAATTCGATACTTACAACTTTTATATCTCGCCGGAAAATGAGCGGCGACGATGATAACCGGAAACGGAGCAGCCAATGGCCGCCGTCGCCGGGCAGGCCCTATCAGAACAAAGAGGAAGACATGAAGCTCTGGGGGATTTTTGTCTTTGGCTTCATTGGCGCCACCGCAACTACTTTGGCGGTAACCTCATTTCCTCTATCCTTTTCTTTCTGAATGCGAATCGAATCTGCAATAGCTTGGGAATTGAGAATTGCGTGGGAAAATTGGCAGGTTTTTCAGCTTCGTAGGACTGTTGATTGGGTCTATACTCAGGTAGATATCGATTTGATGAAGAAGAAAGCCTTGTGTGTTGGTTCTGTGATTATTGAATGAAGTTTTAAGTGACCTTAGTTAATGTAGCTACTGGCCTTTACTTGGAATCAATCCGCTGTTCGTTCCTTTTTTGTTTGGAATTAATTTATTTTTGGTTAGAAATTACTTGAGCTGATCATGTTTGTGATTGAATTACAAAAGTTGTTCAGATCACAATCGTCGTGGAGAGGAGGAAGTGGTGGTACATATCGGACATCTTTTCAGGAGGAAGCATGGAAAAGATATAATCGGCGCATGCAAGAGGAGTATGAAGAAGAATTGGAGAGAGTGGTGAGTTTTCTTCGGCAACTTTTCTTTTAATTCAGACAATGTAGATTTTTAAGCTTTGCTTAGTTTATGTTGTTTTTAGCTATGGAAAATGGTAACATGAAATCTTCCGCCGTTAGGCTAAAATGCAATAATACAGGGTCCTCGATGAATTACTATGAGAGCTCTTTTTCTTTCTTAAGCAAATCACTAGAATTGCAGTTGCACCTCTGCTCAAACTTTTTGACTGCATATCATCATCACATTGAACCCCCAAAACCTGCCCAGCCCAGAGTTTACCTTTTCAACCGTAAAGTGTTAGAATAGCTCTTAGTACGTTGAACTACGTTCTGACTTAATATGTCAAGCCTTGCTTTAACAAGTAGTATTTCTAAATTGACTCGAGTGGGTTTTCTATACCATGACTATATTGTGTGTAGGAACGTATAAGGCGTATGCAGAATGTGTTCAATAGAGAGAGGAACAAATACAAAAGGAGCTATGAGACCTGGAGGGAAAATGGTCAGGGTCAATATCATCAACAGTTCCAAAGAGAGGATTGGTATTGGAAGACTGAGACATCGTTTAAAGACCGGAGGAGTAACTACAGGGAAACTCCTAGAGAACATGGCAACTATTTGTTATCACAGCACTACTCAATTTTAGGCCTTGACAGGTAAAGTTGTTTACATAAATCTAGAAATGATCAGAATTGGCAATGTTGTCAAACAGTTATTTCACTTTCAAGCAAGATGCGCAAGTTTCACTTTGTGCAGAAGGTTAAGACTTGATTCACCCTTTATGTTCGGTGTTGATAGTTGATGTTTGGCTGCTGTACGAAGTTGAGCTTTTCTAATTTCTATCACATGTAATGCATATTGATAATACTGGAGTCTTTTGTTATCCAGTCAGAAAATAGTTTTGAATTCACTTTTCAATTTTGTTCCTTGTGTAAAGAAATCTAAAGCTGTTGGTCATGCATTTTCACAATTACTTGATCTCATCAGTGGCATTAAGCTTGACATTTTCCCTCTTGTTTTTAACAGGTTTAGAAAAGCACCTTACACGGATGCTGAGATTAAGGTATTCCTTTGCATTTTGGCATACTATTTAGAGCTACTTTCGTCTCTCTGTTTTTTTCTTCTGTATTTTACCCTTAATTTGAGGACTTCAACTAGCTCCTATGTTTGATAGTTCCCAGTTCGCTGACATCCTCGTGTCATTTTATTTTCTTGAGAGAGATATTATGGTCCTATTAACGTACAAGTTCTTGTAAATGAATGTTTCTGTCTTAACGAAAAAGTTGAAAATAGAAGGGCTGATGTATGTAGTGATTACAGGACGGTTCTCTGATAGTCATAAAAGAGCTTCATGAAGTAACCGAGTTATTTATTTATCCTCTTATCCCCATATATACAATAATGCTTGCAGACAGCATTTAGGACCAAGGCAAAGGAATTTCACCCAGATCAAAACCAAGATAATAAAGGTGTGCATCATTGGCTATTACCCAATTTCTGCAAGTGTGTGCCATTACTTCGCATTGGACTTATCTGAAGGTTATTGCTTGTATTCTTTTGCAGAGGCTGCTGAAGCAAAGTTCAAAGAAGTAATGGTGTCCTATGAGGCCATAAAGAAGGAGAGGGGAAACCTATGAATTTGTTGGGTACAGATTTATGAATTGTTTAGTGTACTGGAAGCACGAAGGGTTATGAAGCGTCAACAGGGCACTGCATATCTTTACCTTATTAGCAACAGCAAACAACCCAACTTTGGAGTAGAATAATTTTCACATTTCCAGGAAGAGCTCGAAAGTGAGTCTGTAATATTGTATTACACACGAATAATTGGTAAATTTTTGATACCTGCATAAAGTAGAGGCTTTGTATTTGGCGAACATGCTTTTATACATGCAGAGGCTTTGTAATATATTCTTCAAATACGTTTCACAGAATGTACAACGTATATAATTCTCAATTCTGTTGCTAGTTGTGACCATTTACCATCTACTGATCTTCGTGACATCCTTGTGGTTGGTGCTGAAGCTGCAAACTAATATGCAATCATCTTGAAGACTTCAACAGCATTATCTTTGTTCATCACGCCAATAGAAGTCAATACAATTTACTTTTCCTTTCGGTTTTTTTTTTTTTTTTGCATGACCTATTCTTCTGTACTTATACCGGATCACTTCCATTAATCAATGAAATAAAATCAAGATTATTGACGTCCAATGAAATGAGCAATGCAATAGAATTACCGTCTGTTTTTTGGGTCAATTATATACCAGAAAGAATGAACTTATAAAGTCATATGATACAAAATCTACTTCCAAGGATCTACCATCCATCGAATGCATTGAATTTCATAGTATCTTCAATTTCTGCCATCAGCTTTCTTTGTCATCTTTTCACTTGAGACGGGCGTTCTGTAATACGCTGGAACTGTAGCAGGAAAAAACATTTGTCTAACCCCTTCTGCCTTAATTATGGGGTAAATGATTCCCGAGGCACTCTGCAGCAAAGACACACATTTAGAACTCAGATAGAAGCATCTCTCTACTCTATTGAAAGAAAAGAGAAACAGTTTATACTAACAGAAATTAGTCTGGCACCAATCCAAACGCGTTTAGGTGATGGGAATGGCAGCAAAAGTCGACCAACACCAAATACTGCAACAGCAAAGAAATGGGTAACCAAACTCAAGGGGCGAGGGTTTAGTCCTGAGAGTAGAGAGATTGGTCCCATAGAGAATACACCTCCGAGACTTAGATAATCAAAGCAAGCCTGGCGCATTTCCTTCCTTGCTTGATCAGGAGAAGAAGAAAAGACCTTATAAAGGGCCCCTGCCAATGTATTTATGGTGGATGCCACTGGCTGCAAATTAGGAGTTCAGACAGATTGAGTTAAAAAAAATTTCCATGGTTCAGAAACCAGAAGGCAGAACCACAGTTGCAGCTACTTTAAAGCGTCAGCGTATTAACAGAACTTACCTTCCGCAGAGTGTAGAAAGATTCAAGATACTTGGACAGAGTAGGTGCATCATTTAGGGTGCGCAAAGGCCTGAGAAGATCCCGGAGCACAACAATATCAGACAATGCCACAGTCATTCCTCCCCCAGTTAGAGGGTGGCGCATATTGAATGCATCCCCCATCAATAAGGCTCCAGGAGTAGGATAGGGAGCGGCAGGCATGCTTCTGTTTGGCATTGTCCTGATGCTACCTTTATCAACTGCGGCTATGAAGGCATCATAAATTTGAGGGGGAATCTGCAGCAGTAGTGTCATATGATCAGCCTTGGAAACCATAAGTTTGTAAAAATCTTAAAACTGAGAAAATCGGTAGTAGTGTCATATGATCAAATGTTATCTGGACAGAAAAATGCATAGCATATAATGTACCTGAGAAGCCACCACAGTCTTCAAATACTTGGCCATTTCACCATTTGAAATGGAAGGAACCTTTTGTCCAGGTACATCAACCAAACAACGAACCTCCGTGCTACTGATCTGATAGAACAAAATAGGGGAAGGGTCTGCTAAGATAACATGCCCATGATTTGCATGCGGAAGATCACAGTTCTCCAGAACCAACCCAACAAAACAAGAAGGCACATCCACCTGCAAAACACAGAACTGATGAATAAGATCCTAGGCAAAAAAAAAAAAAAATAATAAATAAATAATTTTGTCTGCTCTCAATTACTTTGCATGGTAACCATCCAAACCTCACCTTAGGATCACAAAGAGAGCGACGCAAGTTAGAGAAACAGCCATCACAAACAATAGTAAGAGGTGCATATGCTGTCATCTCTTGACCAGTTTTAGTCTTGTATTGCACGCCTTTAATTGTTCCCTTTTCTTCAAGCAGAGAAGTAACTGTTCCTTGCTCCAATTGCACACTGAAGGAGGGAAAAAAAGGAGAGCACATCTAATAGTAAATAGAAAGTCTTCAAACAAAGAAAGTTTGTAAAAATCATCAGAGTCGACGGACCCGAAATAAACAGTAGAAAGACCCCAACATTTAGTTTACATCAACCAAGGGAGAAAAGATATACTTGGGAAGAGTTGCCACTTTCTTTCGCATTCTCTGTATGAAACGACCGTTGTGAAAGCTCCTCCCAGACACATCTGAGTGAAATTTCTCCAAGGGGTAAGAGAGTCTAGTATTTTTCCCGTCCTTGAAAAGAGCATAGCCAAACACCCTCTGAGCATCAATCTTTTCCACACAATCTACAGTCATATATAACTTGGTCCATTAATACCATTGGATTAATAGAAGCTAATACATTATCAAACAAAAAATTGTTACACATCATTACATGGCCACATTATTAAAAAGTTGAGAATTTGAATACCTTCAAGTCCCAGCTCAATTAATTTGAGGTAGCCTCCAGGTTGTAATAGTTCACCAACAATTCGGTCTGGCTCTGTCAAGTCTCGTTCAATCACATGCACTCGACGTCCATCCTGTATTTCAAAGTATTACTATCGATTTGCAAGTCTAACAAAACTAAATGTAACTGCCACTTTCCTTTCGAACAATGATATCTCCCTAGCACCAGCATCGCTAGAGTAAGAGGTGTGGGTTCCAAACCCATTTGAAGCTTGAGTTCAGTTGAACATCGATAGTATTTACCAACGATGGATAACAGACAAACTAATGAATAACTCTTATGCTTATTCATGGCACAAGCTGATGTATATACCATCAGGAATTCAGGATATAAATGTATTTCAATGTTGGAACTACCAAAGTCACTTTTTAATTACTCTTTTTGCTAGTGGGTCTTCAACTTAATGTGTGTTTGTTATCAAAATGTATAGTGGCCTAATTCAACTGTTGTTTACAATTTAAACAAATGTAAAAGGTCAAGCACATAATTATTAAGCTGCATAGAAACCTTTATATCAGTTATAACCTCTATTGTAAGCTTGCATTCTGTCAGTAAAGCGAAATCACACAAAACTGCAGGCCATTGTAACCACAGGAATTGACAAAAGCATGGGGTGCAAAATGGATTCTTGCTTCAGCACATTTTCCTTTTGGTAGGAACACTAGGTCAAAATTAGACATCTGTTTAATTTTGACTACATCATCAGAAGGCCGTACAACTACTTTGTCCTTTACAAAACCTCAGTTCTAGCTAGTAGACCATTTCAGGAAATACGTAATTATTCAAAGGCAGATCTTCACCTTCGAAAAATTCATCAAGAAGTTTAATCTTCGATTAAGTGTTGACGATGAAAACAAAGGACTCACAGAATTCTAGTCACTTTTCTTATCAAGAAAATGAAATATTTTTTGGTGCTGCCTAACAGGATAGATAGGTTGATTAATAATATGAACTTGAAGCATCTGTTCACAACAGGCCTGAAACTATCCTTCATGCAATTATCTGAATACCTTTATATGATTTGAATCAAGGTAACTAGAGTAATCATCATAGAATTCCATACTGACGCAAATCACCAGAAAAAATGTGTCAATTTTTTATTTTAACCGAGAAAAAAGAAAAAAGGAGGCAAGGAAATTATCACCTTTCCGAGAGTGTGAGCCAGAGCAGAACCGGCAACACCGGCACCGACGATGATGACGTCTACGTCGTCGTGAGCCGATCTGCATTCCGCGTTTGAGACGGTGACGCTGCTCTTGAGGCACTCGCCGCTGCTTCTCTCCTTCTCCGGCGAAGCTTGGGGATTGTTGCTCCGCCTTTTCAACACCGCTATGAGACCTAACACAAAGGCGAAGATCCAGGCCAACAGGTACTGAACCACCGCCATTTTTGCCCTAATGCGAATCCGAGACGACGCGTCTCTCTCTCTCTCTCTCTCTGCTCACTCCCTGTTGCTTTTTGCTTATTGTTAGTTTTGATACCTGGCTCTCTCTCTTAGCTGGATAGCCTGGATGTGGCGCTGCCTTGTTTTTCTATTTTTGTGAATGGTTTATTTAGTTGTTACGCTATTTATAGGCCTCACAGGTCACACTTACTGCGTTCTGTTACTTGCTGTTGGTTCTACATTACATCCCTCGTTCCCTCTATTACTAGTCAACACTCTTTCTACGTGACCAAATTTCTTCGAAATTTCTTTCATTTTATGTTATTGAGGTATGGATCGAAATTAAAAATACATGTAAAACTGTATTTAACTATTAATATTGACTGATATTTATAGAAATTTCAATCAACACAATCAAAACTATCGAAACTTTCATTAAATTTTTTTATTATAAATAGCTTAATTTGCCTTTGGATTAATTAATTTTTAAATAGGCGTGTATTCAACTTGAATGTTGAACAATTCTTTTTTGCTTTTCTTTATAAACTTGATAAAATTTTCTGCTTTGATTTGAATTTTTTTAAAATTTTTTTATTGTGGTTAATGGAATTTCCTATCATCATTAGGCTTTGCAATTGCCTTTCCTCGACAAGAACTGGACAACTATCCATGAACAATAATAGAGGTCAAATAGATATAGACTATTGAGACACCCCTAAGCCAAGTAGCCAACAGAATGAACAGACAAAATAGTAGATGCTTGAGACGCCGGCCGCACCAAAAGACTAGTAAGATCGATGAAGACCAAGACAAACTTGCGTACAAAGATTGAAGAATCACATAGTCAAGTAGTCAACAATGCATTACCATTATAATTAACCAAAAGATAATGACGGAAGTTACTCTATCAATTACATATGTCATCAAAACAACTTTGTTGGTCATGCCAGAGTAGTTAAATGATTAACATCTTTACTTTGGATTTGGATTTATCGATGTTTTCTCTTAGGTGTTCCTCTTTTCCTTCTCAAAAGTTAAAAAGGAAATGTCCCTCTTAGTGGCTCAACTTTTGTTAGACGGCATAATTTTGTTCTTTTTTTTGTTTTTTTATGGTTTGAGTTAGGTAGCGTAAGAGGTGTATTGTATTTAGATTTGTGTAGATTTTTTTTAAATGACAGATTTTTTAAAAAATTCATAGACTCTTTAAAAAGTTGATAGACTCGTACTGTTTTCTAAAAACCATTGATTTTAGCCATAGACTTTTTATTGATTTATGAAATCTATATACTTTTATTATGAATGATTTTTATAGATTTCCCAACACATAAAAAAAAAATACAATCAATCTAACCCAAACGCAAAACAAGATAATAGTTTGTTGCCTCTTCAATGGTCAAGTATTTTCTTGTAGACATTGACTCAAATAAATTATTATTACTCTGTCTAGCTAGTATGTTCTCATTCCTAATCTCTCAACCAACATAAAGATACAATATAAATCACTTGATATTTATAGTTAATTATTCTCATCAATCTTGTTCTCGCCGATTAACATATATCATAACAAGATAATGGTTACTGTCTTTATATATATAGATATAGATATATATATATATATTCAATTAATTGAAGTTCAATTTTTCAAGCTTCATTTGAACCGTAAATATAAACTCAAATAAATGAGAATAACTAAGAAGACACAATCCAATATTTCATAGCAACACTATTCTAGGTTTTTGGGGTAAACCACAATATTTGGGTATTAGTGAACATGTTGGGTATCCAAAAACACTGATATCATAAAAGATTCAAGAAAAGACACACAAAAAAAAAAAAACAAGAAAGAGAGATGATGGAAGATTAATTATTAACTTCTTCCCCGCAAAAATAAAGTCTATCATAGACTTTTCCAAATCTTTGGTTTGGTGGTTGGAAAATTATTGGAGATTGATGTATATAATTAACATTACAAAGTCCATAATTATCCATGAGTTTCTAAGTCCTTAAGTATGAATGATATTTTGAATACCTCTGTACTTTCATTCATTTTTAAAAATCCTAATTGAATACACCTAGATTTTGGTGGAATTAATAAAGTCTTTTAAAATCCTGATTGAATACCCAGAGACTTTCATAGACTGTTAAAAGTCTATATTGAATACAACTGGACTTTTAAAATCTATAGATTTGTTAAAAAGTTTCAGTAATTCCATATACAATACACCCCTCGTAGTTGGCTTGGCTAATTAAACCCTGAGATTTTTTTTTAAATGAAAGTTAAAATCCATTTAAGTTGGAAGCATCAGTCTCACCGTCTCACGCTCATAATATTTTTAATAATGAATAAAATACAGAACATATATAATACGAGAAAAATATGTATGTGTATTATTTAGATATTTCATCAAATAGTTTGTTGAAAAAGTTGACAAAATATTTTTACTTAATGGATTAATTATTCATTAATTTTAATTTTAACATATTAATTTAAAATATTTTTATTTAATAGTATGTGTAAAATACCATAAAACACGTAAAAATCGTGTATAATATATTTATAATAACTTTTTACTCTAGAAGTACGAGCCTCTTTTAAAATACGAATTCTAGAAAGATTTTTTTTTATAAAAAAGTCAATACATGTTTTATTCGCGTACTATACAATAAACTACTAACAGAAAGTACGAAAATACAGGGGAAGGGAGAGGACACTATACCTACATGCCGAGAGCAGTAAGAAGGGTCCGGTCCAAAAGGGGGTAACGGATCACTTGGAGAATGGAATAAAGAGCCCATTTCGAATTGAATAACCAAACCCGAGTCCAAATTATTTCCCAGAAACGCAGAAATTAAAGCGGGAAGGGAAACCAACCAGAAGGCGGCAGGCAAGCAAACGGTTATGGAATTCGAGTGCGCTTCTCTCAGTCTCTGGAAGGAAGCCCTTTCTTCCTATACATCTCGCATAGAATCTCTCAACAAACCCGATTTGATTTCCCTGGACGACTTTTACCGCAACCAGCTCCCTCCTCTCCTCCGCCACCGGAACCCTAACCCCCACCTCACCACCTCCGAGCTCTCCGATCTCATGCGCTGGAAGCTCAAACGCGGCAAGTGGCGGTACCGCCTCTTAATCTCTACATTAATTCCATTTTTCTTGAATGTTTTGAATACTAGAACTTGCATTTTGTGTATTTCAATTTGGTATGGAAGACTGAAGAGTGTGTGAAATTGTGAATTTTGAGGCCGAGGCTGTTGGATTTCGTTTCGGCATTGGATGAATCGGTGGTGAAATTGGCCTCAGAGAAGGCGTTTCAGTCGCTTCCTGATCTCTCAAAGGCGGTCTCCGAGCTCACTGTGCTGAAAGGCGTGGGTCCGGCCACGGCGTCGGCTGTTTTGGCAGCTTACGCGCCTGACGTGGCGCCTTTCATGTCCGACGAGGTGCGTTTTAGGGTTTGTATGATGACTTGATTTCGGTAGTTGCTATTGGTTTTGAGATTTGAAGTTGTGTTGTTGGTAATTGATGGAAAGGCTATGGAGGCAGCTCTTGGTAATAGCAAGGACTATTCACTTAAGCAGTATCTGTTGTTTGCAGATAAGTTGCAGAAAAAAGCAAAGGTCAGTCTTACTCATGACCATTACAGACTGTTTATCCTTGTAATTATAGAAGTCATTTCTTGATGAGGGTAGAGTGTACTTGCCCATTTTTCGTATTCGAGTATCATCTTAGATGACCAAGTTTGTAAATGCCCATGGTCTTTGAGAAGAGGGAGTGTGGTAAATGTAATTGGGTTTATGATGAATTGATCTAAAACAATCATTATTTAGAACCAACTGATTTTTCATGAAGAATCTTTTGACTCACGAGGAAACAAGATCAAATGTCTAAAGTTCTACTTTAACCTTACGAAATTGTTTCAGATATCTCTTTTAGTTTTGATTACTGCACATCTGACAGCATGCGTTCTAGGTCAAAGCAACTGTTAGTTAGATTAGTAATAGCTTATTTTGGTGGTAATCAGAGAAAAAACTTTTTCATTTTCATGCACATTGTATATGAGTGCATCGCTTCTACGTAAAATGAATCATATAACTAGTCAAATTTTTTATCAAACTTATAGAGCTTTGCCCTTTCATCGATAAAATGTTGTGCTACCTTAAGCATCTGATCTGTTGGAGGATTGTGTGCAGGAATTGAGTGCAGAAGGGGAAACCTTCACTCCATCTGATGTAGAAAGGGCTCTATGGAGTTGTGCTGTGGGGGCCAAATTTCTATCTTCACAGTCAGATCGAGACCCCAAAGTCACTGATAACACTAAAAACCCCAAGAGAAAGAGAAAGCGCTGATTTGCTCCAAGAGCTTAACTGGCAATGCTTGAGAGTTATAACTTTGAAGAGATCCCAAATGAACTGTATTAGTCCAAGACAATGATGTGCTGTAACATATCTGTCTCTTCTTCTACTTTGTATTCTCAGAAGTATGAAACTTGTTGCAACCCCTACAATTTACGTGGTCAAATGGTTCAGGCGATCAATTGTGGTTCAGTTATAGAAACTCAATTCCTAAATCTGAGATTCTGAGTAATGGTGCATCTTCATTGTTCAACTTAGTGGAATCTTTGTCATTCTATCTTTGGTCACTGCAGATTATACTAATGTTGTACTGAAAGATTTCGTTGGGTTTTGGTAAAAATGTTGTGCAATAAGCTAAATTGAACTGCTGGTATTCAGGTGCTGGATTTTGTTACTGCAGGAGAAAGTGAAAGGGTAATTTGCAGATGTGGCTCATCCCTGTTCAGACAGGAATGGAGAAGCCATTATGAATCAAATCGATGACAGAATTGTTGAAAAGGAACCAGGACATGAAAGTTTGTTGGGTGATATACTGAGGTTCTGATCCGAGTTAAAAGATGTTATGTGAACTATACTTGGGATTTAAGTACACCTGGTATATACGAATCTTTATTAAAAACTGAATTACAGCTGCTTTTGAAATTTGAACCATAACATCTCAAGCTTTCTGAAATCTCAACGTAGAAAAACATGAAGACTGAGATTAAAACCTGCAAGTTGCGGAGGTGAATGAAGTAACAGAACCAAACTCAAACAAACTTGGTGAAGTTTGAGCCATCATCTCCTAACCACCCTCAGAAATTTGCTGAGGCTTTGTGGCGCTCTAGTCAACATGGAATGATGGGACATAATTTCCACTCGTCACAATAGTAATAGTCTTCAACGACTTGCATCCAAGCGCCATGTGTTTCACATCACCCCAATGAAGATACATATTTAAGCTCATAACAAGAGATTCTAAGCAACTGTGACTCGAAAATGCACGAATACAAGCGCTAGTCACACAACATCCAGTTAAGTCCAGCGTCTCCAAGTTGTGGCAATTCTCAGCCAGAGCAACAATGCTTTGGTCGGAGACATTACGCAGCCAACTCAAGTTCAATTTCTTGAGGGTTTGAATTCCGGAGATTGCTACAACTCCTACATTAGTGACTTTATCCCCACAGCCCTCCAAATTCAGCTCTTCCAAGCAACACATTTCCTGCAAAAGAGAGACCCCATAATCGGTGATGCTTGAGAAGCAAGCAAGCACCAATTTCTTGAGGGTTTTTTAGGAAGCCCCATTTGTCAAAAGTGATAAACTGTTGTCTGTAATCCCCCAACAGTTTTCCACATCGGAACTGTTGCACGACGCCCGAAATGCTTCAAGGAAGCTGCAGTCACCTAGGAAGCAATGCCCCAAATCCAAATACGTCAAGTTTTGTGCCTTGTTAAACCAAACAGCTTCGTCTATAAACCTTCTCCTTCTGAGCGAAACCTTGCATAGCTTTGACAGAGCGAGTAGACTGTCGTGCGGAAATAGGTTGCTGAGAAACACCGGGCTGTTGAAGTTGATGACCTCGATTTTGGGACATGTTTGGGCTAAGAATTCGACATGGGTCTTGGAGATACACTTGGATGTTGTCTCAAACGTGACTAGGTTTGGAAATCGAGGTAGGACACGAGGGAGATAATCGAGATCGGAAAAACGAGCCGATGTGGTTAGGCCCTCGATCTTCAGCCTTTGCTTGCACACCTCCGACACCGATTTTCTATCATCTGACTCGTTCACCCGATTAAACAATCATGGGTTTGTTTGGAAAATATGTATTATTATCAATCCTGCTTGCATTGATCCTAACTATGTGTGATGCTACTACTGATGCAAAAGTGCATGTTAACATCACTAATGAGTTGTTTCCGAGTTCGCGTGGAGTTCCCACAAGTCTCAACATTCACTATAAAACACAGAAACACGACTTTGGTGGTCTGGTGATCCCATATCGATCATCCTTTGAATTTGTTTTTCTTCCAAGTATTATTAGGAGGAATACAATATTGGAGAGCGATGCCGAATGGGTTGGTCTTGTTCATAGCTTCACTGCATACAACCAAAAGAGTCCAATACTAAATACCGTTTGTAGATCAGGAATTTGTTTGTGAAATATAAGGAGTAATGAATTGTGTTATTTTAATTACTTAAGAGGAGGGTATGATTGCTCACCGTGGGGGCATGTATAGTTGTTTTTGTTGACTTCTCTCTGTAGTTCATCTAGTTGTATGAAAATACTTCATTGTTCTTTTAGTTGTATGAATTTTTTTTTGTTGGTCAATTAGTTCCGGCGAAAGGCTATGGAGGTGATTATAAAATTTGCACTTTTTGCATACTAGTTATAGAAGACAGCAGAGATCAGTCATGACCACTAAAAACTTCTATCATCTCGGTGTAGCTACCTTTCAATAGTTGATTATCGTCTTTGATATATGTTCACCATGTTAAAGATATGTTAATCAAAATTGGGTTTCAATATGAGTAAAGAGGAAGCAATAGATTAAGTGTCTGACTTCTACTTAAAGTCTTAAACCATGTGAAATTGCTGCAGACAATCTCTGCATTGTTAGTGAATGCATTATGGTTAGTGAGAATAAAGTCATAAACTAGCATGACTTCAATGAACTTTTTTATTTGATTTCTGCACATTGTAGATGAGTGAATCAAACATTTTGACACTACTGAATTCATATTTCTTTCATATTTTTTCATATTTTCGACATGAAAATGGAGAAAAAACAAGGCATCATATTCCAGTTTATCATAAACACACAAAATATAACTTACATATCTTCCTTTTACCGCACAGAATGGTCCAAATGCAGGTATTCTGATTGCCTACTATGTCAAAACAGATTTCACTTACTTAGGTCCGGACTTCCATAGTTCAACTTGTTGATATGAATTAGATCTCCCTGTGTGTATATATTGTCCGTAACTTCAATATATATGAAGTTAAAAAATGTGTTGTTAACTACAAATTACCCCGAATGTAAATATTGAAAGACAAACTAATTAGCTAGACAACACTGATGAAATCGACAACTAGATAAAGTTGCTACTGTTTTCAAGATTGAGATCGAAACAAGTAAGTTGAAGATTTGATCACAGCGACTGCTGATCGATCCAAGGGGATTTGATCACAGCAAGTATTGCAAGGTCATGTAACTAAGCACAGCTGCTGCTGAACCAAGAGTGCCTCCACGTCCACCTCCTACATCGCCACTTGCACGCCCTCCACCTCCTACATATCCACTTGTACCCCCTCCAACGCCTCCACCGCCTCCACGTCCTCCACCTCCTACATATCCACTTGTACCCCCTCGACCGCCTCCACGTCCTCCACTTGTACCCCCTCTACCGCCTCCACTTCCTCCACCTCCGCCACGTCCTCCACCTCCACCTCCACCTCCACCTCCACCTATGGCAGCTGTTGAGGTAATGATCAAGAACAACACCAACACAACTTTCCCAAGCATCCTTACCAAAGTTTCAGGACTGAAATATATAAAAGAGAGCATTGATGATATTTCCCCATTCGTACAAATCAATTACGAATATGATTGAACAACAAAAGAAATTTGGAAATGTAAAGACAAATATTGCCTGAGAATTAAAAACTCAATAAAAACAAGGACTCAGCTATGGATTGTCGAACCTAATTAAGCTGATAGTATATGTACCAAGGCTTACACCGTGAAGTAAAACACTTCTGTCCCTCCAACTAATTGTTATTCCTCCTTCACCTTGTGCACCCATAAATCAAAGTCTCTAAGGAACAAAATTTTCTAGTTACAAGAGGACTTGATTACTTTTGTTTTGGGCTATCTTGGTAATATATATGTACATATGCTATAATTTTAATCTCAGTTGGGTGTTCAAGTGGGTAGCTAGCTAGTACTCGAAATAATCAGGTAAGGGTACTTGTTTGAGATCCTGATCTTCATACATATTTGCAGAAAAGTACTTGGTATTTAGATACTCACTCTTATCGAGCAACTTAAACCTTGTTATATATGAGTAGCTTATATATGAGTAGCTTATATAAAATTACTCTCAGCAACTGAAAAGGAGAATTCTCCACAAAAAAGGTTGTAATTAAACAGCTAGGATTGTGCTCATATAATTAAAATAGTCAGCATATATGAAAATACCAAAGATAATTTACTGTGCTTTGGTACTTACTGATTCAAAATGTGATGAGCCTGAGAGTACTGGTGGGCGGTGAGAATACTTATCAGAGAGCTAAAAGCTGTGAGATAAAAAAGAGAGATGGGTGTGTACATATGCATGATACATCTAGCCGTGCTGGTGTGAGAGGTTAAATCATGTACTTGGTCTTGTGATAGTTGGAAGCAATGGAAGGTAATAAAGCCGCACTAATTATAGCTAACATTTGCTTTTCTTTTCCTATAATGATATAATGGATTGCTGTTTTTGCAAAAGTCTGAAATCATATTAGAAGTTTTAGGTCTGCTGCTTTTTGAGGGTTCTGCATTTCCAAGTTTGTGCAGTCTAGATAGCTAGGACATTGCCTATTGTGTACGTAGTATTACAGCTGTTTCGATCTTATGATCATTGTAGGGCTTGTAGCTTGTTGTGTATTCTACATTAATCAATATGTTAGTTGATATATATCATATTCTATGCAATGGTAATAATTTGTTCAAAAATAAAAATATGCAAATGGTTATTGCATAGAATCATTCAGACATAAGAACGATAATTAAAGTAATTCTGGCCAGTATATAATAGAAACATTTATATTATGTTGGAATGTGAGTAAGTTTGGGAATCTAGGCAATTCCCTACGGAGAAAATTGAGATCAAGAAAACGAATGGAAGTTCGGCATAGACCCTCCACCCTCAACCATTGCTTGCAGACCTCGGAGAACGATCTTAGAATTCTATCATATGGCTTGCTGACCCAGTTGAGGACTGAGGCTAATAAATCGTCACCCAGCTGAAAAATAGGACAAGTGTTGCATGGTTTTTTGGTGCGTAAATACATTTGATCCCTGCCTTCTCCTTTTTCAGGTGTATGAAGGAAGGAGGGAAGAGACGGCTAAGGATTTAGGGTTTTGTATAGAAGAATGAGATGGATTTTATTATTATTATTATTATTATTATTACTATTTTTTATTTTTTATTTGAGATCAGATTGTTGGGTTTCGCTTCGGTATTGGATAAAACCGTGTGTAAACCAACCTCCTAGCTAGAGAGGCCTTTTAATCCCTTCATGATTATCAAAGTTTATCTCAAATTATAATGATATACTTTAATTAACCGCTACCTAATGAATGTAGGACATCACACTTCTTCAAAACCAAACCAACAAAACAAGAAAGCACATCCACCTACCTACAATTTTATCAAAACTCATTCTAACCAAAATTTAAAACAAAATGCTGAGAGCTCCTACTTCTAGACAATTGAGGTCAACTGATTAAAATGCATGTATTCTGTCCTTAGTTTCGTTGCATTGTAAAATTCGAACTCTCTTAGGATCGCAAAAGTGAAACAGCCATTTAAAAAAAAATTTATTATTAGTCCACCCCACCCTCACACATATATGTGAGATTCAAACTCATGACATTTACAATATTAGAATTATAACTTACCAACATGTCACAGCTCACCGACAGCGAAATAGCCAACTGAAACAATAGTGAAAGAGGCACATCTCATATATAGTAATTCCCAAAACTTCTTGAGGAGGCCTGAGTGTAGCTTCCTTTACAAACATAGAAAAACTTGGAAGATAAAGATAAGTTGCTGAGGTTAAACCAATAAAGCAACCTAAGTACCCAACCAAACTCTCCAAACACCTGGTGAAGTTGGAAGCATTGATCATCTACGCTAAATCCACCTCACAAATCTTCTGATTTGGGTCAGCACAATAGACTTCAATGAACATCGGCATCCAAGCATGTTGTGCGGAAGCGACAAATGAGTCACACACACACAGATCCAATAATGCCAATACTCCCCCAAATTTAGCCATCCGGTGGAGAACGGGTATGGGGTTTTAATACAAAAGGTCTCGACATTAGTGTGTGGTACTATTCCTTATAACCCAAGGATGACTCTTCACCTTTCTGATGTGGGATTCCAAATGGCTCTAATCTAAGCCACACTTTTCCAACAATCTCCACCTTGACGTGATTTGAGCCATCTCCAATTATCTCATTATCCGAATTCCAATAGCTCCACCTTGACCACAAGCATCCAATTCCAAATCTTGTGATCCCAACCCAAACGGGAGCTCCTCCAAATGGCAACTCGACTGTATGAGACACCAAGTCCCAAGCGTAACCTAGGCTCTGATACCACTTGTTGTGCGGAATCGGCAAATGAGTCCCACACACACATATCCAATAATGCCGATACTCCCCCAATTTAGCCATCCGATGGAGAACGGGTATGGGGTTTTAATACAAAGGGCCTCGACATTAGTGTGTGTGGTACTATTCCTTATAACCCAAAGATGACTCTTCACCTTTCTGATGTGGGATTCCAAATGGCTCTAATCTAAGCCACACTTTTCCAACAAAGCACAACGTGTTCCACATCAGCCCAATCACATATCAAATACGAGCCTAGAACAAAAGATTCTATGCACCTATGACTCGAAAAGCACGAATGCCAGCACGAGTTACCTTAAAACAACCAGTTAAATCGAGCATCTCTAAGTTGAGGCAATTCTGAGCAACAAAAACAATGCTTTGATCTGTCAGGCTAAACAGCCAACTCAAGCTCAAAAACTTGAGGGATTTCATTGCAGAGACTGCTTCTATAACTCCAATGTCAATGACTCTCCCACAGTTCTCCAAATTCAGGTCTTCCAAGCAACGCATAGTGCGCAACTGCGAGACCCAAAAATCAGTGATGTTAAAGCACCCAGAAAGGACCAAAGTCTTAAGAGTTTTTAAGCAAGAACTATTTGCCAAAAGTACCAAACCCGTGTCTCTCAGATCCAAACAGCTTTCCAAATTCAAATAGCTCATGGAACTGCACGACACAATGGCTTGCATGCGTTTTTCATTGACGTTACTACGTCCCAAATCCAAATATGTCAAGTTATATGCTGCTGTATTAAGCTAAAGATGTCCGACTAAATGTCTCCTTCTTAGCAAAATCTTGGATAATTTCGGACAGCCATTGAACACAGCGTCTAGACCTTGAATAAAGATATTGAGATCGTCCTTTGTGGTGGCGTTGAGGTTGATCACCTCGATTTTGGGACATGTTTGTGTTTAGAATTCGAGATGGATCTTGGAGATAAAATTAGATGTCTCAAATGTAACTAAATTTGGGAATCTAGTTAGGAGATGTCGGAGATAGTTAAGATTGAGAAATCGAATAGAGGAGCGGCCTAGACCCTCTACCCTCAACCATACCTTACACACCAAGGAAACGGATTTTCTATCTTCTGGCTCGCTCATACAGTTCAAGATTAAGCCTAATAAATCGTCACCCAGCAAACAAATAGGCGATATCTTAACCTGATTTTTTGGTGCCAAAATTCATATTCGCCTGGTTTTGATCCCTGAAGGAAGGACTGAAGTGTTGTTCGTCTTGTTTTTTCTTGCGCAAAAGTGTTGTTTCTCTTATAGGACTAGGATTTTAGTAGGGTTTTGTTATATGGATGGGCCTCTATTCGGCCTGGCCGGATGTGCCTCTGTCTTCTCTTTATGTTGCACTTACTAATTTCTTTTCATTTATTAATTAGTATATCATTTCATTGAAATTGATTCAAATTTCAAACCAAAGAAATAATTTCGTCTGAGCTCAATACCTGCAATATAATGCCTGATATTTCATTCTTCGATTTTTTTTTAAAGGGAATTTGGAACCTAGCCTAGTTAGAATGCTCAGCCCCACACCCGGTTTCATTTATTTTATTAATAGTAGAATTTTGCATCGTGGGGTGGGGTTGGTTCCATTTATTTTCTTCGATTTTGTTAGGTTGAGATTCATCACCTCTATTGGAGGACATGTTTAAGCTAAGAACCGAAGGTCTTTGCAGCGGAGAAGTTTGGATGTTTTGAATATAATTAAGTTTGGGAATCTAGCTAGGCAGTACACGAAACCAACAAAACCAGAGGGCACATCCACCTGCCATTACAAAATTAATGATACTCTTTGATTTAACGAAAATTCATTCTTAAAAAAAGAATCTTAACAAATAAGAACTTCTACACCTAGGCATACAAGGAATACTAAAATGTTTTTCTGCTCTTGGTTACTTTGCCACTGTAACGTGCAAAGCTCACCTTAGGATTGCAGGGCGAAGCGGAGAGAGTGGCCATCACAAATAGTATTGAGAGGTGCATATATATGCGGTCATCTCTTCGAGCAACGAAACAGCAGGATAAGACCCCAATTTCTACAAACCTGGTGAAGTCCAAACGTACCATCACCGCTAGACCAACCTCACAATTCCACTAACACTTTCTGGCATTGCATTCAACTTGACATTATCTTTCTTCAGCACGATACTCTTCAATGACCAACATCCGAGAACTAAGTGTTCCACATCAGGCCAATTGAGATGAAAGTACGACCCCAAAACAAGAGATTCCAAGCACCTGTGACCGAAAAATGTCCTAATGCCATAACTCGTTACCTTACAACCACTCAAATCAAGCACCTCCAATCTCACGCAATTCTCAGCAAGAGCAACAATGCTTTGGTCGGAGACCTTATGCAGTCGACTCAAGTTCAATTTCTTGAGGGTTTGAATTCCGGAGATTGTTCTAACTCCAATATCACTAACATTTCTCAAACATCCATCCAAATTCGAGTCTTCCAAGCAACGCATATTTCCGCAAATGCGAGACCCCAAAATCACTGATGCCATTGCACTGAGTAAGCACCAAAGTCTTCAGGATCTTAATTTGAGCAAGAGCCATTTCCCAAAAACCCTAAACCCTTGTCCGAAACACCGGGACACATTTCCAAATTCAATTAGGTAATGAAACTGCAAGACCCAATTGCTTTCAGATATTCGTCACTGACCACATTGTGTCCCAAATCCAAATACGTCAAGTTATGTGCCTTCTTAAGCCAAATGCCTGAACCTAAAAACCTTCTCCCTCTAGGTGAAACCCTGGACAACTTCGGGCAGCTATTAGACAGAGCACATAGAGAGTCTACCCCAAAACATATGTTGAGCCAGTCTGACTCTCTGGTGCTAAGGTTGATGGCCTCGAGTTTGGGGCGTGTTTGGGCCAAGAACCGGAGGTGGGCTTTGAAAACACACTTGGATGTTTCGAATGTCACCAAGTTTGGGTACCTGGACAATACATGACGGAGATAACCGAGATCGAGAACACGAATCGATGATCGGCTAAAAGCCTCCACCCGAAACCACTGCTTGCAGACCTCGGAGAACGATTTTCGGTCGACCGGCTCGGTGACCCGGTTGAGAATTAAGGCTAGTAAATCGTCGGCAAACATAGAAATAGCGCAAAGATTCACCGGTTTTTTGGCAGGTGAGGACATTTTCTTCCGAGTTTCTGGTACTGGATTTTCAATCAAATCGATCCGATTTTGGTTAGTCTCTTCTAAAGATCTAGGACATCGTTTATGGGTCAGGAAAATTGTTTTAGTATTTGTAGGTTTTGTTAGTGGCCTCTTCAATCTGGGATTGTTGATTTGTTCTGTGCTGTAGCGTATTTGGACTGGGATCGATGTTCTTGCCCTAGTTTTTTCCTTTTGCTTGTAGGAATTTGACTCTTTTTCCTTTTAGGAATATATACAAGAGAGAAAAAATCTCATAAATGTTATTTTCTTTTTCTAGAATGAATCTTATAAATGTATGAGGTCTCGGTAAAATCGAAGAGTACCTTGCACTATTTTTTTTGTTTTTAAGGAAAACACTTTGAGTACTTTACAGTATATAAGATTATGAGTCAACTAACCCTAAAATGAAATCTCTTCTAAAATTTAAAGGGGGAGGTGAAAAAAAATCAATTTGACTAAATTGACCCTTAATTTGTAACCAACAAGATTGAATGAAATAATTTACAACCATAACATAGTATAAAACTGAACGATCGGAAGTGTGTTTCATTATCTTTAATCAAAACCCTTCTTAATAAAAATGTCGAATTACCCCCTTGGTCATTCCAAGAACAATCACAATTTCACAAAGGGCTTGGGTACTACGTTAAATTGGGCTGCAGATTATCTTACTTTTTTTAATAGTTAGTTTTTTTGTGGGTAAGATTCCAATTTATCTCATTATTTGTTTTCTTTTTAGGGGACCGATGCTCATTTATTAGGTTCCTTACATAAATTTACTAGTTTGGGTCCCATCCGTGTTGGCATCTCATACGCTTTGCGAAAACGTAACGGCTTTACCAAACTTTTTCTTTGGTCTTCACAAAACGGCAACGACCGGCATTCCCAATATCAAATGACCAAAGTGCCCCAAATCAAACTTCGCTCACTTGTCGACTTTCTATTGGCTATCGTTTCGGTTCCGCCTCTCAAACAAAAGTATAAGACCGTCACCAAACTCCCAGCTCCCTCCACCCACATCCAAAATACCCAACGGTTTTTCCCAACGGAAAACCGATGACCATTCCGACCGCCGATAGGAAATTCCGGCGGAACTCCAAAGCCCCGCTGTTGCCCCAAAAGCGTGACGACAATGAGCGATCCGAGGCCGGCTTTGACGGCGCGTCGTTCTCCGGCGCCGTGTTTAACCTCTCCACCACAGTCGTCGGCGCCGGAATCATGGCCTTGCCGGCCTCCGTCAAGCAACTGGGGTTGATTCCCGGCCTAATTATGATCGTATTGGGCGCCGTGCTGACCGAATCGTCCATCGACATGATCCTCCGGTTCACACGCGCCTCCAAGACATCCTCGTATTCCGGTCTGGTCAGCGACTCGTTCGGTGGGCCCGGGCGGAACCTCCTCCAGGTCTGCGTCGTCGTCAACAACCTCGGCATGCTCGTCGTCTACATGATCATCATCGGTAATTTCCTTTCGGTCGGTCAAAGTCGGTCAGAGGAGATTTAGAGGTCTGGTGTTTGACGACGTCGTATTGGTTTGCAGGTGATGTGCTGTCGGGGACCTGGTCGGGTGGGGTCCACCACTCGGGTGTGATGGAGGAATGGTTTGGTCAGCGTTGGTGGACCGCGCGATTCTCGCTGCTACTTTTCACCACGCTCACTGTGCTGGCGCCTCTTATTTCTTTCAAGCGCGTGGGTACATTTCACCCGCTCTACTTTTTTACTTTTTACTTTTGATTTGCATGGTAACTATTGCTGAAATGTAGTGACTGATTTCTGTAATTTTGTTGTGTTGGTGATGATGGTAGATTCGTTGCGATACACATCGGCATTGTCCGTTGGTTTGGCGGTTGTGTTTGTGGCGATCATAGCCGGAGTGGCGATAGTTAAGTTGATAGAAGGAGGGGTTGGATTTCCACGGTTGATGCCGAAGCTTGAGGACCAAGCATCGTTTTGGAAGCTTTTCACTACCATTCCCATTCTTGTTACTGCCTATATCTGCCACCATAACAGTAAGTTTTTTGAAAGCTAAATTCGGGTTGATTTTGCTGGATATTTTGACTGCCTCACGTACATTTTGCGTGCTATAGACTGCTAGGTTTGTGTTGTAAGTGTTGTTTTGACAATGTCATTAGCGGAGAAACTAATGCTCTGTATTCGATAGTGAGTGATGAAAAATGCTCGTTTCACTTGCAGAAGGTTTTGGTTGGTTGAATTTGTGCATACTTAATGTTGTTAGTTATTGCATCTTGCTCATTAAGCATACAGATGAAGAAACGTGGTGTCATTTTCAGTGTTGAATTCTTGATTTCTAATATGACTTTTTGATGTCAATTTCATTCCATAACTTGGCAGTTCAACCCGACTCACTGAATAGTCTTTGATTCTAATTTTTGCAATGCTGATGGGTGGCATGGATGGCATAATTGTAAGACTGCCCAATGCAACAATGTGTCTTCTTTTAGCTAGCTGATGACTTTCTTGATGTACTTGATTGCAGTTCACCCTATTGAGAACGAGCTAGCAGACCCTAACCAGATGAAGTCAATAGTACGAACATCACTTACATTTTGCTCATCTGTGTACGTTGCGACCAGCTTCTTTGGTGTTCTTCTCTTTGGGGATCAAACACTGGATGATGTACTGGCAAATTTTGATGGTGATCTTGGAATTCCATATAGTTCATTTCTTGATGATATTGTTAGAGTGAGCTATGGCCTCCACCTGATGCTCGTTTTCCCAATTGTATTTTTCTCCCTTCGCCTCAATTTGGATGGGCTTCTTTTTCCCTATGCCATTCCTATTGCCTTTGACAACCGAAGATTCTACTCAGTAACAGCAGCACTGATGGGTTTTATCTTTTCTGGAGCCAATTTTATTCCCAGTATCTGGGATGCCTTTCAGTTCACAGGTGCTACTGCTGCGATCTCCGTTGGTTTCATATTTCCAGCTGCCGTTGCTCTCAGGTAAGCAAGCAACAGTGACTGTAATGATCGAACTTGTCATGATGCTAATGTTTGGTGTTTGATAAATCAGTTTTTTTTTTTTTTTAACAGCTCAATAGTCAATAGCCTATTTCTTCCCGTCAGCTGTTCAATTCTCTTGAACATCTGCTATTTTCTATCTTAGGTTTTTTTTTTTTTTTTAACAGTGATATATCAGGTTTTCTAAGCTGCATGTTAAGACCTGTGTTTTTAAAAACAGAAATGACAAACTGCAGAAATGACAAGCTGCAGTTAGTACTGTTGTTTTTCTTCAATGAGAAGAGACCTCCTTTCTTTGATTTGATAGCCATGCCTTTCCCCACATCTTATTATGTGTCAAATAATGAAGATTTTCAAGTATAAATGATATACATTATATGCAATGCAGGGATACTCATGGAATTGCAACAAAGAAGGACAGACTAATATCATGGGTGATGATCCTTTTAGCAGTCTCTTCCAGCACAGTGGCCATCTCTAGTGACATTTACAGCTTTTTTTTGTAGTAACAAAGGAGGAGCTCGAAATCTGACATACATACATCAATTTATTTTGTTCCCTTTTTTTTTTTTTTTTTTACTCGGAAAAAATGTTAATCATTCTTTTCATCAGAACTAGAGTATAACATCTTTCTGTTATCGTCTTACTTCAAATTTTCAAGCACCATATACGACTGGTACCCCATTATTTAATAGAAAAATTTGTGTGCTCAAGCCATTATCCAATTACTGCCCATGTCCTTGCTAGTCATGTTTATCAATTCCCATTACCAGGAAGAATTCCCCCATTGGAGTAATAATGTTGTTAACTGTTAAAATGCTCCTACTGATGTTCTGTATAGCTTACGCGGTGTCATGCTGTGTCTACTATACTTGATCAAGTATATTTTGGTCAGACTTGATCTCTTTACTTGTCTTTGGTTCTATTTGTCTACTATACTCATGATCAATTCATGTCGTGTCATGTTGTACTCGTTCATGAGCTAACTGTTTACACCTCTATCTCAGAGTTCATATCAGAAAATATATGCCCTTTGTATTGTTAATTTGTTATGTTGTAATTTGTAAAGAGGGCAAGGGTTTTGGTTACTCTATTGCAAAGTTGCAAACTGCTTAATGGGTCATTTACCATCGATTCGTCAACCATGAGTCCTTGAGTAAATGTGACAAAATGCCACAAGAGCAACAAGTAAACGATGTCCTCCTTACCCTTCATCCTCCACAAGATCAACAGGCAACGGGGACCCCCACTGGTTAGGGTAATGCTGGTTCAGGCAGCTATTTTGGGTCGGGTCTAGGCCTTGGGCCTAGCTCACCTCTTGTCGGCTGTATGGGTTTGGATTAAAGGATTTCATTTAATAACCCAAAAGAGAAAAATCCCAATGTGGCCTTTATAATCCATTAATAATCCTTCTATATAAATCCGAAAGTTCATATATCCTAGCTGTTCTATGAGTTAGCTTACCATTCAATTCGCTTCTGCATGGAGCTCTTCATTGGGTTCCCACCAATTTTGATGGTTCTCAGTTTATACATTCTTTCAATTTCGAAACAGAGCGACTTTACTTTCAGGATGCATGGTTGTTCGACGTTTGGTGTGTGGGAAGGTTGTCTCTCATTGTGTGTGTTTGGTGTTGATGATGGTAAACTTGATATGTGGGCTATGAAGGACTATGGTGTCCAAGTACTCTTGGACTAAAATTCGGGTCATTGAGTACCCGTATGCATGTACATTCCAATTTGAAAATATATATGAACCGATTATGTTCTCGAGTAATGGAGAAATCCTGATGATGCGTGATAACCAGCTTGTGGTCTCTTACAATCAAGATACAAAGACTTTCAAAGAAACTGAAATTATTCAGACTCGACGCCATTTCTTCCATGCAGTTACATACAGTCCCTGTTTTGTTTCGCTCCATGATCTTGCAAAAGGAGAGAATAATGTGAAAAGGGTATGCAAGGGATCGATATATAAGAAATCTGACAGCTTCTTTGGTGAAGATTACTCTTGGCCATGAATGGCCATGCGATGAAGCTTTTGAGTGTTGGTAAAATGATTGAACACAGAGAGTGATCGAAGCCAAAAAATCTTACCTTTTAACCAATTGGTACACAATAACACAAGGGCCTGGAGTATTTTGATATGATGGAGAAAGCATGTCGGGTCTTTCCTTGGATGAAGCAGCATACGTATATGATCGGTTCCATGCCTGTGAAGCCTAATTACGTAGTTCGGGGTGCATTGCTTAGTGGTTGTTGCCTTGTTGGATGTATAAAGATACTGAAGGAGAGGAGCGTGTTGATCAGGGCATTCTTGGACTTGATTCTGAGCATGGGAAGCTATTGTTTATCTTGCTTATCCGTATACTTCAGTGAGCTGGCTTGATGATGCTTTTGAGTCCGAAATAGATTGTTCTTAGCAAGGACAGTAAAAATTCTTACTAGCAAAAATGTTTCTCCAATTTATTTGCATGTGGATGGATGAGGTCTTTTATCATTGAATACCAATTTCAAAATTCATTTGCATGAGCTATTGAGCTTTATTTGGTATCCCAAGCTCACATCTGCTTCAAAATGAAGCAATGTCCTGCAATGCAGGGACACTCATGGAATAAGCTATCATAGGTGTTGATGATGAGTTTTAGCAGACTCTTCTGGCACAGTGGCCATCTCTAGTTTACAGCTTTTTCTGCAGTAACAGAGGTGCTCGAAGCTGACATTCGTGGACGCCTTTTAATTTCTTTTCTTCCTTTTTTCGATCTTTGTTGTTTCTTTACGTTTTACGAGATCAGAATTGGAGTTCACTCCGGAAATTTTAAGCACAATGTTTCAGTGGTAATGCATTGGTGTTGTTAATGTTCGTTGCTATCATTAACTTAAGAGGTACTATGATTGAAGGGAACCCAACAGCAAAAGCTTTCATGTTTCATCTTTTGCTACAGTTACGACTATTTTCCTCTTGTTTCTTTTGGGCTAGAGGTGTTTAGTGAGCCGTACGTCTTAGCCCGTTTAAAAAAAAAAAAACAAAAAACTTCTGTTCGTCTCGTTAATCCAACTAGAAGAGTACAAGCCTTGACCTCAATGTATGGGCCCATCGTTACTCTTCGGTTATGTTGTTGTTGGGGTTGGATGCCCATTCTCATCATGAATTTTATTCTCTTCTGACTTTGCAAAATCATTAAAAAAAAAAAAAGATTGCATTGTGGTATTAGTTCGAAAGGTGTATAAAAATTAATTTTTTAGAGTTTTTATGAGAAAATAAGAGATACGATTATATGTTCAAAAATCGTGTGCGATATGATTGAAAGTTCTAGCTAAAAATCATGCTGTTGAAGATTTTTTTTTTTTAAATACATTGTATATAATATGGAGCATCAATACATGTGATAATATAAATTCTTTATCATAACATTATACGCATTGATAAAAATTATCTTGAATGAAACTACATTATTCCAAAAGTAAAAGATGCGTAGGTTGATCGGATAGAATTTATGATGTTGGCGTAATGGCTGGTATAGTTGGAGCATTACTACTGAGGCTCGTTGTGATCCATCATCACTCCATGAGTGCATGAAAGATTTAATATTTGTATGACTAGAGACTTAGAGAGCTGTAGTTCTCCTTCCTTCTCTTCATTTCTTGTTTTGGCTAAAGAATGACGCAAACCCTAACAGCAACGCTCATACAAACAAAGAAAACAGCTCGTACCTCATATCATCATACCCATACATGCTTATGACATATAGATATGGAGTTTACGTCCTCATTGTCATCATGCTTACTTGTATGGTTTTGTTTCCATCTCTTCCATAAAACACGAAGAACATGTCAACAAACAACATAATGCCCATATATATAGCCCAGTTACACCGCTCGATCAAATTAAAAGCTTCTCCAATTTAGCTAAGAAGTAGCTAGATTAATTGGAGAAGAACATAATATATACATTATTTCTCTTCCAATTTTACGTTAAAGCCTCATCCTAGCTAGTCCCAATCTCGCACCAAAAATGTATCCTTGAATACGTCTTCGTTTATCATATTATTACCCTTTTAAGTTTATTTGTTTCCACAACGTTTTAATATTATTGCAGCAAGTAACACCTCTATTCCCTACTGATCGATCACTAACAACGACTAAATAATGAGATTATATATCAATACAATTTTATGACTCCCTTTGCCATCGACAATGTTAATTGATTGGCCTGATTATTCTACGATTCAATTCATCGATCCACATGGTAACATCCTAGCTGATTGGTCTAATTAATTAGTTTCATGTTAGGTGTTCTTTTCTAATTTGTTTTCTCAGTTCTTTAACATATAATTTTGCATGATGTTGGTATATAACTGGTTCGGTATTTTATATCCACAGTCATCACATATAATTCATTCTTAAAAGAAATGTTTGGAAGTTGAAATATATATATACACAGCACTTCTTCACTGCGGACGTCCCCAGTTTTTCTTAGATACGGATTTCCAGTTTTGACATACTTTTCGATCATATTTTCACATCTTAACCGTTCAGTTTTTAGGTCCTAATGTATAGATCACCTCTGTAAAATTTCAGTCAGATTGGTGATCATTAAGGCATCAAAAACTGCAATTTACAACAATGTACACGAACGTTCCGATTCGGCAGATTCGGTTCGTTCGTGTAAATTGCAGTTTTGGATGCTTAACGATCACCAATTTGGCTGAAATTTTGCAAAGGTGATCTATACATTAGGACCTAAAAACTGAACGGTTAAGATGTGAAAATATAATCGAAAAGTGTGTCAAAACTGAAAATCCGTACCATTTTGCATAGGTGCGGATAGCGGCCGTTTCCAGCTGTTGTTCCCCTCCCAAGGGCAGGTTCTTACGCGTTACTCTGAGCAAAGTTATATATATATATATATATATATAACTGGGGCAGGATCGATTCGTAGCCATTGTAAGAAGAAACATGCAGACAAGAACAATATTATTATTTTCAGTTACAGCAGATAACCATTGCAGTCTAGATGACCTAGGGTTTTGCAGAAGGAAGAGGAAGAAGAAGAAGAAGAAGAAGAAGATGCAGAGAGTATTTGAGAGAAAAGTTACTAACAGAATTTGTTAATTGTTGAAGCATGCATTATATCCAAGCAAAGAGATCATACAGGCATACAGCTATTTATACAACACGAGCTGTTAGGATCATTAGCTAACTAACCATGCTAATTAACTAGACTAACTAATTAGAGCAAGAATTAACTAGTCAATTAACTAGCTAAATGTTCAGCTGCCACGTGTCCTCATGCAATTGTTGTTGACATCAGAAATCGGTTACATCAATCACTTAACATCCCTCCTCAAGCTCAACTAGGGTAACTAGCCTGAGATTGATGCAATGAGTGCGAAAGAGAGGAGAAGGTAACCCTTTTGTCAATATGTCTGCAGTTTGTTCAGTTGTAGGTACATATTCAAGACACAGGTCGTTTCGCTGAACACGTTCACGAACAAAGTGGAAATCATCATCCAAGTGTTTGATCTTAGAGTGAAACACTGGATTGGAGGCAAGAGCTAACGTAGACAAGTTATCACACTTAAGTAAGGGAGCTGTAGGAATAGAAATCTTCAGGTCATAAAGAAGATGTCGAATCCAACTTACTTCAGCTACAGTATTAGCCAGACTTCTATATTCAGCTTCAAGGGAACTCTGGAACACAGTGCTTTGTTTATTTGATTGCCAGAAGATTGGACATATGCCAAGATAAATGACAAAGCTAGTGGTTGATCATCGTTGAATGACTTCACCTGCACAATCGGCATCACATAATGCCTTGATATGTACTGCATTGGATAGAGCATGAGCTGAGCTATAAAACAAACCTTTATGAGTAGTGCCATGAAGATATCTGAGTATTCTCTTCACAACACTGAAGTGAACATCAGTAGGAATTGTCATAAATTGACAAACTGTATTCACTGCATATGCAATATCAAGTCGAGTAAAAGTCAGATATTGTAATGCTCCCACAATGCTTTGATATACAGTAGGATCTTTAAGAGGCACCCTTTGATATTTAGTCATATGGTAATGAGGAAGGCAAGGAGAACTAAAACGACGAACTGTATCCATTCCTGCCTTGACAAGGAGATCTTTAGCATACTTTGTTTGACTTAGAAATATTCCTTGGTTTACTTTAGTAACTTCCAGACCAAGAAAATAGGTCAAAGGACCAAGATCTTTCATATCGAAAACCATACTCAGCTCAGATATCACCTCATGAATTCCAGTGATATCTGAACCAGTGATCACAATATCATCTACACATAAGAGCAAAGCCACCATACCTACTGAAGTATGCCTGACAAAAAGGCTTGGATCAGAATGTGAGAACTCAAATCCTAGACTTGGAAGAAAGCTTGTGAAATTTTCATTCCAAGCTCTTGGAGCTTGCTTTAATTCATACAGAGATTTCTTTAAGAGACATACATAATCATTGTGTACTGAATCAACAAAACCTGGAGGTTGAGCCATATAAACTTCTTCTTTCAAATCCCCATGTAGAAAGGCATTTTTCACATCTAATTGCCCTAATTCCCAATTATTCATTACAGCCAGTGCAATGATCACTCTGACAGTGCTGTGCCTCACAACAGGACTGAAAGTCTCATCATAATCTAGTCCTTTAGATTGATTGTAGCCTTGTGCAACCAACCTGGCCTTATATCTTGAGACAGAACCATCAGGGTTTTTCTTAACCTTATAGATCCACTTGCTCCCCACAATGTTTTTGTCTGCAGGACATGGAACAAGAGACCAAGTACCTTGTTTTTGTAATGCTTCAATTTCTTCAAGCATTGCTTTGTCCCGCTCAACTTTCCCTACAACAGCTTTGAAGGACTTAGGCTCCACAACTTCACTGATATCAGTAATGGCAGCAAAACCACTGAAGAAAGGATACTCATCATAAAGTTTATGTTGAACAATGGCAGAGAAACAATAACAGTCTTTCAAATGTTTTGGGTTTTATAATGCCATCTTGGCTCGACTCATCATTGAGTGCTCATTGTAGTTTTGATCCATGATAAAATTGAGCTCTTGGGGCAAAGTTGCAGCTGTGTTACCAAGTCCTCCAAATTGCAAGGTATTGAGCCCATTCTCATTGAGGCCCTGAATAGTTACATTACTAGCTTGTTCAGTTGCTACAGATGTATGCACTTGACCACCTTGCATAGAGCCATCATCATCAGGAACACTGTTCATAGAGAGAACAATCTCAATGCTACCACCTGTTGGATTATTAGACAATATGGAAGGAGAATCATCTACTTGAGGCTGTAAGTCTCTTACAGTGTTGGGATCAACATACTCAGGTTGTGAAACATTCTCATCCAGACATTGAGACAGTTAGATATCATGAGTTGTGTGAGGCTGAGAATCACCAGTTTCATGAGTAGGATTGTCATGAAGATTGTCAGATCTACTATCAGAACTAGAAGACCCTTCATTACTAGAATCTCCCTATAGCTCAGTGAAATGAGCAATAGGAGGAGGATCACATTTGAGATAAGAGTGCTGCATAGATGCAGGTGTCTAAGAATAACTAGGAAGTAGGTCACAGGATCAGTCTGTGTAACTGCAGGCTTAGATGATAACAAAAATGGGAATGTGGTTTCATCATGAACAACATGTCTTAACATCCACAATTTGTTTTGAGAAATACTGTAGCAAAAGACTCCTTTATATCCTAAAGCATAGCCTAAGAACATACATTGAGTAGTTCTTGGATCAAGCTTATCATAAGTATAGCGTCTGAGATATAGATAGCAAGAAAAGCCAAACACCTTAAGCTGAGACACATCAGGAGACTTGTGAAGTAGAAGTTCATATGGAGAAGACATGTGAAGAGACTTACAAGGCATCATGTTGATGAGATAGCATGAATGAGCAGCACTATGAAACCAAAATTGCTTAGGAAGACCTGCAGTAGACATCAGAGAAATAGTTGTTTCTATGATATGTCTATTCTTCCTCTCAACAACTCCATTATGCTGAGAAGTGTAAGGACAAGTGACATATTGTATAATACCTTTTGAGATCATAAAGTTATGGAAAGCTTTACTATTAAACTCTCCTCCTCCATTAGTTTGAAGTATCTTGATTGTAGAATCAAACTGTGAAAAGATTATTGTGTAATCACTGTTCTTAATTCTCTTCGGAAGAAGTGAGTTTCCTGAAAGTATAGTCATGGTTATGGCGTCTCAAAGAACCTTTAGACTTACTCATGCTGATGTACACTCATTATTGACTGTCAATACCATTCGACTTGGTGAAAGAAATTTTATCAAGTGGAGTTCCCAGTTTCAGTCAACTCTTGCTGGAAATGGACTCTTTGGTTATTATGATGGTACAGAGATAACTCCTCCTCGCTATGTGCTCACTACTGAAGGACAAGTCACTAGTGAAGAAACATCTGCTTATAAAGCTTGGAAACAAACTGATATAGCTCTCATGAATTTGCTTATGGCTACTTTAGATGAGGACATTGTAGATGTGATCATTGGTTGCAAAACATCGAGACAGGCCTGGCTTGCTCTTCAAGAACCTTTTTTTGCTGCCTCAGTGAGCATTATGCAACTTAAGACCGAGTTACAAACCATGTGGAAAGGTGGTGAGTCTATTGATAAAATTTCTTGCACTAAGTCGAACGGTAATAACACTCAATAATGAGTGTACATCAGCATGAGTAAGTCCAGAGGTTCTTTGAGACGCCATAACTATGACTATACTTTCAGGAAACTCACTTATTCCAAAGAGAATTAAGAACAGTGATTAGCATAATAATCTTCTTCAAACAATATCAAGATTTCTCTTAAACAAGTAACTTATTCTTGTACGATGCTCGATTTTCTCATAACTATGCTCAGAGTTTGTTCATACTGATAAAGATCAACACTTCACAAGCTAATTTTACTCAAATCTTCACTTTATCATACTCTAATTTCGTTTTTCACATCTAATCACAACGCACAGCTCAATTGATATAATTTTTGCTCAAGAAAAGATGTTTACTCCAGTAAACAGCTAGTTCATATTTTTGTGGCTTAAGAATATATATGAAGAACACGTATCTGACAATTTGTGAGGCAAAAACAAGTGTGATTCACCTGAAGATTCAATCGAGCACTTGAGATGCAGAGACTTAGGTCTTCACGAAGCACTATACTTGATCCAAGCTCCAACGACCTCCAAAGGCTTCAATTGCTGCAAGAACAACCAAAAACAACTATATCTGAGAGTAAGAAATGAACAGAGTACATTCTTTCTTGATTAAGAGATGCGGAAGCAAGGTTCACAGGTCCAGGATCTATGGATGCTCTGATACCATGATAACCATTGCAGTCTAGATGACCTAGGGTTTTGCATAAGGAAGAGGAAGAAGAAGAAGAAAAAGATGCAGATAGGAGTATTTGAGAGAAAAGTTACTAACAGAAATTGTTAATTTGTTGAAGCATGCGTTATATCCAAGCAAAGGGATCATACAGCTATTTATACAACACGAGCTGATAGGATCATTAGCTAACTAACTATGCTAAGAGGAGTATTTGAGAGAAAAGTTACTAACAGAATTCGTTAATTTGTTGAAGCATGCGTTATATCCAAGCAAAGGGATCATACAGCTATTTATACAACACGAGCTGATAGGATCATTAGCTAACTAACTATGCTCAGAGGAGTATTTGAGAGAAAAGTTACTAACAAAATTTGTTAATTTGTTGAAGCATGCGTTATATCCAAGCAAAGGGATCATACAGCTATTTGTACAACACGAGCTGATAGGATCATTAGCTAACTAACTATGCTAAGTAACTAGACTAACTAATTAGAGCAAGAATTAACTAGCTAAATGTTCAGCTGCCATCAGCTGCCACGTGTCCTCATGCAATTGTTGTTGACATCAGAAATCGGTTACATCAATCACTTAACAACAGCTATCTAGGTTAGTATGTGTATTTGATGTTACACTTACACATAATTCATAGTTAAATAACTAAAATCATTGGTGAGCCTGAAACGTACTTAATTGGCCTCTAACTAAATAGGTAAATTAACAAATTAAGTAGATATGAAGCAATGTGCCTAGCATTTGTACTGGATATATTATTATTCCATACACATCAATAATTGATTTCCATTTGTTTATAGCAAGTAACCTTGTGAGAGATTTTATTGGTCACTGCATACAGTTAAATGTTAAAACCCATGGTTAATTTCGATCAAATATGGCCGAATTGCCACTTGTTTATAGCATGAAACTTAAAACCGTGGAAAGAGATTAGTTAGTCTCAGCCAGCTGCACCATACTCACCTAGGTCAAATAATATGTTTATTGGTGTTACATTAATTAGTATAGCATGCAGCGTTAAAAAGAGTCTAAAATAATGTCGTATTCAACTAGAAATTATAAGGTAGTTCCCCGATCATAGTCAAATTCACTTTATTTTTATTTTTTTAAATATTTATGAGGTTACATTCATTTTAAAATTATAATATTATTATACTGTTGATTGAAACTACGGACACGTGATATTCTCGAATCACATGATAATGTACTCTACACCAAATTGATAGATTAACACATTAGGTAAGAAATTATGGAGCATCTGAATTCATATATTATTTTTCATGGTCAATAATTGGATCAGTCTATCATATTGCAATCAACTTGTTTACCTTAAGTAATTAGTAAATCTCCATAGAGAAGGTATTCGTCTTGGAGAAGAACGTTGGCACAAGAAAAACAGAAATGGTCCTGAAGGACGATGGCGACCTTTGATAGAAATTTTGTATTCAATATTGGACAAAGTCATGTTGAGAAACAAATTGACCCTTTGTGGCCACGCTTTTTAGTACCTACTTGTCAAGATTTCAGTTCCACAACTGGAACTAGCTGTTGAAGCTGCTTCTAATTTAGGCATTATTTCAAATTAAACAAAAAGCATGCGTAATACTACGTTATATGATATCTACTTATAACCACAACCCAAATTTTGATCGTGATGGATTTGACCGTGTCTATCTGCCGTGACCGAGATTGCTCAAGAATAGTACGTTGGCTTGACTTTCCAAAGGTTTTAGTGATGTCTAGGTTTATTTGAAGAGTAATTTTTTGGAGAGGACGTCTTTTTGATGCATTACTATTACCAACAAGACTTTCATTTCAAGTGCAAACTGGTGATCTAATATCAAATTCTCATTCAAGGACCGTTTTGATAGAAGAAGAATTATTCAAATGATAAGATATTTAGTCATTTAATTGCCGTAATTATCATTTCAAACTTTCTGTATATGACGAATTTTTTTTGCCTGTAAACTATACAACGAATATATGACCAAACAATGTCTAATCAAGCCGATTTTTTTACAATGATTTTTCACCTTATAATCATATAAAACCTAAATGATGAGCCGTTCAAATCATTAAATTATTTGGGGATGAGAGAATTTTTTTTTTTTTAATAAAACGAAGATGTCCTCTCTAAAATGAACTATTATTTAAACTGTTTTCTATTCACAAGTTGTGTGATACTTCTAAACATTTAAAGAAATAATCAATGAAAGAGTTGAAATGGACTTGTATACGTATATAGACGTACGTAGTTAGTCAAAAGTTCCATATACAAGACTACAACTAGAAGGACGGTGAAGTTAGACGGTTTGAACATACTCAAAAGTCACAGAGAGGATAGAAAACGAACCTTCGACCAGGGGTGAAGAAGAATGAGAAGACATGGTCGTCAATAATTGGTTTGATTAGGTTACTTGGACATTGTCAATTCGTGATGGACGCTACAAACTCCCAGTTTTTGGATGCAACCTCGTTTCTATTTTCACGTAGACCTATCCCTACTTTATTTTTATTTTTTATGACTTATCCCGACTTTTCTTTGATGCATCACATTATCATACAGGCAAGTATGCAGAGTGAATCGACGCAAACTCATTGGGACACCTCTCCTTTTAATTTTGATTTGTCCTTTTAATTTAATTGAAGTGGGTCAGCTTCGAAAATTATTATTTGACAATCCCACTTAATTAGATTTCAAAAGTAATTTGACTACAAGGCATCATTTGGCAATTGCATATAAAAATATCATCAATAAATAAATAAACAAAGCAACGAGGGAGGTGTCATTAGGTTTTTCCGAGTGTGTCATTTTCACCACAAAGTGCCTACAATTTTAAAAGGAAGGGACAGACGAGTTAGTAGAGTTCTTGCCCATTTATAATTGTCACAAACACATCAAATTATTTGGGTTGGTGCTTGAAAATAGTTGAAGAAGTTTTTTTTAATTACTTATAAATTCTTCATGACAAATATACTTTCAAGTATTTATGTTGAGCGGTAATATTTTCACAAATGTGAGTGATTATCGTCTAATTCCTTAACGGTATTGTCAAGTTGTGATTCGATCCAATAAATTTATCGAGATGTCATTTGTGAAATAATAAATACATAGCAAAAAATAAATAATTTAATAAAGTATGTCAAATGGACCAATTAAACAACAAGTCAACAAGTCTCTTCCACGTATTTAGTTAGATCAGTATAGACCACATAGACGTAATAATCCAAAACCATATAGATAAACAAACTATCAAACTAGCTAGTTCATCTTCGTGTTTCTTGCCGTGATAAAAAGTATCCCAACTTTTACAGAATTACGTCCTAAGCTAATGGGTTTATAACTTTATAATAGTAGTGGAACTAATCATGGATCTAATTTACCGTTCGTGTCGTGATTAATTAAAGATTTCATGAAGTTGCTACTGTCGGTGTACCTAGATACCACGTATATGTATATACCATGTGATGCAAAACATTACGGTTACAAACATATATCATTGTGACATAACTAGTATGATTAATTATGCATCATATAGTATCTCAAATTTGCAATAAACCGTCCACTTGGTCATTAGTGATTGTAACTATATTGTTTATGGGTTAAGAGCAGTGCTCTTTGATCGCATCTGTCACCTAACCCTCGATTAGAATCTTAGATAAAGAAGATGCCACAATATTAAGGACCTACATGTTTAAACAAAGTTCAAAACATGCAACTTTTACGTGTTTAAAACTTTGTTTAATTGGCTAAGCTAGGATTAAGGGACTTTCTATAGGATTCTAAATTATGTTTATTCAGGAGGGAAAGGGAAAAAATATCATGATCAAAGGCACTTAGGGATTAGGGAGAGCTGTCATCCACGTACAAAGTTATTGATTGTGGTTTGTAATTGGCGTTACCAAATAGACTATTAGAATAAACAACGTGAAATCTTTATATGAAATGTCTTGGTTATGATTGTTACTAATGATTCTGAAATCTAGTCTACATGTCATGTTCTGAGATGTTTCTTAATTATCAATTTCTTCTTCTTTTGTTGATGAGGAAATCATTATGTCATTGCATATGTAGGCTCGTTCCATACAATGCTGAAATGGTAACATTTCATGTCTTATGGACACTTTGATGACTCCCTTCTTAAGCCTATGATTACGTGTTAGGAGGCGATTTGCGCTGTAAGTGACCATAATGAAAAACTAAAAATTACACCGACAAATAACGGTGCTTTTGGTTCGAGACAGTGGTTGGTATTGATGGATGGAGACCGACATGGGCTATATCAAGTGCTCGTACGTATTCCTCTCTTATTCCTTCAAATGCTTCAATGGATGAAATCTATACGGAGATGACATGTCCTCATGAGATGTGATGTGATCACGTTCGTTAACAGACAAATGAGCTTTGCTTTGGAGTATGAAAATCGAAATAAGGAGATTGTTTGTTTGATTTATGGTTGCAAACAAAAATCGAACGGACAAATCAAATCTCTCAATTAATATAAATTGTCTATAAATTAAGAAGTGATTTTATATTTATTTTTTTATTTCAGCTTATGTAACTGAATTAAAGATTTTTAAAACTGCTCTACATACTCCAATTCCATATTATTCAATCGAGAATCAATTAAATTGTGTTTTATTTGAAATATATTTTTGATAAAAACGAATTTGTTAGAAACACGTAATATCGTTAGAAATAGACTCTCAATCTCTATTTGCGGAGGCATATAAGTAAGTAAATCCGAAAAAGTTGACAGCAAAGTCAATTCGCAAGGTACTGCAGCACTAGTGATACGTACACCTCATTGCCTATGCTTGTTCAGTTATGGTAAATAAACTCGCCATTATTTCAAAAATAATGCGTAACGGATAGTTCACTGGTTCATCGTCAATGACATGTCGTTTTCTAGCGGACGCAAACGGAAGCCAACGTTTTCCGTGAGAGGCGGGGGGTAAGATGACACGCCGGTGAGCCGGAAATTGCGGACAGGAAGCTGTCAGCCCGCCACGTCACAGCCGGTTATGGCTGGCAGCCTGTCACTCCCAAATGACCACCGCCGCTCCACGCGTCTCATCCTCCTTTCACCGTGGCACAATATTTTAGTACTAAAAACCCGCTCGTCACGTGAATCACGTGCGTGGGGTGATCCGACGGCTCACTTAAACTCTCCGACAAACGAACGGCGGCAGGTGCCTTTTTCGGTTTTGATTTTGAAATGTCAATGTTACCCCTTATCCAGAAGGAAAGCGCCAAAGCGGTTTGTGCTTTTGTCCCCGTCAGCCAGTCATCTTCTGGCAGCAGTGTCCTTTTCACTTTTTATTATATTAATATTTTTGAATTTTGAAAATGCGGGCTTTTTTCCGCTCTCACTTTCGGAGACTTGTTACAGTGCGGCTCATCAGCATGGCCTTTTTTGTTGTCGCGACCACAAGACAACCTAGTACTCCACAGAATATGCCGAAATTATCCCTGTTCATAGAATAGACTGATCATTGTCGGTGGAAATTGGAAAGTGAGGAGCCGAGGTTATTTTAGACCATTTATATTTCTGTGGGGATTTCAGTTTTGACTGGCGCACTCTTATTATAGTATTCGCAAGTGAAGCGCGTTGCATCGGAGTACTCAGGTAGGTGAAGTCTAAATGTCTAATGCAGGATCTCACTTCACGGTGGAGTGTTGATGGGAACAAGAAGCTTCAGTTCTAATTATGATGGAATTCTTTCATTTCTATACAACTACAAGTCTACTATCATAAACTTATTTGGCTAATCTACAACAATTTTTGTGACTGCTTTAAATTTTGATTTGTTTTTTTTAAAAAAAAAGAGTTTGATTTTACGAGTCTGCAATTGTACTAGATAAAAATTAGTGTAACAAAAAAATACATAAAATCAAAATTTCATGAATTGCAAAAAGAGAAAAAAATCATTATTAATAATATCTTTGAGCCAATCTATACCCTCCACCGATCACATAACATCATTACGGACAACAAATCAAGCGAGGTTACGTGATACTATATAATGGAATACATAATAGATGTAAATACATGTAATTGTTCAATTTCAGCTGAAACTTTCTCAATAATTCTCACTCGGCTGATATATGATAAGAATAAAAAAAACCATTACAATAATACGTAAGTTATAATTGTTCACCTAAACAACAGTTTTTAAGAGACTGTAAGAGACAAGTGATTATGGTTAATACAGTAGAGCATAATAATATTGAATAAAACAAATTTAAGAGTTTTTGTCTTCATAAAATTTAGTGATAAAAATTTAAAAGAAAAAAAGTGAAAATATAGAAAGATGAAGTGAATTTGGTAAGCTTAGTCCATGAAAATTAAAGACCCTTTAATTTAAATCCTCTCACCATCCACATATATCAGGATCATTAATAATGCATGATCTCCATCCACCATACCTAATTTCCTTTTCATTAAATACCCAAATTTAAATTGACCCATCACTGTTTTTCTTTTGGATTCTCTAAATCCAGTGTTTATATATTGCCAGTGTCATACACTCTCTGCTAGGGCGTGGATTATGTCTTTAATTTCCCCTTACCTTTAAGTTTTTACTATGGGTAATCTTAGACTCTGAAACGGGACGGTCATGAAAATTCTAAACCATTTCCTATTCTCCACCAAGAAAATTCTAAAACAATCCATTAATCAATTAACATTAATAAAAATTATTATTAGGAAAAAAAAGAGCAAAAGTAAAATAAATAATAAAAACAAAACCCAAAGTATTTTTTTTTCTCACTTTTTGTCGCATCGAGACGCATTTTGTGGTTGTTAGATCGTCACCTTTGTCCTCCCTTTCGAACAAGAATATTCTTATATTTACCCTTTTAGAGTGAAATAGTAAAAAAAAAAAAAAAAAAAGGGAAGAAGAAATGGTAAAAAGGCATTTGGTTGTCCAATTATGAGGTTTGAATTCAATTCACACGCGAAGCAGCCCACCCAGACCCAGATGGATTTGGAACGACGAGGGAAGCTTCCGGTTTCCACCACGCGTAGGATCTCAGTAAATTTCTTGCACCCTTTTGTAAATTCTTGACTGTTACCCACCGAGATAAAAACAAAATGCTTCTTTTGTAACCTGGGAAGGAAATTTAAAATGTGGATAGGGCTTACGTTATTGGTTGTTGCTGGATTTATTGTGTTTTCAAAGCAGTAGGTGAAATAGGAGATACCCAAAATCAGGAAAAGAAGGAAACTTTTCTCTGGAAATCTGGGTAAATTTGTCCTGGATCACTTGGGTTTTCAATTGAAACCCAAAATCAGCACTAAATCTATGATTCTGTGAATTTTTACCCTCCAAAATCTGGTTTTGGTGGTGTTATGGTAAAAAAAAAAAAAAAAATATTTGATCCAATTTCAGAAGCTAGTGAAATTGACCTCGGAACATGGTTTTTCTCATTTTATTAAGTTTAAATTCCGAATCAAAACCAAAGACGTGTTGAGCTGTTACCATCTCTTTCACAAATCATCATAAGAAATCTTTTTTTTTCGTTTTTTTGCCTTTCACTATTATTGTTCGTCTTGTTTCTTATTGCTTCCCTTGAGGCCTCATTTGCAAGCTGTAATTGAATGGTAGCACATTAGGCCTCAGCCCCCACACAAAGTCATAAGCTTTCTTCTTCTTCGTCTTCCTCTGTTTCTCTCTCTCTCTCTCTCTCTCTCTTTCATATAAGGCCCTCCCTCACCGAATGTCACAAGTGATTTAGAGGCCTGCTCTCTCATTTTCCCCACCGACAATGAGATCAAAGTGTTAGCCTTTTTCTGTCTTCTGGGTCTTCTCTCTTCTTCTCCTTGTTGTTGCTGTTGTTCCATTCTCAAACAACAATCCTGATTTGGTTCTGTATACCGGGTTTCCGAGATCCGACCCGGGAATGGCGCCGTCTTGGTGGTCGAAAGAGGACAGCCACCGAGGCACGCCGGTGGTGGTGAAGATGGAGAACCCGAACTGGTCCATGGTGGAGCTGGAGGGTCCGACCGACGAGGACTTCCTAATGGCGGATTCCCCCAGCCGAGCCCGAGACAAAGGCCGAGGCAAAAACGCCAAGCAGTTCACTTGGGTCCTCCTCCTCAAGGCCCACCGTGCCGCCGGCTGCCTCACCTCCCTGGGCTCGGCAATGTTGGGCCTGGCCTCCGCCATACGGCGCCGCGTCGCGTCCGGAAGGACAGACACCGACGGTGACGGTGACGACGCCGACAGCGAGCCACGTGGCGGCGGCAGAGGGCACGAGAGCCCGGCGGTGAAGTCAAGGTTCTATTTCTGCATCAAGCTGTTTCTGTTGCTCTCGCTTGTTCTGCTGGGGTTTGAGGTGGCCGCGTATTTTAAAGGGTGGCACTTTGGAGCTCCACACCTGCAGCTTCAGTACTTGTGGGAGATGGAGTTTGATGGGGTTAAGGGGGCTTTCGATTGGGTCTATTCCAAGTGGGTTTTGATTCGGGTTGAGTATCTCGCTCCGCCGCTTCAGTTTTTGGCCAATGCCTGTATTGTTCTGTTCATGGTTCAGAGCTTGGATAGGTTGATTCTGTGCCTGGGGTGTTTCTGGATCCGGTTCAAGAAGATTAAGCCGGTTCCGAAAGGCGGTCCTTTGGATCTTGAATCCTCCGAGAATGGCTACTTCCCTATGGTGCTAGTTCAGATCCCCATGTGCAATGAGAAAGAGGTAGCTGAAGTCAAGTTCGGGTTGCTGCTAGTGTGTGAGAGATGTTGTTTTTAACTGTTTCTGACTGTGGTGTTTGGAATTTTCAGGTTTATCAGCAGTCAATTGGTGCTGTGTGCAACTTAGACTGGCCGAAGTCGAGGTTGTTGGTTCAAGTTCTTGATGATTCGGATGACCCGACTACGCAGTTTTTGATCAAAGAGGAGGTCCAGAAATGGCAGAAGGAAGGGGCCAACATTTTGTATCGGCATAGAGTGATTAGAGATGGATACAAGGCTGGCAATCTCAAGTCTGCAATGAATTGTAGCTATGTCAAAGACTACGAGTTTGTTGCCATTTTCGACGCTGATTTTCAGCCCGCTCCTGATTTCCTCAAGAGAACAGTCCCACACTTCCAGGTACCAAATTGGCATTGCTGCTGATAATTGTCTTTGTTGTGTTGTAATCTATGCAATTATCATGAAGACGGACACACACTGGTTTTAATAAGAAAGTGCAGTTAGTTAGCATTTGTTAAGATAACGATAATGATTACAATAAGTTAATAAAGATTGTAACTTTTGGTGACATTTTCAGGACAATGATGAACTTGCGCTGGTGCAAGCTAGGTGGTCCTTTGTGAACAGGGATGAGAACCTACTCACAAGGTTGCAGAACATTAATTTGACATTCCACTTTGAAGTCGAACAACAAGTAAATAGTGTGTTCATTAATTTCTTTGGGTTCAACGGGACAGCTGGTGTGTGGAGGATAAAGGCTCTCGAGGACTCTGGTGGATGGTTGGAGAGGACCACTGTCGAGGACATGGATATTGCTGTCCGTGCTCATCTTCATGGCTGGAAATTCATCTTCCTCAATGATGTTGAGGTAAATTTTCTTTTGGTGCCAGTTATCTGTGGTAGAAGTAAAATCTTGCTCTGTTGTAGTTGTGGACTAATGGTTAGTGCGTCTTTCTGTATGTGTGCCTCAGTGCCAGTGCGAAGTACCTGAATCTTACGAAGCTTACCGGAAACAACAACACAGATGGCACTCGGGACCTATGCAGTTGTTTCGCCTATGTTTACCCGATATCATCAAATCCAAGGTATATACTTTCTGCACTATTTGTTTCCTGCTTGTCCGAATTGCCTTTGTTTTGCTTGTGTAGGGTTTGTGGTGAATAATAGTTCACTAATATATATTTGCTTGTCACATACAGATCAGCATTTGGAAGAAATTCAATTTGATATTCCTCTTCTTTCTGCTCAGAAAGTTGATATTGCCCTTCTATTCTTTCACCCTATTTTGCATAATTCTTCCCATGACAATGTTCATCCCCGAAGCTGAGCTCCCAGCATGGGTTGTGTGCTACATCCCGGCAACCATGTCATTCCTCAATATCCTCCCGGCCCCAAAAGCCTTCCCTTTCATTGTTCCTTACCTTCTCTTTGAAAACACTATGTCAGTGACCAAGTTCAATGCTATGATATCTGGCCTATTCCAGCTCGGGAGCGCATACGAGTGGGTGGTCACCAAGAAGTCTGGGCGTTCCTCAGAGGGTGATCTTGTCTCCTTAGTCGAGAAAGAGCCAAAGCATCAGAGGGGGGTCTCGGTTCCAGACCTTGCCGAAATGAAGGAAGAAATTCGACAGCAGGAGAAAAAGGCTAAGAAGAAGAAGCATAACAGAATATACACAAAGGAGCTGGCTTTGGCTTTCCTTCTTCTAACGGCTTCAGCTCGGAGCCTGCTGTCTGCTCAGGGCATCCATTTCTATTTCTTGTTGTTTCAGGGAATATCATTCCTGCTGGTTGGTTTAGACTTGATTGGTGAGCAGGTTGAGTGAGTGAAGACAACAAGAAAGTACACGTTAAAGTCTTTGTAGAGATATATGGATATGGATGATGATCTAAAACACAGTTACCACAGGCAAGAAGGATGGAAACAACCACGAATAGTTAAGCAGAAAACTCGAGAGAGAAGAGCAGTGGGGAGAAGATTGTAGAGGGGGGAGACTCCAAGACTCCCCATAGATTCAACCCAGAAAAAAAAAAAAAAATGCTAATTGGACAATGGTTGTCATCCTGGAGAAGTATAGGGTACGAAGTAGGGGATGCCGTTCAATCTTTTTTTGATGTTTTCTTAATTCTTTTGTTTGTAGCAATTCTTTTGTACGAAAATTTGTCCTTCAAATTATCAAACACAATTTCTTTACGTTTTTGAGGCAGTCATGTTAGTGATGCTTTTACAAGGATGCCCCAGAGTTCTACTATCTTTAGAGATTCACACATTTCAACAACTGAAAAGGATGTATTCATCGCTATTGGCACGAAGTTCATACATAACCCAAATTGGTTACACAACCAAAGATGATCAACTGTGCTTTTTCCTATAAATGTTCATAAAACAATGGAAAATTTATGAACTGAAACGGACTTTGATTGATTTCCCTTTGTTCTCATTCAATTCAAGGTTACAAATAGACTTGAAAAGTTTCTTAATATAGTTGTCTTTATTCTCTATCTGTGATAATAAGCAAAGCTCAACCAGTTGGAGACAACAAATCCAAAGATAAATGTAGGGAAGTCTAATTTGGTGGAGATGAAGATAAGATTGAAACTTAACGATCAAACTCAATCTTAGATAAACATAAAATGATATTCTTCAACATTCTTACCACAAGATAGCTCAGATGGTTGCTGCTTCAGTAACTAGATGTTGAAACCACCATAGGAGAACGCAGAGACTTGTTTACTATCTATAATTTCTGTACTCTTTTTTATGCAGTGGGTTTCAACTAAAAGAAGATTGCTTTGCCTTGTATGATACAAGTCTCTGGGCATTTATCTTCTAATCTACCAAGGCGGTTGAGTTTGGATAGCTAAAGAAAAGGCCAAAATCCTAGTCAATTTTGTTTTTAATCTCTCTGTTTTTATTTAGGGAAACTTATTAATTTGTTATATAATGTCAAATGCAGATCTGCCAATGCATTACTTCAACTTCGGTGACATACTGAAGATTTTTATAACAATTTCATCACTTCTGAAAAGAAAAAGAACAAACATTAACAACTAAAAACACTTGGAGAAACACAAATCATAATCTATTGCAACAGAATGGAGAAATTTCTTACATGAATATCAAATCAATCTGTTACTCCATCTATTTGCTTATCATGGTGCACTCTACAAAAAACAATTCTTCCAAAGATTCCCCCAAAAGCTTTCATGCATGGTCCTATTCTACAACACCAACAACAAACAATCATCTTCTTGACCAACCAACTCTTGCTTTCTTGCCTGATTATACACAGTTCGGGGTATAACAAGTCATCTTCTTCTGCTAAAAATTCGAAGAACAAACAATTAAGAACTGAGAACCCTATACAACTGAAGATATCTCTTTCTTTTCTCTAACTGAGTCAAATACAGTTAATGAAAATTTGAATCCTTGATGGGAGGGAGTTCACCCCCAATATCTGTTCCAGAGATTATTGCTCCGGTTTCAAGCGGCTTGCTGCAGATGAAAATGAAAAGGATCTCAAGATTAGAAGAATCCCATACAAAAATTTCAAATGATTGCAAACATGAAGTTTGTGCCGCTTACCATTTTGTCCCAAGCTATCAATATTCGAACTCGAATCAAAACCCATATGGAATAGACCTTGGAGCTCATTGTCCAATACAGTCTGCAACATTTTTTATGACCTTAAATTAAATGTTTTCGATAAGCAAGAGAATGAGGGCAGCCATTAATATTTGAAGATTTTTATATTACCTGAGGCAAGGAAGGAAATTGTGGAGCTGTAATTGGCATATTTTGCAAGTTTCCCTGGAAAATACCATGAGGGTATGGGTGAGAAGAGTTCATTCCAGGACTAAACCCGAAAACAGCTCCACTGCCATTCCGTGGATTCATAATCTATACAGAAGGCAAAACTGAGATTAGTTTTTTGTTTGGCAAATAAACCAAGATGAGTTCAGTTAATGCTAATGAAGAGTTTTTTGTTTGGCAAATAAACCAAGATGAGTTCAGTTAATGCTAATGAAGAGTCTGACGTAATTGACAATTTTTTATTAAGCACTGGGTTGAACTTACATCTTTTGATAGAATCCGTTCTATATCAATGTTCACTTCTGGATTTACTGTTGCGAGTTTCATTGACAAAAACTGAAACATAAAATAAAATCAAACCATCACTAAATCATAGAACATTAGAAGCTAAAATGCATGCAATTGGCCTAAATTCAGTTATAGTTATCCTGTATAGTTAGAATAAGTTGCAGTGAATCCATATAAACTTGCAGGCTTAAATTTCATTACAAAACATAGAACCAATTCCATCAGAGACTGAAGAACAGCATACCTCAACTTGCTGTTGCAGAGATTGCACATAGTTGATGATCTCATCAAGCATTACAGCCTTCCCAGTTATCTAAAATGTTAATTGGTACAATACCGATCAGTTTCTTATATCAATTTAAAAGACCGATCAGAACATTCACCATCAAAAAATATATATACCTTATTGCACCCTGGAACAAGTTCTTGAAGCAATCTCATCCTCTCACTAATCTTTTCTCTTCTTACCTGCAAGCAGAAAGTTTTAATCCCTCAAGAAATTAATATTAAATAGAAATTCCTTCAACTATAAGACATAGTAAGGAGAACATACCCTTTCTGCAAGGCTATGACTATTTGTAGCCTGGCCCCTTCTAGCTCTCACATGAATGTAACTATCTTTTGCAGCATCTCCACTTTGAGAATTCTCTTTAGTCTGTTTGCCCGCCTGCTTACCACGCAAATTTGCAGCTGTGTTTTCTTCCAGTTTGGTTTTTTTCTCATCTTGTTCTTTCAGGTAATCAGAGCTTTCCCCAGACATATCCTTGTTAAGCTCCCCTTCAGCATTCTACATACACAGATAAAATAAAATAAAAAGCAATTAATATCAATGGATCACTGTCCTAAGGAAAAACAGAATCATCAATATCCTAACTGATAGTCTGATACTAGTACAGGATAGCTTAATTTACCTTATTTGGACTGGATTCAGGAGCTCGCTTCCTTCTCTTGCCATTAGGTGAAGATCCTAAAGCACCTTCTTCCGATACTTGGCGATCATCAAGCGATTGAGTGCCCATTGTTGAAGTCCTATCAGTGGCCCCATCCCTGTTTGGGTTATAGTTTGCAACACACCCAGGGTTAGAAATCCCAGCACACTCAGGCAGGCCAAAAGAACCCACCATTTCTGAGAAGCTCCCACTTCCAAAACATGGAAGCTTTGGAACCATCTCAACATAACTCGAATCAGATGGATATTGAACAAGATGGGATGTGCTACTCATTCCCTGAGTTTCCATTGCTATGGGGTAAGGAGGATTGGTAAATTCACTCTGAGAAGCAACTGAGGAACCTCCAAAGTTATCACTCTGACTCAATGAAACAAGTGGATCCCAACCAGAACCAAAGAAAGGGTCAGGTGCATTTGAAGGCTTAAAAATAGAGCCTGAACTCATTGCCATTCTTGAAACCTTTTCAGGCAGTGGATTGGTGCTCATCCCTGAAGAAGGACAATTCAGACTACCCTCATTCCTATGTTGGAACCCCATATCCTCATTGTCATGACTACCCATTTTGGAATTCCAAAGCTTAAATCTCCAAAACTCTGGAGTCCAGCTAAACAGTACTCAAATGAACCCCTTACTCAAGAGCTGAAGCAGACCGGGGCTATAACTAGAAATGGAACTTAAGAAATATATGAAGGAAAAGGCAAAGGTTCTGGCTTTGACCAAAATTGACTGGTGATATCTTGCAGACTCAACAAGGAACAAGCAACCTTTGCAGCTTTATAGACCTGAGAGGGTGCTAAAGTAACAGATGCCTCTGGTTGCAGCATCCCATGGACACAAAGTATAAATCCTGTGCATAAGGCATAAAATCTGATATGGCACCAGCTACACTGAACTCTCTTCCTTTCAAAAACCCTAGGATCAAGCTTACTCAAATGCAGTGAAGAAAAGAAAAAGGAAAATGCAACCCACAGACAAGAAAAGTGAACCTTTCAGAGCATAAAGTAGACAGGGACAAACAATGACATTTGCTAAGTAACAGCTCACCAGACTAAGAAAAAAGAAAGCAGATTCCCTTTTTCTCTTTAAACAAGAGGGAGGGAGAGCTAAATCTCCATATCCTCAACTCAATCAAACATCAATCTGATTGATGGAAAGGGCCAAAGGTGGTTTGAATCTCTTCAACTATGACCACAATTGGGGAGAATCACTCCCAGCTTCAGGCAATGAGTATTATAATGAAAATGGGGATGGTTTCCAACCAAGTGTAAGTCTTGAATCAAAACCCAATAAACACCCAGAAACAAGAAAAAGGAAAGTTACAGAAACCCTTTAGATGGGGGTCCAAGAAAGATAAAGGGCATCAAATTCTACTTGAATTGTGCAAGAACTGAAAATGGGACAGGGTTTTAGCAGTCCCCTTACTTGGGCATTTGATTGTAACTTTGAAAAGAATCAAATGCCTTGGATAAATGCCAGAGGAAAAGCCCAATTTCACCAATTAGGTATTTTTGCATAAACAAGACACAAAGCATCAAAATTCCCAAGTTTTTATAGATCACAGACAATGTAGGGGAGCTATATGGCTAGAAAGAGACACAGGGAAGAAAGAGTGAGACTTTGCTTACCTGCCCAAGTTAACAGATGACATGGTATGATTTTAAAAGACAGAGAGAGAGAGAGAGAGACTAACTACTGCCAACTGCTCTTGTTGGAAAAATTATTACACAACCTAATAATCTCTCTTTCCCCTTCCACACCTTTACTCTCTCTTTACTTTGAACTTTTCTTTCTTTTACAATAATTTTGAAATTATAATAATCCCCTCTCTCCCAATCTCCCCCAGTATTTTTCTTTTCTTTCTCTCATTAAAAATTAGGAGATGTGCTTCTCTTCAAGGCCAAGCTTGCTTGCTTCCATCTTTGACAAAATCCTTTCTTTTTTTTACTGACACACTTGCCAACTATTCTAACAGACCTCTCTTTGCTGTTACACACTCATTTTTCTCAGTGCCAACTAACCTCTCCTTTTATTTCTTTTGAGAAAAACCTCATTATGCTCCTAACCTCCATCATCCTCCATCCACATCATTGCCCCGTCTGTGGGCCCCACCCCATCTCTCACATTGACATCCACCCAAGGGCTCCACATGACAGGTGTAGCCCTCTCTGTGGGGATGCAGGGGAGTAGGGTGTGCCTGCAGAGCAGGGAACAGTGGCCTCAGTTTGATTTAAGGTAATAGAATACAAATGGGGTAGTCCTTGTAGTCTTTTTCTTTTTACTTTGGAGAGGAACACAAGGAATAATGGAATCTAATCATCAATTTACCTCCTTGTCCTGGTACGGTTTTCCAGCTCGGAGCCAACCAACCCGGTCAAACCAAATTATCTGGTCAACTCTGGTTGTGATCTTGCTGGCTTGGGAAAATTTAACCAAAAATTATTCCGATAATATCGGGCTAATTTCCTCTACCAGGGGTCGTGATCCGGTGTGACGCACGTAAATCTAGAAATGAGTGTTTAAGTATTGTTTAAAAAACAATGGAGTGTGAATAGGGTTTTCTGGGAAGGGACCCAATGGAAGTACTGGAAACAAAATTAAAATAGGTAGATACGATGAGAGGGATGGTGTACCTAACTGATCAAATGTGGGAACTCACACTGAAGTATACCTCTCAGTTCATTTCAGAGTGGGGTTGTGGAGGAGAACAGGATCTTGTTCTTCATAATTATTAAATTTTTTGTTCTTAAGGAGATTTGATTGGTATATAAAGTGATTAATGGAAGTCTAATTTGACTTAGTTTAGAGTTTCAGCAAGTAAAATCGTTCAATATTTTTTTTATTATATTAGAGGCGATAGAACTTTGATTTAGTATAATCGAAACATAGTTTTTCACGTTATACCATCACTTAAACTAACTCTAAAAATTAAAGTATCCAATATTTAACATAAATTAGTGTATGCATCCAAGACATAGACAATGAGCATGACGCATTGGAATAAAAGTACTCTAGCGCTCCTCATTTTAGTTTAAGTTTGAACACACTTCTACTTAATTCTACATCAAGCTCAATGGCTTTAGGGTACGAATTTTAGGGCCCCTCATTTAATTTTTTTTTTCTTTTTGCGTATGAATTTTCCTGCAAATGACAGATTTTAGACAACTTCCTCATGAAAAATGTTTGGAATCCAAAACCCCACAAATAGTATGAATCACAATAATTCAAGTTGAGTGTCACATTCATATGCAAAAGCATATGGAGCTTATGACATTTGGAACCGATTAGAACACATACATTGTATCAGGTCATTTTCATTGGAGTTTTAATTTTAAACGTATTACTATTCATTCAAGTTACATGAGCAAACCCGGAACTCATTAACTCGAGTAATGTTGCATCTGTTAAACATTAGTGAAGTGAAGAGCAGCAGAAATTGCTTACAAATAAGCAACATCATAATAAAATGATAGTAATTAGTAGATTAATAAACAAGCTACAGAACCAAAAGAGAAAGAGACTTAATCACGCGTGAGGGCATGCATTGAGGTTCAGGTGGGACTTTGTTCTTAAATCTAATCCAGATGGTCCAACAATCCATAAAATTGTGGTCCAAATCTGATTAGCAATGATGGGATTGATACCTAAGAGTAAGAGGAGACGAATCTCACAAGATCTAGCCCCCAATTATATAATTAACAACTCTCTAAACCCGAAATTATCTGCATAAAAATATTGCTAATATCTGCTTTACTTAGTTCACAACCCATGCTTCTTCTCTTTTTGGCCTCAAAGATTTATACTTTCAAAGAAAAGCTTTTCCCTTCTTTACATAAAAGTTGCCACCCCCCCTTCCTTTTTCTAGTTTTTACAGAAGCAAAACCAGAAGACGTACACTTCCTTCTTCTTCCATGTAAGAGAACCCAAAAACACCAGCTTCTACATTATTATATTAGACGCAGTTCAAGTACAATTCATCAAGAAGAACATTAAACAAATTATGGCAGCAGCATTATGAGTAAAAATCATTAGCTCATTTTTCTTCGAACCAAAAACTAGAAGCAAAGCATGCGCAGAAGAGAAGTAATGATCATCCTAATTTAGATATGATGTAACTCATCGAAACCCATGACGACAGACCATAACAATCATTTTAGCTAATTCTCTACAAAAAGATAGGTCGTTTCTCTATCTCATTTCTTAAGCTGTATGGAGAAAAGAAAATCCAGGAGCAGATAATTATATATATATATATATATAGATCGATTAGAATCTTAGCTTTGTGTATTTAGCATAATGATGACCAGTTAGAACTAAGCTGAGAACATATTCCAGGTACGTATAGAAGTTCTAGATGATCAGATTATATTCGTGCCCAAAAGAAAATAGTGACCCCTATCTATTCCATCAAAATCACAGCACAGTGCCACAGTACATAAAAAGATTATTCATATTATGGATCTATCAGTAGAGCCTAGTATGTCTTAGACGTCTTCTTCATTCTCATTCCCAATGTGTCATAATTCAATCCACCACAAGTAACAGTGTATGACCTTTTTTTTCGCTTGTCTTCGACTACTAAGATATGCCCTAGCTATTATTAGGGTTCTTTTTTTCCTGGACTTCTTCAATTAGATTATCAACAGGTTCAGAGTCTCCTTGGTATCCGATACTTTTGGATGATTGGCTCATTGCCAAAGCATCAAATTCAAACATAATAGGACGGTGTACATGAAATGCCAAGTGCAACCCACCAATATTATTAGCTAAGATTTCTGCTTATCTTAGCCAGAAGAGCAGCCTGAACCACCAAAGCATTCCCCATGAAAAGCCATAGATTTATGTGACAAACTGAATCAATGGAGTGTTGTTAGCAGCAACAAAATGAAATAAAATTGGCAAGTAAAGTTAGAACAAGACATTTCCGCCAGTTTTAATAAGGCCTTTACCATATCACTAAGCATATTCTAAAATGGGGCACTAGTAACCCAATAACCCTGATGGTTCTGTTGAGCCTATTGCCATTCATAACACTGGAAGTCCACCGGACTTTCAAAATTAAACCCAAATCAGAAAAACAAAATGGGCCAAATGGTGCCATTTAAAGGACTATGGCTCATGGTCAGGAAGGACTACTACATCAACTTGGGTTCTGAAATGAATGCCCAAGGCTTTTCTGGTTACTGGTCATGGATCAAACCTGGAGAAGAAAAGGAATATGGTAACAAAAAATGAATCATTTAATCTGCAGCAGATAATGGACGTGAGTGAGAGCAAAAAGCTTGCTGGTGAGTAAGTTTCAGTAACTCAGTAGAGAAAAAGCCAAGGGACAAAACAAATTAAATCAAAACAAACCATAAGGTAAGTGATTGTGTTGATATTTTTTGACGGTGACAATTGCACCCATTAATTTTCTTGGGTCCCTGCGAACCAGCGTTGTACCTGTCTGCTTCCTATATGAATGGTCTCACTATAAAACACAGGATCCTGTAAACTTGCCTGATTGATTTTATGTCTCAATTCTAGCTTCAAAGACAAAATGAAAAAACCAATTAAAAAAGGCAAAAAAAATAGTACTGTCTTTGGAAAATTTGGATACTGGTGCTACTTGATATATTTCTATTAGAAGCTCAAACAAAATCATAAAGTAGAAAACCCAGATGGATAAAGGGGGGAAAATTGCAGTAATGTGGTATTGTGGTTAGTGACATTTATGAAATTTGATACATATATTTCAAAAGCCTGAGAGGCTCTGAACAGTTGGGGCCAAGATGAAGATAAGGCTGAAGCATTCATCTACTCTCTTAAATTTGATGGACAGAAAATAAAGCCAACTGAGTTTGAAATCCTCAATTCCAGAGCTGCATTACAGCCAAGTATAAATCTTTCATCCAGAAGCATAGCACTAAGGCAGGGTCACATGAGGTGCAAATTGAAAGAAACAAACAAATTATAGAGGGAAGAGTGTGGTCCAAATAAAAAATGAGGCTGGTTCAATTTTTTCAGTTTTGTAGGTCTCCTCGGGAGAAACAGGAGTCCTGTATAGGGAGCAATGAGAGTGGGTATTGACTATTTTTATCCCATGTCAATTATTATTCCAAAGCTAGTTTTAACATTGAGAAGAGAGAAGGGTCCTTTCTTTCCTTCAGTGTATCCAATTTATTGGATGGATAATCACAGCACCTGAGATGGGTCACCATCTCATTGAGCTGTAAAACCTGCATAATATGCAGTTTGATACCGTTCATAGCAACTCTTTCTCCAGCTAAAGGATTTTGGGACCATATTCTTGGTTATATGTGCTTTGGACTTTGGATGATGGATAACAAATATATCCAAGAACTACAACGTGGGGATCTTTCTCAATCTTGTCTTGGATTTGATCTGTATAGTTCGTATGTTTGTGTATATATCCCAATTTTCATTTTGACCAATAAAAATACCAGATACTAATTAATTAGGCCAACATAACTTGTTTAGGAAGTAAGTTTTGTGATCAATTAGCTAACAAGTGTCCTAAAAAAGTAGAAAGTTTGGTACAGTAATATCAAAAAGCTCACTGCATGAATGAATATCATCAAATGCATGAGCAGTTACGAAATTGAATTTTGAGGAATAAGTGATCCTCTACCAAGTTGCATTGCATTGATAACTATGAGGAAAGTCTCAAAGGGTTGGGTGAAAATTTAATAAGCTTGCTATATGGTTTTGCAGTACTAATGTACTAAAGGTGTCATTTCTTCGTATTGTCCCTTTCCGTGGTTTCATCTTAGAACAATATTTTTTTTTTTTATTAACAGAAAGAAAACAAGAAAACAAACTACAACAGAAAATCTCTACAAACACCCTCTCCCAGCTGATTCAGATGGGCTAGATATTGTGAAATTATTGGAGTAGATTATAGCCATATAGTAGACGAGGAAGTTTAATGTTGAACCTAGTATATATGTACTGTGTCGTATTCTTGATGATCTATATGATTTGTGGCTTGGGCTAAGCCAGCACAGATCAAATCATATGTATGCAATGCACCTAGATATATAGTACCTATGATTTGGTTCTTATTTAAACACATCTGCTTGTTTGAACTTTATTTACCTACCTTGATCACATCCACATGGTTTCACCTTCTATATATACCATATCCTAGCTTCTCTGTTTGATCAACTGACTCTGTTTTGAGCTATTCCAACCTGTATACAACCAGGAAGGTCATCATAATTGTTGACTAATCTCAAAGAGGGTTGAAAAATTGATACTAGTGATATGATCCTTTCTTTTCCTTTGTTAAACTTTTTCAATAAGAGGTACCAATTGCTTTGCAATTTTTTTCCACACAGACAAATTTGTAATCTTTTTGACCATTGAATTCTGTTGTCATTTCTGTCAACTCTATATATGCTGCTGTGGGTTGTTTCCCTCTTCAATTCTATGCCTCTCTGTCTATGTCCTGTCATGGATTTCTCACCTTAAATGAAAATTGGTTTTGGTTTCCACTGTTTTCAAAAGTTCATTGACAACAGGAAGCAGTCCAAAACTCTAAATCTCTATGCGGACATAATGTGAATCTTAAGAAAGTCATTCAAGTCATAAAATAAAGTAGTTGAGAGTGTTCAATAAAACATGGTTTAAGCGTATCGAGAGTAATAAAAAAAAAAAAGTAAATAGGTTCGACAAAGTTTGTAAAGGCTTTGTTGTAGTGTACAATTAACAAAATATGGTTCTCTTATAATAAACAGCTTATTGAAATCATGTTTCACTAGATTCTATATAAGAAGTGATGCGAATTTCCAAAGTAAGAGCAAGTTCACATGTTGGGTCACCGAGTCACTTACTATTCATTGTTTTTTAGTGTATATTTTCAATATCTAGGTCATGAAATACACTGTGTCTATGACCCAGAACATGAAATACGCTGTAATCGTGACCTAGAGGGCAAAACAACAAATAAAAGCATTAAATAGTATGTGACCTGGTAACCCAACGGATGAACTTGCTCTAATGGTTTCGATAAGATATTGAAGAACAATATGAAGGTAATATGTTCATTTGTTTTGGAGGTAATTTAATCTGATGCATTCAAAACGCTTTCATAGATAATGGAAACATAGCTTCCAGCTTTCCCGGCACAAATTCCTCATTGTCCTCTCTTAAAAATTAAAATTAAACACTTTATAGGTCAATACTGCACTCGAGCTCACACGTGAAAGGCAAGCACTTAGAAGTGAGATAGTGAATGATTTCAGTTGAACAAAATTTCTTAAGCAATCCACACCGCGACATGGAATAGCTTTTGAGACAACCATATCTCTTTGGACTAGAATTAAGAAAAAGCTAAAGAAATTTCTAATCACAGCAGACAAAGTGCTTATTAGTAGTGATGAACAAAAAATAAGCAACTGAAATCATAGTCTCTCTCTCTCTCTCTCTCTCTCTCTCTCTTGAATGACCCAGTGGGAGGGAAGGAATAAATGTTTGTTGCTTTGAGGAAAGCTGAAATACTAAAGGGGAAGGAATAGAATTTGCAATGATAGTGTGTAATGCAGATTGATGAGCACGGATGAGATTGGTGTAGTCAAAGCAAAGAGTTGTATTGCATTGCATTGCACGTACCCTTTAGGCTTTTGCATTATTGGGAAACATTGAGCTGGTTTTGTACTTAACGAGACAGGACCGATAAAAAGTTTGAAAAGCAATTTCAATTATGGAAGGGCCACTTCTATATTAATAACCAAAACATCATTTCATGGAAATTTAATCATTAGGGCCTCCTTTTAATTCCCTCCATATTGCACATAATACTCTGCTGATAATCTGATATGAGCCAAAAGGTTTGGTTTGAAAAAGTTTCTTACACTTGGTTACAGACAGATGACTGGAACCCACCTTTGTCTTTTGATTAAGCCCAACTATCCTCCACTAAACTCTTGAAATAAAATAAAAGATCAACATCCCCTTTTCTAATTTTCTCCCCCGTAAACACTAAAACCCACCAATTTCTACCCTTTTCCTTGATCATGCAAAAACTTTAAGACATTTCAACCTAAGCTTTCTAGGTGTCACTCCAAGCAGCAAATAGAGGCAAGTGAGACATGGAAATGGCAGCTGCAGGCCTCAACTGAGCTGATGGGAACCAAGAGCTAACAGCAGCAGCAGTACTTGGACTTACGAACTTTGATGCCATTGGAGGTTTTGCAAACAGCATCGTGGGGCCTGATTTGTCAGGGCTATCTTCTCTGGAGCTGCTCAGACTGGTCACCAGCGACGAAGGATTTGAAAAATGAGCACTGGCTTTAGCTGATTCATCCATCAACTGCTGGCTAGAGTTCACTGATTCAACGCGAATGAGGTCTTGCAATGCCATTGAGAAAGATGCAGCACTTCTGTAATTCCCTGAAGACATTGATTTTTGATCAAGTGTTTGAACACAAGTAGCAGCAGTTGCTTCTTGTTGCTGTGCAGCTTGGTACAAAGCCATTTTCCAATCTGAACTATTCCCATGACTATTTTCGGGTGTATTGGCTTCCACATTGTTCTGTGCTGGTGAGTTGTACTCAATGACTTGATTGTTAGGTTCAACCTCCTTGTTACGCCTAGCGAATTCTCCAGCAAGCAACGTATTACTGGCCATGATTTTCTCAACATCATATCTGGTAATGTCAAAGTTGGTGACTGCATTTACCCCACGGAACTTGATTGCAGCTATGTCATAAGCTTCGGCTGCTTCCTCTTGGGTGCCTGAAAGTTCAATTTCTTATTTTGTGAGGATCTATTCGAAACTACATTGATTGAAACTTTGCCATCAAAATTGTATTTTATTTTTAGCTAGGAAGTGTTTGTTGGTCCTCTTTATTATCTAGTCTGAGATGAACAGCCTTAAAAAGGCTCATTTTTACAGTGCCAAAGCAGAATACTTCAGCCTTAAAAAAGTGTGGGAACAGAGGCGCCATAAAAAAGAGTCCTTTAACTTTGGAAAAGTGATTAATCACAGCAAGAGCGCTTATGGAATTAAGAACATGACATAAAACTAAAGAAAATATGCAAACAGATAAAAGTATTTTCGTTTCTCCTCAAAAAAAAGAAAAAATGCAAACAGATAAAGAAATAAGAACTTACCAAATGTACCAAGATAAAGGTCCTTGTTTCCTGCGACCCTGCCAATTCGAGCTTGCCACCTCCCATGCTGGTGATGTCTGCAGAAAACCAAGAATATGATTAGTCCAAAAAAACTACATCCACCTTAAACCTTGGGGTTTGTGTTTCAATGGAAATGAAAAACCAGCAAAACCTTGTAACTCCTCGGTAAATTGAAGCTCCCCTTGAAAATCCACTGCTTTTCCTGAAGAAAAAAAAAATGTACAAAAACTCATCAATACTATTCTTTAAGATAAGAAACACATTTATAAGACTAATCATAAACTCTACCTCCTCAAATGCGCAACGTACTCTTGCCGGTTCATATTCTTCATTTCTTCAATTTGTGTTGTGTAATCATCCAACTGCCAAAAGAGACCAACAGAATCAAATTTCAGCCAGTAAAATCTTCCACAAACTGATAGTAAGTTCCATGAGTTGAACCAAATTTACATACTGGGAAATTTATGTGGGTTGAAGAGCCCCAGTACTTAAGAGCAGCAAGATCATATGCCCTTGCAGCTTTCTCTTCCATATCATATCCCCCTGCAGTTGGTTCAAATTAATAAAGTTTAAGAATAACAAAGGATGATTATTAAAATTAAATTCTTCACTATTTAGGACAAAAGCCTTACCAAGATAAACTGCATTATTTGATTGGAATGGCATCCAGCAGCAGCATAAACACGACAGGTAAGAATTAAATAGCACAAGTCAGATCAGCACAGACCAAGTAGGGACCAAAAATTGCAAAAAAAACACTAAACAAAACAAATACTTCCAAACGTGTATACTACGAGTTCTATTTTCATGTTTGTGATCGACCAACCTTGCCTTCCTTTTCTGGTTTGCCCCTCCTTCTTGCAACTGTTGTCCCATAGATGGGCTTCATATCTACCGGTCCATCTATGCCTGGTGTGAGTAATGATTAACAAAGGGTCACATAAACATTCAAAACAAAAACAAAAACAAAATTTTGACTACCAGTGAAATTGAAGGAATTAACTGGTTTGAGGAGAAACCCTAACCTTGTGACTCCTCTATACTGTGAAGTTCTCTGCCCAAATGTGTCAATGGACTTTCTGTGCACTGGCTGCTTTGTTTGACTAAGTTTACCAGAACCTCTCTTCTTGGTTTCCATGGCTAGACACTCTGTTTCAGTGGGTGAGATCTGCCTTGGAGCCGTGACACAGCTGGACTGAGATCCGGGGCTCATGGACAAAGTAAGAGATTGTAAATCTCCACACTGCATTCCACCATTAACAGACCCAGAACCTCCTCCATTGTCCAAGCTGCTGTTACTGATGTGTTGTTGATTCAAAGCATGATGAGCAGCAGAGTACTGCCTAGTCACCCAGTTCTGGGTCATTTGGTGACTATCAGAGCCTACAATGTGGGCTTGCTTAGAGGACTCTTCCTCCATTTGAGTTTGGTAAGCTCCAGGGAAAGGAATTCCAGAGTAGTACTGTTGCTCTGCCTCTGCATTTTCATTGTAATACAAGCTGTCTAAGCTGAGAGCCATTGCCACCTCTCTTTGATGGGTTCCATAGTCATGAGCTCCCATGCTTGCTCCTCCTAGAAAGTCCTCGAGTTTTGGGGACGAGTTCGGCACCATTCCTGTTCACACAGAAATCAAACATTTCAGAAATGAAACACAGAAGATGAAAATATGTGTGCAATTTTTGAAGCAGAGTGAGTACCTTCAGCTTGTGAGCGAGTGAGAGCTTCCATGATGCAAAGAGACCCATCTGACTTGAGTGGCATTACAGTCAAGGGAGAGTGAAACCCACCATTTTCATAGCAGAGTGGGGTCAGATTGTAGAAGCTACTTGGAAGCTGAGCTGAAGCAGAGGAGGACTGTGCTTGTTGATGATTGTAGTGTTGATGCGGGTCAGAAGAAGAAGTGACCTCCATTTTCATGTGGGGAGCTGAGAGTGAAAACCCCAACCAGTTGTTGTTGTTATTGTTAATATGGCTTCCATTGTTGTTATGACTATGATCATTTATGGGCTTCATCTTCTACTTCTGCTTCTTCCTTTCTCTGTTCTCTCTCTCTCTCTCTCTCTCTCTCTCTTCCTTTTCTAAACTTCTAATTACTCTCACTTCTTCTTCTAACTTCTAAGCTTAGCATTTGTAAGGCAGCAACTCAATCATTGATAGCAAATAAACTATTCATCTCCTACATGAAGGAATGAATAAAAACTTGGGCTTTTTTGTTGTCTAGCAATTCTGAGGATTTTCCTTCATCCAATACCTACAGAACCCTCTTAGTTTCTCTCTCTAAGGACAACAAAGCCTGTGGTCTCTTTAAACCTAAACAAAAAGAATGAATATATATGATCATACGAAGCAAGTAAACACGCCATGCTGGAGAGCACCCCAGCATATATCCCATAGGGATCCGTGTATGTGAGAAAGACCCCAACTTTTTTTTTTTTTTTTTCCTTTTTTCCCTTAAACCCTGTCAAAACCCAAGATCCAATATTAAGTCTTCCTCATTACCCAATAATAACCCAGAAATTATAATACTGTGAAATTTGTTTGTACTATCTTTCTTTCTTGTTCATTCATTGACAGGAGTCAGAAACTGAGTTGAATCTAGACTATCTATCTAGTGGGTGTGAAACAGCCAATGGGGTGAGAGGAAGGGTCAGGTATCACAAAACTGGGTCTGCAATTGCTTTTATTTTTTTTACAGCCACAGAGCCTAAGATAGATTTGACGAGCAGGACATCTGCCCATCCAGTCACTTCACCACACGCTGGTACAGCTTTTGTGCCCCTCATAGTATCTTACATTCAATTTTCAGAATCTAAGGCTTCCCCATTCATTTCAAACTTTAAAAACTGCTCCAGTTTTGGTTCACACCCTTTAGTTCTTTTCTTTCCTTTTCTTTGTTTTCTTACTATTTCAGTGACAAAGTTGAAAGTTCACGACTTCACGCCTTTCCGATAAATTACAACAATGGAAACTCGATTTTATTTTCTTTTGGCTAAGCACTCTACTTTTGTAAGTTATTAAGATTTTGTTTCCAATTGTTTCTCTAAGAAGTTGTTTTTGTAAGAAAGCACTTTAACCGGAAGCAATGGCTTGTTAGAGAGCGCTTACTAATTTTAATAATAATTCCAAACAGAGCCTAAATTCTAGTTGTTTAGAAAAATTTAGAGTATTGGAATTCTGAAAATGAGAATTAATCGGTTAAAATAATGTTGGTTACCGGAAAGGGGCGATTTGATAGAGATTGGAGTGGATTGTGTGGCTACATGTGATCAGACGGTATGAGATCATCTAACCTTGGACTTTGTTCAATACTTTTTCTGAAATGGTCTGAGGGTCATTGACTAATTAGTCATCAGAATTGGATCCAAGCTAGATTTTCATTTATTTATTGGTTCGTTTTGGCCTGGCATAACATAATGCTCCTATGATTGAAAACTAAAAGATCATAACTGCATTACATTTGACATATTTCTTGGAAATAACGAACTTGGTTAAATTTGTTTCCCATAATTATAATTCGTTTGGACACATTACAGGATCAAACTCGAGCTATCTTCCATATGTGAATGAAGCTAAAATCTGGAAAAAAACCAGATCCACTGAATTTCACTATGGTAGAATTGCAAGAAAGATGGTCTTCGTTTGAATGTACTATAACTTTGTTATGAACCGGAAAATAACGATTTTATTACTAAGTACTCAATTATGTGAATTCCGAGTATCTTATTCACTCAAATAATATTGAATTATTGTTTATATAATATTTTATAAGAACACGACATAACACAAATTGAATGTTACCATTGTTAAAGCATATCTGCTCCCATTATCAAGCTCTTTGTTTGTTAGAAGAAGAGAGACTCAATTAGCCAATTGCTTTAAGTCTTTAACATAGCAAATCAAGTGTTTAGTCAACACCTGCTTCCAGACAAAGATAAAGGGCCGTGGGTCTTAAAATATTCCTGAAATGATTAGTAAAGGCCCCTTAAAGACAAGCTTTTTCCTAAAATTTCATTTAGAATTCTTATTAGATCATCTTTTAGGTTTGATTCTCTGATTAAGTTTTTGTCCTGCTATTCATCCATGCATAAAATTCGTACTCAGTTTCTGTTTCATCACATGCATATATAGATTGAGAGAATTGTTTAATTGCATCTGAAATGGGTCAAAATTTTCTCTTTTTTCTTCTTTCTTCTGCTGAAAATGGCAGGGAGTTGTCCACATAAATCTTTTTTCAGTGATGGAGCCATGGAGGGTTTTCTTTTTGAGTGGGGAATGTTGTGTTAGATGGATCAAAAAGTTTTTCATGGAGAGACAGATTTTCAAATGGAAATGATTTTGTTTTGAACTTTGGGAGATATTAACTTAGTTTTTGGAGGGAAATTTGGTTTTGCCTGTTCTAATTACTGCAAGTAACTGGATTCACTGTCATGCTCTGACTTTTTACTTTTACTAGCCTCTTTACGGTGAAAACTTAAGCAAAGGTGGTACCGTGGTAGGGTTTGGGTGGTCTCTACTAAGTAGAAATAACTTGCAGTAATTAGCTATCAAACAATCAGGTAATAGAAAACTTGAAACTCAGCTAAATGTCATCTAGCTAAGTATGTAATTGTTTTGATAGTGTGTACAGCTGCGTTTAACTGTTTTCTACTGTATGATTTAGCTGCAAATTATTGAGATGTAGTTTTGTCTCTACTAAGAGCTAGCTCATCAACTGCAGCCTAAATCAAGATGGCCAAAGCATTCTGAAACCAGAATTATTTATGTTTAATTGATCATGTCATTATCGTTGATAATGTGGATTAGAATAGAGAAAAGAGCAGGAAAGAGGGATGACAGAGAAACAGAAAAGTGACGATATTGGCAATTTGTATTTTGTTGGTTTCAATTAGTCAGAGATGTGGACCTTAAATCAAAAAGTAGAAAACTGTTAAATGCAGCTGTTTACAGTTGACAAGAAAAAAAAAATGCAGCTGTATACGGTATAAAACAATTACATTCTTAGCTGAATGACATTTAGCTGAGTTTCAAGATTTCTGTTACAGACGCAGCATAATTAGATATATAGCTCGGACATACCTGATTTTTCAAGTATATTCGAACAAACAAATTGTAGCAAAATTATTTCAAATCACATGAGTGCTATTCAGCTCCACTGCAACCACAAAAACTATTCATAACTTTCAACTAAATTTTAATCTTAATTCTACTTGAACCAATAATAACCAACTGATCGAACTTTGAATTCACTAAGTTAGAATGGTGAAGCATTCTAATTCATTTTACCCTCAGATTGAAGTGTTTTCTTTGATGAGTACTCTACATGGGTTATAAACTATAAGTTCAATACAAATATGTATGAAAGCAATGGCTCGATCAGGTACTCTACAATGTTGATTCTAACACTGTACATATAATTTTGCATCCTTGATATGAAACCGAAAGGTTTTTAAGGAGTCTCAGAAATTAAAACACGTAGTACAGTACTACTCTGGAGTTTTGGTGAGACGTCAAAACTAGCCTCCGGTGCATTTAGCAAGTTGTGGTCCATTGTAACTGGTTCCCAAGCTTGAAGCGCTTAAAACTATAACAGTGTACCGCATACCAGACTGGTGGTGTTCTGATGCTTAGACAGAGAGTTAAATGGAGAGCAGGACTTGATGAGAATCACGTGAGACATTGAGAGAGAGAGAGTGCAAAATCAAAACAAAATCTAAGTAAATATCGCCCAGGCAGGCCACATCAGTGACATCACATAAGCCAACAGTAGAAAAACTGGAATTATAATATCACTGGACTCCGTCCCCTCTCTCTCTCTCTCTCTCTCTAAGTACCAACCAGGGCAACAGCTGTGACTCTAGTCTGTCTCATAAGTTATAGTCCCCATCAATTTATCTGTTCAAAAATGCCTAGCTGCCATCAGTCTCCCGACTCTCCCTCCCTCTCTCAGACAGAAATTTTGCATTTCCCTTCCATTTTGCATGCATATAGCTAGCTGCAGCAAATTGATGACATGTCAATATCTGAGGCTGCCTGTCTTGTCACAATCACCCTTAGATTCTCTTCCAACAGATGCTAGCTTCTTCCCCTTAACCACCCCATTAATTTAATTCTTCATTTATAATCGAGGATCGAGATGACATTTTTCTCTGATCTACCCCCTCCGTTCATGAGATAATCCATATAGATGGACACGTGGTGGGAATGACCTATCACTGTCCAATAAGGAGAGTGTACTGTCCAATAAGGAGAGTGTTTTGGGTATTTCACTTTAAAAAATATAGACAGTTTTAAAAGAAATAGAAAATTTATTTTGTTCTCATTAAATGACCGTAAGGCCACGTGGTGGGGAAACCCCCACCTAAGTATTTGCCCCTCCGCCCCCTCCCCTCCCCTCCCCTCCTCCTGGAGGCATGTGATTGCCTAGCTTTTTCATTAGAAAGAAAATCTTTAATAAGGACTCTATCTAGCTGGTGATGTTTTATAATGTTTATGAGTATTAAAAATATTAAAAATTTATAAACATAAATATTTAGATTAGATCAAAATGTGAAACATACTACAAACACTGAATAATCTAACAGTTAATATGTTCCGAGATTCAATGCTTCAGAGAGTGTTCTATAACTTTTGCATCAACCTAATTAGTGAATACTCATATAATATCTCTATACTCCCATAGCTAGCTAGTAAAAGTTTTACAAAATTTTCAAATGCACACTTTATATTTATTTCTCACCATGCATTAGATAGATGAGGCAGGTCGGTAAAGGATACCATTACTAGTTATGACCCCCAATCTCTTAGACACACACAGAGACCCATATGTATGTAATGTACGGTCGAGTCACAGGCGTTAATGTTTTTTTTTTTTTTTTTATGACAGGCTTTAATAGTTTAATGTTTGATGCTGCATTTTCTGGGAAATGAATAATAGATGGGGATGGGTTGATTGATTGATGATTTTTCTTGTGGTTTCGTTTTGCTTGTTAAATGGAACAAGAATACAGAGAAGAAAGCATGTTTCTTTTTATGGTATTTTATGGGTGTTTTTTACTGTGCAAACATTTTTCTGACCACCCCCCACTCTACCCCAAAGAATTTCGTGAAAAAGAAAGCCATCCCCACGCCTATCCAAATTCCAAACCTTCTCCAGTAAATAACCCTACTTGAGGCTTTCATTTTATACATTATGACGATCCATATTTATCTATGTGCTCTTGGAAAGAAAGAACCTGTTCCTCGTGCGAATTTTGTCACAACAGTGTAAAAGGGCACGTGTTGAAATGAAGAGTGTAAAAATTATCCTCCGACAACAAAACAAAAACAAACAAAAAACTATACTTAAAAATTTAATTATGAGTGTATTCAATACAAGATATCTAATCGGCGACTGAAATGAGCAATACCAGGAAGAAAGTAAATGAAAGGGTGAAGATAGGGGCAGTGGGTCCTCAATTGGCAGATTCTGGGGGATGGGACGTCCTGGGCAGCATGAATTATTACAAGAGACGGCTACAGCAGCCTCTTCCTCTATCTAGCACTACACAAATTACAGTATAGCTACGCCTTTTGTAACAGACACACAGACATGTCAAATCTACGTTATTTACCTTCTTTCATTCTTACTTCATTGTTGATTTGTTGTTCAACAACTTTCAACCCTAGTTGATTAGTGGTTATTGACTTATTTTAAACAGCAAGTCCCATTTTGAAGCACATTTTAAGAAGCCTGCCCAATAAGATGCCATCAAACAATAAATCCATAAGTTTGCCCAGTTCCTTAAATCCTATCTATAAGCCTGGCCCTTTTCTTTATATCCTATATCCTATCTATAAGTCAGGCCCATTTCCTTATATCTCCCACAAGTCATGCCCATTTCCTAGGATGGCCTTGTTTCTTCAGTTCAGCCTGTCCAAAAGACTCACTACTCCGACTTTACTCAGCAGTAGAAGCAATGAGTTGTGATAACTTTTAAGGAGGCAGGTCATAGTTCGAACTATATATATTCCCACTCTTGTAAGTTTTAACAATGAGCTAGATGCTTAGAATGAGCAAATCAGAAGATTTCATCATGGGATTCAAAACACTACTCAAGCACAGCACATAACAATTTCGAATTCTCTGCTGATATACCTTATATTTGTAACCACGCAACCAAGCTAAAGATCCTCTATCAAAACACCTTCTCGGCCAAATTATATGGAATACAAAGCATCTATATAAACACATTAGTTGACAGTTGTTAACAGTCAACCAAAGAGCGCACGAGAAGCAGTTTCTTACAGAGTCAATCTATTCTCTTAGCTTTGCACACGACTTCTTAAGTATGAGAAGAGCTGATGTCAGAATCAGTAATCGCCATATGGTACAGGGACATTCAATAACTGATCATCACCATCTTCGCACTAGAGATGTGAGCAACTGCAGCAATTATCCAGTCATTGATTAGGAAATGTATGACAGAACAGGTTTAAGAAACGTCAAAAGAGTGATGAAAGAAATATAAGAGAGGTTGCTCTTAATTGGGTAATTCAATTAGCATAATCAAATGCAAGGGTAATATGTTGAATTTGTCCAGTTAAAGTACATTGTATCTATAACAGAACATACGATTAGAATTAACTTACAGAGCACAACAGAGACAATATTCTCATGCTAAAGGTAGTTCATGACTTATTTGCTTCTAGTATCCTCCATGATTTCAGAATAAAAAGATCACAGGTACCATTTTCAAGATTTTTAATTTCAACTGCACTAAGTTTCTAGGACATAAATTTTACTTACCAACAAAGATCAAAACTTGAAACAGTAAGTTGTAAATATCAACTCAAATTTTCCTATGCAGTGTAAAAGTAAAGACTTATGCACAATGAGCAGCTTCCTGGACATGAGTTCATGCGAGACCCTCTACGAAATAAGTACATGCACCAAAACCTTGCATTTAGAGGGAAATGATAATGATTACAAAGGCAAAACTTCCAACCGAACATTCAAACACATAATAGTTTCGTACCTCAAACAACTCAAACGGGCTACCGCGGCGATATACATCACTCTTTTTGCTCTTATCACCAGGAAGGAATTTATACAGTAACGTCCTCCATCCCAACAGTAGAACAGCAGTGCTCCCCATTGATACCAACACAAAACTGAATGAGGGAATGTGACCTGCTGTTGATGCCCTTATGACTATCCCAAGCTGCCCAACAAAGCATCTCAAGTTTCAGCACGAAAACAAAATGTGCACAAAATACACACAGCTATTAACTAATGCAAATTACTCGAGACTAATGCATTCCAAAGAGGCACAACTGAACGAAGACTGCTAGAGCTAAAAAGAGTTCTTCATATCGAACTAAGAACCAAATTACACCGAAACTATTGAAATGCAATCGAACTATAGGATACAAAATGTTTAAACTTACGGGGATTCCGAGGGCCCATGACTTAGCAGAAGCAGTAACACCCTTGGGCAGACCATTGTTTCCACGTCCGTCTTCCCCAAAGCCTCCGAGGAAATAAGCACTCAAAAACCAACCTGCTCAACCACATTTCCATTTTTCCATCAACATAAAACACCAAAGTCTGAATCTTTTTTCTTCGAAAACAAGTAAGAAAACAGAGAAGCGTTACCGGCAATAAAAGGGTCAGCAGTGCGGAGGGTTTCAAAGTCAAAAACAGGGAAGCCATGACTGAATCTCCCAATTGCAGCGAACGTCAGCAACGCCAGAACATCCCCGCCGGCGAGCAACGCCACCTTACTGAAACACAGCAATCCCAAAATGCATAAGTAAAGTTTCAAGGAAATTAGGGTTTTTGAATCGATGAATTACTGACCCCCATTTTCTGATTCGAGCAGAGGAGCTGGGCTTGTCGAACTGAATCACGCCTTCCAGGGGCATATTCTCGCCGCCGACGAAGGCGGGCTGGTCATTGTTTAACGGCGACGGAGGAGGAGGAGGCGAGGCGGAGGAATTGGAGAGCGGCTTGGCGGCGGCCGGTGAGGTGGAATCGACGCCTCCGTCGACGGCTTTAGCGAGCGTGAGGTTGAGGGACTTGGACGGGTTGGATCTGGAAAGGAATTTGGGTTTTCGGGTCGAGAAGATTGGCGGGTTCGGGTTGGTGAATTTGAGAGGGGGCTTGCGAGAACAGCTGGCCGATAAGGCTCCGGTGGGAGCTTGGCTCAGAATTAGCATCCTTGCGCTTTCACCTGTTTTCTTGGCACCAGGTACTGTGTTTTCATATCAAGCCTGTAACTGCACACGTGCAGTGCACGTGCTGCCTAATTTGACAGAAACCTCTCCCCCTCTCTTTTTTTTTTTTTTTTTTTGGAAGATAATTCGTAATTTTCATGGTTCTACAATTTTTTGGATGAAAGTATTTAGGTTTCCTTTTCAATGATAACTATTTTCTTACCAAAATTGTTGTTCCTTCCTAATTCCCATGCCAATTTTCAGTTATTGTTGTTCCTTCTATGCCAATTAGCAGTTCTCTTCTTTTGGATATGGAGGACCTAATAACGGGGAATCCTGTCGTTCTTTTATAGCACTGGTAAGCTTGTTACGTCAAATGAGGACCAGAACATCTGATATAGGAGTAGGATAAGCGAATATCGAACAATATTTTGTTGAATTATGTAGGTGAAGGAGAAGAAACCGCAAGAATGATATGGGTGAAAAACAAGCAATGCAATGAACCAGCCAAAGCTCCATTTTGAGGATCCGGCCAAGCACCCGGATTCGTATCTCCAATCCATATGGAAAAAAGACAAAATATGCCAATCAATTACAACAGAAAAGGGTTGCAACTTGCAAGCAAGAAGGGGAAAATTTATGTATATTTGTCAACACACATAGAATCACGACTAATCACTTTATGTTGCAGCGCATCCGGTCATGTACCCAGATACATATTCTCAATCCATCTGCCTTTTGTACAAGTGCAAAGAACTGCGCACCTCATGGAGATGTTTCGGTATGTCATTCAACAACAAAAGGGAAAAAGAAAAAAAATCTACATTTTCAACGCAGATTGAAAAACAACAATTCCCAAATAAGACTAATCATTTTTACAGATTAAATCAATCCTGCAAATGCTTAAGCTCCAAAGTCAACTGTCTGAATCATGAATGCATTATATTACAAAAGGTCATCCTGTACGGATAAAATGGTTAGGCTAAAGTCATCTGTCAAGACCTATTTGATTTTCCTCGTCAAGCAGCACCATCAACATCAAATTTCTCCCCTTCAACCCCAGATGACTTCACATCCGCTGGTGCATGCTCACTGACAAAACCTCGCTGATTCACAGCTGGCTCGGACACTCTGTTATACAAGTTATGCCCACCAGCAGCTGCCGCCACCCATCCCCCGCCACTCATGTAGGCAGGATAAAAAGTGTTGCCGTATGGAAACACCCACGCCTGCGGAACAATTGGGGCAATGCCATAAGGAACCCCAGCGTATCCACCCGATGGGTACCAACCGCCATAAACACCTGTTCCACCAGTAAACCCTCCGAAACCATTATACGGTGCAGGAGTAGGAAGAACTCCATATGTAGTAAGACTACCAGTATATCGAGGACGATTACTGCCCGGCTGATAACCCCTCTCATTGTTGCTGTAACTCTCCTCCCTCGGCACAGCCCTCTTGACCTCCACAAACTTACCATTCAACTCATGAAAGTTCTTCTGCATTACATTCTCAACCGACTCCTCTGAATCAAAAGTGATAAAACCAAAGCCCCGAGGGCGGTGAGTTGCGCTGTCCATCATCACCACTACATCAGTCACCCTACCAAACTTTTCAAAGTAATTCTTAAACTCCAACTCGGTTACACTCGGCGACAATCCCCCTACAAAAATCTTCCTTGTTCTAAAATTATTGCCACTCTCAAAACTACTACTTTGCAGTTGTTGCGGTGGCAGTGGTTCTTGGGTTTTGGGGTATGCCCAGGCTCTTCTGGGTTTTGCTTTCTTCACATCTACCTATCAACATTAAATTATGCATTCCCATAAATTAAATGTACCACATTAACTAAAAAACCCGATTCTTCAAGTTTAAATTTCCTAATTTTGCAATTCCGCTTCAATTTTCCTTTCTCAGCAAACCTAATAGATACTTACCTAAAGAAGAACAACGAAATTGAATTGAAATCCACAATGGTGTACCTTTCTTCCGAGAATGACATGCGAGTCTTCTAGGGCTTTATCAGCGGAAGAGGGATCAGAGAACCAGACGAAGCCAAACCCTCGAGAACTGCTTGTGACGCGGTCCTTGGTAACCGTCGAGCCCGAAACGACGCCGTATTGGCCGAAGTGTTCTTTCAATGTGGCTTCGGTGGTGTCCTTAGATAAACCACCGACGAAGAGCTTCGCTTGATCAGAGTCCATTGGGCGAATTACAACCCAGAAAACGAAGCTGCACAGAAACCCTAAAACCCTGAGAAAATCAACCAAAATCCCAAAACAGGGGGGAACGGAAATAAACAAGGATAAAAAAGAAACTGACCCTGAAGCGTTGCAGGACTTTACTGCCCGCTGTTGAAAATTAGTAATAGTTTATATCTGAAAAAGACTACGAGGCCTCTTCGGATCTGTATTGGGCTTACCGTTTATTGGCCCAACATACATATCAGAAAGTACGAACCATTTTCCTTCTTTTCTCTTTTTTCTGCCTTTTTTTTTTCTTTCTCTGATTTGTACTATTTTAATCTACTGGCATAAGTCTTTTATTCTAAGTTAGATTTAACGACAATATATTGTTGCATAATAAAAATAATAAAAAAATAATAAAAAACAAGCAAACAAACAATGACAATGATGATATGGCAAGTGTAATAATGTAGTTGCGAACTTATAATTCAATGGATGTGACAAATAAAATTAAAGAGCATAAGAAAAGATTTCGACTCAAATATTTTTCATAAGTGTTTTTATTCATACCTCTAAAATTGACAATTTGACCTCCCTATTTTTTTGAATTTTTATTAATCCTTTTTTGTCCCTAAACCCAAAAAAAAAAAAAAAACTCTCAAGCAGTCCAGCATCATTCTCACCCAACTCAAAGAATTAGCCATGCCCAATTTTAATTACCCAATACTTCCGACATTTGAAACATGTTTAAAAGATTTCCAATTTTCACGTTTTGACGTTAGTTTATAGAAAAATTATTGCGTGCGGGTTGCAACATGGTGGGGTCGTGCGGCCCTCCAATCAAAAACTTAATACTTTTCCTCTTTTTCGAAATTGTCCATGGTTTTTAATGTGTAATACCTAAAATACCCCCCTATTTGGACCCTGATTGACCCACTCCACTGCCACGTGATGCGGGTGCCGTACGGAAGAACGCCCTCTAGTTTATAAGCTTGAATCGTAGGTTTTCTATGCCAAACATTTGGGAGTTTTGAAACTTGTTTGCTTGTCATTGGACCAATGAAAGTTCTCTGGTTTCAATTCATGTGTCTTACAGGAACAAAAAGAAACTGCACTTTTTAAAATACACTCCATCTAATATCAAAGTATAGGACATCTTGGTTTTACAAAATGTTCAAATTTCGAAGAACATGAGTGTCGGACATATTATATATATTTATACGTATGGATGAAGGTTGCTCTATTGCTCTAGTTTGTGAGGCACCAAGTCTTGTTCACTTATATGTTTCTGAAACCTCCATCTTCAATTATCATTGTGAGACAGCGTTGGAAGTGTGGAGGAGGGAGAGGTGGGTGCGTGGAGGTGCGAGTGTGTGAGCCAAAGATAGTGAGGTGAAAATATCGTGAGAAAAAAAAAGAGAAATAAAATTAACAATATATTTGAAAGTCGGTGTGTAAAAATTAAGAGATGAGTTCTAAATATTAATGTTGGAGGTATGAATATAACTTCCCTTTTCCATTAATAAGAAAATGCATCCATATCTCTTACCAGCTCAAGTGGGACTTTTAGCTCTGCAAACAAGCATTTGCTAACACTATCTAAAACTATCAGTGAGAGCATATATGGCTAATTATTATTTATTCAGAAAATTTTGATATTGTTTGTCAATAATCAATTTTGTTATTTGGTTCTCTAATTTGTTTAAGTATTGGTTTAGTTAATAGTACATTTCAAGAGTTATAGACACTTTCCAATACTTTAAAAAACTTAAGAAAAATTAGACACTTATTTTTATTTATTGAAATAGGACGTTAAGCCTTTCATATATATTGAAATAGGACGTTAAGCCTTTCATATAATTGAATGTATGTGATTACCAAGAGGGCCACGTCAATATCAAGCCATGTAGACTACCCTAAGGCAACCTAGTGAAAACATCTAAGAAGTAACACCTTAAGTAACCGATGACCAACAATCTAGACAATGTTATGGCAGGAAAAAAAAAAAACTAACTTATTAAAGAAAACCTAGGACCTCCCTACGTAGAGGGGGCATCCCCAGGTTCCACAGTCACCAAACTCATAGGAGTAGCCTCCTCTACGACGGACTCTTTCACCACTGGATCCTCTATCACCACCGTGTCTTCCTCCATGTCCAAAGCTCTCTTGGCAGAATGAAACTGACGCTTCTTGCCTTTCTTTGATGCTACATCCCCCAGCTTCCAAGGATGAATCTCTTCAACCCGTCCTTGTTTTTAGCTCCTAAAGGTCGCCCTACTTTACGCTTCTTTAGAGGAGAAACTAGCAGTATGCCAGCTTGGTGAAGGAATGGCTAATTCATGGACAAAAACTACATTCACACTCTCAGAACAGGAACTAGCACCACCACTCTAGCCTTCTTGTTATACTTAACCATCTGCATAGCCTCAGCCATCCTCTTGCTCCCACTAACCACCGCTCTCTCCACCGCAGACTGGCATGGGGGAGGTGGAATCACAGGGAGAGCCGTTTGGGGGTGAAGATGCGTCAGTTGCTTAGTCAGCTCCACTGCCGAGACACCAGACACAGAGAGGACGAAGCCAGAGGAGACGAAGGGATTGCCAATCGCTGCCGGCTTGCTGCAACCCACAAGCGGCCTTACAACATCATAAGGCGTATGACCTGACCTAGCCTTGCCCAACACATGGTGAGGGCTAGGGATAGGGTTAGAAGAACAGGCCACCTTCGAACTCCCTGGCTGTTGTTGCATTCCAACCACCACCTGGGTCTCGGACATGTCTGGCACCCCTGCACAATGGAATCCAAATGTTTCAATAAGCCGCAAACCCTGCAAAAGCCAACCAGTTTTCATACCTGAACGTCACCTTAACAGAAGCACCTGATTTTCCGGTCCAGAATTTGAAGAGCATTGGAGGATAAGCTTGCTTCACCGGTATCGGGAAGCTTACTTCACCAGTATCGGGATCAAATTAGAGATGCCAACCCTAGCCTTCAGACCACGATGGATGTTTGATTTATGCAATTAAAGGACTTGACCGAGGGAAGCACTGATCATAGAGACAGCTTCAATGGTCATCAGGATGGGAGGAAGACCGAGCACTTTCCACCCAAATTGGGATCGCTGGGATAGACATCATCTTAGCTTCACAACAGCCATCATACGCCGCCAGCGCAAACATGGATCGGCCGTAGAACCACAACCCCCCAAACAAGATCTTGTCCCTTTTCTCTTCCCTATTAAATCTCATAATGAAACGATCACCTTGATTCCGCATGGGAGAGTCTCTGCTTCACCCGCACATTGGCCATGGTAGCCATGACTTTTGCGAAAAGAGTCTCCCAACTACGTAGGAATGGCTGGAGATCATAGACAATCTAGCAATACTGAAAGGCACCCTTCCATTGTCATTGATTGTAAGAGCAACAACCATACAGGCTAAAACTTCCTCCACCATCATGCACGTGCGACGGCTAGGCCAAAACTTTCAACCCTAAAAAGAGACCCTAGCGTAGAGAGAGTTTTTCTCTTGTTTTAAGGAAAAATTAGAGACTTAATTGGTCATTACCCACCTATCTTCTCTCCTTTTTTTATTTCATTTACCATTTATATTATATAAAACAATAAAATAAAAATATCAATTATCATACGCAAGAAGAGCGTGCTAGAGACTAGGGTTCGAGCATAAGGGATAATGACACGACCCAGACCCTAGGGTTCGAGCAGACGGCGGAGCACAGAGTCCGACTATGTTCAAGCAGACGGCGGAGAACCCAATCCGTTGTTCTGGGCTAGTCTGTAGGATTTCCCTTCTGGGTTTCTTCCCAGGCTTGGAGATCGGTGAGAAAAGTTGAACTCGACGCAGATTTGTTTCGATCTTAGTGTTAGGTGGGATTGATCGGCGGTTCTTGACAATAGTAGAGCAAAGTTGATCGGCGAGGTCCACAAGAGAGATAGGTGGTGGTTTCCCGGATTTCAGAGGCTATTGAGTACAGGGGATTGGATCCTCTTGTGCTATTCCTGCTGGCCGGGTCTGATCTCCGGACGCCGGCTTAGATTCTTGTGCGTAGCAGCGAGGCAGCGGACACAGAGGACGGTGATGCAGTGCTGGAAAGGCCGACCGCCGGAAAACCTGGTGACGATGGCGTCGGGGCAGAAGCAGAGTCAGGTTACTGCTCACCTAACTCAGTTTTGGGCTTGGGCTCAAATTTGAGTTGTTGGGCTCTATGTTATTGGCCAGTAAGGAAGGTGTCTTGCCACCCTCATTCATCACTTAGTGATGAAGGTGGGTCTGGTATGAGAATGTGGACTTTCTTGGGCTTTCAGGTAGGCTTATGGTCCAGGACCAATCGTTTCAGATCATAACTTCTGCAGGAGTTGATAATTATCTCAAACAAGAGTGACGCTCAAACGGCTTATAGAAAAGGAGTTGCTCCTATTTGTTGGTTAAGAAGTGACTTTCCATTGGCACCACAATTGCGTGATTGGCTAATGGGAGGTTAGAATATAATTTTGCCCTAGAAGACTTTGGAGTTTTTTTGTCTATAAGTTCGCTGATTATAGCGAGATTATCAGTGACTTGTAATGAGTTTGTTTTGCTTAGATCAGGGTTCCGGAGTTTCTCGCCTGCTATTTTTTTATAAGTGCAGCTAGACTAGCCATTGGTTGAATGTCGGGCTATTGATTCTAATTATATCAATTTCTATTCAAAAAGTAATAATAATAAGTGAGGTGCTTCAAGTAATATTTTCATGACCCAATCATATCATGAGTTTCAGTCATCGTTTGTAATTATATACGGATATACCGCCAGAGAAAAATTAAAAGTAATAGCATTCTTCCTTTTAACCAACCAATCCCGTTAGATTTGCTTAAACAATTTTATTGAGAGCTACTAAAATAGTGGAGAAAACTAACGTGAAAGTTTTATCGAGAAACTGCTTAAAATTTATGGTCAAACATATGAAGCAAGATGTATACATAGTCTCCACTAAAACCACTAAACTAGTATTGATGTTGTTACGCATGATATCAAAGTCATGAGTCTAACAAGATAGTCTAACTATAGATATTTTTTTTAGATTATTCTCATACGTATCAAGATCTTTAAGAGCATGTATAACAGACTAGCGAATTTTAAAATTGACTTGTTCATCATAGTAAAATTTAGGTCTACAAATGTACGTGACTTTCGAAGTTTATGTGAATGACAGCAATATCTCTTTGCTATGGAATGAGCTTAGTGTTATTTGCCCAATATTCTAACTATACGTTGAGTTTTAAGGTTTTTTTTTCTTTTTTCCTTTCAATTATTGGTTTTGCTATGCCCAAAGTTATAATAAATTGCACAAGTGAAGATTTGAGCTTAATTAAATTTCTTATATGATATATATATATATATATATATATATACATGGCTATTTCACTAAGCTATTATTATTATTATTATTTCATTTTAAGAGATTTCTTATGAGACCCATTTTTTTATTACATATCAGCATCTCGACTAATTAGTTTTTATGTCTGCATGAGTAGATCACTTTTAGAAATTATTAACTAAATTAATTATAGTTAAGGTGTTCGCAATTGTGATTATCATTATGAATGAACAACCACATGTTGGACAGATTCAGTTCGTTCATTGATTTGTTCTAATTCGATACTTTAAATGATTATCACTTTTTCTAAATTTGTAGAAATTATCTACTTATGGAGACCTAAAAACTAAATGATAGAGCCGATATGTGATAAAAAAAAGTTTATTTAATAAGCGATCTCTTTAAATGGCCAAAAAATAAAATTGTCCAGTTTAAGAGATTTATTGTGAGACCTACTTTTCAATCACATATTGGTATCTAGACTATTCAGTCTTTAGATCTATATGATCGGTATATCAATTTTGCAAATTTTCTTTCAAATTGATGATCGTTTGGGTATTCATAATCCGTGATTTACTATTATTAATATGAATGGTTTAGGTTTAATAGATTCAATTAAGTTAATAATAACATTTATGAATATTACTTAAGTGGTTATATTCAATTAACTATCTCTCCAAATCTCCCAAAATTAGTTGTCGTTTAACAAAGAAAATGTCAATTATAGAAAAATTAAAGTATCAATTACATAAAAAGAAATAAGTTGCATGTTATAGAAAAAAAAGAAACATGATTAAAAAATAAAACATTATTAAGGCTTGATTGGACGGAACTAAATGGTCGAGCCAGGCTTCATTTGCATGACTCATACTCTATCCTATTAGGAAAAGGTTTTGGGCTGGCCCAAAGTTGATGCAATGGCCTGATGGGCTTAGACATATTCTAATCATGAAGACATAAAATGAAAGATCCAGATGTAAATATCAAAAAAATGAGTTCCACAACAAATCTTTTCAAATGACAATAGAAACTTAAATGCGGATGGGGAAAAACTTGGTTTCAAGTTCAAGTTGTTGCAAAATCTATAATTTTAGATCCCTTCACATGCTAAAGCAAGAGACACCAAATCAATTAGTAGTAGTATTACTATTAGTAGAATAAGATCCACTTTGTGTTGTCTGCGTGCGAATATTCGAACTCGATCGTGTGAACATTTTCATTTCAAAAAAACATGTATGTGAACATAATATATGAGCTAATCTAATAATCTAATCAATCTATATGCACACTTGCATGTGGCCTAGCATTTGAGCGAGTCTTATTGTTGTGTGAGGCTTGGACTTTGAGATTAAGAAATCTTTAGACTACACAAGCGATTTAGCGTGTTGCATGCATGAAAAAACAAATTTTGACACCTTAATTAGTGCCACGAGTGATGATGTGTGTTCATTGGACAATAAATTGATATTTTTAAATTTTTAAATCAATTAATAAACGCAAATTTTAAATGCATGAAATTAATATTCTATCATTGTTTTTTCGCCTTAAAGTATGCTCAATAACTTGGTTCTAAAAAGCCAGCCCTATATAACTCCAAGTGTCATGTATATACCGCCATCAACTGCCCTTAATTATTGTAATAACTCATCACCCTCCTAATTCACAACTAGTAATATACCGTCACGGAGCAGGGTCAGGTTACCTTGATCACTTGTCTTAAAGTTAGTTTAACTGTCATCTTCAATGGACGATAAATGTGAAGCAATGCATGACGTTAATGACAATGCTCATTCGGCCAAAATTCAAAACATTAAGGATTTGAATGCTCATATCAATCGACTAACTTGATAATCAGAACTTCTTTGAGGTGTATTTGAAACCAACACCATCTCTTTTCAAAGACCTGGAAATTAAACTTTCTACAACTCACTGAGGCTTCCACGAGTATCATAATACCCAAGAACATACTCCTAATTCATAAACTATCATGAAGGTAAGTAGTAACCTTTAACATGATGAAAGGTCAAGAGTGAAGGCAAGAACAAAAGGATTAGTTAAAAAAAGAGATCGATGGCGTGAGAAGTATGCATCGAATTTTTTTTTTTAATAGAGTTGATTTTAATAATAACCACTCCATGATAAAACAAGTCATACTCTAACAGAACTTACATAAGAAATTTCGGGACAAACCGGATAACCTATTTAAGCTACAACTAAACTCATTAAAATCTAAATTGACGTACGCTGAACAACAAGCCTAATCTAAGTAAGAGTGATCTTGCTCTCTAAGGAAAAAAAAATATTCATCTAGTCTAATCCGCCAAGCACGCAATTGTGGTACAGATATCAACTAGAAACGTCTTAGGAAAACATATAGAAATCATCCGTGCTTCAAAAACTCGAGTCCAAAATGTCTTGTTGTGTTGAAACCCTAAACATGTACCTTGTCCTTCCCCTTGGGGTCGGAGTTATTTAGTACCTATCTCAGGCTCTTCAGCATCCAACAACTTCGGCTTTAAGTTGCCCTTCTTGCTTTCCAACACTCCATCTTGAGACTTAGGCTTGTTTCGATGACCCTCTGACGTACCCTTTTTCTTTAGAGTTTTACCAACAGTAATTGGAACCTCCGCAAGATCTCCAAGACGGAACTCACTAGGTATTATCGTCAAAGTAGTATGCATCGATCTTAATTAAGAAATAAACGACGTTGTTAAGGAGCCTCAAGCCAATATACCCAAGAACATACTCCTAATTCCTAAATCAGCATGAAGGTAAGGTAGTCCCTTTAACATGATGAAAGGTCGAGTGAAGGCAAGAACAAAAGGATTAGTCAAACAAAGAGATCGATGACGTGAGAAGCATGCATCGGTCTTAATTAAGAAATAAACGACGTTGTTTAGTAGTCTCATGCATTTGGCTTTTGGTCATCTTTGTCTTCTTGTCGTTGCCGAAAACATGACATATAATACCCAAAGCTCGTTCTGTCTTCATAAAACCTCGCAATCTTCGAGCTAACTATTTTTTTAGTCAAATGCTTATCTTAGGGTTCTGCGTCGTGAATAAAATCGATAGTGGATGCCATGAGTACATGGTACCCAGATTCCAACATAGTAAACTAATTCAACTCGATGAAACAAGTGCCTAACCATATTAACATATTACATATACCAACTTCGTTGTTGGGGTTTGATCCATGATTGGTTTTGGCTTAGCTTCACCACCAACCCACATGGCTCGAGACTCAGATACATATATGGCGTGGTGATATTGAGCCATGTGGTCTTCAAGCTCTAGAACATGGCATGCATCTTTAACATTTGGAAATGGCGGTTAAAATAATGAAAGATGATGCCTCTTTTGATTCTAACCGAATGTTGAATTATGTAGACTCGTAAAATATTTTGAAACCGAAAAATCATTCGATTAGATCATTTTATGCAGCGGGAGAATAGTGGCTAATTCAACAATTTTTTATTTTAAAATTTTAATATTTCCGGGCAGTAAGATATTAGTGACGATATTTGAAAACGGAGAAAGACAAAGCCTAGGAAATGGAAGAGCTGGCTCTTTTTTTTTTATGCCAAAGCCCAAAACAGCTAGCTCCTTCCTGGTTATAGGAGTCCTTTGTTTATAAGACATGCCTCAAACTTTGGGATTACACGCACCCTTTGTACTCGGAAAGCCCTAGAGATAAAATAAGGTTTTGTTTCTTTATGCTCTGGCCGTAGGTGTATTATTGTTGTCTCAGAACCCGATGAATATAGTAAATCTCCGACCAAGATAAGAACTGATAATATGTGGGAGCTTTCCCTATGCAAGGACATTTGTGACGCACTATCAAAATGCTAACCAACCAACCCAATCCATCTCTATTTTTTACTTCTTTGTACAACTTTCCGATGCATCTTATACCATGTCTTGGAAACCCACACTACACTACTACGGAGTACTGCCTACTTTGTTTCCTAAAACTCAGAGCTAGTTATAGATAAAATGCCAAGTTATTTTTTGGTGTTTTGTTGTAGACAATATATTTTGGATTAAATTCAGCTTACTACCTTATACTTGTAGGGGGTAAGTATAAGGCATATCAGTTCGGTCCATGTATTTTTAATTTAATCAGAAAATTTCTTGCACTCTTCAATTTCATCAAATCGAACAAATCATTTACTCTTCTGTCAATTTTCGCTGATAAAATGCTGAGATGAGACATTCTAACAGGGAAAATTCCCAGACTACCCACCGCTAGGCGTTCGGCCGATGCGTCAATGTTGTGAATGCAGATGGGTAGTTTGGAAATTTTCCCCAAAATTTGAAGGACTGGTAACAGATTGAATCGATTTGATGAAATTGGACAGTGTAAGGACTTTTCTGATTAAATTAGAAGTGCATGGACTGAACTGATGAACCCTTGAAAGTACAGAATATTAAGCGGAATTTAGTCCATATATTTTATATCCTAGCGGGGATTTCGTATCACAACTTAAGCTTCCGTTCGTGCCTTCTTTTATAAAAAAAAATAAATTATTTGTTCAAAAGAGCAGGGAGCAATGCACGAGAAATCAAATCATATATAAATCATAGAAACTTTGAACGTTCACTAATGTTATGAGATATTCAAAAATGGTTAAAGTACATAGTTAAATAAGAGGATCATTGTGATGACAAATGACTATAACCCTTGGTAAATTTACTAAAGATGAAAATAGTTCATTTGACATTAGGTAGATTTATTCTTACATTATGCACACCGCACTCACCACTACTAATTTTTCTCCCAAAATAATATTTACATGTGAGTTGCAGAGTGAAGGTTCCTTCCTCACATTTTTTTTTAAGTTATTGAAATAGTACTTAATTATCCATAAGCGAAGTTAATATTATTTTTGAAGTAAATGTTCATTGTATTAGATGACCAGCCAACAAGTCAGAGTCTAACATACACTTAAAAGATAGAAGAAATGTGGAGTAACGACCAAGCTCATATATAAGCAATGTAAACTCATTACAAGTCAATTTGAGCTCGCTTTGTAAAGTGAACCCATAAACAAAGAACAACTCCGTGTCTTCTAGGGCATAATCATTTACTAGCTTCCCCATTAGCCAGGCGCGCAATTGCGGTACCAATAGAGAGCCACTTTCTAGCAAACAAATATGAGCAATTCCTTATCCATAAGCCGCTTGAAAAACTGCCAATCTTATTCTAGATAATTATCAACTCCCGTAACAGTTCTGATCCGAAACGATTGGTTCTGAACCATAAGTCGACCTGAAAGCCTAAGGAAGTCCACATCTCAAGCTAGGCCCACCTTCATCACTGCGTGACAAATAAAGGTGGCAAGGCATCCTCCCTATTGGCCCACAACACACGACCCAACAACCCCAATCTCAACCTAAGGGCCCAAGCCCAAATATGAGGAAAGTGAGCATAAACCCTAAGTTGTCTCTGCTAATTCGCCACCGCCGTTAGCTTTTCCCGCGGCCGGCCTCTCCAGCACCGCATTAGCGTCAAGTTTGGTGTCGTTGCCTTCCCTTCCAAGCCAGAACAAAATCAGACATAATAAAAAAGAAATCCTGATCCCCTGCACTCCAATCGGCTAAGCTCTGGTAGACACTCCTCCTGGCTCGCACAACCTTGCTTTGTTTCACCGTATGAGATTGCCTTCGCTCTCCACTCCCCGCTGCCTTCAATCAGAGATCGAATCGGTCTGCCAACACAGAAGACAACTTGTTGTCGACCACCTGAAATCCTCCGGGATCCGAGCACCCAAACCAAAGGGCATACCAACCCAAAATTGGAAACAGCGCAAAACATACCTTCATCTCGACCGGCAACGAACGCAGAGTGACGTGCCAAGGAATGACGATGCGCTTCTCTGTGCTCGACAACTCTAAAAGATAGAGCCGCTAATTTTCTGTCTTCTTCCTTGTTTTATACAGAAGCCTATTTTACGCGAAGTTAATAAACTTCTTACGCGAGCGCAACAACTATCATTCCCCAACAATATACTTTTTACTTTTATCATTCAAAATTCTCTACCCATTGTCATATTCTAAATAATCAAAAGGCCATTGTTCGTTGATATACTGTTTCGTTGTATGAAAGGAAGTTTGATAATTTAGTCAAAAGAAAACTCAAATAAAAATAAAAAGCGGTCATACTTTAGGTGCATGAGGTTGAGCGCATAGAAGTGCTACTCCTCCAGAAATATCAACCTTTTGGTGGGCCCTTTTAATGGGTCGGGGTAAAGGCCCGGGGATAAAGATCAACGAAAGAAAGGTGACGCAGAATGGGACAAAGGCATAGGGGGTGGGGCCCAGAACTGGTCTGTCGGCAAAGAGGAGGCGAACTTGGTCTAAGCCCCCGCAACGACTCTTTAAACACCGTCGTATTCGCGTAGGCAACGACTTTTGTTTTTGGTACAATGATGGGGCCAGTACTGTCGTACTGACTCACACACACCACTTGTGTTTCGCCGTGGTCAAGTTGTAACTAAGCCCTATTCTATTAGGCATTTAGGCTGGGGATGGGGTCTGGGGAGCCATGCCTGCCGTCTACGTGGTACCTTTACCGCCACGCCCCGACTGACACGTCAACTTCACAGTAACCCACTATCTCCCCTGACTCCCCATTTCTCTCTCCATTTTCTTGTGATTTCCGATACATGATACGATAGAAGATCATGTCTCCTGCATTTCAAAAATAAAAATAAAATGTTATTATATCTTTTGACTAATGAGAAAAATGGACTTAGTGAGAATTTAATCATCTATGAAAATTAAATCCGAAATAACAAAGAAGCACAGTATTTTAAGAAGGAAATGTGAATTCCAAAAGAAATTTTCTATTGAAGTCTCGAATTATTCTTTTTTAACCTCCAACATATTTATACCTTTTTTCACTTTTTAAATATTAATTTGCTCGTTATACCTCTCTTATATTCTTAAAATGCCATTTATCACATATTTATATCCATAAAAGACTAGATTACTTTGGTTGATATTCTTCAAAAAAAAAAATTGTTGATAATATATATATATATTTTTTTGGTTCAGATCATAACAATGATATTTTTATCAAGATGAAAATAAATGATTTACTGAAACCTCCATTCTATTATGAATTAAACAGGCATCCACCTCTCGCCTAAGAGGCAATAATGGACATATAATGGCTTGTTTGTTATTTGCATTTGGTGTTTGCAACTTTGCATTGTTCTCTCCAATGACTACCAATGTTACACATGGACGAAAAGAAGGAAAGAAAGAAGAGACCAACAGTTACTATGTTGTATAGAGTGTGGTGATGGAGTAATAGTCACAGAGAATAATTGAGCTGCTACCTTCGGATAGAAAAGGATGCATCAAGCATGGAGTAACCCTAGCTAGCTCGCCTGTATTCTCATACGTACCAAGCTTACTCAAAATCATCAATGAATCCCGATCGATATGAATGTAAATCTATAATCTGTATCGGAGCCGTTGGCCGGCCCGTAATTATATATGCAGTACGTACCTACTTTGATGCAATTTATTGTAATCAATGTAAAACTGCACTAGCTGCTAGTGGTGTATGTACTATGAAAAATATATATAGGACGAGTGACATGCATATCGATCTTTTGCATGTATGTTACATTGAACTATACAATAATTTACGAGTAAATTAGGTAAAAATTGACGATAATGTAACTTATGAATTAAGTTAAGTATTCTCTCGTTTGAGTAATCGAGTTCTAAAAACGTAATCAATGTATACTCGCATGAAAGATTGAAGCTCGCATGATAGATTGAAGAGGTTATCTATATAACAGCTTTGTATAATGTTAATCTCTTTATGGAGGAAATTAACGTAGTTTCTTTTATTTGTTTACTTATATTCTTAGGTTAATAGAGCTAGTTGGTTTTTGTGAGCTGTGCCTTTATTGATTAGAATGTGGAAGCATTGGCAAAGAGTCCGAATTAACTGCAAGGAAATTAAGAATCAAGAAGTGCACGATTATAACATTAAGTAGCCGATTGGTCTACATTTTTCAATTTTTCCTATTATAATTTCTTAAGCATGTGCGCAAGCCCATGATCACATAAAGATATTGGAGAAGAAGATCAGCCAGAATAATATGCTTAGAAATTAACAAGTTGATGGAAGAACAAACAGGATTTGAGCAGCATGCAGACCAAGTTGTGTAGTTATATAATTATACTTAAATCACATATAAAACCACTCTTTAGTCCGATTATTTTATCTATTGGTCATTAAGGAATAGCTAGGTCATCGTAATACCAAGGCTAGCGAAGGAATATTATTGAACCCTAATATAAATAATTAAATATTGATCAAGCTCGATCTTTGACCCGAAAAACTGGGTCTGAACTTTGAATTAGCAGCCACCAAGTAAGTTGATGAGGAAGGAATAGAGAATCTAACCGTGGACTTCAGCAAAATAGCAACCAGTGTTTTTTTTTTTTTTTTTCCCCTGAAAGAGAGGACGTCAGCAACCAGTGTGTGACTGAGGATTGATTCTGAAAACTATGAAAAGTTTCATAGTGTTCAATATTTTAGAGTACTAACATTTTGAAGTTGTAAAAATAATTAATATTTTTCTTATGTTTTATACTTCATAGTATTAAAGAACATCGGAAATTTTTGAATCTGAATTTATCTATGACCATAAGACATGTACTTCGTATATGTCCCATACCAAAAAAACTAGACGGTCTAAGCTACCAAACACATGACAAGAAACCTTTACTTGTCACGCCCTCAAATCCAAGACCAATATTGTACTGAAATATGGCTCATAAATTTATGACATGAGTCAAAACAAATAAAATTCTCTCTTTGAATAAATCAATAGGAAGTAAAAGAAATTATATACATGTCTGAATAATACTTTTATTAGAAAACGAAATCATTACTATATTTACAGAATCAAAGTTAAGCAAGAAAACTCGAACATTACACATATTCACTAAAGATAGTAGTAGAAAAACATTCTTTTATCTAATAAGTTCATCCTGTTTCCCCAAGCATTTACTCAATACCTGAAAACAAGAAAGTGAGGCATCATGAGCAACACAAGCCCAGTAAGTACACAACCTACATTCTTATATTAATTTGTCTAATAAGAAATCAAATATAAACAACCAAGTAATGTACAAATAACCATTTATATGTTCACATCAAATCTTAAATATGTATTTGTATACACACAACAGACACATATATATACGTTTATAAAACTGATAATAAAACACATAGTCACATCTCTTTATCGAATCAACAAATACTGCAGCATTAATAGGTGCAAATAACCTCAAAATAATGCATGCTTGATTCTTTTTTCACTTAACACCATAACATATTAATAATATGTTGGAAACAAATATTTAATCAAAATAATATATGTATACTTCTCTTATTAGTGAATATTTCAGATTAACTGGTAACAATTCATAAGTCCACATGCTAGGGTCCATAATACCAAAGCACGGGTAAGCCGCAGCATACTAACAACACTACCAAAGTATGTATACTCAAGGTCGTCACTTCCTTCCTATGAGTATAATAGTGCACTATCTGTAGGGACTAGAGCCCAGGCTAACTTCTCATATCACAAAATAATTTACCAGCAATTCACTTAAGCACGGGATAATACTAATCACCCGGCTTCACTTCTCCAAATATAATCACATCAATAATATAGTAAGCTTTAAGTAGTAAATAAAACAACTACATAAAAAGCAACAAAGCATATAACAACTACATAAATAGCAACAAATCATATAAACAAGCTTGCATAAGTGAATATAACTGAAATTGTGTGGACAAATTAATATATACATAGTATATATATATATATATATAAACTTGAAAGTAAATGTGCAATAAAATAAAGGTACTGTAAATTAGAAGTAGTAAAAGAATATTAGTTAGTATTCAAAGAGTTAGTAGTCCATTGTTCATAGAATTAGAAATCTTAGTCCGAAGTGTCCATTTGTCGATTAAAATGAAGAACCGTCAACTTTCTATTGTTATAACTTGTTCAATTTATGTCTGAAAATAGTTAATGAGGACACCATCTCATAGGATTTTTCACAAGAAATTCAATGGAATAAGTCATGTAGTCCAGATCAGAGTGATATAGTCCATAAATGGTAAAATACTAGAACAGCGCAAAAACCGATTTTCTTATTATTAACCTTTGATATCTAAGTCGTTATATACTGCATATTTCACCATTAATTTTCAAACTTTTCAGAATAAAAGTAGAGATCCTGAGCTTCAAATTGATATAAAGTTTGCAGAAAATAGATAAGAAACGAGGGAGATATGAATTTTTAAAGTGGTGATTGCTGTATGAGATTTTCAGCGAGTTTACTAAATGAAAACTTCGATTAGCCATAACTTCTTCATTTCTTAACCTTTTTTAGTGATTCAAAAGCCTAAACTGAAGGATTTTTCATGAAGAAACTGAAAATATAATTAATTTTGTCAAGATTAACTTTTATTAAACACGAAAATATATGGCTGCAGCAAAACAGATTCTTTTCCACTTTATCTTCGGTTATGCACTTTGATAAATCTTAAAGGCAAAAGAATATAGGAATGTAATCATGTACTTTCTTAAGAAACTCAGAGATGGAGTGAATATTTTGGTCTTGGATCCAAGCTTAGACTTCTTTGATAAAAACAAAAGGGAGCTTCTTAAGAGAAAAAGGGTGAAGGATTAGTGAGGTGAGTTTTTTTTTACAACTAAGGTTTCAAATCAGTTTTGCATTTGATCTTAAGGCTTGAAGGAAGAAGAATGATTCAGATCCATGTTTATATAGGCTAGAAAAATGCATTAAAAATCAAGTCTTACTTGACTTCTAAGACAAAAGTGAGGTGGAAGTCTACATAGTTCGGCTAAAAGCATTTGCAAAGAAATTTCCAATAATGTTATGGTTGTTCACAAGGAAATTTCCAAAAAATTATGGTTGAAAGAAAGCAAAATCAGATTAGCTCTTCTATATGTATTGACATTTGATTAGTGTATATAGATACACACACATATATAGATATACACATAGATATACATTTACTCAAACCAATACGAAGATTGATATGCTTTCTTAAGGTTCAAATATGTGTTAGCAATAACTACTACTAAAATGATATGCATCATACAAATAATATAGATGAAAGTTTTGAGCTCAATAACAAATATCAAGTGTACACAAGAAATAAGAACTAATGTATTTTAGAGTGTTCTATAGTGATATTAAGTTGTGGGTTATTACATTATTGTTGAACCAAATAAGCACAACTTTTGACCTAGCCAATGAAGGCAAATCCAACACTACCTAAATCCTTGCTAGAGTAACTCTAATTTCCCAAGACCTCAATTGGTATACAATTAGAGCAATTAAACTTAAATAGCAACGGACTCAAAGCTTCAACTGCTAGGTACCGAATAAAGGAATCTTAGAGCTTACCTTTGCCCTTCTCTATAGGGCTAACCGCTTGACCAGTTTCAATAGTATGGTAAGTAAGACGCAAAAGAGTCCTACTCACCATCTTATGAGGACAAGGATTCTTATTTTTACTCCCTAGAGGCCTGCCAACCTTCTTCTTCAGGATGCCTTGCTCACTTTCTCTGTCAGTTTCCACCAAACCCAAAGCATCTACTTGAAGAGTAAGAAGCTTACCCACCAGGATAGTTTTAAATTTCTTCGGGGAAGGGTACAACCTTCATTCTTGCTTCTCTTCTTGTAAACCTTATGTTCCCCCTGCACATCTTCAGTAGGAGGAATAGATTTCATAACACCTTCCGTGGAGGCTGATCTTGAGATCACCACCTCATCCATATTCATCGTTGGCTGTAATATCTCTTCCTCAGCCATGCTTTGTAGGGTACCAGCAGAAGTATCCAAACCTGAAACCGATCCCTCCTTTCTCCAAATGACATGCTTCTTTTTCTTTATGAAAGCAGGAGAAGATAAAGGTAGATCGCAACTAGCTTGGGTTGAGAAGGAGAAAGAACTACCAGCAGTAGAGGGGCTGTTGAAGTGCAATACCCTAGGAGTAGAGATTGCCGAATTACGGTCCTCACACTTGGCCACATATGAGTAACCAGGCCACATTGAGAACATCTACCCTTAAGGTGTTCAAACTGAAATTTCAACAAAGGCTCAATACCGTGTTGCCAAAAAAATTATGCGTTCAAAGAAAATGGGTCTGGAGATATCATGCAAAAAGAATATGTGAATAACTCCTTTCCGGAATTCTTTCTTGTCATAATCCAGAAAACCTCCCAAAAGGTTCCTAATGAGAGTAAAATTATCATGTTCCTCATACAACGGCAGAATGCCGGAAAACCTTAACCTAGATACGAACATGTTTCATTGATACGTCAGCAATAGGTAGGACTCCATCATACTCCTCCAAACAGACCGGAGTACAATCAAAACACTAGACTCCTCCTCTAAGAACCTTATTTCGGTCTCAGATTGATTCAAAAGATAACAAGAAAATATTATCCTCCCTTTCTTGGACTCTAAAATCCCTTTCCACCATCCAGGTTATGAGGAAGTGAGATTTGAAGGCAGCAAAGTCCACAGGTTTGCGAGTAAGAGGTTTTCCAAGGAGAAATGATTGGGATGATTTGCGCACAGGACCTCCACCCATCTTTCCAAGGTCCGGGGCTTTACCACCCTCAGCAAGAACCAAGGAGGCACCAAAGCTAGCAGTGACGGCATCAATGGAAGCCATGGATGAGGAAGAGAAGTGATAGGTCTGGTCTGGTAGGGGAAAGCGGCAAAATTGCCGTGGTATTTGGGAAGGAAACTAGGTTGAGAGAAAACTAGGGTGAGAGAAAATCTCCTAGTCAATAATCCAGACAAACTCTACTAATCATTAGTGGACCTGGCAAGGCAAAAACCATAGCTAGTGGGTAAGCGTCTGCCTCGCACATTTTATTTTTAAATAGGATGTTTTGTAGTATTTTGAAGTATAAAATAAATTAAAAGTGTCGATGTATTTGTGAAATAGATAATCATGATGATAATTAATTGCCTATATAAATTTCAAATTAATATTTTTATTAATGATCTAGAAGTATGGATGTTTAACACGAACGACTCATATCATTCGATACCTATGCAAATTGAACTCATTTATGAGTGTTTGAAACAAGTTTTAGAGAACCTATTATAGAATGAATAAAATCTTATTTGAAACTTCAACAAAATGATCATTTTGCTACATCAGTAGTGCAGACTATCTTTCATTTAAAAAAAATTTTGAAGTTAGTGAAATATTGCTGGACTGTAGAACATTATGTGCCATTACATAATTAGTTATCAACAAATAAATTTCATTAAATAACACAATAAATATGTAGATGATTGAATAAATTTGCACGCAACAAATATTTATTTTTGTTGCTGTTATGAAACATAAATGATTTTACCTAAACATAAAGTGAATATTTTAGTTAGATTCACTTTCTTTTAAATTTAGCAAATGCTTCAGGATGCTCAATCCACAATTCAACATACACAAAACTTGCCTAACTTCCATATTTAATGGTCACGTTGAAACATTTGTTTTATTTAAACAAGAAAGTGAAGCTCTAGCTATAGCCTTAAGCTAGAAGAAGAGTACACATTTTACAAGGATCAAAGCTCTAACAGAATTTGTGAGAAGTTTACCTGGAAATATGAGTCAAACAAGTATAGTCAGACCAACAAAAATACCAATATTTAATTGGATCCCACCCAATACAAGAGCAAACAAAAATACTTGTCGCTATGAAGAAGAAAGAGATGCCATAAATAAATCGAGAGATTATGACGAAGGCTTTTCTTCCATCTACATGGTTCGTTCTCCTTTGTACAAACCTTGCGCAGTAGTCAGTTTCATCCCCCACCTCTCTCTCTCTGCCCTTTTCTTCTCCCTCTCTCCCCCCCCCCTCTCTCTCTCTCCAATTATTCTATCCTTCAGTCTCAAAATAATATCAAAAACAAAACCACTCTAGTTTTAGTTTCAGTTTCAGCTTTAAAATGCTCCTCCCTCCACTTCTCAAACCCCATGTCTTTTTCACCCAAATGTTGCACATAGTGGTCATCAAGCTCTAAGCTCAAGTGGCATTTTTTCTTTATGGATTTTGGGGTTGTGGGTTTAGAAGGGTTTGGGGGTTCAGACATTGGCTTTGGTTCAGATCAGGAGGCAGAGAACAGGCGGTACGGATCTGGGTTCCAGACGCAGGAGAGATCTGGGAGCATTGATGAAGAACATTGGAGGAGCTCAAAACAGGTCAAGAGTAGTGATGAGTTTTCAGCACCCAAGAAAATGCTGCAGCTTAACACTGGTATGATGAGGACTAATTCCACCAACTTTGATAGGCAGCAGTTACTGAGCTTCTCTAGCTCATCCAAATCAGAAGCTCAAAATGCCTCATTGCCTAGCTACTTTCAACAAGCAGTGTCTGCTTACCATAGAAATTCAGGTACTTGAATAATCTGTTTCAAGATGGGTTCTTTTTTTTTTTTTTTTCATGTGGGGGGATATGAAGCATTTTAAGATGGAATTTAAAATGAGGGCTCTTGCATTTGAGATTCGGTTGATGAGGTGGGTTTTTGGGTTCTGGTAAAGGAATCTTCTGGTAAATGTTTGCTGTGGGTTTTTGGATAAAATTTGAGTAGACTTTTTGTGCTCCCAAAGAAATGGGTTGGGAACTTGTGAGTGTCTTTTCAAGGAAATTTATTGTCTTGGTTTTGAGTCTTGTCAAAGCAATTAAAAAGTGGAGATTTTTCTCTCCCTATTTGAAAATCTCTGTCTGCATGTTTTAGGGGAACATGATTTGTTTTGGTAAAATTTCAGCACTGTATAGTGGGTTAAAAGAAGAAAATTTATGACCCAGGATTGGAGGAGATATAAGAGCAAGCAAAGACATGTTCTTTGATGGGTTCTGCCGTTCTGATTCCTCTTTCTCTCCTTTTTATCTTATATTCTGCCCAAAAAAAAAAACCAGATATTCGTGGTTGATGTAGCAGCCATAAATGCTGCAGCAAAGTTGTAATTTTTGGGTACACTATCAAGCCCTTTTTTTCTGTGCCTTTGTGTAATGAAATGGGTTCTTAGTTCTGCTGCTTTCTGTGTGGTGTTCTTACCTGGTTTGTTTCAGGTAACAACCATAGTGGGAGCTTAAATGGGGCTACAGTGCATTGGACTATAGCAGGAGGGAGAGGACCATTCACTCCTTCACAATGGATGGAGCTAGAACACCAGGCCTTGATCTACAAATACATTACTGCAAATGTGCCTATACCATCTAATCTGCTCATCCCAATAAAGAAGGCACTGGATTCTGCTGGCTTATTTTCACCAGGACTCAGATCCAATACATGTAAGTTCTTCTCCGGTAAAAATTGAAAAGGTCATTTTCCAAACATTCATACTTATATTCCTATTTAAATGTGATTGTTTAATGTGCATTTTGAGTAGTACAATAACTTTAAAAAAAAAATCCTAATCAGTACTATTTCTTGTATCTGATTCTGAAAATGTATATGATCTGAGCATAACTTAGTCTGCATAAGATTAGTTTTTTCTACATTAGGGACCTAGAATTTGGGGATGCCTTTCTTGCTTTCTAAACTTATTTATTTTGTGGGGGTGGAAAATGTGCAGTGGGATGGGGTTCTATCCATTTGGGATACTCCAACAGTACGGATCCTGAGCCAGGGAGGTGCCGTAGGACAGATGGGAAGAAATGGCGGTGCTGGAGAGACGCTGTCCCTGACCAAAAATATTGTGAGCGGCACATCAACAGAGGCCGCCATCGTTCAAGAAAGCCTGTGGAAGGTCAAACCGGCCAGTCCGTTGCTGGTACCGCCACCCCCACCCCCACCCCCACCGCCTCAAAGCAGCTTATGCCTGGTGGAGGTGGAACCAGCAACCTTGCTATCGCCAACCAACAGCTCAAGAGTTTGCAGCCTGCTGCTGCTGCATCTAATTCTTCTGCACCCACTCAGATGAGCAGGTGAATGGTCCTCAACTTCTCATCTTTTCAGCATCTATTCGCTCTGAGGTTTCACAATGTCTAGATTGGCATCATGGAGTAGTAGTCCCATGTTCATTACTTGCACCATCTCTTTATTTAGATTCTATTATCATCTTTGCAGTGCTGATAGTGACTGGTCTTTCACTAGCTGAGTTTACTTCACTCTACTTTACTTTGGGCAATGTTCATTGCATTGGTGGTCCGAATTGAAATTTTGCTTCGCAAAATGCATTTGTTCTTTCCCTTGTAGCACATGTCTGTCATTGTCATGGCACTGATGGCTGTTTTTGTTGCATTTGATTTGTGTGTAGGATGTTCATGAACAAAGATAGTGCGAGCGAGGGAATGCAACATTCGCCAGACCTCTCCATGTTGTCCAAGGAAAGCACATTTTTGATTCAGAAACAGCAACTCGGGTTTGAGGAATCCTCAAGATCTGAGTTTGGGCTTGTCACCTCCGATGCCCTCCTCAACCCTTCACAGAAAAGGTCCTCGAGTTCAATGATGAGCTGCGGAAACTTTGGTGGTTCTTCACAGAACATAACTGTCCAAGAGACAGATTCACAACATCCCCTTCGCCACTTCATGGATGATTGGCCTAAAAACCTGGCTGATCGCCCAGCTGTTGTTGCCTGGCCTGACAAACTTGATATGCAATCAGACAGGACTCAGTTATCCATTTCCATCCCCAAGGCAGCTTCATCAGACTACATACCATCCACTTCCTCTACCAACAATGGGAAGCTCACTCTCTCCCCACTCAGAATGTCTCACGAGCTTGACTCAGTTCCAATGGGTTTAGGAGTAAGCAGCAGTGTGGAGCAACACAAGAAACAAGCAAACTGGATTCCAATCACCTGGGAGCCTTCACTTGGTGGTCCTCTGGGAGAGGTTCTGCACCACACCAATATCAATGCAGCAGAATGCAAGAAGTCTTCAGTGCTTAACCTCATGACCGAGGGCTGGGATAACAACAGTCCTCCATCTTTAGCGTCTTCTCCAACCGGGGTCTTGCAGAGGACTGCATTCGGGTCTGTGTCTAGCAGTGCAGGGAGTAGTCCAAGAATAGAGAATAGGAGTACTCATGAAGGGGCTAGCCATTGCAATGAGCTTCTTATATTTCCTGCCTTGTAAGTTTGTAACCTTATGAAGGAAGGATGAGTTATCTTTGTGTTCGTTTTTATGTGTACTGCCAAGCATAACAGTGGTAGTTAGTTGTTTTCTTGAACTCGTAGTGAAATTGCAAACTTTGAGGTCATCACTTATCAGTACTAGTTGTGAAATAGTGATTGCCTATCAATTTGTGATTGCTCACTGGGTCTCACATTATCAGAACCTTTATGACCTTTACGCTTGAATGTTTTGACGACTAAAGTGACCAATTAATAAATAATAATAGATTCTTGGTCCAGAAACCAAATTGCTGCTCCGATTACCAATGGCGCTTCCTCAACATAACTGAGCAACTGAGCAGTCATCCCAGCAGTCACTGATCTCTGTATTTAGAAGTCAGTTCCAGAAGGGTCAGTTGACCTGGTATCCAAAATTATGTTACAGCCCTCAGTTACTCTGATTTCTTCGATCAATCCAAATAGTATTTTAGTATTTGAGTATTGAAACTTCATAGTCACGAGCTATTACATCCGGTCATATAAAATTAACCGAATTATTTCCTTGCTCGCATCTGCGTGCGGCGTTTTCTTAACCCATCTACCATCCTATCTTAAGGGATCACTTTTAAACACTAAAATCCAATCCCAAACCTACCGAGTCTTTTCTTGAATAGAGACCTCCTGGTATTTCGTTTCGAATTTTAGTTAGGGCTCTGTTTCATTCTTTGGTGGGTTTAGCCGGTCTTCAGTTTACTTGGTTCTCAACACATCATCCTTTAGGGTTTACAGAGCAGAGCAGTACAATAAAAGTATAAAGAAGCAAAATTTGGAGGCATGCGTAACCCGAAACTCTGGACCATTTGTCAGTTAGGGCTTTAAACACCACCATGGTATCACTTTAAGGAGTTGCTAAACACCGAGCACCATAGTAGGATGCTCCATGATTACAATAGTCAACTCCTACACATATCTTCTGTAGATCTGTTTACACAAAAATTCATAAGAAAATTTGAGCCAGATGGCTACAGAGTTGAAAAACAGAGACACCATAGCACAAGAAAGAAGGTAAAAAAATCAATCTATGACTACTCTTTCACTAAAACATTGGATTAAAACGAAAAACTGCATGGAAGAAACAGAGAATCTAGAACAACATGTCATTGGATTGAGAAAAGGGTGAACGTTGTGTTGCTCATATTCTATGGGTGTAAGGTGTCTGTCATGCCATGGCTATAGCATTCAGAACGAGGAATTTTTATAATCACTGCAACAACAACGACCCTATTCATCAACGGAATGAACAAAAACAACTATAAACAAGAAACATGTTAAAGAATCTGGGGGGCAGCATCAGCCGTAAGGAGATAAGAGCATTGAAACACTTCGATGTGGTTTGCTCGAAACAGAGAGAAAAACTGAGCGCCGCTGTGGTTTTGCTGATGTCTTCTCTCATTTTTATAGTTTAGAGGAAACCCTAATCCTATTCTAGAGCCACCACATTTAGCGCGATGTTGGGTTGGGCTAACTTAAAAGAAAAGATTGGACCTTTGCTTCTTTGCTTCTAGCACAGATTGGGCCATATTTTCTTGGTCACAATTTGAACCAGGCTGAATTTGGCAGAATGGTCCGCTTTCAATTTCAGGCTTTCCTTTATGGCTTTATCTTACGGTAGGGTTTTCAGTTATGGATGAATGATAGCAATCTTCTCCTCCAACCTTCTCCTTTCTACATTTTCCATTCATTGCTGGCCACGTATATTCCACTATCCCTAAAAATCAGATAATTAATAGACAAAAAAGACACATTTTCAATTTCCCTCTCTACCCCTATTTATCTTCACCTACATTAATTTTCACATTTATCAATTTCTTCTTTTTCTTATCTTTATCTGCATTAATTTTCACATTTATCAATTTCTTCTTCTTCTTCTTCTTTTCCATAATTTTGTTCTTTCTATTGACATAAGCATATATTCTCGTGTATTAGCGATCAACAATATTGCGTTCAATTTCAGTTGTGATTTGTTTAATACTTTAATTTACCTATGCATAACAAAGAAAAATAAACAAAATAGAGGTGAGTTTTTTTTTATTTTATTGCGCCTAATGATAAGACATCAGAAGTCTCAAGTTCCATTCATTATTTCCAATCGATCAAATATAAACCAACTTTTTGTTCTTTTCTTTTGGCTTCAACTTCAAATTTCCATGTTAGATTTTGTTTTCATTTGTTATACCGCCGAATTAAACTACCATGGCTTATATTTGAAGGATGATGGATTAATGTCCTTCCACATCATAACACAAAAGAAAACCATGGTTTTATATCTTATTATTGTGTGATTCACCCACCTTAGGCCTTAGCAACTATCTGTATGAAAATCTAGTACAAGTATAGATAGTATCAAGAAAAGAGCAACAAGATATTAAATAGCTAAGGGACAAATATGGATGGAAAATCATTTTCTTTGGACCACATGACTTTCCGATATTGATAACTACATGTTTTAAATGGAAGAAAAATAAGCCATGCCTAACCATGAAAGTTAAGTATGTGTTTTCCGTTAATATATTTATACGATGTAAACTATATACGTTACATTATGATTAAATAAGACAGACTGATATATAGAAACTTAGAAAGGTCAGTGCCTCATTGTTTGACTAGTTCAGCAGGAAATACTGTTACATTTTTAAAGTACATGATCTGATATCGAGCTACTCGATCCAACTGATAATGCATATGCATTCATATCAGAAACATTTATAGCCATCAAATCGAGTTTGTTAGATAAGATTAATTTGCTAGACCTAGCTCATAATAAATAAACAGGCTAGCAACTTTTCTACGTTTCTCATGATCTCAACTGGAAAGGAGCTTCCCATCTTTCCTTAATATTATTCATCCGTCTCTTTAATCCTACAATTTCTTTTGAAAGCTATATATCTAGCTAACTGATTGAATAAAACAAATTCCAGTTACATAGCGAGCTAGCTTAATATATAAGTAGGAGCTACTTTGTTCCTAACCGACACATTAATTCTGCATGTCGATCAATGCGGTTCGATGAACGCACATACGCCATGATCCGGCCAAGGAGATCAACCGACGAGGTGATGTCGACGTCCTTTCGGGCGAATGTACCGTTCTCGTGGGAGAAGAAGCCCGGGACGTCCAAGCTCAAACCATCTTCTTCCGATCGTCGTAGTTTGGATCACTACTTCACGACCACGACGTCGTCCCTAAAGCTGATACCTCCTCCAGCTCGTATCCCATCGCAACTTTCCATCAGTAGTACTGCTGCTGGTAACCACCAGAGCCGCGGCGGCCCTTGTCTATGTTCCAGTGTTGATGTTCAGCCATCTGTTGCTACGTTTCGAAACTCATCCAGATTGACGGGTGGTGCTAGTCCTAATACTGCTAAAAATAATCGCCTTCAAGAAGACCCATTTCTTGCAGCTTTCATCAAATGCACCCAGATGCACGGCTCCAGAATCTCTAATAGTGGCAAAAGGTATGCAGCTGACAGTAAACATTATGCAGCAGCTAGTTTTTCTGCCGGGAAGAAAACCACCCTGTTCTCGATGTTTACTGGTAGTTTCTCATGTAAGTACTCCTCCGCTGGTAGGGACGACAATATTGTAGTTACAAGGCCACACAAATCTCCCAGATAGAAATCTCCATGGATCGAATGCTGTAATATATAAAATATCAAATGATTATGTAATGTGCACATTTTCATCATATAAAGAATGGAATCACAGGTGCTAGTTAATATTAAGGGCTTTAAATTAAACTCTATACATGCATGCTAGAAGCTATTTCGTGGTTCTACTAGCTAGCTAGAAAATTCATTTTCTTTTTTTTTTTGTTCTTTCCACATTGCAATTACATACCACCGTACGCGTACTTATGATGTGCATGTGCATGTGCATGTGTATTACATAACCCTTATTATTGGGCAATTTATATATGCATGTGTGTATTATGATGTGGGAAACTTGGGAATATTGTACTTACACGTCATGCGTCAATAAGCTAGATTAAATTTCGAACTTCCATTAATTGGATGCAAATTAAAGGACAAATTTGTTTGAGTTTTGACTCGCAGAGTAATAATATAATCACTCACAGATGACATTTGATGCTAAACTGAATAGGCAGGTGGTAGGCATGAGATGGAATTGCGTCAATAAGTAGGCTTATTAAGTTACCTGATGTTTATAGTTCCGGTACGTGGTAAAAAAATTAATATTAACCAATTACACACACCGTAAGACAAAAAAAAAAAAAAGAGACTTCATTTTCCATTGGCATGAAGAAAAAAGGAAATTTTCAACTCTGATTTTTTACATTGTAGAAGACAAGTGCTTAGCTTGTGTATTTTTGCACACGTAAGGTTAAACATGAACTGAGTCAAAACTCCAAGTTTTGTCTTATGGCACCTTGGAACCAATTCATTTCCCAGTTAATTAGTATTCAGTCAGCTCTTGTTGGCCCGCGATAATTCAGACGTCTCCTTTGTTTTTCGACTTAATTTTGTTTTTATGTATCTCTCTCAATCGATCCCATTGTCGTTTCCTTCCAATCTTTCACCGATAACTAGATAAAAAATAAGAAGTCGGAGTCTCGGAGATCATGTAAAATATTCTGTGGTTTTATATATCAATTTCTTCCATGTTCCCTACTTTGTTTAATGTTTTAATTGTATTTCAAATAAAAAGCATCTATTCGTTTTTATGTGACCAGTAAAAAAAAGAGCTTATTGTGCAGTTGTGCATAACTTATATACTTATAATACACCAACAGCATAAACGCACGAAGTTTAACTAAAAACAGTGTAGACCCTAAATACCATTTGATTAGCTTCACTTTTTTATTTTTTGGTTACATGGTTCTGTATCTTATATTTACTTGTAAGACCTATATATCATCTGATGACACAATTGATTTACACAGTTCTTTATATAAAGTTTCTATTATAAATTACTGCTCTGTCGACGTATGAAAGCAAGCAAATCCATAACTTAGAGATATATAGCTAGCAAAACTGAAAGATCCCCTTCGCGTTTTATTCACTTGGCCTATAGAACCTCTGCCGCCTCGATATAAAAAGAAAGCATAACAAACTCTCTGTTTCCATCATCGATCGTCCTCGTATATAAATAATACTCCACCACCAATCCTCCATAAACTCCATTTCACACACCAGAAGCCAAACCAAGCAAGCAAAGCAACCATGACTACTACTACTACTCACAGTCGCAGCAATAGCAAGCTCCAGTTCTACTCCAGAGGCACTGTGCCCTTCTCTTGGGAAAACAAGCCCGGAGTCTCCAAGCTGTCACACACCAAAACCGAGGCGAAAACGGAGTACTACTTCATCAAAGACGACGATTACAAACTACCACCACCGCCTAGGGTTTCTTTCCACGGGGACTACCAGCTCCCTCTTCCTCCTCCCTGCACTTTCCAGGCGCCCATTTCTAGAAACTCCTCCATTAAGGGCTTGATCAGCAACAACGCCGAAACCGAAGACCCTTTTCAAATGGCCATCCTCGAGTGCACCAAGTCGATCCACAATGGTGATGGCAATGGTAGTGGGGATGTTGCCACCAAAGGTAGGAGGAAAACGTCGTTGTCTTTGTCCCCGAAACATTACGGTGGGTTTGGATCTGGACTGAGAAGTTTGTTCGGGTCCTTATCGTGTAAATGCTCCAGCAGTGTAAGGGATGAAAGTTTGGTTAAGGTCTCTCGGGTTCCATACCAGAGAGATACAGTCCTTATTAATTATTAATTAACCAGATGGGATCTCTAGTCTGCATTTTATTTTTCTTCTGTTTTTTAAGCACTTCATTTTCTTTTGCTTGTCATGTACTTAAATCTGTGTCTAAGATTTGATCTCGAGCTGTTGGCTTATGAAGTAGAGATCTTGTCAATTTAATCGAACTGGAAATTGCATATATTGTGTCTCTTTTTTTCCCCAACCAGAAAATGAGAAAGAATAGGGGAATAAACCATGATCTCTCAAACAAGGGAATAAACCATGATCTCTCAAACATAAGACATCCATAATGGTAACGAAAATGAAATTGATCGAGAAAGACCAAAACCGTCATTTGTTACTCTAATACTAAGTTACACATGCTTAGAGTTTAGTACGAGGCCATAACTTACCATTGGGATGATGAGGCTCATCAACAAATTAATCCACAATTATAAAGGACCTCCTTGGTTATATTTCCCGGTCCAAAGGGGATTAAAATGATCATAGCTATTAGATTATTTGTTCTCGGTCTGAATGTTAGGTTTAGACCTGAGACTTTATAGTTTTATCAATCAGTATTTGCACACACTTTTACCTAAAATACTTAATTTTTTTGATAAGAAGGTGAGTTTTGGTCATTAAAGGAGCATAGTATGTTCAACAAGTCATTTGTAGATGATGCGTATGACGTATTCATATGAAGCTATATCCATATACAGTGTATTAGAACTTGAAATCAAATGTATCCTCAAAACTTCAACCATTTTAATTATCCCCATCTGACATTTTCAAGCCTAATTCTATTTAATCAACCGAACCAATTCATATTGGCTTTGGCTAAGTAGATGGCACTGCGTACATTCGTGTCATAAGTTAGTGTTACGTTTGAATGGTGTCTTGATGTGTTTGTGTGGGCAACTTAGTCAAATAATTACTTTCAAGATATTGAATCACATTTACAGGAAGTTTGATAGGTAGGAAATTTTTTGTGATAAAATTAACTTATTGGAAGGTAACTAAAATACTTCATAAAAACCCTAGATGGCTCTGACTCTCTCTCGAGAGAGTATTGTCGTTTCCTCCCTTTGGCGATTCTGCTGATGTTGGTGGGATTAGGATTGGAATCATGATTGATCAGATATGGTCTGGTGGTCATGTTAATAGTGATGATGGATCTGCTCTTGATCCGTAGATTGATGACGGGGCTGTGTGCATCTGAATGAAGAATCTAGGCGAGTTTATGGTTTCATCTTATTCTCCATTTCTTCCGACGATGGTAATGGTGCAGGTTTCGGGGCAGGTGCAGTGGGCTGCCTTTGGTTCATGACGGCGGAGTATCTGGTCTTCGATGGTGGGGGCGGTACTTTGTCCGAAGGCGGTGACGGCTTCTAGTTGGAATTTGACCCCTTTGAAAATGGGGCAGACGGTGGAGGTGCAGTGATGCAGCTGGTTGTACTTGAATGGGATGCCGGCGAAGGTTCCGGGGTGGAAGACCGGTGATCTACGGTGAAGGAGGTCGACGACGGCGTACGACCGGAGTGGGCTGCCTTGTCTCCTTGCTGGGCAGACTGCTTCTGGGATCCTTGCTTTGGGCTTTCCGGGCTAGGGTTGATAGGAAGGGCTTTGTCCCATGGTTGGAAGTGGGTAGGGGTCTTAAGCCTGTTCAAGGCCTGGTCTGTCCTTGGAATGGGCGTGGAGGGTGATTTCTCACTTTCTATTCCACATGTGTATTAATGCATAGGGTCTTCATGACCCATACCATCGTTTAATTTCTATTTAGATCGTAAAACCCGGTGCCTTAGTTAGAATCTTTTTAATGTAAGCTTCGAGGTTTTTTAGTTTTTGTCATAATAATGGTGCTTGAATTTACTAAAAGATGGGTATACTCGGAATTTCTGAGATTTTATTCTTCTAGAATAGGGTTCATGAGGTTCTAAGGAACAATATCTCATAGGGGTGTTTCGTTTTTATACTGCTTGTTTAATATTAATGAAATAGCTCAGCTATTTCCATAAAAAAAAAACTTATTCGAAGGTAATTTGGTAAACAAAATTCACTTTTACATGCTTTTTAGTTCATTTATATGTATTTTTTTTTCATGGATTGACGGTGCTATTTAAATCCGTGCGTACCATTACTTGGTCTCTTTAGTATTTAGATCGAGGGTTTATGCCACATCACACGGTACACATAATTTGGTCTACAAAACATTACTTTATGCCATAATGGGAGACCAAGAAAACACCCTCGAATCCAACCTATACGGACTTCCCGCATGGAGAATATTTATGCCACATTATCGTCTAGTATCGTAGTATTTAGTATAGTGACAAAAGCCTCAGACTTTAAAAAGAAAAAAAAACTTATGCCACAGCTTAAATGAGTATCTATTATTGACAGAAACTATAAAAAGGAAGTCGGAACTCCATGATTCAAGAAGACTTAAGATCTATCTTAAGTCTCGTTGATGTAAAAGGACAATATTTTAATTTTCTATAATCAAATAAGGTTTTTAATGAAATTGCATCCCCGGAGTTGTATTGAACAACTTGAAAAGTGTAGTTTTATTTATTTTTCGAAACAATCTTGTCTTCTTTGTTTTTAAGCGAAATTACTATACCGTATATGGTAGGGCTGATTTATTGATCGGTTTTCAACCGAATCCTGCCTTTTTATTCAGACGGTCGGTTTTTAATAGACCCGACCCAGCTTGCCAGTAAAAGCAAAGCTGTGACCGCGTGTAAATTCCAAAGATTCACAGGGTTATTATTGCCCGAGGCGGTTAAGGTTTATATACCCCATAACTGTCTCCGACTCTTCGATTCTTCTTCGTCACCATTCACCAAATCCCTTAAACCCTAGAAACACCAGAGCGCTGAACCAGACTCTGAGATCTCTCCTCTCCGGCGCGTCAACGGCAACAAGTCCTAGCACCACTAATTGCCCACTCGCCTTATCACCTGTAAGTCTTTCTCGCCCGAAATCCTCATTCTTTCATTCTCTTTCTTCTTCTTCTTCTTCCTTCGTTGTTTTGTTTAGCTTCAAGTGCTTAAAACAAATGGATTAATCTATGTGTTTACAATTTTATATACTTAGATGTCAAATTCGAACTTATTCCTGATGAATGTGCGCACATAGATATGGGAAATCTAGATAGAAGTAGTGCATTAGGTCAATTTGAGCTTTCGTTTTCGTATCCGAACCCGAAAGCTGCAAAATCAATGCCTAATTCAATGTTCTACACATATTTGGGCTAATTATTGATTGTTTTCGCAGTTGAATTAAGAGGATTGCTTATGTTGTGCTGAAATGGCAAATAACCCTCAGTCCTCAGCTGCTCAGGTACTGAAATTCTAACCTCATTTTGGCTAAGGCAGTCTTTATATGCGCTTGTTTAGATCAATTTTGTTACAATCATTCATATTAGTTGCATAAATCATGACTTAGTATCTGGCTTATGAGGTTAGGGTAATGATTTACCCGTACATGTTGGCTTTAGGGGACAAATAAAATTTATTTTCGATCATCCTTGTTGTCAATGGGTCTATAATTTTACACCATTTGTATTTTTGCAAACAAATTTTTCCTGAGAGGCGTATGTGAGATATTCATTGATTTTGAATTTCAAATACCTTCTGTTTTACCCCTCTATGGACTAGCTACTCCAGTTGATTCCTTGGGTCCTCAAAGTTTTGGTCTACCCTCTTTCTATTCATGTCGTTAATGCTTGGTGACTTCTTGAGTCTCTAGTTTTAACTCTATTGTTATTAAGTGCTGTATTTTTAAATCTCATTTTGTGCAGTATCGACCAATGGTACCGACACAGCAAGGACAACACTTTATTTCATCAGCTCCCCAACAATTTCAGCCTGTGGGACAAGGTCAGCCATTGCAATATTCTCAACAAATGCAGCCGTATCCTCTCAGGCCAAGTCAGCCTGGTCATGCTCAACCTTCATCACAGGCTTTACCTATGCCATACTATCAGCCGAGGCCAGTTGCATCTGTCCCATCACACTCTCAGCAACCTGCCCCACCTTTTAATAATCAGATGCCTGGAATGCCTTATCCTTCATCATATATGGTATGATCTCACTAGTTTGTTATCTTGCTATGTGTTTTATTTGGTCAAAAGGCTCTAAATTATGTATGTTATGTATTTTTCTTTGACTTAAAGAGCACCGCTTTTCACATGTTTACATGCATCTGATTTGTTTCAGTATGCACCGCCTTCTTTTGTCCAGCCACAGAATAATGTCAGTTCTTCATCACAGTTTCAGCCAATGTCTCAAGAGCAAGCACATGCTGTGCCTGCTGCTGGACAACCTTGGATGTCCTCCAGTAATCATCAGGGTGCAGCAGTTGTTACATCACAACAGCAGCCTAGCCAGCAACCTACAAGCACTCCTTTCCCAGATCCTGTAAGTGCTTTGTTTATTGTAATCATTTACATTCAACACCATTAAAATTAATGTCACAATTTGATACCAATGAATGAAGCCATCTGGTGCTTGAAAAAGTGCCTTTTCCAATCATTTTATTGTATTGATCACGAATATATGATGTCATAAATCCTCCACGAAACATGTTTAAACTTATGTGGACTTCTTCTGTCACTACATTTTGGCTTTTCAAAGATTGGAAATGAGCCATATACTGTTGTTGTTAGAGTAACAATTAAGTATCATGGCCACTTGGTCTTGATTTTTTTCTAATGAGAATCAGTGCTAAAGATGTCATGCCAATGGTGGCTATGGCGGTTATAATGGGTTTTGGTAATATTTCCTGTTTCGATTTACCTGGAACCTACATACTCAGTTGTTGTCATTAGTTGGCTTTGATGATAGAAGGAGACTTTAAAATTGATGCAAGCAAATAGGAAGTTTGTGATAGATCTTATAAGTTTTAGCCTTTTTATTTTTGTATCCCGATTTAGTCATCAGGCGCAAGTATATTTACTGTTTTTAAAATCAATAGAATGCAAGCAAATATGAAATCTGCGATATGTTTTTACTTTTTGGACTTCTTATTTCTGAATCCCGGTTTAGGTATCATGTGGGAGTGTGTTATTGTCCTGTGAATAATGAATAGAAATTATTACTAATTATGTAATTTCTACTCTTATATTTGCAGACTGTAAATGTTCCTAATCTAACACAGCCGTCCGCTTCTGATTGGCAAGAACATATGGCAACTGATGGAAGAAGGTAATTTTTATTATTTTCCTTTTTGGTCTGAAATTTTAATTTTGTTAGCGGGACATATATTTGTAAGATATGTTTAGGCTGACGCAACGTTGTAGTGGTTTGTTATTTCTGAGTTGACTTTCCAACTTATATTGGTAAGTTCTTTTGTTTCTGTTTACTGAATTGATCTTTTTTTTTATATTTTATTTTCTCAGATATTACTTCAACAGAAGTACTAGACAATCCAGTTGGGAGAAACCCTTAGAATTGATGACTCCACTGGAGGTGAGTCATATTACTGACTGGTTACCAGTAGCTAGAACTCTCATAGCATCTCCAATGCGCTGTCAAACATGCATTTGAAATGTTTTCAGTATTGTATAAAAATTTGTTGCCGGTTATGGATGTTTACAGTTTTAGGTTGTAGCATGTGCATGTGCTTAAATTGATCACAATTTTTTTTTCGCGAATTATCCTTTTATATGCATGTGCTTCAACTGGTTTGTAGATGTCATGGCAAATCTGGAGAAATTTTACGACTGCTCTATAAGCTCACTTTGAAGACGAGGTTTCAGTTTCACAAGACAGGCAATAATTGCTATTTATATTTTATTTATCTTTTAGTTGGATGTGGTTAGAGCATGCCAAGTAGTGATTGTTGCCTTCCCCTACATATGCATTCTCCTCGGTGGAGTTTTAGGATGAGGCTGCTATTGTCCATATTGAGGCAGTTTAAGGCTTCTGTGGGTTGTTTGGTTTTCATATATCTTCATTTTGTTTCTATTATCTTTCCTTCCAAGTGTATAAGTCTGTTTCTATGTTATAGTTCTCATTAAATAAAGGCAATAACAGAAATAGATGAGTCTGTTTGCATATTTGCATGTATAATTAACATGTGCACATGCATTACTGTGTGTGCAAGTGTGTGGGATTTGGCTGCAATTATTATACAGTTGCTTTTCTTTTCCAATTCTTATTTGCAATGAGGGATCAGTTTAAAGTTATTCATTTACTCTCATGATACACTTGCGTAATTGGCCGCAGCAGGGCAGGACTCTTTGTTTACAGACATGTATGGATCTCCGATAGATGATGGACACATTTATTTCAAATTGTTTGTCCTTTAAATTTCTTTCTTATCATGTGACCATGGTTATGTTTTTTAAATTCTCAATGTAGAAACTTGTGTAATGCTTGCTCATTTTTACTGTTTACTGCTCATTGCCATAAATTTAAAATCATGTCCTTTAGTATTCTTTCTCAAATTACTTAACTACTATCTTTCACTTAATCATTCTTGTCACTGTAATAGAGAGCCGATGCATCAACTGTTTGGAAGGAATATACTTCTGCAGACGGGAAAAAGTACGTTATAGTTATATCTCTTTTATTTTTTATTTAAGATAAAATTAAAAATTAAAATAAAAAGAATAATAATTATTTTTCCTTAGTAAGTGTGTTAATGTTACTTCTTTATTAATGTGCAAATGGCTTTTGCAGGTATTACTACAACAAGGTTACAAGGGAATCTAAATGGACAATTCCAGAGGAGTTGAAGGTTTCTTCTTATGGACTATTATTTATTTAATTTTCCCCCTTTTTTGTTCATGTTCTCACTTTGAACTATACTTGCTTCCAGCTGGCTCGTGAGCAAGCTCAAAGAGAACTTACTCAGGGAACACAATCAGAAATGAATTTGACTCCTCATGCTCCTCCTGCAACTGCTTCAGCTGAAATACATGCTGGAGCTAGTTCAGTTGGGCCCAGCACTTCTTCAGCCCAACCTGGGACAGTCTCGAGTCCAGTTGCAGTTACACCCATCTCTGCCTTCTCTAATCCTTCTCCTATTACGCCTTTGGGATCATCGGTTGCTCCTGGTGTACAGTCTTCCATGGCAACGGGTTCTGTTGGAGTTCAACCTGCCGTGGTGGGTGTGTCCCCACTGCCTGCTTCTAATTTGGGGAGTACTGGAGTTCCTTCTACTTTGGTCAACACCAATACAAAATCAGTGTATGGATTTATTCCTCTGTTTTTCTCTTTATATTGATTTTTGTAGGGGTTGTGTCATGGTTCCTAATTCAAATTGGTCTTGCATGATATGAAAAATGACAGGGGTAATGAAAATCAGGCATCTCAAGATATTGCAAGTTCAATTGATGGAGCTTTTACTCAAGATATTGAGGTAATGCTCATCTATAATGGCCTTTGCAAAATTTGATTCCAATAGAAGTTGTCAGGTTACATACATAATATGGAAAAATTGTGCATAATTTCATTTTGCATATCTTTCTAGAGAGCTTGTATGTGAAGAATGCAAGCCCAGTTTTATCTGGCTAGTTTGTGTTGCATGATCAAGTGTTAATTTTTTTTTCTGAGAGTTCTTTATGGCAGGAAGCGAAGAAAGGAATGGCAGTTGCTGGAAAAGTCAACGTGACTCCTTCAGAGGAGAAAGCAATTGATGATGAGCCATTGGTGTATGCCAGCAAGCAGGTACTGACCTTTGATTTTATGCCTTTGTCTGATGTGCTTTCATTACTGTCTCTCTCTCTCTCTCATATAAAAAGATTACTTTTGCGTTCTGTTAGGAGGCAAAAAATGCATTCAAATCACTCCTGGAATCCGCAAATGTCCACTCTGATTGGACCTGGGAGCAGGTAGCATGACTATCCCGTTCGTATGATCACCATAGTATATTGCAAGAGAAGCTTATAACAGTTTTGAGATTTTATGTCAGGCAATGAGAGAGATCATTAATGACAAAAGATATGGCGCTTTAAGAACATTGGGTGAGCGGAAGCAGGCTTTTAATGAGGTAAGGGTGTAATGATTATAACTACTTTAGAGGTTCTGCACAATCTTTCTTGTGTTGTGTGCTGAGTATAGATAGCTCTGTTATATTAGAGCTGGATTGAATGACTCTCTGCTTGACATTCTTTGCATCAAGATTACTTCCCATCACATTATGACCTTAAACTAATCAGATTTGTTAATTTATAGTACTTGGGCCAAAGGAAAAAGTTGGAGAATGAAGAGAGGCGTATAAGGCAGAAAAGGGCTCGGGAAGAATTTACAAAAATGCTGGAAGTATGTTGCTTATTATTACATTTTTTTTAATACAATTTATGATCTTAACAAAAAATTAATCCTCGGTCTTTTTATAGGAGTCCAAGGAACTAACGTCAACAATCAGATGGAGGTTTACTTCTTCACTCTGTCATAAATATTTGATTCAGTCCTTTTTATAAGTTGAGTTATGACTGGATAGGATGAAAACATCTCAGATGTTCTTACGAATGTTTTTGCATGATCAGCAAAGCTGTAACTATGTTTGAAAATGATGAACGGTTCAAGGCTGTTGAACGAGCTAGAGATCGGGAAGATCTCTATGAGAGCTACATTGTAGAACTTGAGAGGAAGGTAACAGTTTTTACTTTCATTTTTCATTTCTAACTCATGCATACTACCAGATGTCAATATTATACTGTAAATTGGGAAATTTATTTGATCTAAAATTCATTAAGAAAGATTCTGGTACTCTATTAAAAAATGGAGAATTGGTACTTCAGGCTTCGTTATGTATTAAATATGTTGAAGATTCACAATTTGGGCAGTGAGATAGACTTATTCGCTGGCTACCTGTGCCTAACTTAGGAGGATCAAATCTTTGATTTATTCTTCTCTTTCCAGTTTTAATCAATAATTAACTAAGGTCCCCACATATTGCTTTACTGATTAATGTTACACTGTTCTTCCCTAAATGGAGATATATGTGGATCTTAAAGTTTTTAAGTTTTGTAACTCCATACTAAGTGTAATTAGAATGGTCTGTCATCTTCTTCTTCTACTTCATGCAATGGTAGGAACTTCAGATTTATTATTATTACTATTACTATTATTTATTCTCTGCATTGCTAACCTTGATAAGTGCTAGTGAAAATCAAACAGCATAACCGAGAACATTTCCATAGATTCCTAAAGGAATAAAGGAGTAATTAAAGAGTGGTATACCCTTTCTTCATGAATCTTCTCTGACATTGGATTAAGTAATTAATTCCCATCATGTCCAGAAGAACCATGTGTAGCTAACTAATCTCCACTTTTTACTCTGCGTCCAATTAGCTTCAATAAGGCTCATCTTTAATGTGGTTTCCTCATTTTCCTTGTCCTTTTGGTGAATTGCCCTTTAGGTGTAATGGTACATAGATTTTGACACGCTAGATGACAGTGGATATAAGCAGTTAGCGAAGAGCATAAACTTAAATTCTTTAGCTCCACACAAAAGGGAGAAAAAAGTTGAACTACGAGCTGCATTTATCTTTTTCTGTGAATTGGTTGCCACGCATCACATTGTTCCCTTCTCAAGTGGACAGCTGAATTAGGTAGTTTGTATGTCTTCAAGGTGGTTATTCTTACTGCTTAAGTTGCATATTTGACTGCAGGAGAAAGAATATGCTGCTGAAGAGCATAGGAGGAATATATCCGAGTACAGGGAATTTCTGGAGTCTTGCGACTTTATTAAGGTAAATCTTGTAAAATGAATGGATATGTGTATATATTGTGATTGCTTTTATAGATAACATTTTCCATGATCGCCATGCACTTGTAGGTGAACAGCCAATGGCGTAAAGTTCAAGATCGCTTAGAGGACGATGAGAGGTGCTTGCGTCTTGAAAAGCTTGACCGCTTGCTCATTTTCCAGGTAGATCACATAATATATGATTCATTTTATGTGTCTTTGTGAGGATTGGTTGTTCCTGTATGCTATAACTGTATCATGGTCTGTGGCAGGACTATATTCGTGACCTTGAGAAGGAGGAAGAGGAGCAAAAGAAGATACAAAAGGTATAATTTGCATGAAGGCATATTACTTTTCTTAATAGTTTTATTTTTCTATATGTGTTTCACTAAATTTCAGGAACAATTGAGGCGGATTGAGAGGAAAAACCGGGATGAGTTTCGCAAGCTCTTGGAAGAACATGCTGCTGACGGTACTCTTACGGCTAAAAGTCAGTGGCGCGATTACTGTATGAAGGTGCTACACTTTAAATTTTTGATAATGTATGAAGGAGTATATTCAATTTAAAGGCAACGGTATGGGAATAACTCATGCATCAGAAGTTTCGTTTGATACTTATTATTGTCTTTGGATTAATTGTAGGTCAAAGACTTGCCACAGTACGAAGCTGTTGCATTAAACACATCTGGTTCAACACCAAAAGATTTGTTTGAGGATGTTGCTGAAGAACTAGAGAAACAGGTATGTTGCCTGTTATTTTACACCACAATGTTCTGATTCATTTACTATGATTATTGGTTTTATTTTTTATTCTGTTTAGTTCATGTTTTTCCATTGTTTGAATCATAATGACGTTAAACAGATGATCCCCTTGGGACCATAAACATATCAAAACACATCAAGGGATTCTCATTCGTTGGAAAATTATTGAACCAAACACTGGATTGGCTATATTTAGGCCCTAGAATAGCGAAGTTACTATGATTGGTAGTTTAAGTTCAAATTTCACTACAACCTGCAATGGACGTCACTTTTTATGTGACATTTTATTTTCACTTATTGACAGTTTTTGGAAGATAAAGCACGGGTAAAGGATGCAATGAAGCAAGGGCAGGTAAGATGTTATGAACTTGCTTGGCATTTTTAAAAACATGTCATTTATCAGGTGCCTTTTTCTCCCCCACAGATTACAATGGTTTCCTCATGGACATTTGAAGAATTTAAGGCTGCTGTTGTGAAAGATATTGGTTCCCCATCAATTCCAGAGCTTAACTTAAAGGTAACCATCCTAAACTTTAACTGTTTCCTTTCTTTTCAATATATTCTTTTGCTGAGTTGAACTGAATGAATTATTGCCATTAGCATATGTGAAATCGGAAGGTCTGTAAAACATGTGTTGAGTGTGTTATTTATTGGTTCCTGACATATTTTCCTCATGCCTGCTTAAGGAAAGAAAAGTGGTTTGTGTGTTGCATTAAATTATATTGAAGTTGCTTCTCATACTTCCTTAAAAGTTTACAATGTTTGCAGCAGTTTCGCTCCTGGTTGGGAGAAAATTATATGCTTCTTGGTTAAAAAGTTTGCTAGTTTTTCTTCCCCGGGCCTTTTATATACTCGTGTATATTGAATTCAGATGGCTTAATTACATGGACCTAATTTGAAAGAAAATCAATACTGTTTACATGAGTGATTGCTTCCTCATTAGTTAGAGGCTAAATGCTGAAGGATCTGAAAGATGACAATCCAGTAATTAATCAAAGTGCATCATTATCTTCTTCTCATTTGGCACATTGAATACATGGTAATGCTATCATCTGTATCACGCTGAATTCATGCATGACAGGATGAAGTTTGGTTTGGTCTTTAAATCAGCTAATACCAACTTTGTTTGGTTACTTTTCATTCCATTCTTAGGACATCCACTTTTTACTAGTATGACATGTACTTTTTACATACTGTGCGGCTTGACAGTCTGCTAATATTTTTACTTCTTGAAGCTTGCATACGAGGAGATATTAGAGAGAGCCAAGGAGAAGGAGGAAAAAGAAGCAAAGAAGCGTCAACGACTTGCTGATGACTTCACTAAGCTTTTGCACACATTCAAGGTTCGGTGGCACTCTAATGGACGAATAGTATTAACTTATAGATGTCAATCATTGAATTGACCCAATTTGTTTTGCCTTATAGGAAATAACTGCTTCTTCTAACTGGGAAGATTGCAAACACCTTTTTGAAGAGACCCAAGAATACAGGTCTTTCTGATCATACTATGGATTTTATTTTTATAACTTGCTTTAATTGGATTATATTTATTTAATTATTATTTTATAATCTTTTTTTCTGCCTACATTATTTTCAGATCAGTTGGGGACGAGAACTCTGGAAAGGAAGTTTTTGAGGAATATATTACAAGTTTACACGAGAAGGCCAAAGAGAAAGAACGGAAGCGTGAAGAGGAAAAGGTGTGGTTTTTACTCTGTTATACGCTATGGCTATCATTATACTTCATTAGTTATTTCTTGAAAAACAAGCTAAGACCTCATGCTACATGGCATATAAAATTTGAGCTCTACGATGAAGTGTGGGTTAAAATGTTTCTAGTGTGAGTAATTGATTGACGCTGACTCAAAAGATGCTTGTGCGATTTATAATTTGGTAAATGTTTTCACGCCTGCCCTTATCCTGCTCCTTAAGAAGTTCATAGTTCCCGTTTATGGGACCCCTAGATTTTGCGTTTGGTTAGATTTTCTTCTCTAAAAAATGTGAAGCAGATCATTTTGGGTGAATGAAGAGGTAATGAAGGGGTTGCATTTGGTTTGTGGTTAGATATATTATTGCTACTCGATTTGCCCATATACTAGGTTGGAACCCTTTTTTCCCGTGATCATGGTATCCCTTTCACACTGATAAATTCGCTGTTGTAGACCCACCTGAGTTGTGGTTTCCCTGCCTGATATGGTGTGGAAATGTTGACTATCTCTTCCTTGTATCTAACTTGGGTGGTAGAATTTAATCAGGGTGGGTTCTGAAATATATGCCGGCTTGATTTAAATTTTTTTGGGCTTTTTATTCAAGTGTGTGTGTAGACCTTAATGCCTCTCGAGACTGAGAGTTTGGGCCTTCTTTTAATTTTAACTCTCAGTGTTTATATCCTTGTGTGCGAGTGATGGATGTAATGAATTGTTATCTACTGAAGTCAAGAATTTGACATTTTTGTCCCGGTCTTATCCTTTGCAGGCAAAAAAGGAGAAGGAAAGAGAGGAGAAAGAGAAGCGGAAGGATAAGGAGAGAAAGGAGAAGGAGAGAGAACGTGAAAAGGAAAAGGGAAAGGAACGATCTAAGAAGGATGAAACAGATAGTGAAAATGTTGACTTAACTGATAGTCATGACCACAAAGAAGATAAGAAAAGGGAGAAAGACAAAGATAGGAAGCATCGGAAGCGGCATCAAAGTTCTATTGATGATGTGGGTTCTGATAAGGATGAGAAAGAGGACTCTAAGAAACACAGACATAGCAGTGACCGCAAAAAATCAAGAAAAGTATGTGGAACTTATTATATGATATATCTGGTTTAAACTTTTTAGCTATAAGTAATTATTATTTCCTGCTGTTTCATGTAGCGTGCGTATACACCTGAATCTGACAGTGAAAATCGACATAGAAGACATAAGAGAGAACATCGAGATGGTTCCCGCAGAAATGGTGGATATGAGGAACTTGAAGATGGAGAGGTTGGTGAAGATGGGGAAATTCAGTAGCCCGCTGTTCTATCTTTACAGATGTGAGTATTTGTGGCTGTGTGAGATCTACGTACGGATTAGATATTGCAGATCTAACCAATTTTTTTAAAGCAGTTCTCATGGTTATACATGCGGGAAAGGATTATTTCATTGTGCTTGAAAGAATGGATATCTAGGATTTTGGGGTTTATAACCATGTTTAAAAGTGTAAAGGATCAAATACGTGCAACTTTCAGTGCAGTTGATTTTAGTTAAAAGTGTAAGTATTTGCGCGAGTTCATAGTACTATTAACCATGTTCATATATTAGAAATGAAGATTTATGCGATACGGATAAGTTAATCTGAAGTGACCCCTGGATTGACCAGTTGCTGTCGCTGTCGCTGTTGCTGTTTATATCATTTAGATCAATTAGATTCCAGACTTGACATGCTGTATTTTGGTCTCTGCTAAACTTTCTTGTTCTTTTGGCCTTCTGGTAGATTTCTTGTAATTAACCGAAGTTTCTCAGAAGAAAAAGAGTAAACCAAAGGGTAGATGTTGTATGGCCATCAAATTTGTTCCCCACTTTGTGCTGAAAAAATTTGGCAAATTTGGTGGGTGTAAACTCAGTAAACCATTGAAATTGGAAATTAAAGCGAGATCAGAAGGAAACAGGATCTAAACTAGACGGTAGAGCAACAGTTTCTTTGATGATCTCTTCTAAAATGGCGTCCCCAATTTCGCAACAAATCTCTCCCTCTTCTTGTTCATTACAATTCCATTCTTCAGCTGAACTCAGGATAGCTGAATCCAACAAAAAGTCGATGTTGGTTTCATCCCCGGCCTGTCTATCCCAAATCCTTAATTTCTCAGAAATCAGCTTTCCCAGTTCCTCTGCCCCCAAAAACTTTGTGCTGTTCTGCTCCTCTTTCATTTGCTTTGCATGGGATTCTGTCACCTCTCTCACACAATCGAAAAGAAGCTGCCTTGTCCGCTGCAACATCCTTTTTGATTTGTGTGGAGAAGAATTCGATCTGATTACCGGCTCTAGCATTTCCGGAACTCCAGAAAAAGTATCTCTTGGCCTCTCCAATGGTGGCTGGAAAAGTAGTTCCCAAAGAGAAGCTGATAACATGGAGTCTTCCATGACCTTCTTGGGTACTGTTTAATAAACCAAAGGAGCAAATTGACGATGATCTAAGTTAACATAGAAGCATAGCTTACTATTAAGTTCTCAGTAGTCAAAGAGAGAGAGTTGACATTTCTGAAGAGGTAAACCTGCATGAGAAGGTCTATCTTCTAGTACTGAAATTGAGGTGTGTTGCTTAGACTGCATCTTCTTCCTCTTCTTCGATGATTCCCCATTGAGCAGTGCTATCTGTAGCAACCTGCTGGCTTTGTTAGCAATCGAATCAAATCAACAATTTTGTAAAGATTGAAACTTGGTTTCATGTTTTCACATGAGAAGTTTGAAAGGGTTATGAGTAAAATGGTGTTTCTACCTTTGTCTCTTCTTTCATATTGCAGAGATTTGGAACTTGAGAAGTGCCTTCTACTGCAAGCGAGGCTTCATCTTCATTCTGCAACAAAACTGTGTTGCAAGCTTCATCTTTGTCACTATCACAGCATGATTCATACTGTGTTCTGCTACTAGAAGAAGAAAATCCATCCAAATCTCCAAGGCAATCACTAGGAAGAGTAATCTCAGTGTTGGCATCAAACTTTCCCTCTTCTTTTCCGGAACTCTTAGTTCTCGAGCTACCATTTTTGGAAACAAGCTTGTTATAGACAGATCTCAGTATCTTGGAGAAGCTAGGAGTACCCTTTTTGCTCTTGATTGGTCCGCAACTAGATGATCTCCTTAAACTCTTGCTTGAATTAATGCTATTGCTTGAACTCAAGCTCTTTCTCAGACACCCTCTTTCAAGTAGGTAAACATCTAGGACAAAGGGTTCTTGCTGCTCTTGGAGAAGCTCTCCAAGTTGTTTAACTGGTTTTGTTGTTGTGGAAGCCATTAGAAAACTCTATGTTGGGCTGAGATTGAAAATATATGGTCTACAATTGCAAATTGGAAAGATGATGATGAATTTTTCTGGTGAATTAAATGAGACAGACAAATCATATCTGTCAGTATTGGGACTGGACAGAAGCATAAAGGAGAGAGGAAGATTAGGGTAATTTATTAAGGTCAGATATAGACAGACAGAGACAGAGGGGCCTAAATCAATGTCTAGGTCATATATGTTCAGGTGTTTCACTGCTTGAGCTAGGATAAATGGATATGATCTACAAGTTCAAATTTGAAAAGCCTGGTTAGGTCTTTTATCTCAATCTTCTGTTCAAGTCAGTAGCTAGCTATCTTTTTATTGAGTCTTCCTCAGTTCACTATCCATCATAAACGTATAAATTTGACAAAATGGTCCTACAATTTCTTGTCCCATTTATGATGGGTGACCATATCATGCAGATGAGGCAGGGACAAATTGGATGTAATTACTTCTGGATGGTTCACGTCTTTTCAGGACAAATTGGATGTAATCACTTCTGGATGGTTCACTTCACCGTCATAAACTCTTACACTTTTACATCTATCTTACTTTCAGATTCTTACTTGCTCAAGTAGGTATCCAGAAGTTGTGGTTAATCGGTTATACTCTCTATCTTACTTTCAGATTCTTACTTGCTCAAGTAGGTATACAGAAGCTGTGGTTAATCGGTTATATTCTCAATTCAAAGTCCAACTAAGAGTTACACTCATAACAGCATCGCATGCTTGACCGTATCATGAAACAAAAACTTCAACTTTGCATTTTTTTACATATTATATATATGATATGCTTATCAGTCCAAAAGAAAAGATATGCAAATGTGAACTATTTTAATATGCATAATGTACTACACGAACACTGTTGTGCATGCATGATGAGACAGACATTCGAACTTCCTTGCCTCTTTTGCATATGATCATGTCCATTATTTTCTTCTTTGTTTTGTTTATGTTCCAACAAAGAAATCACCACAGATTATACATGCATTAGTATATAAACTTCTCATGTCCAACAATCATTAGGATTTAGGACCATAACGTCTCTGATTATTTATAGATCGTTCTTCGCCTTCGTTCCTGGATCTATGCTAAAATTACGGAGTGGAAGTCTGTTCTGTTGTACCTAACAGAAGGGACACATCCTCAACTATAAAATATTGCAAATGGAAAATTATAATCTACTTTATTTTCTGTGGGGTTTAGATTATGAATTTCTAAATCATGATGGCCCTGATGGGATCGTTTATGGACCTCGATTTCTATCACTATCTTATCTACAACCCCAATGGACTAATCAACTCAACAAAACCAGGTCATAAAAAAAAAAAAAAAAAAAAGGAAAACACTAAAAAAAAAAACCATTAGCTCGCGCTCAAGCTTCACGCTTGTGAGAAGTTTTCCGGGAGATTCTCGGATGGCCCGCTCAATAGTTTTCTATTGTGGATTGATCTCATTCTAGTCATCACTGCCTTTGTCGGCCTTGCTAACTCGATTAGCCATCAATCCAGCCTTCGTCGTGGAATTTATTGACATATCAGTGTAGTTTTTAGTGACTTGTAATAGTGGTGCAAAGTTTGTTAGTTTACAGTGTTGGGTAGTGGAGTGTGGTACTCTTCCGTACTTTGTGTGGTGAGGTTTAATGAGGTCACTATGTACTCCTTGATGTAAGTTTATACTGTCTTTTATCAATGAATTCTACTTGATCAAAAAAAAAAAAAAACTTCACACCTTTTTTGTATGGGTGATTAACTGATTTTTACTTCTCTTGTTTAATGTTTCTGGGACTTGCACTTCTGTTTTCTGTGGTTTCTGGTAAAATTTTGCAAAATTTCGAACATATATCTTTTTCCATGAAAATTGTGTGTTATAACACACTTTTTCATCGGTTTGGCACGCATTTCACACCTAATTAAAATTTGACTTTTGACGATCAATGCATTTTCTAGAATTCACTTGGGGCCATAAGGCCATTCGGAAAGTAGCACAAGGATCGGGAACTATTTTGCTTTGATTTTATAACTCAAATATATTGGACAACCTTTGCCCACTAACATGTCGAAAGAAATACTGAATTCTATTATTTTTCATTTAATATGATGGTCGACAATGAATGCTTCTGATGATCAAACGAGCTTCACGCAACCATATCCCCTCCAAACCGTTTAGAAAAATGTTGAATATCACGTTTTCATCGGTATGGCGCATCTCCTCCAATCCTACATCCAACCAAAATTCGACTTCCCTTGGGGCCATTTGGAAGGTAGCGCTGGGGTTGGGAAGAGTGTAATATAGTAGATAGAGTACATAATTTTTGATGAAAACCATCTGCTATAGTAGATAAAGTATGGTACGAGAAGGTAATAAGGTAGCTGATGCTTTGGCGAGAATTATGGTACGACTTCTCCTAATATGAAGTGGTGGAATGCTCCTCATTTTTTATTTTATCGCATTGTCAGAGTGATCAATTTGGTATTCCTCAATTTTGGTTACGACAGCTTGTTTCTTTTTCGTTGCTTTTGTAGGGAGGTTTGGTTTGGTCCCCCTCCTAATTTCTTACTTTTCTTCTTTCTTTTTAAATAAATTCAAGATAGGGGGAAGGCCCCTTATTTGCTTCAGCTAAAAAAAAAAAAAAAAGATAAGAGTATACTGAAAGATCACAACCTGCCCAAATATTTCGGTTCATAATGCAAAGACTTCTACAGACAAGTCAAACCAAATCAACACACAAAAACTACCTCTTTGCATGTATAATTAGTGTTGTTCATAATTAATCTTAATGAGAGTGTCTTACATAATCTTAATGAAAAGTGTCTTAACTAAATGGTAGAAAATAAATAATAACAAGAGTTGAAAAGAGATGTGGAAGAAACAAGCTCTGAGAAGAAGACATTGGAGCCTACCACATTACTATTGAAGTAACACTAGATACTCTTAACACCCAACAGATTTGGGTACTGAAACTGCATTTTCGGCTTTCAAACTCTCAACTTTAGACTTAAACTCACTGTGAAAAGACATAAGTGATGTCTTCCGATTGCAAAAGGCAACAGTGAACTGCTTAATTTTTCCTTCAAGATCTTTCCTTCTCTGCAACTCTTCTTTCATATATTTCACAATATTTTCTTTCTGGTCAGTAACTAGTAATAGTCTTTCAGATGATTCAGATACCGTTTTGTGCAAGGAATCCCTTTCTTCCTTCAACAGCTGGAACTCAGTTTCCAAACTCTCATATCTTTGTTTAGATTTCTTCAGAAGCTGGTTATGAGAATCTAGCTCCTTCGCCAGGTCATGGTGTCGTTCCTTGATGGTGTTCAGCTCATTGCTCAGTTTTTTCTTCCAACAGGCAGCGTCTCCTCCCATTGTGCATTCCTTAATCACAACAACTATATCTTAAAGACAAAACAAAAACAGCCTAGATGCTCTCTTCTTTTTCTAGCTAAATAAATCTGAATATTTCATAAATTCTCTGGGATCAGCTAAAACTTGGCATGCCAGAGCATACATGCTGAGACACTAATATGAGACAAGTTCTTGATATCAAACTACATATGACTAGCATGTGAATAACAAAGGGTAGCATTTACAGTTTAGTTTCATCAATAATGGAAAAACTTAAATAGATGATTCCACAGAAATATAAAAAGCAGAGAAACAATAGAGAAAAGGTATTGAAAACTTGAAAGTACACATAACAGGTTGCAAGAAAGACTCTGAAACACAAATATGCTAACTTAATACGTAATGACATCAGCTTGAATAATTTTTAGGCTCTTTTATTAGTTGATCATATGATCCAGATGATATCAGCTTATAATATATTACAATTCTGTAGTAAGGTAACATCGGCAACATTTGTTGCCTGTAACTAAAACTTTAAGTATCAAAACAGTTTTATAACATACAAAATATCCTTAACAATAGGGCAGAGAATAAAATTATAATTAATGAGTGATATCTTGTTAATTTTGGCCAGGCGGATACCTGTGACTTCCTCGCTTGCTCATCCTCAATGTTTAGTGTTTCAGATGATACCAGTAATTTAACTGTGCTGCTCAACCTCTCAGAGAGCATTCTGTGCTGTTCTTGGATCCATAATCTTTGGTCAGCAATTGGTACTGAGAAATCAGCTTCTAGAGTTGTAAATAGGCTGGTGCCAATTTCAGTTATACTTGAAAGCAATTTTGCCGCAGAAGATTTCTCATCTGATATATAACTCTGCCCAAATCATCATAAGGTTATTAAATTGTACAGTAACAAATACGGATTGAGAGAGCCTAAAATGACAAACAGCCATCACCTGAGTCGTTGATAAAACATCCACATATATATTTTTGCAAGTCGCTGCACATTCACCAAGCCTTTGAGGGATTTCTCGAATCAGCTGTGCTTCTTGTTGGAGCTCAGATATCTCAGACACTAACTGATAGTTCAGTAAAACTTGTTCTTCATGTTTCCTAACTTGTTCCTCATGCTTCCTCTGTACATATACAAGCATCAATACATAAGCCATAAAAGTATGCAGAAGTAGAAACCAGTGTGAAATAGTATCCAGCATACTCTTATGAGAGAGCAATTCTAAGAGACAAGAAGCAATATAAGATGTGGTAAACAAGAAAAGTATGAATTCAGGTATCAATGCAAATTTCAGGCGGCTCAATTTGTGTCTTTTTGAGGGAAGCTTAGACATGCTAAGTTTCAAACGAGTAGCTTATCCTCAACCTAACTACAGTATTTGTGCATTTTGCACTCTAAAATGGATCAAGAGCCTACTATAGATACTGACCTTGAGGTCATCTCTTTCTTCAATAGCAAGTTCTAATTGCCTCTTCAAATTTTGTACCTCCTCGTAATTCTCATTTGAAATTCCCTGAAATTTATTTAGGAAAACAATAAAACATCTCATAAAACCTTACACCCCAAACACTTGACAAAGTATAGAAACAGGCCGCGGCATTACAGAAATTAACCATGTATCAAAAGAAATTCAGTTACAATAAAGATTTAAGATATATTTGACCTAAAAAGAAATTACAATATGCAGTGACACTGAAATAGAGGCGGAATGCAGTTTCAGTATATTAAGAAAAGTTTAAAGTTAACAGGTTGAAACATTTCATTTTCCTTTTTCAATTGTCTGAAAGAAAACAAAGACAGTGAAATTTCTAACTTATTTTGGTACACAACCCACAAGATGGTAGCATGGAAAACTTCACCGAAGAAACAATTTTAGTGAGTGTAAACAAACTTATACACTTGGCGATGATGATTGTTGCTATTTTTTCTTTCACTCATTGAAACAAGTAGAAAAAAATAATAGAATTTTAGAAGACAGAAAAAAGAATAGGTTCGGGTAATAAGAAAACTTACTGGAGTTGTATCACTTGGCAGAAAGGATTGAACTTTTCTTGCAGGAGTCATTTGAATGGAATCAAGGTCAGCTATATAACCTTTGTTCATTTTCATCCACGTGTCTTCATCAACCACATTGCTAAAGGCATCTGGCAGGGGGCTAAAACCAGGCAATGGTGAATAATTTGATCGCCTGGCAACAAAGGCATTGGGAACTGCCTTGCTAGAGGGGGTCATAAAGAGATCTCTTTGAGATTTACTAATGCTGTCATTACGTTCTTCCTTGAGGCTTTGTGTCCCAGAATCCTGTGGCTATACATAGTAAACATTATCAGAACATCACACACTACATACTCCAAAGATAAACTGACCCTAAAACAAAGACAAACTAAGTATTGATATGACTCAGTAATTACATAACATATAACAAGCCATATGAGTTTTACCTGACAAGAACTTCCACCAAAGTCTGAAAAAGCATCTAGACTACCGAGTTTGTTCAATTTTAATTTCCTCTCCTCTTCCAATTCTGATTCCAGCTTCTCACGCTCTAGTTCATTCTGAACCATGAACAATTAACAGACATACGAAAGGTAAAAGAGGTTATGGTTGGCGATCCAGATAATATTCAAGATTCCACAAATTGAGAGAGAGAGAGAGAGAGAACACACCTGAAGCAAGTCATTTCTCAATTTCAATATCTCCTGCTCCAACACCACAGCATGGGATCCCTATACATTTTTTTTTTCAACAGAATGAGTTAGCTTGTATTCAATCTATGTTTTGCAAGATAACATGAGATGATTCTCACCTGAAGCTTCTTACGAAGCTCTTCTATCTCTTGTTTTTGCCTCTTCAGTAAGGCTGCTTCTGTCAAGATCTGTGACAAATTTGAATATTTGATAATGGTTAATCTTCACTGTTATATTCAAGGTCAAGAAAAAGGCTGTGAAAGGAGATAGAACTATAAAAGAGAAAAAGACTGAAGGATACACCAAAATGATGGCCAACAAACAAGTTCCAGAAAATGGTTGGAGCAAGTTATGGATTGAAACTATTTTCCACGGAAGCTAAAAGAAAATAAGACATGAAGTAAAATAATATCCTGCGGTGATAAAGACACATGTAATATGCTATGATCATAAACTAACCTACAAAACCACGAGTTGGATATACAATGTAACAAGAAACAAACCTCGTTCACTTGGGCACAATTAGTGATGCGCTTAGCTCTGCTAGCAAACTGAAGGGTTCCCTTTGTTTCCTCGACATGTACCTAAGTGCAGCCATAACTCATTAAACACCAAAATGATGAAGTATGATACAAAGTATCTCAGCAGCAAATAATAGACTACCTCTTCTGGTGCTATGGTGCATATTATTGAAGTTTTTGCATTACCACCAAGGGCAGGTTGAAGTATACGGGTTAGCTTACTATCACGATAAGGAATATGGCCCCTGCATTAGAAGTCATCATTAGAAAAATAATTATATTCAACTAAAGATGTTTTACTAAAACAAGGAAAAGTACCTATTTTTTGCACCATCACTTAGTTTGTTAATCACATTACCAAGACTCATTAAGCTCTTGTTTATGTGCTTTCCTTCCTTCAAACGCACTCCCCCAGCTCCAGTTTTAGCAATTCGTTCAGAACCAGCTAAATCTACCAAATTCTACAATACATGCAGCAATTATAATTAAGATATCACAAAAAGCACAAGATAACTGCAACTGTGTGTCAGCTTTTCACAAAAAAAGAAAAGAAAAAGAACAGCATAAAGAATACAAACCAAGACTGAGACGCGAATAACATCAGCACTTGCATTAATGTCCTTCTCTTTGCTTTCAATTACCTAGAAGCATAAGAAATATGGCATCAATTAGAAGCAAATCCAGTATTTAGTTGTAGCTTTACAGGCAAAATTTCAGTATGGACGTACCATTCTGAATATTGTGTGAGATCTACTACTCCGAGCATTCATATTTGTTTCTCCGAAGTGTCTATTAACTGTAACAAAACATTTTTGCCGACACATATAAGCACGAATACTCAAGTAATAGAAAATACAAAGAACAAAATTGCAAAGTGCAAACCTTCTCCAGATTCAAGGAGCTTCAAAACCTGTTCTGCATTACTGACAATTTCCTCCCTGAGGCCAGCAACAAATATTCCACGCTAAACAAGACGAAAAAGTAATTTCAGTTCATTTGAAGAAGCTACCTAAATTTAAACTCCAAACAGTGGTCAACAACCTACCTCCAAACTCTCATGAATCTGCAATTTCTGGTTCTCTACAGCCAGAAGGTCATTAATTTCTTCGTTATAGATTTCCATATACGAAACCCGAATCAGAAACTCCCGGTGCGACATCTGAGTGTACAAAAAAGCACCACCACAATCAACACCAATAGCATCAACAATCAAAACTACCATCACAACAAGCTACACTATAAAACTCATTACCATTTCGATTCTCTCAAACACATCCTTGACCGCCCGGTGAATGATTCCGGGATCTGTTTCTGAACCATTCATGGTGAAAGTCTTGCCACTGCTGGTCTGCCCATACGCAAACGCAGTTCCTACATGTACCAAACCAATTCTATCACATACTACTCAAATCAAAGACATCACAACAAAACCTAAACACAAAAAAAGCACTGATTTTTCGAAATTACCATTGAATCCTTCTACTGCAGCGTGAATAATCTCCTTGGTAAGAAGTTCGTAAACCCTAGAATTGCTGCACATTTCATCGAACACATGATCTGCAAAATCGAAACACAAAGAATTACACTACACTGTTCCATCTGCATCTACACAAAATTGAGGCGCCTAGAACTCCAATTAGGGATTCGGACATTACCGAAAGCGTAAGAGACCCCGGAGATTGGAGTTCCGTGAACCTTGTGAAGAGAAACGCGGTTTTCGTCGACCTTCCAGAAGGTTCCACCGGAATATTCCTGAGTCACCGGCGGTCTCAGGCGAACGGCGACGCAGATCTTCTCCATTGATGACTTCGGACTCTGTTTGACCCTCTGAGATTTAGCAACGGTCGGGGGACTAGTCTGGTTTTGAACAACTTCCTGATTTGAATGTGTGCAGATTACGGAAATGCCCCTTTCTATAAATTATTTTATGATTATTGATGAGGCAAGATTCGAAATTCAATTTCAAACGGTTCAGGAGAAAAAGCCGAAAGTCAAAATTTAAGCGGGTCAGCCCTACGACTTTAGAGAGATGGTCTCATTCTGAGAAGAGTAGCCCATGAATCACTGGGAACTGCTTATGGGCCTGTATCCAAGATTGATCTCGTTCTTCTCCATGATGCTTCTGGATGTACCAAAGATTTGCTTTTAAATTGTTCAATCACCGTTTTACATATAACAGTGGTCGAGTATAATTTAATTGTTTAACAACTAACTTGGTGAGCATTATTGCTATTTTTTCTTTTTTTGGATAAGTATCCATATGTTTACTCTGTTCAACAACAACACAAATTTCTTAAATTGTACATTACCTTGAAACGAATGAAATGAAAGAATGAAAGAAGTCGTAAATAAATAGTTAGAAACCACTTTACTTTTGCTCTATCTCTTCCCTAGTTGAATTTCAACCACGTATTTTAAAAAGCAAATTTGGTAACCAGCTCAATTTCAACCATGTATTTCGAAAAGAAAATTTAGTAAGAAATATATTAGTGGAAGTTGCGCATGAATCACATGACCAAATATTTTGTTTAACTTTGAATTAGGTTTGATGTCTCCTCTGCCTTCAATTTTGACCAACTAACGTCAAGTATTCTAAAGGTTTAGGTTTTTAGTTTATCTCCTGCTTTGAAACAAAAAGGAGAAGGCTGCAACGGTTGCATTACCATTACCTTTTCCGGGTGATGATGATTCGCCTAGTTATCCAAATATGAGGTAAAAATAAACTCAATCCATTATATCCATATGCATAGGAGTCAAAAGAAAAATTAACATTACTTTTAACAACTTCAATCTTATCATTTTGTTTAACTTATCTACCGACAAATTAACTTCTGCATCGAAGAACTATTTTTCCAGTTCATCACTGTTCTTTTTGATACGAACTTCTAAGGACCAGCCAGAAAAAATGAACATAATTAAGAGACACAACAGCAGCTAGAGAAGTCATCAAAAAAAAAAAAAAAACAGCAGCTAGAGTGCTTTGAGAGCTACCTAGAGTCAGAAACAGTAGCAAGTATTAGACACTTCCAGTGCGTGCTCGACTCGTACATATCACACTAGTCTTCATATATCGTAATCCTTTTTACTTTCTCTTTTTTTTTCTTTTTCTATGGTTGAATAATAATAATGATATCCAATAGATATAGGCCTTTCCTTTTCTTTTTCTTTTGCTTTGCTATTTCTTTTCCAATTTTATCATAGCTTTGGTGATTTGATGGGGGCTACGGATCCAAAATTTAAATTCATTCTCTGTATCTGGATTGATCGTAACAGCCTCATGGCCGGCCCTCAAGCATTCAATTACTTCTAATTAGGTATATTGAACTAGTCCATGCATATTTCTAATTGTTTCTATCCAATAAGCATGCTCGTGAGCTTCGAAATTATAACCTATTACTTATACTCGTAAATATTTCCATCCACGATGGATTATTAATGCATGTATGCAGTAAATTAACTTCTTGGAAACTAGCTATAGCTACTAGAAAGTATACTTTCGGTTTTGCATAGACACCACAAATTAAAAAACCTCACCATAGCGACTAGCTAATTGTATAAAATTAGTCCAATATGACTAATTTCTTTTCCAATCAAAAGATTAAGTTAACCTCGAACCACTTGACATCTGGACAACGATTCATGGATGAAGTGGGACAATGTGTTGTGTAAAAGCAGTGGTCAAAAGATTTGGATGGTATATATACATGCATATAGAGATTAGGGAGATGAACGTGAAGAACTGAGAATCTTCCATCCTTGTTCTTCGATGGAATTAGTCTAGCTTCCTTTGGTGCATTAATATTTGATCCCTTAATGCCAGACTGCTTTTCTTTGAATGGACGCGCGTCGACTAAAGTTAGATGTGGTGGTTGCTCTTGTTGATCGATACCAATCGCTAAGAACCACCAGTGCCATTAATCTAGCAAGCTTTACAGCTAGCATGCAGGCAGATAAAGATTTATAGCTAGCTACTGTTGATTATAACCTAAGTTCATGTACCAGTGGCATCGCTAATTGATGGTACGGATCAGAGTTTTCATTTGGTTGCTAAACAGTACAATACTTAGAAGTGGCTGAGTAGGACATCCGTAACACCCACATGTTACTTTTTATTTTTCTTGGATAAATACAAGTTAGGTTTGATGAATCGGTTCTTCTATAGACATCTAGCACTACGTGTCAAAGAGAAAACTGTTGTTATTTTGACTTGGGGTTGAAATTTGATCATACCCTAATATAAATCTTCTCCCATGAGTGGACATAGACCATTGATGCTTCAGAATTATATTGCTTTGTTTCTTTACTAGTTGAACCATTGATTATTTTCTTACACCTAACATTATTTATGTCCCTTAACGTCTAATTTGATCGCATGTGTCATTATATTCTCCAATTTGATCAATTATAGATTTCTAGCCAATTCTTAATTAATCTATCAATTTCTTCATATAGTGTTGCTCATTCAAACAATTTTTTTTGTACCTTCAATTATGTAAGAAACACACTATTTACATAATTAAGGTTAAAAATTGACCCTAAGTGGACTCACACCTCACCAATTTATGAAGAAACTGACTAATTATTTTACTAATGGTTATGGTTAAACATATTGGAGAGTATATATAAAAGCATGTGATCAAACTAAAAGTTTGGAAATACAAACGACTTTAGGTGTAAAATTCAATGAGTTCAAATGAATTTGAATTATTATAATATACATGCTAAGTAATGCCATCTAATACAATTCTCTATCCTTTCTTTCTCACTACTTGAATTAATCCAAAGATGATTATTTAGAAATAATATGGTCGATACATGAGGCATTTTGTGTAACTATTTGTTTTAGATACCGTGATATGAAGGACATTATATTATATCTTCTAAAAAAGGACAATATACTATAAATAGCTAGCTCTCGTGATATAGGGTTATAGGCTAAGTAATAATTACTATTTGTCTCGAGTATACATACGAATCACTAGTGAAAGTACATGCAAACACATGAATTATCATTGGTTTAATTAGGTAAGTAGCATGCAGCTGGAATCTGTTGATGATTTGCGGGTCCGGCAGACCAAGATAATATTACACATCTTATGCATACATACGTGGGTCATCGATCATGGCCTACCTAGCATCAATTTAAATCAAACATTGAAATTTAAAAGTTTCATGTATTTAATTGAAAAAAGCGGTACTTGTTCAGCATGCACGACCAAAAAGCCATTTAATTGGCTGCTGACGCTCGAATCTTTACACAGACCAACAACGTGAAACAAACATGCAGCTGCAAAACCTTTCTAGCTAAAATATAGTTTGAGAGAGATCGAGAGTTTGCTGATCTATGATGATGACGATGGTAATTAAATAGTAAAACGGAAAAACTAAATCACTCATTTCACAACATTATTATTCCTCCAAGAAAAATATTTACACCAGTAAGCACATCAAACACAGCCTTCCCGGCCAGGTGATTAACTCTCCACCAAGTTCATGAAACTAGCTATAGCTGGCAGATGACCTTTAAACCCTAGATTATATGCCATATGATTAACTAGCTAGAGCAGCCAAATGTACCCCACTAATTAACCAAGTCTGTAATTTTGGTCTAGCTACTTAAATTAATGCACGAGAGGCTGCTCTAATTGATCCTCGTTTGGTTAATATTAGTTGCCATTTTAGACTTTTAGATCATATATATTGTTTAATATTGTGACCGCATCGTCTGCATGGCAACTAAAACCTGGTTCAGATCCAAAAGTCTAGCCCACAGAGCTAGGGATTCGGATTCCAAACGCTCATTTTCTCTCCATGTTACGTGACACTTCTGAGCAACCAAGCCGAAGCGATTCTTCAGCTCCCGGTTCTCCATTTTCAAACGGTTCGCCTCCTCCGTCAAGTCCTCCAAATGCCTCTTCTTCCTCCACCTGGACCGCCTCGCCGACTCCCGGTTCGACTTCATGCGCCTCCGCTTTCTCTCGTCCAGCGAGTAGACCCCACGGCCGTTCGAGCCATCGGAACCGGAGTTTGGACTCCCCGAGTTCGAGTTTGAATTTCCTTCTTGCAGCAGGGACATGAGCTCCTCTATTGTAGCCGTGAGCCCGGTCTCTTGGAGCGGGCATTGGAACTCGACATCTTCCTCGGCACCGTTGAAGAACATAGCCGCTGAAGTAAACATGATCACAAGTGAAAATGGTGGAGGAGGGAAGAAGGAGAAAAGGGAAGGAACGAAGTGGGGGGGACGAGTATTTATAATGCGGAAGGGGATGAGACGTGGGGTCTACCGGAGCAAAAGTTTTGGGAAGGGCGAGGGTCAAAATTGTCCACGAAAAGTAACCCTAAGCACCCACTTCCGAAAAATAATACTAACAAAATGATGGTTAATTAGTTTTGTAATCATGGTTTTGGTTGGTGTAGTGCATTACGTGCAACTTTTTTGCAAAGGTTTGTGGTGGGATCCCCGAGTTTTTTTTTTTTTTTTTTGCCTGCTTTGCTCAGGTATCCCTCAGGCCTCAGGTGGGCAGCCACAGTGGGATTAGCTTAGCTTAATCACGAAGAATCAAACAAAACTGTATAAACAACAATTATCTGAAACGTTAAAGTTTATAAACAGGTGATCTGGTAAGAAAGGAAAAGTTAGTAGACTGCGCCAATGACCCGAAGTCGTATGGAGTACGCAGCTGAAGAGATAATGAAGAAAATTGAGTTAGAATTATGTCAAGTCAGAGTAATTAATAAACTTGATGCGTTTGATGAGGGATATTTTTTTTAGGGTTATTGATCAAAACCATAAAAATGAGTCAAAAGTTATCTCATTTATTTCAGTAATAGATTTTTATTTTCACTAATTTAATTTAAAAAAAATAAATATTCTGTCATCTGCTTAATTAATAAATTACATACTGCCACTTGATCATCTCTTTCTCATCCCCGATCTCTCTCTCCCCCCCCCAACTGACCTCCAGCTCCGGCAATGTTCCAGGCCCTCCGGCGCTCCACCCAGCCCTTTTGGCGATCGCCGGTTGACCCAGCCTCTCCGGGGTATGACGTAGGCCCTCTGGCATTCCAGACCCTCTGGTGCTCGACGAAGGCTCTCCGGAGCTCGATCAAGGTTCTCTGGTGTCGATGAAGGCTCTCCAGCGCTAGATCAAGGTTCTCTGGCGCCAGATGTTTATGCCATCGAGCTCTCTCTCCTCTCTCCCCTCCGATATGACTCTCTCTCCTCTCTTTTTTTTTTTTTTTGCGATAAAAGTCAAGGCTACTGATGGTTGGGCCCATTTTGTTTCCGTTGCAGGGAAGATTTGTGTTAGAAATGAAAGGATTTGAGTAGTTAAATTGATTGATGTGATTGCTTTGTATCTGTTGCATTTTGTTTGTGGTGCATTATTAGTAATTTTATGGTTCCCTTTGGTAGAATCTAAAAAAGATTTATTTTTAAGAGGCAATAGACGTCTATTGGGGGGCAATATACGTTTTAAAATTGATGTAATCTCCTCATTTTTTCTTTAATCAAAGTTTCATTTGTGTAATTTTAGAAAAATTAGTTCTCATTTCGGTAATCGAAATGTCTATTAGGGGGCAATAGACATGTATTAGGGGGCAATACATGGCTGATAATCATTTATTAGGGGGCAATACAAGTCTATTATGGGGTAATAGACTATTAGGGCAATATGCCCCTCTATTAGGATGCAATAGATGTCTATTGGGGGCAAAAAAACATTTTCGGTGAGATTTTTTGCAAAATCCGATGGGCGGCGGCCGATAACCGAAATCATGAGAAAGTTGACCGACGAAAAGTTGCGTAAATAAATACGCACGATAATATGTTTCTTTATTCTGTCTGTGAAAAAAATTACTTGAATCCACGGTTGCGTAAAGCCTAAACACGAACTTTCATGAATTATCCTCCTATACACCTTGCTTCTTCATCTCGCCAACAAGAAGAAAGATTCTTTCAATCCATGGTGGTCTAGGCGTCTATATCCTAAACATAAAATAATCGAAATTTATCCTACCTGGGATGCATTAACTATACCTCGTTTGTCGCATTATTCTTTTGTTCCCAGCCCTAAACATGACATCTTAATAAAACAGTCGACATACAAATATAGATTTTGTGGAGGAAAATTTGTGGACGGTTTTTTGGTAGTTTTCTTAGTTGGAAGTTTATTAAAGGCTTGGCTCATAACATGCACATGTTCTGATGTTTAACCCATTTAGGAATTAAAGTGTTTCGTGTCGCCCTTTTAGTCTCTGCCTCAAAATTCAAAAGTAGGCTTCATGTGCAGCAAAGTTTTGAAAAGGATGATGCCACCAACTTTAAGTCCTCTGTGTTTAATTTATGGCCTGCAACTGCTTTGCTAGTCGTCTTCTTCCTCTAGATACCAACCGCAACATGCACAACATGATCAGCACCATGTTTCATTCGATTCAACATTAATGAATTGGTAATTTGGTTAGTGATGGCGGACGACAAATCGGCCGTGTAAACTGAAATCGACCGGCCCATGACGCGTTTCTTTTTAATTGTAGAAAATGAAGAAGTTCCAATAGGAAATGAAGGTAACATTATCCACACTTTAGATAGAAAGAAAATATTTTCTGTTTAGTGGTCTGGATTTGCCTTCCATTTACGCTAACAAATCAGATAGCGTACCAGAAACACTAGCTTTGAGCCTACGAGTAACTTAACAGGGTAATACAAAGTGCTTCCACTCACCAATATACAAATGTAGAACTCTCGTGTTCCCTGAACCTGGAATTAAAGTAACATGTTGCTTTGTTTTGTATGTATGAAACAGAAAAATGGTCTACAACACATTTTACAACGGCCCTTGGCCCAGTAGCACATGTGCTCCCATATGCAACTGAATTCCAATCTTTACTTTTATCGCAGGCGGGTGAACATCTCCGCTCGTCTCATGTTTTTCTCTTGGAGGTGCATTATCATTTCCAATATTCATTGCCAGTGAGAATGTACATGACATGCTGCTTACAAGTTCACAGGAGGAGTGCCCTGAATTTCATAAACCAGGATTAAGTTTTAGTACTCTTCAGAAGCACGGTAGAGAGTAATCAACTAACCTGTTTTCTAGTAAATGCCAGTGATCAACTAAGTAAGTCTATACCATAACTTCAGGGTCTAACAAAAGGTTTAGAATCTAGTTGCATGATTGTATTTTGTTCATTACCACAAGAATGAAGAAAGAAAATGAGAGCAAGAGCTGTATTAATGATTAAATCAGAGTAAAAAGTTTAACAACCAGGAATAATTAATTACCAAAAGTGGAAATAAACTCACCTTAAAAAGAAGATCATATGCTATGTGTTCCCACGGTAATGAAATGGACATCAAGCAGCATTTGAGAGGGATCGTCTCCTCGTCAAAACTATGGCTAGAAGCAGCAGCCGCATAGGCATTCTTTGCCGCCACAGATGCAACGGAAGCTGCTTTACGAACCATAAAGCCAATCCCGAATCCTCTCTTGGATGTAACAGGTGAAAAAGGACCTGTATCTTGCTGGCTCTGATCTGATAATATAAAATATACTTTCAGCATTTGACATTAGTGTTTGTATTATTTGATGAACTATTTACTATAATCAACTTGTCACAAAACAAGGAGTCATAAAACCAGATTCAATTTTCAACTGCCACAGAAGCGAAAATTAATGCAGCTTCTAATCCTAATCTGTCACTTATAATTTTCTTTTAGACCTTTGAAATATGCAACTACTTGGAAAGCTTTCAGTTAGAAGATAATCACCTGCATCTGAGCTATATGAACAGTAAATTCCAAAAAAAAAAATTTGTTGATTAAAGCAGGTGAACTATATGAATAGTTAATTCATAAAAATAATGAAGAAATCTTACAATTTTTGTTAAAGTAAAAAAATTAGTGTTCTGCAGTTGCATTTCATGTGGAACAAACAACAAGAAATACAATAGAATAGTTTCTATGCCATCAGTATATGTCATACCTGCAACACCAGAAACAGCCACTTCAACTTCGCCGCAGCCTCCAGGACCTTTCATGTACAGTTTGTCTTGTTTGCCAGGGGAATGAGCAAGTGATAAAAGGTTCCCAAAACGAGACTTGCCGGCTGTATATGTATGAATGAGAGAGATGAGTGAAAGAGCAACTCGCTTCCACCCAATAATTTGGGGCAAAATGCAACGTGATAATAATGATGAATAATTTTCAATCTAAACAGTGGTTATTCAGGTGGAACCCATCTCTTAAATTGATTATTTAGAATATCAGAATACTTTATCAAAGGATCGGCAAATGAAACAACAGAAGAGTGAGTTCATAAACACTTCCACACATCTCAGTTAAAGTTAACACGCATCTGAAAATTATCTGCATAACAAGTAAAAGTTTAAAACAACCTATAAGACCATACCTAAAGCAATGAATAAGAAGTCATCCAACAGTTGTAGGCAAAAAAGATACTTTAATTACTTGTACAATGAACAAAAATAACATCATCTCAAGTGATAGGTAGTGTGAGCCAAATGCAAATAATAACATCAAATTAACTGAGGAAAACATACCCTCATATGCATCTCGTACCATTTGATAGCTTACAAATCCCGAAAAAAGAGTCAGCTGCAATCATAGCCACCAGAAAATCAGAATGTCTAAAGAGTAGTCCTTCAACTAACTGAATGTGTGTGGCATTCACCAATCTACTCTCTAATATTAATTCAGGTATATGAACATAAATTAGACAAGAACCTTGGAACTTTTTGCCTTTGCAGAACTAGTGTCAACCTTCAAAGAGGATCTATCACTAGAACTGCAAACATCAGGATCCTTTGCCTTAGGAAATGCTGCCCCATCATGTGCGTTGAGTATTACACAATAGCAATGGTCTGAATCAGTCAATACCTGAAAAATTAGAAACAGAATTACTTCTTGCAGCATACATTTCAGTTATGTCGCAATGCCAAACAACTAAAACATTGACAGGTGTTAACATTCTGACAGATATAAAATATAAAGAAGCAAAAGAAATAAGCCATTAAACAGGCAGGTTCTCCAAATTGATTGATAACAGCAAAGTGACCAGAAGAAGCACGATTGAAGAATATGACATAATACCAATTCAGAGTGGTTACGACACTATAAGATCAGCAACTGTTGACATCACAAGTCTAAATGATCCCATGCCCACAACACATAGAATAGAAGAAGCTTCTTACCACCGCATCAAAAGTGGAGTCAAAGTCATCGACAGCAAAACAAATATCTGGATAAGCAGGCGTTGTCTCCACTTCCTATATAAATGTCAGTGATAGTGTGAGAATGAAGTGGAAGATTATGCATGGTTCAGTCATATCACATTAATCAGAAAGTAACTAAACTTGCCTTTTGCGAGTCCAAATGAAAGTTGACACGGCTGGGAGATGCATAAACAGTCTTTACCACCTGTAGAGATTTCCATGAAGGGGATTCTAAAATCCTACATTGAATTAAACGCTTTGTGCTTCTGAAGAACCAACTTATGTTATTTATGAAGAAAAAATAAGGACTTGGTTTCTTTCAATTGAGTTTTTGCTGCAGCAGAAATCTGGTTTGCATGAGAAGGGTCCTGAAGTCCTACTTCATGGGAAACACATCCTGTCCTTTCTTTTCTTCATAAAAGCCATAATTTGGTTGCACAATGTTGCAATATTTCCATAAAAAAAAAATAAAAAAAAATAAATAAATACCAGGAAAAGAAGATGAGTAAGTCATGTGTGCAAACCTTGTATATTGGAGATAATGGTTTATCTTGATCAGCTTGATGATTCCGAAGGTCCTGGTGACTAAAAACCAACACTTATTTTAACTTCTACCATTGCTTAGCTCTGGCGAAAAACAAATGATATATGAATATTCCACTAGAATTTCTACAAATACACCTATTAAAGTCACTTATTCCTTATTCTAAGATTTTAGGATAGCCAAACTGGAGTCATGAAAAGTTAATCCAGAGAACTACAATCAGTGAAAGAAATTAACATGACAATACTGTAAGAACGGAATCATATTCACTGAACAATTGAACTGTGTTATCTCTATCACTCAAATGACAACACGCTCATACTTCTCCGGTAGCCAATTAAAATTGCATTTCCAAAAGTAGAGTTTGTAACTTTGTACATTGTTTTCTACACGAACGCGCACGACTTACACATGAACATTATCAAACCACGATTAGACAAACAAATATACACTAGTGAACGTAATGTGTGCAACTTAGAGGACCAAAATACAATAAAATTCATTACTCACACAAACTTACCTGCAAATAGCCACTGTTACAGTAAATGTAGTGTGAGCAATCAAGTTCAAGTGAAAGGAGCGCCTCCAATCCACATCTACCGATTTTTCACCTATCAAGTTATCCAACTGGTTCAAAGAAAACTAACTCCAGTTAGCTTCCATTACCAAAAGCTTTCGAAAAACGATAACACACACAAAAACAAAGCCATTTCGAAACTGCTTATACCTTAGGTGCCCACCTGCGTACAAAGTAAGGCGGAACGTCGTCGTTGAAGCCCTGCGAGCTCTGCAAAACAATGCAAGGACTCAAAATTACCGAAACGAAGTAAAAAAAAAAAAAAAAAGTTGAGAGAAGCAGTACCAGTTTTCTGACGAAGAAGACGAGATCATCGTCCTGGCGACCCCGGGAGTCTTTGCCGCGAACGAAGTACAAATCCAGCACGTCGTGCCAGAAGCGGGGGTCCATTTCGACATCGGAGGAGTCGTCGGCGTCGACGACTGTCTTCCCCAACAAGCTCGAGTGCTTCTTCACCATGCTGAGCAGTTCGTATCTGCGAGACCAAAACGACGCCGCATTGGATTGGGGAATTGAAGAATTTGTGAGAAGCGAACAGTGGAGTCGGTACGTACCTGGAGGGGGTTTCTTCACCGTCTCGGAGCATTTCCGATTAGAGCAGTCAGTTTCTCTCTGTTTGTAAACGATGTGAGAAATAGAAGCGGAAAGAGAGAGAGAGAGAGAGAGAGAGAGAGGGGTTAGAATATAGAAATAGAAGGGGATGAGGTCTCAGACTCTCAGTCGGCGAGTGTGAGTGGTTTACTCGGCGATCTGCGGCTCTGTAACAGAATTACTGTTGTGTTCCATCGAGGAGCAACCGTGTGTGGGACACGGGGAGAGGTCCGTTCAATGCCTTCGATTTCGTTCAGGGCTTTCGGTTCGGTCAAATAACATATTGAAATATTTATTATTAGAGTCATCCAACAACAAGGTCGTTGTAGTATAGTGGTAAGTATTCCCGCCTGTCACGCGGGTGACCCGGGTTCGATCCCCGGCAACGGCGAATTTTCCTTTTTTTAACATTTTGATTCAGCTTTTTATTGGGCCTATGACGTGTTTCAGGCCCAATTATTTTTTCTTTCTTTTGGGTCTTCATCTTGACAGGCCCAATGATTGCTTTCAATTTATCTTTGACATTGGATTCTACTTTCTTTGAGCCCATGATGTGTGGAAGGCCCGATTAGGCTTTTGTTGCTTTCCCGCTGCACAGGCCCAATTGTTATTGTCTTTTTTTTTTTTTTTTTCTCGTTACATTTGAATCACACCTTTTTGCGCATATAACGGGTTGAAGGCCCAACTGTTTTTAGTTTCTTTTGGGACTTTGGTGTTATGATATGTCAATGTAATAAAAATAAATGTTATCATCGTTCCACAATTTGGATTTCCATCTAACCCTACGAACCTTGTAAATTAGGTAGCTAATTCTCTTTTCTTTAGAAGAGATAGGATTTTACTCAATGACTTAATCTTTTGTTTGGTTGGTGGCGCCTAAAAAGAAGTGTACAAAGTAGACGATCTATTTTAACGATAAGCGACACTAATGATGTTGTTAGACGTGACCTTCCACCATTGACAATGATCTGATTGGATTTATGTCTCTTTTTCTTTCTAATACTTATCTCTTTATTGGGCATAGTTTACTGCATATAGATCTTATAAAATGACAATGAGATAGAGAGAAAAAATGTTTGAGTCTTGGCCTAATATATATATATTTTTTTAAGTGGGTCGCAATAAAACTATGGTTGTGTTTGAGTGAATTCAAGACTTATATATATATATATATATATAATTTTTTTTTAAAAGGTTTATACAGTAGTCATAGACTTGAGCAAATCTGTCTTGGATTCCTTCATTTTGACTGTCCGTATTAATCGAGGCAAACCAAAGAGAAAACACAAGTAAAACGAACTTTTGCCTATGAAACAACATCACGGTTCATGATCATGATTAGAAACAAAATGACAGCATGATTAATCATGCATGTAGAAAAAGCATTTTTGAATATATCTAAAGTGCCTTTGCCACTTTTACTTTCCAAATTGCTGCTACTACATTTCTTTCTGCGATTAATTTTATATAAATAAAAAAATATTACAGTAGGAAATGGAAAATCATGGTTTCATGGTTGCTGCAAGCTAAGATTGAAAGCACCGATCATAATCAAGCGCTTAGTTTGAGTCCAGAAAACATATAGATATAGCTGCTTCTGAAAAAGCTGTAAAACAATTCATTGTTATCATCGCTTAATCGAAAAACAATAAACATGAGATTAAGTCTTCTTCGAACTTCCAAAACCATAAGAATTAACAAACTTTCATAACAACTTCAAGAAACTCATACATATTTATAGCTTAACTTGTAGTAATACCCTTCTTCCCTTTGTCGGCCGTTCTCCTCCGGCTGGCGGTGTCACCGATATAATGTCGTTCAAGATTCCCGTCGTTAAAGATCAACGGCAAGTCGTTGGAGTCGTCAGCGGCATCGTCGTTGGTGGCGATGCGGATGCAAGAGCATCGCTCCAAGGAGGCAAAGAAAGCAGCTGAGACACTGTTGATGAGCCACATCCCCACCCCATCAACCTTGCCACGACAGCCGTGGCTTGACGAGACTCGGACCTTTGGCGTAGTATTAGATCGGAAGTTGAAGAAGTTAGAGCAGTTGGAGGAGGAGGTAGTGGCGGCCATGGATGTAGAAATCACATAGTGAGAGAGGGCTGGAGAGCTTTAGAAGGCCAGCTTTAAGCATTCGTAACGGGACCTATATTAGGGGTTTGCAATGATGATCATAAGCTGAGTTTCCAATATAGGACCTAGGGATGTTGTGGAATTACGACTATGTTTTGGTAATGACATGTGCAAAATTTGATTCATATTGGTGTCCTTTTATGGTTGTTGGATTGTTGAGCAGTTTAACTAGTAACTTATTACATCTCTACAGTTCTGCTTCTTGTTTCAATATTGAGTACGCTATGATGGATCTATCACTCTATGATTTTTAGGGAATACTATTATGAATCCATTCTCCCTTCATTCTTAAGTTAGCAAAAATAAAAGGACAATTCTTAGGTTTACCTTTAGAGTGAACGGGCATATTCACCCTTATTGTCGATTAACATACTTTTACTTAATAAATTTATAATTCAACGGTCTATTTTTTAAATTAGTCTTTAAAGATCATCTTTGTAAAAAATCAACCGAATCGCAAATCGTTTAGGTATCTAATTGAATCAAACAAATGAATGGTTCTAACAACACTTACTACTATTATAATGAACTGTCCATGTATTTTATAGAAATGAATAACTAAAATGTCTTTGATTTGATTTTTTTTTTCACAGAATTAATCTTTGTATTACGTTATACAACATGAATAGTTAGATTATAAAATTATAAAGTTATTATGCGTTAATCGCAATAGAGGGTGAATATGTTCATTCACTCAAGAGGTGAACCTAAAAATTGTTCAAAATGAAAATGAGGATGCAAATGCAGCTGCTTCTTATAAAACCACGGACATTTAAAAGTGTTTTGGTTTGCATTAGTAATTTAGTATCTTTTAAACATATTTAATGACAATATATGTGCGATGAGAAAAGTATATGTGTATTCAAAATTGATACTTCTTATTTGCATTTTCATAACTTATTTTTGTTCATCGATAAGTCTTAGAAATTTTCATACATTTAATGAGTGTAAGGAGTACTGGTTATTAAAAGTCGGATTGATGGTTAATTGGTTATAGATGTGTGTTTTTGTGTCAAAATTTGAAGTTATAGTTTGACAACCAATCGGTGGAGGTTTTGGTTTAATTTGTTAAAGAGAGTCCATCTGCATCGAATAACATTACATAATCGGAAGAGTAGTGCTGTAGGGGCATCCACACTAGCTAGTGCTATGCTAGCTAAAAAAGAAACATATATACTTATTCATATAGATAACCATATATTTATAATCAAGAGCAAGAGGCCGTTTCATGATGAATATGTAGGTATTGTTTTTCCAAAAGAATCACACAGTATTGCATGCGAATATATTAAAGAATGGAGGAGGAAGACAATGATGACCTGGACTCGACAAATGTAATGACTAATATCAAAGTGCGTTTCATCATTTACATGAATCATGATTTGCCCAATTTCATATATATATATATATATATATATATAACGTGTACCAGCTGCAAATTAAGATAGTAATGCAATTTCTTTGTTTTGATCGTCAATATTGGCCTTTCTCAACAGTTGTATATTGCAGATCGCCCAAACGTTGTGTTTCAGGGTTGCACACCTCACATCGCTGGCACGAAAGAAGAGATATGTGAGAAGAGTTGATAAGAAAAAAAAAGCAAGACAGGATAAAACTCGATATTTTTAGAACATAGTCTTTAAGATTTGTTCTAATTGAAGGAATATTAAAATTCTCCATGATTTTTTTTAAGGTGGCGGCACTTGTGTGGATGACAGGTGTTTGACTATTGAGGTAGAGCAAGTGGCCAGACGCCCGATTATGACGGTGACATGTCATGAATCATATGGCGCTGGTCTCTACTCTAAGGTTGATCGCTAGACAAAGGTTGCAATGGTGATTCGGGTTTTCAAGCTAGTGGGCATGGCGCCGGTAGGACACAGTTATTTTTTTCACATGTTTCTCAATGGTAGACTTGGCACGGCTTGCTACATGGTTTAGGTATTTCCAGTGTGGAGAGCTCAGAAGGATGGACTTGCGATGGTGGCCTGCTGTTGGGGCACGTTGAGACAGGGAAAAGGTGTGTGGCGTTGCATTTTGATTTTTGATTAGTGTATGGCTTTTGGTTAGGGTTTGTTTGGTCAATAGTTGGTCCCTACTCTGTTGAGGTAGGGTTGGGTCAAATTGAGCTACCATGAATGTGGTGTCATTCCTGGGGACGAATTGGTTTATTTTCAGAATTAATCTTATATTCAATGTGCTGGCAAGCGATCACTGCACATGGTCTGCTATCTTTGGGACACTGTATAGAAGATGGCGTTGGTTTATCTGCTGGTTGTCTATGAGGTGGTACCGAGATTCTCGAGATTCTTTGTAGCCCGAGAGGTCAGACAATATAGGTGGTTAAACGTTTGACACTTTCAACTCATAGAGGTCATCATGATGACGGATCCATAACGAGTTTAGGTTTTAGGGAGGAAAATAGGGAGTTCATGTTTACCACCGATCATTCCCGTGTTATGTAATATTGTTTATTTTCAACAAAGGTTTCTTATTCTTAAAGTAAAAAATAAAAAATAAAAAATAGAAAAGAGTTCATTTTAAGTCTTACAATTTTAGCCAAAATCGTAATTTTAGTCATAATCCACGATTTTGAGTAAAATTCATGATATCGGAGAAAGTTTATATATATATATATATATATTTTTTTTTTCATATTCAGATGATTGTGTAAGAAGGAAGATGACAAATCATGAATAATGAATATTTGTTTCAATTTCTAATCTTTTTGGCACATCGCTTTTAATCTTATATCGTTATTTCATGAAAAGGTAAAGCATTTGATTGTATTCCTTTTTAGTTTTCCTCATATCGGATTATTGTTATTACTAACCAAATCCGCGCTTTAAGTATTTGGGAGATACTCAAATCCTTATTTCATGAAAATGTAAAGTTTTTAGGAGAGTGATTTCACCTATTTAGTAATTTCACAAAATTAATAACTTACAATATACCACTGGTTTTTAGCATTTGATTATATTCCTTTTTAGTTTTCCTCATATCGGATTATTGATATTAGTAACCAAATCCGCGTTTAAGTATTTGGGAGATACTCAAAGAACATTTTGATACATCATGCTGTGTTTGGATAGATTAGGATGTTACAAAGTACAGATCTGGGTTGATCTAGAATATCTTAGGTGCACTAACAAATTGTATCTAAAATAAGCACTTACAATTGGCTTTGCTCCAATCCTCCAATCCAAACCTACCACCTAAGTAACCTTTTTTGTCCGGCCACTATAAATACTCCCCTGTATTTCAGTCCCATTCATATTTTGCGCTCTCTCATATACAAGAAGAACAACAAAAATGGCCAAGTTAACCGCCCTTTTCACCATCGCCGCTCTCCTCCTCCTCCTCAGCTCTGAGCTAACCTCCGCGGTTCGCCCGGAGCCTGCTTTCACCAACAGCGAGCTCAAAACCGTCCATCACCAAGTACGTTTTTTTTTTTTTTTTTCAGTGTAGCAAATCAGTCTGTTTTCCTTTGTATATCAGTTACGATTTTGGTTTTGTTATCAAATTGGTTCAAATGAATTTCAATCTGAATGTGTGGTCAGGATGTTGGAGCAGATCAGAACATTAATGCCGAGGATGGCGAGGTTAGCTGTGAAGGAGTGAACGAGGAGGAGTGCCTGATGCGAAGAACCCTGGCTGCTCATGTGGATTATATATACACTCAGAAGCACAACAAGCCTTGAGAATTTGAGATCCAATTACTATCTAGCTAGCTCCATCTTCAATGTATGCTAGCTTCTTAGTGTTATACATATTTGTATTTGGTGAAACTGTAGCCATGCAAAGAAACATAGAAAGGAAACTAAATTGTCAAATTACTTGCATCATGCTACCCATGGTGACAGAAAATAATAATAATCGAATGAATGTTTTTTTTTTTTTTTACATATGTGCATTCTTTATATTTGCTTTAGACAGGGAATGGATATATCCGAAGCCGGCTGAATCCGGTTGAGGATGTATTTCCATTTGCTGAAGATCTATTGCCAATAAATGTAACTGATAAAGGAAAGAAAATAGGCCAACGATCTTGCTGTGATCTGGTACAGAGTAATTGGAGAGATTGATGCATCAAGATTGTGTTCCAATTTTAGGAGTGATTGTAGGATCACGTTGTATGCAATTATAGCTTACCTAGAATAGCTTACTGATGCTTGTATATAATAGCAGTGCTTTGTACAATTGGATCACTTAATCAAATACATATCCATCGTATCAAAAAAAATCAAATACATATCCATTTCTTTAGTAACAATTAGACAACATAAAGATTCTGATATAGAAGGGATTGTCTATCTGAACCTCTATGTTAGAATCAGTGGGCGCCGGAGAGGCGGCAAGTACCCTGAGGTGGCTGTCATCAATTCGAATCTGCTTATCTCTAGCTCGCTCGTATCAAGTGCAGGTTTCTTATGGTACCAGTACTCTGATTTTTATTGCTTCACATTGGTAAAACTTCCTCGCCATTATTTGACCACATTTTAACTCCATAACAAACAAAATTGTAAGATAAATAAGTTAATCAGTACGGCTCAACTGTTGGATGCCATTGAAACTTGGTGGATTCTAGAGGTGATATCAGTACGACCCTGTTGATCGGTCAACTATTGAAAGAAACCACAATTTTCAAGTTCACACACTTTGACGTAAATAATGGGGTAGATATTCAGAGACAAACTTAGATAGACAAAGCAGGAAAATGGCTAAGCTGCAGAGTGAGTGTCAAACACGGCTGTGTTTCCATTGGCACTTTGAATTATCAAATGGAGAAATCCAATGTGAAACGAATTTTGCTTATAAAATTCCAAAATCACCATCATCGTGAATTTGTAACGACCACCATTCAGTACGTGCATGAATCTCATCTAATCATGATTAATCAAACAAGAAATTCCGTAATCCACAAAGTAATCTTCTCGATCAGTAGTCCTCTGTCATCAGCAACTAGAGACCTGACGCCATATTACTTCTCTTCAGCGAATGAGGTGATCACAGATTCGCAATCCCTCAAAATGGATTAGGAATTATTGAGTTAATGACCCGATTACACTTCTCAGTAATGTCCAACGATGCAAGAAGCAAAAACTCAGCACCTCACTAAATAGAACGATTTGATAAATGAATCAAAATGAGAACTCATGTCAGCTAAAGTAATGGGCACAGTGCCGATCCCTAGCACCACACCTTCGCACTGTTAGTTAGTGCCTAAATGGTAGAATACCTGAAAGTGGTTCTTTGATCATATATCAATGAATTGGCTTGGATGGCACAACCCAATTCCACTTGATTTATACAAAATCTCAGCTGCACGTCGACTATATCTCTGTTTCAAACAACTCCATTCTTTCCTGCAACATAACTGTTGCAACAATATTTTTCCCTGTTCTCCTAAGACACTAAATTAGGTCAAGACTTGGATGTCCAGAGTAATCACATTTACATATGTTTGTAGTCAGCATGCTGAAATATATTGAGTTCGTAAGTCATGAGTTAAGTCAGACGTCATCACAATTTTCGACAATCACATATGGTAACACATCATCCGTAAGGAAATCAGGGAATGACGAGCATATATCACATTGGGCCATGATCAATAAACTAAATCAATCTCCAGTTTAAACAGATGAACAGCTAGCACAAAGTAAGTGACCTTTTGAGAATACAACTCAAATGCTGCCGTACTAATCAACTCGATGGATTAGTTAAAAGGAGACCTTCGTTGCACAATTAACAAAAAGATCAAATCTTGAAAACATATCATCAGAAAATAGATAATCATAGGAAGGGGAAGAGGAATTCAGCCACACTAGTTCAGAGTATTCATATCATCACCATTACCCCTCCCACCCTGGAAATCCCATCTATGCTGCAGAATCAGCATGTCTCATGATCTCTACTTGATGTGTCAGAAATTCAGAATGAATATTGACTGGAACAAGGTTCTACAGAAGAGAGAAAAGAAGCAACAAAAAAGGAACTTTTCTTCAAATTCGTGCATCGAGGCCATTAATCATTGATCTTCTTTCACATCAGAATAGTTCTGACCGAGCAATTGTTATATTCAGGCATGCTAATAAAAAGTAAATGTCAAACAACAACACAAATTTCTTTCATTTTACATTGTTCTAGTTGATAACATTGCGTGGAACTAAGGATTTTCTAAGCCTCCGTATACTAGCAACATACAGATATGCATACATGTACTAATAAGTAATAACAGTGTGTAATTTGCCCCGAAACTAAAATTTATGCATCAATATATTTCATAAGAGTCAAAGATTTACATACAGAACCTTTGCCAAAAGAAGCCATATCAACCTGACAAGAGCTTCCTACAAGGAAGGGTTATATAAAACCAGCAAACTAAGCAGTCAAGAGAACTCTACTACCTCCTAGAACATACAAGTGCAAAGCAAGACATATAGTAACAATAGCCGAAGACTTTGCACCAAAATATCTGATAACTTGCAACCCCCTACCCACAATCTCCCCATGAACCACACTAACAGTTCTTTTCAACGCCTCTAGTAGTGTCCACAACATGAATTCAACAAAAGATCTTACAGTCTCGAATGTCACCCTCCCAGTCACCTCACGAACAAACCTCCTATTGCGCGGCACTGCCATTGTAGACGAAACCTTTCCAATCCACTCGCTATTCTGAATAGCCTCAAGTGAACTTCCCTCCTTCGGCTGCTTTGCTTCTTGCTCAAGGCACTCATCCCTAGCTCCACTCACACCTTCATCATGATCAACAACTGACCAAGTCCCCGAATTTGAGCTCGGATTCGAACCAGAACTCGTCAAAACTTGATGAGAAGTTTTCACAACAGTCTCCACAGCACCATTACAAACAGAAACCAAGAGCTCCCTGACTTTCTCTTGATGCATGGGATTGGTCATTCCACCAAACATGTCATCACAGAAATTGATATCCTTTGTTTTCTCTAGGTACACCGCAACCGCAGTGGACACGAAAACCTGTATGCAATTAGCTACCAGCTCCTTACTTCGATCACTACAAACCACATCGACCCATCTATTCACATCTGAAGAACTCGAATCCTGACCTGAATGCTCTCTGGAGTAAAAACCCATAACCATATTCCTTGCAAAGCTTCCAACTACAACCGAAACGAACCCGGTCCCGGCTTCAGAGAAAACCTTCTCCATAACTCTCTCTGAAAAGCTCGAATTCCCCAAACCCTTCTCTGCTCCAACCCCATTCCCCGTCTCAAACTCAAACCCTCGGCATACCCCGATCGTCATAGCCTCCGTCAACCTCTGCAAAGATACAGAGAACTCCTCCGACCTCGCAATCTTGGAAATCTGCTTCAGACTTTTGGGTATTTCGTCGGAATCGGAGCTCAGAAACTCCTTCAAGTCGTTGGAGACAATGCTGACCGTCTCGGCTGAATCGGACACCATCTCGGCCATAGAAATTAGGGCTCCGACGACCTTCATGAACCTCTTTCGCTTCTGGACCAAAGAGGGCGAATTGTAAACCCTATAAGCGCCGTAACCGGACGCGCCGAGAGCCGCGAGTACGAAAAGCCATTTCTTTCTTCGATGCAAGGCCTTCGTGACGAGCCCGAGTTCCATCTGGGCTCGAAACGAAGGAGATTCGGAGAGGGTTTCAGATTATGAATATTGATGGGTAGTTTGGGAATTATAGGTTATTTGGATCGATGTATCCAAAGGTTTCGGAATTGAATGGGAGTGGAATATAAATTGGGGGAAATTAAAAGCAGAGCGGCGGGGGAGGAAATCGGACCTTAAAGTATGACTCGCCCATTGTCAATTTGTGTGGGAGAAGACGCCGGAAGTCGTTGTCCACTTGGCTGTGCAGTCTTTTATTAAATGGCGCTCATTTATTGGTTGATAGGGGCCGAATTGCTCTAATATGACCCAAGACTTGGCCCATACGATTGTAACAAATCAATCTAGGCCTAAAGCCCTAAACTACTTAAATTGATAGTTGCACAGAGTACAATGAATAAATGCTCGAGAAGAAAAAAAGTTCATAGGAAAAAGCATTAAGGTAGGAAATTTATGAGCGTAAATATTAAGCAAAGTGATCATGCATGTAAGAATCTTGTGTTCCATATCAAACTCCTTTTTAAGGCATTTAACTTTCCAATGATTCTTAGTTGCTATGGAGAATAAAGGACGAAGTTTAAAACACTTTCCAATAATTGTTGAAGAATACTTGCCATTGAATTATGTAACATATTGTCATTTTTAGTGTATTTGGAAAATGTTTGTCGAATATGTCTTGTTCAAAGTCTAGTTTGATTGTGATATTGAGTGAGATATTGGAGAAAATTTAAGAACGATTTATACCTCATATTTTTGAGCAAAAAACACACAAAAATTAAATCGAAATGCAGTTCATAAGTTGGTCGTCTTCGTTCCTTATAATAGATGGTGATAAAGAGTTTGTTTCTGTATGATCCTAAAGGCTAGAAAGAGATGAAGGTTTTCAAATAGGATGAAGTAGATCCATCGGTTGTACATTATTCAGATTCCTACCACCCACCAATTCTTGTAATTAAATTCCAACCAAATTATTCCAAACGTGGACTCCTTTATTCCACCTTTGATCTGATCATACCATAAGCAAGGGCGGATCCACTTGAGAGGTTGAGCCCAACCCAAAATCCTTAAATTATTTTAGCTCCTAGATGTGTGAGTTTCCACAAATGTGGCAAAGTGCTATGTTGTTTTGCCTATGTCTTCAAGCTTTACTTGGTTCGACCCCCCCATAATGCAAATGTTGCCTCTCTTCCCCTCCCCACCCCCTGAGAATGCAAATGTTGCCTCTCTTTCCCTATTAACTTCTCTCTTATTTTTAATCTTGCCTCTCTTCCCCTCCCCACCCGTTGCTTCTCTCAAACCCGCCCGGGTCCCGCCCCAAAATGCAAATCTTGCCTCTCTTTCCCCATTAACTTCTCTCTTGTTTTTTTTGGCCAGATAAAGAGGAATGAGAAAATCAGTACTCATAATCATCTCTAATTTTTGGAACTTTTGACCTATATTTGTTTGCCTCCGGTGGTTTTACTTTTATGGCCTTCACATATAAGTGAAGGGGCTATAAAATGAGAAAATGAGAAATTCATGAGCATAAATATTATAGAAAATACTGTTCATGCATATAAGATTGTTGAGTTTCATATCCAACTCATTTTCGAGGCATTTAACTTTGCAATATGCACTATACTTTTTGGCATTACAATTGAGCTGCATGAAAAATTATTGTAATTTAGTATTCGGAAATGTTTATCAAACTTCTTTTGTTTGAACTCTAACTTGAACGAGATATTGGAGTAAACTGAAGGATGATAACAGCTCATGTTTTTGAACCACAAATGGTCACTAGTTATTGGTGGAGACCTACAACTCAAAACCCTCTTCTTCATGTTCTCTGCATGTTACATGTTGGATAAAATGTCTAAATGAGCTTCGTTTTTGAAATGGTTGTTTACAGAGTAAGAGGAATAACATAGCAAAAATCTAATCAAACCCATAAATTATGTGACTGAAAGCGAGAGAGAGTATATATTAGAAATCCAAAACTCAAATGCCCAATAATTCATCTTCTATGCATTCTATGTGTTCGATGAAATGCCTAGTTTTTGAAATAATGGTTTCCGATTAACAAGAGGAAGAGAGCAAGTTAGACACATGGGAAACCAAATCAAATAAGGATTCTAAGATTTTGTAAAGCAAAAACGGATTATGGAATCTAGTCAAAAGTATTTGCAAAATCAACAAGTAAAATATTACAATAATTTGTAATCCATTTATTCATATAACATGTTTTGCAATGTGTTAAGTTAAACTTGGTGTTTGAGCCCAAAAAATACTTTTAGATGGATCCTAAGAAGAGCCGACAGTATGGACCAATGCAGCGGATCAGATAGAGAGCAACTTGGCAGGCCCAGCGAGGGAATCCAGGCGAAGTCCAGCGAAGGCCCAGTTGGAGTCCACGATCAGGAGACCATGTTGATTAATCATTAGATTCCCTGCCCACGTGGAGGTCAGATAGTGTAGCACAGCTTAGCTCGCGGTGTAAGAAAGATGTTAGACCTGCTATGGGATCTAATCACTTTTGCAGAAAAACTTGAATATAGCATTATGAGTATATTAGTGCGCCACCATGGTGGAGCGCTCGCTGGGATAAGGCTAAACAACTATATCCCAACTGCCTGCATCCAATGACGAGTCAGCTTTGCCCATACTTTAACTATATCCAGATTAATTAACAATTAATCTGTGATATTCATTAAGATTCCCAAGATAATGTTTTTATAGATCAGATATCCTTGGTCTAGAATAGAATATTCTACACTTTTCTGAGAACGAGGAGTTCACAGAACAACCTATATCTGAGGCTAGCATGAGCAATGAAATGAGGCCAATTCATTAACTAATCTCTACGATTATCCAAGTCTCCCTGGAGCAACCAACCCTCTTCTCTTATCGGTGACCACACTCCAGTCCTAGTCTCCTCAGGAGCCGACTGTCAGTGCCACCAAACCCTCTGTCAATGTGTTTTGGTCCTAGTCTTCTCGGGAGCCGACTATAGTACTGCGACCACAATGGTTACAGAACTAACCAAGCAAGGGTAACGCCCTCACAACCCAGCGAAGCTAAAGTCACGCTTTAGCAAGATCTCAATACTTCCCAGTGATTCGTTCTGCTCAATCTACAAAATTGAGTATCGATTGTGTGACAAGAAGAAACTGCAGCAAAGTCCTCACCATGAGGCATAAAGAATCCCGTGATGAGGTTTGTGCTCCCCTCGTCCTCTATCGTTTGAAAGAAGTTAGGTCAAGGGACACCCCCAACGACCGTACCTGAACGGCGCTGGCACGCCCGCGCAGAAAATAGACTGTTGACCAGCCCAACAAAACTGGAGCCAAACATTTTGGCACACCCAGTGGGACCTATGTACATTGTTTCTTCGCGGTCGCAGCCATTAGGAAGTCAAGCGCAAACCCTTATCAAAAGGTTTACGTTAACTGCCCGAAACACAAGACCTCCAGTTACAGACCGCACTTACGTGCAGATTGTTATGGTCTTTCTGAAGAACTAGTAATCCAAAGATTTTCTCTCCATACGCCATCGACAGAGATGTCAATTAAACATGGAGAAAGTCAACAACCCGCTACTGAGGGCAAGGCAGTTCCCATCGCCTTGCCTAATAAGGCCAGAAAAGCGTCTGATACCACCAGGGTGGTTGGAGACGAGGTAAGAGCGGACGATTTCGTGCCCATCCCTATCCCAGAAGACGCCAGCCTGGAGGTACAACTCTATATTATGAGAAAGAACAATAGGGCATTTTGGGCAAAGACGACTAAAGCGTTCGAGGAACAGCAACGAGAGTCAAACAATCTAATCATGAAAGTTAGGCTTGAGATTGAGCGTAATACAGAGCTATTGCAAAGGCATATAGACAGCACCTCACGACAAGCGCATGAGCAACATGAACAGCTCGTGACATTATAAATGCCCAAGTTACTCAAACTAAGGTCGTTCTTACGCAGGTCGCGGCAATTTGCAACGAGGGATCCAATACCGCGATCCAAGTTGCCATGCAAAAAGCTGAGATGGATCAGACTAAAGAGGTCCTAAATAAGACTTTGGGGGACCCCAATGCTATTCTAGGATCTCTCGGCCAGCCCATAAGGTCAGGCAAGTACGTACCACCGAATGCTCGAGAAAAAGTTAGCGACGACAGCACGGTCACATCCGCCTTAACTACAGCTGCCGCATCAGTCAGGGGTAAAGAGACTACTCTAGCAATGGGAGGAAAGAACAACGCCACGCCGCCCATCATGCAAGAAGCCAGCGCTTTGAGAATCAGTGAGGGGATCCTTGTTGACCATATCCAGTCTTCCCAATACGATAGCGACGGAGCTGAGTACGTGTACCAAGACCAGCCTCCAGAGAGCCATTATGGTATCGACCAGGTTGGAAGTCCAGCAAAGATCACCGCGGCCATAAAGAGTCAGCCATCAACGGGTTTTACATCGCAGACGTTGATCCAACCCAAAATAAGCCAGGGAGGCGGCGTATCTTTGGTTAACCAGGCATCACAGGCGCCACCTCTGATCTGGCCAGCTAATGACACAGTGGTTCAACCACCTCATCCTCCTGATCTGGGCTATGTAAGGAGAGAGGAGGTAGAAGCAATGATTAGGGTCGTGAACCAGAGGCCTAACTTAGAGAAGGCCTATCAAGGGCCCTTCCCACCACACATTATGCACTCACCTTATCCTAGGGGATATAAGAACATCACGTTCTCTACTTTCTCGGGAGAAGAGGTCGAAAGTGCCGCAACCCATTTGGCCAGGTTTCCAGTGCAGTGTGGCCAGTACCAGAACGATGACAGTCTGAAGTGCAAGATCTTCACTACTTCTTTGTCATGGGCTGCCTTCACCTGGTTCACTAAGATACAACTAGGATCAATTGCGAGTTGGCCCGCGATGGAGAAGTTGTTCAAGGAAACTTTCGGGACTATCGAGCTGGAGGTAGATCTAGCCTCACTTACTCAGATGGCTCAACAGCCAACTGAATCAGCTGTCACATACCTTCAGCGCTTCCAGATACAGAAGGGAAAGTTGAACGTGATTCTTCTGGAGAAAGAACTGGTGAAGTTGGCAATCAAAGGCTTAGAGCCTCACCAACGCAAGAAGCAGCATGGAAGTATGTTCAATTCCATGGGGGAACTGATCACAGAAGTAGGAAGTTTCGAGCACTCGCTCAGGAAGATGGACACTATGAAAAACGCCTCGAAGGGGACATACATCCTAGGGAAACGCCGAACAATGGCTGCGCTTAACCATCAATCCAGTTCTTATGATCCTTACTACAAGAGTGAGGAATCTAGCATAGCAGAGGCTGATGAGTCCGAAGAAGACGAGATAGCAGCTCTGGAACTCATCGGGAAAAAGGCTTCAACGCTAAAGCAACTGAAGTTGTACAAAGAGCCGATGAAGCTCAAGTTGGTGGTTTTCACTAAACCAGAGTTCCTGAGTTACACTTACGATGTGAACAAAGCCCACGAAATCTTGGACAAAATGATTGCCGCAAAGATGGTGAAAACCAACTTCGGCCCATTTCCCAAACCAGAACAACTAAAAGTGAAGAAATACTGCAAACCCATAATATGTGGAATCATAATATAGCAGATTTTGTTAAGCTGAAGGACCAGATCCAAATCTGGTTGAATAAAGGTAGTTTGCAAGTAGAGGCGCCGACAACAGTAGTAGTGTTGATGGATCTAAAGGTCTGAAAAGGACTGAAGGAAAAGCCATGAAGCGGGAATCCAAGACTCGTTTACCTATTATCCTGTCCTCGCGGTGCAAAGAAGAATGTGACACTCAAGCGCTGCACGAGGAAACACCTCAGACTGTCCGCTTTGGATATCTGCCACTAATAAAGTTAGTATCATCTTCTAGAAACTTCCAACCATGTAGCCCAAAAGTTCATAGTGGTTCAGAAACTCCCTCTCCAAGGGACTCAAACTTATTCAAAAAGTTGAAGGCCGCGAGGGAAGAAGGGCAGGCGGATAAACGGCGGGAAGTCTTAACCATACCTTATATTCCTCTGGTGTCGATGTCCTCCATCAAAGAAGGGAGATAGTATACACAGAAGAAGGGCAAGGCGGTGGAGATGAGCTCTTCAAGGAAGAGAAAACTCCAGCCGAGGTTTGGAGAAGCAAAGCGAACTTTAGAAGCACTGGATCAGGGTTTGATTAAACCATTATAGTTGGTGAGATCTCCAGAAGAATACCAATGACAGGTGGAAGCACTAACCTCCAAATGTTTCATCTCCCCGCGGGTTTTCCAGGAGCGTCCTAAGATGTCGCAAAGGGCTTCAAGAACCAGCACTCGCGAGAATGATAGTAAGGAGAAGTCCCTAGTTCCCGCGAGGCGAGAATCGCCGCTAGCTCGTAAAATCAGTATTTGGCGGAGAATATCTCGCAAAGGAAGAGATAGCGAACCCTTTATCTTTGACAGGCTAGGGGCAAAGACAATCGGTCCGCGACTGTGCAGTGAGGCCTAAGAAGGTTCAAAGCATAGTGGTTGCGAAGTCAGAAGAGGCTTCATTAGTAAAGTAGGGGCCACTGAAGAAGGAATATCCCTTCGTAGTAGATCAGCAAGAGCAAGTCGTAATCCAAAAAGAAGGATCGCTGGCTGTTTACGTCGCAAGCAAGTTCGCGAGGGAAGTAGACTTGGGCTCTCCCACGGCAGAAACAGGAGAAGCAGAGATGTTGGACACTACATGTAACATGGTGTATGTCCTATCATCAAAATATGCCTTGTCAGTAGCAGCTCAAGAATGTCAAGAAGAGGAAAGTGAATCGTTGGACAAACCATCACTCGAGATCACCTCAATAGTATCAGCTCTCACGAAGAAACCTGAGCTGAATGAGGTCGAAGCAGCAGAGGCTGCATACACCAATGTAAAGGTTCAGGGCATGGGCTTCAGCAAGCCAACGCCAGTAATGGCACAACACATGAGGCCATTGTATATCACTGTCGATGTGAACAACATCAAGGTTAGCAAGATCATGGTAGACACAGGTGCTGCAGTCAACGTCTTGACCACCAGAACCATGCATCTGCTAGGGATCAAGAAAGAGAAGATCCAATCCACATCCCTTACACTGAAGAACTTCGTGGGGACAGTGATCAAAACATTGGGCTTGATCTTCCTGCAAATAGAAGTAGGTCCAGTGAAAGGGGTTTACGCCTTCTTTGTCACAGACTGCTATGCAGCTTATAGCGCAATTCTGGGCCGTGACTGGATCCACCAAAGTTATTGTATCCCATCCACCCTTCACCAGGAGTTGATCATATGGGACAGAGTCGAGGACAAGGCGGCTATAGTCAAAGCAGATCTGCGACCTTTCTCGGTCTCTGCAGTCTACGTGGACGCAATATACTACCTAGAGCCAATCTCACCTTTATAGGTCATTGTTATTGATGATAAGGGCCGCCCCACTGGGGTGACGGCCTTTGAATTGGCACAATGGGGGCTTGCGGTAGCAAAGGACGACCTCAAAAGGCCTGGACTTGTTGTGCCATCTCTAAGTTTTAATTAATGGATCACGACCTCATGGAGGGAGAGGTGGCGGCCTTTCGTTCTTTGTATGGTAGATTATCTTCATATTTGATCGAAAAAGAAGCCTATGCATAAGTAGCAACATTGGAGTACATCGATGAATAATTCTCCGATCAGGAGGAGGGGGAAGAGCCTATCCGATTGGCTCCAGCAACATTGGATGATACTCCCCCAAAGGTTAGGGATCCTACAGAAAAGGTGAACTTGGGGACTGAAACAGAGACAATGGAAGTGGCAATCAACGCAAATTTAGAGCCCGAAGAAAAACAGGGGCTCATCAATTTATTGCGGGAATATAAGGATTATTTCGCAGAGAAATATAAAGGTATGCCCGGATTATCTTTTGACTTAGTCTGCCATAAACTGCCAACTATCCCAGACCAAAATCCCATGAGGTCGGAATCTAGGCGAATGAACTCAGAAACCTAGGTGTTGGTTAAGGAGGAAGTCGAGAAGATGCATAAGTCAGGAATCATCACAGTTGCCAAGTATAATTAGTGGCTGTCCAATGTTGTTCTAGTTCGAAAGAAGAATGGCAAAATATGAGTGTGCGTCGACTACCGCGATCTCAATAATGCCACTCCCAAAGACGTTTATCCCATACCGGTCATGGACATGTTGGTAGACGCAGTAGCTGGTCATGAACTTTTCTCCTTTATCGACGGAACCGCCGGTTACCATCAAATTCCAGTGGCGGAAGAAGACAGGCACAAAACTGCTTTTCGCTGCCCAGGTTTCGTGGGAGTTTTTGAATATGTTGTCATACCTTTTGGTTTGAAGAATGCTGGAGCCACGTACCAGCGACAATGAATCTAATCTTCCATGACATCTTAGGGAAGATTTTAGAGAATTATATAGATGACGTAGTCGTTAAATCCATGCAATGGTGTAATCATATTACTGATTTGCAGGAAGTTTTCGAACGCATGCGACATCATAAGCTAAAGATGAACCCTGCGAAATGTGTGTTTGGGGTTCAAGCAGGCGACTTTTTAGGATTCATTGTACATCAAAGAGGAATTGAGGTATCAGAAGATAAAGGTAAAGCAGTTATCAATGCCTTGCTGCCACGAACAAAGAAGGAGTTACAAAGGTTGTTGGGAAAAATCAATTTCCTACAACGGTTTGTTTCCAATTCGGCCTGTAAGATTCAGCCTTTTTCTGCTCTACTAAAATTGAAGGGACATACAGAATTTATGTGGGAAATATAGCATTAAGAGGCCTTTGATAGCATAAAGGCCTACCTAACCATTCCACCAGTTCTCATTCCTCCGAAGCCAAACCAACCGCTCAAGCTCTACATCTCAGTGATGGAAGCTTCAATAGGCAACCTGCTGGCACAAAACGACGAAGCAGGAGTGGAGTATGCCATCTTCTACCTTAGCAAAACGTTAGCAGATTGCGAGACCAGGTACACACCAATGGAAATGCTATGTTTAACGTTATGTAATCTGCGCCACTACATGTTGTCTTTTACTACATGCATAATCGCTCAGACCGATTTGGTCAAATATATGTTGTCGCAGCCCATTCTTAGGGGTCAAATTGGCAAATGGGTCTTGGCACTTTCAGAATTTTCTTTACAGTATGTCCCTCAAAAGGCTGTGAAGGGCCAAGCCATCGCAGATTTTCTAGCACATCATCCCATGCTGGACGCTCCATAGCTTCGGGAGGTAGAAGTCATGGCAAATGCCTGGGGGAAGGCATGTCATAAACATTGCCCCAAATCCTTCACCGATGGCCAGACAGTGGTCATGTTACTGCCGTGGGTATTATTCTTTGATGGTTCCCGAACAGATACCATGGTCGGAGCAGGAATCGCACTAGAGAATCCGGTTGGAGATCACTTTTCATACTCATTCCAACTGGAGTTTCAATGTACCAACAACCAGGCTGAATATGAGGCCTTAATCATAGGCCTAGATGTACTACTGGAAATGGGAGTCAGAGATGTCCAAATAATTAAAGATTCTCTCCTGGTTATCAATCAGCTGCGCGAAAAGTTCAGTTGCGTTAGCTTCGCATTGGTCCCTTATTTAAACAGGACACTAGAACTGTTGGACCAGTTTGATGACGTGGACCTTGAGCACATTCCCAGCGAACCAAATTTCGCTGTGAATGAGTTGGCCGAGCTGGCAACAGGGGTAACACTGAGATATGGCGTGCGCGAGAGAATCTTGAAAGTAGAGCGTCGAACACTACCTTCTTGGATGGCGACAAAAGATCCTCCAGATGACACGTTAGTAGCAACTTTGGAGCCCATTGACGTGGATTGGCGCATCCCTTTGATCAACTATCTCAAACATCCTGATCAGCCCGCTAACAAGAGGATTCGCTTCCTTGCCCTCAACTACTTCCTTAAAAATGGCGAGTTACATAGAAGAAGAGAAGATGGCGTAGATTTCAGGTGTGTTTATGGCAGCGAAGTGAAATAGCTCATGCAAGAAGTTCACTCCGGCATATGAGGCGCTTACCAGGCAGGTCCAAATATGCGATGGTTGCTCAGACGACATGGATATTTTTGGCCCGGTATCTTGAAGGATTATATTGCGTTTGCGAAAGGTAATTTGGACTACCAAGCTCATGGGCTGGTCTAGCATGTCCCCAACATTCCAATGTAGCCCATTATAAAGCCTTGGCCCACAAGAGGATGACCCCTGGATTTAATTGGGATGATTCACCCACATTCATCACTTCAACACAAGTTCATCATAGTCACGACTGATTTATTTACAAAATAGGTTGAAGCAGAACCTTTGAAGGAAGCATCCGGTGGCACATTGCAGTAGTTCCTCTTCAGGAACATCATTTGCAGATTTGGTATCCCTGAAGTTTTCGTTTCAGACCGAGGGCCAACTTTCATGGGTGGTGAAGTTGATAATCTGGTAAAGGAATGGGGGATACAGTTCGTCCATTCCAGTCTTTATTATCTCCAGTCTAACGGTCAAGTGGAGGCCAGCAACAAAATCATCATCACTCTGCTAAAGAAAATGTTGGAAGCTAAACCACTACAGTGGCATAAGACACTTTACGAGACTCTTTGGGCCTACCGCACATCTAAGCAGAATCCCACAGCGACAACACCTTATGCTTTGATGTTTGGCCATGATGCAGTCCTGCCTTTGGAAGTCAACGTCCAATCCTTACGAGTTTAGGAGCAACATCATCTCATTGGAGAGGATTACTTTTAGGCTATGTGGCGGGAACATGAGGACCTAAGCGAAAAGCGCTTGGAGGCTTTAGATAGTTTGGTCATGGAAAAGTAGCGAGTAGCTCGCGGCTATGACAAGCAGATGCGGGGAAGGGGTTACAGCGAAGGAGAGTTGGTTTGGAAAGCAGTTTTCCCGCTTGGTGAAAAGTTAGATGGTCGCGGCAAATGGACTCTAAGATAGGAAGGTCTGTATATCGTCCATAAAATCTTAGAGAAATGAGCTTTTCATCTCAAGGACCTGGATAGGGATGTTCACCATAATCCTATCAATGACAGATACTTGAAGAAATACTTTCCCAGTGGCTGGGATACGGAGGAATCATAGACAGTTTTTTTTGCATGAAGCTAGGGGCAACTTTAGTCTCACTACTCTTATGAACCCCGTTTATGAAAGCCTATTTTTTAGGCCCATAACTGTTTCTCCACCTGGGGCCTATTTTTGAGGTTCGCCTCGCTTAGTAAGGCTAGAAGGGCAACAATCTGCACGGGCCGGATAAGCGGCTGCGAGGAGTAGTTTCGTGTAGCCAGTGGCTTACGAGGCAATTTGTTTAGCCGCGGGGTTATTTGGTTATCGGGGAAAAGCTTGGCAAACTTGTAATTTCTAAAGACCTTTTCGTTGCAGCTATTTTGTGTTGTGGGAAGTCTAGTTCGTTGATGAAAATACGTGAAGTTTATTCGTTGAATGGACAATTATGGGGCCGATTTTGAGGCCTCGAGAGCTTTCAAACAGTGGTTTTTTATGAGTATTCAATAGAAAAGTTTACTATATTCATAAAAGTGGCTTTGCGGCCAAAAACAATACACTCGAAACTTTCCTCAGATTATAAAGCCAAAAGTGTCTAAAATACAAAAGTGAAAATCTTCCTGAAATCTTTCTAACTCCTTCTTCACATGGAAGCAGTTATAGAACCTAACGTCGGCTTGAGCCACGCCATTATCTTCGAGAGGGGCAGCGTGTAGAGGAACTGAATATCGACTTGAGACTCCGCACCCTCTTCAACTCCGGCAACCACCATTTTCTGGACGTGAAGTGTGGGAACTGCCATCCTGTAGCACTAACCCATTCCTTCAGCGAGTCCATCCTCCCTCAACCCTCTAAGATTATGTCCAGAAGAGAAAGCATGAGAAGGAGATGACCACCAAAGCCCCTTCCATCTAGAGGACTCAGTTCGAGCCAGATCCAGAAAGAAGGGGTTCGAGGAATAACAAAGGCCTCAAAATGGCCTTCCTCCCTTCCTCGGTGTCTCCTCGTGCATCTCAACCCCTCCCAGCCTGTATATTCCATCCAGGCTGTCAAGGGTGGAAAATCACGGGGTTGCCTGAGATTAAGTCATAAGGCCCAGTCCAGGCATGAGATTTCACCATAAGACCTAAAGTCTAGAGGCTGGGAATGGTTTCATGAGGCGAAGCTTTGTGGAGGAGAAGAAAGAGAAGTAAAGATTAGAAGGCCATTGTTTTTGGTTTCATGGTCTGAGTATCCCTTGTTCAAAGTACGCCTATTTATAGGAGAAGATTGAATGAATCTCCACCCATGGATGAGCGGTTGAGGAGTCAAATCAATGTCTTTAATCCAGGTTAATTGTTTTAATTTTGGAAATAAAGGAAACGTAATTGAGCGTGGGGAACCAAACTGTTTTCGAGGAGGTAACTATTCCGTTTTTAAGATTATCCTTTCGCAAGCATTTTTCAACGGTTAGTCAATGCGAAGTTAAAGTTCATTATGATGACATAACAAAGAGGTTTGCGATTTGGGCCAGCGAGTGGATCCAAATAGAACGTCGGTTCGATACTGGGGTTTATATTGCAAGAAAATATAGTTACATATGTGGTTGTTTTTGGGTCTAGAAAATACATTCCGCTGTACTGTCAAGGCCCGTGCGAACAACGAGGGGCACTTCTAGTGTTCCTACTCTCGCGAAGCCCATTCATCAAGGCCTATTTTTTAGGCCCATCATCGTTCCTTCGCTGCGCCTTGCAACACTACACTAAAGACTCGGCCCCGAAATTTTTTGAGCTTTGTCTCTCTTCTCGCAGAGAAAATACCTTCGCGGGAAAATTGGGTCGAGGTGTGGATTTTCTCAAAGCTTTCGCTGCGAGGTTCTTTTGATGCGGAGAGTATTTTTAAAGGTCATACTATTTCGAAGATCCTAAATATACAACTATGGGGCCTACATTTGGGGTCTTGTGAGACATAATTATTGTCTCCTCACGGGTATTTAAATATCAGGATAAGAAAATATTATTGTATTTATAAAGTGGTTTTACGGCCAAAAGCCACGACATTATCCTAAGGAGGGGCAAACTTCAGTGAAGAAAAAAGAAGAGGAACGGAGCCCCCGCGCTCCTGTTGCATGGAAGCAGCTTAGGAACCAAACGTCGGCTTGAGCCGCGCCATTATCTCCATGAGGAGCAGAGAGTGAAGGAACTGAATATCGCCTTGAGTCTCTGCACCCTCTTTAGCCTTGCCAACCACCACTATGAGGATGTGAAGTATGGGAACAGCTAATCTGTAGCTTGAACCCATTCCTTCAAAGAGTCCATCTCGCCTCATCCCTCCAAGATTTGGTCAAGAAGAAAAAGGAGGAGAAGGAGGTGACCACCAAAGCCCCTTCCATCTGGAGGGCATAACACGGGCCGGGTCCAGAAGGAAGGAAACATATGAGGGAAGACAAACCACAGAGTGGCCTTCCTTCCTTCCCCATTTCACTCCACGTGTGGGATTCTAACAAAGATGATCTCGCATGACCGGAGATCCCACACTAATGGAGCTCCCCATGCTTCTTAGCCCCTGAAAGCCTATACATTCCATCCAGGTTATCAAAGGTCAAAAACACGGGGTTGCTTGAGATTTCACCATAAGGCCTAAAGTCTAGAGGCTGAGGATGGTTTCATGAGGCGAGAGTTTGTGAAGAATGAGAAAGAGAAGCAAAGATTGAAAAGCCATTGTTAAGGATCTGAAACTCAGAGGAAGGTTTGGTGTGAGCGCTCCCATCCCCAGAATGCACCTATTTATAGGAGCAGGGCATGCAAATATCCACCTTTGAATGGACAGTCAAAGAGAAGAGTCAAACTAAGTATCAGTAAACCTTGATTAAATTGCCCAAAATCTCAGAAAAAAAATGATTATTGGCGCGTGGGGAACACAACAGTTTTCGAGGGGGTAACTGTTACGTTTTCAATATTATCTTCTCACAACTCTTTTTCAACGGTTACTTAATGCGAAGTTAAGACTCATTAAGAAGATAAAACCAAGAATTTTGAGTTGGGCCAGCAAGTGGATCAAAAAGATAAATACTAGTTAAGAAATAAAGATGTTGTCTGTACTACAAGAAGAATATATATATATATATATATATATATATATATTGTACTACAATGGGGCCTAAGGAAATCACTACTATAAGTCATAAGAGGCCTAAAGTGGTCGACCTGCAAAATCAAGCTTCACACAAAGCACCCCAACCTGGAGGACTGCAGCAAGGGCCCCGTTTCAATCAACAAGGCATATTCTTCAGCTTGGGCCAAGTGGTGAGTCAATTCTTCAGAGGCTGCTAAGGGAGCATCCAGCTGGGCTTCCTCCGCGCTGAGCTCGTTGTTCACATGGGCTAAATGAGCTTGGAGATGTCGGATCTGGGCTTCTAAGTCTAACTTTTGGAGCCTCATCTCCCTCATGCGAGTGGCCCGATCATTCAAGGTGTCGCGAAGAGTCTCTATCTGATTAGCTACCACGCGAGCCGCACAAACTTGAGCCTCCGTGGTAAATTGGCGAGCGCGGGCCATGTCAAGGTCCTTCAACAACTTTTCTATAGTATCGAGCTGAGTTGGACTGACCGCACGCTCTCAGCTAAGGAATAAAATGGCTTCCCAGATCCTTGGGAGTTCTTCAGGCCCAGCCGCCGCTGTTCGAAAAGGTTACGAAGCTCCATCCTCGCTAGTTCAGCGGCAATAGGAGGAGTTCCTCAAGAATGCGAGCTAACTTTTCAAGCCTAGTGGGAGGAGGAGGAGGAGGATTCGCAGCAAAATCATAAGTCACCAATGCTAGAGGGTCGATTGGCTCTTCAGTTCTTGCACCTTCGTCCATATCTTCAGTAACAACCTCCTGAGCTTGGTCCGTCATCTCAGCCGCGGGGGACTCTGAAAATTCAATGCGAGGTTCATCAATGGAGTGTTAAAGATGAGCAACTCCGAGAGTAGAACCTTCGGCCTTAGTGCTTGCCTCATCTATTTCTGAAATCAAGAGAATACCACTACTCGCCTCATCCCCCAAATCTGGGAAGTACGTCCCGCCAGCGAGATCTTCGGCTTCGAGAACTACCTCCTTGGTATGAACAAAATCCTGGTCAGGACCAAAAATGTCAGGGAGTGGATTTGGGTCTAAAGGAAATGGAAAACATTGGCCAACAGTGGCTTACCTCTCGAGCTATCAGGTCGATATCTGGTACATGGTCATCTAGAGGAAGATGTCCCACTTCATTAACTTCTTGGACCTCTAGTGTCGCGGGAATATCTGTCGTCTAGTTCCTCATAAATGACAGAAGCCTCATAGTGGCTTTCCACGCTTCCATGCTCTGCGGACTCGTCGTCGGAGATCATTATTGGAATGGTAAGACCCTGCGGATGCTCTATGGATGTGGGAAAAGGAAGAAGTGCCACGGGGCTAGTCGGTCCTTGGACTAGCGAGAGAGCCGGCTCTTCTGCAAAGACTGAGGATCTAGCCTCGCTCAGGCGAGAGGGACCGGTGGTCCTCTGACGGACTTGTCAAAAGATACATAATAAAGATCCTGCCCAAATTCTAAAAATTTAAATAGAATAAGACGGGGCCGGATTTCACCAATTGTATTCCTAGAGGCTCTTCATCTTCAAAACTCTCCTCGACGAATTGAACTCGGTTGCGTTTGCGAGCGAGGACAGTAGTGGCATGTATAAGAAAAGAATCATAACTCAGAAAAGGGGAGAGCGCCAAATATACAAGTTTGGAATTGTTCTTAACTAAATTACCTCAGAGGGATCTTCATCATCAGAAGATTCTCTCTTAGGAGTCCCTCTGCTATTGCCTTTTGTTTCCCGACCTGAACAGACGCTGTCCTGCTCCGGGTGGTGCACTACAAAACACACTCATGAGTAAGAATGGAGAATCAAAACAAGGAAAAGAAATGGTAAAGACAAACGAAAACTTACTGTTGCCCCAAGCTCACAAATCTGTATCCTTAGAAGTGATAAGCGAGAAGGTAGAGCAAGTCGCGAAGGTTTTGTTACAGGGTTGGGGAAGCGCTCAAGTGCCTCGTGGTCCTCTGGGCTAGGACTACTCATGCCACAAAAGATCCGGGCGAAGAGTTCGTCATATGACAGGTCCCAACAGTTCACGAACACTTCTTTCCACCAATCAGCATAATCATCGTCGACATTGCTGAGAGGGTACAACGCCCTGACCCAAGGGGGAATCATTATCAAAGTAAACTGGCTCTAAAAAGGGGCAGACCCAGGAGGGGGTAGTCTCCGCCAAGAGGTGTAGTAATTGGCGGAATCAACCAGAGGCCAGGGTACCAACTAGGCCAACCCAAATTGGCGAGCAAAGGCCAGGAGATGGTGCATAAAACTCGTAGCTTAAGCTGTCGGTGGCCAGATGAATATCTAAGTAGGAGATGGCGCGACGAAAGGCCAGGAGGGCTCTTTCGCTATGATCCCAGCCGCTAGGCAAAAATCCATCATCAAAGAGAGGAGGGTATCGCCTAGAGAGGACTATTGTTGGGTCCGGCATCTCTACCAGCAAGTACAAGTAAGTGAATCACTCGGAATAGGGTGGAGTGTGGTACGTTACGTTGCAGCAAAGCCAATTCCCCAAAAAGGAATCGATTGGGGGATCCTCTGATATCGGTATCGAAGGGGCGCATTACGGCTTTATAAAAGGAGCAATGTAGCGCACCCAATACAAGTTGCCCAAGGCCAACACAAATACTATTATAGAGAGCAGTGGCCATAGAATTCTAGGTACCAGTAGGTTTGCCAGCAAAAGTACAGAAAATGAACTTACAGTACGAAAATTCAAGGAAGGCAATTCCTCCGATAACGTCGCGGTGTTCACAGTATTGTTCTCGCCACGCCGAGTAGGATTTGCTGTAGTGGCCCCAATTTCTCTGAGTCATTTGTAGCAGGAAGTCGATTTCGTCAAACTGACCGTGCTCATAGGGGTCAAAGTCAATGGGTAGCCCCTTGATGGTGAGAACGTCCAGCAGAGTTATGCTCATCTGTCCAAACCGAAAATCGAATGTATTGTTGGAAGTGTTCCAGAAGCAAAGAAAGGCGGCTATCGTTGCAAGTCTAGTATAATGGGGAAGATAGAAGCATAGATCGACGCTTGGGTGATACCCACCGCATCCTAACAGACCAAATCTCTCGCTCGGACCCCTGATACCAAGCATTTTCCTCAGGAGTGACGGTATGCCAGAAACCCACTTTCCTTCTTGGCCCCCAACTACTAAAATCACCGAGCACATGCCAAAGAGCCATTATAGGACGTCGGATGGGTAGCCCATAATAGGCCATATCATCATCTGGCAAACGGTCGCGAGGTGTGGGACCCAGGCTCGCTTGATTATCGCCTTCACCAAAGCCCATCAGACGACTTATCTCCTCTCCGGTCTGACTTCTGCATGTTAGTCCGCCGGGTGAACACGGCTTTCTCAACGATTTCATCTGCTTGATCGATAGCGAATGGTTTCTTAGGTGCCATTTCTGGATTTCCCCAGAAGAGTAAGATAGAAGGAAAAGAGGTCAAGAGGGCTTGACACTATTGTTGATTTGATAGAGGCGGAGGCGTCCGAATTTAAATAAGAGATTTTGTGAGGGAAACATTGCGACCAAAAGAAGTTTTTGCAACCAAAAGGTCGTCTGCATTCATCATTAGACCAATCTTCATTAATAGCCTCGTTTCCACCAAATGGACATGTCCCTTCAAGGCCCCTTCCATCAGTTACAATTTGCCACGGGCCTGATCTCGAGGCCTGGGGGTAATGTTTGAGCCCAAAAGGTACTTTTGGATTGATCCTAAGAAGGGCCGACAATATGGGTCGATGCAACTGTCTAGATAGAGAGCAACTTGGCAGGCCCAGCGAGGGAATCCAGGCGGAGTCCCCACGAAGGCCCAGTTGGAGTCCACGATCAGGAGACCACGTTGATTAATCATTAGATTCCCTGCCCACGTGGAGGTCAGAAAGTGCAGTAGAGCTTAGCTCGCGGTGTAAGAAAGATGCTAGGCGTGCTATTAGATCTAATCACTTTTGCAGAAAAACAGGAATATAGCATTATGACTATATTAGTGTGCCACCATGGTGGAGCGCTCATGGGAATAAGGCTAAACAACTATATCCCAACTGTCCGCATCCAATGAGGAGTCAGTTTTGTCCCTGCTTTAACTATATCCATATTAATCAACAATTAATCTGTGATATTCATTAAGTTTCTCAAGATAATGCTTCTACAGATCAGATACCCTTGGTCAAGAATATTCTACACTAGTCTGAGGACGAGGAGTCCACATAATAGCCTATATCCGAGGCTAGCATGAGAAATGAAAGGATGCCAATTCATCAACTATCTCTACGATTATCCAAGTCTCCCCGGAGCAACCAACTCTCTTCTCTTACCGGTGACCACATTCCAATCCTAGTCTCCTCAGGAGCCAATTGTCAGTGTCACCAAACCCTCTGTCAACGTGCTTCGGTCCTAGTCTCCTTGGGAGCCAACTGTAGTACCACGACCACAACAGTTACAGAACCAGCCAAGCAAATGTAACGCCCTCGCAACCCAGCGAAGTTAAAGTCACGCTTTAGCAAGATCTCAATACTTCCCGGTGATTTCGCTCTGCTCAATCTACAAAATTGAGTATCGATTGTGTGACAAGAAGAGACTGCAGCAAAGTCCTCACCACGAGGCACAAAGAATCTCGCAACGAGGTTGATGCTCCCCTCGTCCTCAATCATTCGAAAGAAGTCAGGTCAAGGGACACCCTCGACGACCGCACCCGAACGGTGCTGGCATGCCCGTACAGAAAAGATATTGTTGACCAGCCCAACAAAACTGGAGCCAAACACTTGGCAACTTGACAAGTGCCAACAATTCAAATATGGAGATCTCATAAATAAAGGAAAGTGAAAAGATATTGCATGCATAGAGTAAACTGACACCAAAAATCATGAAGTAAAAGTAGATGTCTTTGAATCATCCCATTGCATTCGATAAGCGAAACTCAAAATGCCGACTAGCTCAGGCTGGATATATATTATTCTGATCATTTAGCTTCAAACGTGAAGAAGCGCACCCTTGATCCGCAGCAAAAGCTTATATAACCCAAGAAACTTGGCCCATACGATTAAATGACTTTGCTAGACTTTATTAAATAGCGCTCATTTCTTGGTTGATAGGGGCCCAATGCTCTAAATGACCCAAGAAACTTGGCCCCCACGATTGTAACAAATCAATCCAGGCCTAAAGCCCTAAAATACTTAAATTGATAATTACATAAAGTAAAACGATTAAATGCTCGAGAAAAAGAAAAAATCATAGAAAAAAGCACTCAAGTATGAAATTCATGAGCATAAATATTGAGCAAAATGATCATGCATATAAGAATCTTGTGTTTCATATCGAACTCATTTTTGAGGCATTTATCTTTGTAATGATTCTTAGTTGCTGTGGAGAACAAGGGATGAAGCTCAAGACACTTTCCAACAATTGTTGAAGAATACATACCGTTGAATTACATAATGGATTGTCATTTTTAGTGTATTTAGAAAAAAATTTGTCGAACATGTCTTATTCAAAATCTAGTTTGATTGTGATATTGGAGAAAATTTAAGAATGATTTATAGCTCGTATTTTTGAGCCGGAGAGCTTTTGGTCACTAATCACTCATTGGTTATCAAATTATGGAGAATTATGATCTTTTCTCAACTAAAAATTTCAAGCATCATCCTCCACCTCATGTTGTTCATATCGTTAGGTTTTTAGCAGTGATTAGATCTTTTGTGTCAGAATTAATGTTTTTATTTTCATACACAAATGTAAAGATTATTTTACATTTACAAGACATAAACAGGATTAAGAAAGTTATCATGATATTGTCTAAGTATCATGATAAACAGGATTTAGATAGGTTATCCGGTTTGTCTCAGGTTTTCTTATATAAGTTATGTTAGACTCTGGCCTGCTTCTTAATTTCTTATGGCTTTAATATCTAATAACATCAAATCCTTCGAAAAAAAAAACAAAAAAAAAAAAAAAAGCTATCATGATATTGTTTAAGTATGGAACTTTGCCTCATATTTGTTGCTCTGATGGTTTTACTTTTATGGCCTACGCTTACATCTCTAGTTGTCGAGTTTGAAACTTTTGACCTATATTTGTTTGCTCGGATGGTTTTAGTCTTATGTTCTTCACTTATAAGCAAGGTGTTGTGGAAATTGAGTCCAAAATTCATGAAATTCATTTCAATTGAAGGAAAGCAACATGCATTTGCATCATTCCTTGCATACAATAAGCAAAACTCAAATGCAAACTTCCTAGACTGTATATATTATTCCGCATTATTTAGCTTCCAATGTGAAGCAGCATACATCCTTGATCTGTTTCATGAGCAAAGCATTTCCAAGCAGCAACAACAGCAAAGAGCAGCCAAACTGCAAGGATGTCAAGGAATGATTTAGTCAGTGTATAATATCCTCTTCCTTTTTGGTTGGTTAAGCATCTGAGATCGATCTACCCAACAATTTGGTTTTGACAATAAATTAACACTCAACTACTACTGATTTACAAGTTTTGGGGACAGTAATTAATATGACAATAGATGGACAAAAGAAAGAAACTACCATCCTTCCATGCATCCGGTGGTTTGCGATTGTTGTGGTGGTGGTGGTGCTGGTTGTTGGACAATAACTTGAGGCTGAGGATAGCCGGTTGATGGTGGTGGATATCCACCGTATCCAGGTGGAGGATAACCTACAGATCCATATGATTTTTATCACTAGATTAAGAAGACACCAAACACAGAGAAAGAACAACAAAAACATAAAATTTGAAGGCCAAAACTAAGAAGACTCCATAAACAAACTGTATGGGAAGCTATAACATACCAGAACTCATATTTTTCGACTTGAATAGAGCAGATTCAACTTATTTCCTCAAAGCAAGAGTACTAGCCTTATAGAATTGGTATAGAATTACTCAAATGTGATTGAGAGACCTCGACTCTGGGTCCTGTATATATAGCATGTACTTCAATTTTATGCCTTCTCATTCATGCATGTAATATGAACACAAATGGCATTCCTTTAATTGTTTCAGAGAATTGCTGGATTCTGCTCTTTAATGATTTCACACCGGAAAATTTGGTTATCCATATCTTCCCTTTATGTATATGTTTCTAATTACCTGAAAAAAGTTAAATTTTCCATTATTATAGAATCCCTTTCTGGCATTCTCTCATCTCCCGATCCTCTATTAGTAATTTGGCAGCTTTTACATTTGAGTCACGCATGATGATGAACAGTAACATCTAAGACTAGATTTTCTTTATTGTTGTAAAAGTAGCATTGATGCATTAATATACCCCGAAGAGATGCAAAATATATAAACTGGCTTATACGTATATCGTAAGTATGTAAGTTTATAAATCTACCAAGCGACGACACCTCTGATATCTCCATGAAAAGCAAATACTCAGTTGTCTGTCCATAGGCCGGTGAACTCCACCACAGGCAGATACAGCTGGTTTAGAAACTTATGAAAACATCAGGTAAACTTGCGTCTATCAATTGCGTTCATGCCTAAACAACCAAGATCAGCAAAGAGATATATACAGAAGATGAATAACAAGAAAGGCAAAATTGTTTTTATTCATTCCAATCATTCCAAGATCAGACATTCAGCATACACATATTTTAACCACCAAAATTTTGAGCAAATTCTTCTTTCCATCACCGAATCACTAAATATTGTAATTACAAATCCTATCCAAACCAATCAATCAATCAAACATAAACTTTTCTGTAAAGACTTGAGTTGCTAGTTGGCAACAAAATCATGTACAATTTGGTATTAGAACAGTAGCATCAACACAGGCTTTCGTCCGAGCGCAGGACTATTCAGTAGAACAGTTCTCATGTGATTTAGAAGAGTCCCCGCGTGGGGCTATTGAGTAGGGAATCTGCAAGTTATCTAAAATTCCTCGCCCCTACAGTTATCAGATGACTTAAAGTTCCATCTTTTCTCCAATGAGCAGAGCCCATGCATAGTCATTTACATGTATTGTCCTTCATATTTCTTACTCCTTTGAGATGAACTTTAATTTAGAGGGTGCCTGGAAATCATCATCCTCAAGATCACTGAAAGATATGTCTTCTTCATTTATCAAAGCAATAGCCGTTCCACTACACCCATATAATTCACCATCATCCTCTGGCCAGTCATCATCGTCGTTGTTGTCATAGCTATTAACTAGTATCTCAGGGGATGGACCAACTGTCACATTCTTATCCTCAGTCCTAATGAAGGGCTTTTCTTCGATAACGGACTTATCAATGAATGGCATCTCATTACTCTCAACTGGCTGCTTCTGAGTCTCATCGGCTGTGGAAGGCATGGTTGATTCGAAAGGATACGTCTTATAAAGTGTATCCTCATAATGAGGAGTATGTGATGAGACTGAAGAGTAATCTTCATAATCTTCATGTATTGCATTTGAACTGTATTTTAAACGTGAAGTGCTTCTTCCAAACCATTCATGTTCTGACATTTTAGAAATTGATGTTGGAGTCTGACATTGTAGCTCTTGCATCCACATTGCTCTGGCTTCCATTACCTGCAGGATTTCACCAACAAAATTTTTTCTGCTTAAACTTGGGAAAAATCTCAAAAATTGTTCCAATGCTTTGGGAATCATCTTTCTAGTTATTCCTAACTTCCACAGGACACAAAATCAGATGCATATGTATGTATGTGTGTGCGAAAATTTGAATCCACCCAGAAATTCGTAAAAAATGCAATTAAAAGACTTCAAACAACTTCATCAAATGCAAGGACTGATTGGCCTCTTCTCGTTTACTGTCTCTTCAATAAACTTAGCAAGACCAACTGTAACCTACAGAATACTGAAGTTGCACTCTACCCAAGAATGAATACCCAATGTGTATGAATGAACATCTAGAACTATCAAAAGCCATCCCTGGAAAATCCCATAGAGCAGTTCAAGCAATTACTTGCACTCAATATCACCGATACTTGTGTATATTTGATATACTCAAGCTTGGTCTTACGTAAGAATAAACAAATGGAATCTGAAAGTCAAGGATTGGCATGAAGCAACAGTTCGCACTTTGATATATTACATAGTAGTATCTTAAACTCTAAGTTTTGAGGTCTAAGTTTGAACCAGCGTTGAATTGAATCCATTGATAAACGGACACTGAAAGCAACTACAAAAACGAAAAGCTTACCTGAGGTGTGGACAAAACCTCAGCGTCCTGCTTGTTGAGCCTCGAATGCAGAAGAACAAAATAGACTTTCCAGAAGTAACTCTGGCTCATATGGCACGGACAAAGCTCGATTCTTAAAGCAGCTAATCTCGGCGCAAGATGTTCAATCATCATAGCATGCTCTTGCTGGGCATCAGACATTTCAAAATCTAGAATAAGAAATGTGCATAAATTAGGCACCAATTACAGAACTGCATCACTCCAAAACGCACATCCTTGATCAAGAAAAACGAAAAAAAAAAAAAAAAAATACAATCAATCCCAATGTAATATATAATTCCACTTCAAAATTCTTTTACCCTGCACTAACTTCAAATTTCCCAACTATTATCAACTACATTATTCGAAACATACATTCAAGCTAATCCTTCTACAAATCTCAGCACCTCAGCTAAACACAGCACACAATGTACTACCAAACAATAAAGCAGATGCAATACACCTAACATAACATTTAGAACAAACAAGAACATTCAAATTTGGAGATTAACAATCAATTAACCAAAGAATTAACAAGAACTGGGATGTACATTCATATATAGATATATGATAAGTGCAGATATACATTCACACATACCTCCCAAGTCTTCTTCTTCATCAAGAGGAAAGTCCAACCAGGTCTCTGGATGCATCGCGATGTTTCTAGCGAAGGCCAAGACCTCGTCAGTGACACCGACGGCGCACTCCTCCTCCTCCTCCTCTTCTTCACCTTCGTTGAACGCCATCGGCGATTGACCGGGCCGGTGATCGGGCGGCTCGGATCGATCGCAATCGGGCGGAGGAGCTAATCGATCAGACGGCGGAGGTGGCGCAAGGAACGAGGCGACGCCCCAGAATTGGCGCGTTAGGGTTTGCTGGAATTCCGACAGGTCTTCTTTCACGCCACGCGTTTGGGCGTCTTCAACTGCTTCTGCATCCGATTGGATTTCGTTGTCTTGGGGTTTGGTGGAGGCGGTGGGCGGGACGTCAGCTTCATTGTTGGTGTTGCGGTGGGGTACGACGTCGTCGTCGTCGTGATCTTGGCCTTCGCCGTCGCCGTCGATCCGGAGGGATTTAGAGAGCGAGTGGGCGAGCCATGACATTTTTCAATTTTTTTTTTTTTTTTTGGTTGGTGTTGTTGGGATTTGGAGAGAAGAAAGTGAGGGATTCAAAATGGGGGTTTCAAAAAGTGTACGGGCGCAGTGAAAAGTGCGTGTATCTACTGGTTTATGGACCAATCTGTCGAAGTTGGTGGAGCCTATCAACTCATGCCACCTGTGTATTCTACACACATAAAACAAAATTATTACACATTCAATCATAGTCCGGCACTACTCAGTGTGTTTTTTTTTTTTTTGTTAATATAATTTTTTCCCTTTTATTTTTGGGTTATGTTCCTATACTTTTCACTTCTTCGAGCTCGGTTCATGTGGTATTAGTCACTTTTTCACTTTATGGTTATATATGACTTGTAATACTGTGATCCGAGCTCATTTTCTTATGTAAACAGTAAATAACTAAATTGCAAAACTTCGATTCAACAAGGTATGATCATAATGTGATTCGATCATTTCCCAACCATCATTTGTTTACATGTATCTAGAAACTTTCTTTAAATTTAAGCTAAGCTAGTTTTGCTTCCGCTATTTGGATGAGATTATTCTAAGATTACAGGGGGCCGAAGCTAAGTGAAGAAATGGAGTTCATTGAGCCAATACATGCGTTCAAATTTTCATGATTTTTTTTTGTGGTAAATAATCCGAAAAGTATTCAGCCTAAAAAAAATACGTGGAAAACTATATTTTTTTTATAAGAAAATTAATTTTTCATAAAGCAAAATATTAGAGGGCATAAGCAGTGGCCTACTTCCCAAGGTCGGGCCCTGCATTTGGGTACTTTGATTTTATAGCAGTTAATCTCATTCGGCCCTAAGTTGTTGGGTCTGAATAAGATTGAAATTTAGTAATTTGAAAGAGGGAAAGTTTTGAGCTCATGAGCTTTATACTTCGGGCGAATGTACAGCCCATGTTACCTCACTCATGGTCTATCCTACTGTGGAATAGTTGTGCATTACATTGAGCCCATGAAGCTGAAAATGTGAATCCATAAATCGATGAGAAAAGGTTTCATTCTTTACATACTTGGGTTTCAGTTTCGATACCGAAATGATGTTTATGTTACAATCACATGATACCTGCTTCATAAGAGGGTCAGTGATGGTTTTTAGTACATTGATTAATTTAACAAAGCGTGACATAATAGCAACAGTTTAGATGGATCAATACGTAGAAAGAGTCCCTAAAACTTAGCTATTGTACCATTTTCAAGGAACAAGTACGTCGTTTTACTCGGACCCTTGCGAAAACATCGAAATTTATGTTGTTTTTTAAAACAAGTAGAACTCTAATTCCATTCAAAGATGCCATGGTTGCTAATGCCACCAAAGAATTTTTTGGTCCTTGTCCTCTCTCCTTTTCAGGCAGACAAGGTTTCAATGATCTCTTTTTTAAAATTTTTGGGTACAAATCTCTCTTTTCATTGTTTTGGGAGCCATCCATGTGCTTATGTGCGCCCATTCGTGACAACAAAAGTGGATATGAGGGCCCTTAAGCTTCAAAGTAATACATAATTTTCTTTTATTAACATATCCCACAAAAATAGAAAATAAAAATCATTGAAACTTTGGGAATCCAAAAAGCACAAGGCAAATCTGGTTCGTGAATGGACGTTGATGATTAATTGATGGGATAAGACTAAATTTTTCAGTTCAAGGTTGTATAGACTATAGACCCAAGAGTAATTATATACGTCGCCACCATTTGAACTAGTAACATAAATCTATATATTTGAACTAGTGATATAAATTTACTCTTTGTAAGTGGTAAGTTCTGAGTTTGGAAATAACCTGTCATGATTTCGACTGAAGAATAACCTTTTGTGTGGTGTTGGTTATCTATGATTGTGCTGCAATCTACTTGCCTGATGTAAAGTTTTTAAATCCAGTATTCATTATGAACAAAGAAACTCTGTTTCCCCTCACAGCTTTATTCCAGAAATAGTAAAACATTGTACCACAAGTCTACACTAGACCACCAGTCAATGTAGGTCTTAAAAGAAAGACCAACAAAACAAGCAAACCCATCTTTCGACTAGCTAGTCATCTCTGAAAAGACATAATGCAAATCAGACTTCACAGTAGCCATCATTAATAGGAGCTAACCACAATTTCTAACCAATTAACTGAATGTGCCAACTCTACAATGGAGAAAATTTCCAATTAAAGAAAAGAAGAAGCCCTACAATAGTGGAGAGACTGATGGAATACACAAAACTGCAAAGTGCCAGCTTATACAGTGGAATTGTAACAATGAAAATTTGCAATAGAGTGCCCAGTTTATCCATCCACATTATGAATTTATGATTCTTTTCTGGTGGTTGAAACAATTGATCCAATACAATCAAAGATTTCTAGTATACACAAGGAAGTAGGGTACCTCTGAAACACCAATTGGCTTTTAGTCTTGAATTTTCTTGGATCCCATGAGCTCTTTGGCTTCTTTATCCATTGGGACAAAGTAAAATTGTGAGAATGAAGTATATCAACAAAGTGCCAGTGCACCGATTTTTTCGCTTCATTGTATTGTTCTAGTAAGCTTACACTTGGAAATGAATGTAGTAGTGGTGTAATTTAGACTACATAACTTCAAGAGCTCAGCAGCCCTTTGCTTCAGTGTAGGATTGCATCCACTCTGAATCACGAGAAGCAGTTTCGCTGCTAGACCTGCTTCAACTGCAACGGAAGCACATTCGTCTGGGGCGAGCTTGCAAACAGCCCACAAGATTGACAATGCACGCTGCGTACATGTCTCCGAAACCTTCATCAACAGTCCAACCACACTTGGGATCGTCTTGGCGCAACATCTCAAAGCCTCTCTTCCTTCTTGAAGAGTAGACAAAACTTCTAGGATATGAAGCGCTAGCTCCAAACACTCGTGATTCAAGCTCGGCAAGAGCTCAACCACCTGAGGAACTGTCCCAACACTCACAACCGAGTGCCTGACTGACTCGTGTGAACAAATTGTCTTCAACAAACTGAGGCCAGGCAACACCCCTGTCGAGTGCCTCTTATCTTTCACCAGCCTCAACAATCCAACCACAAGACTCAAACTCGAGGCAATTTCTGACTCCAAATCCTTGCCCTCCATCAAAACATCAATCAATTTCGTACAATTGATCTTGGTCTCAATCGACCCCTCATTCAACATATCAACCATTAACGAAATCTTTGCCGGTTGCATCAGACTCGTCTTGGACTCAGAACTGAGGTCCAAATGCACAAGGGTCCCAATTGCTTCGGACCCAACAGCGTGCGAAGTAAAAGGACCCAATAAAGAAGAAATCAAAGCAATACCTCCATTGTCCACCACTGTGTTCTTAGCCGAAGAGTGAGCCGTCACTACCTGCCTCAGCTCCTTGAGAGCTTGAACTCTAGCTTGGCCTTTCACCTTCTTCAACGTCTCCAAAATCTCCAAAGCCCTCCCCTGAACATCCTCAGACCTCTTCTTCATGGCCGAGTACTTCTGCGAAAACCAGCTGTGAATCAGCTGGTGCAGGGTCTTGTTGGGCGTGACCGAGTCGTCCCAAAGCTCCTGCATTGTTGTGGGACAAGTATAGTGCCCCAAGTTGAACCATTTGAGAATGTTAGATCTCTCGTACGTCTGACCCGTGCAAAGCGTCACAGGGTCCTGCATTGGCTCCAATGAGATTGGGCAAATGAACACCGAGGGAATCTCAATGGACTCCAGCTCTTCTATCATCTTCTTCAGATCCAATTTCTCCGCCGCAACGCCACCGCAAACTAACCCACCTCCGCCGCCCAAAATCCCATCTTTCACAGCAGTCTCCAGATCTAGAACTTGCCCACCACCGCCTACATCAAACTTCAGATCCCCAACCCTTCTCGGACCAGACGGCTGATACATCGGCATTTTTGAGCTACGTAAATCGAGCAAACAGAGAAGACCGAAATCCCCTTACACACCCAAAAACGGAAATTCTAGTTGAGCTGCAAGAGCAATGAGTCCCATAAGGATGGGGGAAAAAGAGAGAAGCTTTTGCTTTCTGTTACTCTCTTTGACAATCACAAGCAACAAAGACCATGAAATTGGTTATCTTTTCTCACACTCTTTTGCTTTATCCGCTGCCTCTCTCTCTCTCTCTCTCTCTTTAGTTTCTTTTTTTTCCACGGTCAAAAAAGGCCCACCCTTGTTCTACTTCTCCACCACCACTACTACCACTACCTCCATCGCCATCATCACCAAATCAAAGCCCATAATGAAGTAGCAATCTTCTTCTCCAATACCAAAGCCCCCCCCCCCCCTCTTTCACTTCCTCTTCAAGCTCACCCAAAAAGTTCGAAATCATTCACACCCCCCAGATCAGGGAGGGGGAGAGAGAGAGAGAGAGAGAGAGAGAGAGAGAGAGAGAGATAAACGCAATCGAATCAAAAGCAACCAAAAGGTCGAAACTTAACTCATGCCACTCAAACACCACCCACCCAAGAAACTTAGATGAACAAAGACATGTGAGGGTGAGACCGGTCAGAGAACCATACTCATCTGAGTAAGAAGAGAAGAGAGGGCAGAGGAAAAGCACAAGGACTAGAGTCGGTCCCTAGACTAATCTTCTCTTCAGACTCTCCTCTCCACTCTCTGCTGGTCTTCTTGTGGGGGCAGGTGACGGAACCCCAAAAAACAAAAAAAGAAAACAAAAAAAAGATTGTTTAATATTAATTGGGTGAATAAATCGGAGAGAGTTGTGACCGGTTATAGCCAGCGGTGGCCAGTTCAAAAATCTTGTGCAGTGGGACTGTGCACCACACGTGCAGACTGTGCAGTCATACAGGGGACCTTTTTTTTTTTTTTGGGTTTTATTGGAATCATAAATTTTCTGACGCTAGAAAAATTAAATTTCATGGGATTTTGTAGTTTGGTCTTATAAATAAAGAGGCAGATTCCAGAGAGGCAGAGATAATTAAGAATTATTATGCAACCAATGCCAGGTTATGCTAAAGGCTGCTTTTGACTGAATTTATTTTTTGGAGTGTACGATTTACTTATCTTTGACTGAAATTTATATGAGATCTCAAGATGGTAGGAGAATAGAAATTCCTTCGAGTAATGGGAATATTCGTAGCCAAAATAAATCTGAAGTTTGTGAGCGGAATAGGACCTTAGAATAAGAATTATTTCATTTACCTATTTAACAAATCGTAACTCTAGAATCAATCAAGGTAAGATTTATTTAGCTTAATATTAGAATGGTTGAGTGTAACAGTGTAATCTTATAATTTTAATGAAATAAAGCTCGAACCTTAATAGCAGGGCTGGACCTAAAGTGAGAGTCGTTTTAGGTCCGGTCTCTTGTTGAGGCATAATTTTCTTTTTCTAAGAGTATTTTGACGAAATTATTAAGGGAGTTTATATTCATACCTTCAGAATGGACATTTGGACCTTACTCTTTTTTCAAGTAATAATTGACTTTGTCAACTCATGATAAATTACCAATAAATACACAAAAAAAATGGAGAAAAAAAAATCTTTTTTTACCTCTATGAACTGTAATAGTCTTCAATTTGGAGAAATCTTTCTTCTCCAACGTGAACTCCAAATATACATTGGTGAAGGGCATTGACATCATATTTTCTAGCATAAAATTATACTTGGAGGATTATCTCGATCATGGAAGAAACAATGAAGGAAGGGAGTCCCATCAAGGAGTTACATAGAGAAAACAATTGATAATGCTAGAGAAAAAGACTTGCAAATGCACAAGGAGGTAAATTATTGAAATTTTTTACTCTAAGATCGAATTATTGAAAAGGACTTGCATACAATTCACCCTTATTTCTCACACAATTCAAACATGCACTCTTCCACTTCGATTCAGTTTTTTATGTCTTTGAGGTCACCATTCATTTTGAGGATCGGCAACATCTGTTTTTTGATAGAGCAGGACATGATAGAGACATAATGAATGTAGTGGCGTGTGAGGGATTGGAAATAGTTTAAAGACCTGAGATATATCAGAAGTGTCAAGTCAGGAATCTGAGGGCTGGGTTCAAGCTACTCCAATTAGACCACGAGCTGTTGAAGAAGGTGAAGACTATCGATAAGTTATCACAATAATTTTACTATTGATGAAGATTAGTAATGGATGCTGCGGGGAGGGAAAGGAAGAGTCCTCATGGCTCTTTCCTTCTAGAAATGCGAGTAGGGCTGTTTTTCTGTTTGGTTTTCATATTTTTTTTTGTAATCATTCATCACATAGGAAATGATCTTGTACACAACTGTTGTCATAGTTTGACTCATTGTTACATCAAATAACGGTCTTGTATCAATGTATTCGAGATTATGGTCTTGTATTACGTCAAGTAATTTGATTATTGATGAGGAATAATTTGAGATATATATCAAGAAAAAAAAAAGATCTAATCATCTATGTTGTCGTCTTTGATATTTACTAAATGTTCCATATTCATTTGACAAATCAAACACATTCAATTGATATATAACAGAAGGATATGCGAGGACTGAGGAGTAACAAATGCATGTATGCACTTTACTCAATTTTCTCAATTCTTTTTACTTAGCTTAATTGTATCAAAGATAAAATAGGATTGTGAAATATTTAAAAATTAAAGGTGGTCTAATTACTGATTTTGGAGATATGAATAAAACCTAGGGAAAAAAAAAAGCTTGTATTGATTTTATTGAACAGTAGGCATTTTAGGAAAATTAGGGAGGTGTAGATACCATATTAGTTAATTGTTAAAGTAAATTGGAAGTCTATTAAGTGAGAATGTCCAAATACCAATTTTAGAGGTATGAATAGAAACTCTTAATTATTAATTTAAGTCTTAAATGAAAAACAATACTAGCGTAACTAACAAATTGCATTTCTTCTATTACGTTATCCTAACTAACAAAAGAGAAAAATAATAAAATCTTGCGAAAATGAAACTTAAATGGCAAACCATTTCGTTTCACTTTCCTAATTGTTGAAGAATCAAGTAATATTTGGTTTTGTGTGAGAAAATATCAAAATAGGAGTGAAGACGCAATTCGATATGACTTGACTTGGAGACGCAACCTCAGTCAATATTCAAAAGGGGGGAAATGATGTTGCCAATGCAATCCAATGCAAAAGTGCACGAAATTGCATGTGGGATGTGGCAATCCACCTTGCACGTTCTTCTTCCCACTCGGTCCAACAATTTTTTTCTCGTCCTCCCACCTAATTAAATTATTAACAAGAGTATAAGCTTCCAAGCATAATGACATTAGCTACAATTTGATACTAGTCTGTATCGTCTTTTCATTCTTTCTTAGTTCATTGTCTTAAAAGTAATTTTCCATTAGGAACGTAGTTTTCGAAAATGACATAAATCTTTTATATAATATTGGATTATTAATCTATTAAAAATTTTAAAATTGATATTTCACAAGTTTCATTTTTATTGACGAAAATTGTTTTATGCATCAGAGTTTAACGACCAAACACCTAATAAGTCTTTGTCATTTCACTACAAACTCTCAACCTACATACTTGTTAGTTGAGTTGTACCTATTGACAATTCTAAGAATATAGTGATTAATCGGTGAAGACTAAGTCCATAACTCTTAAACTCTTGATAGCTCTATATATTTAAAACTTTATAAAATGATGCGAGATAAATGTTTTGCTCGAATCATTTTATATACAAACAGAGGCATTGTTAAGAGATCAACTGAAGACTTACACATCTAAGAAATCAAGTTACCTAATGAATTACTAATGCAAAAATTAAAATTGCAATCAAAACAAGTACTAAATCAGTTTGCGAACCTCTTCATCTTATTTACTCATAACACAACTGAAATTATATTTTCTTCTCTGACTTTATCAATGTATCGAATGTATCGATTGCCGACCTTACGATTAGAGGTCGACCAAAGACTGAGACCAAAGAATACTACATGGCTGATCATTGATATGCATCATTGTATAGGTACGAACGGGTCACGGGTGAGTGAGTAACTTGGGAAACCCAAGCTGTCATAGAGGTGGATGCAGTTGGAGAGAAATCCACTGATCCGCTACAGCATAAGCACTGTTCCATTATGTTATGTTTTGCTATGTTATGTCACACCACCCACCAGTGTGTGAGTGAGGGAGACCAGACTCTTTCTTGGGTTAATTATTAGTCAAAATCCCTACTTCCCACGTTCTCACTTTGAGATTCTCTTTTTAGTAATTTTAATTAATTAATTTAATTAGTTAATGAAAAATTCTTCTACGCATTATGTACGGTATGAATTAACAGATGTTGATATTTTTAGTTTTTAATAATAAAAATATATTTAATATTATTTAACCGTCTTTGTATTTTTTTTTATGTAAAAATTAGACGTCTATCTCTACTGATGCAAAGTGCAAGTCGGCACACTTAACGAGAGAGGATCTACTGTCCCCAAAACCTCTGTCCCACGAATAGTATTGCGCAACCTGTATTTTAACTAATAGAGACTTAACACCGTTAGCCTCCATTATTTTCAATTAAAAAAAAACCACACAAATAGTAAAGGCCTTCTCTTTCCTTTTATTCATTCTGTTCTTTTAATCGATCGAAGAGGCTTCAGGCATGGAAATCCAAATAATCCAAAAAAGTTTCATCGTCTACCTTCTCATGATCAAATTTTCCAATATCTTTGATTTGTTTCTAACATAACACCATTCAATTTAGTAGATCTTCTTTCAATGGCTGATCTGCTCCCTTTGTTTCTTTCTGGGTCGGTTCATTCTTCAGTCTTCATAAATCTCTTCTTCCACTCCTCTTAAGCTCCCTTTGTACTCTAATCTTTGTCTTGCTATATTTATGACATATACTTTTTGTAACTATCAGTCCGTCATTTAGGTTCTATTCAAGTCCATGATCGGGTCATTTGGTTCCTGGGCTATTCCATGGTGCTTGATAATTGTTTCATATCATCTGGGTGTTGTTGGGTTTTAGCGCGCATCTAGCTTGATGTATGTTTTTCCAATTACGGCTCTGTATGGAATTCTATGAATTCAGTGCTCTGTGCCGGAATTTTGCTGCAAAAGGGGTATTTTTCATTGAATTTTAAAGGATATGTTTTAATGGTAGGTATGTGAATTCACATATACAAATTTGTGTATTTGATCTGTCGAATGTTCACATATACAAAGTGTGCTATGTGAAATCATACTTCATATCAATAATGTGGGTTTTTCACCTTTTGACTTTAATTGGATTTGAATTTCGAAAAATTCGGAGTTGGCAAGGACAGTTCCATTCAATGAAATCAAATCATAAGTTCAATATCCATGAATTAGAACTTCAATATTTTTAAAAATATTCAAAAACAAATTGCAGATTTGCAGACATGTTAGCTATTGACGAACGGGGACAAGATGGTGAGTTTCTGAGTAGAAAGGAGAGAGAGTTCAACGATAGAGAGGCTGTGAAGCAATATTCGTTTGCAATTTTTTTTATTAAAAAGGTGAAATTTAACGCTGTTAGAGATTGTAGAGTTAAAAAGCCAGGTGTCAACATTCTAGAGAAGTGCCAGGGCAGGGAATTAGGGATAGAATTTTTGGGGATAGCTGATTTCCTCCCTACGCTTATACTCTTTTAATTTAATTTAATTAACTAGATGCATAGAGAGAGAGAGAGAGAGAGAGAGTGTTTGAGACGCACGGTTCTAACTGCGTCATCAGAGACCGAGACCGAGAATTGAAAAGAAAGAAACAAAAGTGGTCAAACCGGGAACCGGAAAGGCCAATATTGCCCGATCCAGGCGTTTAAAATTAAAAATGTCACGAATCTTAGACCGAAAAATCGGAATGGTCAAACTTCCGAGCTGGACTTGTGGGGACCTCTCTTTGTGAAAGCCACGCTCTAGGTGGGTCCTCCCCCACGGGCTTCCCAGTTCTTTCCCCGTCTTTTCTATTCTTAACGCTAGCACCACTTTACTCTTTTGCCCCTCATAAACATCTCAAATCTAAATCAAGCGGTTACCTTATTCTATCATGGGTCAGTATCTTAGGGCCTATCGAGTTTGTTTGTCGAATTGGGCCTCATGTTGTGTTTCTTTAGTTTACTAACTGGGAGACGTGTGTAATGAGTGAAAATTACGTACCTGTATTATTATTATGATATTTTATTAAATATTTTTTTTAATTATTTAATTAAATTTTAATTTAATTATATTAATGTTTTATTAATCGCTCAAAGAAGTCAGCTTAAGGGACACCCCCAACGACCGCATCCAAACTGTGCTGGCACGCCCGCGTAGAAAAGAGACTGTTGACCAGCTGCAACAAAACTGGACCTAAACAATTAATTTATATTCATTTTATTTAATAAGATGTGTAAAATACAGAAAATAATTGAAAATTTGTGTATAGTAACTATATAATACTTTTAGCTTCAAAGTATGAAAAATTTAACGGGTTCTTTTCAAAATATAAAAATATATTTTTGAGAAAAACGTCAGGTGATCTGTTTTACTCGTGTATTATACGGAAAATTACTAACAAATGTTCTGACAAAGTGAAAGAATCATATCACGGGATATTCACTCAATTTAACTGAAGTTCGAACTGATTTAATTAAGAATTAATCTCGATCCTCATATCCTTTTATACAAAATATATTTTCATTTTGGATCATCATATATCTGATTCGATAATTTTTACAAATATATATATATATATATATATATTATTTTTTAGTACAAGGTACGACCGGTGAGAATGCAATGGATTTACATCTCCCTGGTGGACAAGGAATAAGAAATATGTTCGTGCCTACATTTCATCCAATGAAGAATTTATTGGAAGTCAGCATTACAGTTTGTATGAATTAAATCGTTACCGTCCCTTTGTGCTTTTGCAGCACTGGTTAGTAAGTTAGTTCATTGCACATTTACATTCTTAACAAACATGAACTGAGAATTAATTCCAGAGATTTCTCTAACCACTTCACCAAGTGCACCATCATCTTTGAGTATCTCGGTATGAGTCACCCCAGGAACTCTAATCGTTTTCAGAGTTTGATTTTCCGCATTGTACCACAGTGATTCATGTCCTAACAAGCTCAACATGTTCACAGTTCCATCTCCATCCCCGTAAACAATCTCCGGTTGCTCATCGAAGCCTCTTTTGTCATAGAACAAAGTCTCTGCTGTCCTCACACCGGTCCCAATAACACAAGTAAGAGGCACCCCAGGAGCTTCAAGCTGATCCATCAAGACCAAAATGCGCGTTTTGAAGGGATGAATTCCTTCGGGAAATCCAATGTCATTGAGGAACTGGGGAATGTTATGAGCTGAATATGTAGCATCTGGGGTGATCACTATTGGTTTTTTGCTCCTGAATAATCTAGGATTAGGCATTAGCCACAAGTTGCTTTCTGAGCTCCTCTGCTCTTCTCTTACGAGCAATGGATTCACCAGTGGCACTCCTAGTGTGTTCCCTGAAGCAAAGGTGAGCATTTCGTCTACAGTCCCACCCCATGGTGCTGAGAGTGCAACAAAGTGTTTGATGAACTTTTGGCGCCATGAGGGCTTGTTTCGATTCAGAAGTTGGAGAGCAAAGAGGCCTCCTAAGCTGTGCGAGACAAGTATCACCGGCTTTCCTCCATTAGAATTGCTGGCATTTTCGACCAAGTCTTTTAGGTCTTTCAGGAACTTAGAACCAACATGGGATGGGTGGTCTTGAGGTGCTAAACCATATCGAAAATCATATGGAGCTCCGAACATGGTTTTGCCATCGACATAACCAATATTCTCCAATGATTCCACTAGGGGTGCCATGTATGTTGTGATCTTCCTACATATGTAGGCACCATTAGTAAAGAACGAAGTCACACACAGTAAGGCCTAATATCAGATTACTCTCAATTTTAATCATACATTCAAATAAAATTCTAAACCAGCAATTAATCTAACTCAATTTACAATCCGACAACATAACATATCAATTATCTTATCAAAATCAGGCGAGTCACGATTGCAGTATGAAAGCTTACTTGAGATTGGGGTCAAGGAACAGAAGGGACTGAATGGACCCGAAGTGGGGGACTCTGGTTTCAACCCCAGGGGCATTGTGGTAATCATCTTTATCCGGGTCGTAATAGAGCGTCATCCTCTGAGCAAAACAAGCAGTGAACGGAGCCAACAGAACTGTCGGGTCGAACCAGAGCCTGAACCAACCCTCCTTGTTCCTCTCAATCGGGTACCAACGGTTGCATACCAAACTACTGGGCTTGTAATCGGGGGTCAGTCTCGCTTCCAACTGATTCCCGCCATTTCCAGGTATTAGGATCACAGGGTGGAGGTTGCTAACTGCTTGGCACGTGTACATCATCACAGCCATCGAAACCAGTAATCCTAGCTCCTTCTTCATTTGCTTCTGCTCTTCGTCTTTGACAGTGTTCTGGGCTTGTCTGTGTGAACTATTTTAGCCGCGTTACTTCCCATCTTCTTCATCTTCTTCAATGGGATTATACAGCCGCAGAGACCTGCGAGCTAAAAAGTAGTGGTGCAGAACGAGATACGTATTCTGTTAATGGATAATAATACTTTTATCATAAACTGTGAGTCTGTCACAGTTTACATGGCCCAACACTACAGATACTGGGCCTTTAGTCCTAGTCTTCAGATAAATTAGTGTCTGGGCCTTTCTATTTTCTCAACTCTTTTGGCAGTTGGCATTTTTATAAGCAATTTTATTTTTAATTTTTGAAAATTAAGCTGGTAGTATTACACACGAACCCCTTACTTAAATTGGTCCGCACATAATATTTATGCTTACGGAGCATAAAGCAACAATAAAGTTAATCAAATCCTCGTATTAAAATGGAACTGCATGCTATCGACTCTTCGTTATGCCAACTGGGCCACCTTTTTAACGGTGTTTTTGGATAAGAAAATTATGATATCTATAAGAATTTATAAATGATTGAATCTTTAACTCCATCAATCTAAAATTCCATTAATTGCAATTTCTTTTGTTTGGTTGTATCTATTTAGGATTTGAAATGTGTAATAAATTTAAATAGTTTAAAACAAATAAAAAAATAAAATAGAAAAAAGCCTTGTTTTAGAAATGAAATTGGATATTGCAAAGGAATTCGCAAATACAGTGGTGTTCCCTGACCAAAGAATTTATGCTAAATAACCCTTAGATTTACATCCAAGAGTGGAAAACAAAACACCTCAACTTAATAATAATTCTCTTTACTCTTGGATTTACATCCAATGGTGGTTGAACATTATTTTCTTACTAAATAATTGACCAGGTGAACATTTTTGTTCGTAAATAACATCTATTTGGAAATTGAAGTGGGAAATTTAAATAATGAATTTTTTTTTTCCACAGAGAAATTTAAAATTTCCAATCTGATAATGTCAAACGAGGAAATTAGCTTATAGGAATTATGAAATCCTTACTTTTAATTAAATTTCATCATTTTTTCCCTCATCCAAACACACACTAATAGAATGTTGGATTTTTGGGTTAAGCAGGAGAAAAGAAAAGTTTTAAATGACTTAGTGGGCTCACAAGCCCAATTGTTATGTAGCCCAAACTTAGGTGTCCATATTTGTTAGAGCATTTTCAATGCAGATGTTAAAATTTTTAGAGCAGATTTAAATTTGACAGATAACATAGTAAAAGACAATTTTATTATACTGACGCTCCAACCCATAAGTCAAAATAAATAAATATTTTATTTATTTATTATTACGAAATATTTTATTCAAAACAAAACTGCGTTTGTTTCCATCTCTCTATCTTCTTCTCCTTCTTATATTTCTCTTCATCTTTTGGTACTTTTTCTGGGAGATTGGAAAAGCTAAGCAACCATATCAACATATTAGAATATATCCAAGAAACCACAAGTAACCCAAATTCTGACTCCAGCTCTCTAACTCTCTTCCTTATTTTTTCCCCAAAGCTGAATGAAAGTTTAATTTTAGGTTTGACATGAATGATTCATGAAGGTTCGGTTAGGAAAGTTTGGATATTGTAGGAAGAAATATAGACGAGAAAAATTGAAGGTCTCTCATGAATGGCTCTAGTTTAGGTAGGATGAAAATGAGAGGAGAAGGAAAGAGGAGAATGAGAGACAATAAAAGAAGAAAATGACAGATGACATAATGCTGTCAAATTCGCCAGATAAAACCAAAAACTGTCATCCACGGTACAAAAATTTGAAGAATGAATTGGAGAGATTGAGAACTGTCACGGTGTTGTTTATATCTGCTGGGCGTCTACGGTAGATTTTCACATTACTAGTGGAGATGCTCTCACACCTTACAATCATGTTTTTTTCGATGGATGTTGAATATGATTGGTGCGCAGTTATTTCTGAAGCATGCTTACAATTGGCGCACACCAAATTAAAACAATACCATGGCCGACCTCTTTGAATATGACCCTTATCTATATCTAGAGTTTTGTGCATATCTTCTACACCTCCAAAATCCAAAGCTTAGTCAGATTCTATCCTTCTTTTCCCTTTCTTGAAATTTTTCTTTTTCGTCCATGCGTGTCAATCTTAGTAAACATTAAATGTACTCTTTTCATGTTTAAGCAACATATCAGCGATAAAAAACCTATCATTACAATCTCGACTTTTATCATTTGTGATCGATCAAAATTTGACTCGATGAAATATTTGGATAGATGAACATATTTTGTTAACATAATACAAGAATTTCTAACGTACTATTACTGAAATCAGTCAAAGCCACCGCTAAGAATACTAACTCGATCGCGGTTAATACAGTTGCAGAAATTGACTTATCAGTTGTTTTTATTAAAATTGATCCTTCTTTTTATCTGATTAGACATATGCTTCTCATGGAAAGTTGGCCCCTTTGACAAGAAATAGGGCAGCAGTAGTAGTTGGTTTGAAATCCTGACCATTCAAGCCACCAGATGACTCATCAGATGGATGATATCGACCGCCTGAACAAAAATAATTTCAAGTCAGATGTTGAAATTGAATAATTGTGCACCCTTATTATTAGTCCGGCTTAAACTTTGTTTTCAATCTTGGCCTACTTAATTAATAGATTTAATTAAGCTTAATTCTAGCACACCAGGTCACCTCTGTGTTGTTCTTATCTCTGTTGGCCTTTCTCTAATCCTGTGGGTTTTGAAAAGTCTAAACCCTCCTCCTAGTTGTTCATACTTTACTCAACCACGTTGTCTCTTGGTCACCCTATTCAAAACCATGTGTCATGGACATTTGAATTATGTATAAAAATTTTATCCATAGGTTATAGTCGCATTAGTTTATACTCAAATGTTCCAAACTTCATGATTTTCATGAGCTATATTATATCTATCAATCAGTTCCATTTCTATGCTACGTACTAATTTGATTAATTTAGACTTATTATATTTAACAAAAAAATTAGTGAATGACGTTAAACATTGTACAAAATTAGTAAACAATTGCATGTGATTATATTTTGTCGCATTGAAATTTTTTTTTATCATGTATACGTGTTAGTTATCCTTTTTTCTTCATACGTTTTATTTTTTAATAACAATTAAGATTTGTTATGCACAAATACATAGTAACAATTCGGTGACTTGGTTGAACGAACAAGCTAGTTATTAGTTTATCCACACCCTAAAATAAATTATAAGAGTATTGTTTTCTCTTGTGTGACCTTAAACTTGTTTCAACATGCATCACAATACAAACGGGAAGGCTGTGATTGGATAAGATAATCATAAATTATTGAGAATTTTTGAAATGATTGAATTTACAACTTTTATTAATTACAATTTTCATTGTTTGGTTCATTGGTTGTTTGTTTTTATTTAATTTTTTTTTTATCTTTTTAGTGATACTGGTTGTACATTTTTTTTTTAGAAATGGGGCTGGTGCGGCTGTTCTCAAGTCTTGATTAATGAAATTGTATAATATAAAGGGGGGGACGTAGAGCCTGAACCCCAAATTACAATAAGCATAAAGAGAACATTCTGAAATGATACCGAATTCTCCACAAAACCTATGTATTCTAACAAGTACCAATTAGCAAATAGTACACAAATAACTACTCAATTTGCTTTGACATAGTGGTGACATCTCGGAAAGATAACTTTATCACAAAGAAGCATCATTACAAATAGCACAGTTTTCCCACTATGTTGCCGCATGAAAATAAATCCGACGACACTCAATTTAATCATGTCACTAGAAGGTTGCGTCTATTTGATCAAGCAAATAGCTCGCTGTCTCACTAGGCCAAATAAGGCACACATAGTGTGCATACCGGGACAAAGCTCACTTTGCCCTAACCAAAAGTGGTAGGGAATTATTACCGACATAGAGGGATAACATACAAAAAGTAAATAATAATTAAGCAAAACAGAAAAATAAGTTGGGGTCAAGGGTCAAAGCCCATATCCAACATTCAACCGGCTCAAGCTGAGATCAGGTGCAGAACTGACAACTTGCCTGTGCCTCCCCTGTCGACCATCCACCGGCAGTAGCGCCACCGTCACCTACCACCTTCCGGCTAGTCACCCCGCCCTTCTAGAGATTGGAGCCAGAACATCTCACTCAGTGATCGATCTGATCTTATCAGATCGGGTCCAATAGATCTGATCTGCCACCAGAGATTTGTAGCGACTCCACCTTCCTGTCACCACCCTCAGGAGATCTCCGATCCCGCCACACCACCTCAAAACGGCTGCGCTCTTTCCCATGTTCAAGCGACATCGTCCTCAACACCCATCCATTAACCCGTCGTTGCCCTTCACCGTTAAATTATCCAAACGCCCTGGACAAGAACGTTGCCGCCCTGCAGCCTTCTCCCCTACTGGACCATGCAATCCTGGTCACAAGGACCCTTCTAGCCCATCCGACGACGACGCCTCGAAGGCGTGCCGTCGTACCGGGCATACATTTCAACGGAAGACTCTCGCCACCTAGGGTTTTGAATATAAATTTTTTTTAGAACACTATTTTCATATGCTACCTATGCTGCATCAGTTGTACTTTCTTTTTGAGAATGAATGGTATTGGTTGTAAGACTTGTATCTATATAAAATTTTGAATGTGTTATAAATTAAGCAAGTTTAAAACAAATTAAAATATTAAAAAAATAAAGGATTGAAGTGAGAAATTGGGAAATTAATTCTTTCATTTTTTGTCTCACTGAAAAATTCATAATTTTCAAATTAAGAATGTCAAATGAGATAATTCATGTAAGTTATAAATTTTTTGTTTTCATTTAAATTCTAATTTTTGTTTTTATCCAAATATACCTATACACCGTAAGTTTTGTTTTTTTGGATACAATACACCGTAAGTTATGGGGTGCATTGGTAAACTTTGGACAATTCTTAGGATCACTCCTAGGCTGAACGAGCATATTCATCCCATTGTTGATTAACATAATTTTACTTAATTTATCATATCTTAAATTAACATTTAAAGATAATCTCTGTAAAAAATCAACCTAATCGGAAATCGTTTAATTATCTAATTGAATAAAAAAAATGGATGGTTTTAATAACACTCACTACTATTATGATTAACCGTCCATGTATTTCATAGAAATGAATAACTAAAAGGTTTTTAATTGATTGATTTTTTTTACAGAGCTAATCTTTTTATTACGTTACATCATGAATAATTAGATTATAAAATTATAAAATTATTATGCTTTAATCGACAATTAGGTGAATATGCTCGTTGCCTAAGAATTATCGGTAAAGTTTTCTTTGACCGAAACAGATATAAAATTGAAAACGCCACTATATATTGCGTCACGCCTTCTTCTCCCTCACCAAAAAGCACACCCACCTTCCTTTTACCACACGAAGAAAACAAGACAAAGATGAGAAGCACCAAGGCGCAGAACCAGAGCCGGTTCCTGAGAATCATCACAGTCCCCATCAGAGCCTTGGGCAAGGCCAAGGACTTTTACGTCAAAAGCATGACGGACGTCGGCGACAGATTCAGCTACGGCGGGAGCACCATGGCCGGCCCCGGCGGCCAATTCTCCTCAGGTTTACCCAAAAGCTTCAGCACGAGATCGTCATCGTCGAGGTCCAACCAGGGCAACGATGACTTTTCCGAGCTGGTGAGGGCTGCCTCGGCCAGGAGCTACGGGGCTCGTATCGACGTGGACAAGATACTTCAAGACCAGCTGAAGAGGTCGGCGACGACAGCGACGATGGGGTCGAGGCAAGTGTTGCCCAAGTGTGGCAGCGTGGCCATGGGACGAATTGACGAGGATGCCGCTTGTGATTTCGAGGAGGAAGGTGACGTGAAGAAGGACTTGTATCCCCGAAGCAGAAGCTATGCTGTCGGAAAGAGAAGCGTTGCGTTTGTTTAGATCGTTATCAAAGCTCTATTACTCTCAGCAAGTGTTGATTAGTTCAGTTTGGTTCTCGATCTGTGATTGAAAATTTGAAAGTGTTTGTACAAATCAGGTTATGAAAATTGAGAAATGGCCGGAGTGGTTTGTTTTTATGTGTGTTTATATATCTTCTTTCTGGGGAATTAAATTTATCAGTAACACCATGAAGAAGATTGCATGTTGCATGATAAAAGCAAAAATACATAAATACAACAAAGATAATAATTCATGGGGGTTACTTCTGGGTATTTTAATGGGTTTGATTGCAATTATGGATTCGAAGCTCAAAAACCCTGTTTGGAAGTGGACGTTTTACATATATTATCATGAACTGGGTCTTTGTATTTTATTGTGGGATGAGTACAGAGTACTAGATTCTTCTATTCAATTTGTTACACTCGGCCTTTTTAAAGAGAGAGGATTCCTTCAATCGGAAAAAAAAGATCAGAGGATTCCTTTCAAAAAATGATAAGAGGATTAAAACAGCTGCCTAAGAATGATAACAAAATGGTGGTGGTATTTCTGATCTGCTTCTTAGGATAAGACTATAGGGAGAGTGATACTGGTTATGTTCCCCTAGTTGTCAACAAAATTCTTCGATCAAGTTCCACCCATGAAGAATACTTTTTTTTTTTTTGTTACAAAAATAGTGGTCGGGTGGGACTATTAATCCGAGGCCATAGAGCAACATGGGTTGGACCCCTCCCCATGGAGTGTTTTTCACCTGCGGATGATCGAACCAGTGACCTCCTTACTACCAGGAGTATCACTGTAGTGTTCGCTCAACAGGCAGGAACAACATGCTTCCACTACACCAAACCCCATGGGTACCGATGAAGAATACTTTAGTAATGCTGTTTTCTTTAGGTCGAGTGTTAAAGATTGAAAATGATTATTAGCACTTGGTATTGTACCATAATAAAATGCAAGTACATATATAATATATCAATTATATTAAATGATCAATGGTTCTTTCACAAATTGTTCGATCTGTGACAATATCTTAATATATTGTTTTACTTATTATTTTCTTTACTTTGCTGTTTAGTGTAACTATTTGAAAGTTTAGCTAAACATGAGTGCCATCTAAATTGAAATGTTAGATTCACGGACCTTGTTTAAGTATGATTATGAAACATAACAATCCCGTAACATAATCTTAATACCACAATGTTGGTTACATATTATTTAACTGGCAATTTGCTAAATCCACAACTGGCATCGTCCTGTGATGCCTCATTGCGTTCAATGTAGAATAACCTCCTTTCATCATCGCGAAGCCGACCTAATGATTATTCTTAAGATTACAAAGTCATATCCCTCATTATTCAATACTCTTGAGAACCCTAAAATTAGCTAATTAAAAACTTAATTAGCCACAGTTTCCCCCATTTTTAATATTCTAGAGCTTTCTTGTGCTGTCCATTATTGAAGTCAATAAACTCCTAAGTAACGTCGCAACTCGCAAGAATTTTAAATGTTTCTTTGACTATCTTATTTTCTGACGTCATATCCATCGCCTAACTTTGAACAAACCAATAGAAATCCATGAACATAACAAAACAAACTAAAATACATGTAAACCAACAAACAAAATAAACCAGCATACAAGATGACTGTTTGGGCCACTGCCCACTTACATCGCGGTCTTTATGGCCCACTTAACCCCAGTTTTGGTTCCACTGGAACATTCAAGAAAGAGCCGAGAACCTGAAACGACCAAACCACCCTTCCTTTTCCGTTTCAATTTGCCACGGAATCATAATCAAACCAACCTTTCTCATCCCGCCACATAATCGCACCACCCTCACTAATCTCACCACCGAAAAAATCAGAGTCTCCGTACTACCGCCGCTCGGAATCGCAGTTCCACGATGGCCGTGGCGGAGAAAGCCACTGACGTGTCAGGCATTGCGGACGAAGACGACCTCGACGAGGAGCCCGGCGAGGTGATCGAGTCGGCACCGCCTCTCAAAATCGGCGAGGAGAGAGAATTCGCCACCTACGGCCTGAAGAAGAAGCTCCTCAAGGCCGGAACCGGCTGGGAAACCCCTGAGTTCGGCGACGAAGCCACCGGTGAGTCCTTATTGCAAAGCTGAATATTAGTTTAGTGGCAAATATTCAAAATACTGAGAGAAATTGATTGTGGAAATTTGAATTTCAGTGCACTATGTTGGAACTTTGCTTGATGGAACGAAGTTCGAGTCTACGAGAGAGAGGGAGGAGCCGGTGACTGTTAAGATCGGTGAGGGTGGAGTAGTGAAGGGGTTGGAGCATAGTATGGTCACTATGAACAAGGGAGAGATTGCGTTGTTTACTGTGCCTGCTGAGCTGGCTTATGGTGTGGGTGGCCGCGGCGGTGATGTGCCGCCTAATGCGGCTGTTCAGTTTGAGGTGGAGCTTCTTTCGTGGATTACGGTGGTGGATTTGAGCAAAGACGGTGGGATTGTGAAGAAAATTTTGGAGAAAGGGAAGAGGAATGAGAGTCCTGGTGATTTGGATGAAGTTCTTGGTACTCTGATGCCTCTCATTAAGTAAATCATTGTGATTTTTTTTTTCTTGTGTGTTGGATTGTTTCAGTGTATGAGAGTTCTGTTGAGCTCAGTTGCAATGGCGAAATTGGTAATTTTAGACTGTAGAGCAATGGATGATGAGGAACTTTTGTTGTTTTATGCAGTCAAGTATCGGGCGGCGTTGGTTGATGGCACCATTGTTGCAGAAACACCAGAAGAAGGAATTGAATTCTACGTGAAGGATGGTATTTTTCTTTGTTGTTTTAAATAATCTAATGCTTGTTTGTGGTGTTTGTATCATCTCTGTGTTATTGTCTGAAACTCGGAAAGATTTGTTTTGCCATTGTGCTTAATTTGCGATAATTGAATAACGTGCATTCTTGTCTCTCAGGTCATTTTTGTCCAGCATTGGCAAAATCAATCAGGACAATGAAAAGGGGAGAGAAGGCCAGGTTAATTGTTCAACCTCAATGTATGTGATGTCATTTTATATAGATCGTGTTCAGCACTAAAAGTCCTAGCAAAAATGAAAAAAAGTGCTAACTCAGAAAGATGATATATAATTGCAGATGCCTTCGGGGAGAAGGGGAGGGATGCAAACAATGGATTTGAGTCTATCCCCCCAAATTCTGTGATGAACATTGATATTGAATTGTTGTCTTTCAAGCCTGTTATTGATGTTACCGGTGATGGCAAAGTAATAAAGAAGATATTGAAAGAAGGGGAGAGTACATCCAGTGCTCATGAAGGTGCAACTGTTACTGGTAAGTAGATTGAGATTCATATTTTTCAGCGTATCACCAGAAGTTTGAGTAAAGGTATCCTGTAAACTGGAAATGCCAGAGTCGGTAATTTATACATTGGAACACATAATGAACCTGTGACACAACGTGATTCTACTTCTTAACTTAATATGCAATCTGCGACTGGTGCAGTTACCTATATAGCTAGGCTTGAAGATGGCACTATATTTGAGAAAAAAGGAGTAGATGGAATGCAGCCTTTGGAATTTATCACAGATGAAGGTCAGTTAGTCGAAGTTTATTATGTATCTTTTTTGTTACTTGCATCTGTTTTGTCTGATAATAAAAAAGGAAGCTCAAAAGTAGTTCTGGCTAATATTTACATTTTACTATCTGTAGAACAAGTGATTGCTGGTTTTGACCAAGCAGTTGCTACAATGAAAAGGGGAGAGCAGGCAATATTGACTATACATCCTGATTTTGGATTTGGAAGTGTTGAAGTAAGGCGGGACCTGGCTGTAGTTCCACCATCTTCAAATATAGTCTTTGAGGTTGAAATGCTAGATTTTATCAAGGTACAGACAGTTTGATGTATTTGTCAATTTGGGTTGGAAATGAAAATGGGTAATATTGTTTCCTTTGACATCATATATGTACAAAAATGAATAAACACTAACATAGAATGAACTTGTCTTTTCTATAGTTTTATGGCAACACTCAATTTATCTTTTACCCGATTTATTCTATTTATAAAATTTAAGCAAACGCTATCTATACTTCTGTAGTGGTTGCATGGCTTCTACAATTAAGTATGTTCTGAGGTTCATGATGATACATTTGTACCTTCTTATCATTATTTACTGTTCCTTGATAAAAATGGAAAAAGCACCATGGGAATTAAGCAATCTTGAGAAAATTGAGGCAGCGGGAAGGAAGAAAGAGGAAGGCAACCTTCTCTCTAAGAAGGAGAAGTATCATCGAGCAGGAAAGAAATATGATAAGGTGATTTGGAGTGCTCTTTCCCTTGAATAAACCTTATTATGGTTTCAGTTTAATCGAACTTTAGATTATTTTTAGGATTAACTTTCTTTGTGCGTTGCTTTACCTCTTCTCTCAGGCTGCTGATTATGTTAGTGAAGATGTAATCTTTGGGGATGATGAGTTAAAGCTAGCTACAACATTAAGAGTGTCTTGCTGGTTGAATGGTGCAGCCTGTAGCCTAAAACTAAATGACTTTCAGGAAGCAATAAAACTATGTTCAAAGGTAATTTGTAAGTTGAATCCGAAAGAAAATAATTGAAGAATAAAATCTACGCATATTCTAATGTTCATGGGGTTTAATCATTGATGTTAGGGAAAATCTCATCAGATGTCTTATATTTTGATCTTCTACAGGTTCTAGGTGTTGAGTTCCACAATATAAAAGCCTTGTACAGACGGGCACAAGCATATATGGAAATTTCAGATTTGTTCTCGGCTGAACTAGACATCAAGAAAGCTCTGGAGATTGATCCCCAGAACAGGTAACTTAAAAAGCTGATTTATTAATTAATTTATTTTTTAAAGCGTTTTATTGTCTGTTCTAAGCTCTACATACAGAATTCTTAATTTGCTAATGTTTCCGATTCTCCAGGGAGGTCAAGTTGATTGAGAAGAAACTGAAACAACTTCAAGCTGAAAGCAATAAGAGGGATGCTAAGCTCTACTCAAACATCTTTGCAAAGGTGATTGGTTGTTTTCTCTCTTTTTTTTTTATATTTTTTTTTCATATGTTATCTTCCCTTATAAGTCCAGTCCAGTAGTGAGACTCGGCCATCAGAATTCATATATTTTGACTGAGCTTCTCTTTACTTAAATGGTGCAGAAATTGAAAGTGGAGAAAGTGGAGAACGAGAAAACGAGCCGAGGCTGTGACAATGAAAATAGCTACTGCTAATACCTGGGCTTCTCCTTCTCCCGATCGAAAGCAGAGTGATTGTTGATTCTTGTAAAAATATCTCATCGTATTGATGATTGATGAATTGTATATTAGTATATAGATCTGTAGTTCAATTTCATCACATGGTTCGTGGCTGAGGATCGGGTCGGGTCCTAGCTTTACATAGCCGTAGCTACAACCTCTCACGGTTGTGAGACCACTTCATGGGGCAAACCACCCTCTCTATTTTTGATGATGAGCAAAGGAAAAATATACAGAACTAAATTTAAAAATTATTTTACATTTTAAATATCCCGTGTATCAGCATCCTCTCACAGCTCTCACAGCTCCCTGGTTAAGTTTCTTATTCCTGGACTCCAGGGACCTCTTACTTTTGAACTTGAAACTGGATATGTCACATTGATGTTTAATATACCCGTTAGCTTTTCAAGTTGTTAATTCTCGATCTTTTTCGTTATGGCGTGCATGGATTGAGATGCATATGAACAAGTATTGCTCTACTAATTCTTGAAGTGGGGAAAATCTACCCAGATCTTCAACCGAGAGCTTGAAAATGACAGCCAGCAAGTATTTCAAAGAATCATCCATGACAGTAAAATTCAGTGATCCCACGAAATCTTCACCGTCTGATCCTGTTCTTGTTAGTTAATTTACGACAACTACGGTATATTAGAAGTCACTCTCAGGCTCATTCAAATATGTTGACCACGTCCTGTACAGATTAGTTGGCGCCAAGTTTGCTCAAAGGGGCGGTGACGTTTTACGATTGGTGACTACCATTTCTAGTTTTTGATGACTGCTTTCGAAAGCGACCCTACTCCCTAGCACAAATCTTCGGAATTAAGCTTCACGGCTACAATCTTCACTTGTACAAGTGAAGTGCATCTGTGATTCCGTGATCACATTTTGCAAGTAATCCAACTTATTCGGCAATCCTGCTCATTCCTAATTTGTTCATCATTTCTGGATGGTTTAGCAATGGTGTCAGTCCCAGCCACCAGCAATATCTACACTTGAGAACAATTACTAGACATTTTGTAATGCATCCAAGCTAAATGCAGAATCACACAAAGTATCGAGCTCTGTTGTGTTTCTATGGATTAATTTCCAAGGCGTGTTGAGATAAGTTAGCCTGCTGATCAATCTAACTCGATTATGCGTGTAATTTTAATTTTATTTATTTTTCCTCTCAAAATGAAAAGAAATTTCCTACTCCACCAATTTCTTTTTCACTTCATGTTATATCAAATGGCAAACAGTTGATATATTCATAGAACTAATCTGATTGACCATTCATAGCTAATTAGACATGATCCCTTATTAATTAATATAGGTACGGTTTAGAATGGATTATTAAGTCAAATACTAAAAGGCAGGCTGACATGCATATGCCAACTAGCTTGGATCATATCAGTCAATTAGGATTTGATGCGCATAAGTTCAAGAGCTTCACCAGCTAGCAATTCTGCGGAGAGCTTTCTGTATTCAGTGATGGGGACATAGAGACTTGCACTACCAGAAAAATCCCCATTAGCACCCCTTCATTAGCCCTGGAAAGGGCTGTAAAGAATATAATTCCTTCCTCCCTTTCTTCCCATGTTCTTAATTAGCCTAGGGTCTGCATTCCTATTGAAGAGACTATGTCCCATGATTACATTGAACATCTAAAATGTTAGTTATCATCTACTTCTGTGTCTCCATCATTTTGATGATCAAAAGGTTTATAACTCACTTTCACAACAAGTGCCAACAAAGCTGGGGCTGAAATTGGTGGTAAGCAGAAAATGAAGTTTCTAAAGGAGAGAGTATAATGAGCCAAATTGATTGCTATGATGATCAGGTGGGTGAAAAGTGCCCAAACTGAACAATAATAAGGAATTAGTGATATTGTCACCAAAGTTCTTGTAAATGTGAAGCTAGCTCTTTTGTAGGCAGTCGAACTCTTACCTTACTAAAATACACCAAATCCGTACCTAAACCTTAGGTAAGAACATCCTTACCTGAGAAAAATCATATATCAGTCCGACTACACTAAGGACGTCCTTACCTAGCCTTAGGTACGGATTTCCTGTTTTCACCCACTTTCCGACCACATTTTCATATCTTAACCGTTCAGTTTTTATGTCCTAATGTATAGATCACCTCTGCAAATTTTCATCCAATTTGGTGATGGTTAAGACATCCAAAACTGTAATTTACCATTATAAATACGAACGGTTCCGGTTCGACAGATTCGGTCCGTTCGTGTATGTTGCAGTTTTGGACGCTTAACGATCACCAATTTGGCTGAAATTTTGTAGAGATAATCTATACATTAAGATCTAAAAACTGAACGGTTAAGATGTGAAAATGTGATCGAAAGTGGGTGAAAACATCAAATCCGTACCTAAACTTTAAGTAAGGACATCCTTACCTGAGAAAAATCATATATATATATATAGTTAGTGATAAGTTCAGAAAGCATGGCTCCCAGAAATCCAAAAAGTGCACCAGAAGAACCGACAGAGATATCTGACCGGATGAAAAGTGAAGACATCAAACTCCCACCAAGTCCAGAGATGACATATAGCAACCAATCCGCACTGCAACAAAAGCACACAAGAGCTGAGTTAAATTCGTACATTATATTGACATGAACAGACAAAATCTATTAATTGTCTATCATAAACAAGCAAATTAAGATACCATATCATCAAAATGCTTTATTTATATCAATCACAATGGAAACCCAACTTGTCTCATACATCCAAAGTTGCATTTTTGCAAGAAGCACCAAAAGAAACAACAACAATAGCTATGAATCCAGAAAAGCAAGCAATACCCAGATTAGAAAAGACACAGAGCAAGAAAATGCAATACCTTTATTGGCCTTGATGACCTTCTCCCTTCCTCCTCTCCAATTCCCTGTTTCCCTTGTCTCTCTCTTTCTACGGAGAAGTAGAAGCAGATCACTAAAATTGTACTTGCTCACCATTCTCAAGCTCATAGAAAATCACATGATCACCCGGTTCAGAATTGAACACAATGCAGATAATCATTAAGCAAGTTTTACGGAAACAAATTCACATAAATAATTATCAAGAAGAGTCAAAATTTTGTATGACCGAGTTCAATTGGGACTCACCTTCATACCCAAGCATGCATATCCTTACTTTCTACGTACCTCAACATAAAGAATGAGTGCATACTAATTGTTCAGCTGCAATTGGCGGTGCAAGATGTCCAGACTGAACTGCAGATTGCGGCCTTGGTACCACTCGAAGCTTGACATCAGCAGCAGCACGTTGACGGCATCAGTAGCCTGGGTTTTGGAAACCAGTGCGACGTGACGCAGAGGTTCAGGTTGGCCTTTTGGGCGAGCTCTCTGTCGGTTAAGGCTACTTGGTAGCATTAAGAAGCCTGAGGTCGAACGACCGCCACATTGTGGAAGAAAGCCTGATGAACAGAGAGGTAATAGAGAAGTACGCAGGAGCAGTTTATGAGCTAGCTGATTATCTTGTGTGTTTCTGAACTCCTGAAGATCCAACGGATTCAGAAGTGAAGTTGTACTTGTTGCTCCTGAACAGGTAAGCCCATCCCTTCAGGAAATCCATCTCCAACGCAAGACGCTCTGCCAGCTTATGCCCTAGCTATGTCCACTATCAATCAGCTCGTAAATTGCTCCTGCATGCTTCTCTATACCTCTCTGTTCATAGAGAGGGATGGACGTTGAGCTTGCTGGGTGCCATGTAGCCAGTGCCAGCGAGCTTTGACATCAAGATTCTGAAGAGTGAAGAGTAATGGAAGGCTAGTCAACCACAATATCCCATTGACTCTGATGTCAGAGATGAAGACAGTGGTCAGACCAGTGCCAGCTATGACATCAGATCAATGGGATCTTGTGGTTGACTAATAAACTACGGTCAAAAAATTAACTCGGTTCGAGATTGGAGTCCGTCACTTACATGGACTGCGATTCCAGATCCGGGCTAGAAGAGATCAAAAGCATCAGAGAAGCAAACTGTAATCTGATAGTCTGATACTTATATAGGACTAGTACGGTGTCTGTTACAGGTCTTTTTATTAGAGCGTGTAAATGAATGCTGTTCAACTTTTGGTTTTCTTAGAATCACGTTTAACATCGAAACTCTTGTGCATTAGGCATTTCTAGCTTCCTCATTATTTCCGTGGGGTCTGAGAGGAATGATCATCCCCCTTATTTTTCTTTATGTCAGGAAAATACTTCTAAATTTGTGTTTACCAAACAAAGGAAATGAATGACTTTTCTTTCCTGATTACTCAAATTCGTGAACTAAACATGTCATTAGTGTATTACTAAACATGGCCTTAGTGTATTAGGCATTTCTAGCTTCCTCGTTGTTCAACATGAAATGAGTGACTCAATTTAACTAGAAATTTCTGATCTGAAAAAGAAACAAACATGCTTGTAAGCTTTCTTATGAGAAACTCAACGTCAGTTTTCCTACTGTTTCATTATATAACATTTTGTAGTTCCAACTGAAGATCTCGCTGAAGTTAAGAGCGAATAGAAGAGGCTTTGGAATGAGGGCATTTTGTTGGAATGAGAGGTGTAGCTTATCCGAAAACTCAAACACTGTTTAAGGACAAACGTAAAATAACAAAGAGAGAGAGAATTTTGTTTAAGAGAGAATGAAGATTCAAGTGTATTTATTCATCTCACACAAGAGGGTATTTATAGGAATACATTGTAGTATGAATGCTCAAAGAGAAAACCAAATTGATAACAATCTTAATGATGAAATCTGTCATGCTTGTTGCCTCTTAGTATAAAGCATGTCACACAAGTCTTCATACACTCAAGTAGCTATCTATACACTTAAGTATTTATTTACATGATATAGACATTTATAGTATAATACATTTATACTACAACGCTCCCCCTTGGATATTTCATGTCAATAGTATTGTGTTGGTGGTGCGCTTCGAAGTTGCCTCGTTAAAAACCTTGCCAAGTAATAAAACCCTGTGGGAAAAAACAACATTGGTCGAAGGAGAAAAAGAGCATAACGCGCGTTGAGTGGAGTATGTTTCTGGATACTCCCCCTGATTTAGACTCCCCTTGAAGATCGTGGGAGTTCGGATATCCTTTTTAGTTCGATACTCTTTACATGTTTCTCGAAAGGGGATTTTGGTAATGACTTAGTAAATAAGTCAGCTACATTATCTTCTAATCGGATTTGATTTACTTCAATGTTCAGAAGTGTTTGTTGTTGCTGACTGTAGAAGAATTTCAGCGATATATGCTTGGTATTGTCGCCCTTGATGAAACCTAATTTCATTTGCTCAATACAAGCTGCATTATCCTCGTAAATGCATGTAAGTTCATTTGTAGTAAATTTCAAACCACAAGTTCCTCGAATGTGTCTATTTACAGACCTTAGCCATATGCACTCACGCACGGCTTCATGTAGGGCAATAATCTCTGCATGATTTGAGGAAGTAGCAACAAGAGTCTGTTTTGTAGATCTCCAAGATATCGCGATGCTTCCCATGGTAAAGACATAACCTGTTTGGGAGCGACCTTTGTGAGGGTCAGAGAGATACCCTGCATCAGCAAAACCCATCAAAACATCATTATCATTTTGATGGAGGGGAGGAGGAGAACGTCGGTCACCATGGATAGTGTTGCCTGCGTCTACATTACGGAAGATGGCTTTTTGCTTCATGGGGTCTGATCCCATGCTTCCGTTTTTTCTTTTCTCTCTGTATGGATAAAATAAGCCATATCAATCGTACCTTTCAGGTATCGAAAGATTGTCCTTATATCAATCCAATGGCGGCGTGTTGGCGTAGAACTATATCGAGCTAACAAGTTTACTGCGAATGAGATATCTGGTCTTGTACATTGGGCTAAATACAATAATGCGCCTATCGCACTTAGATATGGTATTTCAGTCTCTAATAAATCTTCGTCCTCATCCTTTGGACGAAACGGATCTTTCCTGGGCTCAAGATTACCGCCGATCATGGGAGTACTCACAGGTTTTGTTTTATCTTCATTAAAGCGCCTTAGTAACTTTTGAGTATATGTTGACTGATAGATCATAATCCCATCATTACGGTGCTCGAGTTCTATTCCGAGACAAAACCGTGTTTTCCCAAGATCTTTCATCTCAAATTCAGAATTCAAATATTGAGCAGTTTCTTTTAACTCATCTAGAGTTCCAATTAGGTTCATGTCATCGACATAAACTGCTATAATTGCAAATCCGGATCTTGTCTTTTTAATGAACACGCAAGGGCATATTTCATTGTTAACATATCCATTCCCAATCAAGTAGTCACTTAGATAGTTATACCACATCCGTCCGGATTGTTTCAATCCATATAGTGAGCGTCTTAATCTTATTGAAAACACACTCCGTGGTTTAGAGCTATTTGATTTGGGTAATTGAAGTCCATCTGGAACCTGCATATATATCTCTGAATCTAGATCCCCATAGAGATATGCTGTAACCACATCCATAAGCTGCATGTCAAGTTTTTCGAAAACTACCAAACTGATAAGGTAGCGGAACGTTATAACGTCCATTACAGGAGAATATGTCTCCTCGTAGTCGATTCCAGGACGTTGTGAGAAACCTTGCGCCGCAAGCCGGGCTTTGTATCTAACAACCTTATTTTTCTCATTGCGCTTTCTAACAAAGACCCATTTATGGCCAACAGATTTTATATTTGGTGGTGTCAGCGTTATAGACTCAAATACCTGTCTCTTTGTTAGTGAATCCAATTCAATCTGGATTGCATCTTTCCATTTGGGCCAATCTGCTCTTCGTTGGCATTCTTCAATGGAGCGAGGTTCGATATCATCGTATTTTATAATTACGTTTGTAATATGATATGCAAATGCATCATTAATAGCCATAGAGTTTCTATCCATCATTACATGTATACTAGTATAATTCATGGAGATCTCTCTATTATCTGGAATTGGTTCTGTCATTGGAGTGTCCCCCAATGATGTCTCTTGGACATAACCATAATCCAGAATATTCTCATGAGATGGATTATTTGTATCGATGATTAATGAATTATTTTGTGTCAAACTCGCTTTCTTTATTGGGTGAGAATCCATCAAACTTATGGGCCTCCTGCGCTGCCTGGCAGGAGCCGTGGGCCTAGCCACTGCATCACCCATATAGGGGATGTCATGTCCTCTAGTTGTAGGGACATCAATCCTTGCAGGTACGTTTGCAGCATGTATGTGTGATCTTGTCACTTTAGTGATTTCAGAAACGCATCAGGCATCGATTCTGCTACGTTCTGAAGATCGAGAATTCTCCGCACTTCTATTTCAGACTGTATGGTTCGGGGATCAAGATGAGACAAAGTGGGGACAAACCACAACAATTCCTGTCTTTTCTGTTGAACATTAGTGTTCATGTCTCCCCCTAATGACGGGAAGACTGTCTCATCAAAGTGACATCCGCAAATCTTGCGGTAAATAGATCACTTGTCAAGGGTTCTATGTAGCGGATAATGGTTGGAGAATCATATCCAACATAAAGGCCTAAGCGTCTTTGAGGACCCATTTTGGTGCGCTGTGGTGGTGCAATTGGCACATAGATTGCACACCCAAATATGCGTAAGTGTGAGACATCAAGCTCATACCCAGTCACCATCTGGGACGCAGAAAAGGGTTGGGTGGCAGTGGGTCTCAGACGAATAAGCACAGCTGCATGCAATATTACATAGCGCCAAGCAGAAATAGGGAGATTGGTGCGCATAACCAATGCCCTAGCAACCATTTGAAGTCTTTTAATGGCAGCTTCTGCGAGACCATTTTGGGTGTGTACATGAGGGACAGGGTGTTCAACCTCAATCCCAATGGACATGCAAATAATCATCAAAAGTTTTTTATGTAAACTCTCCAGCATTGTCAAGACGAATTGACTTAATGGGATGATCAGGGTGGTGAGCTCTTAACTTAATGATTTGTGCTAGGAGTTTAGCGAATGCAGCATTTCTTGTATATAAGAGCATGACATGTGACCAACGTGTCGATGCATCAACTAACATTATAAAATATCTAAATGGTCCGCAAGTTGGTTGGATAGGTCCACAAATATCACCTTGTATTCTTTGCAACAATGATATATTTTCTTTAGTGTCCTTTGCATAGGATGGTCTCGATCCTACCTTTACTAAAGAGCAAACTTTGCAAAACAAATGATATGCTTTAGAAGTAACTCTTTAGACCAATATTTAATTCGTACTTCTTTTCGTTTTGAAGAATGAATGTCCGTGTGAAGTTTTTAATATACGGATCATCATATCACGACCTAGATTACCACGACTTTGAACTCGGTGCTATTTATAGTCACTAGTCATGAATTACAGTGGGTTTGAACTCGTAGTGCCATTTTTGATTGATTGCTCAACTTTGTTTTGGTCGTCTTATTTGTAATGACATTTTTTGGTTCCAATTTCTGGAGTATTCAACAGTGAGAAGATACACGGCAAAACTCACATTTCATCAATTTTAACTACACAGTTAAAGTTCCTAAATAAATCTACAATTAACTACCTTCGTATGAGGATCAGTAGGCCGATTATAAGCCAAGTCGATACCACCTGATAGGGAACATAACTGGCAAGCTATCATAGAGCAGTACAAACTACGATACCAACCTTGCTAAATTGCTAATGACTTTTCGGCCGTAGTTTACAACAGAGCTTTCAAAAGAGTGCGACTGCTCATGTCGTTACAAGATCTGATACAAAAGACTTGTGCAAGGTTACTCTTCTTATCTTGAGGAAGCATATGAACATGTGCAAGGTCTACTTCTTAATCGATACAAGATCTGATACAAAGGCCTTGTGCAAGGTTACTCATTCTTATCTTGAGGAAGCATATGAATATGTGAGTCACCATAACGACTATGTGGTTTCTTCTATCTGTCAAAGGAGATGGGGGTGTACTCCTCCAGTATAGTAGGTGTATGCAAAACTTGAATCACAAAAACCTCCATCTACTTATCACGCAATTCCTTTCTTGGCAGTCGATCACGCCTCCTCAACTGGAAATTTAACCTTACACCTGCAATAGCCATTAAATCTATAAGGAGACAGTAGTAGATGTTTATAGGTTATGAGAAAGAGACAAAAGGGATATTAGTGCAGTCCGATTTGTTACAGAAGGACAAGTGTTGTAAAATGAAAGAAGATTTACCACTGGAATTTCTTGAGAAGAACTTTAGCACTTCATCAATGATTATAACCTATATCAGATGAGAAATGAAAGCTTGAGTGCCGATAAAGAACAGCTGCTAAGTATAGTTATAATTCGTAAAGTATCACTCATTTAATAGACAACTAGTGAATAATAATTACAATTTACAGTAAAAGGGCAACAAATTCAGATTCTCCATCATGTACGGATGAAATTTTAAAGATTTTTCATCTGCAATTAGAGGACCAACTATCACTGCTTTAAAGACAAATTTGATCACATTTTCCCCTTTTCTTCCCTTTTTCCAAATCCATGTTTAATACAATATATAACAGAATGGATAAAACCAATTAAAATAATTAGTATTCTCAGTAAAACACAACTATCCTCAAAGACCTAGTCTGGGCATCTGTTAACCGCGATAAGGGGTAGAACCAGAAATATAGAACATGCTTGATATAGGCCAACAATATCCCAAGGTACTACCATATTCCAACATCAAGTATAAAGATATTTACCTGGTTTTATAGTCATTAATAATAAATACTCAAAAAGAAAAAGAAACCGAAAATTAGGACCCTGAAAAATAAACTACATACTGGAAACGAAAGGTATAGCACAACAGTCCACTCAGCCCAAGATAATGGTGTTACCTGCAGCACAAAATATTACGGGGCCATGCGTTTATATTCATTTGCATCAATAATGACAAAAGAAACTGTCTGTCACAAGCACAGCTACGGGAAATAACTTACAGAGAAAAGAACCGAGAGGGGATGCACATATAATATTAGTACGTGAAGGATCATCGTTATGATGATTGAACCAACAAGCCATAAGTTGCTCCAGGGAGGGATAACACTGAAACACACAAAATGTCAGGTGCTAAAGCAAGTCTACTTTCTAATTTTCCAGAAACAATCAAAATGTACATATGATGGCAATACAAAAGCAAATGAAATGGTAGTCATGAGTTGATAATTACCAAAAGCCAAGGAAAATAACTATGGTGAATGAAGAATGAAATTCAAAATTTGAAATTTGGAACTATAACTAGGGTAAGCCCCTAAGCTTTCTGTCCAAGTTATGCAACTTATATACTTACAGAAGTGATTGGTTTTCACTGAGATTATTCAAAGCATTGAACATTTCAACAACCACAAGAACAGTCATGGAGACAGTTGATGGATGGCGATCACTAAATATACTGCACGGATAAGTCGTCTCCCTCATTCCGCATGTGTCAGAATTTATCTGATAGAAAGAACAAAAGAAAATGATCGAAATATAAATAAATAAAGGATATTATAAATGTCAATGTAAAAGGTACTGATTGAAAATTTGTAAAGTAATGCAAACCAAAGAAACAAGTAATCGACCTAATGAGCGCTGCTGTTTGATTTTGCTCTTGATCAGAAGGACTAACAATAATTTTGAAAAATTTGGAATTTCAAATGACAAATTGAAAAATTCACATCAGTTCTGCTCATGCATGAGGCATCACATAGCTTATTCCTCATCCCTTTATGAGAAACACAAAAAACTAAGCCCAAGTATTGATGTTCAAGGCGTAAAACTGACAGCTTCCCAGAAACCAATATACAACATATTCAAGTCATACAGGGTTATACACTAAAAGATCCAACTTTCCCAATGCCAAGGAAACTAGTAATTCACTTAAAGTACTGAACACAGCCTATAGGATCTTTACCAGTTCCATATATGGCAGTTTAGGACCGGTATCAGAGTAAAGAAACCACCAAATAAATCCAGCAACTGTGGCAAGCCCAACATAAGCTGCAATTCATACAATTCATTACTAGTTAAATATGCATGAGAAAAATAAACGACGTCATTTAAAGTAAACTGAAACCAAGCGAATAAAAAGCCTATAACAATTAACAAATGGGAAACATCCTATTAAAAGTTAAAAGACAAATTGAATTAGTGACCCTAACAATTTAGAAATTCACCAAAGTGAAACTACTTCCAGCAAATTTATAACTACTAGATTTTGATGTTAAGTCCTAACTACCAGCATTTATTATGGACAGTGCACCAAAGATATATGAAATACAAGACCCAAAACAGAAGCCAGTTATAATTTGCATCAAATCAGAAACAAATGCAACCGTGAGAAATGTAGGGATAGAAAGGATATTGAGTAACTGATAGTACTTTTCGGTTAATATGTTATCTTATGCATGTGACATTTCCAGAATTCCCATGTCCCAGACAATGTACTCTTCAACAAATTGACAAAAAAACCATGGAGAAATGTGAGTGTTTGAAAGACAAAATGTAAAAGAGAACGTGACATTTCCAGAATTCCCATGTCCCAGACAATGTATTTTTCAACAAATTGACAAAAAAACCATGGAGAAATGTGAGTGAGTGTTTGAAAGACAAAATGTAAAAGAGAACTATAATACCGCTTTAAATTTTCTAGAAGTAATAAGAAAGTAGAGTAGCCTCATCACTATGATGTATTGTCTTACAATCATTGGTAGCGAAAAGGCATCCAGTAAAACAAACTAGCATATGCAATCAGATAATCATTGTACATACCTCCAATCACCAAATAACGAAAAAACAACCATCCAGTAACAACTGCTTCATTAACCTGCAGAGATAGAACTAAAAGTGACTAAACAATATCATTGGATAAAAATACACCCAACAAAACAAACAACAAGCTTCAATTTATCTAAATGCTTTCCAAGCAACCAAAGTTAAAGTCCATGAAAAACTCAAGCTTCGATTCTCTTTATGAGAAGAATGCACCGAGTGTGAATTAAACACATAAGAGGAAGAGAGAGAAAATACGACACTTAATTAAGGCAATACCTTACGAGGTTTAGCCTTCATCACATCAGAATCTTGCTTATTAAAACCAATTGCTGTGGCAGGCAACCCATCAGTAACTAAGTTGACCCAGAGCAGCTGGACCTGGAAAATGTTTTCATAGTATTAAAGGAAACTAATTTGCTTTTAAGGACATGAAAAAAGTCATCCAAAGATAGAAAAAACATAAGAAATCTTTTTCTCACATAGAATGAGTTGGAAAATGAAACATCAAAATCTGTACGATAAATGAACTCACAGGGGCCAGTGTATCAGGTATTCCAAGTACAGCTGCCACAAATATACAAACAACTTCACCAATATTTGAAGAGATCATATATCTGATGAATTGCTTTGTGTTATTGTAAATTGCCCTTCCCTCTGCAACAGCCTGCCAAGTATTGAATAGAGAAACATAATTATCCTTTTAAGGTTGCTTAATGAAGTGCTAGAATAACAATGGTTGCCAACATAACGGTGAAAAGAAAAGACATGCATACCGCAACAATAGTGGCAAAATTGTCATCAGCCAAAACCATATCTGAAGCACTCTGAAAATTCAAAAATAACAATGATGAGAAAAGTGCTAATCGCAACAAGAATGTTGATAAATTTGAGAATACCACACTTCCAAAAGCTGTTTATTTCAGAACTATGCGCTTTAGCAACTTACTGGAATATAAGTGACCAGATAATTTAGCTTAGCATGGCTTAGGACAAAAGAGTATAGAGGTTGGTTTTGCAATCCCATGGACAAAAAACGTGTATGTTTGTATAATATATAGGAATGGATTTTCATTGCATGGATTAAACACTGCATCTTCTTTTTCTTTTTCCATATTTTTACTTACATTCAGAAATTACTACCATTAACCCTACATGACAAGTAACAACACATATAGGCTTGAGCTATTCTATAAGAGGCCACTCAGCAACGGCCTCTTTGATGGTAAAGTATAGGAACACAAACTACGGTTTGAAGACCGGTCATCGGTCATTATCATAATATTAGGTTGGCACTCATTTTTGCATCAATTATTTAGTTTAAGCTTCTTACCAAAACAAGAAAGCTTAATAAAGTAACAGACCTTGGCAACAGCTGTTCCTGAACCCATGGCAATTCCAATGTCTGCCTTCTTTAGTGCAGGTGCATCATTAACACCATCACCAGTCATTGCAACCTAACAAGCAAACACACTTGGCAGCTTAAAATCTCAAGAAAATCTAAAGACAAGCAACCACACCACACATACATCAGTTGCACAGAGACATGTAGACATGCACACCGACACAGATGAACAGTCATCTTTGGTGTTGCATCAAATATCTGTAAATGCTTACTTCCGAATGTAAAAACAAAAGCAAAATAGAATATATTTTCCCTGGCTATACTCCACAAATCTCACTCTGCAGACAAAACGTTTTTCAATTTTCTTCACTAATAATTTATCCACTCTGTGCTGCTACCTCACACCTTGAAACGTATTCATTTTAGATGAAACTTGTAAAAAAAAAAAAAAAAAGGGACTATATTTGTCGAAAGAGATGAAATTCTGGAGTCAGATATCTGACATTGAGAAAGGACTGTGTTCTCATTGAAAGTGACCAATTTGGTATAAGATATCAGGGACCAAGGCGTGGATCCTGGCCTCTTACATACAGATATTCCCTGTCCAGTGTAAAGTTATAGAGAGGTGTACCACTTCATTCTGGCGTTGTAAGGCCTCAACCAGCATCCTTTTATGAGAAGGCTCGACCCTGTTACAGAGATCATGAATAGTTGCTCAAGTATTTGAAGAACAAAAATGGCTGGAAAGCTGATTAAGTTATTAAACCACATGTTATATACCTAAACTTATATCAAGATGTGCAAGATACAAAATATATGTACCCAGTATACCTGGTGAATAATGCCATCCGTTGCAATGCTATCGTTTTCTGCAAAGCCGGTAACTCTTCAAACTCAGTTGCAGTGTAAGAGTGCCCAGCAAGATCTACAAAGTGATCAAAAGCACCTATCTTGCGGCAGAGGGATTCAGCTGTGGACTGAAATTGGATCGAAATCAGCAAGGCCGTTCTAACTTTTTATGGGATCTGCATCTGGAAGTATACATCCATGCATAAAAGGACAGACTTACTTTGTTATCCCCGGTGACAACTATAACGCGTATGCCAGCAGTCATGCATGAAAGCATAGCATTTTTCACTTCCTCTCTTGGTGGATCAAGCATTCCGACCTTCAATAGAAACAAGGAAAATAAATACAAAATCAATAAATATTTGGTCGCAGGCGTACAGAAAGGGAGATGTTCTGATCATGCAAAATGAACAAATAAATAAGTGACAAGTCAATTACTAAGCACAATGCTAAGCACTTACAGACACCAAATGAATTTGCCATTATATTTTGAAAAGAAAGCATACCAACCCAATGAATGTAAGATCCTTCTCATCATTGTGGGAGAGAGTCGGTACATCCATCGGCATCCGCTTGAAAGCAAGAGCCAAGCATCTTAAGGTTTCTTTTCCTGCAAAACTGCCCCAAAAGAACCCTATATTTATACAATGAAATGCCAGTAGAAAAACTTAACTAGTTTAACTGGTATATTGGTGCATTGTTGTTCAATACAGGAACTTCTTCTTTCTAACTCTAAGCACAACTATTATCAGACCAATTTCACAGGCACCTCAAACTTCAGAAAATAGTCATATACACAATACATACAAAATATAATATTGCTATGTGACTATATGATGAACACTCAAAAGCCTTAAATAAAGGAAAAGGAAAAGCATACACACAAAAAATCAAGTTTCTGTCTGATCCAAGTTTCAAATTCAGACAGCAAAATAAGCAAAGTATGGCCTATTAGGATTTGGTTCCATCACTAATACAAGTACTGCAGAAAGTATGAACCACAGGACATTGAAAATTAAGAACAGCGCATGAACCCTCAACATATTGCTTTAGGGAATATCTCAAAAAGTAAAAGAGAGAACAAGATTTTGATTCCAAGGAGGGACCACCTCATTTTAGGAGGTTTAAAATCAATGTCAGGTGAACAGAATTGAAAAAGCACCTAAACAGATTTCATAAAGCTTTATACGCAGCCAGAGTCAATTAAGCAAAAGGAACTTTAACGGCAAGAATGATGGATAAATTATTTCTCACCTGTGGAACCTTGATTCCAACTCAGCTCGGATATTAGCAGTTAATGGTATAGTGGAGCCATCATCATTGCACAGAATATTGGTGCATCTAGAAATAATGCTCTCTGGAGCACCTTTGCAGAACATAATCTGCAACTGATTCCGGCTACAAAGGACACTCATCATTTTCCGATCACGAGTAAAATCTGCAACAGAAATCTACCAAAGTATATATTAAATCACTAAGCAAATACCAAACTTCAATGGAAAACAGAAATGCTAATGTATTCACTTTGTTCCTCTTGTCTTTTTATCAAGTAAAGTCATCCATGTTTTGAAGACTGCTTTAGGAGATTTAAGCAGTTCCATAGTAATCTGACGCAAATTCACACAATCAGCAGTCTAGTTCATGGTCTTTGGTTGGATGGAATGAAATCATTCCCACGTTTGAACATCCACCATTCTAATTGTTCCCACAGAAATGGGAATGAGCATTACCATTCCAATAATCAATGGAATTGATAATAAGCATTCTCAAATCAAAGGTTAAGAATGCCCATTCCATCTCAAAGTGGATGGTTCACTGTTTTGTAAATCTCTAAGCCTAAACTCATAGAAGTAACCAATGATTTAGTAGCCAGCAATCAAAAGACAGTCAATTCTTCATCAGCAGACAACAACAGACAAACCAGTAGTACAGAAGAATACCAAGCAGCAAGGAGAAGCAACAAATTATTCCAAGCTTTTAAGCAAGGCGGTGAATCAGCAGAGTGCAAAGGAATTTTTAGGGCAGGATTTGGGGTCACAAGGCAAACCTTTTTAAAATGATTCTCCCAATAATGGTTACAGTAAGATGCGCGTTCATGCTTGCTTAGCAAATTCAGAGAAGATGGCATAGAATCATAGCCAGGAAGACCAATCTGAAAGAAGGGATGAAAGATAAAGTCATTAGCGGCTCCAGACACTTTAGTAAAAACTATAAGTACAGAAATGGACCTTCTCTGCAAGGACACGGAGGGCTACTTCAGTTGACTCGCCAATTTTTTCATAGCTCCCCTTGTCTGGATTATATTGCAAGACAGATTCATTGCAAAGCGCTGAAGACATTGCTATGTGAAGAAGACAAGGCAATTGAGCTGGAAATTCAAGCTGCAAAATGAATCAAACATTCAAACCATACGGTACTAAATAGAAGATCTCAAACAAGCATTGAAAATGAAGTCTCATTTATAGAAGCAAAAATATTACGTCCACTAACTTTTCTGATTAAAAACATAAGTAAATCACATGTTTTAAATTACATGCAGCGATCACCAATGACATGTTTTTGAAAGAAAGCAAGTACAATTTCCTAAGAAGTCAAGTAAATTACAGTATAAAACAAAGTTTGCAGAGTGCCATTGTCTTACTTGTAGCCACAGATGTTTCACTCAGCCCATATTAAAGAAAGAAGGGTAAAAGAGAGCAAAATGTATACTCATGTACTATGTCTCCATTACAGAGCATTCAAGTTAAACTACCTGATTGCCAGTACTGTCAAAAATAGTGCCTTCAGGTGCAAATGTAGTTCCGCTGACACTGTATTCTGAGATAACAGGAATGTGCTGTACAGTGTGAAGCACACAAACCTAGAGAGAATAAAGAACCAAGGGGTGAAACTTACTTTAAAATCAGTATGTTTTCGCCAAACTACTAATGTCAGTTTTGTGGGGAAGTTTTGAAATTAACACGCCAGGGTCTCAAATAAGGTTTCAAAATATTGTGTCCAAGCAATTGCATAACAAATATTGTAAAACCTAGTAAGGAAGATAAAGAAGCTTTCTTTGATTGTAATAACAAATAGCATTTCACAATTCACATGACTTCAAGCATCAGAGAGCCCAGGATTCATATTTGTCTTCCATGTTATGTAACTGTTAAATTCCTAGTCCCTGATGAAATCAGTAATTAAGTATGCATGAGTGTACATTTTGTGTGCCTCGTCTGTTTGGATCAGTACATGGATGTGTGTGAACCACGTACAGGCATGTGTTGCATCCATAAAAAGTTAAGTTCTTGCAAGTTTCCAACCATGAATGATATATGAAAGAAGATTATTTAAGAAACATACAGACACCTCGAACCTGTATATTACAAATATTATACATACGAAATCGATCAGGTGTGACAGGCATGCAAATACCCTTTGTAATTTTAGCTTGTCCAGTGCGGACTTCTGTTCCATAATTGGTCTTTAGAAGTACATTTTAGAAACCCAACCCAAGGGAAATTTATGTTTCAGGATATACAAGCAATTAAGCAAGGCCACTATGATAAGTAATCAATTGTTTCATATGATGAGTTTGAGATACTCACCTTAGAGGCAGACATCATATTGGTAGTCAGAGTCCCAGTTTTGTCACTGCAAATGACTGTAGTGCAGCCTAGGGTCTCAACTGATGGCAATGACCTTACAATGGCATTCAACCGAGCCATTCGTTTTGTCCCAAGAGCCAAACAACTAGAGCAACATCACAAAAAGACGGGATAGAAAAGCATCAGTTTATGTAATGTTAAAACTAAATTTAAAAAATAAAAAGCATAAGAGACTAATGTCATAACCTATCAACTTCAAGGAGAGATCCACTATTACATTATGTAATTTCAAACTAGATAAAATGCAGAAAAGTCTAGTGCCATATTGAATTGTATATTTCACGCAAAGGTAGCTGGGCTACTTCAAAAGCCAACACGGCCTACGTATATGGTCATATATACAAGGTAACTATGAGGGTAATTAGGCATTCATGGCACCACAACTTCCAAACATTCCCCAATCTAACTCCATATAAATTATAACATCTTAAAGATTAATAAGCTACTTATATACTTCACCAGTAAATACATAAAATCTTATAATATTGGAAAGGCTTTAGAGCCTTTTACACCTAAATTATATCCTCACGAAACAGATTGACACACCATTTTCAGCTGTCACCTACTTCACACTTCACTTCCAATCACCTATCCTACTCTATTTGTTTAAAGACAACCAAACAGTCAAATCCATATGAAAAATTTTAGTTTTCCAATTGAGTGCCTTTTCCCAGAACTAAGTAACTCGCAACACCATCACTTCTTGTCATTTTTTCTTATCACCAAGTGAGTAAGTTTGAGTACTTACGTTGTAACAACAGCAGGAAGGCCTTCTGGGATTGCTGCAACTGCAAGTGCAACTGCAATCTTAGCGAGCAGAAGAAAATAAATCAGGATAGGTCACATGAGCCATACAGATAAACGATTCACACAGAAATTTACCATGAAGTAAATTAAAACAACATATATGGAACAAACAAAAGATGCTGTGTCTAAAATAGTCATACTTTGAACAACAAAACTAAATACGCAAAGTTATCCATAATTATTATCAACATTGAGCCAAATCCACTGGAGATTAATGCATGGGAGTGCAGAAAGGACATCAAACAACACACCATTATCGCACGATATCCAGCATACCCAGCCCAATTTGATAAAAATTTAATGAACTATCAGACACATTGACCATTGTTTATAGATGCTGCTCTCATCAAGCCAGTAAAAATCCAAGAAAATATCAATGTAAGAATACCTTAAAGTAATGAATTGCACCACGCAAGAATCCACCATGAGCAGGGTCACGAAAGTGACCTATATTTACAATCCATACAAGTACACATATGCCAGCAATAACCTAACAATGCAATAAACGTTAGGAAATGCTAATAAAGTGATATATTTCTCTATGTAGCAAGTAAAAGAAGTCTTTTATAAGAAGTATGGAGATGTGGATGAATGAAATTAGAAATCAGCAAAAAAAAATTATCTGTATAGCAAAGCAAAGTACATATATGTACAAAAAATGTCTAAAGCCCAAAATTTTATCTACTTGATTGACACCCAAAAGTCAATATTACTGATGGACCTCTGAAAGCAATATCTGGAAACACAAGCATGATACTAACAATAACACAAACCTTATAGTAGAGATTTATTGTCCAAAATGAAAACTAGGAGAATTACCTTGGCCAAAAAGGTACCAAATTCATCCAGCTTCTTTTTCAATGGTGTCACTTCCTGGAAACAGTTATATAAACATTGGTAATTTATGTACACAACAGAAATTCAAAAAAGAATCTTTAATTAAATTTTCCTCTCTTTCATATTCCTGTGAAAAAGTTGGGAGGACAAAATTTCACCCAAAAAAAAATAACATAGGAGTTTCTATGTCGTAATTGGAAGCGAGGATGGCTGTCAATATATCATCTAGGAACAAAAGAAGAAACGCATATATATTGAGACCTACACCTCTTAGAATTAAGCAATACAATGGAGATACACAAATGGCTTGCCAGAATCCAAAAGATACAAAGGGCAAATTTAAAGAAAGATCCAAAGTTCCTGAACAAGAAAACCAAGACAACAGGTTTCTGTGCACATGTGTAAAGAAAAATTACTGAAAGAAACTGAATTTACAGTACTTACATCTTCCGTTTGCAACATTGAGTCTCGTATGCCGCCCATAGCAGTCTGAGTTCCAACTCTTACTACAACAGCTCTAGCCCTACCAGCCACGACTACCGTACCCTGGGCATCAAGATATGCTGAAAGTTAATCATTTCTTAGAAGTCTTAATAGCAGAAAGGAGACAGCTTACTACAAAGAATGGGAAAAGGATAATCTCCCATTACATTGAAAGATCACCAGAAAAGCAAATCAGCTTCGAACAACATGATTTCTTACCGAGAAAAGAATATTTGTCTTGTCTTGATATACAGCATTTGTTGCAGTGGTGGATTCAAGGTCCTTCTCCACAGAGCAACTCTCACCTAACATCATCAATCAAACAAATTTCAGATAAAATTGGATCCATCATGTCCCTAATCAGTATGTAATCAAAATTTTGATGCATAAAAACTCAAGAAAACAATAATAAAAAAATCAGATTCACCAAGTACTATATTCAGTAGGTAAAGATAAACCTGTAAGGATTGCCTGATCAACACGTAATTGATTACTGAGCATCTCAATCATTCTCATATCGGCTGGAATTTTGCATCCCACTACACATATCAAAAGCATGAAACAAAAGTCACAATCTATGATACACAAAAAAACCAATTAGGCTGAAGTCTATGAGCAGCTTAAATTTGCAGATTCAAAAGTATATGAGCAACTTACCAGCCACTTCAACGATATCCCCAGGGACAAGCTCTGTTGCTGGAAGTATGGAGAAGCAACCTGCCAGAGTTGCTTTTACATGAGTTTGAGTTGATAAAAGATAATATAACTTTGATAAAATACAAGCTTCAAAGAAGTTGATATGGCATTGATATTACAGTACAAGTAACTTTAGCATAGGCAATTTTCTTCATAAGAAATGTTTTACCATTGCGCAGAACGGTTGCGTTATCAGCTTGGTATGCGCGTAGCTCCTACAATAACAAGCGTAAAGAAAAGAACCAAAATGAGATGAAACTACATTAACTTAATAATGAATTCCCAACAATAAAAGGTGCGTTACGTATCTAAATATATGCATTCTTCCTCAACAATACAAAACAGAAAATAAGACTACAATGTGATTATGGATGAAAGACCCTATATAGAGGCAAAGCACTGTAATCCCAATATCAGAAAGCTGATAGACGAAGATGTTTCAAAATTCACATTTTATCTAAGAAATTAAGTTGTTTCCCATTCTAGACCACCCATACTTAGATTTCAAAATTGTGCCACAAATCTTACTCCCACAAGTGAAATATTCACAGATAAAGAAAGTACTGAATTGATAAACCTCTGAAGATATTTTCTGGTTGATCTGATATCAGAATAACTATAAATTCAAGAGTTACCTCAAGAGCCTTTTCTGCATTAGTTTCTGTAATCACTCCTACTGCAGCATTTGCAGCCAATATCGTGAGGATAACCTGTGAATCAGTGATTTCAAAACACCAGAATATTTATTTTAATAGCAAAAATTATTGAGACAGGGTGGAATTTTGTGCACTTCAGCCAATAGGTAGAATTCAATCAGCAAGAATTAGAAAATAATTGACATGAGATTTTAAACATTTGAAGCTTTAATTGCAAGGTTACAAAGTTCAACAAACTCATTGTACAGGTGTTTCAAAAGTTTAACAAAAAGACATGCATCAAACCTATAGAGACTTCATAACCAAACTAAAATGCATACTACTTTTGTTTATGAGAAATGTAAAATATTTTTTAGATAAGAGCATGCATGTTAACTGATTTATTTCTCTACAGAATTCCATGTACGTTTTGCATTTTCGAGAGATAATTTTGAAATAATATCAATCAGTCTTTTTATTCAAAAATAAAAAATATAAAAAATCAGTTCAGCAAATTAGAAAAATATATAAGATATATTTATATAAACCACATACGGAAGGCTCCAAAAATGCTGTTAAGCCCGTATCTCCATTAATTAGAGCCAGAACAAAAGAAACGATTGCTGCAACAATCAATATCTTAACAAGCAAATCATCAAACTGTTTCAGGACAAGTTTCCAGAACGAAGCCCCTGCATATGAAATATAGCTTTATTGAGAACATAGAAAACAAAAACAAAAAACAAAAATTAGGGGTACTGATTTGCGAAAAGTACAGTGTTATCAGAATGTTAGATCAAACAGTAAGAGATGGTTCCAGACTTCCAATAAAGCAACTAGAATGCAAACTACCTAGGCAAGGAGACCAACCCATAAATCTTTAGTTCCCACCAAACCCACTAGATCCAGCCATCTCTTCCAAAATGACAACAATAGAAGTCTTCTAGGTTTCTATGGATATGTATTAGCAATTACTATTGGTACATTGCCATCCAGAGAATCACGAAAGTTATCAACTTCCAAGTTTTCGTATGAACTTGCTTAATGAGAATTAAGTAATTAACAACGCAGAGGTAAAATAACATATGGTGCACTTACTTTTCTCTTCCGGAAGCACTGCAGACCACGATCAAAGCATGCAACCAAATAGGAAACCGCATTAGAACTAAAGCTATATAAAAATATAAAATAACACTAGTAATAAAAACCTCAACAAAGAAATTCAAACTCCTCTCCTCCATTAGGAAACTATAAGTGACAAAAATTGCCCAAAAAATACGAGCATTTCATGAAAATCTAAGTTATTCAACGGTGCAAATCAATTAGAGCAGAGTAGCTTAATCCAGCTACTTCGACAGACGCAGAACCTAAATTGATGTACACTGAGAAGAAAAAAACGCACCGTTTTGTCCATAAAGTCTAGCATGTTGCGAAACCTGCACACAACATAGCAATTCAAACCTTGAGCACAGCTATAACAAGCTTTCGAGCTGGAATTAAACTAAATGACCAACGAAACCAGTAGAAATTGAGTATGAGAAAGTAAGCTCCAGCATACCTGAGTGTCACCGAGACCTCGTTTCGGGTCCACGCCAAAGAAATCCAACACCTAATCACGAATACGATCAAGAATGAAACAATGACAACGAAATGCTCCAACTAGAAGCTTCGGCGGAAATCGAATTCGGCGAGCGGTAAAAATCGATAGGTGATTTTACTCTTCTCCGGCGGGAAATGTAATAAAGAGGTGCGAAATTACCTCGGTGGCGGATCTGGCGTAGGCGTCCTCCATTGACGGACGAACGGTTTGGATCAGAGCTCCGGGAACTCCTTCTTCTTCTTCTTCTTCGCTGTATGCTTTTTGTTTTGTTTTTTTTTTTTTTTCTTCGGAGTTCGACTCTGTCTGTGTATTTAATTTATATGTTTGTGTATAAGTTGGTGGGTTGGTGTTGGTATTTGGGCAAGATCTGAATCAAGAGAGGAGGAAATGGAGTTACTATCACTGCTTTGGAAGCAAGCAATGCGTCAAGTTCAAGTAACGCTCTGGCCGGCCCAAAAATTAAGGGCTTACAAGGCCTTGACCGCGCCAGTTACATTACTTCATGTCGGTGCAACCACAGTATTTTTCCTTTTCTCTCATCTATCAGTATCGTCATAATGGATATCATTAGATCAACTAAATTTCGGTCATAAATATTGTAGTATGCAATAATTTTCTTTTTCCTTGTAAATCAGTTTAATAATGATTAAACTTTAATTAAAATTAAATGAGTGAGTGATCAATAAATCTAGCGGGATATGAATGGAGTGATTTTCTTTAGTTATATTAAATCACTGATGATATTTACTTGTGTTTTAGTTAAAGTTAAGGTGATTACTGAACTAGTAGTGTGGGTTGGTTCAGTTGATATAAGAGCGCTTGTGGTTAAGCTCTAATCTAAACTCGATCTCTGCTGCCATCAATCCTGCATGAGATCGCGAGATTTGTAAATTTATTGTGGAAATCCATACTTAGGGGCAGTGAAGAAAGGTACGTGTACAACGTCAGTCATTCGGAGTTTAGGTTGTAGATATGCCCTGATGGATTTTATCCACCTCTATTCTCAACATGAGTCATTTGTCTTGCGTTCGATCATTTATATTGTGTAAACATGTATAGGTGAAAATTGCTTCTTCGATTTCTTATATTTTTACTGTGTTTTTTGCAGTTTGATGTTATTTTCTTAGGGGCTGTGACCACTTACTCAATTTTAGCCTAAAAATTGCTCACTTACTCCACTAAGAGTTTTTTAACCCCATTTACCCATTCCAACAGTGTTTGACAGTGTTGCCCTCATTTTAATTTATAAATTACACTCATATCTATCTCTCTCTCGTCCCTTCAATCTGCATTTTCTCCCTCTCTCATCCTTTGATTCCCATATGCACGGTCCTCTATCTCTCTCTCAGCCATGGCAGCTCCGGCGGCCCATTTATCCATGACGCGCCTCCTCCACGAGTGCAGAGGCTACCAATGCACCCTAGATCTCAACCTCGACCACCTCATCTCTCAGCGCTCAGACCCAAGCACCTCTCCAATCCCCATAAATCATCCAGGTCCTCGACATCGTCAAGTCCGACGCCGACCACGTCCTCTCCAACGTCTCCTCCACCTGCGACCCCGCCGACCATGTCAGCGCTAAGGTCCGCGAGCTCGACCTCGCCCAATCGCGCGTGAACTCCACGCTCCTTCGTTTGGACGCAATTGTGGAGCAATTTCTGGTGCCCGGAGCACTTTTTTTTTTTTTTTTTTTTTGTCAGGGGTCCGAGAAGCTCAAAGCTCCACGCAGGAATCGGATATGGGCTTTGCTGGTAGGGCTCAGACGATGTCACTCTGTTGGACGGCGTGGTTCTGATTTTTTTTTTTTTTTTGGTAAATTTGGCAGAAGGCTTATAAGGAAAGAACAAAGAAGAATGAAAAAAAAAAATTATTGAGTAGTTATGCATGTCTATTGCGGGGCAATAATATGATTATTGGGAGGCAATAATATGAATATTCGGGGGCAATAATATGCATATAAATTGATCAATTGTGCCTGAAGTGTATTCATTTTGGTTTTAGGAGTTTATACAATTCACTGGAGGGAAATAATATGATTATTGAATGCAATAATATGAGTATTGGAAGGCAATAATATGAGTATTGGGGGGGGGGCAATTATATGATTACTGGGGGCAATAATATGGTTAATGGGTATTATTAGGAGGCAATAAATTCAGACTACCAGAATTCGGTCACCAGTCCGGTAGCCGAATTCTGATTTCGGTGACCGGTCGCCTAATTTCGGTAATCGATCGCCGGATTCCAGTCACTGATCGCATGATTCCGGTTGCCGAATTCTCATCACCGAAGTCAACGGCCAGCCACTGATCACCGGAGTCCGGCAAGGTGGAGGATGACTTCTCCCTCTAAGTGAGAAAGAATGAGAGAGCAAAAAAGTCCCAAAAATAAAAAAAAATTAGTTAATTAGGTATTAGGGAAATAATCTCTTTAAGTGTTTTGGGTAAACAGGGTTAAAAAACTGTTAGTAGAGCAAGTTGACAATTTTTAAGTTGAAATTTGGTAAATGATCATTTCCCAATTTTCTTAATGTGAGATCACAAAATTATGTCATTTGTAGCGTGTTAACATGTTATAGTTGAAATTACTTGTCTGATCTCTTATATTTCTAATGTGTTTTTCAATTAGACGTTCTCATTCTAATGTAAAATCACAAAATTATGTCTTTTACCGATCACCTCAAAGCAATATGTCCAAGATAATATGTTGTTTTCAATCATATTACTCAAATTAATAATGCCAAGTCCTTATGAATAACCCAAATGATAATGAGACGTACAAAATAGGGCTAAGATTAAAATAAATGAAAGGGTTCAACATATCTAACACGTTTTAATGTCTTGTTTTGTTTTTTGTTTTTTTGTTTTTTTTTTTTTTTTTTTAAGAATAAGAATCCTTTATCAATGATAACCAAATTACATAACATGAGAATGACCGATGGTGGATAAGAACTCCCCACTCTCCTCTCTAAAGTCTAAACTAGTTACGGGCATGTTATCCAAAATGACCTCCTTGAGCCGAAAGGGCCCAACCCCTAACCTAGATCGCCTAACCTCTCGGGCTACAGAGAATTTCGAGAATCTCGATACTACCTCATAGACAACCGCCTTAACAACCAACGCCCTATTCCACACCGTGTCTCAATGATACCGGGTCACATGCAATGATCGTTTACCAACACATTGACCATAAGATAAAAACCGAAACTAAACCAACTCGTCCCTAGGAATGACACCAAATCCCTGGCACCTCAATTTGACCGAACCCTAGCTCAAAAGAGTCGGGACATACTAATGACCATAAAAAACTAACCTAAAGCCTAACCAAAAATAAAACTCTAAACAAGGCAGAACAAAGCTAATAGAATCATCTTCCCTCTCTCCAATTTCCCCGCAGGCAGACCACCGCCACAAACCTTTCCCATCGAACTTACCTCCCCAGAGATACCCAACCAATACCGCAAGTCACACTGATTCACATGCCTGTCACTGGTCGGATCCAAGTCTAGCAACAGATCCATTATAATCCAAACCACTGAGAAGCAAGAAGGAAATCACTGTGCCCTTCCACCTCGGAACGAAATAGTTCCACCCATCTGTGTCCATCCGCCTGGGAGCCCAAACCCACCTTTGCAACCATCGACGAGCGACCGACCTCCAATCAGAGACCAGCACCATACGATATGTGGCATGCCGCGGCCATGATCTGGCCTCTAGCCCCTTGCTCAAAGCCTGCGCCGCCACCGATTTCCCCATCCACGCATGCGCCTCTACCTGAGAGTAGAGAAGAAACGTGCATAGCCCAAACCAATAAAAAGAAGACAGAATTGAGAGTCTCAAGACCCCCATCTCCCGTCCGGCAACACCTGCCCCTCCTTGCTAAGGCCGGAAGCCACAGTCGACTAGGAGGTGCCGCCGGACGAGCAACGCACTCTCCTTCGCTTTTTCCAAAACCTAGGTTTCTCTCCTGTTTTCTCCGTCCAATGTGACCGGTTTATAGTAGGTTAACCTCTTATTCTATCTTGTTTTGCTATTTGATTAAGCTATTTATACCGAAATACGAGTGTTCATAGTATCATACTTTAGATATCTTACCTTCTTACCTTAAATATATATATATATATTTTTTTTTTTTTCCCCTTAACTACCATTCAAGTTAGTGATAAGATAACACGCGTATAAGTATCAAGTTCGAACATGATTGAATGGACACGTTTTTGTTCTGTTCTTTGCTCTCTTTCACGTCACAAGTCACAGCGACAGGGGAACTAAAAAAGTCGTTTTATTTTGTTCTTTCTGTTATGGAAAGAGCAAGTATATCGGGTCGGATATTATGAAACGAAGCGGTCAAGTAAACCAAAGCGGTGGGCCGGTGCACCTGGGACTACGGATCAATCACCAATGGGCTTTCACCTAAAATTTCCCAGACCGCAACAAACCCGGTTCACAAGGAATCAATCCCGGTTCTCGTCTCCCAATGACCTATTATCAGCAGCCGCGCTAAAACCCTCATAAACCTAGTTACTGTCTACACAGCGGCTTCTTTCTCTTTGTGATGCTCTCACACCACCACCACACTCAATTCTCTCAGACCCTGAGAATCATCATTACTCTCTCCAAACCCTAATCCTTCTTCCCCGCCAAGGCTCTACGCTCAAGCCTCAAGTAGAGACCATGCTCGAAGTCTATAGAAACAGCTCCGTCGATTGGAAGCCGTCGCCGGTCGTTGCCCTAGCCACCAGCGTCGACGACTCGCAGGTCGCCGCCGCCCGCGCCGACGGCTCCGTCGAGATTTGGCTCGTCTCTCCCGGCGCCGTCGGATGGCACTGTCAGCTGGTACTGTCAACAATTTTACCTACTATTTATTTGCAATGATGATAGTGTCGGTTTTGATTTTGATTTTGAATCATTTACTGGCTTCAAGTATTGATCAATTCAAATGAGGATAATTGTTTTGTGTATGCTGTGTTTAGACGATTCATGGAGACCCTAACACGAGTGTTTCGTCGCTCATTTGGTGCCGGGCTGGCTCGAAAGGCTTGCCTTGTGGCCGGTTGTTCTCTTCTAGCCTCGACGGCTCTGTTTCGCATTGGGATCTTTTTAATTTGAAGCAGACGGTAAGCACTTGTGCTTTAGTTAAATTGAGCTAAATATTGTTTAGCTTCCGTGACATAGAGTAAGCATTTGCAGTTATTCGGAGTTATTTTTTGTTCGGAAAATAGTTCTAGTTATGGTTTGAAATGATTCGTTAGACTTGGTGACAAAATGTTGCTTTGTTGCAGACTGTTTTGGATTCTGTGGGGGTCTCAATCTTTAATATGGCCGTGGCACCCTGTGTTAATGACACAGAGAATGGGTTTTTGAATGATAATGGGGGCGATCCTGAAACCAGTGATAGTGAAACCAGTAACAGCGAGGATGATTCCGACTCAGACGATGATCATGCACCATCAGTTCTTGTGAACCCACGTGTGGCATTAGCTGGTGGTGACGGTTTTCTGCAAATTTACAGTATTAATGATGCAGATGAGTTTGTATACACTAAATCGCTGCCTAGGGTCAATGGTGAGACATCTGCTCCTCTTTGTCACTTGGAGTTCTGTTTTCTTTTCCTGATACTTCTTTTACTTTTGTAAGTTTATGTTTAGAGCTCATAGTCTTGTAATTTTCAGGTAGTGTTTTGAGTGTGGCGTGGAGTCCCGATGCAAAGTTTATATATGCAGGGAGTACTGATGGGTAAGTACGAATCTGTAGATTGACTGTACATTTTGTGAGCTTAAACTAATGCCAATTTTTAAACATTTAATTCCCCTTCTCGTTGCACAGCATGATAAGGATCTGGGATGCTAGAGGAGGCATTGAAAAACATAGGATTACAGTTGGACTCGGAGGCTTGGGTAGCGGGTCTGAACTCTGTGTGTGGGCGTTACTTTCTCTGAGGTAAACTTTGGCGGGATCTTTATAATTTTCTGCTGTCTTCGAGACTGATTTTTCAGTTCTGTCTGTCAATTGGGGTTTAGCCACCAAAATACTCTTTCTAAAAATTGAGTTATTGGTTTGCACCAGGTGTGGGACCCTTGTAAGTGCAGACAGTACTGGAAGTGTTCAGTTTTGGGACAGTCAGCATGGAACTCTACTGCAAGCACATTCGTATCACAAGGGTGACGTGAAAGCTCTGGCAGCTGCTCCCAGCCATAATCGGGTGTTCTCTGCTGGTTCTGATGGTCAGGTATAAGATTGTGTTCATCTTTAGATGAAAAGCATTAGTAGTTATAGGTTAATCTTATGCTACTGTTCTTGGAAAGTGAAATTTGCTATCCCCAGAATGTGAGGAAATAATCAATGAGCTTGGTTGTAGTTAATGGACTCATAGTTCAGGGAAGGAAAGACTTGTTTTTACAGCATTCATAATCTTTTCCTTACTGTGCAGTGTTTGAACGCTGTTTCTTATTTTGCTTGTGATCATGTTAATTTCACCTTTAAGCTGCTAGTAATATTTAAGTTTATCTTAATTGTCTCGAATGGTTAGCCAACAATAGCTGAAAACGTTCCTTTTTCTTCTTTCATGACCTCCTTTTTGTGGTATTAATGTTCAGTAACATCTATGTTTAGACATAACCAGTACTCTTTGGGTGTTGTTTAAAACGTGAAATTAGTAACTGGAACACTTGTACTTTTTTTTCTTCAACATCATGGACTTTATGTGAAAATGGATGGACATCAGAGACTTCAAACTTGTAAGTTTTTTAGACATAATGAGCTAGGATTGAGTCGTCGTAGTTATTTGACTTGATCCTAGTGATTTGCATGTGTATGTTGGTGATTCTATTCAATCCCAATATTTTTATTATTCTTTGTTTTTCACATGCTAGTTTATCAATGAATAATTACTTATCCAAGTTTTGGGGCCAATACTATAACTGCATTGGCCACTATTTTCTTGGCAGGTTATTCTTTATAAGCTCTCTAGTGAGACGCTGGGATCTAGTGTTGGGTCTTCTCCTAATGTAACGAAGAAATGGATCTACGTTGGTTATACAAGAGCTCATACACATGATGTTAGGGCTTTGGCAGTGGCTGTACCAATCAGCAGAGAAGGTGTGTCCTTAACTTGCATTGTTTCATTCTTGCGTTTTGCAATTGTATGCATGTTTTTCTGCATCCCTTGTTACTTCTTTTTAGCTGTTTTCCAGTTCTTAATGGAGTTATTTTGTAATTAGCAGATCCCCTACCAGATCAAGGTAGAAAAAGAGCCCGTCGTAAGGACAAGCCTGTTGATTTTGGTTATTTTAAATGGGCACATTTGGGTGTTCCTATGCTTATCTCTGCTGGTGATGACACAAAGCTCTTTACCTACCCTGTTAAGGAGTTCACGCAGTTTTCTCCGCATGATATCTGCCCTGCGCCTCAGAGAGTATCCATTCAATTGGCACCTAATACAGAGTTCAGTCAAACATCATTGCTTCTTGTTCAAGGATCTCATTCGTTGGATATCTTGCGTGTACGAGTGAAAGCTGGTGCCTTTTTTGATATGGCTCGTGGCTCTTCAGGAGGCCTAGCCTCAACTAATGGGCTGTTTCAAATTAAGTCATCTCGGAAGATCATTTGCAGCACTATATCTAATTCAGGGGTGTTTTTTGCTTATTCTGACCATGTGAAAATTAGCCTGTTTGAGTTGAAGAAGTATATTCGATCAGGAAAAAAAGAAGTGAAGTGTAAAGTTGGCGAAAGTGATATGACTCTTAATAAAAGAGAACTTCCTCGAAAACTACCATTTGCCCATTCAATGGTTTTCAGTTTTGATTCTTCTCGCTTGATGATAGCAGGGCATGATAGAAGAATATATGTAAGCTGCCCTCTTTTTTGTTGCTCAATGTTGTGATTGTTTCATTTTATATTTCATCTCCTTACATTTTACCATGCTGCCTCACTAAAACAAAAACCCCAAGTGTTTGACGGTGGATGCTCTTGTTGACTACTGTTAAGTTCCCCTTGCATGCCTTGCTTCTGTTGATTTGCCAATAACTTTGTAATACACAGATTTGTCTTTATTTTCTGAGGGCTATATAGGGGCCACTAAAACTCTTGATATGATATGATTTTTTTGTTTTTGTTGCTAGAGTATGGGAACAGTGTGATTCTATTACGTGAATTTTTCGCAACTCATTTTTAAAGGTAGCATCAGTATTTTTGCATCATTTTCAATGTTTTTGGTTCTTGTTCTTTTATGTACTAAAATGTGCATACATGCATGTCTTTTTCTTGCCAAAAAAGTGTACATAACATCATTTTTAATTAGCTAAAACCAATGCTGAAGAGCTCGATCATTCAGACTCTTGCGGCCACTCAGATTCTTAAGACATGATTGAATGGTGTGAATAACAGTATCCCATGTACATTGATCATGGATGTCTTGACATGTTTTGTATATTGCAGGTTGTGGATGTACACAGCTCAGAGTTAGTGCATGCTTTTTCCCCTTGCCGTGATTTGCATGATCAAGAATTACCACCTAGTGAGGCTCCCATAACAAAAATGTTTACGAGTTCTGATGGGCAGTGGTTGGCTGCCATTAACTGCTTTGGAGATGTATATGTATTTAATCTGGAGATACAGAGGTATGAAACTAGACTTGATTCTTTTTTTCTTTTGCTACTGGCATCTTCACTTGATTCTGGAACTATGTCATGATACATCTACTGAGATTAAGAGTAATATTCCTGTTCTTGTAAACAGGCAGCATTGGTTCATTTCGAGACTGGATAATGCCTCTGTAACAGCTGGAGGTTTTTCTCCAAGAAACAATAATGTTCTTATAATCACGACCTCTTCAAATCAGGTATATGCATTGGATGTTGAGGAGAGAAAATTGGGAGACTGGTCGAAGCAGCACACGTATGTTCTTCCCAAGAGATTCCAAGAATTTCCAGGCGAAGTTATTGGGCTCTCTTTCCCACCTTCTCCAAGTACAACATCTGTTATTGTCTATAGTGCCAGGTACCTCCCTGTCCATAATTTGGAATTATGTTATATGGCCTAGAACACTCGAACCAATTATGAAAAATAGCCAAACCTATTCCATTGTGGGTAGCGCCATGCAATGCAAGCTGAGTTTTAAACTTGGATCAGCTGAGGCCTCTTGTTTTTACATTTCATGAGTATTGCAATAAGTTGCTGTTACCATACCTGCAATTCAATCCAGGAGTTGCATGTAGGAGTGGTATATCATACTGCTATTGCTTAATATGGATGCCTAGGTAATGGCCCTAGGCCATGGAGGCTGAGGCATATGCCTCTGGGTATAGGAGTTTCCGTACCTTACTATCGCCAAATCCAATAGAAAGATTCTTACCTGTGTAAAAGTATGGTTATTATGGTAAAGCCCTTTGTGTAACCCTTGTTATATGCAGCTGCTTAATGGGTTCAGCTTAAAGTATGTTTTTATGATATTAATATTAGTTTCTTTTATATTATAGGGCTATGTGCTTGATTGACTTTGGGATGCCTGTTGATCGAGACGATGAAAGTGACATGATAAATGGTCAGGATCCAGCATTGAGGAATTTGCAATGTAATGGGAAGTTAAAACGCAAGTGGACAGACAGTCAAACTAAGAGTAAACTCTTTGGTAGGAAGAATTTTGAATTTATTCCATTCGGAGATCCAGTTTTATTTATAGGACATCTTTCCAAAAGTTCCGTGTTGAAAATATACAAACCATGGATGGAAGTGGTTAGAAATTTCGACTCTGCACCTGTAGACAAACATACTTTTGGGACATGAGTTTATGTCAATTAAGGGTTTAGCCTTTGAGGGGATCAGAATATCAGATGTGGCAGTCAATCCCTTGTGTTGCCATGCTTTGTTTCTCTTTGGTCACTGAAGGGCTGAAGTATGTTGTATTCTTCAAAAATTTTGTGTTAACAAGTTTTTGTCTTCCAATTTTTTCAGATCTACTTAAATTTATGTATGTAACTGTACTTAGATTGATTCCTCTCAGTAGTATGATATTCATATTCAATACTTCAGGAATGGGAAAGGAACTTTGCTGCTCCATACAAATACCCGAGGAATTTTGTAACATGAGCCCCGACTAATTTCATCTCTTTTAATTTTATTCTCAACTCCTATAATCTGCGTAGGGATTAATGATCCTGCAAAAGGTGTAACTGGTGCTTTAAGGTATCGTTTAAATCCTTTTCCGAAAAAAAGGCAAGGTTTAAATCTTTTCTGGCATATAAAGCTTTGAACCTTATGGCTTGCAAAAGAAAAATCTATCGCAAGAATATGTTGAATATCCTCAGATGTATCTGAGAAAAATGTGCCTTTCTAACGTGTAGTGTTATATGTTCTGTAATTGTCTGCAGTGCATTAATAAGACATCTGTGTGTCTTACGCTATGTTTGGTATGGTTTTTTTAGAAAATCTGATTTTTGTATATTTTTAAAAATAAATGGTTGAAAAGTAAAGTAGCTGAGTGTTTGGTAAACTAATTTTTTATAAGAGCTGTCAATGTTAAAAGCAGTGACAAAGTGTTTAGTAAACTCAAACTAACTTGTGCTTTTTATTTGTGAAATGATTAAATTAGACATGAGAGATTATTTTGTCTGGATTGTTTGGTAATACAATGTTGTTCAAACGCTTTTGTTACTATTTTTAATCTTTATTATGCCCTTATTAATTTTTGTTAACTTTCAATTTTTATAAATTATAGTGACCATATGATTAATATTGGATAATTAAAAAAATAACTCGTACAAATATATTAGTGACATTAATAACAATTGGTTTTTAGTTCGCATCAAGTAACCACAAAAAATATCATAACATATTAAAATGTCCACGTTATTAAACGCACTCATTAAATTTTGAGTAATGCTATTCTTATTGTTTTCATTTCTTATGCACCATGACCATGATATTCTTCTTCTGCATCATCATCCATCAAGTTATATTAGTACCATGACCAGTTGGTACGTGTTACGTGAATGTTCCTTCCAGTTATTTTTGACTGGAGTTTCAAAAGATAAAGACCTAAAATAGATCAAGTTGGGATAATTACCAGAAGTGCCAAACAGTACACTAATCATATTGTTTTTCTCATTTTCTTTCTTCTTGGCACAAGGCCCTTGACATTCAATAACAGAAGATTGCAAATGATAGTAGAAACTCTTAAACAATTTCTCAAACTTGTCTATGGGGGTGGGAGAGCGGCCGAAACCTTTCCTCTCTCTACCTTCCAAGGTCCTCCATAAAACTTGGGCTTCATAAGTGGGACTGCATGGCCAGGATGATCTTCCCAATATTTTTCCTACAGAATAACAAAAAGTTAAGATTTATCTGCATAGACATTGGAATAAGAGAAAGATATGCAAAGCTACACAGTACAATTTTCCTTGAAAGGGAAATGAAGATAGATCGGTAGCTCGCATAAGATTATAATCATATATAAAGTAAGCAAGACTAAAAAGATCAAGTCATGTTTGATCAGCAGGCACATTAAGAGTTGGAATCTATGCCTTTTATGAAAACTATGAGAAATGAAATAATAGGCAAAACATTTGCAAGGTTGTGAACATCTTACTGCAGACCATTGTAAATGAGCTACAAGCCTACAATGCATTTTGTAGCATACAATAAGCTGACATATAGCCAAATTGAGACTTTCAACTCTTCACCAATCACTCAATAGAATCAAATTAGAGAAAAGCTGATCATGGTTGATCAAAACCATAAAACACATCTCCCAACCATGTTCCCCAATTCTCCTCGACTAATTTTAGATATCAAAGCATTTTCATTTCTCCTCAGATTGCAGCTCTGTAACCAAAGCACAGATGCAAACAACAAAACCTTATCGACAATGAACTGAATTGGACCTATTTGATCCAATCCACAAAGCGTTTGAAACACTAACAGGTCCAACACTTGTCCCATCTATACATAGGACATAATAAACTCTCACAATTTATACCTTCAAGCTGATTCAACAAGTTCACGCACACTACAGATTGTAAGATTTTGCTTTACTTGTTTATATAACCAACTTTACCTAATCAAACAGGTTCAATTTGGAAAAAGGCAAAGCAAAGAACCCAACTCTCTTCCTCAACACTAAACCAATAAACCCAGAAAAATGAAAACAGTAAGAATTACAGTAACAAAGTGGGATTACCTTGTAGAGCTGTTCAGTGCAGCGGCGACGACTCCAGTGTAGAAAGTGGCGACATAGATAGTGACGAGAGGCGTAAATTATTGAAATCAAATGAAACAAACAGAAACTAATCATGAACCCAGATCAACATATCAAACTATAGTCACACATCTCATCACGATACAGTCAGAAAGCGCAAAATTTTATCGAACCCAAATCAAGATACTATTTGATTTTAGGTTTTCAGGACAGAAATAAATGGAATCAAACTCCAAGAAATCGAAATCACAAACAAAACTCTTACCTAACTCGAGGTGGCCACCAGGGAGAACAAGGGTGGAGGCGCTGATGGTGTCGTCCTAAGAGCACAGAGAGAGAGAGAGTTGAGGGAGAAGACAGAGGCTTAGTTTCGGATTGATTCTTGAGGTGCTTTTGGAGCTGCTTCTGCTTCTGGGCCAAGAGTATGGTGTTTGGTAAAATTTGTTAAAGCTGTTTTTGATCCAAATAGCTTCTCCGTAAAGCAGATTTTGAGAAGCTACAATTTGTAGCTTTTGAAAGCTGTTTTGGGAAAACACGGAGCAACAGCAAGTGACTTTAATGAAATATGTCGAACTACCGGTCTTGTCCTCCTCCTTTTCTGAAAATGACATTGAAATAGATGGGGTTTACTCCTCCATTCCGAGGAAGACACCACATCTCCTCCTTCCTCTTCTTCGTCTTCTCTCAGATCGCCTTCTTCTTCAGCTCTTGTACGTGTCAACATATGGCGGTGACTTGTCTTCCACCAATATTATTATTGACTACTGCTGCAAATAGGGTTGGGTCTTCTTTCTTCTTCTAGCTCTCGATTTCTGACCAAACCTTCCGTCCTAGATCGCAACCATGTCGTCTAAGCAAGGTACGTCCTTTCTGATTCAAAAGCCCCAACCTTTTCAGATTCAATTCTCATAAACCCTAAAAATTTGTCAGATTTGATGGGATTTTGGAATCAAAGTTAATTTTGTTCCTTTTGTTTTAGGTGGAAATGCAAAGCCTTTGAAGCAACCCAAGGATGAGAAGGAGTACGATGAGGTATTGTTTCTTTTGAATGAATGTTGAACTTAAAGTTCATAGCTTTGGTGGCCCATTATGTATTTGAGACCTTAGTGATTAGAGAGGAACATGTTATAATTGCTTGAATTTATGGGTTTTATTGTCTGGGTCAATGATGGATTGTATTTTTGGGAGATGTTTTAGCCTTCAATTTGTTGTGACCAGTGGAGTTGGTTTGTACACAGGTTTGGGTGGAAAATGGATCAGTGTAATTTTGTTGATGGCTCACCGGAGAGGAACTTGTTTCGTAATCTAAATCTGTTATGTTGTTTGCCATGTAGTTATTTAGTTTAGAGGAATCTAATGTCTAAATTGGCATTGCTAATTTATTGATTTATGTTCATTATCAATATTCTTGGTTAGTTTTTTTTTCTAATAGGAAATCTCTACTTACGCATACTTCTAACTATTCTATAACTGGTGTAGATATGTAACAAGGAACCACATAATAAAGCAGATGGTACACGTCTTTAACTAGCAGTTGCTAGTAGGAATTGTTGCATTAGGCTTCTAGCTTGGAATGTTTTTGCGCCTGGCATTTATCATATGTTCACTATTTGATATTATTACCACAATATAAGATGTTTCATGATTCCTTGCTATGCTATGCTGAACCTTGTACTCTAACTGTAATGAGTGCTGGGTTGTCTTGCTCAGATTTAGATCTTTATCATTGGGTTTGATCCCTGGTTATATGTGTCTTTAGATCTTATTAAGTATAGGTTTCTCTAGAATTTATTGAGCTAGTGTTTAGGCTTATGCAATCTTTGCCTTGTTATATATTTTATTTGCAATTCTCCTTACGATATCAACTTTTATTTGCTACTATGCAGGATGATTTGGCCAAGCTTCAGAAGAAGTCTTTATGTAGTTATTTGACTAGTTATTGATAGAAAGCTGTTATTCTAATGATGAGCAGGCACTGAAGGAGCTTAGAGCCAAGGCATCACATAAAGGGTCTTTTGGAGGTGCTGGCCTCAAGAAGAGTGGAAAGAAATGAGGGGTTTTCGAGACCCAAAGTTTGGATGTGATAAAATATTATCTGCGTTGAAGTCTTTCAATTTATGGGATGGTTTAATTCCTAGCTGAATGTGCTCCTAAACGCTTCAGTGTGTAACATTAAGACTAAATAAATTGAATTGCCTTTCTTAATTAGCTTGTTTCATTTTTATGTCTGGAGTAAATATCTTCTATGAGCAAATGAGAATGATGGTTTAAAACTCTGCGATACTTTAGTCCTTCCATCTGAACTATGGTCGGAAAATGAATCCAAATATTCTAGACTTATTTTGTGTAATAGTAAAACGTAATATGCATATTGAAAGGTTTAACGTAAATCTTTTGTAAATCTTTTATTTGGTCCAACTAAGGATAGAAGAATAATACATGAGAATTTTTTTTATTTGGTATGGTTATATAATCAAAAAATGAAACTATGTATTTTAGTTGCATATCTTAGTGTGTATGTTCATTTTGGTAATTATACCCAGTCAAACCACTTTGCTTCGCAACTTACCAAACACCTATAAATTGCTTTTCGTTCTCACAGCACTTTTAAAAACAGTTTACCAAACATCTTAGCTGTTTCTTCTCACAGCAAGTTCAGAAGTGCTTCCTCTTACAGCAAGTTCGAAAGCGTTTCTTCTCACAGCACAACAATCCTAAACTAAGCCAAAAGCTGATCGAGGAAGAGATTGGGCTGGTCGTGTAATTCCTTCAAGTTTATGAGGGTACCCAATGGTATTTGCAAAAATTTATTAAACCATCGCTACCGTCGCCGCGGCTTTTGGCTTCTAAAAGCAGGCCCAGAGTGGCTTCTGCTTTTACCTACGAAAAGCCGGTGCTTCGTAGAGAAGCTGGCTGACAGGGACTTTACCAAACACCAAATGAGACTTTACTTATAAGCACGGGACGTTAAAAGCTGTACCAAACGCAGCCTTAATAGTTTCGGGGATCTTTCCGTTCAACTGAATCTGTATTTTTCGATAAAGAAATGTATCCTGTATTTGATGAACGGGAGAGGATCCTCTACTAGGCTACTTTTTCACCTGAGCTATCTAAGCTTTGAAGGAGATTAAGACATATCAGGTCTAGTGGTCTACATTGTACTCCTTTAGGTTTTGTCTTCTCCCAAAAAATATTTTCCCACTTCTCCTCATCTTTTCTTCCTTCCGTTCTCATTCTCTGCCGATATCTTTAGTTCATTTCTGCCCTTTCTTCTGTTCTTTTCCTTCTCTGATGCAAGGCTCAAATATTTTTCCCTATCACAGTTAACAACCCAAAGTTGCAGTGAAGAGTTTTCATGACTTGGGTAGTGGGTATCAGGTTGCTATGTTCTTCTTTTCCTTCACTGGCAATCATTCAAATAATTAGATTAAGGCCCAAATTGATTGTTGGGTGTGGCTGATTCCGTCAATCAAAGAGAATTAATTGGTAGGATTCATTTGAGGTGCATGTTGGTCGTCGGTTCGTCCCCAATGGCTGCAAAAACCTCAGGATTTAGGGCTTTGCATTGGAGCCCTCGACCTTTCCCTGCTGAAAACCCTAGCTGGGCTTTTGTTCTTGATCTTGTTACTGAGTAAAGGTTTTTGGTTTTTTGTAACTTGGTTGTGATTTTATGAGGTGTGATACACTAGTTAGTTTTTGACCTTTTGGAGAGAGAGGAGTGTTCTGGGTTTGTTATAATTTAATAATTTCAAAGGAAGATTTGTAGCCCAAAATTGGTTCTTCATCTGGGATCAGTTTGATATCAGCTAAAGAAAAGAACAATAGAGAGAGAGAGAGAGAGAGAGAGAGAGAGAGAGAGAGAGGGAAGATAACAGAAGGGACAGAGGATAAAAAGAAAGTGGCTAGAGGGAAGTAAAAAGAAGAATTATAAACCATTAGATCTAACAATAGACACTTGTCTTCATCTCTTTCAAAACTTAGGTAGCTTAGGTGAAAAAGTAGCTTGAGAGAGATCATCTCCCTGAATGAACAAGTGGTGCTACTGAAAAAAAACAAAAACAAAAAACAAAAAAAAAGATTCTCAAGTCCCTTTCCAAGATATGGTGTGCAAAATTTGAGAATGGCTGTTGCCAAAAAAATAAAATAAAAAAATTTGAGAATGGTGACCAATCAATAAACCGATATTGAAGGGTAGAGTCTCCAAAACAAGAATCAATAATTGCAGGCGCCAATTTTATTCACGAATGGTACGCTTAGTGGTAGCTATCAAAGGGTGGTGGGGTGCTTTTGGTTGAAAATGAAGCTTGCCTTTTGGTTCCTTCCTCCCCCAGAAGAAAACTTTGTCCCTTTTTCAAGCCCTAGCTAGATTGATTGCCTTGCGTTCTCAAAATTTTCCCACCTAAAGTTGTGTAAGCTAGGCTGGCAAGCTCAAGAAGAACAAAAGCCACCCATTTATTGCGCTTTTGGCTTTCGGTTTGGCCTCGTAGTGCTTAATCAATCCATGCCTTCTGGGGTAGTGGTTGTGCGCAAATAGTTATCTTCTCATCACTTCCAAATGCAGAGACTCTCTGGCTTTCAAAGGGCCACAATACAACTCTTTATGTGTATGTATAAGCTCCACTCGCGCCGATACTCAAATCTATGGGCTATGGTCACAAAACCGGCTTTGAAAGGAAGTGTGCACGTGCGCTTATACATACAATGGGGTATTGAAAGTACATATTTGTATACCGGGCTGTCCCAACTTCAAGCAATGTGTGTTTGGTTCTCTCATTTTTAGGGTATCTGCAGCTGGAGTTAGATTATTTTCCTAGTATAATAACGGCATGGAGCACAATATAAGGGAGAGTAATTAGTGTCCAATGACGGACCTGGAAAGAAGTCCCACAGACTACTGTTTGTTGATGACAACATGAAATCAAAAGATTTTATTAATATTTTTAGGTTCCCTCAGGTTGTTTCCCACAGCGTTGACAAGATGAAAAATATAAAGCAATAGAATGTGGAAGAAAGAAAAAGAAAAAGTGAGAAACAAGATCCATTGAGATCTAACAGCCTTTTATCTTTTACATTGTCCCCCAATACACCTTTCTATTCACAACTGCAGCAGCAGATGAAACAGTACATTCACTCCCATCATAACCATATATAATCATTACTCCCAGCTTGTAATTCCTCCTTGAAAATCACCTGTGCCAACAAATCATGACCCTTTAATTCTTTTTTTTTTTTTTGTTACATTGGAAGGGTTCAAACTCATAACTTAACGACGAAAAAGAGAAAATGGATGATAGAGCTTTACCAGGTTTTCGTGGAGCTAGAGATGAGTTCAAGTAACCAAAGTGCTGCAGCAAAGCAGATTTTTCCCGATAAGAACTCAAAATTATCACTAAATCTATGTTAATTAGTAGAATTGAATGAGAGTATGAGACAAGAGAGTGAACTAAAAGTACCTTCATATGTGTTGTTGAGAAACCCTCAGAGTAATCTAGTACATTCTGCATGGAAGGTTCATTCTTGGAAAGAGTACTCATCTTTTTCTGTAAAAACAAGAAAGCACTATGTTAATCATGGACCAAATAGAAATCTGCTCACCAATCTTTATAACTATCAATGCATGTTGTATGAGACTTTGATTTTGCCTTGGAGCAGTAGTTGAAGACTGAGGAGCTAGCAGTGTCATCAAGATGGTGGTGTTGTTCTTTGCCTCTACTTTCTTTGCTCTTCTTCTTCGAATTGCTTTTCTTGCCTGATTTGGAAGCCGAAGAATTAACCGAAAACGAACACCCATCTTCATATAATTCTTGGTAATGTGGAGGTCCAGAAGAAGCATCAGACACCATGGATAGATCCTCCTCCTCTTCTTCCTCTTCAAATTCTGGTTTTGTTCCTACATAATCATCACCTTTTTGAATCCCATCGCTTCCGGAAAGATATGACTGATCCAGGTAATATGTCCACCCAGATTCACACCCACTATTGTATTGTGATTGTGATATGTTCATCTCTACACACTCTCTTAACTACAGAGTGTAGAAAAGGGTGGTGTTATTTAGGCTCAGAAGAAATAACACTGATGATGAAAGTGAAAGAGAATGAGAATGATATTATTTTGCACATGCAATTAGCTACTCGGCTCTAGCCCTCTATATCTTCTTGGCCTCTTTGTGGATGAATCAAAATTGCTAGTTGGCTTTTGTATGTGGGGGAGAGATAGAAAGCCAACAGTTCGTAATAGTGTTGATAATAAGGGAAGGCGTTTTTTTTTTTGTTGAAGTAACCACAATTGATATTAGTAAGTTGGGTTATGCAAAGCCTGGTCTTGTCTATAGCCTACCTATAGCCAAAAGCATATCCTTCCTAAATAAGTTGGGCCAAGAGGTTGAATAATTTAGAAAATTAAACAGTAAGCAATTGTTAGAGGGTCTTCATTATTCTTGTTGAGTTGTGTTGGAGGTTCCAAGCTTGTTTTTGCTAGCATATATGGACAAACCAAACTTGCATCAAGATAAGTAAATTGGACTTAAATTGTGCTTTGATGGTTTTAGCCACGTGCATTTAGCTAAGAGAAGAAATTCCCAGATTCTTATTATTATTAATTTTTCTTTTGGCAAGGTTTCAATGATTCTTTTGACATTCTGGTATAGAAAATAGATTGAAATTTGATATTTCCTGGTGTTCGATCAACTAAAGGTACTTTAATAAGTCTATATAACATATATCATTGACTCTTTTGGAGACTAAGTCTTCAAAGACGTCTAGAGTAAGACACCGCTGTGCTTGGCAATAATTCTTCAGGTTAGAATTAACTCACCAACAGAAAAAGCCAGACTAGTTTAATCAGTCATGGAAAAATAGGAAAAATATACAATGATCAATATCATAGGAGAATAAGTACATAATAGCATAGTACAACTTGGATATATATACTGAAAATGCTTGGTGACAAACCCCTTTTTTCATTAAACCACAGAAATCTGCTTGAATACCTCCAATATATACTTTGTTGGGTCCATGCAGATGATGTTCAACAGCTTCTGTATATTTGTATAAGATGTAAAAAAAAAAAAAAGAATAATAATTTCAGAACAAAACAGAAAATGATATGTCATCCATGTACTGAATCTTCCATTTCCTCTCTGGCATCAACTTTTGGAGTTTTGGTTGAGATCATCATTTCATGAATGTCTGTCTGGCATGGTTCTGCATGCTGTAAATTTTGCCTTCTGTTATATATTTCCCCTGGGAAATGTAATTTCTGCAAAACCCAGTTCTTGGATTTGTTAATCTGCTCCAATGTCGGTTTAACTACGAGGTTAAAATAGGGTTTGAAGAAATCTGGAAAATTATTTGAAGAGAGAGACCCCTCCACAATGTGGCATGAACTCAATGATTATAGATTGTGACTCTTTAGAAGGATCACGGGAGCTGATGTATGTATCTTTGTCTAACTTGATGAGCACATGTCTCTTTTTATTGCTTGTGGACCTTACCTTTGTTTATATCATCCACAATTTAATGTATGACTGTATATATGACTTGGAGTTTTGGCGTTTTGGCTTTGCTTTATAGGGTTCCCAATGCTTTTAAATTTCGTCCTCAAATATATCAGTCCTACTTCAACAGTGTAATGCAGTGACCTATAACCAGTGACAAGTTAAGAATTTTTCATTCTCGGAGCGATATGTATCAGCTTGCTCTTGCAGTCTTGCCTCGGCCTTTTTGAGACGATTGATGGAAAGCCTTATTATCTTCATAAGTGAAAATAAATTCGAGTGACCTAATTTTCTTCTTTTGGCTGGACTTATTCAAACATGTGAATGAATTACATAAAGCGGTCCGAAGTAGGTATGGTAGTTGGAATGGCAGTTTAGGATGAGCTAAAGTTAGAGCATTTAACTAAAAAAAAAAAAACACTCGAAACTAAATCTCTCTCGTCTCCTTTCAAAAAAAAAAAAAAATCTCTCTTATCTGGACTTAATTGACCAGTGTTTACATTGCTAAAATATCACCCGTATGCAACTAGTTAGGTATGGGCTCTTCCGCACTACAGCAAGAACTAATTTCCAATCGACATTGGTCCCCTACTATATATGATTCTATGAAAAAGGTCAAACAGTGCCAGTTGCTAAGTTGCCGGTAGCTATAGGAAGCCCCCCTGTGATTCTATAAATATCCATATTAATTGATCACCAACCTGCTCACAATTCAAAATGCTTCCAACTTCTCCTTCCCTCCAAATAGACAGCTTCACTTTCTTTCGCTTTCATGGCTTACCCAACAATGTTCCAAGTCCCACTAAAATGAAAGTCAAATATCATTGAGAGTAGTAATCAAAAATTAAACGTCATTGATCAATCATTTGAGCATTATATTTTTGATCAAATGTTTTTTTTTTGATCAATCATTTGAGCATTATATTTAAGCTCTTCTACTTCCAGTTTTACTCCAAACTGAAAATGGCATATATTTAACTATTTGGAACCATATGATGGAAACTTGTCACATCCCTCATATTAAGGGCACATGGGATCACACCACTACTACTTTTGAGGCTGTATAACGCCACTAAAGAGAAGCAAAATCCTGTTGGAAAGTACTGAAAAATAATAGTGTGAGCCAAATAATTTTCAAGAAAACAAAAACCATGTTTCAAGGGACCATGATATGATGTGTGGAAATGTACTGGGACACAACTGTCATCTGATTGCAAGTTCCAAACCAATCCTTTGGCTTAATTTGCATCCACACCCAAAACCCATCAGTGATGTTATATGTGTGTGTATATGTACATATTATGTATATATTATTATATTTGCCGCACGTATAGACGGTTTTGATCTGCTGACAAGTGACAAATCCTGTTTTAATTTTTATCAAGGCATTTTGTGAAGCATATATTTGCACAGCTTTATGATTTTCTTATCACCTCATCTGAGGGATTTGATTTGTCATTCATTCCACTGGCCACCTGCAACCAAAACGGTCAGCGCAAATTGCAGAATCATATGGAAATGTGGATGACAGCTAGCTTAGACCCAGTTCCAGGTTACAGTACCTGCAGCTGTAACCAATGCCCCAGGTTAAACAATTGATATACAATTATACATTGTTTGCTCATTTCCTAAAGACTCAAGTTTTTGGGGTCTCGTCTTGATAGGTAAAAAGTTTTTGCGTTCAAAGCCTCGAATTCTCATTTCCTACCTCTTTAGTGGTTTGCAGAATGAGGCTGCATCTATATGTTTCTCTGATATTCCTACTTCATGTAAACTTCGGGTGTGGTACTAGTGCCACTGTAAATTATTCCAGAGCTGTAACCTCTGTAGGTGATTTGATAATTTAGCCTTTTACCATATAGGCATTGCAATGAAATCAGAAGAAAAGCCAGGTAAAATGAACAGAGAAATATTACCCAAGCGCATATAAGTTAACAGGAAAAGACTAATAGTATACTATCTCCAAACACAATAGGACATCACAGATATCAAGGAAAATGTAGAAATGTCTGTCTGGTGAACTTTTGTAAATAATGAAGAGCTGGAATAGTAGTTCCAGAACTTCTTAGGAAACTGAAGAATGAATTTAAGTGGACAAGCAGATTACAAAACTAAGCAGAAATTTCTATGCCCTTTATTTGGTTTTAGAGATTCAATGAGCTGGGAAAAGCTTGTCCAGACTGCATGGTAATGCATAGAACTCATCATTCCTAACATCAGAGCTATATACCCCAAATTTCGCCCACCAGTTCAAGCCACTGTCTTTTCTAGATGCATCATTTTCTCGCGAAAGCGAGCAGTCCAGTATCAGAGCAACCAGAGCAGCTACTAATGTGTGAGACATGAAGGTCACTGTCACTACATCATTAAACTGAAAAATAACGAACAGTAAATAAGTCAGGCTAATAATGGTGCAGAGGAAAAAAAGAAAAATATATGACACTGTTGGTTCAAAAATTAATGCCCTCACCCATCTAGGACCACAGTGAATGTGCCCTAACCTATATTCTCTGAAGTATTGTGGTACTGAAATTCCCATGAAGAAAGATAACCCCAATATAAATTTTGTTCTGAAACTGTTCAAGTTACAGAACTGTAGAAAACCAAGACCAGCAGATGCTGCAAGTGACATTGATTAAACACCAGTGTGATGCATATACAAACAACACAAAGAAAAGGTCATAGATGACAGTGAGGCAGAGAGACATACAAACATAGCCAAATAAGATGCAGTAAAGAGCTGCTATGATTGGCATGGGAATAGATGCAAAAAGGGCTCCAAATTTTCCTGGTAAAGATGACCATTTTAGAGGCAACATCTTGAAACAGCTGTAGAAAATAAATAAGTATGGAGATTTACGTGAAATTCTGTTGAAAAATTGGGGGCATACCAAATATAGAGAAGAATATCATGAAACCAGCTGAAATTTGGATAACTCTACGGCTTCCAACTCTTGTCAATGCCAATAGACCAGCATTTTCACTATACAGCAAATTACAAGAGTATAATAAGAAGTGAAAATCTGGTAAAAAAAATTGCTGCATTTTACATGTACATAAAAACATAATGTCTGAAAGAAGTCACACATTCAATAAAAGATTTCAAACACGAATATCATGAGTTTTGACTTCCTTACACTGATGCAGTGGTGCCAGTTAGAGAACCAAACATCCCATTCAGAAAAACTCCAACACCCTGAGATTCAAGATATCAAAATCTAATTGGCAATGGACAAATAAGTCATAACTTAAGTATATACATCAGGCAAAAACGTCATACTAGCCAGCCAACACCCCGACTAACGACAGAAGGGGGTACAGGTGTTGCACTCCCATATCTTGCTGTAGCATAAAATGTACCAGACGACTGCAAAAATGGAGGTGAATCATCAATAGAAATAGTTTATACACTAATTTTATAGATATGCTTTCATATAGCTTTCTCAATCGAGTAAAAAAAGTTTCAGAGTTTGGATTGCATTCAGCTACAATTATATGACACATTCACTGCTACTGATATTGACTAATTTCAAACCACTTTACATGGAGAAAGTAGAATGTTAACCTCTATGAGAGAAGCTAAAGAGGCAGCAACCATTGCAAAAGCTTCTCCTGCATTAAAAGTGGGGCTTCCCCATTGAAATGGATATGGAATATATATCCTGCATGTTTATGACAGAACCAAAAGACAAGGATATCAACTGCTGTGAAAAATAGTCAAGATACAGTAACAGAAAAATTACTTGTCGACAATGATAGTTTGCATACAAAAGTCTCACCAGGGAGAAGCAGCGAGAAGGCCAGAACGGTCAGTGCGACAACTCATCTGAGTGCTTGCAGGTTTGTTGTCATAAACACCACTTGAGGTAAGAAGTTGTGCAAATAACCACACAATTCCAACAGAGAACGTGACTGCAAATCTGTCAAATATCTGCCACTTTGTATTTATAAGACGAGGTAGATACTGCAAAACGTTAACATGTAATAAAGTCAGTGTCATGAGAAAGGCAGAGTAAATATGCAGGCAAATAGGGACCAATCAAAACTTGCCTGAGAGATGAATACCACGATGATCAACTCTGGAAGACCAAGTTCAACACATCTTGCCAACTAGAAGCAAAATAAGAGGAGAACAAACAAGAGTTCAATGGTGACTACATACACTGCCTATCAACATTTGGTATCAAAGTAACTATTCCGCATAATCAACTTAAAGATTTTCCAAATGACAGGAAACACATGATTAAAAGCTAAGAAAACAATATTATTGATAACAGGTGTTGTAATGCATTAGTAGTGGTAATGATCAAAATGAATACAGGAGCAAAGAATGAAGGATCAAGAGGTATTTACCATAGGGAAACCAAGATGATAGAGGCCAAGTCCAGCAAAGGTTATGTACGGCACAATAGAAAGAGGGCTGAGAAACCTAAATCACAAAATATAAGAAACTAACGTCATATTCACAAAGTATAAATGTTTGTAGTAGTAATTCAAAGCTTCAGCGTTTACCTTACAACATTTCTCCACAAGCCTAGGAAGCCCACAATCATCTGAAAACTGGCAGTGACAATTAGAGCCCCTTGTATGCCTCTCATACTTTGTAAAAACCTCTGGAAAGATTCATCCACAAATGTCACGGAGTTGCAGATCTCGGAAAGTAATCAAATTCCAAAACTAAATAAACAAATAAATTAAGCTTCTGGTTGATCACCTCATGAGGATCTGTGAATGCCTTGTATCTATTGGCTAGGATTATTGAAGTTGTGGGGAGTACATAAGTATATGATCCCACTACCACCGAGGGAAGTCTGGTCCCAAATAGAGATTGCAAGAGTGTGTTCAACCCTGAAAGAAACAGCATTGTTTGTACCACCCTAGCCTTCTCAACCTGTGGTAGTGTACAACAATTAGTCTAATAATACATGCAACTATCAAGAAATTAAACAAAATTAGGGAATATATCCTTACATCGCCTCCGCCCATTTGAGGAACAATTGTGTTTGGAATCAAGACAGTAATACCAAGAGTTAAAAGATAGTGCTGGAAACCCAACACTATAGCTTCAGCTGCATAACAATGGATTTCAAGATAAGATTCCAAACATAAAGAGTTTAGGTTTTGAAAACCAAAAAGATGATGGAGAAATACGAACTCCATGGAGGAGGACTGTTAACACAGTACTGAACTCCTGGTAACTGCTCTTTTATTGGGTGTGGCTGCAACTCCTCGAACTTTTTGTCGCCGCCACCATCACTATTGATCTTATTCTTACCACTACAAGTACAACCACCACCGTTCTTAATGTTACCACCACCGCCATTACTCTTGTCGTTGTTGCCACCACCGCATTGGGCCATGTCTTCTTAGCTCAGAGAGGATGACAGAGGAAGAAGAATGAAATAGAGTAACTAGGAAGTGCTCGATGGCACACCGGTTCTTTGAATGGGCGGGAAGTAACTTGTAACTTGACCGTTACAGTCTCTTTATTGTTTTCTCTAAACCGTTGTGTAATTTGAATAATCAAATATTAATTGGAGATTTGTAACATCTATATATAATCAAAGATTATAAATATATACACAAACATTGATTGCCATAGTTCCATTCTGTTCCTTTTATTCAACGCGAGGAAATACACTTTTAGATTCAAATTTGCTGGGGTTTGCGTGTGTCAGATGATCACCTTGTAAATTTCGTGTGTTATTAGAAATTTACCTGTGTCATGAGTTTAATATTCGTAGTACATGATTTTTAGTATATGTTAGAATTTGTGAAGCACTGAAATATGAAACGGATTTTTTTTTCAAAAATTTTATTACTTTTTGACTTTGTAAAATCATAAAAGAAATCTGATAAAGATTTTGGTATTCCCTCAATTAAAACACATTCTAAAGACCACAATTTGCCAATAGTTAGATAGAAATGCGGTAGAAAAATGCCATGGGGTGCTCTTGTAATGCGATGGCATGAAGAATATTAAATCTTGTTAAACACATCTTGAAATTCTCCTGTAGCACAATTTTACAATTCATAGCGCGTGATTTTTAAAATGTGTTTCATTTGAAGCAACATCAAAACCCCAACAAATTGTTTTAAAAAAAAAATTAAGAATTTTATTATTTTCTGACTTCTGAAAATCGTGAAAAAAATTTATGTGTTAATTTTTGAGTTCCATCGTTTCAAGAATTATTTAAGAATCATTACTTGAGGATGGAAAAATTTTGATGAAAAATAGGAACATGTAAGTATAGTTGATGTCCAAAACGGGCACAAATGGAAAAGCTTTGGCAAGGTTTCAGCCGATGTACAAAATGGGGAGTCCGGCAAGGTCGACACATAATATGAAATACATCAATAACTCCATCTACAATGGAATAGCATAGAAGCCAACACGAATGCAGATTAATGAAAGGTAGCAGACTAGCAGAGGATCATCATCTTTCATTCTTTTGTTCATTTAGCTCGAAAATCGAATTGATTAGGTCCATCGTAAAAATACCCGAATACTGATTAGGTCAATCATAAAACAGAAAGATGTATGTTTTCCACTGCATTTACAAGTCCTCAACTATAAACACTGCATTACCACAACAATTTTAGTTGGCATTTATTTCACTTCCCCTGTATTGGATCACTCTCCTAGCGCCAGCCGATTTCAGTGAATTTGCATTCGAAGACGCTCTAGTTGAACCTGCAAAGCAAAAGTTGAAAAGCAAAACTTTATTGATGCCAAGAACAGGATAGAAATTTTCCAATCTTACAAATGCAGATGCACATTCTATTTAATGCAGAGCATACAATCTTCTTGTTTAGTTGTTATTATGTTAAGTTGATTTTGGTAGCTCATTTGACATTTTGAAAGTAGATAAAGCCTTGTGAATCAAGGACAACTCAAGTGATTACAACACCAAATCCCTTAGTTCTATCTAATCTCTTGCATTGAATATGTTTGAATAGGCACTTCTCTGTGTCGAAAGAAATGTCCTTTATATGACATAAGTTTCACACTATTTAATGTATGTGAGCCATATAATTAGTAATATTCCGATGTTTCATCTGACAGATACGGTCACGGCAAGTATTAATATTTTGAATTCCTCCAATCCCACAGGTCATTTCCGTACATTACTTAATAGCTGCACTCCTTCCAGAGAAATGCTGGCCTTTAGATATAGAGCAAATGATATGCGGTCATCTGACATTGACCGCTAAACGGCTCATGCTCTTCAACTAAACTGTCTTGAGACATGAAAAACTTTAACTACCACCAGATTCCTTCATCTATCAATTAAGGAGCCATCCCCTACATTCGACAACTTACCTTTTAAATTCGTCAAAAGTGCTTGACAATAATTAAACCTGCCAAAAGCGAGCTTAATCTTTTCTATTTATAAATTCCTAATCAGCTATAGCAGCTGACTTGCAACTAACTTGGCTTATTTCTGACTTCCAGTCCCAACCTCATACACCTCCACAAAAAAACCAACCCAGCCTGGGTTTGTAACTAATCTTTAATGCTAATGCAGACAATAACATCCATGACCAACTTATTTACATACTCCATCCGGCAAATTCGCATCAACATTTCCAACCTGCTTACTTGATGTTATTCTAGGTATTGTCAGATCTAGGAAAGTTTGTAAAGTCCTTCTTGGCTAGTTAGGTGTTATGTTTTGTCTTGGCTTTTGCCTCCATTGTACCAAAAAAAAAAAAAATGTTTCCAACCTGCAATTACCCCTCACCTCATCCAAGGTAAATATATTGGGAAAAGGGAAAGAAGAAATTAAATCAAGATATAATGTGACAATAAACCATCAACCTTTTTGCAAACTGCACCAATACTTCACTTCTGGCAAGTTACAAGTGTACCTAGCTAAACCTCAGACTCCTTCCTAATCTTCAGAGTCCAAAACTTCCCACTAACATTTGTATAATAGTTTCAATCCTCTAATTCCCATTAAATGATAAATGAAATCAATGCTATGCATCAATATCATTTCACAACATCATATACACACAAACTGTAGTATCTTTTAACATGAGATGCTTTCAGCACTAATTCATACCCTACTTAGTCAATTGATAAGATATGGATTAACATCCCATTCCTCCCAAACTGATTATCATTAATAGGAGCTTAAATGTGAAAAATGACAACTCGATATCAAGATGGCCACCATACCAACCAGAAAAGCAGGTTTTGGGAGCAACATGATAGATAAAAATAAAGTTTTACGAGAAACACTGTCACCCAACTATTAACTGCACAAGCTAATTATAACTTAAGCACGCCACTGATGTTTGAAGTCAAACCTTATATTACCTTCTATCTGGGAAATCACCACTCAGACAATAAATATTCTATCATTCCTATTACTAAGCAGATACCGAATACAAAAACTAACATTTTGTTTCAAAATGCCCTAAATAGAGTTTGAGAGCTTTCCAAATTGATACGAGTAAAACAGCATCACAGTTCACAGTCCTTAGTATATATTTATAAGAATTGTTACTTAACTGCACAAAATCTATATCATCTATCCAAATCTTTTTGACCTCCATAGCTAAACAGTAAACACACTAATAAAGAAACAAAATCAAAGGAATTGTTTTATCAAGGAGTGAACTCTCACCAGAAATAGAATGCTCCAAGCTTTGAACTCCAGCAACATTGCCATCAGAAACCTCTCCCTTCTTAACCCAAGCCAGGCCAGCCCACTGTCTCTGTTTCTCTTTCTTGTAACCAACAGTTTTTCCATTACCACGATAATCAGACCTACTTGGCCTCCTCAACCTTTCATCCCCTCTTTCACTCTCAGCCTTCACTGGTGAGTCCATAATTTTCAGCCCAGTCTCATCCTTCCCACCCACATTCTTGCCCTTCGGCCTCCACAATCTATCTTCCCCTCCTGCACTCTCACCAGTCACCGCTAATTCCCTAACTTTTGGTCCACTCTCCTCCTTGCTATTTGGCCCTTTCAGCCTATCCCTTCTTTCAGTCTCACCATTCTTCGATAAATCCCTAGCTTTTGGCTCACTCTCCTCCTTGCTATTTGGCCCCCTCAGGCTATCCCTTCTTTCAGTCTCACCATGCTTCGATAAATCCCTTACTTTTGGCTCACTCTCCTCCTTGCTATTTGCCCCCCTCAGCCCATCACTCCCTCTTTCAGTCTCACCATTCATCAAAAAGTCCCTAACTTCCGGCTCAATCTCCTCCCTGGCACCCCCATTCCTGCGATTTGGCCTCCTCCGCCTATCATTCCCTCTTTCCGTCCCACCATTCATCCCCAAGTCCCTAACTTTCGGCTCAATCTCTTCCTTGGCTCCCACATTCCAGCTATTTGGCCTCCTCCGCCTATCATTCCTTCTTTCAGTCTCACCATCCATCATTAAGTCCCTAACTTTCAGCTCAATCTCGTCTTTCGCACCCACATTCGTGCTATTTGGCCTCCTCAACCTATCATCCCCCATTTCAGTCTCACCATTTATCAATAAATTCCTAGCTTTTGGTTCAATCTCCTCCCCATTCTTGCTCTTTTCCCTAAACCCAACACCACCAGCTCTTCTCCTTTCTCCTCCATTCCTTCTGAAACCATTATTTGCCTTCTCGCTACTCTCTTGAACCACCAGAACTACTACACCTTCCTTCTCACTCCTCACCTCCGCGTTCTCTGCCCTAATATTCTTCTTCCTATTGCACCGTTTATTCTTCTTCTTCTTCTTCTTCTTCTCCTCCTCCGGCGGCTTCTCGCTCTTCCCCTCTATCTCCCCACCCTCGCACTCCGAAACACTCCGATCAACCGGCCGAAACTCTCTCCGACCAACCGGCCGAATCTCCCTCCGATCAAACCTCCCCCTAATCTTCACCACAACGACGCCGTCTGGCTTCCGCAATTTCGCCTCTTCTTCCTCCTTCTGCGCCCGATCCTTCTCCGCTTGCTCTAGCTCCTTCTCTTTCAGGTACCGCTCTTTGAGCTGGAGGAGAGTGACGTATTTCTCCTTTCGCCCTCGCTCCTCCTCTTCCTTCTGCGCTCGATCCTTCTCCGCTTGTTCTCGTTCTCGCTCCTCCTTCTCCTTCTGCGCGCGCTCCTCCTCCTCCTCCTCCTTCTTCTTCCGTTCTTCTTCCTCCTCCTTCTCCTTTCGCTCCCGCTCCTTCTCTTGCAGGTACCGCTCCTTCAGCTGGAGCAGAGTGACGTAGTTCGCCGGCAGAGGAGGCTCCATTATCGCTCCACAGTTCGAAACCAATAACAAAAATCAAAGCCTGTGACTACTTCTCAATAATTTCTGTGAATGAGAGATGAACAAGTAGAGAGGTTGAATCGAAATTTTGACTGACCTAATCTCGCATTGGATTCCTCGTCATCGCCTTCCAGGTGAAGCTAGTGTTCAGCGACCAAGAAAACACTGTGAACTAGTCTACCAGACTAATGATGACGACACTTTCACATGACGTTTATAGTGGAGCCGATTAAACAGAGGCGGGCAGAAGTACTAGGCCTAGATGACAGTGGGCCTCAATATTTCCTTTTCCTAGCTAGGGTGATGTTGCCACTACAATCCTACGCCCAGTTAACCCTAGAAGATAAAATGCATACCCGATGACCGCAAACTGCTTACAATTCTTGATATATTCAATGAAAAATGCTTTGGACAACAGTACAGTTTTACAAACTGTTAACTAGTCTACGAACTTTTCAAAAAAAAAAAAAAAAACTAGTCTACGAATGGTGAGGATGTGTTGAAACTCATATTTGGTAATATAAATATTTAAGATATCTAACACTACTCTATAACAATATTTTTTGAGTGAATATCCAATTGAAAATTAATCAAGATAGTCTATAACGAATTGAATGTCGGGTGATATTACCAGCTTAGTTCAAGAAAAAAAAAATTAAATAAGGAATAATTAGCCGGTATAATTTCTTTTTTTCTGGTCAATAATACTCTAAGAATTTTGAGACACTAAGAATTTAATAAGAAAAACATAGAGAAATTATTCTAAAAAAAACTAATAGAAATGTAGAAGGAAACAATTTAGAATTTTTTTCTAAAGAAACGAAAGGTAGAAATTTGACGAAACAAGGAAAGAAAATAAGTTTGTAAACACATAAGGAAATGAGAAGAAAATGAGAAAAAAAAAATAGAGCAAGAATGAAATGAGAAAATATTGTAACCAAAGAAGAAAGGAAGAAGAAAATGTGGAAAAACAAACTTGTTTTAGTTGTTTCTAACGGGACCGAACCTTAGAAAAGTATAAAGAGGCACAATAGGTTTATCAACTAAACCAAATATGATTTCATTAGAAGAAAGCACTTATATATATATATATATATCAAATATTAAAAGAATTATGGGTTGGACTACAGTCCAAGTAGCCCACTATGTAGATCCGTCATTGATTGTTAAAGCAAATGCACCCATGAACCAAGGACAATTGCTAATTTGCATACCAAATTGGTACTTCTAATCCACTATTCATCCCAAATTGGCAATTGCCTCCAGCTTATACAATGCACCAATGAAAGGCAATTTGCCTGCCAATCCACTATTCACACTTCAAATTTGAATAATTCATTAAATTTATAATTTAATTAACTAAACAATTAACAATTAGATTAATCATACAATGTTAATTTAATAAAAAATTAATGCATAAGTTTTAAAAATAAATAAAAGTATATCAAGTATAAATATCGTTCTTGGAAAAAAAACAGTTATCGTTATGATAAAAAAAAAATATCTATGACAATTGATAAGATTATCGACCAATATTCATTTGCCATGTGTCGACTTTAGATACCTTTTTCTTACAAAAAATATATATGATTTATGATAAGATAATCGCCCAATCTTCATTGGACACGTGTCAACGTCATATATCGTTATCTTTTGAAAATATATCTAGGATATGTGATAAGATTTTCAACCTATGTAAACGTGACACGTGTACTTATCCTAACTTTTTATCTTTCAATATTGGTAATAAATAAGCTTCAGACTCCATTCTCTGCTCACACATTCCTCTCATTCTACACCGACATTTCTTTTGAAATCTATCATCCATCTCATTTCTCATTTTTCCGATGGAAGAATTGAACAAATAGTTGTTAGAAAGGGAGCGTGAAAATATGGAAGAGCTCGAGCGGATTCAAGCTACAAACTCTCAAGCGGCTACAATGGTGGAGCAATATCAATTATCGGAGACACCTAGAGGGCGTTGTTCAAGACCTGGCCGTGCCCCAAATGTCGAAAGACATAGAGAAGTCCGAGGTCATTTTCTCCTGTAGGATAATTTTGTCGAACGTCCAGTGTACGACGAAGCAGGCTTTCGAAGGAGGTACAGAATACAAACACATGTCTTCCAACGCATAATGGAGGATCTTTGCAACCTCGATAGTTTTTGGGGGCAAAAATCAGATGCCACTGGGAAAATGGGATTGCTTCCCGAACAAAAAATGACAGGTGCCCTGAGAATGCTTGCGTACGGTGCAGCTGCTGATCAATGTGATGAAATCACTAGAATGAGAGCTTCTACAGCGCTGAAATGTCTGATGAAGTTCTGCAGACAAGTCGAGTTTCTTTACGTTGGGTGGTTCCTTCGTTCTCCAAATCCTGCTGACTTACATAGGCTTCTCAATAGAGGATAACACTGTGGGTTTACAGGCATGATTGGGAGCATTGATTGCATGCATTAGGAGTGGAAGAATTGTCCAACTGGCTGGGCTGGAGCTTTCTCTGGTCGAAAGGGTAGATCAACTATTATTCTTGAAGCAGTGGCATCTTACGATACACATATATGGCATGCTTTCTTTGGAACCCTGGAGCTCAAAATGACCTCAACGTTCTTGGTGCATCTAATGTGTTCGAGCATGTCATTGGTGGAACCGCTCCTCTGGTTGAGTTTGAGGTTAATAACAAAAGGTACACAAATGGTTATTACCTTACTGATGGAATATACCCGAGGTGGTCAACTTTTGTCAAAACAATATCGAATCCCAGAACAAAAGAGGAGACACACTTTTGCAAAAAACAAGAGGCTTACCTCAAAGATGTGGAAAGGTGTTTTGGTATCCTCCAATCTCGATAGGCCATACTGCGTCATGGTGCTAGGTTGTTTAAACTGGAGGATCTTCGTGCCATCATGATAAGTTGTATCATTCTTCATAACATGATTGTGGAGGACGAGTTTGTTGAGGAAGAATTTGCAGAGCCTGAAGAAGCTGATCTAATGAATCCAGCAATGGCAACCGTCTATGATAGGTCTGTACATCCTGATACTGGAGAGGCTATTCCTTTTGAACTAGTGGGGAGAGATGGACAGAATCTTCCTTTATTCATGGATAATGAATTTCATGTAGAGTTAGCCTACCTCCACAAATGCCTACAAGATGATTTGGTGATGCACAACTGGAACATGGATGGTAACTAAGTATGAACCACCACAATTTATTAATTAGATTTGAATAAATGGTGGTTTGTAATTTTATTAATATGTTTGGTTTGTGTGCTTTACTAATATGTTTGGTTTTCTTTGTAATTTTAACCCATGTTTATCTATCTTTGAGAATAAAGTTTGGTTTGACATTAATAGAATATTGTCATTGCAGTTACAAACTTGTATTACTATTGTCATGTCAGCTCACCTGCGGGACGAAATTAATATTGTCATTCTTCATACTGGTCAGTTACTTCTCTTGGTCAGTTACATGGTCAGTAACTTCTCTTGGTCAGTTACTTAGTCAGTTACATAGTCAGTTACTTGACCAAGAGAAGTAATTGACCATGTAACTGACCAAGTAACTGTAACTGGTCAAGTAACTGACCAAGTAACTTTAATTTAATTTCATCCCGCAGGTGAGCGGGCCTGTTACTATTGTTATTGTTATGTTTATAATTTAATTTATTCAAAGCACAAAAATTTTATTTTATAAAATTAAAATTACATAAGTGAAATTTAAATTACATTCAAAAATAAAACTAATTTCCTAAACAACATTTAAATTTAGTCGAATTGGGGTATGTAGCAACCGCTGCTACCACCATCGGATATTGTTTTTGCTACGATATCACTCTTCTTCTTTTTCCACCAAACCTTTGATTGTGGTGTCATGAAATTAGTATCTATGGCCATAATTCTTGCATCTTCTTTCGCCTCTTCAAATTCAAATACCTTATTTGTGTGAGAGGCCATTTCTTCGTTTCTTTTCTTCACTAGCTCAACAGAAGCTTGGGTTGATTCGGCCATGGCTTGAATAGCAAGAGCCATACTTTCTGCTGCATCTTGCGCCTTCTTTCCTTTCTTCTTTGCTTCTTTGGCTCTCTTTTGTCCTGTTGGTCTTGGCATGGAGCTTGATGGTGTCTCCGAAACAATATCATCATCTAACTCAATTGGAGACTCATTTTCGGAGGCAGTAGCTGTCGAATATGATGCCGGTGGTTGAGGATTAGATGGTGGATCAACGAAATATGGGTGGTACTTAACTTTCTCCCAACATTCAAATTTATCAAATTTCTTGGGATATTTTTTCATAAAGATCCCTTGAGTTTGATTCATCTAAACAATCACAATGAAGCAATAAAAATCAACCAATAGAAATCAAATATTTGTAAGAGACAAATTTAACTTAAAAACATAAATAATAATAATAATAATAATAATAATAATATAACAATTAATAGTATTGGAGAAAAATCAATATCTCGTCCATCTTATTGGTGTCGCTATCTATACGATTACGGGAGGTCATTTGTGCATTGTGCCAATCTTTGAGAATTTTTTTCAACATTCGAAACTGAGATTGGAGAGCTTGAGGAGTTAGACTTGTAGGTGGACCTTGTCAATTTTGCACATAATCAGCATGAACCTTTTCCCATAACTTGGAGGAGGTTATTTGTTTTCCGGTGATCGAGAACACAGTCTTACGTGCCTATGAATCACACAATTGAATTTGCTCGTCAGAAGACCAATTGGTACCCGAATCTCCCATTGTTGGATGATAATTGAAAGAAATGAGGAGAAGATTGATGGAGGAAGTAGATGGAGAGGTAAAATTGTTGAAATTTTGGTGTGAGAAATTAAGGTGAGGAACTAAGTATTTATAAAATTTTTGAAAAAAAAATTTCTGATTATTTTTTTACCATTCGGATTATTTTTTAGGGTGGAAAAAATCTTACCGTTGTCAATTAATTGCAACCATTAGATCACATGATCCAACAACCACAATTAAGTGACCGTTGCACAAAGGACAGTTAAAAAAAAAAAACAGCCTTTGGCAGCAGGCCCATGTGGGTGTGGAGTCCACCACCAACGGTCGGGCAATCCATTTGCTGATCCTTGGTCATCCAACTGCCTGGGCAGGTGGGGTCCCCAAAAAACTGTAAATCAGTCCGGCAATTTATTGCCGCTGCATTCCACTTTTCCTTCTTTCTCTCCAATTAGTCTGTTGGTGCATTTGCTCTTAGTGTTTAGTTATGTGAGTTTTATAAATTTTGTATTTTGCTTATAATTGGTTGATAACAAAACTATGATTCGCTGTAATTTTATTTCTAAAGTGTCTCGAGTATTACATTCGCATAGACCAAAATCACCAAATGACATTAAGTGAGAATGGTGTCACTGAGTGACACTATTATTCACTAAAAATCAAGGGTTTACTAAGCCCAATGTGCATTTTTTTTCCAATATGATTTGGTTAAATTGGAAAAAATTGGAGTCTAAATGAAAGAACCCTATTAGAGCAAGTATGTCAGGCTTAATTTTATTATGGCTCAAGTTAAGTCTTGATCCATAAATAAAAAAGAAGTTCAAACGTTATATTCAGTGTCAAATTCAGTCCGGTCTTTATTTGATTTGGTGTATGGGTTAAGCCAATCAATGAACTCAATTCGAGACCCAATTGTCAGCTTAACCCATAACAAAATAGCGATGACATCAGCTGAGACTTGTAATTTTGTGTGAGTGAAAAATCAAATTTCATACAACTTTAAACCAACCAGCCAGGTTGTTATTTTAGTTAGTTACATTATATATATTAGATGATAAAATTAATTATTTAAAGAAGAAAAGAAAAACCTCTTTTACCATAACTTTTTTTTAATAAGTTTTAGTGCTCATTTTAAAAATCTTCTTGGTATGTGTGTATATATATATATGATCTATTTCATCTATACATATGTCAAAATAATTTTAAAAAAAATGCAGTATTATTTTACTCAAAATTTATATCACTTAGAATATTTTCTAAAATTCATCATTAATATTTATTTACGTTATACATTTTACATTTATAATAAATATTCAATAAATTATAGACAATAACTGTCAGATTAAATAATGTTCAGGTAATCTAATCCTCTAAACTTGTCCATTTTTTCTTTTTCTTTTAAAAAAAAGATTGTCAATCATTGTGTGACAACAAAAATTTCAATTGCTCATAATTTTTTTATTTTTTTTTTATGAAAAGAGGTCAGCCCATTATATAGATTCAACAAGCAGTACGTAAACGAAACACCTCTAAGGGGTCGACAGAAAGAATCGTTCCTTAGAGAACCCTAAACCTATTCTGAAACTAGAATAAGACCCAGATGCCCCCAGTACACCCACCTTTTAGAAAGTCCACGCACCATTATTTCAAACAAAAATCTAGAAACTCCGAAGCAAGTAGTAAAATGAACCCTCATAGCATCTGATTTTTGCGACCCGAAAAAATTACGCTAGGAATGGAAGATGACAAGTCACCTTCCATCCCTTCCAAAGTTAGGCAAGCCCAACAGGCCCACTAGTAAACACCAGCCCACCAAGCTCTAGCCCACATGACAATTACACAAGGCACCCCACAGATTACTAAGGACACCCTACTGCAACCAGAGGCCAGCAGAATGCCGACTTCACTGAGTATCGTTTTCGCCACTCAAGAAATCATGGACAAACCAAGACTCCCTCAATCATATTTTATCACTAGCTTTCGGTCACCGCCACAATACACATCACCCCTACCATAAGCAGCGTTGAGCTTCTCCCGAACACCTTGAACACGAGCAACACCACCAACAGTAGGAGGGCCCCACATGGACTCCTCTGATCGTCGACATATCTCGTCCCTGGCACCTGGACTATCTCGTCCCTGGCACCGCCGAGTGCTTGATCCGTACCCTCAGTCCTCTGACAACTCTCACCGTCCATGTTTTTAAGCTTCTGATCTGGTGGAAGCGGATCTAGAAACCACCACCCTAAACCACTTATCTCGTCCTGAGCCCCAAAAGCACTCCCCTCACTACTAGTCACCAAATTGCCCATGCCTTCATACGAGATCGAATGGCCCAGACCGTCGTGCGCCACCGATCACACCATAAGCACACAAGATGAACAGGCGAAGCCTGCTATGACCTCCATTGACAAATCAATAGAGAAGGTACAAGATAAAGTAGCCCAAAGGAGAGATTCTCTCAAAACCCTAGCAGAGCGCTAGGTCAGAAAATATATTGCTCATAATTTGTTTAAATTTATATTTTGCCAATGATTTCTTTCTTTTCCAGTTGGTCAACTTTAGATCAGATTTGGAGCAATTTCTAGTGTTGTTGGATATATCATAGTTCATTTGAAGATTTGTACATACAGAACTTGGAACATTTTCATAATGTCATACCTGAAGTAGAATTGTCATGAAGTGATGTCGGACAGTTAGTGAAGATGTTTTGCAAGGGATTGGTTGAGCAGTTATAAGGGAGAGTTTTCCTAGTTAACTAAGGAAGCTATTATATTAAAGTTTGATCAGAATTCCAGTCAAACATCTAATACCACAGATCGTGGTGTTTCCTGTAGTGAGAATTACGTTGGTATATGAAGTAGATTTATCATTGGTGACATTAGAGACCAGTGAGAACAACATTGATTCAACCAGATTTCAGATCTATGACTATTAAGGAAGTGTAGCCTTAGCTAAAAACAGCTTTAGTGTGATGCATCTACTCCTGAATTTGAGTCTTTGGGTTGGAGTAGATGAGTAGTTATGGTTCTTGCTTTGCACCGGGTGTCGAAAAGTGTGGAACATGATGTGGGCAGTTAAGTAAGCACCAACTAGTGAGGAATATTAGCAGTTTTGATTGGAGACATTGGTAGATAATAGATTTCTTGAGACATATTTGATTTAGAAAAGTTTTCCACATTACCGTACTTATAAAACGTTTTTGAGGGAGGTGTTATATGTGTGGCTAGCAAGGTAGCTGTCAAATGAGTTTTCCTAATCGACTCAGAACGTCATTTCAAGGCTGGACCAATGATTTTAATCAGGTATTAGAGTAACGTAACAGAAGTGTAGTGGCCCCATAACCTACTTGATTATGAACTTATAGGTTCGTTCGAGGTTGACCTTTGTATGTTTGACAATTATGGGACCTTTACGCGAACGACATTCGATTAGGAATTTAAGCGCAAACAAACAAGGAAGGAAGTGCTGTCTTGTGGTAGCTAAAGATGTTATTTGTTTTGGAATTGTCGATTAGCAATGACCATCTTATGGTTATCACAATATTGATGGTGAATGGGTTGGATCTTCACTAAGAAACTTTTATGAGAAAGTTATGAATGCTATAATTTTAAAAAGGTGGTTTGTGACGTCAATACCATATGTTATATGAGCTAACCATTGAAATGAATTTTCTTTTACACCGGCATTCATGTACTTGCGAGTTTATGGTGCTACATGGTTCAACAAGACAAGTGGACATTGATAATTTTGGATTATAAGCATGTTTTCATTGCTTTTGTAGTGGGGATCATAAGAGTTTATGTTAGTTGTTGATTTGAGGTTGCGAAAAGGAAAGCTTAATCTGAGGAAGAGTTTGATAAGTTTTGAGATTGTAGTAATTTGAATCAATTGGTGTACCTTTTCTTTTCTAATCGACATGAAATTTGAGGGCGAAAAGTTTTATAAGGAGGGTAGATTGTTACGTCTCGTACCTCAATTTACCAGTTTACTAGTCATTTAGACGGTAAACGACATTTACTTCACTTTACTGTCGTTTTGGTACTTTTAGTGGCCCTAAAAGTTGACTTTTCGATCGGGTCAAAATTTGAGAAAGTTTCATTCATGAAAGTTGTAGAGGACGTTATACCGAGAGCGTGCATATGTGGTACGTAATAATTGGAGTTCGTATATGAAAGTTATAAGTGAAAAGGTAAATTTATTGTTCATGGTAACTCTCTCTATATATAAGGAAGCTTACCGAGGTAAGTTCCCATTTTCAGAACTTATCCTGACTCTTTCTCACTCTTCTCCCTCTTCCCCTGCGTCACCCTCCCTTCTTCTTTTTTCGATTTCTTTGTCGTCCGGCGTCCGATCGACGTGATTCCAGTTGTCCTTGGACCGTCTCTTCTCCCTTTACAGGTGGTACCAGTGGGTATCGACGATTTGGTCAGAAAACCCCGAATTTATGCAATCATTGTTACTATAGTAGTTTGCTTCTCCGGTGAAATTCTCTAATTTCCGGCTATCTTCGGCATTGGAATTGATTCTATTATGAGCGCCTCGAGTCACTGATCATCTTTCCTCAAGACTTCTGACTGAAATTTCCACGTTTGGAAGGTGAATTTGAAGGATTTCCAAATTGGTGGGTTTGGAGATTTTCGGGTTTGTGTTTATCGGCAAAATTGGAGCACTTCAAGGTATTTTCTCACTTGGTCACAGTTATGAAAAATGCTTAGAATGTTGAGATGATGGTGGTGGTAAAATTTGGTAGCCAGATATGGTGGTTGACCGGCGGTGCGCGAATAGTGGCGGCGAGGAACAGTGCGGTGCGTGAATATTGATTTACTTCTGTTTTAAGCCCATTAAATCCTATAAATATTGTAGAGCTTATATATATGAGGTTTTGTGAAGTTTGGATGGATATCGGAGAGGATTGGAGGAGTTGAGATTATAAGGATTTGGAATTCGATTTTAGTTATCGTAAAGTTATTTTCCGTCTGGTAATTACTTATTTATGGAATATAATTGTGTAAAGGACGACGTATCGAGTTACTGCTCGACGAGGGAAACCGTTTGCATGGTCGTCTAAACAGTACTGTGAGTGGACATTTGGCTTTAAATAATTATGCATGCAGTATTTGATCTATTTTATTATGTTCCGATTGAGATTTAGTATATGATTTTATGATATAATGATTTCCTTTAATTGTTGATTTATCGGAACCTCCTAAATTATATGTAGTGGGATGCTGATAATATTTGAGTATTTGATTTAACGAGATTTATTGAAATATGCTTCCGGTGATTATTGAGGATTTACGGAATTTATATTGAGTTTTCTTTTTCGGAAGCATTTATTGATTTTTGAGTTATGAGAAGTATTGAGAAGTGGTTTTCGGAAAGTGATTAATTGAGGAAATATTGCGAGAATTAAGAATTTTCGAGTACGAATGATTTATCAAATATTAGAGCACGATGGAATTATCGAGATATTCTTAAGTTATGCTTTTGGTAAATTATTGATGATTTATTGAAGTAATATCGAGTTTATTTCCGGAAGCAATTATTTGAAAGAGGTTGATTCCAGTTTATTAAGGAAGTAAATAAGTTAACGCATGCATGCATTACCTGGTCGGCAATCCCCTCCAGAATATTTCGGTTGGCAGTCCCCTCCGATGCGTCATCTAGTCGGCAGTTTCCTTCAGATGACATGAGGTAGTTAGTCGGCAGTCCCCTCTAACCATCACTTCCTCGTCCGGTCGGCAGTCCCTTCCAATGCGTCACTGGTCGGCAGCCCCTCCAGGTGGCATGAGATGACTAATCGGTAGTCCTCTTTAGTTATCGTCTATTTTGAGATATGATTTGAGATATGAGTAGTTTAATGAGATGTTTGAAATATCATTGTATATTTGAGGGATTGGAGATTTTAAAGAAATTTTGAGATGTTCTACTTTACGTGATTGAGATTCCAGTAAAAATGATGATTAAGAGTATTTTCAAGATTTCTACTACATACTTGGTTTTTAAGAGGATAATTTGGGAAAACACTAAATCTTATAATTATTTTCCTTCGAGATTGGTTATTTTTCGTCCACTCACTAATGGTTTTTAAATGTTTTTCCCCTAGGCTCTTCAGTTTCAAATGCCCAGTTTGCAGACCAGATTAGCGTAAGGTCAAGCGTACATGGAGTTGAGGCATAGTCAACAGCATGCCTTTCGCATTTGCCTTTGAATTAGGTTTTTCTTGTTTACCTTTCTATAGAATTACTCTGATTACTTGTGGGATTAATGTTATTCAAGTTACGTTTTGTGTTATGTGAATTGAACGATGTTGTGATTTAGGGAGCAGAGTAGCTCCAGGAGAATAAGGATGAGTGATTTAGAAGTGTAAATTTCATTTCTACAGGTTTTGAGTAGTCTATTTTAGGAGAAGTTCTGCTAAATTTTTGAAAGAATTTCTTCTCAAGTGGACCCCGCAGGGCCACTTCAGATTTCAGGGTGAAATCCGGGACGGATCCTATCACTACATTATATACTTCTCATTTATAATAAACAAATAAGCTAATAGTGATTGAACAATATCTTCTCAAAAAACTTATTAGGACTAAATTCTGTTTACTACCCTATACTTTCAAGGGTTCATCAGTTTAGTCCATACACTTCTAAATTAATCAGAAAAGTCTTTGCGCTCTCAAATTTCATCAAATCAATCCAATCCGTCACCACTTTTTCAATTTTTGAGGAAAATTTTTAAACTATCCATCTGCATTCACAACATTGACGCATTGACAGACTGCCTAGTGATGGGTAGTTTGGAAATTTTCCCTGTGAGAAGGTTCCACGTCAGCATTTTAACAGCGAAAATTGATGGAATAGTGACAGATTGGATCGATTTGATGAAATTAGAGAGTGCAAGAACTTTTCTGATTGAATTAGAAGTACATGGACTGAACTGATAACCCTTGAAAGTAAAGGATAATAAACAGAATTTAATCCAACTTATAAACACTATTCTGCCCCAGACCTAACAAAGTAGACTTGCTCCTAGGGACTCTGCCTCAGAGACTCAAGAAGTACACTTGGCTCTATCGACTTTGGTCCAGGACGTGAAACCAAAGTTAATTGCCAAAAAAGGTGTCACTGTAGAAGACTGAGAATTCCGCCCCATGTTTCAGTGAACCCTCCCATGGCTAGTTCAAGCTTGACATCCGTTGTTTCCCTTCACACCTCCCACGCAACCCCCCTCCTCTTTGTGACTTGCCCAGTCACAAACTCCACGTTTTAGACACCCACAACCTCACAGCCACAGGCCACGTGTACCCCGCTCCGTCCCTCTGCCTGTCAGTGTAGAATTTAAGCTCCCGAGGGCTCACCCTCCAATCAGATTCTCTCTCATCCTTTGCATGCAATGAGAGCCACCGTGACGACACGTCGAACAGGGCCGCACACGACCGACCTGAGAATAGGGGGCACTTACGTAAATTCGGAGTAAAAAACAAAAACGGCCAAACCAATCGTGATAGGTGTATCCACGCATGGCAGCCTTACTCACACGCGTTGTAATAAGAGGCCCTTCAGAACAGTGAGACGCATGCAAGGCCAGGCGTTTGAGTGGGTGTGGCTCTTGGGTGTGAAGGACTAAGCCCTGGACTGTAAACAGTAAAAAAAGGAGGGCCCACTAGTACATTGACTACAGAGTTAAAATCCCACATGGAGTTATTGCTAGTCCCACAAACACGTACCCACGCGACAAGTCCAAGTGGCACTCTCTCCTTCCTCTAGGCTTCATGGTGCCCTTCTCCGATTGGCCAACCCCCTCCCTTAAAAGAACAGTTTCATTCCTCTCACCAAAACACTTACCAACCTCCCTATTCCTCCCATCCTCACAGCTCTGCCTTCTACATCTCTCTAAAGCTCTGCCATTGCAAAACTTGATAAAAGCTTTGCCATTGCAAAACTTGATAAAAGCTTTGTGTGGTGGGCTTAGTGACTCTAGGAGAAAGTCGAAAACTTCGCAACCATGATCAAGACTCTGAATCCTTACAACTCCACCAACACAGCAAAAACGGCTGAGATTATGTCCAGGTACAGGCCCATAGCACCAAGGCCTGAGACCGGTGCAACCACCCCTACAGGTGAGAGCCCTGCCCTGTCCCAGAAGATCAGGGACTCCCCTTACCTTCGAAGCCTCTGGCCTCAATTGCAGGCAAGACCAACAAGAACCAGGAAGAGAGGTCGAGCTGCAATTTCGCCACCAACCCTCAAAAGGCAAAGAACAAACCATGTATTTGGGCTCTCTCCTCCTTGCCATGTAACATCACCTGCAAAAAATTTAACCTTGGATGGTTTTCCTCATCCTCTTTCACAGCTTCCATTACCAAACCAGCTTGGATCAGCCAACACCAGCCTTGAAAACACCAGTCTGGTGACTCTGCCTCTTCTATCATACCCTTCTTCAGTTCCCATTGTCCCAAACCAAGCTGTGGTGACCAATCAAGCAGTGGTGCCAGCTGAACTCAACTTAATGAAACCTTCTGGAGGAGAAGAACAGCTCATAGATTTGAACTCTGTAGCTGAAATTCCAGAGGAGAAAGACCTGCTGAAGCAACTACAAGGAACCCCATCCCCTACTCCTACCCCTACCCCTACCCCCACCCCCACCACCCCAAGTGTCATAGCACCTCAGCCAGTTCGACCTGTGGGCTCGAGCATAAGCGTTGGCTGCATCAGCACAGATCCAAGCTTAGCCCCAGCTGTGCAAGCTCCTAAGAAGCCAGAGGATGTGGAGGAAGAGGTGGAGTCCGAGGCACTGCCAGCCATCATTTCGGATTCACACAACAAGGTGAGGATGGCAAATGCTGCTTACAAGGAGATGGTGGGTCAGCCAGAGTGTTCCTGGCTCGATTCAATGGTGGCCAGCTCGTGCAAAAGGATCAGTGGGGAGGTGACACTTCAGCTTTCTGATACAAGGGTGCCAACTCTATCAAATGGGTTTTCATGCTGGGTGAGGATCGAGTGGGGCAATGAGATGGACAAGCATGCTATCAATGCTTTCTGTGATGTGATCAAACTGGCCTGCGAGTCCAAGGACTACCTCTTCACTTGGAGGTTCCACACCCACAGCAGAGAGGCTTCTCAGTCCAGTTCTAATGAAATTGCTACTTGTAATTGAATGTAGTGTAGGCTGTGTAACTTGGTAGAAGATGCACATTATATATCTACTATATATTAGTCAAATGTTAAGAGGAAATATATATATAGTAATCAGGCTTTTGATGTAAAATCTAGGGGGGGGGTTTGGATGTGTATTATTGCACTTCTTGGTAGAAACTTGTTCATTACATATTATTTTCAAATAAGCATATCCAACAACACAAGAAAGAAACAATTCAGTCAAGGAAAACTAGATTGAAAAAGAAATTAATCTCAGGCACTCACACGCCTCGGAGCTTTGGGATCTCTAAAGTACACAATTCACTCCTCCTCACTCTTTGGTAGCCCTTTCCACTTGAAGTTGTCTGCATAACTCTTGACCTACACATGGTCAGAAGATATGAAGTCAATACAGAACCAGCTTGTGAAACAAATCATAAATCATAAATCGCGAACATAAGGTTTTAAGAGGAAATCCACATTTTCATCTTCAAATGAACAAGTTGTGAACAAGAAAAATTTCATACCCTTAGAAGTGGTGTGTGACGCTTCCTGACCTGCACATCGGTTAAAATCGAATCCTTAGCAATGTATTCCACAGTAACTATTCAAACCCCAAGAAAGATTTTAGATTGATGTAAAAGTCTGTTATACATCATCTCACAACAAAACTGGAACCAACTTAGGATACAAAATTCGGGTTAAGTCTATAGCCACAAAAAAAGTTTAGAACTCGAGTAGGCACGCACCATATAATCCCAACCATGTTTCTCAGCAAATTCCCTTGCAGCTTCTTCACTTTCGAAAGTCAGTCCTGCCTCACCCACATTAGCATAGGGATCGCCTGTGGATGTCCAACCCATCAATGGATTTTCCCACCTATCAAAATGTCAACAAGAAACAGTACTAATTAGCATGCTTTTTAACAGTAACGAAATTGCAGATTAGCAAATGCAGCTTACGAAATTTCAAGCAAATTTCATACTCCTATTACAAAAGGTACTCGAACACTAACAGAGCAGAACTAATTGTATTGTAGCAAATGACTAATTGAGGATAGAACCATTTGAGGCTAGTGCCCATGACCTACAACACAATTGATGAAGTAAAATCTACCAAAGAACCTGATCCATCATCGGAATTTTCCTGCAAAAGATGTGTAAGAACAAAAAGCACACGTACTTCTGCGTAGAAAGGAAATTAATTTTCCATTTCCCAACTTTCCCAGAACCTTGCTGTGATGCTGTTCGAGCAGGAGAATAAATTACGACCTGGGCATGCCCAAATTCATATACTTAAAATTAAATTACTCTACAAACGAAAAAGAATAAGAAAAAAAAAATTTATATATATATATATATATATTCTTCACCTACAACAACCTATTCATATCCCTCAAGAAAATAAACAAGCGATTGAAGAATCAAAAGAGCGTACCCTCCTTTTGAGATGCTGTTCGGGAATTCCAGAGATGATTCCGACGTCGGGGATCCTGGTCTCCACCAGGGCCTGAGATTCCGACGAGAACCATCTGGTCCGGGAGAGAATAGGTGATCGGGCTTTGGTGAATCCGTGTCGTAGAGAGCTTGCCATTTTTGCTCAGGGCAGGGACGCAGAGTTTCTCAGACAACCACAACAATTTTTGTGAAACGACTCCTTAATCCTAATCGTGCTTCATATTTCAAAATAAATAAATAAATCGTGCTTCACTACGACACTCGTTACGCACCAGAAGGTTCGGAGAGGAATTTGCGCCATAATGGTGACACGTACACCCTGATAAAAAAATAAAATAAAATAAAATAAAAACATAAATGACGCCAGTCCGGTTGGTCCCGTATTGGTTAAATTTTCCGTAGTTTCTAATTTAAAAGAATTTATATACGATTTTGTAAAATTTTTGTATTCTACACATATTATTAAATAAAAATTAATATAGTAATATTTTATTATAATTAATTAATAATATTTTGTTGAACTTTTCTATGAATTACTAGATGAAATTGTCCGAATAATATGGATACATATTTTGTTGTTATATTCTATACATCTCGTATATTATTAACTATTGTATTGATCTTGCTAACGTCTTAGTTTAATGATGTAGTTTTGGTAGGCATTTAAGTACCTGTAGGGTGGAGTCGATGTCATCAGTTTGGTTTTCTAACACTAAACGCTAACTCATGTATGAAAGCATTTTTAAATTTATTAAATCAAGTTGGTCAAATATTTCAGAATTGACATGGTCTAAATCATCTAACTAACGTTTTAAATTTATACAATAGGATTTTAATAGAAAGAAAAGTACTTAGCAATTGAACATTTAATTAACGTCTTAAGTGAGTTAATTCAATACGATAGAGTTTCAATAAAAAGAAAAGTACTTGGCAATTGAACATGTAAAAGTAACTATAATTAATTTTAAAAATAATGATTTAGTTTAGATTTTTCTCGTTTATCATATGTACTGAGCAAGAATTGATGATAAAAATATTGTTCAGTTTAGTTTTTAACACTAACTAACCGATTTAATTCAGTTTTAGTTGCTTTTGATGGTTTCCTATAATTATCGTTAGGTTTTTGGTTTTCGGTTTTTAGTTTTCAAAACACACCTAAACCAAATAATAGTGTCTTTTTTATAATAGAGAAATATATTATCAGATAAAACAAATGTTAGTACAAGTGTACAACGACGTGAAATCAAATTAATCTTTTCGAAGTAGAACTAAAGCCCAAATGGCATATGTTCTAGACCAAGCCTGAGTTGGGCATTGACTAACAAGAACGATGCACCGGGCTTTTTTGTTCACTTCAGTACCTACTTCTGCAAGTCATTTTCGTCGTCGGACTGATTCATGCGGTTGAAGATGAAACCGGCTGCACACCTCACTACTTTCCAAACTGCCTATTTGTTCCCTTTCATCGCACGTTCGCCATTTGTTCTTAGTTTACATCGAGCTCCTGTGCCCCCCATTTTACTTCATTGTCATTTTGTGCCCCCAACACTTCGTGCCTGTCACTAACTTTGTATCATATATAGCTAATCAATTGAACAGAGACCGCCCTGAAGTTTAACCAGAAATGGCGACCAAGGAAGAAGATTCAAGGCTCTCTGACATTCAGCTAGCCTGCACAGACTTGAGAACCCTACTCAAAGCCTCTGCCTTGATGGAACAGAATCTGAAAAGGATGGACTACAAGTTTAACCTCATTGACGAAACTCTAACCTCAGCCTCAAGAAGAGTAGCTCCATTACAGTCCATGTCCATGGCCTCCAGGGCCCTGGAAACCAGAATCAACCGAGCTGTCACGCCGGCCCTTGCACTCCTCGACAACTTCAAGCGATCAGAGTCTATACAGGACAAGCTTCTCGACTTGTCATCGAAGTTGTCAAACGAGAAGAACATGAACAAGAGGCTCAAGAAGCTCATCAAGTACGTGGACTGTGTGGATCAGCTCAAGGCGGCGATAAGCTCCATATGCGAGGAGGGCGAGCCGGTGATCCAGAGGCTTCAGGAGGTGGTGGAGTTTCTGAGCCGGACGAAGGCGACTGATCAGTACAGGACCCATCGGTTGAGGGAGACTCTTATCACTCTGAAAGCCTTGTATGAGACAGAGGTGGATGCTATGAGATTTGAAGGGCTGCTTGACGAGGCTTTGCTGAATTTGCAGGATGAGTATGAGAGTATATTGCAGCAAATAAAGCATCAAAATATAGTGGATCAATCACAGGCTGTAGATAAGGATAATGAAGGTGATGATCAGATGGTGATCATGGGTTCTAATTTGGGCACTGAGTTGGAGATTGAACTTCTAGGGCGGATCTCACAAACCCTAGCTGCCGAAGATTGTTTGGATATATGCATCGATATTTATGTTAAGGTAACATTTACTAATTTCTTTAGCACAATATTTATTGATCACCTTGCTCACCATTTCTTACTAAATGCTAATTAAGAGTTTCTTTTATAAAAGTTTAAGTCACATCTTCCCATTAACCGAGGAGAGAATATTCTTACGAGTAACGTGTGTATACAACAAGTCTCTCACAATAAGTGATGATGTAACTTGCGCGACTAGATACTGTGAGCGGGATGTTGTATACTCACGTTGCTTCTTGACATCAATGAAAGATGCCTCTTTCTAAATAAATACATCGAATACGGTTTAATGAATGTTATTAGATAGTTGATGAATGTAAGATCATATCATTATAAATTGCTAAGCTACGCATTGCTCAAATAGCTGCATTCCCTCAATTAACCGTTGAATGGTTATGGTTGTTGATCACCAGGTGAGATACAGAAGAGTCGCAAAAGCACTAATGCGGCTAAACCCAGAGTACTTAAGAACACATAGTCCAGAAGAAATTGACGAAATGGCTTGGGAGAATTTAGAGACGGCCATAACCCTTTGGATCCAGCACTTCGAACTCGCAGTGAAAGCAGTGCTGGTCTCAGAGAAGAATTTCTGCGAACAAGTACTGGGAGGCATAATGGACGGGCTGGTCTGGCCAGAATGCTTTGTAAAAATCGCAGACAAAATCATGGCGGTGTTCTTCAGATTCGGCGAAGGCGTAGCCCGGAGCAGCAAAGAGCCACAAAAACTTTTCAAGTTGCTAGACATGTTCGAGTCCTTGGAGAAACTCAAGCCTGCATTCTCTCAAGTCTTCGATGGTGAAGCAGGGACTGACATTTGCGTTCGATTCAGAGAACTCGAGAAGCTTCTGATTCACGCTTCCAGTAAAGTTTTCTGGGAGTTTGGCCTTAAAATTGAAGGAAACTCAGATGGGGTACCTCCCCCGCAAGATGGGTCAGTCCCCAAAATTGTAAGGTACGCTGTGAATTACATGAAGTACTTGGCAACAGAGACTTACTCTGTTCCCATGGCCAGAGTCCTCAGAACAGAGCAGATTTGGAAAGCTGGGATTCTGTCCAGACCCGAATCCGACGAGAACCTTCTCAGAGACGCCGTTTTCCACATCATGGAAGCTCTGCAGAGGAATGTAGAAGCGAAGCGTTCGGGTTATCGGGTCGACAAGTCGGCCTTGCCTCATGTATTTGCCATGAACACTTACTGGTACATTTACATGAGGACCAAAAACACAGAGCTAGGGAAGCTCGTGGGAGACCAATACATGAAGAAAAATTACAAAGTAATAGCAGAGGAATCGGCTTACATGTATCAGAAGATAGTGTGGGTTCCTCTGGTTAGGGTTTTGGAGAAAGATGATGATTTGGAGCTGGAGAGCAAGGAAGCAGTGGTGGGAATGGTTAGGGCGAAAATGGAGGCGTTTATTAAGGGCTTGGACGATGTATCAAAGAGGCACAAAGGGTGCTATAGTATTCCTGACGAAGATTTGAAGGAGCAGATTAGATTGGCGACGGTGAAGCTTGTGGTTCCGGCGTACAGCGAGTTCTTGGACTCGTTCTCGGTTTTGTTGCAGGGGAAGTCGTCGTATTTGAGCCCTGAGTCAGTTCAGCAGTTGCTGTGTCAGATATTTGATGGTGGGGAGGTGAAGCTTAAGAGGCGTGGGTCTAGGGATCGGACGGCAGGAGGGAGCTCGGCGTTGGACGGTGGGGTTAAGGACTTTCGACGGACTAGGTCAAATACCAGTGAAAAGTGAGTGTGATCATAATTCCAGGTCTAATTCAAGAGTTGTGATTATTATTTCTATGTGTCTTGCCGAATGGTAACTTCCTTTGTATATTAATCGGAAACATATTTGTGTCGGTTCAACACTTCAACTAAATATCAATCGAAAAACGAAGGAGGCTCCTATCAAATATTGTGTTCTCAAAATCTCGTCAGATTAATTTCTTCTGTTATATGTCACATTAACTGCTAGAATTTCAATATACAATTCTATTTCATTTGTTGTATCAAACCTTCATCTACTCTCGCGGATGATCGACCTTTCGTATTGAGTATTGTACGCTTGTGTCATTAATGTCATTTAAGTTTCCCCCTCCTGTTCTAGGATTTTACCTCAAACTTCATGAACTACCACGCATCCGTCCTATTTAAATGAATTATCAAGAATTATTATATTTCTTTATATTATGTAAAACGAAATTAACATGTTAAATGTAAGAAAATCGTTCGTAATTTAAAATAAAATACAATTTTTAAAACTTTTTAAATTTCAAAAACAGAAATCATTCCGACCTTCTGTTCACGCCACAGCCCTGCACCCCTCCACCATAGTTTGTTTAGATGGAAAAATATGTGTCAAATATAATAACCATATATATTGTTTGGCCGGTAAAATTACCATATACATAATTTTCTGCCGTAGAATTTACCTTACGTTAAGGCAAAGAAAAATGAGTTACCATAAGTCACATACTTGTTCAATTACACTTCTACCCCAACTGAATCTCTACATTTACTGGTTTCACCTCCTATGCTCACCGCATCGAAGAATCATTCGTTCTTCTCCAGGAATCTACCAACCTCAATCCAACACCTCAACTGTTCCTTACACAACTCTTCCGCCTCTCAAATCTCCCACCAGTTTTTAATTCCGCAAATTCGCCCTGAAAATCAACCCAAATTTGCAATCATGGAAGACCCAAAACTCAACATTGAGGAATTGAACGGCTCAATGTCCTTCTCCGATTTCCCCGAGGACGTCCAGCTCTGCATCCTCTCCTTCCTGACCCCACCGGAGATCTCCAGCTTCGCCTGCACCTCGAAACGGTTCGTTTCGCTCTGCAAGAACGACGCCAAGCTCTGGTTCTCCATGTGCGACCGCCGCTGGGGCGCCAAGACCCAGATCAAGAAATGGGGTAGCGGCAAAATCACATACCGGAACCTCTACCAGACTCTGAGCCGGTGGGAGAATCTGATCGGATTCTGGCGCCAAGGCGGTCAGGCGACTTCTCCGCCGTTGATTTTCTTCGAGTGGGGCCCTTCGTTCCTCACCGGGTCACGTGTATCTCCGGCCAAGGACGGCAGCTACGGCGTGGTCAAGGCGCCGTTCTTGTGGATGAGCCTCTCGCCGGAGGGCCAGGGGGTTAACTTTCTCGACCCTGACGGGCGGGCCGAGATTACAGCGGCGGAGTTAAACTCCGGCCGGCCGAATTTCTTGGATAAGGATTTGGTGCCGGTGAATTTGAGCTTGATGGGGAAGACTCATTTTGTCGTGGAGGAAGATATGAGCTTTGCCGCTAACAGAAATGGAGGTCGGCCAAGTTCGAGTGCAGTGAGTATCATTGAAGGTGGGATTGGTGAGGATTTGATGGGATACGAGAGTGGGTCCCCCGGGACGTCGCCGAACTCGCCGGACCGGATGATGTCGGAGATTTATCAGTACTTTGCGAACCGGACGAGCCCCGGGTCCGGTGGAGATAGAGCGTCGAGGAGACAGAGGAGGAGAGAGAAGGAGAAGCAGTTGAGGAGGAAGTTGGAGTCTCAGCATTTTGTTAAGATTGTTGATTGCTCGCCGACGCCGGCTCGGCCTTTGCAGGGCCTCTGGAAGGTTCCTTTTTCTCTCTTAGACTTGAATGTTTTGAGCTGAAATTGGAATATGAGTGTAATGTATATCAGTTCCTGCTTTAAGATTGGTATTCTGCCTAGTTAGAGATAAAAAGAAGTTAACTTTTTGCTCCTCATTTTGCCTATTGTGAAATGGTTGCCTAGACAAACTGTAGTTGTGGTGGTTAGCTACAGTTTTCTTAGTCTGTAATATACCAGCATCTGAATAGTCATCAGCGCTGTTTCAATCCCTATGACAGTTGTGACTGGAAGTCTGTCTATATGAATCAGTTTTGTTTTTTTGTTTTTTTTTTTAGTGCTCGGAGTTTTACATTCGATGCTTATCCTTAACAGATTTGTTTTAGTATGATTCGGAAATTAGTTAAAGTCTCTGTGTTGGGAAAGTTTGGTCAAAGGAACATAATCAGCCAGCTCAAGAGTTAACTAGTTGATTTTGCTATTTTCACTCCTGCTTCTCGTGGTGTGTTATTATTAGCTGGTGAAATTAAAAGCGATTTGAAGTGTAGCTCAATTGAATTTTTTTTTTTTTGGTTATCATGGAAGTCTGTCTACATGAAGCAGTTATCTTTTTAGTGCTTGAAATATTATAGTTGATGGTTATCCTTCTTTGAATTGGTTTAGTAGAATTCTCAAACTAATGGGCACTGTTGGATCAATCACTTTTAGGAACATAATCAACCTACTTTGAGATAGCAGCTCTAGGGTTAACTGATTGATTTTGCTGTATTCTCGCTTCCTTCTCTTGATTTCTTATTACCCGATGGTGGATTCAAAAGAGATATCAAGTGTGACTCAATTGAATCCCGGTCAATTTTCTCTGTTTGCAGGGAATTTATGATGATATGAACTTGGGATTTTACCTTGTTGCATATGATGACATTGGGGGCATTTCCTGCCAAAAGGTTTGCGACTCATCTGGTCACATTTGCAGTTTGACTCGGGTTATCAGTAAGCACCCAGTCTTTTGGACAACAGATCCTACTTTTTCCGAGTCTCCATTTCTCCCAGAGGAAGAAAGTTTATATAATAGTCGCATACATCTTCGACCAAATGCTGTAGCAGATCACATTCACCAGCTCACAGGAATTGAAGTGGTCTCTCGCATTCTTTGCATTAACTTAAGTCATGATCTGGCCATTCCATACATGGTAAGAGCTACCACAAACCCAGTGCATGCACAGGGAAGGGTTTGGCAGTACGGGGATGGAACATTCGGATTTGGTTTTCTTCAAGACAGTTTTATCAGGGACTTGAAGCACGTTGCCAAGAATGGTTGTCTTCTTGATATTATGTAGCCTTTTTGTGGTAGTGTTATTGATGTACGCTACTTTGTGAAAATTGTTAATTTTTTCTGTACAGACACCAACTTTAGCTGGGTGCCACTCTGCTCTGTGGCACTGTACAATATTTATCGACACACAGTAATAAGAATGCTGGCATCACTTAATCAGTGATCTGTTCGATTACCTCGTGGTTCACAAGTGAATTTCTATTCTAAGTTAATTGCTTTTGAAATGTGGCTAGCTTTTGATTCGGTTTGGTTCTTCAGTTTTCTGTTCTTCCCATGAAATTCTGCATAGCTCGCTGCTGCCCTTACAGGTCCAGCCTTGGGGAACAAGTGCAAAATGACCAAGTTTATTGCTTTATAAAATAAAATTGGCCAGGCTAGCTTTCACCATGGTTAATTAAGCACTTGGATTGCTATATGAACTGCTCCTTCAGTGGCAGGAGTTCTCAACATATATTGAAAACCAGTAAGAACGAAATAGAGAGTACAAATAAGCCTCATTTGGCATCTCATCTGAGGAAATGCATACACAACCTCACAGCAAAACCTGAAAACCACAAATGAACCCGTACGCTAGAATTCTATATAGGATTCCACCAATTTAGATTGCAAGGAAATGGTAAAGTATGAGGGAAAACAGCATCGATGATAGAGGGCATAGGATAAAGGATTACTATTGTGTATCATCCATACATTCTTTGTTTCGGATCATATTTCAGCAGCAACTTCTGTGGCACCGACTACTTTCTCATCATGGTCACCACCACCCTCAAGCTGGCTCAAGTTTCCTTTCTCCTTGATTAGTTGGGTGTGGTGGTGCTTGCAGTATAGGCGGCCCTCATGCGCAATGTAGTTCGATGGGCTGATTGTACACCCTCCATGTGTACATTTGAAGCACATCTTGTGGTAGGGAGTTCCATTCACCGAAACCTTTTAATCAATCAAATTTCAAAAGCGTTAAACTAGCTTGCTTTTTCTGCAAGTGAGTAAACTGTATGATGTGATATTAATTAGTTACGGCTAGAAGTTGGTGTTACCTTTTCTGTTGGATAAACAGTTTTCTTGCAGCCAAAGCATTTATCTCTGGTTCCACCAAACATGCTTGAAGCTTTAGCCACTGCAGGTTTCTGTTAAAACAGGTCAATGTCAAGATCGATGCTGAATAGATATTACGAAGTTGTGTATAATGCATAGGCTATCATCATTGACTTCTGGGGAACACATACCTCATTATCAACAGGTCTCTCAGGTTTTACAATTTTTGGTGTGCCTGAAAAGGAAAATAAAATAGGAAATTGATCCAAGTAAGCCACTAAGAGAGAAAGTAATGTTGGTTACTTTGGCGAATGCTATCAGGTTTTACCTTCAAAGCTTTTGTCAAGACTGCCAGTTCTTTTGAAGAGTTGATCAAAGTGTGGCCTGCAGTAAAGTACTCCCTCAAATGAATTGTAGTTGCTGAGCTGCAAATTTGAGGAAATTCCGTAAGAAAACCACAAGTATACACTGTGCAAGTTGGAATTATTGGCTGTTTGTTTTAATATACATTTTAATATATATATATACACACACACACACACATATATATATATAACCTTGCTCAGGTGCGGATATCCGCACCTAAGAAAAAAGAAACGGATTTCCAGTTTTGACCGACTTTTCGATCATATTTTCACATCTTAACCGTTCAGTTTTTAGGTTCTAATGTATAGATCACCTCTGCAAAATTCCATCCAAATTGGTGATCATTAAGGCATCCAAAACTGTAATTTACACGAACGAACCGAATATGTCGAACCGGAACCGTTCGTGTACATTGTTGTAAATTACATTTTTGGATGGCTTAACGATCACCAATTTGGCTGAAATTTTGCAGAGGTGATCTATACATTAGGACCTAAATACTGAACGGTTAAGATGTGAAAATATGATCGAAAAGTGAATCAAAACCTAAAATCCGTACATAAGAAAAACTGCGGATGTCCGCAGTGGAGAAGCGCTGTATATATATCCCTTTATCAAATTCTCGGGTCTGATCGATCTATGATTCTGTAATATCAAGATGCGGTTGAATTTTCTAGATATTCAATGTTCAAGAAAATGTATACAGGATAAGCAACATATAACAGTGTTTACTCTAAACGAGAAAGAAGTAACTTAATCGTACAAATGGAAATTTGAAGGAATAGTTTTACTGAACCAAAATATATTATTGTGATTAGCACTCTATGGCCTACTACAAGCTATGAGATCCACTTTGATCTCAAAATCACTCTGATCACTCACGAAAAACACAAGAAAACAATGTTGCTAATTCAAGTGAGTGATTGTGAAAATTAGTGTTGACACTCTAATTAATTGAATATAAATACTATAAATACCTTGAGGGTTCCTTTGCAGTGGTGGCATCTAAAGCAGGCTTTGTGATAGATTCTGTTATCAGCTGTGAGCTTATCAACCAGATACACAGTTTTGTCACAAGCCATGCATTTCTGGGTTGTTCCTGCAAATGCCATGTCTTCTTCTTCTTCTTCTTGTTTTTCTTATTGACTACTACTCTTTCTGAGCTGAGGAGAGATTGATGAGGAAAATGAACGATAGAGAGTAGAGAATATGGGGGTTGCAGAGACGAAAAAGCAAGAAATGTGTAGACAGATTAAAGTTGGGTGCTGTTAAACAATCATGGTGTCCCAATTTTTAAGCACCCACCTACCACTGTCTGTTAGATTTTTTTTTTTTTTTGGCAGCTTCATCATTTGTCCACGAGCTCATTTTTAGTACATCTATGAAATTAATGTGACAGATTGATCAAACAAGTATGAGTACATATAAACCATTTTTCATTTCATAAATCAAGTAACGGATTAGATTAGGCAAAGTTGGTTTTTGAAGATAGTTATTGTCTCAACCTCAATTCCGATAGATCAAAAGTTTTTTCCCACCTCTGAGAATTCCCCGCCCATCCTCTAAATACATATAAACCATACATTTGGCTTCATTATGCATTATGAGATGTTAGCTGGAAAATTAACACCACGTGGGATTGTGCCCCAAACTTGATGACTTCATCATGAAATTAATAGCTGGCCAACATATATATACATGTCCCATTCAATAATTAGTTGATCAGTTGAGCTTTATTCAGAAAAAACATGACTATTTATAATTTCATTGCTTTGATTAAGTTCCATTTTAGTTAGCTGTGGGACACTAATTAGTGGGATGCATGTATGAGTAGCAATAATGGGTAACACATCTGATCTGAGACCTTTTAGAAAAATTTAGCTTAAAGGAATTGCATCAATCATTCTTTTTTCCTTTAGTTTGATGCTGCATGTCCTTCAAATGCCAGCATTTCATCTACCTGGCTTTACATTCTTCTACTCTACAAGATGAAAGATATCCTTCCTCCAGGATTCCATTATGGGGGGTGCACAGGTAATAAAGTAAAAGCCATATTGTAAAAGGTCATTTTACAATTCTTTCATCATATCTTTCATACTAAAAGTACATTATTGTTATAATTTTTAGTATAATAATTTTAAACTCAAAATGCTTAAGCTTCAACGTAATATTGCATTATTTTGAATATAAGTCACAAAGTATATATATTTTATGAAGTACATTTAAAACATATTCCAATAATATATCAAATGCATGTCAATAAATAAATTGATTTTGAGGCGGATGCAATTAGCGGATTATTTTTTGGATGCGAGAATGTGGTCTCTTGCGCCAATTCTTCGACCACGCTCCATGATCATGACATGCCAGCCGATTCCATGGGTGATGGATAATTGTACTGTCCCACATTGACTTCTGCTTCCATAATTCTTACATGAGAATGAAATGACTAGCTTATATAAAATATAGTGCAGCACAGTTAACAAGTCGGGCATTTGGTCTAGTGGTATGATTCTCGCTTTGGGTGCGAGAGGTCCCGAGTTCGATTCTCGGAATGCCCCTTTTAATCTATCTGGCTTTATTACTCCTGTTACAATTTTTTTTTTTTTTTTTTTTGGGTCTTCGTCATTGGCTGCAATATAATTAATGATAATGCAAGTTCGACTCTATGAGTCTTCTTTGCTTTGTATCGTCTCTCTTTCCTGTTCTATATATGAAAATTCAATTGAACTCCATCTTCATCAATGGTTGTAGTATAATGATAATGCAAGTTCAATTATATGAGAATAACTAGGGTTTGTACGTGAGAGTAATAAGTAATTTTAACATATTTTTTCTGAGATAGGGAGTTAAATTTCGGCCAAGTTTTAAGTGTACATGCATATCATGATATATTGACACTTCAAAACATTCTAAAACTGCCAAGAAACTACTCGGCATATACCAAAATCTATATTTTCATCTTTCACTTATTAATAATTGTAATTTTCCATGTCTTCTTCGTCTTCAGGGTATCCATCAGAGTCTAATCCATCATCAAGGTCTTCATAATCATCATCGTCTTCATCATCAAATTGAGCTTCAAGTCCAAGGTATCGGTCTTCATCATCTGACGAGTCATCTCTCTCAATAGCCTCCCCTGTAAACCATGAAACCGCATGGGGGATAATCTGATCTCGAATAATTGACCTACGCAAAAATAATGTCACTAAAGTACTGAAAGTTTACAAGCATCCAACAATCAATAGCCGCACTGAGAAAGAAAAAATAGAAAAATCTCTTTCTTAACATGATAATGAGCTCACCCGATATTACAATCACGATTCACCTGATTTGTCCGCTTATAGGTCTGTTAAGAAAGAGAAGCAATAAGACCCAGAAAAAAGTCAAAAAACCAGGAGTTTAAGACCATGTAAATAACCAGCTTACATCATTTACTTCAAGTGCACTGAAAAAGGAGAAGAAACTATCACAATCTTCAGTTATAGTGATTGACTTCGCATTCTCCGATCGTGTCTCGTGTTTCTTCTTAACGGGTATCTGTGTCAAGCATCTTGCGGGATACCATTCAACCTCAGTCCTACAGAACAACAGGTGGCCGTCAAATTGTAGTCAATATATAGAGGAAGGAGCAAAAGCAGAGGAGTAGCAATAATGGGTAACACTTCTGATCTGAGAGACCTTTTAGAAAAATTGAGCTTAAAGGAATTGCATCAATCGTTCTTTTTTTCCTTCAAATGCCAGCATTTCATCTACCTGGCTTTGCATGCTTCTACTCTAAAAGTTGAAAGATATCTTTCCTCCAAGTCCAAGGTCACAGCTAATAAAGCAAAAATCATGTTCTAAAAGTTCATTCTACAATTTCTTCCTATTTTTCATACTTAAAAACTACATCGTTATAGATTTAATTTAATAATTTTTTACCAAAATACTTAATAATCAACTTAATATTATCGGTGAGCCCTGATGTGTTGGTTAGCTAATCTAACTAATACCATAGAGGATACGGGTTCAAATCTCACTGACATCAGGAGTGAAGAATTACACTAATAAAAAAAAAATATTACATCGTTTTAAACATTAAGCAAAATCAAGATATATTTTTTTTTAAGTATTTAAGGAATGTTTCAATGATATATATACATTCAAATTCAATTTGCATGTAGATAAGTCGATTTTGAAGGCGATATAATTTTTGGATATGGCAATGTGACATTGCCATCTTGCGTCAATTTTTCGACCATGATCATGACATGACAGCTCGATTCCATGGATGGTGGAGTGGATAATTGTACTGTCCCACATTGGACTTCTGCTTATATAAAAGGATGAATTACATAGTTTGACTTACACCATAAATAATTATTAACAGACAACGACACCATCTAGCAAGGTGAACATTTGGTCTTGTGCTTTGATCCTCGCTTTAGGTGCAATTCTCGGAATGCCCCTTTTATCTAAGTTTCGTGTTACATTTCTTTTAGTCTTCCACAGTTACATCTGTATTGTCTCTCTTTTCTTTTTCAATGAAATTTCAACTGAACTCTATCTTCATTGATGGTTGCAAAACGTGCACATCGTGTTATGGGTACTTCAAAACATTCTAAAACTGCCAACAAATAATTCGCCATGTACAAGGTCTTCCAAATCTATCAACTTTTCCCGTACTTTTTCATCTTTAACTAATAATAGTCTTCCGTGCCTTCTTCATAATCATAATCTAATCCATCATCGAGGTCTTCGTAATCATCCTCACCATCTTCAACATCATCAAATTAAGCTTCAAGTCCAAGGTATCGGTCTTCATCATCTGACGACTCATCTATCTCGATAGCCTCCCCCGTAAACCATGAAACTGCATGGGGGATATAATTGACCTGCACAAAAATAATGTCAGTAAAGTAATGGAAGTTTAAAAGCATCTAACAATCAATAGCCGAATTGAAAATGAAAAATTAAAAGATCATACTAGAGCCAGTTGACATGCATCGTCCTAAACTCCTAATAACAAGATAATGAGCTCACCCAATATAAAAATCATGTTCCACCTGATTTGAACGCTTATAGGCCTGTTAAGAACGAGAAGCAATAAAGACACTAGAAGAAAGTCGAATACTAAACAAAGAGTTTAAGACCATGTAAATAACCAGCTTACGTCATCTACTTCAAGTGCACTGAAAAAGGAGAAGAAACTGTCACAATCTTCAGTTGCAGTGATTGACTTCGCATACTCCGTTCCTGTCTCAGGTTTCTTCTTAATGGTTATCTGTGTCAAGCATCTTGTCGGATACCATTCAATCTCAGTCCTACAAAACACCATGTGCCCCTCAAATTATACTCGATATATCAAGCAACCATGTTAGTGCAGATGCTTTTGCAGAAGGTAGGAATCCAACTTACCCATTTATATCTTTCACAATGGATCTATCCTCATCACTAATGCAATATGTCTTGGTCAAGATAGAGTTTCTAAAGAAGGGATTGGCTTTAAAGCAGAAGTCAAGTTAGAACCCCTTGGAGTCATCTACGGGGGTACACTTGATGTCTTTAAGATATTGTAGAGCTTGTTCATCACGATAAGTAATCTAATTGGGAAGATACTAGAGAAAACAAAGAAGGATTTTATACACAAGTTATAACCACGTAAACATTATAAACGAGAAACAGTATGCACCAACACCCACCTCATCGTCTATATAGTCATTGTTTTGCAATGCATAGAGCCAGAAGTTAGGCACCCCTTTCTCTGCCAAAATACATAACAGGATAATAAATAGTGATGATAAAAATAACAAATTGTTAAAAGTGAATGAATATATAAAAGTATCAAAAGTGTACCATTGACAAATGCTTCCTCTTCAGAGTCGCTACTAACTCATCTGCTTCAGGATCGATACTCTCTCCATCTGCTTCATCATTTATGATATTGTATCGCTGTGAAGTGGGGTGACAATTAACTTTATCTTTAAAACAGAAAAAAGGTAGAGAGATGACGCAAAGATTGATACGTACATTGTATAAATTGTCTACATACCTGTGCATACAAAGTTTGACATGATTGAAGATATTTTGCTTGAATTGATGCTCTATCCTTGTCAAACTCTGCTTTCAATGAATCATATTTTTCCTTCAAATTGAGAAAGCATCAAGGTATTTCAAATGCAAACTTTTATAAAATGATCATGTAATAGTAACAGCGTGAATGATCAAGAAGTCGCAGTAAACACACCACAGGACTATAATATCGATCAAAAAATAAAACAAAGCTGTAAAGGTAGTTGCTATTAACAAAAAACATAACATACTAATTTGGAGCGCAGACATCCAAGCAGTGTTAAACACAACTCTCAATTGTAAATAATAATCATGGAAACATATCAAACTGAATAATGCAATGTCCAATATAGTAATACAAATTTCAGAGTAAGGAAGAATAGTATCTGGATCAATCTTAGACTTTCAACACACTCCCTGACATTTTTTGATACATTCTTCAGGAAATTGGAGTGCTTTGCAGATATTTGGGTATTCTCCTCCAGTCCAGCCTCCCCCATAAACCATGAAACGGCACGTGGGATGATATCTCGAATGGTCAACCTACACAAGAATAAAAACGTCGAGCAATAGCAAAGTTCAGAGAATCTGTCTATATCGAGACCTCAATCATACTCTAGCTAATAACAAAGTTCAAGCATTTGCCTGTGGGTAAAACCTAAGTTATGAGCTCACCCAAACAAACAATCCCTTTCCATCTCGTCTTTCAGATTTATGACCTGTTGAGAAAAATGAACTATAAGAAATTGTGTGTTCACAGTCAATGAGTCAAATAACGAAACAAATTTAAATATGATGACCATGTTACAAAAACCTCACCTCAACAGTATCTTTCATATCTTTCAGGTTCATTGGGATTTCAGGTGGACTGAAAAAGCCAAAGAAGCTTTTATTAGTCATTGGCTTAGCTTTCTTTGATCCCTTCCCAGATATCTTAGCGAGCTTCTGTGTCAAGCATTTTTCTGGATGCCATGCAATCTCTGTCCTACAGAGCACCAGGTGCCCCAAAAAATTAAAGTCAAGTAAATACAAACACCTGCCTTCCTTGTATCAAATGTATATAACAAGAAACTTACCCTATTGCAGATTCTAGAAAGAATTCATCTTCATCATTCATGTGATACGTCTTGGTCAAGAGTCAAGACAGGGTTTTCAAAGAAAGAGTTAGTGTTAAAATAGAATTCAAGTCTGAACCCTTTCTGTATCCTGGACCATTTGATGTCTGTAAGATGTTTGAGAGCTCCTTCATCTTGATCCATAATCTGATTCCAAGAGATAAGACAAAAACAATTCAGATTCAACTACAAACATTAAGGATAAGAAACATGAGCAAAAACTTTATGCACAAACAACAACCTGAGCATCTAACGTGGCACAGCCTTTTAAAGCATACAACCAGAAATTAGGCACCCCTTTCCCTGCAGAAACACATAATTAACAATTGTAAAAAAATCTTTACAAGATGTATAAATAACTTAAGGTCACTTATGTACCTTAAACAGCATTTTCTTCTTGATTTGTAGCATCAGTAGTAACTCCAGCATCTTTAACCACACCATTCACAATATCGTATCGCTGCAAAATTTATTAAAATAAAAATTTTGTACAGATGACATACAATAGGCTATCTATCAGCAAATGCCAAGGACCCAGAATGTAAACCAGCATGATCCATACCTGGAGGTATAGAGGTTCACAAGACTCCAGATGGCTGGCTTCAAGTTTTGCTCTCTCAACGTAAAACTCTGCCTTTTTGTCATCAAGGTCTCTCTGCAAGTTAAAAGAGCCGGCCATAGGGTGAGAAACAATTTTATCAAATAACCAATTATGTAATGTGGAGTGAATGAAACAAATCAACTACAACTACAACTGCAAGCTTTTGGGGTGGGCGACACCATACCTGGATGTTTCTAAGTTCATCAATGCGGTCTCTGATATCCTTTTCAAGAGTCTCGAGGACATAGGAGCGCCGACCGTAAAACTGATCATGGAGATTAAAAGTAAAATTTCGATCAAACAGTTCTCTTAGTTCAGTTAGTTGCTGAGAAAAGTGAAACTTGCATCTTTTAATGGTTACTACTGACCTTAAACGAGCTTGGATGATTCTCTGCGTTCCCTACTGTAGTCATAAGATCAAAACACTTATGAGATGACTAAATCAAATTTCATCATCAGAAACACATAAAAAGAGTGAGAGGGATTAATTACTATCAGAAGACCCACGGGACATGTTGACTTTATCCTTAACTGATGACTTATTACTGATCATAAGGGAAGGAAGATCAACACCCTAGACCCCGTTCTGTTGGCAGAAATGTCAAAATAGAAAAATGATTTATTTTCCTTTCCATACCGATATAGAATGGAATAGGTTTTGACATTTCCATGTAGGTGTTTGAAATAATATTGAAAATTAAATTCTAAAATTAATTTTTCATTCCTAGTATAGAGTTTAGTAAGTCATAAGAATGAAATATAAAATTATAATTTTCAATAATACACTTTTACTAATTAATGTATAAATATGACATCAACTTATAAGAAATATTGGTGGAGGAATATAAATTTTTTAAAGGGATAATTTATATAATTTTGCCTTTTATAGTGGGAAATGGAAATAGAATACCACTTCTGGCTAGGTAATTCTATTCAGGCTTTATGAAGGAGTCAATTTCTGGTCAAATCTCATTTTTTATTTCCTTTCCAAACTCCTATTTCAACCAAACGATACCTTTAAATGAAAAATGAAATTGATTCTCATTCAATACCATGATTTCCTGTCATCCAAACCAGGCCTAGAAGTGAAGGAAAGAACGGTAAAAGCCTAAAATGTGGAAAAACAAGCGTTTCAAAAAATCTTTTTGATCAACTCAAGAAGAAAAACATCATCTTCTTTCGAAAAATTTAGAGAAGTAAATCATCGAATTAATTTTAAAAAGATATTGATAGACCGGAATCAATGGAAAATTTATTCATGATTTCTCTCTTCACCAATTTATGAGTTTAAAAATTCTCTTGTTTTTCCACGTTTTAAAAGTCTAAAACGTGGAAAAACAAGCGTTTAAAAGACTCTTTTTGATAACTCAAGAAGAAAACATCATCTTCTTTCAAAACAAGAGAAGTAAATCATCGAATTAATTTTAAAAAGATATTGATAGACGGGAATCAATATGGAAGTACACTTTTGGAAAATTTATTCATGATTTCTCTCTTCACCAATTTATGAGTTTAAAAACTCTCTTTTATAATCGTGTTTTACACAACGTGATCTAATCAAGAACCCTAATATCTCTCCGCCATAATTTTAGCAAGCAAGGAAATGTAAAAATAGTAACCAAAAATCTCCTCACCATATATTTCATTTTAAGAACTCTCTAAAACTTCTATCTATTTGAGAAATCGCTGAAATTTTCTTGAGAAACTCCACCAGATTTGAGAGTAAGATCAGCGATGGAGTATCAAGGCCCAATCATGGTCCTAAAAACGCAGATTTTCCTTCCGGGAAAATTCAGACGCAGAATGAATTATTTTTGGGCATTCAAGAAACCTAAGAATGTATCTGTTCTTTGTACCTATCTTATATTGCTTTGCCTTTTTTTTTTTTTCTCACCAAAAATCATTATCATCTTTTTGGTTCCAGCCCGCCATATGAAAATTCGGAAGATGAAACGGAATATACTCCAGTAAGACTACTTACTCACTCATATTTGTTTTCCGTTTTTTAATTTTCTGTATGGTAAATTCACAAATTGGAATAATTTGTAGCCGTGCCTCCATCTATGCTGCGGATGTATATAATCAATGGATGGAATTTGTAGAAGACAAAGATAAACTGCGCGAGTTAAATCGTTGGAAGGGATATCGGACCAGATACAGGCGGGCATATTTACACCAAAAAAGCTCAGGAATGCGATTTATAGTCGTATGTTAGAGGTGAGATGACTCGTCATGAATTTGTATACATGACAAGTTTATTATTGTTCTTTCCCTGCTGCTGATTATTACTGGCTTTAAAATTATCATAATAAATTTTGCAGGAGGCAGCAGATGTACAGTTTGTAGCTGCAGATGAGGCGGCTGCAGCTCGGCAGTTTATAGAGGAGACGGTTGCAGCTGCACAGCGGGCAAAGCAGGCGGCTAAAGTGCACTGGCCACAAAGGAGGCCACTGCAGCTGCACAGCTCGCAAAGGAGGCGGCTGAAGCTGCACAGCTCACAAAGGAGGCGGCTGCATCTGCACAGCTCGCAAAGCGAACAGAGGAGACCGTTGCAGCTGCAAAGCTCGTAAGGATGGCAGCTGCAGCTGCACAGGTTGCAAAGAAGGCGGCTGCAGCTGCACAACTTGCAGAGGATGAGGCGACTCTGGAGGTAACTCCAGGTAAGGCAGTTTTAGAGGAGAAGCTCGGGAAGTTATTGTTATGAGAAGCAACTCCAAAGGAGGCAGTTGTAGTGGAGAAGGAGAAGCTTGGGACGCTGTAATCAGGAGGCTGCAAAGGAGAAGAATGACTAGTTGTGTTTTATTGTTCTTCCCTTGCTTCTATTCTTGGTATGACGTTTACTGTTTTTTGAGAGGTTTGTGTGGGTAGGTACTTACTGGTACGCAGATTTTGATGAGTGGCTAGTGAAGAAAGAAATAATGTTTACCATGGATGAAATAAATCACATATGAAAGACGTAGTAAATAGCTTTGAAGAGTTCTGGTTATCGGTCTGATGATGATGTTTATTATAGCTTGATATATGGGAGGATTTTAACTCAACAAGTTTGTCTTCAACTATAGATCAGATTTACGAATAAGTGAGAAGGTAATTTTGTATTTTCAGAATCCCCCTCTCCCAAGTTGAATTTTGTATTTACCGCCCTAAATGTAAAAACCTACTGGCCTCCTAAATTGGAACCTATACAACGACTCCAGTGCTCGTGCGTGCTAGAGCTTCGTGTTGTTTCTCCCCTTCTAAAACCAAGTATAACAATTGCTTTACTCGCAGAACTTTAAACAATTTCTTTGGTTTAATTCATCATCCTCTCTATAAGCAGGAAAGGTAACGGGGAGGCAGAAAAGGAAAGCGAATATACTGATTCTGCAAGTTGTAATCTGATTGTGTTCTCAGCTGTGTTTTGGAAAATAATACAGGGGCCAATCTTAGTATGTAGTTTACCAATTGAGCACCTTTGCCAATTTTATTCGTTGTGGCGTGCATAAAAGTTATTGTTATCAAATTAGATCCGGATGCATTGCCGATCGATTGCTAATTGCCAAAAAATCACTATTTTGCACCATCTCACTTTATGTCCAACACCATAACTTGTGAGATTAAATTAATCAGACTGGTATGGTAAACTCGAGAAGAAAATCATCAAATTAGTAAAATAAAGATATGCATGCTAAACGAGAATCAAAGTGAAAGTAGACTTTTGGAAATTTATTCATTATTTTCTCTAAAACGTCTTTTAGTACATCCATGAGTTTAAAACTTGTCCTATATTATACGAGGCCATTAATACAACGTGATCTCTCATCTTGAATTCTGTCAGTGGTGCTTTCAAGAACCCTAATTGTATGGAAATGTTATAATAGTCACCAAAGAGCTTCCTCACCATACATATTAATTCAATAACCTTCTAAAACTTCTATCTATTGAGAAATCGCTGAAATTTCTGAGAAACTCCATCAAATTTGAGGGTAATAAGATCAACGATGGAGGAGAAAGAGGCAATCATGGTCATAAAAACGCAGTTTTTCCTCCCGAGAAAACTCAGAAGCAGAATTAATCATTTTTGGGCATTCAAGGAACCTAAGAATGTATCGATTAGGGGTGGGTTCGGTTCTATTCGGTTCGGTTTTAGGTCGAAACTGAAAACCGAACCGAATTGGACTTCAGTTCGGTTTTGCATTTTTCAGAAATTTGAACCGAAAACAGAACCGATCGGTTCGGTTTGGTTCGGTTCAGTTTTTTTTTTCGGTTTTTTTTTGGCAAGATAATAATATAGATTTGGTATTGTAACTTACGAAATTCAAAGAAAATAAAGTCTTAAATCCTAAACCCTAAACCCTAAACCCTAAAGTCCTAAACCCTAAACCCTAAAGTCTAATATCATATACTCCAAAGAGAAACCTCTACAAATTCAAAGAAAATAAAAAAACCAACTGTTTGATGCGATTATTACAATAAATTATGGGTGTGGTTAAAAATTTAGCCAATTTCACAATAGTTTTGAATCCTATCGGATTGGTCAACCGTAATTACTTGTATGTTTTCTTGGTTGACCAATAGCATGACGAATGCAAAACGTACTTATTTTTTTACAGCATGTTTGTAAATATTTCATTGATAGATGTGCATAGACATAAGATAAAAATTTCAATTTTAGTTACCAATACATTGGCATATACCAATTTGCCTCCTAAAGTTGTATGACCTATATATTGTATTTAAATTATTGAGGTTCGTTTTAAAGTAACCATGAAGTGGAAAATGAATTTGGAGAAACCAACCGCTCGATGGAGAGATTGTAATGTTTTATGGTGGTTGTAAAAAATCTAGCCAATTTGGTTCTCGTTTCGAATTCGATCAATTAGGTCAAATTTAGTTACTGTTATAAACCTATATTTATATATAAACACTCCAAAGAGAAACCTCCACAAATTCAAAGAAAATGAAAAAACCGACCGTTGGATGCGATTATTACAATAAATTATGCGTGTGGTAATTTAGCAAATTTTACAATAGTTTTGAATCCGATCGGATTGGTCAACCGTAGTGATTATATGAAATTTCACAAATTTTCCGGTTCGGTTCGGTTTTCATCTAGCCAAAACGGAAAACCGAACCAACCATATTCGGTTCGATTCGATTTTTTTCGACCTCGGTTCGGTTTTCAGTGCGATTTTTTTCGGTTTTCGGTTTAATTTGGCCACCTCTAGTATCGATGGCACTCTCTATTTATTTTTCTTCAATTTATGTTCTTTCTACATATCTTGTATTGCTTTGCTTTTTCTTTCATGTAAAATCGTTATCATCTTTTTGGTTTTTTAGATAGTGATTATAATTTAACGAATATGCCTATAGTGTTCAATTGAAGGAGTTGTGGTCTGCTTGCTTTGTCTTAGTTTTATTGTTCATATGGGGGTCTAGAAATAAAGCAAAGTTTGATGGTCAGGTCACTAGTGTTAATCATGCTTGTACCTTAATTTCTGCTCATATAATCTCTTCAAGCAAACTTGCTACTGGGTGCATGCATAATTCAATATCCGACCTGGTTGTTTTGAAGAGGATTGGTGCTCAATGCAGGCCACGCCGTGTGCCACGCGTAGTTGAGGTTAATTGGCATCCTCCCCCGTATGGTTGTATAAAGCTTAATACTGATGGGGCATGGAAGAGTAGCTCTGGTAAGGCTGGTTATGGTGGAGTGTTTCGTGATTATAAAGATCAGGTGGTTGGTGCTTTATGTTCAAATTTAGAGATGCCGAGTTTGGTTGACGCTGAAGTGATGGCTGTTATTCAAGCTATTGAATTGGCTTGGGTGAGGGAGTGGAAACATATTTGGTTGGAAGTGGATTCTGAGATTGTGCTTAACTTTATGCGCTCTCTATCTTTAGTACCTTGGCGGCTTAGCATTGAGTGGAGAAATTGCTTACACCGTATTTCTCAAATGCAGTTTCACTCATCGCATATCTTTCGTGAAAGTAACCAAGTTGAGGATGCTTTGGAAAATCAGGGTGTCAACTGCACATGTTTGGTTTGGTGAGATCTACTGCCCCCATTTATTACTTCTTTTTGTAATCGTGATTTGTTGGGTCTTCCTAATTTTCGATTATGTTAATTGTTTGTCTGATTGGTTTGTTAAGACGAGGTTCTTTCCCTTGTACTTCGTTTTTCGTGTTCTGCTGGGGTAAGGTTTATGCCCCCCCCCCCGAGTGGCTGTCTTCTTTTCTTTTTCTATTAAATTTCCTCGTTCATCGAGGTTTACCACAAAAAAAAAATCCCTTATGATACTCGCCAAAAAAAAAAAAAACGAATATGCTTTAGTTATGATATAATTGGAATGATCGGTTTTGTTTACAACAATATATTATGTTATGAATTCAGTCTTGTAATAACCTGCACCATGGATGAAATAAAACACCTATGAATTCTAAGTCAGCTAGAGCTATGGTTTACCGAAAGATTGTCAAAACATGAAATTTTCTAGTTTGGTGTATGAAGTTAACTTTTATTATTGTACCTGGTATGAAATTAACCACTCTCGCAAACCATATACCATTTAGTTTTCCCATAGTCTAAATTAAAACAAAACTTTGAAGCACAACTATATATGAATAACTCATCAAGTTATCAGGAAAAAAAAAAAGCTCATCAAGTGTGGGCATTTCTATTTCATGTTTTGATCATCTTTTAAAAGCACAACATTCTATTAGATTCATAGCAATATGTGTGGATAATTTGCACTTAATAAAATGAGACTAACATATCGTTCCATGCTAAATGCTAAAGACATACAATGAATAAGGAGTACAAAATAATGACTCATTCCTTTATAGCAAGACGGAAACAGTTATCAAAAACTCTAGTAATTATTGCGTGTATATGACTAATGCATACAAGAATAAGTAAATTTGACTAATGCGTACAAGAATAAGTAAATTATTCAAATCTCACTGAGTTGCGGTCTATTGATTAGCTAGCCTAATTAATATTGTGGAAGTCACAAGTTCAAATCTCACTAATATCAGAAATGAGGTAAAGACTTACATTGCCTGCCAGAATAAAAAAAAGTAAATGATTCAAGTACATGACTTCTAATGTGTTTGTTAATATTAACACAATTCAAATCAGAATCCAAATGAATTCCCCGTAAAAAAAGTGAACAAAATTAAAAGGGAAGAAGAGAGCAGACACATCATCGTTTGGGAAAGGTTAAAAAAAAAAAAGTGAACAAATACTGGCCGCACGATAATCATCAACGGCCAGGCTTATAAGGAAAGAACTTACGAGGAACAATTTTACAAGGAGCGAATCCAATCCAAATCCTAGAAGGCTCTTCCAGACTCCGGCCATCACTTACCGCTCCTAAATTTTAAACCCTAAACCCCTAAATCGGAACCAATTCCACCAACTCTGCTCATCTTGCTCCTTATTGCTTTAAATTCCATCACCCCTAAACCCCTCTCCTTGTTCCAGCTCACAATTGCCTTCTTCAGTTTTCTGGCAGCACAACTTCCGTAGCTCACAGCCGGAGCAGCAAAGATGGTGTTTGGGCAAGTTGTGATTGGTCCACCTGGCTCAGGGAAGACCACTTACTGCAACGGCATGTCGCAATTCCTCGAACTTATTGGAAGGTAAATTCTCTTCTGGATTCTGCTTTTTCACCTCTGTTTTTTTTTTGGGGACAAATCGTAGTCTATAGTGTACGGTTGTATTTACTATGTGTCTATTTTACTGCAGGAAAGTTGCGGTTATCAATTTGGACCCGGCTAACGATTCATTACCGTATCCTCTTAGATTTGTTTAGCTTTTAGTTAATATTTTTTGCAGTGTTGCATTTTGCTTGTAGTATGCGAAACCTTGACTTAAAATGTAGGTATGAATGTGCTGTGAACATAGCTGATCTTATAAAACTAGATGATGTTATGGCGGAACATTCTCTCGGTCCAAATGGAGGTAAGAGCCTAGTATCCCTCTTTTTCTTACATAAACACAAAGTCAGTTCATCACTCCAAGTTTTGGATTTGTAAACAAAGAGGGAAAACAACGGACAGAGTGGACACTTAGTTTCATTTACTGTTCTTAATGCCCCTCGCTTGCAAGCTAAAAGCTCGGCCTCTATTTTGCAAAGCAACCGAAATGTAGTGAAGATGCTTAACTGTCTTCTAGAAGTTTTTTTGATGTATTTTGCGCTATATATACTTGTAGAGTATGAAACATCTTGTTCTGCAGCTTCTGAAGTTTCTATTGTCATGTTCATCCAGGTCTTGTATATTGCATGGATTATCTAGAGAAAAATATTGACTGGTTGGAGGCTAAGTTGAAACCTCTTCTTAAAGGTATGTTTTGCCTTGCTTTTCTTTTTTATGATAATCAGGCTCTGTTATCCTTATTCTTATCTTTTCCCCTCAAGTTCGTCATATGTGCGGTTTTATCATGTTGTTTACCTGTAATGCGTCAAAGCTGCTTCTTGGAGTTGTTGTAATAGTGTTTTTTTTTTTTTTTGTCTTTTTCTTTTCTTCCCATAGTGATAAGGAGAAGCTCTGCAGCTGCTATGAGGGTTTGTATAATTGGCTAGTATGTGATGTTTCATTGTTATATCAAGAATCAATTCAAATTGGAGCTAGTCTTATGGTTGCTCAGAATTATACTGAAATGTTCAACCAATGATGCTTAAATTCAAATAATAAGTGAAGCATTTTGAAATCCACAATCAAAAATTACGCAAGCAGATCTATTTGGCTTATTGTAAAGTTATGCAAATGACATGGCATGTTAGCATTCTTCTAGTTTGCCCCCGGGGTAGTGGTAAAATTGACAATAGCATTCTGATGCCTATCAATGTTACTGCAGATCACTATCTTCTCTTTGATTTTCCCGGCCAAGTGGAACTATTCTTTCTTTATTCCAACGCCAAGAATATTATCATGAAACTCATAAAGAAGTTAAACCTCAGGGTATGATTGTATTCTTCTTTTGTGATATTGTTGCTTTGACCATTCACCATGGCCATGAATAATTAATGTGCCTTCTGCTTTTCATTTGTTGGCTTCCTGATTTTCTGCAGTTGGCTGCAGTGCATTTAGTTGACGCGCATCTTTGCAGTGACCCTGCGAAGTATGTTAGTGCATTGCTTCTCTCTTTATCAACCATGATACATATGGAGCTCCCACACATAAATGTCTTATCTAAGATTGATTTGATACAGAACTATGGAAAGCTAGGTAATGGCTGCAGCTTTCTTTCCTTTTTTTCTTTTCTTACACGACTTGCAATGTTACTGATGTTAATGATGCTGCTGCTCATCCTTTCTAATTTTTAGCATCTTCTTAATTTGTGCAGCTTTCAACCTTGATTTCTATACTGATGTGGAGGATTTATCTTATCTTCAGAACAGTCTTGATCAGGATCCTCGCTTAGCTAAATTCAGGTCTGATGAATATTAGGAATTCAGGATCATAGAGCAAAATTATGAGAAGCTGTATTTTTTATCAGTAAGGTGTTTGTGGTCCATATTGCAGAAAGCTTACCAAGGAGCTATGTGGTGTCATAGAAGACTACAGTCTTGTCAGCTTTACAACCTTAGATATTCAGGCATGCCAATCTCTCTTCAGTTTGCTCCTGACCTCATGTATGGTTATACTATGTGTTCTCAGTCAGATGCTACTTTTCAGGATAAAGAGAGCGTGGGGAAACTAGTTAAGCTGATAGACAAGACCAATGGATATATTTTTGCTAGCATTGAAGCAAGTGCGGTAGAATTCAGCAAAATTGCAGTTGGTCCTGTTGATTGGGATTACCACAGATATCCTTTTATTTCTTATTCTAGAATACTTTTGCTCTTATTCCTTCATTTTGTCGCTGTACTTATAATCTTCATGTGGTATGGGCTTCAAACCCTCTCCGTACCTACCCAGCTTTCTGTTAGACTTTCCTGCCTCCTAAACATTTTGCGGGGTGAAGCGTGAGGCCCGAGTTTTGAGGCCGGGTCCATGAAGTTGGTTTGGCGGGTTCTGGGTATCTAATGAAGATATTTGTGTTTGGGGTACAAAAATATATATGAAACCAAAAATCCCATGTTATGAGTTTTGCTTAACAAAGTAGCTCACAGTTGGAGAAGTGCAAGAGAAGTACATCAAGTTTGATGAAGACTGTGATGACAATGAATAGCTTGCAAGTTTGCAATCTTTGCCTCAGAAGAAATTGATACTGGTAAGCATTCTCCCACCATAATTCTATTTGTCAATCTGTTTGAGCTTCTGTGTGTTTGAGCAACTTTGTTTATTCATGCTCTAATTTCCACAAGCTCACTGTTTGTGTGCCTATCATCACATGTTTTCGCAGGAATCTCATTAACTGAAGTCCGGAGTCTCAGCAGTTTCCCCCCTCCACTATCATGCTCATTCCCGTTCATTTGTAAGGGTTTTGTGTTCAGAAAATCAGGTTGTATAATAGGCTCTATAGTCATGCCTGCTATTTATACGAAAATGTAGCTTGCACATATGAACTGTTTAGAAGAGATTTTGCGGCATGATTGAGTTTTGGACCACGAGGATTATGGTCAATGTTGATTAAATTAAGAGCTTTAATCATTCCTACTTGTTCACTCTAATACAGTAATCAGGTGAAAGAAAGCTTCTTCTGGGCTTATGCTTTAAGTGAGGAGAATGAGTGCAGATCACTCCAACCCATCCTTAATTTTAGCGGTCGGGGTTTTGTATCTTATTAATTGGATTATGGGTTGCTTTTGCTTCTATTGGATGTTTATTTTGAAGTCTCTGAATAAACGCGTGGAAATGGTATAAGGTCGTTAACGTTCTATTATAAGGGGGGAAGATTGCAAGGAGCAAGTAGTTTAGTGGGGCATGTGAAGTTGTGAACATCCATGTTGAGAATTTTATACTCTTGTTTAGTAAATTAAGAAATAGAAAGGAAAAATACCTTTTTGCAACATGTGAGGTATGCATTAGGATTATAAATGGCATGTTATGTCATGCAGACAATCTCTACTCGAAGATATTTTAATTTTCTAGGCAGCTTTGCAACGTATTGAACTACATAATCACTTGGAACTCGATGACATGTGACATGATGCAAATGTAGGTTATCCAAAATCTTAAATGACGATTAATAATATAACATTAATGCTTAACTAACATTTTCATTCGATACTGCATTAGAATATCTCACAGGGAAACAAAGTCCAACCATTTTTTTGTTCTATAATGATACCATGAACGAGATAGCTTGCTTACTCTCTAGGTTTTGCTTTCAAAAGTCCGATTGTTTTCATCTGATAAAGTGGTTTTATAGATACGGACCGCTACTGACGGAAGCATTTAGATGGGTGGGGTTTCGTTGCCAAGATTTTGATGGTGGATTTGTATTAATTTAGTTCTGATTTCTCATCAATGAGGTTAAATTTGAATATGAACTAATTTGGAGAAGACTACAAAGTAAAACAAACTAAATTATGTAATAAAATAAGTTGAGGGAACTTAACACATAAAAATCCGTTGGCTCTCGAGAAACTACTAAAGAATCTCTGTGAAATCAACCATACCGCTCTGGTTAGCTATAATTAATAATATCGTTTTAGTTGGAATCATTATCTCGATTTTGTTAGGTGACTTATTTTCTAGAATACATCATTCAAAATTTATATTAAATAATTGGATGTTTTGACATACGCACAACATTCATTTTCCAAATCTATAATTATTACAAGTAATCTCTGCAGCCTTTTCATTTAATTGCCCGTGGTCCCAAATGCCCCTTCTAGATGATGTTACACTCACTGGTCTAGACTTTGATAAACATATGCGCGTTACGCACCAAGAAACATATGAATTATGTTATTATTCAAGTATGAACCACGGACCAATTCAATCCCCTTCTCCAAGCATAGTGAGTATCATCTACTTGTTCAACACTTTCTTCTAGATCGATATCCTATATAGTTAGTTTGCAAGGAATAATTGAAGCAGCAACTATGTCCCAAGGAAGTCAAATCCCATGTGGGCAGAAGCTTCCATTAGCATTTTGCATTTTCAAACGTTTCATTTTGACTAATCCCTTTGCGTTTTGGATCTGCCTTTGCATTTCAAACTTCAACTTATATATGTGGCTGTATCTTCTATCCAAATCAAACCAAACCAAACCACACTCAAAAATCCTTAGCAATCTGAAAACCCAAAACAATGTTGAGCCCTTTCAGCTGTGGCTTTTTCCACCCAGAAACATCTGATGAGTTCGACGAACCCATCATCACAAATAGTCCTTGTTCGACTCCAAGAAGATCATCGGGCAGAAGAAGTGGTGGTCTCATTCATAGAATCCATAACCACAACAAGGACAGCAAGAACCCGTATTCGACTCGAGGCCTCGACAAGTTCTCTGCCCTCATGGCCGATCTTGAAGAGAAACGCCAGCAGATTTATGCTCAAACCGGCTCTCAGGACGATACCTTCGTTCGATTTGTGTACAAGGACTCAAACGACAGCTCTCCTGTTCCAATTGTGCTGAAGTTGAAGGATAAGAAGCAACAAGAGCAGAAAACGAAGCCTCATCATCATCATGAAGAAAAGCATGCAGGGTCGTTAGATAAATTGACCGTTAAACCCTCCGTAGCGCCCGCCAAAGAAGTACTACCCGAGCAACAACCTAAGACCAATACTATTAAGAACAACATGTTTGACTTCTTGCGGAACATCGACTTCAGGCGACCGTCGTTTTATCTTCCGGTGGTTGTGGTATTGATTTTGGTGTTGCTGGCCGTGTTTGGGCGGTCGGTGGCGATTTTGTGTACCTCTATCGGTTGGTATGCAATTCCAACACTGAAAGAACACAGCTTGAATACTACAAGAAGATCAAGAAAAGCTTCGAAGCCAAAAGAACAAGTGAAAAGGTCGAGTGAGAATAAGACGGTGATTGGTACCAGTGAAGGATTGTCTTCTCCGAAAAGTGACAACAATACGACGCCCCGATCCCGGAAACATGGTCACCGGAAAAGTTGGTGATGATGATGCTGTTGACTTGCGATCGACTTAGATTTCTTCTTTCTTTTATTTCCTATTTCTTTTCCCATTTTTTTCTTGGGTCAAGATTTTGCCGCTGTGCGCATGTACAAATTTTTGTGTAACAAGTTCTGAATTTCAATCTGTCTTCCAAATGTCTGTAAATGTAAATTACGAGTTTAGACTGAAGATTGGTCCCTATGATCCGATGATGGTGTTTCGATTTGATTGCTTAAGAAATTATATCGTGAAGAACCCATTCCATTATACATGGGATTTTGTCATCGACACTGAAACTTATGAGATTTATATTTGCAGGCTATAAAAAATTAGAAGTAATCTTGATGAAGCTATTTTGAATATAATGGCGTCTCAGCCGTCTCTGACTCTCTTGTACCAATCATAATCAATCTAAATTGTAATCTATATTCCTTTTGCTCACGTTTCTCTTCCTCTAAACAAACAATTTTCACAGGCTTCTGATGTGCATACACATCCTCTACCTAACTAGCTGCCCAACTCGTTCATTATTAATAAGGGAAAACAAGTATAACTGAAATGCAAATAAGATCATGCAGTTATATATAAGATACACTTGCTGATTACTTATGGGGGTTCAGTTCTTCCAGTACATCACCAATTCTTAAGATCCACAACCAACCATGTTCTTTAATTTTTATTTATCTTGTAATAATGGGAATGGAATATAGTGACCCTAGAGATGGGGCTCAGCATGTACTGTCTTTAAGGACAAGGCGCCAGATTCGTTAAGGGAGAAAGGTGAGATAACAAGACTTCCATCTTAATAAAAGACTCGAGACTTTAGCACCAAAATCCAAAAGAAAGACTCGAGACTCGGGACTTCGTCTTTTAGGGTAAAGGACTCGCCACAAGTCCTTACAGACTGGTCAACCATGCCTGTTGGTTAGAGAACATACAATAATTGGGAGGTTGTTACAACTAGTGAAGGAACAGCATTAGGAAATGCCGTGAACTAATGGGCTAGAATGACGATATCAAGTATAAATATAGCGCCCCAAGAGGAGAGAAATTAGATGAAGAAGCATATTATAACTGTTGATGTTTAATCACTGAATCCCAATAACAAAAAATATCTATGATTTGTTGGTACAAATTTGGGGCTTAACAGTATTCATTGCATTTGCGAAAGGCTAATCTTTCATATTTGTTCTAGCATGAGTAATAGTATTTGGCTCTTTGCTGTTATACAATGGCTTGTAACAGATTACCACACTTCAAGCTCCTAGCTCCTAGCTCCAGAAGGAATTTTCAGACTGCATTTTCTATTCCTGCATACAAACAAAGGAATTTATGGAATCATGTGCAGAGGTCAGAGGTACATAGCAAAGGGGGAAACCATGGTAAAAATTTAGCTTACGGGGCCAATTATACATCAATCCCTCAGGGAAATACAGAAAGTCTCTTCAAGCGTCAAATTGAGTAGTTAGCTATTGAGTTTCTAACCTTAAACCTCTTTCTGGGAGCTTCGTCAGAACTGAACCGAGAATAGTGTTGCTGCTGCCTGGGATATGTTGTGGTTTCTCGGGCCCTGCTACTGTCTTCCTGTGTTTGATTTCTCGAGTTTCGGAAAAATCCATCCTTGTCCCAAGCAACCTCATAATCAGCCTTCAACTTAGATCCTTCCTGCAACATAGCGCCATGTTTTGTTACAAACTTAGAAACCAACAAGAAAAGTGGCTAGTCAATGATTTCAATATAAAATTCAATACAAGTATTTGGAGCACCAGCTCTCAGTTAGCAACATCAAATCTTAATGCTTGCAACCTAGCATATTGAATTACTGACAAGTTGATTGACGATACTGGTTATATCACTCCTAAACTCTAATGAAGAGAAACAAACTGCCTACCTTATGCAATGAGCGACCACAAAACGCCTTGAAAGTATTGCAGAAGTCCTTGTGTTTCTCGAACTGAACCACAATCTTACAATGGAGACCTGAAACCAAGTCCCCATCATCCTCATTCGCATCCTTACCTGGATCATCGTCCTCAGCAACATTAAGATTCCTAATGATTGTAAGTAGAAAGGGACAGCAACAAGAATTATGCACAATTAGCTAATGTCATTAGACTGGGAGTGTGGACACCAATGAGGATACACATGAGTTGTTCCCAAAAGAGCAACCAAAAAACATTATAATGCTGATACAGTATATCACATTTTCCAAGTTCTTTTCTTTTGATGATTACCCTTCTAAGCTTAACAACAGAGATATTGTTTAAGCTGACATTTGGAACTAAATTATAGCAGTTGAACAACCTACACTAGATTAGAACACATAATATTTTCTCTGTAGCTTTATACAATATAATAACAGATAGAGCCAAAAAAACAAACATATTGACATGCCTTATCTTCCCAAATGTCGAAAAGATGGTATGTGTAACCAGCATTGAAGGCTTTGAAGAAACCCGCGGCTCTGCAAACCATCGTGAAGGAACACCCCTCAGTATTATAGTATCAGTCTCTTGCTTCCCACTCCTCGAAAACCCTGACGAAAAAAAGACACAAACTTTCAAAACCAAATCCATTCCCAAACTCACTCAAAATCAAAAATTCAAACCCCATTCGATTTCCAATTCACTACAAACCTCGATTTCCGAAAGCGTAAAACTCCTCCCAACCTTTCTTCATCGCCTTGAAATCATCCGACTCCGGAACGGCGACGTTTAGCTTGAACTTAACCCCTTCGAGATTGAGCTCAATCCCATCCATCTTCTCCACAATGTACCTCCTCCAATTACTGAACTTCTTCTCCACCTCCTCAATGCTCTTCTCCTCATCCTCACCCTTCCTACTCGTCTTCCTCAAAAACCCTAGGTCGCGAATGAAGATGGTACCGGAAGCTACAGGGTCGTCCCGCTTCCGCTTCTTCAGGTCCCTCACCCGTCTGATCTTGAGATCCTCCTCCGGAACTGTGACCGGATCGGAAAGTGAGTTCTTGAGGAAGTCAATTAGGGTTTGCTTCATCTTCCACTCGTCAATCGGTTTGCTCACAACTTGGCTCGACGGATACACCGTTATATTCAGCCGGAGCCGCGGCACCAGTGACAGACCATTCTCTATCTCCACGGTTTCAGTAGGAGAAATCGAATCCAGGTTGATCGTGCTCATCTCTCTCTGCAAATTAGGGTTTTGATTTTTTTTTTTTTTTAATCGAACAGGAACAGTCTCAGAGAAAAAGAGGAAGACAACACTCAAATAGGGAAGACGATCTGTTATGATGCACACGGCGTCGTTTTGGAGGCCCAACTAACATGACAGGATAATCCTCACACTTTATGACGTGGCACGCGTTTGTTTAGCAAAAAAATGAAAACTATATAAGAAGAGTCTGGAATTATAAGTCAAATGAGAAACCGATAGAGAGGAGAGAAATGGGGATACTGTGCTGTTTCGATGGAGGCACTAGCGCAGAGAGAAAAGAAGAAGAGAGGTTAGCCTCTGCAGAAGTTGTTGCCAAAGCTGCCGAAGCCGCCCAAAGAAGGTTTCATTTTTTTTTTTTTTGTAATTTTTTTTTCTGTGATCGATTATTTTGATATTGATTATAGATTGGAATTCGTTTATATACTGTTATTTACATTCTGTTTGCAACGAATTTTGTTTTATGATCTGAATTTTGGATTGATAAGATTGCTGTTTCTTTGCTCTTTGATTTGAACGCTGAAATAGTGAAAGCTGGAAAAATCAAAAATCAAAACTTTTATGAAACTGGCTCGGAGAAATTATCGTGATCAGACGTGGTTATGAAAATTTATGGATAAATATAGCTGCTAAACCTGAGAGCTGGTAGATTACTGCTTTTTTTTTTTTTTTTTTTTTGCTCTTTGATTTGAATTTGTGGACGTGCAGCTGAAGGCACTGTATTCTTATCTAATCTTAACTAGTGTCATCGTTTTGAGATTTTTCCTAGTGCCTTGCTACCTTGGCTGATCAGAATAGACGTAGTGCATTATGATCATCTTGTTTATCGCCTTCATCACGTCTATCCAAATATAATTGCTATGTAACACCAATTGTCGGCATCATTTCCTTAAGTCCAATCCAGCCCCGTAGAGAAACTTGGTTTTGTTGTTAACATGAAATAAATTTGAACTGCATGCAATCTTGAAATGCCGCTTATTGATATGTGCAGATTCTGACACATATCAAGGGTTATGATTACACTTTGATAGGCAGATAGCAATCCTTTTCCAGGGATGGAAATGGTTGGGTAGTTATTATTAATTGCTTACACTGTAATGGTTATTGCAGGCAAGAGGAATTTGAGAAGTCTGCAGCTGGTAGAGCTGCACGTGCACAGCAACAGGCGGCTGCAAAGCAAGCTGCCAACTCCAACAAAGGCGAACCAGTGTTAAAGGTATTGTATTCCAGAATTCTTCTTGAAAAATTGATGCTGGACTGAGCCGCACTGTGAAGTTAGATTATAAGGCCAATCTCTTTTGCTTCTGTTATAGTTTAGTATGGCGCGGAGAAAATACTAGCAAAAATGATGTCATTATGTCCAGTTCTTGTGTTGTACTCACTGGTTTCATTTTGTTTTGTCACCGCTGTACTCTTGATACCAAAGTGCAATGTGCATCTCTGCTGAAATCAGATTATTCATATGTTTGACTGTTTTGTTGGTTTTGTTGATGCAGTGGTCAATGGGATGAGGCTGAGTCTTTTGTCTCTCCATCAGCTACCATTGTTGTAAGTCACCCAATGGCCCATGTTACCTAGTAAACTCTACAAGATTTCTCCATACAATGATCTTGTGATGAATTCTATTTGTTGGCCAATTAATCAAATGAAATTTATGGAAATTCTCCCAATCTTCTGTTAATTCTTTTCTCACATATTATGTTTGTTTTGGCTGCAGTTTGTATTATAGAGATTCAACCTTATTTTGTGGATTGCCGAGTTCTTTTCTGCCAGCTCCAAACATTCCATATCTCCAAAGCTCAACGTTCAATGTAATTTACTTGTTTATTGTATATGGAATATGAGGAACACAATAAGAGTTGCATAAGCTGTTTCAGTGTCTTGCTTTGGCCATTTAATGTGTTCTATGGAACAAATTGTTGATTTTAGAAATCTTTACAGTTACTCTACCTAGCGATTTGTAGAATTGGACTTCGAGCTAGTAGATATAGCCATTACATGGAATGTGAAATAGAGTGCGACACAAGAAAGTCACCAATTTTGTCAGTTATACTGCTTTGCAGCCTCTGATGAATAAGTGAAGTATATAACATTGGCTGATTAAAGCAAACCAATATGTCTACTCTCAAAACATTATCAAAGATAAAACTTATTGATTATAAGAACAAACACTTTAACCATGCGAGAGTAAGCAATACCTCTACATCGTGCTACTCTTTTTTGATTGTTTAGACAGCTGAAAGTCTGAGCTTCCAAGCAATGAAATCTATCTAATCTTAACTAGCTAGCTACGCTTTTCCTTTTGAATTGTGAATTTTGACTATTAGACGAATTTGTGGGATTCAAGAGGGGCACAGGGATCCTCTGCTACCTTCACACCCACTCACCTAGTTAGGAGAATCCGCATTATGAATTATCGGTATACTTGAGTTTCTATAGGCCTTCCTTGGATACTAAAACTCCAAAAAGAAGAGAGCAAATGATTTTAAATTGATGTTGCCTAAAATCGACGTTATAAAGCAACTACCCATGCGTCTACAAAAAATAGAATAATGACTAGGATATACTGATCTCACGTACCCCTTGATTTCGATAAGATGGACTAAAATAGCCAAGATTGCTGTACATTTATAATACTTAGAATATGCATAATAAGTCTATTACTCTTGAAGTGGTATGCTTGAGACTAACTGAGAAACCATTGTTTACACAAAGCTTTGCACCGGAGCTGACAGCTGAAGCTCATATGCAGCCTGGAAAAATTCTGCTGCTTGCTGCAATGAGCCTTCCATTTTTGACAACATTCCGAGATTCAACCAAGCCTCATGGTTAGTGGGTTCTAATCGCAGAGCATTCATTAAAAAGCTTCTTGCAATAGGGAGTGATCCAGTACCGAGTTTCATCAATACTTCTGCGGTTGAAACGATGCTTGGAACATAATCTGGCTCTATTGAGAGTGATACTGAGAACGAAATTAGGGCTTCCTTGTGCTTGGATTGAGCTTCAAATAACGTGCCTGCAAATGTGTATAGGGGACTAGACCTCAATAACTTTTTCCATCTTGATATAAGCCACAAGATGATGGGGGAAATTCCTACGTACCTGTCGTATGCCAACTTTGGGGAGAATAAAACTCAATCAGCTTGGCTTTATTGATACATATTTCTGCATCAGGCCACAAACTAAGTTTCGTATAAATGGCTGCCAAGTCCCTCCAGGCTTCCTTTTCCAAGTTTCTTTCCAGAATTGCCTGCAGAACAAAGAAGGAAGACTTTAACAGACAAGCAAAAACCTTGGTGCCTTCAAAAAGAAACTAAGGAATACAAACCTCATGATCAAAGGTCCTTCCTTGCTCAAAGTTCTTTGCTTTTGAATTCCTTTGTGCTTGAACAGAAGCTAGCAACATTCTGTAGGTTTCTATTGCTTGCTTGGGATGTTCCTGAGCAACTTGAAGCACCGCTTTCAGTCTGAGCAGTTCTAATTGATCTCTTCTTCCTGCTTCATCCAAAGCAAAATCCACTATGGCTTCAGCATCGTTGAATCGCTGCTGTGCAGAAACTACAAGGGCTAATAGCTTCCAGCCGTGTCCTGAGCTGCCAGCCACCATATCTGAGTACTTCATTGTATAACTGAAAGCTGCATCTAAATTCCTTTGCACAGCATTTTCGAGGCCAAGACTAAGCATTACCTCGGGACCCCCCTTCCCATTAAGAGCAGCATGATTTAAAGAGTTCAAAGACTCTCTCTGAAAAACCGTTCTTTCAGAATCAGATATAGATGCTCTTGCTGCACCGCTATAGCAAACACCAAGAAACTTATGTGCTTGACCTATGAAATGCTCGCACTGATCACTGACCAAGTCAATAGCTTTACGTGAAAATTCTATCCCTTCATGAGCATGAACCGTATCTAGGGAACATAGCTTTGCTCCCAAGAGAAAAGATAGGAAATGGGGCTTGTTCTTTGCTTCGGAACAGCCTGCAGCCTTTTTCAAAAGGTTCAGTGATTCTTCATTTTGTCCACAAGCACTGTAACAAAGTGCAAGCAAGTACCATCTCTCAGCTCGACCATACAAACCCGGAAGGGCCTGCTCGAAATGATTAGCTAATAATTCGAACTGTCCGGTAACAGAAAGTGCATAACTCAGATGATCCATAACTTCTGAATCCCACTTTATTTGATTCAATGCCACCTTTTTCATAAGTATCAACAACAACAGGATTGCTTCTTCTGTATTGTTCTTGGGTGTAGTTGGACCCCATACTTGCAGCTGAGGTGGAAGGCTTGCTTCGACACCACTATACAGTAAAGTGCAAGCTAAGCTTTTCTGAACACCAGCCAACCTCTCAGGGTCCAAATTCCACGGCTTGATCAGAGCCTGGCGATATGCAGTTATCGCTTCTTCAAGATACCCTGCCTTGGTCCACAAAATAGGGAGCAACTCAAGTGCTTTGTGAAACATTTCTTGCAATTTACAGTCCTCACCAATTTCTTCAGGCATTCCGTTAGGCAATGCCAATTCAACTGTGTCAAGAATAACTTTGCATTCCTTTGCAGCCTCTGATGAATAAACAAGCACATAAACATTCACCATTCAATTCTACTCAAAGCAAACAAATCTATACTAATCTCGAAACTTTATCATAGATAAAACTTCCTATTGATTACAAAAGCAAACGCATTAACCACGAGAAAGTAGGCAATACCTCTAAACCTTCCCAGCTCCCCCAATGATCTTGCCTTGAGCAATATTGCCTCAGTCAATAAGCTCACTGAATGCAAGGACATCACATTGAGCATCACATAGCTATCGCCTTTCACACGCGGTTTTCGGTGCCTAATTCTCTCAACAATGGCCTTGGCCATTCTTGGGGTTAAGTTCCTAATGTCAATACCCTGAAACACCTGAAGAGCAGCATCAAAATTCCCTCTCTGGAACTCAAGCCTCCCCAACAACGCCCTAGCTTCCTGAATTTACAACAAACAAGCACACCAATTAACATCAACAAACAAAAGCTAGATACATTCTTAAGTGAAATTCAGCTGATAAACAAAGAGAAAACCCACCTCATAATTCAAAGATAGAGCTTCTTTGAGAGTGGACTCAGCCTCATCTACTTGAATGTCATCAAATTTCGAGCCCAAGTCCCAATCTCCGGTGGTCCTCGTCGAAGACAGGCCACTCGCCGAGAAGTCCCTGGTAGCCAATGACTCCGGCGACTGAGGTGGCTCTTCAAATTTGAACTGCTCTCCTGAACAAGCACACAACATCTTCTCCCAAAATGCCACTTCACCCAATTCACCCAATTCACTATCTCACAAAATGACCCAACAAAAATCACTTCTCTGTGACTTGTTTCATGCCAAACACGTCGCTGCCATGAAGCTAGAAACCATTAGAGAATGTACGGATTCTACAATGAAAACAAAAAACACAAACCAAGTATGGAGATCCACAATGTAGCATAGGCCATAACGAACAAGAAATGCCAGTTTTTAAAAGCAACCCAACAAAATCAGAGGACTAAAAAACACATATAAAGACGGTGAAAATAAAAGCGGAAAGAAAGACCGAGTCTTTTAAATTAGAAGGACACAATGAAGTTGAAAATGGCGAGACGAACAGAAAGAGCAGAGGTTTTTGTGAACTTACCCAAGAATCAAAACCACAGGCCAAGACGTGTGATTTGTAGCTATTTGAAGAGAAAGTCCGAAAGCTACCTCTCTCTGGGTTTTCAGAAATTTTGGAATCTTTGGGGTTTTTCAAGTTGGAATAGAGCCAATGCCAAGTATGTATGTGATGATGGTGGGAAAACAAGTAATATTAAGCAGCTGGGTTCAATGATGTGGCTCCTTGTTGTGGTTTCTCTCTTTTTTCTTTTTTTCTTTTCTTTTTTTACTTTTCATCTTCTGACTTTTGGCAGTACAGAAAGTTTACTAGTCTAGGCAAAGCTGATTGAAGAGACACATTATTTAGCCATTTAGGTCATAGGTGGGTTTTAAGAAAGTTTTGTTCATGTTAATTGAGCATCATAGATTGGGAAAGTCCTTGGATTAGTGTCATAAATATGTGAATCCAAATGTTGAGTGGAACAACTTTTTTGACAGAAGAAAGTAAAGAACAGCTTTATGTTGAAAATTCAAATAGTTAGATTCTTATGTATTTTCTTTTTCTGGCTGTATCCAAAACATAAAGGAATCACATTTGGCTGAAAATAATAGAGGTGCCCATACCACTGTAATGTAGGAACAGTTTGAATTCAAAATAGCTGGCTAGGGCTAATAGCTGCTGGCTTCTGCAAATCTCATGCGTAGTGGTTGTAGGTTGCTGACTTGTCTGGGGACTGGGCTTGTTGTTTTTTTTTTTTGCCCTTTTCAATTACTTTTTTAATTCAACTGTCATCACATGATATGATGATAACATGTCCAAGGCCACGAGTACATGGAATGACTTGATCACAAAATCCAGTAACCCACCAGTTAGTGTTTTCAGCATTAGCTTTCTGCACCTATTTTACCTGGGTTGCTTTGCAGTAACTTTTACCTTTTCCTTTTTCCGTCTAGGGTCATTGCTTTGAAATTTCAAATTAGTCATTGCTGCTTGTGGGAGTTCCACTATCCAAGATGGGAACTTTGAAACACTTCTATTATAATCACCCAGTTTTGAACTTGAATGGATTAGTACATATATATATATATATATATATAACATATTAGCATTAAGAAAGAACAGTACATGATGGTACCATCATTAGCTTATAGATCATAGTTAAGTTAAACCCTTTTTACAACTGATTATATAATACATACTTTCTTGTCTTCTTGTTTGAAATCTTGCTTTGGCATCAAAACAGGCACGATGCTCAAGAAGAACGAGCAGACCCCCAATGTTTATATGCCCCAATATTCCACAGGAAACGCCATGCTACGAGATTGGCGCATCTTATTCAAATCCAGCTTGATTTTTGGTAACAACACAATCAATATTTGACCACTTTTTTCTTGTAAAAATTACCTCTCCCCAAATTACCTATGTCTGTTTTTCTTAAGAAAAACACGTGAAGGGTCTTCTTCTTTTTCAGATTCTCTCTCATATGTAACCAGAGATTCTAGTGTTCTGAGAAATTGTGCTTGTCGTTTTATAGCTTTGTGCAGATGGGCCTCTGACACCACCATTGTTAAGCTGAGGCCGAAGAGAGTCCTCCTTCAAGCTCAGCTTTCTTGCTTCTTTCTTTCTTGGAGTCCCACTCTCACCTCCTCGGTCATGTGATTATTTTCCTTTTCAATTATGGTTTACCAAGCATTAAACAAAACAAGTAAACTGCTCTTAATAGTTGACTTGATAATAAAACCTTCCAACAGTTCCCTTGGCCTCCAAATAAGATAGCAGCATCTTCATTAACAAAAGAAGTAGTTAGCTTACTTAACAATCACCATCCCAATGCATGGATTTTAGTTTAGTCCCCCCACCCCGTGTGGCTGAACATGGATGTTGGTTGCACTAGAAACCACTTGAAGACCTGAAGTAAGGCGACCCAATAGCCCAATCTTAAATTCTTGGGCCAATCTGATCTAAACGGGTTTCCTAAGTCTAAACTACTTTCCTATACTATAAGCGCAACAAGAACTATGAGCTTGCCGTTAAACCCTAATATGTTTTCTTGATCAAGTGGAGCACCGCCATAAGTACGTATATAAATTAAACCACAACTTTGGTTTGCAATCTGTGAGCATATAAAAAGATGGAGAAGAAGAGAAGAATTATCAAACTTGACCATCAGGATTCGAAATCCGAACTTCAAGTCGAGGGATTTGAAGAAGATAGGGTAAGTGAATTGCCGGATTCAGTACTTTGTCACATACTTTCGTTCCTTCCGACTTTATATGTGGTGCGGACTACCGTTTTGTCTACGAGATGGAACAACTTATGGAGTTCTGTTCCTAGCTTAGACTTCAACCAGACAGATTTCCCTGGACCCCGAGGATGGCTTGCATTGAGGACATTTGTAGATCGCGTGCTTTCCGTACGCGACTCATCACACATTGATAAGTTCCATCTTTTCTGTTGTTCTTTTGGATTTGAAGAGAAAGATTTCCGTCTTTTTGATCCCTGGACATTCACTGAGAACAGGAATGATGTTTTTGAACTTGACTTTTGTATTGGTGCCGATCATCGTCTTCGGAAATTAGAGTTGAAATTGTCTCAAAGAATCTTTATTTACAATACAAAGCTTGTTCTACACTTGGTTTCAAAATGTAGTATTACTCCAGGTTGTTTCCCTAGTAGTCTCAAGTCCCTCAGTGACTTGATGGGATTTCTTAATCTCAACTTTCCAGCGGTTGAAGAAGACATGATTATAGATGGCAGTTTTAAACAACCTTTCGATTACTACATCCCTAGAAAAGAACTAAAGACATTGTCAACAAGTTTCATCATCCCAGATAATGAAGAACCATCCACCATTTATCTCAATGCTCCAAATCTCGAAAATCTTGTCATTCAGGGCCCAGCTAAAGATCTGCCTAACTATGTTTTGGAGAATGTATCTTCCTTGGTAAAAGCTGAGATTGATCTCCCTTTTGCAGATTGTTTGAGTCCCCGGGGAAGTTTATTGCTGAGTAGAATATCCGGTGTTGAATATCTGTCTCTTTCAGTTCCTTGTGATCTTGTGGCAAGGTCTATTCCTGTTTTTGAAAATTTGAAGCAACTGAACCTATTTCATCTTAGTAGCCTTGTCTGGTTAACGGAGTTTCTAAGGAAATCACCTAATCTAGAGCATCTTGTTCTGGATACTAGTCACCCCAAATGGAGGGATGCAGAGTATATACCAGGATATCTTAATGAGAGATACGTTCAAGGATATGCGCCGTTCAATCCACCACAAACTGTGCCTAATTGCTTGTTGTCGCACCTCAAGACTATCTCATGGAGTGCTTTCATGGGAGACAAGGAGGAGTGGGAAGCGGTGAAATATTTGTTTAAGCACGGTGAAGTTCTCAGTAAATTTACTATTTCAGCTTATGTACAGGTTACAAAAGAGGAAGCTAAGAAGTTGTGCAAAGAAATTTTAACATTTCATAAGTGTTCAAAGACTTGTGTGGTTGAAGTTATCTAGGATGTTTCTGAGCTGGTCAAAACTGATTTGCAGGCTGTTACTCCTGTTAGTGAATGATGAATGATGCAGTAATGCATGCAGGGGTGCAATTTTGAAGTGCCAATAAAACTTTTTGCAGTACTTGTTTCATGTTTACAACATTTATGACAAGACTTGCATTCTCTAACCTCCTTGTCTAGAATTTCGATTCTTCATTTCATGACAAAGAGGATCAAAGAATTGATCATGTCCATAACTGCTCTTATTTGCACGAAATTCATAGATTTTATTTTCTTCTTAAATTAATACAAATAAAAATAAATTATCGATAATGTAAACATCACATTTAACTTTAACGAAAATCATAATAGCTCTTCTGTTTTTAAATACAATCACTAATATTTTTGAGTTTTTTAAGTATTGTTCGTTTTAGCTTAATTAGCCTAAACATGTTTGGGAGATCGTAATCACACAGAGAACACAAAGTACGTAGTTGACTTGATAATCGGGCTGCATCCAATTTGATGCCGTGGCGCTTCCCATGAAAGTGAAGGTAGGGAAAAACTTTCTTTGTGGTTTGGCATGTCTTCAGTATTTAAGAGTCGAGAACCCTTTTACAACCCAAGTTGCATATATAACAAGTCGGATTAATTAAGCCTAAGAGACACGATACAAGTCAGGTGGTATTAGATTAAGAGCCGAGATTTCACATTGCACTTCAGTTTTTTATTATTAAAACAATATCTTCAAGTCAAGTGGGATAAGATTAGGAGTCGAGATTTCACGGTGCACTTCATTGTTTTATAATAAAGTTTTATTATTAAAACAATATCTATGAGAAATAGTGTTAACTTGGTCACCTAGGTGAAAATAACCAATATCTCTGAAGAAAAAAAAAACTGACAAAATTACACGTGTGAGATCTTAGCATATTGCATACAAAATTTCGTATGAACTCGTCAACTCACATGGTACACCAATGGATTAATAGTATGTGTGCATTGCAAGCGTTGCCAATGATACTTGCACACAAAACTGTCTATATGTGTGATATATTTGGAGCACTGCTCTCCTAGCCTATTCCATCCACTGATTAATTTGTATATATCAAAATAAAGGTATTAGAATGATTCAAATTAAATATTTTTATTTAAAGTTCTCCTTTTAGTTTAAACTAGCCTTCATCATACATACTTTGCATTATAGTTGAAATCAACACCTATTTTCTCCTTGAGAAACCCTAAAAGCCGTTTTTTTCCGAGTGCGAGTTCGTGCTCATCCGGTGGCGCCTTAGGCTGCTGGGTTGGCCTCCGGCCTCGCTGACATCTTGGGGACTGCTACCAGACGGGATTTCGATATTTATTGTTCGAGGGGCTCCTTGGGTGGTTGTGGTACTCGGCGTAACCAGATGGCTCTGGCATCGTCTTATGGGGCAGCATCTCTGAGGGTGACCTAGAGTGGCAGACCTTGGTGATTGCGATTTGGATCAACGGAGGTGTGGATTATGAATCGACGACTGTGAGGATTGTGGGGCGTTGGATCAAGGTTGTGATGTTTCATGGCGGCGGGGGGGCGCAAAGTTTTGGGTCATGGCGTGGCGGTGGCTCGTGGCAGCACGGGCCAAGCGGAGCGGGTTGGGCGACGCTACTGAGGCTGGTATGAACGACATGGCGTTTGGGAGATGTGGGTCTGGACCGTGCCAAGCTGGATGGACTCTGAGTGGAGCTCTTCCCTTTGAGGCTCTTGGGCTTAGCAAATTGGGTTGGGCTTCTTGCCTAGGTCCTTTTTATGTTTTAGCTTGTCTTTCACAATAAATTCTTTTAGGAAACTAAGACACTTTTATGTGCACTCTATGTATCTCTAGTGCCTCTGGAGTAGTACCAAAAGAGGGTTTTCGCTACCTCTGCGTATTTGAATGTATAATGAGTAGGACTATATGTACGTACCACTTGTGGATACTATTACTAGCTTCTTGTATGTCTATACCCTTAAATGACAGCGGAATGATATGTAACGGCCTATTCTGGTTTTCAGATGAATATATGTTCCTTTAACTCAAAAAAAAAAAAAATACATACTTTGCATGTGTAATATTTTATTTATTTATTAAGAAAATAAAAAAATAAAAAATAAAATAGTTATTGCACAGAGAAAAGTGGGGGTTGTGGAATAATTTTTCTTTATAAAACTCTAGATTGTAATTGTCATATTTACCCTTATGATTTAATTTTTCTCAAAGTTTTTTAATATTTCAAGGTTAAATCTGTATAAATTCTCATTTTTGGCTAACAAAGCCTCTTATCTTAGTAATAGTATAAATTATCGTCGTAGTTATTTTTTATTATTTTATTTATTTCATGAAAAAGAAAGAGTTGTCGATTAAAAAAAAACCAAATAAATGAATAATTTTAAGACTAAAAATCAAGCATATGGGCTGAAAGGCTTTATCCCGGTTCGTTCAGTTATAAACCAAAGATTTAACACTTGCGTGTCTTCTAGTTTAGGGTTTTCGACTTGGAGATCTTTCTTCAGTTTGCTTAGGTTTTGCCTTTGGGTTTTGCCTCGCACCATCGATCCCATCTCCAATCTAATGCTGAGAGAAAAGAAATGAACGCATATCGTCACTAAGGAAACCAGATCAGAGACAAGAACTGCAACCTAATTTTCCATGCAGATTCCATTCACTCCCACAAGTCTTAGTAACTGACATTCTCTCAAGTCTTTGTTTCAAGACGGTCGCCATATGCAGGTGCGTTGCAAAGCATGGGTTTCTATTACTTCCGCCCCCAGTTTTGCTCATCTCCACTATTCAAAATCTATCGACAACCTTGGTTTTTTGAGCCAAGCAAACCGGACTATCACCTACATGAAAGAAGAATGTGCTACTTCAAAAGCCCCAGATCTTGGTAAATCCCCTGGAAAATCAAGGTAAGAATCAGATTTTACATACTCAACAACATGGATCACTTGAGAATAGTGGAAATTGCTGTGTAAACCGAAGACAACAAAGGGGAGTAGAATTCTGAAACTTTGGAGAATCCAAGCAAGATTAAATAATTTATTCAAAACTCGGTGAATACAAATTAAAAACACCGCATTTTCCTTGTTTTTCTCATCGCACAATTAGTGAAATCCAGTAAAGAACGATACAGACAGCATAAGACATAAAGATGAAACAAAAAGAAAGCAGACCCAATCAAAGAAATATACCTTATCTCATCTAAAAGCCCGATCTTTAATAGAAACTAAGATCAACAAGAACCCCAATGAAAACCAAAAAAACATAGAAATCGGGAAAAAAATACCTTCGATGATAAACCTTTCAAAATCCACCACACCCAACAACCCACTAACGACCCAAACGGAACTCAGACCAACCTCTTCTCCCCTTCTCTCGATTCCAACAGTGCAATATCTTCTATCGTCTTCGTCTACTCCAGTCTCCTCTATTCTAAAATGCCGCCCTCACAATAAAAACCATCGAATAAGAAGAACGGTATAGATGAATGGCAAACTTGTATTTGAGGGAAGAATAAAGGCCAAAAGAGTCATTCAATTCGGCTCAAATGAACAGTGCCACTCCGTATAATTTCTTCGCTTTGCTTAATTAGGTTTTGCCTCGCACCCAGTTCGATCCAATGTGATGGGAGCCTGGGTTATGTTTTCAGAGGCAAGGGGTTCGCAGTGTGTGAAAATTGCTTCAACAAAGGTTCCTCCTGAAGATTGCACGTTAAAAGGTTCCTCCATGGCATTCATCTTTCTTTTCGTTATATAACGAAACATAGTATTTCTAGAGAACAGTGTTGACTTATCTCTGTGGTATCAAACTATGCTGGATTCCTTTTGTTGAGCCTTTATTGATCGATAACTTTGTTAAAGTATTTTGAGCAATGAGATTCTTTTCCTTATCTCTGTGGTATCAAACTATGCTATTAATTGTTGAAGACGCACTGATGGATGAACCCTGTGATGGTCGATAATATCTCCGAAATTACCGAGTTTAAATTGTAATCTACATGGCTACATGGTTGAGTTGGTCATTCTAAACCCTACTATGTTGACTTAAATGAACATTCAAACATCTACTATTATTATAAACCGACCTTTCCAAGAGTACGTCCAAGACTTCAACAGGAATCTTCGGTTTTTGTCGTTGGTTAAATGAGTTATACATGTTCATTTTGTGTTGGCAAGTTAAACATGTAAATCACCTAGTTTAAACAATTCTATTTCATCCGAGTTTAGAATAGTGTAGGAATTTACATTTAACTGAAATCACATGTTTCTTTTTGTGTTTTTGTGTTAACGGGTTTACATATAAAGTGCTATTGAAAGACAATACTATTGGAATACAAACTCACATTTACCCGACCAAGTGGAAATGGTTTAGAGTGTTTTTGAAAGACAATACTATTGAATACGAATTCACATTTACCCGACTGAGCGGAAATGATAAATCACAATTCTGATCCTCCCCATTACCATCTCTTCTGGTATGGCCATTACATCATAAGCCCAGTAAATTGAACTGGACCATCACACCACTCAGTAATTCGACAAACTTGCCCAATCTTACATTGTCTTTTTGTTGAGAGTTGAGACGACCTTCCGCCATGTTACTTGACTGACTTGAGTGGCGCGGTGGTCAATCAAAATTCAACACATAAAAACAAAGTTTCAAAATTGTCCTTACTTATTCATGATCAAATACTAAATCCACACTCGTATCATCCACGTGGCACGGCCGATGTACCAAAGTCCAAAAGACCTCATCCACGTGAGTCCGTGCGAGTCCCTCATCCATAGCAGTGGGTATAAGACAGCCTCTTAAAAATCAAGCCGAAGAGAAAAACTGAGAAAGAAACCAGGTCAAGTTTTGGAGGAGCGGCAATACGAATCGAAACGATAAGAGAAAGAGCCTCATCAGGTCTAGAGAATATTCTCTCTGCCGGTTAATGATGCTCCGAAAATGTGGCGGGAAATCGGCGACAGAGAAGCGGGGAAGCTCCGCCCAAGTTCGTTCTCGAATCGGGTCAAGTCAAATCGGATCCAGACGCTCCAGCTCTCCAATCAGAAAGAAATCGTCTCCCCTCACCGAGGCGCCATCAACTCTCTCCAGGTAACTTCGATCACTTCCAACCATCCTCACACTTTTACCGACGACCTGTAAATTTTTCAATTTCACCACTGTAAACGCGTCCAGGTCGATTTGACGGAGGGGCGGTACTTGTTGTCCGGCGCCTCCGACGCGTCGGCCGCCGTGTACGACGTCCAGCGCGGCACGAATTACGAGGGCGGCGGTGCTATTTCTAAGCACAAGGCGATTTTCGTGGTGGATAAGCAACATGAGAACGGGCACAAGTATGCGGTGTCGTCGGCGGTTTGGTATCCGGTTGACACCGGACTATTTGTGACGGGTTCTTATGATCATCATATTAATGTGTGGGATACGAATACGACTCAGGTGGTGATGAATTTCAAAATGCCTGGGAAGGTTTATAGGACTGCCATGTCTTCATTGGCAACTTCTCATATGTTGATTGCTGCTGGGACTGAAGATGTGCAGGTTCGGCTCTGTGATATTGCTTCCGGGGCATTTGCTCACACTTTGTCTGGTCACCGCGGTATGTGCTTGGTATTGCAGCTCATTTCTGTATATGTTGCTTGTATTATGAACAAATGAAACATTCGGAAAATTGTGTGAAAATGTGGCATATATAAGTGCATTTTTGTATTTTGGGGGTTGGGGAATCATGAATGTTCTGTATGAGTTTGTAAAATTGAAATGGTATGATTTGAATGATGGTTCAAGTTTTTCAACTTGGTTTTCTGAGTGTTTTGTATCATTTGAATAGTAGACTGGCATGACATGTGGACAGGATAGCAAGAACTTAGAATGTTAATGGAATTCATGCAAGTCTAGGAGCTCAGCATGAGATTCAGTTGTTGCGCCTTAGTCCCTTTATTCTTGTTGAATTTATATTTGGATTCTCTAGTTTATATAACTGCAAAGGTGTAATTGCTGTTAGCTTTCTTTCAGTCTAATTTAGACCCTACAAGGAAATGATGGTCATTTTGAGGTTCATAAGTGCAGTATTTGTTTTCATGATGGCAGATGGTGTAATGACAGTGGAATGGTCTACTTCTAGTGAGTGGGTTTTGGTTACTGGGGGATGTGATGGTGCAATTCGTTTTTGGGACATTAGACGTGCTGGATGTTTTCTTGTTTTAGATCAGTCCCAGTCTCAGCTTGGGAGGCGCCCTCCAGTCCTGCAACGCCCTGCCACAAATAAGGTTTTCTTCTTTTCTTTGTTGCACCAAAAACATTGTTTTTTATACTAAACATGTTTATTGTGGTTGCCTTCTATGATTGTATACCTTTGCAATATATTCATTTTTCAAATGATTTGACATGTCTTTTAGGAATAATATTTCCTCTGTGGTCACCTGATGGAGTTAAAAGCTTTTGTTATATCATGATATGAAAGATTTTTATGGTTTTAACGTTTCCTTTGTATTGTCCTTTTCCATTTTATTGAATATGAACCTTGGCTAACTTGTTGTGGTTGAGTATGCATATGACCCTTTTAACTTGATGAGATACAAACTATTATCTTCTTATGATGATTAAATATAATGGGATCAACACTACAAACTATAGTGTGGATGCATGCACTCCTCAATAGTGTGTGCAAACTATAGTGTGAATGCATGCACTCCTCAATAGTGTGTGCAAACTATAGTGTGAATGCATGCACTCCTCAATAGTGCATGTGTGTGTGTGTGTGTGTGTTTAATTTAACCTTGGAAAAGCCCTGAATTACTGCTTTGTTTACTATTGACACATTATTCAAGGAACAATTGTAACGGAAGCTGGTAATGTTGTACTAACATTGTTACAATATTTTTCTAATTTAATTGTAGAATGATATTATGTTGAAAGCTGACTGTTATTCTGTCGACAATATTTGATCTGTTCCACTCAGGGTTCAACAGCTAAGCCCTTGTTAGCTAGTCAAAGCTCATTTGCAAAAGCACGGGCACAACAAAGGAAACATACTAATGGAAATGGTGCAAAATCATCCACCAGTAAAATCCCAGTAAAGGGATCTATGAAGCAAAGATTACATCCAGGAATGTTGTCTAGTCAGGATCGTGCTACTGCTCATTATGGTGCCGTTACTGGGTTAAAAGTTACTGATGACGGCATGTATCTACTAAGTGCAGGTTGAGTCTCTATAAAACTTAGAAGTTTAATATACTTTAAAGTTTAAAGTGAACCCATTCAATTTGGCATTCTATATTCAATTTGATTTCATGGAATTAATGTAATAATATTAATTGTGTCTAGGTTCACCCTTTCCTTTGTTGAATGTGTCCATCAGTTAATAGCACTATTATATTGCAGGTGATTTCCAAGTTAAAAAGTTAGTCTCATTAAATCATTTATTATGTTCACTGTCAGATTAATTAATCAATAAATGAAAAATAACTAAGTAGATAAAATATGTTAGAAGGTTCATGTTAGACGCCTTTTAGATGTTTTAATTCCTGTAGTGAACAAATCACTTTGATACTCATTCCTCAATGCATACCAGTGATGAAGGAATAATCAAGGGTTCTTCCTTTTGCATTTTAGGTTCTGATTCAAGACTAAGATTGTGGGATGTCGAATCTGGCTGCAATACTTTGGTGAACTTTGAAACTGTGCGCCTGCAGACAAGCAAGCCCATACAATTAGCCACAAGCCCGAATTCACCACTTGCTTTTGTTCCATGCATGACAGCTGTGAAGGTAATGCATTCTTTAGTAGGTTTGAATTTGTCGGGTTGTGAATGAAAATATACCCATTTCTGCTAACTACAGAGCTTGACTTCTGGTTTTTTAGGCATTCGATATGTGGTCAGGCAGGACGGCCCTGACATTTCGTGGTCACTATGAACATGTGAACTGTTGCTGGTTTAGTTTGCAAGATCAGGTACAAGCTGAATCATCCTTTAAAAGTTAGATTTTATTAATCTTTTCTGAACAAATGCTTTATGAACTAGAATAGGCAGTGAATTTGCCATTAAAAGATTCCCTATCCTGTAATGGGAAGTGTAAAACCCTTTCCAACCATGTTGAATTTATTTATGCCTCAAGTTCACATTGTTATCTTTGGATTATTGATTGTGCCTCTGGATTACATGATGGAAAATATGAACTAGAGATAGAAATTAAATGCATAACCCTTATTTCACACTACAGGGGAAACCATGGATTCAACAAAGATATGCAATGCAAATGAGGTTCACATATAAAATCAGCTGAATCAGCTGTTGGAATAACTCACTAATGCAGCAGTAGTTATTAAATGATAGCAAGAAACATCGATTATTATTCCTGGTTAACCGAACAAGACTGAATTATCACACTTGCGTATCATATATATACTTTGTTGTTTTTATCAATCAATAGAAATCGCATGGGGTTGTTTAACTGATAAGTCTGTCATTGCAGGAACTATACACAGGTGGCAATGATAGACAAATTCTAGTATGGTCACCATCCAGATTGATTTCCGATGAGGTGGTAAACATGATGATTTGATGAAGTTTGTTTAGAACTCAGTTCCCAAGTGACTATTATCTTATACATTTTTGGATGGAAATGCAGGATGAAGGACCTGTTAAGGATGAGGATAACTGGAGTGATTGACATGAGGTGTAGTTGCCCCGGAGTTACGAGAAATGGGTATCTTCAGATGTTGGAAAAATGGAGCTTCATTTCTGCAAAAGGGGAAAAAAAAGTTACATATCTTACTGCGAGTTCCCTATGTTGCTTTCGTTCCTTTTAGCACTTTTACCTTGTGCGTAGTGTATATACATGTAGAGGTTTATTTGTGAAACCAGACATTTTTTAATCTTAACTACAAAAAAGGGCAAAATTTTCATTGAAATATAGAATATTGCTTTCCTCTTGTACTAGTTTGGCTAATGAATGCTCGATCAAAAACCCAAACAATTAGTAGCTCGTTAGCGACAAGGGTCATAATGAAGAAAAAACAAATAATATCACGTAGCACCTTTTCCTGACTACTAATTTGATCATATACCAATTAACATCCGGCACAAATGCGTTGCATCAAATTTAGAAGGAAAAGATTCACGTTTCATGGAAATACAGTTTATACATATTCATTATCAACAAAACTACTTCAGATCTATTTCAGCAATGGCTCAAATATAATTACATCTCTTAGAGAGCCACAATCTTTTTAGATCCAGATTTGTACCATGACAAGAATTTACAGTCATCCTCCAACATGAAATCATAATCATAATCAATATCCATAATGCAAGCCTCTTCACTTGCATCAATGTCCCCTACTTGCGTTACTGTAGAAATGGCACCAGCAGACCCATCAGATTCAGTACTAGTCGTCTGCTTCTTCAATACCTTATGACACATGGTGGTGTCTTGGAAATTCCAGAATCTATACTTCAACAATGGTAATATTTTGTCAGCAGTCATCTTCGAAAACCCAAGTGAGGTACTAGTCCATGCCTCCAGTGCATCTTTAGCAGAAGGCAAAACCAGCTTCTCAATTCCCAACTTCACAAGCTGTTTTTCAAGCTCACTCATCAAAATTCGACACATCCCAAGTCTCCGGTGCTTAAACTTAGTCGCCACTAGCGGCACTTCCCCCAGCTCGCTGTAAATCCTCACCGTTGCAGCGCTAATCACCTCCTCATTCCTCTCCAAAACCACGGTATAAAACCCTCGAAACTTCTTCTGCCTATTGAAAATCACATCATCAACCACATCACTTCTCGTGTAGGGGTCCTGAGTCGGCTCAAAACACTCATGCATCACCTCCACAGCCAATTTGTGCTGCCTGTAATTCCTGGTCAAGTTGTCCACATCACAAGTTGAGGACGACTTAAGCAAAGTCCAAGTAAGATTATCAGGACCAACCACAATAGCCTTCCCCAAAATCTTGTTGATCCCCAAACACACATTTTCACATTTCCTACCGCAAAACAATTTCCCATCCACACCCAATTTAGCCTCCCCTGAATTTCTTGCACACCCAATGTGATACCTCTGCCTGCATTGGTCACATAAGGCAACACCATCATCCTCCAATATTCCTAAGCTGCAAAACCCACAGCAGCAAGATGGGCAGAACCAATCACCATCTCCCACCTCACTCAAACCAATGCAGCCAGCATGAAAAGCAGAGGGACATCCATCACAGAGAACCAATTCCCCTCCATAGCAACACACACTGCACTCATCATGGTTCTTATCATCACTTGACCTCATCTTGACATCCCTATTCCTCTCCTTTTCATCCCTAACTCTCTTCAAATCCGCAAGAACCTTGCCTCTTTTCGGTTTCGGATTCCGAACCGGCTCCCCTATTGCATCAAGCTTCCTCTTTGATGATCTCTTGGGCTTTTCAGGAGGAGGTACCAGTACTACTGCCAAGTCACCGGCGTCAACAACAGGCAGGGTGTCCTTAGGGTTTAGGGTGGTGTCCTTAACAATCTGGGACAGTCCTTCTTCTTCAACGCAGGCCTTGCAGGCCGTTCGGAGAGAGTAGAAGACTTTTCCGGTGGGAGATTCGTAGCGCAACTCCTTCTTGTTGTTGGACTTGTTTTTGTGCCAAAATTTCCAGCCCAATGCGGAGAGGTGAGCTCTGGCCTTTTCGGTCAAATCGGAGCGGCTGATCTTGCCGGTGGTGTTGGACCATTCGAGAATTGCTTCGGGGCATAATCGGGGTTTCACAATGAGAGGGGGAGGAACAGAGTCGTTCTTCTTCTTCTTCTTCATCTTGATTTCTTGGCCGAAACCCTAACACGGAAATTGGGGGAAGAGAGTGAGGGAGGGAGTAGCCAAGGAGAAAGGAGAGTGGCGGCGGTTAGGAGCGGCAGAGTTGTTCTTGATTTGGGGGACTTCAGAGAGTCGGTTCTTGCTGTTTCTAAGATATATACGTCTATTATTGAGTCCTATTCCGGTTAGGACTATGTATCGATTCAAAACAAAAAGAAAAAAAAAAAATATATATATATATATATATATATGCACGAGTTCCCTTGTGGACCAATGCCAATCAAGTTTAAATCTGCTAAATATTTAAGTTTATTGAAGTGGAAGTGACACTAAAATAAGCTAAATATGATCTTATGGTACAAGCGAATGAAGCAAAATTGTGTTAATGAGGGGTTAGCATGTTTTGGTATGCCTCCCCTAAATCTTTCACCCCTGAAGTTTTTAGTTTCCACCTGTCTTCCTCCATAGTCCACACCCAGCCAGCATGCTGGCCATTGTGGTTAAGTTGAAAAAGACTAATGATGGAATAAAAACCTTGTGAGGGAATAGAAGATTCATGGGGCATAAAAAATTTAGGGGGCACTAACTGATTAGATTTATCTGTTGTTTCTGTTTTAAATAAAATGACCCTTTTAATTGATACATATGCATAATGCATTGTTAACATTTAGATACTTTCTGGTTGTACATGCAGCTGTTGATAATTTACATGTTACAGGTGACTCCACAACACTTCTCAAAATGTCAAACCATGTTAAGTCTCATTTTTATTCAAATTGTCATGTTTCTAAATCTCACCATTATTAAAGCATAATTTTTAGAATGTATCCCTTATTATTATTATTATTATTATTTTAGTGAAACAATTAAGCTTATATTATGTTCTCTTAGGACCTAGAGTCAACTCTTGTTTTAAGTTTGGGCCATTTTTTTCCAATTAAATCCGATCGTTTACACTAATGATAAGACTTTACAAAAATGGAAGTCTAGCGAAATCCTATTACCCTAACTTTGAATTGCGAAGATCACAATTTCAGTATGTATGATATCCTAGTTCTTCGAAACTCTCAGCATGGGAGTTCGTGGATACCGATGAGCTGTATTATGGTGTTTCCTTTGTTCTTCTCTGTGCCCTTTTATGTGCTCGTTTCTGTGCTCTTCCTGCTTGTCTTTGTGCTCTCTCCTCTTCAGTCTTTATGTATCTGTTTCCTCCATTTCATTTTCATCAACAAGTGTCTAGACGTCTAGTCCATGTGACCCCAAGAAATAAGAAAACAGATCCCATGGTCCCTGCACACACAGATATCACAACTTCAAGGGTCCAATTTTCTCCTTCACCACGTCCATGTGGCATAAATATCCATGAGGCTGCAATGTAAGCTGTGGCCATGAGTGACACTGCCACCAACAAGACTTTGTGAGCAACCACAAGTTGTGTCATCAGTGATTTTCGCCGGAAGGGAATGGTGCTCACCAACACAATGACAATGCACATAGATATGAACAATGCCGCTGTGTTGCTTATTGTGAAGACCTTAAAGCTGTTGTTCTGCCAACTGTTGACAGTCCCTTAAGCCATCCATCCTGGTAGACACCACCAGGTGGGTTTATGCCAGCAGTAAAAGTAACTGAGTCAATCAAAACAGCAACTATTTTGATAGTGTTCCTAGTATTTTGCAATGCCTCTCTATATATCTCATATTGCCTAGTTTTATCCACTTTCCCTCTAAAAAGAACGTCAGAATTCATTAAAACATCATGACTGGGATTCATCTTTGCTTGTACTGTAGCGAAGTGTTCCATTTGTTGATTGTTTCGAGCCATACGCCCCATGTCAATTTCACAATCAGATTGATCACTTCCTGGATGCGTGTTACATTCAAAAAGCCTTTCAAATTCTTGCTCCACTGCAGCTCTAGGACTTTGTAATGTTGTTGTAGTCCCAGAATCTATCTCATCAACCTTTTGGGGTTAAAGAGAACAGCTCAGTACTTGTTCTGCCACCAAAGCTCTTCAACGTATAGCTAAGATTAGAAGATATTCTTTGCTCGTCTAGGATGTCCAATGCTGTTTGACCTCTTTGGTTCCTACAATTGACATCTACTGTAGTATTGCTGATAAATGAAAATTTGACATAGTTTACGATCATGCAAAGTTGAAGGAGGCAAGGAGCTAAGACGACTGACCACACTTTTAAAATAGAATAGGAAACTTACTCTAGCGTTCCCTGCAGAGAGAGCAAGATGTAAGACTGTTACCATGCTTGTCGGCCTGGTTGAGGTTCGTGTTGTTATAATTCTTTGCCAAATAGGTAAACACATCATATCTGTTGAATCTTACGCAACACTTGAATGTATTCGATCCTTATGGCATAGCTGTGTACATTTTGTTCTTTTTTCTTTTTTCAAATTTAAGGGTTTCGCTGCATCAGATATAAAAAGCAGAAATAATAATAACAAATAAAGATAAGAAAGAGAAGAAATTGTTGGTTCATGGAGAGAGGATTTGTTCTGTCAAGTAATTCCTCAATATTCATTAATTCTGTAAAAAAAACCCATATCTTACAATGCTATAAAACATGTTATTAGTCTTCTGCCTGTGTTATTATAGAGACGCCACCTGAAGACTCATCAAGTTCCATGTTTTCTTCTGGGATTGTTGCTTCTGTTGTAGCACTCCTCTGCTTCAAAAATTTATGACACATGACAGTGCCTTGAAAATACAGGAAAAAATAATTAATAAACTGTTGTTTTTCAGCTTCAGGCATCTTCGAAAACCCAATCGAAGTGTTAGTCCATGTATCCAGTGCAGCAGAAGCAGAAGGCAAAACCAGTCTCTCAACTCCCAACTTCTTGAGCTGTTTTTCCAGCTCATTCATCAAAATCCGACACATCCCAAGTCTCCGGTGTCGGAACATAGTGGCCACAAGAGGTACTTCTGCTACTTCCCCATAGATCCTCACAGTAGCCACACAAATCACTTCCTTATTCCTCTCTAAAACCACAGTGTAAAACCCTCGGAAATTCAAGCGCCTCAGATTCGACTCTCTATTTAAAACAATGTCTTCGACGAGGTCCCTTTGTGTGTATGGATCAATAGAAGGCTCAAAACACTTATGCAACACATTAAGAGCCGACCTGAGCTTTTTCTGAGTTTCTCTTGAGTCTGCCCTATTAGTGGAGGAAGACTTCAAGAGTGTCCAAGTGAGATTGTTGTCACCCACTAATATTGGCCGTCCCAAAAGCCCTTTCAGCCCAAACAGAATATTTTGACATTTACTACTACAAAACCAATTCTGTTCACAAACCACTTCATCGTTTCTCAAGCACCCAACATGGTACTTACGCTCACACTGATCACATTTCCTAATCTCACCAGGAATAGTTCCTTGTTCAAGTTTTCCACTGCCACAGATTCCACAACAACACGCCGGACAGAACCAATCGCCATCTGCCACTTCACTCAAACGCAAACAGCTAGTATGGAATGCAGAAGGACATCTATCACACAGAATCAGCTCACCCTCATTATGACACACACTGCATAAATCATCAGTCTTGTCAATCTTATTACTACTCTTCACCACCTTCTTCTCGTCCTTAAAACTCTTCATCTGTCGTTGGCAATCCGAAATCGTCCTCCCATCTTCCTCGAGAACGATATTGGCACCCGGCCTGTGATTTGTGCTACCAGCATGTGCTTCAAAAGCAGTGAGAGCAAACACCTTAGCACAACAATCACACATAATCCCCTCACGAATAACTTGGCCGGTGGCCAGTGGACTGCCACCGCTTCTCCCACGGTAGTACACTTTAGCATGTAGCGTAACAACCTTGTTGTCTATCAAAGAAGAAAGAATTGTTCTCGGACTTCGAATCTGTAACTTGGGCTCGTCTTCAAGTCTAAGCCTCTTCAACTCCGCAAGAACCTTCCCTGGTTTATGCTTAGGACTAATTTCAAGTCTCTCTTGTTCCTCCTCCGGCGTTACTAAATCAATCTTCCTCTTTCTTCCTCTCTTTTTTGGCTTTGATTGGGGTAAATTAGTACAGGATTTTGATTCCTTACAATCTTCCATAGGATCATAACTAGGATCAGACGTTAATAAATCAGTTTTCCTCTTCCTTCCTCTCTTTTTTGCCATCAATAAATCAATCTTCGTCTTCCTTCCTCTCTTTCTTGGCTTCGTTTCTGGGGAATTAATCCAAGATCTTGGTTCCGTAGATTCTTCCATAGGAGAATTAGGATCAGAACTATTTGAACCGATGCTTTCGAAACCAGTGAGGTCTAGGTCAACGCAGGCTTCGCAAGCCGTTTTAAGTGAGTAGTATAATTTCCCGGCAGGAGATTGGTACCTAAACTCGACCGGTTTATCTCCCTGAAGCCTTGCGTGCCAAAATTTCCAGCCCATGGCCGACATGTGTTTTCTGGCCTTCTCACGCACCTTCACAGATTGCTTCTCATACTTGGCGACGCCGTTCATCCACCACCGGACTGCCTCCGGGCAGATCTGGGGTTCCACGGCGACGGGAATCATTGGTACTTTTCTTTTTCTTGGCATCTTGATTGATGCAAAAGCGAGACCCTAATTGAGAAAATTGCAATAGAGAAGAGAATTAGAGGTTTGGATAAGAAACCTGATAGAGTTTCTATGGGTAAAGGAAATCCATATAGAACAATTGGCTTAGGTATTAACCGAAGGGTCTTATTCTATTTCCTCACCCTATCAGGAAGACTGGTGCTTAAATACAAAATCTTTTGGGCAGATCCTAATCCTCCTAGGATTGGATTGTGAAATACCAATCCATATTTGACAAAGTTGGACCAAAATCCAAATTGTATTTCAGCCCACTTATATTTCCAGCCCACTCGATTAGTCAATGATTAACTGATTAAAAAGAAAAGAAATTAATTAAATGACCCCTTGTACTTATCAGTTGTATTTGATCAGCCAAGTCTCTAATCTCAAAGCAACCCCCTGTTCTCAAACGAATCAAATACCATCCCCCATGTCCAAGTCTCGAATAAGCTTGCCGGAGATGGACGCCGGAATATGGAGCAACTTACCGGATGAACTCCTGGAGCGTATTCTCTCTATGCTGCCTCTCAAAACCTTCATGGTTCTGAGATCCACTTGCAAGCATTTCAAGTCTCTGTTATTCTCTCCCACCTTCATTTCCAAGCACTCTTTCTCCAATTCCTCACCCTTCTCTTCTTTTCTCATGCTTTCTCACCCCCAGTGCTACCCCGACTTCCCTCTCTACGACTCGCACCTCGGCGCGTGGCGCAGCTTCTCTCTTTCACTCTCGGAATTGCTACCCTGCGCTGCCGGACCAGTCTCTCTGCTCTCCATCTCCAATGGGCTGCTCTGTTTCTCTCTGCCCAGCTCGTCTTCCTTTGTTGTCTGTAACTTCTTGACCAAGTCATCGAGAGTGATCGAATACCCTACCTTCCCTTTTGGTTTTGAGTTGCTTACTTTGGTTTCTACTCCAGTTGGGTACAATATTTTCATGCTCTCTTCGGAGTCTTCCTCCAAGACTAGAACCTTTGTATATGATTCGAAGGTCCAATCTTGGCAAAATTTAAACTCATTGGAGGCAATTCTCAGTGACAATCATCATCAAGAAGGTGTTCATTTCAATGGATCTCTCTACTTTTCGACCCCGGAGCCATTCTCAATTGTCAACTTTAATTTGGAGAGTCGTAAGTGGGAGAGACACAGTACTGAACTCCCCGGAGAGCTCGTTTTCGTTCGATTAGTGAGTGATGAAGGAAAAGGGAAGATGTATATGATTGGTGGGATCGGTAGGAATGGGATTTCAAGGAGAATGAAAATCTGGGAACTGTGTGAAGGAAAGAATTGGGTGGAGATTGAGAGTGTGCCTGAAATGATGTGCAGAAAGTTAATGTCAGTTTGTTACCATAATTACGAGCATCTCTATTGCTTTTGGCATCAGGGTTTAATCTGTGTTTGCTGCTATGCATGGCCTGAGATTTTGTATTACAAGATCTCGAGGAGGACTTGGCATTGGCTCGCCAAAAGCCCTTCGGTGCCGGAAAGATGGGCTTGTGGCTTCAGGTGGTTTTCTTTTGTGCCGGAGTTGTATGCTTCAGTGTGATTAGTTAGTTCGATACAGGTCTCAATTTCTGCGTGTGAACTTTTGTTAGTTCTCATTTTCTTGTCTCTGATTCTTTCTTAGTTTTCATTTCTTGTTTCTGATTCTGGTTCTGTACTACTTTGTATTTTGTTCTGATTCTTTGTTAGTTTTCATTTTCTTGTTTCTGATTCTGGTTCTGTACACCGCTATTCTTTTATTTTGTTGTGGGATTAGAGAATAAAGTGTGTGTTGATTATTAAGTTCAACTCGGCCTTCAACAACGTTAACTAGGAGTGGAAAAGCATGATGCGCAATTAGTCTATAAGACAGTCTCTTAGTTGCTTTCAAACAACTGTCATTAGTATAGAAATTTACAACAATTTGAATATTAAAAGCAAAAGTCGTCTATGCTAATAAGTGATGAGAAAATTACAGCAATGGAACAAAAAGCATGGCACCTCTTCTCGGTTATCATTTTTCAAAAATTAAAGGCAACGTCTGCTTCAAGGTTCAATATCAAAGAGAGATTAACAAAAGTATTAGAAATCTGTGAAGCAAGTTGACAAAGAGAAAAACGTGGGGATGAATAAGAATTAACAATATGAAACAATATGAAAGGTTCATTATCAAAACACATTCCAAAAGTGCCTGACATGGTTCTATCACAACCAGGACATATTGCCTATAGCAAATCTATTATAGGTTTCTATTTGAACCACACCAGAAAACTCACAATTTGTGTGGAAGTAACCAATTGAATAATCTATATCTTAAGGTCAATATATCTGCTCAAGGCTTGAGGGAGAGTGCCAAACCAAATTTCGGCTCCTTTTGTAAGGTCTTGGTGTCCAAGGCACCAGAGAATGTGAAGGTGGATTTGGGACTAAGCTCATGCTGCAAAAGAGCCGCAAGATTTCCATGGTTGTTAAGCCTTGCCTTTACTGTAGTCTGAGGGTCAACCACAAACGAACCTCCAACTGTGAGTGTGTTCTCATTTGTGGAAAACCTTCTACTTACCTCTCCCACAACAGCACCCCCATTCAGCTTGCTTAGATGATGTAGGTATGACGCCTTAATCGAGTCTCCTTTGTCAGCCCTACAAATGAAAAGAAAGCAATTATCTGCTGTACAATGAAAGCACATGAAGTAATATTTCTAACTAGCCAGTCTAATCCATATATTCATTTGCTACGGGAGCCAAAACTAACATAAGCCCCTACATAAGAACAATATATGCACAAGTATATCAATCAAAATCTTCCCTCTTTCTCAGTCCGAGTGTATCAAATTCCATATATGAACAATGTAAACTTAGCAAAATAGATTTGCAAATCTTCCAATTAAATTAGTCTCCCCAATCTAACAGAGCACAACAAAAATTCACCCAAAAAGAAAGAGCACAAGTGCATCTAAGAATACGGTAATTAGGTTCAATTTTCTTTTAGTGGCCTCAAAATGTGGAACTTACAGAATTACTGAAGCGGAGGAATCTGGCTTTGACAAGCTGACACCAGCAGTATATTTAGTGAATCTTCTGGAAGCAGTCGAGTAACTAGCTTCTGCTCCAAAAGCAATGGTGGGGGTGCCGATGGTTGCTGAAAAGTCAACGGCAGGGGACTTGTTCAAACCAACAGCTGTTGTGAAAGATGCATGTTCATGAAGATATTGTGCTTCCAACTGCAATACATAGAACATATGCATAAAGATGCAGCTATAATTATAAAATCCTATTCCACTTCCAGCATTCCACAAAATAACAAAATTTGTTACCTTGCCAGATTTGTAGTCAGGGAATTTGACTGAAGCAATGGCTTTTGTTGAAGGCAGGACGTCTGTAACGGTGATCTTTGTTGAGACCTGCTCAGTAAAGAGTCTCCTGTTAGAAACAAAAGTTATCGGAATCCAAACACTGTAAGATAAAATGAACACTGGGAGACCTTACAGTTGTTTCTGTATCAGCTTTGATATCAACCGTAGCTTTCTTGTATTCGTACTGAGCTGCTACATCCCCAAGAGAGAGACCCCCTTTCTTGGCCAAGGAGGAGTTGATGGCCTAAAATCAAGGAGAAAATTTATGATTACTTAGCACTATTAAAAAGCACATACGGAAATTAAAAACAAAAGCAGCCATGACGTGAACTTATCAAGGAATCTAGTTATTTCAATATAATCTCAGGAAAACTGGAGCAACAGAATTCAATTCATCCCTGCTCAACTCATTGCTTAAGCAGCTACTCACACAGTCCACAATACTATGATACAACAAATTTTAAGATTTTACTTGCACACAAGTTTGATTAATTTGAAAGATAGATAAGCCAAAAGCAACAGGGAGCCACAGTTTCTCAAATAAACAACACTGGGGCACCTGATAGATTAATTCAAAAGCAGTATATAAACAAGCAATGAAAAAAAAAATTACGAAAATACAATGGGATGAGGGATGAGCTTACAAGGCCAGTGTCACTGTAAGTGGTGATGCTGATCTTCTGGTCAGAGCTGTAATCCTTGTTGAGCAAATCTGTAAATCAAAAGCAATATATCACGGACCCGTAAAATTCAAAATTCAAATTCAAATTGCGAAACTCAAAAGCGGCTCAACGGGGACTGAGGGAGAGAGAAACCTCTGGCTCTTTTGCCAATGTCAGAGAAGAGAGCAGGGCCTTTGGTTGACATAGCGAGAGGAGACGTAAGGAGATGAAAAGATATTCTGGGTTTAGGGTTTTTCAGACAAACAGGCTTGGGGTTTTTATAAACCCTGCTCTTCTAAACTCTTGGGTTTCCTGGGTCAGAAAGAAACGCTACGCAGTTTGCGCGATACGACATCAGAGCTTGCAAAAGGGGAAAACTCTGAAGTTAGTAAAGCGCACAAAACAAAAAATATTAAAATAAAGCAGGAAAAAGAAAGTTGCTCTCGTTGAGAGTCGAACTCAAGACCTCCCGCTTACTAAACGGGTGCTCTAACCAACTGAGCTACGAGAGCTTGTTGGGGAAATTGCTTTATTTTAAGGAATTATACCATTGAAATTAAATATAAGAAAAAGAAAACAGAAAACTTGTTGCTCTCGTTGAGAGTTGAACTCAAGACCTCCCGCTTACTAAACGGGTGCTCTAACCAACTGAGCTACGAGAGCAATAAACTTCTATTCACTATAAAACTCCTGTAACTGAGGTGAAGATATCTGGGACTGAATTCTATTCTCCCTCTCGGAAATTGATTGGGTTTAACATAAGGGTTCCTAATAGAACTGGGTCTCAAAGCAGCAAGCATTCTGTTTTGCAAGCTTCCCCTATTGTTTATTTAGAGTCACATTCTTCTAGGGTCAAACACATAAAAAATTCCACCATCTGAAGCCTCCTTTGGGAGCTCATGGTTGTTGACATATACAGAGGGAAAGAAACAAGCACAAAGAACAAAGGCTGGACCATCTCCCCCAGCAGAAAACAAAATAAATGGGGAACTGCAGCCTATAAGTTAAAGTCATTGTTAGCCCATTGAGCCTCTATAATCTATTGTTATTACATCACTTTGCTCTTCTTTTTCAGTCCATCTGTAAATAGCACTTCTTTACATGTTAGGATTATGTAAGGTATCTTCCAATTATTTAACTCGGGAAATCACATTCAAACCGCATGAAATCTGTTTTCTTAATTTGCTCATCTAAGTACTTGATTGTAACATTTGAACTAAAGGATCAATACAATATTGTTATTTTTATGTAAATTGCTAATTTTCAGGCAAAACAAATATTTTTAAGAAAATCATTGGTCCCCATATTGATAATATTACACACTTACATTATGAAAAATTGAATTCCTCATTGAATTTCTTATTTTCTTATGGAAAAAATATACTACTTATTTGGGCACATGAGCCAAAATGAAGCAAATATTAAGAGCATCTTTAGTAATGCTAATCATTTTATAGTCAAATTTTAGTTAAAGTAGCTAAAAAGTTATTTTGGCTAGCCACTTTAGAAATATGTATGCATCAGTGCTCTCTATTTTAGTTAATTTTGAATTTATATTGTTTTTAAAAGGAATATTAAATAGTTTAAATGTATTTATAAATTACATAAAGTAACTCAAAATTAATATTTAAATTATAGAAAGTCTCATCTCGCTCTCTATATTTAGGAGCGTAATAGCTAAAAGTTATAATAGAAAGTCACTTAGGAGTCTGGTGCAGCTGTTAAAATAGATAAAAAGCTAAACATACTATCTAAAATAGTTAAGGAGCCAAAATAGAGAGTGCTAAAGATGCTCTAAGGTGATCATGTTTGGCTCATAATTTTTTTAACGAGTTTAAGCTTGAATAATCATGATCGAAGGGTTTTTTAAGTCAGAGCTTGGCATGTCTCAACTTCATTAAGAATTAAGCTCAATTTGGAGCTAAGCAAATCTTAAATCAACCAAGAAAAATACCCACACAAAAAAAAAACGGATATAAAATCACAAATTCAGACTGATTTTTAAAGCCTATACAAAGAAATTAACTCATCTTTTACGCACATGAACATAACAAAAGGAATAAATTAAAAACAACAAAACTCCTAATATCTCGAGCAGATTTATAAACTCACTCGCTAGGTGAGTCTTGCGTTCCTTTGCTCTTTCTTTTGTCACTCCTAATATCTCGAGCAGATTTATAAACCCACTCGCTAGGTGAGTCTTGCGTTCCTTTGCTCTTTCTTTTGTCTTTGCCTCCCATGAATTGGGTCTATCACTTTCCTCAGGGGAGAAGGAAAGCCGAAGAATACAATACCTCCTTTCTTTTTTTCTATTGGATTTTTTGAAAAAATTATTAGTTTTGACCTCAATTGGCGGGCTCGACGCCCTGACTTGAAGGTGAGAGCATGTGCAGCCCAGTCAAGCCATCAGCAAAAACTCCATGTGGCAAACTACTAGGCCACCGTCGAACTAAAACATACCAGACTGCCGAACCTTCCAGTTAAAAAAAAGAAAAAGAAAAAGAAATCAGAAAGAACAGGCTTTGGGGTTCGAAACCCTTATCGAATGGCGAACCTTCCATACACGCCTTAAACGCGACCCTTCGTACGTGCTCACCCAGACTGGGATTTCCATATCGTCTATTAGGCGCACGCGTCACCCAAACCCCAACGCCCTGGTCCACGTGTTACCCATCACAGCCTCCTTATATTTTCGCCTCCATCTCCGCTCCATTTAAGCCACAAATCCGCTTTCACTTTCAGACCCTAAAAGAGAAACCCCCGAAGTCCTGAGATTACCTGTTTCAGACTATCGGATTGATAGCCGGATAGGATTTTGTGAAGTGAATAAGCCCTAATTTCGGCTATGGAGACTGAAAACCCATCGAATTTCAGTTACATGGGGCGGAATTTCAGTGATCTCAGTATCGGCGACAGCTCCTCTGCTTTCAGTGACTGCAACAGTGACAGATCCGGCGAGTTCCAAACGGCGTCGTCTCAGAGCCGGCGGCTCCTGACTGCCTGCGCTTCGGACAACTCCGACGATCTGATACGTCAGCTGGTCGGCGTCCTCGAGTCCGGTTCAATTGAAGAGCAGAAGCAAGCGGCGATGGAGATCAGGCTCCTCGCCAAAAACAAATCGGAAAACCGCCTCAAAATCGCGGAATACGGAGCGATACGGCCGTTGATTTCGCTCTTGTCTTCCTCCGATCTCCAGCTCCAGGAGTACGGCGTCACGGCGATTCTGAACCTCTCGCTCTGCGACGAGAACAAGGAGCTCATAGCTTCGTCGGGAGCAATCAAGCCTCTGGTCCGAGCGCTCAAGACCGGAAATCCAACCACGAAAGAGAACGCCGCGTGCGCTCTGCTCCGTCTATCTCTAATAGAAGAAAACAAAGTCGCAATCGGACGGTCGGGAGCGCTTCCGCTGCTCGTGAATCTTCTAGAGAACGGCGGAATTCGCGGCAAGAAGGACGCGTCGACGGCTCTGTATTCGCTCTGCTCGGTAAAAGAGAACAAAATCAGAGCCGTTCAGGCCGGGATCATGAAGCCGTTGGTGGAATTGATGGCGGATTTTAGTTCAAACATGGTGGACAAGTCCGCGTACGTACTGAGCGTGCTGGTTTCGGTGCCGGAGGCGCGAACGGCGTTGGTGGAGGAAGGCGGGATTCCCGTGCTGGTGGAAATCGTGGAGGTTGGGTCGCAGAGGCAGAAGGAGATATCGGTGGCGATATTACTGCAGCTGTGCGAGAACAACGCGGTCCACCGTAACATGGTGGCCCGCGAAGGAGCGATACCTCCCCTGGTGGCTCTGTCTCAGTCCGGCACTAATCGCGCCAAGCAAAAGGTGAGAGGATTTTCCGGCTGCAATATGCCTCGTTCGTTTTTTCTTTTTTTTTGAGGTCAAACCGGTCAGCTGGTCGAGGACCCAGAGCTGGCTGACGCGGCGTTGGCTTTTTTTGAAAATATTCCCGAAATTAATGGGTTTTTTGGTTTGCTGTTGAGCCACGTCGATCCGGTTGCATAAACGATCATGGCCCATCGATAACTGCCATTCTTTATTTAAATTTATTCACTTGGGGCAAAATACTAAACAATGGAAAAGCGAATCCTAGTTTCTATAATGGCGTTAGGCACGTAGATCAGGGCTAGAAATGTCATTTAGCGGGTGGAGTGCTCGCCCGGCCAGTCGGCCATTATTGATTTTTAAAATTTAGTTATGTGTTTTCTATTCGATTTGTATTGATGGTGTCTCATGGGGAGTGGTTCTGTTTGTCGTTTTGTGTGTCTTTATGGGGACAGGCGGAGACATTGACAGAGCTTCTACGGCAACCGAGATCCGGCAACGTCGCTGCACGAGCGTGAAGATGATGTGCTAGTGTAAATTCCCATTCTACCCCCTCATGGCTCCCTTTTGCCATGCCCATACCATGTAAGATTTGTACCCACATTGGAAGGAAAATACGAGAAGAAGAAAAAAATCAAAGAACGAAAACTTGTGAATATCTTTGTGACGGGAGCATGTTGTAAAATTTGTGATAAAGTATTGGAAGTGAGCTGATGAGTTTGGTTTTGCCTTTTTGGCTTTATTGTTTATATAAGAGTGATGTGTCCCTTAGCCTAACCACTGAGGCTAAAGTTTTATTTTGCGTAGTGTGTCATCTCTATCTTTGTGTAAAGTGTGTTATATTTGCTGATTCGAGATGAGGAGTTTAGGAGAGCATAAAAGATAAGGAGAGACTGCTAAAGGGGGTAGTGGTCCTAGACTGAGTAGGCTCCTGGTGTAATGAGGAGTTGATTTCGTCTAATTCTCTGATTATAAAAGAAAGAAAATATGATGAAAGAAAGTTGAGGCTTGGTAAAGAAGAAAAATATTACAATCATGTGGAAGAATAAGCAGTGGGGAGGAGTCTGGATGGTGGCTGGTCCGTGTTTTTGGTTTGGAAAATCAGTGTTCTTATTCAAAATCCACGAGGTACGCGTGCATGCAGACGATGGCCAGTCAATTATGACTTTATTTTTTCGGAGTGATTGACGCCACGTGTGAGAGTTACAGTTATTTTGGCGGTTGGTGGTTTAGTCCCATCATCGATGGGTTGCTGTGTTTGGGGTCCCATTCTTGACCGCTTATAATCTTCGAGCAGCGACTTCGGGTTGGCTACTCTAGTTGTCTCACGTTCATGCCATTTATGAGGGTTTTTGTTTATTTGTCTACACTGTTTTATAGTCCGGGTGAAAGGGATTTGATTAATCTCTTCCAGTGTTTTGGGGTGACGTTAGACTGATATTGGGGAGGATGGGGCCTGAGGTTCCTGGGTTTGAAATGTGCGATCAATACGCAGTCGGCGGTCTTAATCAGATGCAGATCAACGTTAATCAACGCATGTCATCTTCACTGTCAATAGTTTACGTGAGTGTGTTCTAAAGTTTCGGAGTACTAAGATTTTAAAGACATGGATGCTTACATTAGTTAAATACGTGTTTCACACTAATAAATTACATTTTTCAGAACTTTAATTATTCGGAGCTCTAAAAACCTCTCGTTGGTCAACACTATATTCGCAGGTTTTTTTTCTTTAAATTTCATACAAAAAAATATGTTATAAAGCTGTTACACTAGTAAATTTCGCAAAACCTAAAACGATTTTTGCCCTCTATCACTCGTAGCATCTAAGGCTAGTCCTTGCAATATTCTTCTTTGTGAAAAGGTCAAGCGAGACCCTATAATGAGCAAACATGGTGTGTGAATAAGCTAATAATTGCATCAAAGTTATTAGGTTCTCACATGGATTTAGGCTAGCTAATGCATCCAGAGACTAATTTGGTCACTCAATTTCTTGCAGTGTAGGGGACCAGATGCCTCTAACAGCAATCAACCTGAAACTTAGGTAGGAAAAGGCATTTCAAATATGTGTGATGTGTGCACGAGTTGGACCGAAGAAACTTGAGAGATTGCCCTGAATAAGGATTATGGGTCCATTTTCTACCTATGAAGCTATGAATAACATGGTTTTGAAGATAACCAGAACCTAAAGCAACGGAATAATGGACATGGGCCCACAATTAATATATAGAAATGCAAAGATATTTAGTAAGTCTTTCAAATTGGTCAACTTATTTGATTAAACTTCTTCATTTGCTTAAAACTTCTACACATCATGAGAAATGGATTTGGTTGGAGCATAAGTTTGAAACTTTCTGATATTATTATAAATGTCTTTTTCAAGGACTGTTATGCCTCTCTACCAAGTATATGTTTTATATTATTATGTTATGTTTTATTTAGACAGTAATAATATAAACTTGAGAATGAATCTCTGAATTTCATTAAATTTCACTTAAAATGCATGTATCGATTAAAGAAAATTACAGTTATGTTACTTTTGATCAACAAAAGTGTAAGAAAATATACATAAGAGCACTAAGATTAGTGATAAAGAGGGCTTCCACATCAGTGTACTTCTATGAGTCTTTGTCCAACTGATCCCACATAATTCAATTCCGTTTTTAAGTGATAATAATATAAATATATATATATATATACAGTCCGGCTACGGTGCGGACGTCCATACTTTGCGGACGGTACGGATTTTCGGTTTTTTCTAACTTTTCGATCACATTTTCACATCTTAACCGTTCGGTTTTTATGTCTTAATGCATATATCACCTCTACAAAAATTTCAGTCAATTTGGTGATTGTTAAGGCATCCAAACTGCAATTTATCATTATCAATACGAACTGTTCCGGTTTGACAGATTCAATCCGTTCGTGTAAATTGCAGTTTTGTATGCCTTAACGATCACCAACTTAGCTGAAATTTTTCAGATGTGATCTATACATTAGGATATAAAAACTGAACGATTAAGATGTGAAAATATGATCGGAAAGTGATCAAAAACTATAAATTTGTACCGAAATTTCGGTACAGACGTTCGCACATGAGAAAAATCCTATATATATATATATAATATCAGAAAGTTGCAACGTCAACATCGTAGAAAACTGGGTGCCATGTCGTTTTGGAGGTGAAGGTATTTCACAACTTTCATGTTTATGGCTAAGAAAATGACCAAGTCCGCTCGAGTCATGCGGCGGCGATGACTATACAGAACGTCCACTTCTTCTACCACCTACTTTATTGGTCAAAGGACTTCATCGGCCAATAGCTGCGGTATGCCTTAAGCAATTTCATCTTTTTATCTCTCGAGTATTATTGACCTTGCGGTGGTAAAATTAATTATGAATGAGACAACTCCTAACTAGCCCCCCAATTTTGACCGGATGAACTTAAAGTCAGCTTCATATGATTTGACTTTGTGTAAGGGAAATCTCTCGCGCATGATCATGAATTCATGATATAACATATTTAATGATATTATGATCTAGATAATGAATTTTAGATTATGAACAACGAATGTATGCTAAAAGTAAGATTGAAACAGCGATTAGCGTGACTGATCAACACTATGTAAATCAGTTATTCAATTCTCACTTGCATCATGAAAATGGTGAAACAGATATGGGGTTGGAGATCAACTAGAGACCGAAAAACTCAAGAATGAAGTGGTGACTAGGTATCTGAACTATAAGTCTAGCCGAATCACCTTGATACATTAATTATATATAGGATTACAGACTCAGAGTATAGTTCCAAGCAAGAAAACATTGTTATAAGTTACACACATGGCCAGTAATCCAGTACCGACGTATTATGTGATCATTTTCCTTATTCTAAAAAAAAAGGTTGGTTATTTATTTTTTATTTTTTTTTAGTTGGTTACAACTGGGCCTCTGGGGTCAATATGGTAGGCTAAGTCCACTGATCTTGTCGGCTTACTATTGCGCTCAGCCCATTTCCTGTGGGTTTTCAATTTCATGGCTGGCCCATTATTGTAATGCTTTTTCACTTAAATAATTTTATGTCTACTGAAGACTTTAATAGGTTGAGCGCGCAAACTTATTTGGCATTCAAAATTTGTACGGATTTGAATACGAAAAACTGAAATGCAACACACTGTGGTGTTCACCTGGTCAGTTGCTGACTAAAGAATTTATGTCTAATAACCCTTAGTTTACATCTAATGGTGGAAAACAAAACACCTCAACTTAATAATAATTCTCTCTGCCATTAGATTTACATTTAAGGTCGGTTGAACAATTATTTTCTTATTCAATAACTAACCAGGTGAACATTTTCAATGCAACACAACGTCTTCCTATGGCAACTCTAGTATCACTGTTGCAGAAGCTACTGCACTAGGGGTAGTCTGATTGCGGCTAAAAACAAACATTTTACAAGAGTTGAAGTTGAAGGAGACTCGAAACTAGTTATTAATGCAGTTAATCGAGTGGTGATTCCACCTTGTGGAGGCTGCTCAAATTGATTGAAGACATTAGAACCGTTGCAACTTCCTTTTCTCAAATTTCCTTTAAGCATATATATAAGGAATCAAACTTCATAGTTGATGCCATTATAAATTTAGGACGTGATGCTGCTTCTTCTATGTCTTGAAATGATAGGGTTTCAAGTGAGGTTTCTAGAGTCTTAATATTGATGTTGTAAACATTGGCTGGCCAAAAGACTTCATTTTTCAAGTATTTTTCTTTTCTATTAAAAAAAAAACACAATGTCTTCCACATAAACTCTTTAATTTGAGACATTGTGTCGAGATTATGGGATTCATAAAAGAAAAAAAAAAAGGATTCCATGTTTTTCATAATCAAAAAGTTGATTTATAAAAATATAAAAAATAATCAAAAAGTTGCGATGGTCATGGGATATTTCACCCATAAGTTGTGATTTGAATTTCGGAAATGAAAGTGAGATTATGCTGCTGGCTTTCGTTATTTACATGGGATACCAACTATAAATATACTTCAATAAATAATTAATTGAAGTATAAGTGCAATTTAGAAAAGAACATATAACACTGGGACATGTGTTGAATTTGTTGAAAAGTAATAGGGTGAGATATTATCTACAAGATGAGGTGAGATATTAAAAGCAATTAAAATAATATGTCGGTCAATCTTGTGAACTTTTATGCTTTATATATATGCTGAACCATATCTATTCAGAAGAATATGGTATAATATGTGGCTTCTTTCGAGCATCAGCTCTGGAAACATGATATATGGGTGAATGAATTATAATAATTTTCAAATGAATAAAGTTTGTATCGAATTAGGCGTGGCTTTACAAATATATTGCCAGATCTAAATAAATAAAAAAGTGTACCACGTCTTTTTTTTGAAACGAGGTGTATCACATCATTAAATGAAGAAGATAAATCATTAAAAAAGCCATTAGGCCTTTCTCTCTTCATGCCAGCACACTGATCCTAACGAAATATTAGCATTTGAGTCAACAGTTTCGATTTTTTTTTCCTTTTCAAGAAGTGGAAATAGAACAAATTCAATGTACGTCCCTGAAATTTTATTGATTGTAAAGCAAAAGTCTCGTGATAATACAAGAAACTTAATTACATAATAAAAATATTTTTTTTTTCATCCAATTATGGTGCTTCAATGCTTTAAATCATACCCTTACTTTTCAGTGCTCGTATGACATTTATTTTTAATTTTTAATGAAATCATGTTGGAGATTTCTTATGTTACATACTAGAAAATTTAATGACAGTACGACACTATAATTTTTAATTTTTCTTTAATTCTCAATATTTATAATTTTAGCATGAAAATGAGAAATTCACGATGACAATTGAAAATTGTTGCATCACTTCAAACTTATTCCGCACAAAGATTAACGAGTCCATATAACTACAAGAAGCAAGTAGAATGATAGATTAAAGCGAGATTCCAAACCCAAAAGAGAAAAAGGGCAAAAAAAAAAAAAAATTCGTAAGGCACAAGAAAATAGAAGGAAAAATAGAAAAGAGGCCCAAATTGACAAAAGAGGGACAGATCACCACGTGATAATCACATGGAGATTCTTATCCTTCCGCAGGTCAAACAAACCAAAGTGGAAAGAAAGCCCAAAAGGACTAACGTCCACAGAATATTAGCCACGCGTCATCAACCTGCGTTATTGTAATTTCCTCTTCGGGGACCCACACTTAGTTGAAGTGGGCCAAATCGGGCACACATTCGGAGTCGGGTACTATTATTACGATGAAAGAGCATGGCGGAGCTTCCGGGCCAACAGACCCGGCGCGCTCAAATGCGGCAAGTGGCCCTCCGTTTCGAGCATAACGATGGTGTTCCGGCCACCCAGATGCTCTTTGAGGTAATTCGCCACCGAGGCAGGGACAGAATGGTCTTTTGTCGTCTGGATTATGAAACAGGGTACCCGGACAAAGCCCAAAAACTCCCTCAGGTCGCTGTTGAACACGGCCCGCGAAACGAAGAGCGAAATATCAGGGCGCATGTTGAACAGGGTCCGGCTGAACTCTCGGACCGCAGCTGGCACGTCGGCTCCAACGGCTAGTGGCGCGAAACCGTTGACCCACGCCGAGTAATTCGCCTCCATAGCCGAGAACACTTTCTCAATCTCCTCCTGCTCGAACCCTCCGTGGTAGTCCCTGTCGTTCAGAAACCTGAACCACAAGTATGCAAATCACTGTAATCGAAACGGTAGACATTTAGGGTATTAAATTTGATCCAAATTGATTGTTAATTACCTTGGAGAAGCGCCGATGAGGATGAGCTTGGAGAAGAGCTCGGGGCGGCGAATGGAGGCGAGGATTCCGATCATAGCGGAGACGGAGTGGCCGACGTAGGCGCACTTTTTGACTCCCACAGCGTCGAGAATGTTGAGCAAGTCGTCGACGAAGGCGTCCAGGTTGGTGTAGCGGTTGAAATCGAAGTAATCGGGGTTGACGCTTCCGGCGCAAACGAGGTCGTAAAGAACGATGCGGTAGTAAGGTTTGAAGAAAGGAAGAATGCGACCCCAGGCGGACTGGTCAGTGCCGAAGCCATGGGCCAGGACCAGGTACTGCTCGCCCGACCCGGTTACCCGGACATTCAGAGCTTCCAAGATTCTGGTGTTGCTGGGCATGTTTGTAGAGGGGGGGTGAGGCTAATAGAGTTGGTCTTTTGTGTATGTGGGAAATGGGAATTATGGATTGGTTAATGGCTACTGTATGTGGTTGTGAGTTGTGAGAAAATTAATGAGGAATAGGTTATAGGTAGGCGAGTGATGAGTAGGTGTGTGCGTTTAGTTTGGCTTCCGGTGCTTGGAGAGTTTGGTATTTATATTGCCGATAAAGTATCTGGAGGGAAGTAGATATTGTGACAGACTTGTTTCTATTGTATCCCACGCTGCTATTACTTTGCATTTTAGCATAGTGTTTTGTAGTGGAGTTGACAGTCGTTTGATTAACTCATTTTGTATATATATCGTAAATAATAATTAATCTAACGACTTTTAACCCTCTCAGTTTCAATACTCCTCGAAACTTCGAGGTAGTGTGAAATTTTGGAGCTTAGCTATACATCTCTGACAAGCTTGTCCTTGAAGCTATGTGTGATATTTTTCATCGTCGTGGCCTTAAAAGCTGTGGCCCTTGTCATCTTAGCTGAAGGATACTCATTCCTCTCTGGATTATCTTTTACAAGAATATTAGCAATGCGTTAGATTTTGGGGTTGTTGAAGTAGGACAATCATGTAGGGCTTGTTGAAATAAAGGAAACACAGTGCCAGGAGTTAAGGACCTTCATGCCAGTTACTAGTGATAAGGATAGTGAATGAAGATTTTTGTGTCAATTTTTCGGGGTGAAGCGAATTTTGGCATATGGGGTATGTTATTAGTTGTACTTGGACAAAACTTAATATCTCTTACCATATATGCAGTTTTTCTCTGTAGTCCTGCTACGAGCAAGATATAAATCGGAAAACACCACCACTTGCAGAGGCAATTCATACGTTTTCATAGGGCTTTATGGCGACATCCCAGATGGTGATGGCGTTTGTTGCTACCAGTACTCAATAGCCAGCAAGTCTTTCAGGCAAATGATTCTTAATAATTTGGAGGTAGCTTAATTAGTCCAGTATGAGTGAACCAGAAGTACTTCTATAATTGTCTGAAAAGCCCAGTTCATGGGAAGAAGTTTCGAAACAGGTGCGACGTGGCGCTGGTCGCACCGCTGGTTGATCGATGTTGGCTACAGACAACTGGATGCCCTAGAACGTACGTACGTAATGATTGATTAGGGTAAGGTACAAATGCTGGAAAGCTGTCGTACTTGAACCATGATGACGATAATAATGGACTTGTGTGAAGCACATTAGCAACTGATCAAGTTCTGGTCTAGAATAAAAGATGGCTGTGCAGCACATGATCGAAACATGCCAAGCGCGCCCAGAAGTACTGTCATAAGATAAGGCAGATCGATCATTGAGCTACAGGATGACATTCTCCCAGCTTTTATTTTTTTATATTTTTTTTTGCATTTTCTCTCTTTGGTGTTATATTAGGGGGAATCGAACCTCCTAACCCTATTCCCTACCCTCCCTCGATCACGACCGAATCAGAACCATCAATTTCCATCCTTCTGTGGATGAGTCTGATGAGTAATTCTCAAATGAACAGATCTAGGCACGAGAGTAGTCCAAGAGCAATGAACAATGGGTTAAGGTAGAATCTCCAGCTACTCAGTATTAGCTAAACCAGCATAGTATTTTAACTATTTTTGGTATAGAGAGAAGAATCAGATTCAATTTCTGAATGGGGGTAGCCTTCAATCCAAAAGAGCAAAAAAATATACTGCAAAAATAAGGTCCAATCTTTTTTCTCGTTGCCGCATCCATTAACTCTGGTCTGTGATTGGCTACAAACTTGACATTCTCCATTCATTTTCTAATTCTCCATTTTTCCACAAAACTTCACTATCTTTGACAAAGATTGCTCATGCCAAAGCCAAAGAAAAACCCTCTCTTTCTGTCATAGCCCTTTTTACCAGGAAGGAATTGAGCAATGCATGACTGTTGCCCTAACCAGGTTGATTAGCATCCACTAACATCAATTGAAGCTTTATTAATTAGGCTAGCTAGCTTCCATCAATGGGATAAAGGCATCTGTGAGAGAGGCCATCATCGATCATCTAGAAGATTAATACCGAGAGTTAATTGGGTTGGGTGACTTGGGTCCCCTTTCATACGTAACAATGACGTACGGATAAGAATCCAAGCATACGTATTGAAATACATGTATGTATTGTGGAGATGGACAAGGCAGCTCGTTGGATGGTTTACATTGGTCTGGTGACTCGGAGTCTAGTAAGGTTTATCATGATGAGATCTTATCTACTTGGCTTTTGGGGGGGTCTATCAATTCTCCATCTACTTTTGTTATTAGCATCTTCCTCGCAATCCCTCGACTCCTGTATATCCGTCTCTGCCTATAACGGCATACCTAGCTTTTACTCATGGCTGACGGGCCTAGCTAGTTAGGGCATTATCCTTGTTGTATGCATGAAGTCCTTAGTTTCTTTACTATTTATATGTGGGCAAAAAAGTTTATCGTATTAATGTTCCTTCTCTAATTATGGTGCGATTGACAATCAACTTGAGGCTTAGGTATTTGATTTCTCCAAAAAAAAAAAAAAAAAAGACTTAGGTGATATGCGTAATCATCGATTAGTATTTGATTATTTTACGATTTTACCTATAATATGCTATCAAAACCACTTTTGAGAAATGTGAAACGACACACTACTTACATTTTTTTAATTATGATTGGAATTATGTATATGTTGCGTAATCATATTAATCTATATATTTCATAATGATGTAATATAATAAGATGCAGTTTTAATTCCATCAAGTGATTTCTACAAAATTAACTTTTAGCATGACAGAACATAATGAATTCATAGTGCTTAAATTATAAAGTTGAGTTACCCCGTGACGACGTAAAGAAATCACGTAGAAATATAGAGTTTAGAAATATATATTTCAATAGTGGAATAATGTCACACTTAAAATTATTTTCACTTTCCACTATCCTAATTCCTAAGCGATTTTTTAAATTTTTTTAAATTTTTTATGAAAATACTTTTAGCCCACCCCACATTTACATATGCCTGTGAGAATCGAACTCATAATCTTTACAACATTGAAATTATAACTTACCAACATGTTACAACTTATTGGAATTCCTAAGTGACTTTAATTACATGTTACATTGGATAATGCAACGGATAAATATAATATGCTATAGCAATATCCACAATATTCTCTTTATAAGCCATCATAGTTTATAAAGGAGAAGAAAAGTGTGCTCATTGTAGAACCCAAAAGAGTTCATAAGTAAACCAACCCAAGTCGTCTATTGATTCCATGTCACGTCGGGAAAAGGCTGGTTTGGATAATTCCTTCATAGAATGGAAATTACTTGAAGTCATTTTTGGACATAATCATTAAAAACTATGTATCATAAATCCATTCGCTTTTGAGCTTTGTTCCATGCCCATTGATATCACTCCATGTGCCTAATTAGTTTCCCCACTTTTCAATCAGAGACCAAACCCCATACAAATACTATGTATCATCAATTAATATGGATGATAAAGAAGTCTGAGATCTCCTTTTCTAAGGCACGCGTGTACACTCTTTTGCCTCCCACTCCGATATTGCTTTTCCAAGCTTAGTGGTGACTGGTGGTGGCTTTGTACATGGTTGCATTTTCAGATTTCGCATGAATCTGATGGACTTGGATAAGGGATGAAATCACCTGCCCAATCCTTATTATGTTTCTTGATTTTAATTGGTTTATTAAGATGAAAAAATGAAACAAAGTTTAAGATAATGTTTTTTTAATCGTTGTTGACCAGCCATCATCTGAGGATAAGATAGGGATAAAGGATTTAGGACAGGGAATTTCGTCCCTTTGAATAAGGGAGACATAACATGTCACGCGATGTACCGATGTAGTACTTGACTACTCATGAGGTATGACCAAAACCAATTTCCTCGCAAAGAATTTAGGTCGACTATTGTGTGGCTCGCAAGTGCGTCGATCACCAATTCATTGTCGGCCCATGTAGTTTCTATCTGCATGTGTTTTGGAACATTTGATGAATCACGTAAATTTCTAACTTGATTGTTAAATTTATTGTTTCACTGAACATGAGGACTTAAAAAATACGAACGTGGTAATCTTTATATACGTCTAATGGTAACTGAATCATAAAGAAAATGACTTGAATGAACGCTTGTTTTGGTTACCATCCATTGATGTTTAATGGTATTTGGGGTCATCTATATAAGCATCTTTAGAATCCAGCTTACTTAAATATAGAAGATAATTGACATGAGAAGCATATATAATTAAGAAATACTTCTTACTTCGCACTTATAATATAATAGTTTTCTAATAAATTATAAGATTACGAGTGAAAATTGGAATATTTGGAGTCCGTTCTTTATATACTAATTAACTATTTCTCCTCGACTCAATGTCTATTCTTTATACCAACCTACAAAGTTTGTGTGAGAAGTTATTTACATGTATTATTGAACAAAACACATCCTATACATGAAAATTGTTGTTGTACGTTCTCGTGGGTTAATTCGCTGCCGCCACATAAGAACTTGCATGATTGAGTGAGGATCTTTCATTTCGTCCTTCTATCAATACATAATGAGATTTGTCTAATCCATCGATAAGTCAATGTGATTTAACCTATAAATTAAGATGAATATGTGTGATGTATTACGTTGGCAATATCGACTCATAAGATCTCATATATGGGTCTAATTCTTCATCAATGTGATCTGCAAGTGCGCGCATGCATTGTTAGTATATGTACGTCCACACATTCTTAGATGGCCTAGGAATCAGAATAATATTGTGGGGTTTCCATTTTGTCCCTGGCTTACTGTTCTTATTACTGTGTTATCTCTTAGCTGACGATTCATTTTATCTACAACATCTGCCTCTCAATGTTCGACCTATTCACTTATCAAAAATATAAATAAAAAATGTTCGACCTATTAAGTATTTAGTGATTTGGTGTCATATATAACTCTCGCTTTTTGAGTAAGCTAGTTTTGGATTACTATGTGATACAACGAATGGCTGTTTAAGTGTACAAAAATGATTAAAAATATTTAAAGAACTTGGCCAAATTCACTGACCAAAAAAAAAAAAAAAAAGCCTTTGCTCTGTGCAGTTATCAAATTATCAACTACAAACAAGTTGTAGTCTAAAACTATATAATTATTTTTCTAAAATTTGAGTATGCATCTTTTTCTCATGACATTAGACTCGAGGCTCGAACGACACTGCAAAATTTTGTTTAAATTTGTACTCATTTAGAAAGAAAGTTTTATGGTACATTAACCTTATTAGTGCGTTACATGTAGATTAACTCTCTACAGTTATAGACTACCTTGAAATCAAGCTAAACTAGTCTACTAATGCATTAATATACTTATAGATTAGACTGATCTACTTACTATATCGATATATCAGTATATCGGAAATAAACTTCATTTACAAAAAATGGACAAGAATAAGATTATGAACTCATTGAAAGAGGAACGGGTGAACTTCCAAGTTTGGATGATATCCATTGCATTTTAGTCTTTGATCTGGGCCTCTTGGCCTCATTCGAGCAGAGCTACGTCATGGCCCAAATATGTTGGACTCTGTCATCCTAGGGGTCATGCGAACAAAATGGAGAAAAATAAAATCAATCATTTGTGTTCTAAGTTTGAAGATTGATGGCTTCTTTATTTCATCGAGAACAACCAACCTTGTAGATTCTTCTTCTCGTTTCGAAATGTATCCGATATGGGAAAGCGTTTATTTTTCGGGCCACTCTTTGCAAAATTTTAATCATCATCCGTATATTTTACTAATATCATACAAACACATATATAGTTTTTATTATTGTTTGATAATCGAATATTTATTTATTAACAATTCTCAATTTAGTTGACAGTTTACAAACTGATCTTGAAAACAAATTATTCGAACTACAAGACTTCACCGCAGTGTTTCTATTTTTTTATTTTATTTTTGAATAAAGGGTTGGTGTGGCTGTCTTCAAGCATTGATTAATAAAACTGTCGAATATAGGAGAGGCATTAAGCCTAAACCTCTAATTACAATAAGCATATAAAGAACATCCTGAAATGATATCCGAAGTCTCTACCAAATAAATGTTTTCAACTAGGCACCAAGTAGCAAATAGAGTAGTAAGAGTGCTCTAGAGAGTACTCTATTTGCTTTGATATTGCGGTGATGTAACCAAAAGATAACTTTGTAATGAGATTACAATGTAGCATTATTACAAAACTCATAATTTTCATACTATATTGCCGCCGAAGATAAATATGACAATACTTAGCTTCACTCTGCCACTAGACAGTAGCGACTATTTGATGGAGGAAAAAACTCACCTCTTACCTAGAGCAGACAAGACTCTTTGAGTGCAAACACAGGCATAGAATCCGATTAGCCCTAAACAATAAGCGTCGCAAACAACTTAATAAAAAAAGAAAAAGATAGCTAGGGCAGGGCTCAAGAATTTAGCCCATACCTAAGCCCAAACTAAAGAAGCAAACAAGCCCAGATCTTGCAAATCCACCGAAGATTGCTGAATTAGCCGAGAAAAGATGGTCACATACGATCTCTTTGGAGTCTTCCCTTCTCTCTAAGGTTTAAGATATGGCAATATTTTTTTTTTTAAATTTGCAGGCACATGCCTGCACGTCAACTACCAAAAAAGCACGAAGGACCACCCAATCAGCTTTAATTTTATACATTGCCCAATGACTCATCATCTCCTCACCAATTTGGTTCCACTACCCTAAAGCCGGCTTAGAAAATTAGTCTTCATGATTCTTCTGCTTTAGAGTCTTTGAAAATTAGTACTAAAATATTTAGAACATGAAAGATGTTTATAGCATTTATGTCATTCTAAACCAGCGGACGTTGCAGACCAAACAAAAGAAAAAGAAGAAGAAGAAGAAGAAGGTGTTGGACCCTAGAAATAATGGAGTGAGTGAGGTGTGCCGAACGATATCTTTGAAGACGGAATGGGTCGTGAGGAATTGTCCAAAATGTCTGGCACTTTTGTTCTTGGTTTACATACTAGGTTTGTTTCATTTTCTTTTAAAACTTTAAGACTGATATAACAAAAACGCGTTATTAGTAATAATTTAACTGTAGTCTAATTACTCGTTACAAATATTCAAATTTTGTTTGGTTAACTAGATTGATTTTTTTTTATTAAAAATATGCATACTTTATTGTGGTTTGAGAGAATATCTTAATTGATATTATCATACCGTTACATGAGCTAAACAATTTTATAATAAACTCTTACATTGAACAGGGATTTCAATCCAACCGTCAGACCAACAAATCATTCTACGTAAATTAATATTACACAATAAATTCACCTTCAAATTTCTTAAAATTTGAATTTTAAATAAGAACGAGGACAGGAACTTTCCTTTCTTTCTTTTTTGTTCTTAAAATCAGCCAAGTCTTTGGATATCAAATAGCGTACATAAGAAGAACTTCCCCTTTTTCCTCTTTTGTTCAATTGGTCTGTCACGATTCTACGGTGTAAAACACGCCGAAGATAATAAAGCCATATTAATGGGGTCGATAGCATAATCCTGAAAAGGTAAATGAGGCCAATATTCTATATTCATCCCCATTACCAAACCCCACATGCCCCAATCGCGAATCTCGTTCGTATGGCCATTATTATATTATAAAATAAACTTCACGCGGCTAACTTATTTGAAAAAAAAAAAAAAAAAAAACTCGCTCCTTCACGCGCTTTAACCTACTACTCCGACAAAATGGTCGTTGAAGCGTTTCGATTTCCGATAGAAATAATGGAGCCGAAGTCAACGCTCACTCTCTGATAGTCTCCGTTCTTAGCTTTAACCATTTTACCATAGGAACGAAGCGGAAGAGAGGATTGGAGGACTCAGTGTGGTTTTCAAAGGTCAATTCCGGTCGTTTTCTGCCCGTAAATTTGACAAGACTCACTTTCGTACAGCGGAATATTAAATCATATCACAGACCGAATCCTGGAATTTGATTCAAACTCAAAGGTAGTAAAGGTATTTGTGCCTTTAATTTTTTTTTTTTTCCTCGTGGTGTACTTATTACTGGTTTGTGCGTGTAGAATAAATAGAAGAGCCGGAGAGTTTAGGTTTGGGTGAAGAAGAAGAAGAAGAAGAAGAAGAAGATGGAGAGCTATTTGAACGAGAACTTTGATCTGAAGGCGAAGAACTCATCGGATGAGGCGCTTCAGAGATGGAGGAAGCTCTGCTGGGTTGTCAAGAATAAGAAACGGAGGTTTCGATTCACTGCTAATCTCGACAAGCGTTCCGAGGCGGAGACTATTCGACGCTCTAATCAGGTTTCTATTTTTGCCTTTAGTTTCACACGATGTGGATTCCTAAGAGCTTCTAAATATTCAGTTGCTTTTGGATCCGCAGCATAGTAGTAAAGGACATGCTAGAATAGATCGATCTATCTCCTTCTTTAGGTTTCCTTCTCTGTTCGGCTGTAGATTTACATGTTTTGGTTGTTGATAATTATACATGGAAAGTTGTGGCTGATCTTGAGCTTGTATTTTGATGTGAAGGAGTGATACTTCGACTAAGCCAGGGTACATATATTACATTATCCCCTTGCTGGTGTTATATAAAATCCAAGACGATGAGCTTTAGGTGGATGCTATTCACAGTTTTTTTTGGCAATATTATTACTTTCCAACTCAGTTTCAGCAAATTGGACTGCAGTAATTGAGTTTACGCTGCATGTTTATGAACATAAGTTCGATTTTCTCTTGAACTGGAGCTTCTTTATCATGAAATAAACATGGACATCAGCATTTCACTCGAGGATTATCTTGGATGAATAGAAATGGCAATCCTACCATATTTTATCTGCTTACTGCCACGAAAAAAATATTAAATTTTGTTACTCTCGTATAATAAACTGATTTATTTTTATCGCCATTCCTTTTTCTTCGGTTGAAATAATAGGAGAAGTTTAGACTTGCAATCTTGGTCTCGCAAGCTGCACTTCAGTTCATCCAAGGTAAGAATCTTCATCAACTTGGTTTAACGTTGGTTATGTTTATAAAACAAAAAAAAACAGCACAGTTCTGTTTTATTCATCTTTTTGTATGTTTTTCAAATTTGATCCAACCATCTCTGTGTGCAGGACTAAAATTTTCCAGTGATTACACTGTACCTGAGGAAGTCAAAGCTGCAGGTTTTCAAATTTGTGCTGATGAGTTGGCATCCATTGTTGAAGGTCGTGATGTGAAGAAGCTCAAAATGCATGATGGTGTTATGGGTCTAGTAGGCAAGCTTGGAACATCACTTGTCGATGGCATTTCAACCTCTGAGCAATTGATCAATGCAAGAAAGGAAATTTATGGAGTTAATAAATTCACTGAGAGCCCATCTCGTGGATTTTTACTATTTGTATGGGAAGCCCTTCAAGACACCACCCTCATGATACTTGGAGTTTGTGCCTTTGTCTCTCTGCTTGTTGGGATAATGACAGAAGGATGGCCAAAGGGTGCCCATGATGGACTTGGAATTGTTGCGAGCATTTTGCTTGTTGTATTTGTGACTGCTACTAGCGATTATAAGCAGTCCCTGCAGTTCAAGGACTTGGACAAGGAGAAGAAAAAGATTACAGTTCATGTTACTAGAAATGGATTCAGACAGAAGTTGTCAATATATGATTTACTTCCTGGTGACATTGTTCATCTCAATATTGGAGATCTGGTCCCAGCTGATGGACTTTTCGTTTCTGGCTTTTCTATGCTGATAAATGAGTCCAGCTTAACTGGAGAGAGTGAACCGGTTAATATTAATGATATAAATCCTTTTCTCCTCTCTGGAACTAAAGTTCAAGATGGATCCTGCAAGATGCTTGTGACTACTGTTGGAATGAGAACCCAGTGGGGTAAATTGATGGCTACTCTTACTGAAGGTGGAGATGACGAAACCCCCTTGCAGGTGAAACTAAACGGTGTGGCAACTATCATTGGTAAAATAGGCCTGTTTTTTGCAGTAGTGACATTCGCTGTATTAGTTCAAGGATTGTTCAGCCGCAAGCTTCAAGAAGGATTAGTATGGTCCGGAGATGATGCATTGGTAATTTTGGAATTTTTCGCTATAGCTGTTACAATTGTAGTTGTTGCCGTTCCTGAAGGTTTGCCTTTGGCTGTAACATTAAGCCTTGCTTTTGCCATGAAGAAGATGATGAACGATAAGGCACTTGTCCGACATTTGGCTGCTTGTGAGACAATGGGATCTGCTACAACTATCTGTAGTGACAAGACTGGAACACTAACAACTAACCGGATGACGGTTGTAAAAACTTGCATTTGTTTGAAAATCAAAGACGTGGCTACTTCTGCGAAATCATCTGACCTCTGCTCTGAAATACCTGATGCTACTTTGAAAGTTCTGCTTCAGTGCATATTTAACAATACTGGAGGAGACATTGTTAAAAACAAAGTTGACAGGATTGAGATACTGGGAACACCCACTGACGCTGCTGTTTTGGGATTTGGGATGTCACTAGGTGGAGATTTCAAGGCAGAACGACAAGCATCAAAACTTGTGAAAGTTGAGCCCTTCAATTCTGTGAAGAAGCGGATGGCTGTTGTTCTACAGCTTCCTGAAGGTGGCTTCCGAGTGCATTGTAAAGGTGCTTCTGAGATAATTTTAGCTGCATGTGACAAATGCATGGGTCCAAATGGGGAGGTAATTCCCCTTGATATAGCTTCCATCAATCTTTTGAATGGTATCATAGAACAGTTTGCTAGTGAAGCCCTTAGAACTCTATGCCTGGCATACATGGACATTGGAAGTGAGTTCTCTGCTGAGAGTCCTATTCCTGTCAATGGGTATACATGCATAGGAATTGTGGGTATTAAAGACCCAGTTCGTCCTGGTGTCAAGGAGTCTGTTGAGATTTGTAGGTCTGCTGGTATTACTGTCCGAATGGTTACTGGTGATAACATAAACACTGCAAAAGCAATTGCAAGAGAATGTGGAATTTTGACTGATGGAGGTTTAGCAATTGAAGGCCCAGAATTTCGTGAAAAGAGTGAGGAGGAATTACAAAAAATTATTCCAAAACTTCAGGTACATTTTCTCATCTTTCTTACCAGCCAATATGTCTTTATGTGAAGGTATTTACACTTTTCATATAAATAACAAGATGAATGATAAGAGTATATATTTCTTTGCATATGGCTCAAACTGAACCTTTAGAAAGACATCTATCAATCATTGAAGTTGGTTTACATCTTGATTGGTGAGAAGTGATTCTTTTGCCGACCACAGTTTGATATCATTGTATGAGCAGGTAATGGCTCGATCTTCACCAATGGATAAGCATACCCTTGTAAAACACTTGAGAACCACTTTTGGAGAAGTTGTTGCAGTGACAGGTGATGGAACAAATGATGCTCCAGCACTTCATGAAGCTGATATAGGACTTGCAATGGGAATTGCTGGAACTGAGGTATATACCAATATGCTGTGCCTTGTTGTGTCAGGGAAAAGAGCCTCCTTTGTTTCTCTCTCTAGTAACAAAAAGCTGCACATTTTTTACGACCACTTTAATCTCTTTTGACAACCAGCTTATTTATTTCTTCAATACTTCTTTTGAAAACATTCAATTACTTAAATTTCTTTGCCCACAGAAGTTGAAGCAATCTACTTCTGGATCGACTCGCGCGATAGAGCCAAGATACTTTGATTTCTTCCATTTTCAATTGATTGAAAAATCTCCTATCCGATATAATTATTTGCATTTTGCATAACATAAAGTTTTACAGCAAGGACTTTCATTTTTTATCATCAGTAAGAGAGAGAGAAATTCATATTGGATTAAACCATCTGTGATTAAAAAAAGATAGATAAAAAAACACTGATGTAAGGGAGAAATTTTATGTTGTTATTTTTTCATATTTATACTGTAAAATAGTTTGCCTGTTATTTGAACTCAATTAAATTTGTGAAAAAGATATGATTCCGCGGATTATGAAAAAAAATAAAAAATAATCACATTCTATACCAATATTCTACAGAAGGCTGTTCGAAAAGGCAATCTTTTATATATATTTTATTATGATATATTTTATGTATATCCAATTTTCTTTTAATCGATCTCAATTGATCCCCTGTTACTGTTCAGAAGATAAGTAATAGGTACCCAAAACAAACGCGCTACCAAGCTGCGCTACATCCTTTTCAATTGGTCTACAGTGTCATTGTAGAGAATCCCTGTTTTGTTTTCCATATCTTTACTTCTTCCATTGATATACACAAATATCTTTTTTGTGTTACAAGTTCCAACATTCTGTTCAGATAGGATTTCATTGGAAACTATAGTTTTGACAAAATTAGAGAGAACTAAATTTTCATATCAGAAGAATGCAGAATCACTGCAAAATGATGGTGCTAAATGTAAATAATATTGGATTTGATACGACTGATACAAAGAAGAAGTGTATCCTTCCCTCATAGCAGTGATATATATTTTATTATTATTATTATTATTATTATTATTATTATTATTATTATGTTTTTAGCAGTGGAGTCCCAGGTTCACTATTTTTAGATATATGTGATTAAGCATGTTCTAAATGTATCAGGTGGCTAAAGAGAGTGCTGATGTGATAATTCTGGATGATAACTTCTCTACAATTGTGACCGTGGCTAAATGGGGGCGTTCAGTTTACTTGAACATACAGAAATTTGTTCAGTTCCAGCTAACAGTTAATGTGGTTGCTCTTGTAGTCAACTTCACTTCAGCATGTTTAACTGGTAAGCCGATTGCAGCATGTTCATTTCTTGTATGCTTTTTATTCTTATCATGCCAATCCTTTGATGTCTTGACTTTTGTTTTGGATTTATAATGCTCCTAGGAAGCGCTCCCCTTACTGCTGTTCAGCTTCTCTGGGTCAACATGATCATGGACACTCTAGGAGCCCTTGCATTAGCCACTGAGCCCCCTAATGATGATTTGATGAAGAGAACACCAGTTGGCAGGACAGGAAACTTCATTACTAATGTGATGTGGAGAAATATCTTGGGGCAGTCGCTGTATCAGTTTGTGGTAATATGGTATCTGCAGACAAGAGGAAAAGAAGCTTTTCAGCTTGTTGGCCCAGATCCAGATTTGATATTAAACACCCTGATTTTCAACTCATTTGTCTTCTGTCAGGTAATTATTCATAATTTCATATCACTAAATTTGACTCAATAGTACAGTTAATACTGTATTTCTTGATTGATCGGAGTATTGGTAACAGTAGAATTCAAATTCAGGAAATGACTACTCATCTCAAGCTTTAGGGCGTACATGCATGTGATAGTTTATTATTGCTCCTGTCATTTTCCAAATACATAGTTGTGTTACGGTAATCACTATTTACTCCACATCCATTAGAGATAGTGGTGAATATGTTGCAAATATGGAGAGAAGAAAACAGAGTATAATGATATTTAGTTCCTACTCTGTTCCTACATAGTAACTTTTGCATGGGATAACTGTTAGTCTTCTTTCAGGCTTTCAATGAGATCAGTTCTAGAGAAATGGAGAAGATCAATGTCTTCAAAGGCATACTGCAGAATTATGTGTTTGTGACTGTTCTCTCCTGCACTATAATCTTCCAAGTCATAATCATCGAGTTCCTGGGTACATTTGCAAGCACATCTCCTCTGACCTGGCAACAGTGGTTTGTCAGTGTTTCACTTGGGTTCCTGGGCATGCCTATTTCAGCAGCTTTGAAATTTATTCCTGTGTGATGAAACTGGATCAATCAAAACTGAATAGGTACTTTGATACTGACCTGTGGACGAAGGTTGTTACCCCATTACATGGTTCAGATTTTGTGGCATCACTTCAAAGATCAGTCTTGTCGTTTTGTAAAAAATCTGGAAGCTAGCCAAATTCAAGTCTAGAAGATATCCTCACTTGTAAGAGGATGGTGCCAATTTTTGTAAACATGAATCTGCAGTACATTTCATAGCTATCCTAACTTCTAACTGGCGGGAACGTCTACAAGGATATTAGTGTGTTTACAGATTCAATATTTTGTTCGATCTTTCATTCTTTTCGTGAAGTGAAGATCTTGCAAGTGCTTGTAATTTGAACAAGGGAAAACATCACAAATGGTGTATGAACTTTAGGTTATTCTACATTTTGGTGTACTAACTTTCATAACTATCAGAATGGTGTACCAAGTTTGTTCTAATATTTCATTTTGGTGTACGTCGTTAAATTTTCTGTTATATTTGTAAAAAAAAAAAAAAAAAAAAAACTGACAAATCTAAAGGAAAAATAACATAATTTTTTTTTTTACAAAGATAAAGAAAAATATAACGGCGTACACTAAAATGAAATATTGGAGTAAACTTGATACATCATTCTGATAGTTATGAAAGTTGATATATCAAAGTGTAGAATGACCTAAATTTCATACACCATTTGTAAATGTATCATTTGATAATTTTTGCTTGCATTTCTGGTTGTAAAGATGTACCGCCTTGTCTTAAATCGTAATACATCACCAAAATGTTGGGCCAGACCGGTAGTATTTTAGCCTCGAGGCCTTTCAAAGTGAGTCGCACGTAGTTAAATAGGATATGCATCAGTCTCGACATGTGGTAATCATGAATAACCTGTGATAGCACCTTGTCAGTCATGGTTGAGGTAGACAAGATTACAATGATTTAACACATTTTAATATTGTGAATGGAATACTGAAGTATTCAATTCTTGAGCTCACTGATTAAATAAATAAAATTTTATCAGAACTGTAAATGCCTTTAAAATTAAGATATCAGAGTAAATTAATAGATAAAAAATGACATATATAAAAAATGAGATAGAGACATTTTATTCACACATCTCTAATCACTCAATATACATCTTAATTTTTTAGGAAGAATCCTTATATGGTATCTGGATTATTGTCTAATGCACATTTTGGTGTCTAAACTTTCAAAACTACTCTGATGTACCTGAACTATTGTTCCGTTTCTTCATATGATACTTCCATCCAATCTGCCGGTAGTTTTGTCTACGTGGCTCATTTTTATAGGTTGACATTCATCTAAAATAAAATAAAATTATAGACAAAGTTAACGGCAAATTTGATGGAAGTACCATATGGATAAACGGAGCAATAGTTCAAGTACTATGAGGGTAGTTTTGAAAATTTATGTACCAAAATGTGTATTTGACCATAATTCATGTACAATTTGAAGATTTTTCCCTAATTGTTTTGGTACTTATATTTTCTCATAAACTATCTATTTTGCCCTTATCCGATTACATTTCAGGTCATCGTCTTCTTCCCCAAGTCTCCAACCCAGTTCATCGCCATCATCATCTCCCACCACATCATGTATCTTCATCGTCTATTAAAAGCAACAAAAGTCAGCCAAAGAATCAGGAAAGATGATAATCTGAATTCAGGAGAGATTTTGGCCTCCTATCACCAACATAGGATTTTTGATAGGCCATGAAAAGAAAGCAAATTCAGGCTCCATAGAAGAAAGCAATCGACCTCCTATCAACTACGTTTTATCATTTATCATTGATGGTTATCATTTGGTGTTTCATTTGATTGGTTTTAATGTTATCCAACTACGTGACTTTAATTTTAATAATATAGAAGCCAATTTTATTGTTGCAAACTTGCAAAGTTATTCACCACCATGCATATTGGCTCTCAGCAGTAAGATTCTGCTGGATTTATAAAGGGAATAGCAAAAGCAAAGTAAACTTTATGTTTTGAGTTGGTAGTTTACGGTATTAGATGGTAAAAGTGTAATTATTGTTATTTAAAAAAAAAAAGTGGTGTCCATTAAGTAATTGGGCATGTGTGAATAAAATTTTTCAATAAGATATAATATTAAAAATTGGGGGTTTAAAAAAAAAAATTGGGGGTTATGATGAAATAAAAGAGAATCAAGACATAACTAGAAATTAACAGAGAGAGACCTTTTGATTCCATGATGTATTGGATTTCATGATCCCCTCACAACGCTGCACAGCAGAGCCAAATGCTTCAAATGGGAAGAGCATATGGCCCCCTTGCCTTAAGGCAATACCCCAGAAGTCCAGAACAGTCAAAACAAATCAAATCAAACACCTTGACAGAACTATTTGTGATTGATGGCCGACATCCAACAAGGATGCATCAAATCACAGAAACAGACCCCTACCCCTACCTCACCTCATCTCTCAAAGTTCAAACTTCAATAAAGCACCCCAAGCATCCTATCAAAATGTAGGGTTGCAAAGACATCAGTATCCAAGAACCAACCCCATCCAAGAACCACAAAAATATTGAAAACCCAATAATAAAATAAATGAAAGAAAGGAAAAGCACAGAATTGAATAGGTAATTACAGCAAACCAGGTAATTGTAGCCCCCTTTATGGGTCTTTTTCATCCTTTTAATTTTTTTTTTTTTGGGTTCTTTTTCATCCTTTGCTTTCTACTTTTTTCAGCTGTTTCTGATCAGCTCCAGATCATGACTGTGAGGTAATTGTAATCATACAACACTCTTTACACCAAACTGACAACTACTAGCTGATCACAGTTTCTGTAGCAGAATCACTTCCTGAGCTCCAATCGGCTGGTGAGAAATCTGGTGGCCTTGTAGACTTCACATTGTCTTCCTTCTCTTGCAAGATTTCGTAGATTGAACACACATCTTCCTGAGACGTAACAGTGATAACACATATTTATAAGAATCCAATCCTCATTTAATCGATACAAACTTTTAAGTGCTAAAAAACGACTCACAATTTCCAAAAGCTTCAAAGTTGGCAAGGACTTTATCTTCGCTTCCAGTCCTGCTCTCGTTAATTGGTGATCATATGCCATTATGGTGGCGGCAGCTGCTAAGACAGATGGTCGATGTTGCATTACATTTATCACTGCATTGAAGAACAGAGATAATTACATATGACTTCTCTAAACCAACCAAGAGAGTTAATCGAATAAGAACCAATGATTAATTGTTCATGCAAATTAAGTAATACCTCGGGTAAGATAGATGAGGAATCCTTCAATGATATCGTATTTTGTTTCTAGTGGATATTCCTTGTTGAAGTGGAACTTTTTGATGAAGTAATCAATAAAAGCAAATGGAGTTATTGGATCCATCCTCCATTTTAATGTGGACAACACCGCAAGCTCCATTTGGCTAATCCATCTCCTTTCAATTATGCAATCTTCAACTTTATACTCCGATAGTAATGGATTTCTTTGCTCCTCCATTTTTGCAGCCAAAGATAAGCAAGCCACAGAAAGTGTTCTGAGCCAAGTTGTTTTATTGCCCTGCAAAACTTAACCTTGAATAACTATCACATTACTTCCATAAAAGATTTATACTTTTGCTGGAATAATAATTAAGAAAACTACCTTGAAGGACCGCTTGGAAATGAACTGGTCAAAGAACATAATGGATAAAAATGCTGTTCGGAATTGGAATCCATGAACCGCTCTGTTCTGAATCAAAGACCAAATAAATTGAAGCATTAATCAATACATCTGGTAGAACTTTCCATCAAATATAAGAAATGGTTTGCGACTAACTAACTTTGAGAATCCATTTAATTTCTTGCAGCCGGTCATCTCTGAACTCAATCCATTTGACAAATCCTTCATCATTATTTTTGAATCCAAAATCAATCTCCTTCTCAAGTAAAACTCTTACGTGCTCTTCTTGCAATGCAGGATCATAGTAGATGTCAATGGTATTATGCGATGTGTCGTCATCGACCACCTCTGAGTTACTAGCCAAAAAGGCAGGATTTTCTTGGCAAGAAAAGTCGGTTAAGAAATGATCATCTTCCATGGTTTTCTGTTCAAGATATATATACTTTCTCAGATATTACATCCACACAGAGAATCTAGAGGAAGAAGAATCAGATATAACCTTATGAATGCGAGATTTGGAGAGAGGAAACACAGGGCTGACCACCAGGACTGAATATAGATAGTTAAAACTGAGAGAAATGTGGAGGTGGAGGTGGAGACGAAAGAAAGAAGTGGGGAGATAGTTTAGCAAGAGAAATGACACCGTTTTAACGGTTATGGATTCGATAAAGGAAACTGGCGTTTGTTTTGTTGGGTATTATCGTGTGAGTGAAATTGTGGGAATCAAAGACTACAGTTTGACTGAGAAAGAGGAAGCTTTTTGTTGAAGGGCACGAGGCCACAGAACCTGAAAGTCTCTCATGGGCTCCCTACATGGGGCTGTAGCTGTACCCAGTCGGGCACATATGTGATTGGAGACTTCATCAATTATTATTATTATTTTCAAATTTTGTTGAAGAAAAAAAAAAAATTCCAGAGTTCATAGGGCTTGTGATAGTTTTCTCAGAAGTGGAACCTTGAACAGATCATTATAAGTTGTTAAGACGCGAGTAAAAAAGACTCGTTTGAGCATAGTTATTGACTATTAAGCCGTAAAAGGGTGATTTAATTTGTTTCATAATTTAGATGCATGATAATTCATAACGTAGTTAGACCCACACAGATCTTTGGAATTCTATAGTTGCTCAAAGTGGTTTGTGTTTGTTATAGTTGATTATCAACTAGACCTCAACAAGCAAGGACTGTTGTTGTTGGTGCTTTGAAAAAGTCTGACACAGAACACCCCACAAAACACCACCTGCTGGAATTTCAGTGCGCATAGTATCAAGTCAGGAGGAGCTAGGGTATGAATGAGCTGGGATTCCCAATGGTTTCATTGACCCAAATCCCCTATTAATTCAAACTTGCCGCTACAGACATTATAAGAGAATGCCAATGTGCTGACACGGGCGCCTGCCATTTGCCACAAAACCGGACTCTGTTTGCTATGAACTTGAGTAAAGCAGTCATGCCACATTTTTCATTCGGCTAACTAATTAGATAGGTGGATGCGTATTTTACGTAGTTCAATAATAAGTCAAACGTTACATGTGACATAAATGTCTCATTTGAGGTTGTTCTATAAGAAGTGCAATTAAATTTAGCAGAGGATAGAGATCATGTATGGGTTTCTGAACAGTCATTTGTGGGACTTTGGAATTGATTGCATTATGGGGTCTGTTGGCAACCATATATCAAGGAGCAGTATCCGACAAGAAGATGAACATACAACAAGCACTAGGGCTTCCCGTGTTGTATGATTCAAGCTTTCACTCATGGACCCTTTGCCCTGTGTCACATACATCGTCTAGACATTACATTTCAAGGTCGCATTGCCTCTCAATGATTCTGCTACTACTGCTGATGTGCTTGGCTGGGCTGGTCTCCATTTATAATGTTTTACCAAATTCGTTCCTAGCATCCCTATTTTTGAGCCCATGTCCACGGCTGTACGTACATATTTCAATGCTGAAGACTTCGGAGAATAATGAATCCATAATTAAGCTAACATAAAAATGAAAAGATCAAGCAATGATATATTAGATGTAATTCCAAGTGAACGATGTTTATTTCAATTATTATAATCGTTTATTTATATTATCAATAAAAATTATTTTTTTAAAAAATAATTTTAACAAAATAATTTACTGAATCATCAAAACACACACAGAGAAAAATCTTAATTATATATAAAATCAATCATTTATAAAGTCAACACTTTTATTATGAGTTCTTTAACATTTTGTAACACGTTACAAGGATTAACCGAGAAGTAAGTTCGATTGAATCTTCTCTCACTTTCTAGTTTGGAATAGATCCACGGCCTTCATTTCCATGTCTAATCCAAGCGAAGCTGCCAACTTCCCGGAATGTTCAAGACTTTCCAGTTTGATTCAACCACGCCTCTGTTCCACCGCTTCCTCCAATCACGTATCCCCTTCAAAATCCACGTGTCCCAGTCCTAACCGCACTGTTCCAATCTCCCAACTGCCACGTGCCCCTCCATCCCCAAAAAAATCACCTAGTCCTTCACGCCCAAAAAATGTCCTCACTGACGCGTGCCCGCCATCCACAGCTTACCGCCAAAACCACTAATGGTCCCCGATCGGCCACGTAATACCCCACACGATTCCGTAGAGACGGTAGAGTAGAGCATACCACATATCCGAATATTCCATACCACCCAATTAAGAATAAACTTGGAATAAATAGTGGGGAAGGCCTTGTAGATTGCAATTAATCACATGTGGTTCGAGCCTCTCTCGTCTTATACGTAACAACCCTGCTCTCCTTCTTCCCCAATTTCGTTCTCCAGGCCCTATTTTTACCCTAAATTTCTCCGATCCAAATCTTTTAATGGCTAAATTGTCCCTACGATTTTCAGATTCATCAAACTTCAATCTCATACCCAATCGATTCGATTCTTCTGCCACCGATCTCATACCTTGTATTCGGAAAACCTCTCTTTCTCTTTCTCGTCCTCAGATTCTTAGTCGGCCTTGTAGCTCTTTCTGACATAGCTCGGAATTTAGTCTCTTACATTTTCCACAAACTTCGAGGACCTCACAGAAGTTCCAGATGGGGAAGCGTAAGTCATTTCTCTTCTCTCTGACATTCTGTGGTTAAATTAGGGTTTCATTGATTCTGCCGATTTTGCTTTTGTTTTTGTTTAATTGCTTGATTTGATTGTAATTTGGATGCTTGATATCTCAAATTTCTGTTCAATTTCACTAGTTTTGAATTTATTGCTGAATGAATTGGTTGCCGGAGCTCAATTTCGCTTGTTGCTATAGAATTGTGGAGGTTGAGCGTAGTTTGATTTGGCAGGGAATAATCAACGTAAGAATGCGGCGGTGATGTTGGATAGCGATGACGATAATAGTAGCGTGAGTTCAACGTCGACTATGCGCTCTGACCTTATATTTGCGCCAGGGAATGATGAAGTGCAAGTCGAAAAGGATAGCTTGCTTGACCAAGCTCTCGATGCTCTCTATGAGAAGAGGTACTTTTTTTTTTTTTAAATCAGTTTTCATTTTCTATCATCAATGTTTGTGTTATGTGGCTGGTGATAATTAGATTAAGGGTGACAAAGCTGGTTACATTGTTCCTGATTTTGCTTATACATGTTACTTTGTGTATGAAGGGGTTCCACTAGGGAAAAAGCTCTGGCTTCAATTGTGGAAGCTTTTAATAGCAGCTTGCAGCATGAGTTTGTGGAAAAGAAGTAAGTACTTGTGTTGGATTGTTTGCTGACACAATGTTGATTTCTATCTTTTGGATTGGTATAGACTTTTCAGGTCCTATAAACTTATTTTGTTTATCCTCAGATTTGCCACTTTATTGCATCAGTGTCTGAATTGCATTAAAAAGGGTTCGTCCAAAGAGATATGTTTGGCATCTCATGTGATTGGTTAGTCCCCGCCCCTTTTGATCTGTGCCCAGTCGCAAACATGCTCTAGTTATCAAGTTCAGTTTTCAATCTTTTCTTCTGTTTGTAGGATTGCTGGCTTTGACTGTTGGTTGTGGGGACAATGCTAATGAAATGCTTGAAGAATCCTTACCTGTGATTTCGCAGGCTTTCAAATCTGGATCTGAATCCACAAAGACAATAGCGGTATCTATGATCTCTTTAGGCTTTAATTGTAAGGAATTTCTAGTGTGGAATTTTCCATTTTAGTGAACAAAGAATTTGGTTTATGAATGCAGTTGCTGGAGTGTTTAGCTATCATCACTTTCGTCGGTGGTAATGACCCAGAGCAAACAGAAAAATCAATGCAAGTTATGTGGCAAGTGGTTCATCCAAAACTGAAATCAAACGTATGTGTATTTATGTTCCAGTCTCATGTTTTATTTTTCAGAGAGTAGGTCTCGGTGGGAGCTTGTTTATGTATTGTTGTTTCATGTTTGGATGAAAGTATCATGATTTGATTTTTCTCCCATATCTTTCTTTTCAGGTGGTTGCAGTTAAACCTTCAGCAGCTGTAATAACTACAATGGTGTTTGCATGGTCCTTTCTTCTTACAACTGTAGATGGATGGAAATTTAATCCCAAAGATTGGCAAGAGTGAGTACAATCTCAGTCTTAGGTTGATGTTATTATTCGATGCTATATTTAACGATTCTTAGACAACTTTACAACATCCAATCTACATTCCAATTTATGATATAGATTTTGATCACTGTCAACTCCGCAACAACATTGTAAGGCCTGTATACTGTGGACACGATCATTGGATAGATACTATTGATGGTTCCTGATTAAGCCGTCTAAACAGACCCCTTTCTTTTGTGGTTAAAAATGCAGGTCCATATCATATTTGTCTAGTCTTCTAGACAAGGATGACCGTTCTGTGCGGATAGCTGCTGGTGAAGCTCTGGCATTAATTTTTGAAATAGGAAGCTTAGAGAAGTTCTCTGTTGGCACAAAGAGTTCTGATGATGGCTCAACTGATGAAGGAAATAAGCCTCGAGAGTATGTACATATACAAGGATTGAAAGCAAAGATTATTAATCAAGCCAGAGACCTTTCAGCTGAGGCAGGTGGCAAAAGTTCTGTGAAGAAAGATCTTACCAACCAGCGGAACATGTTTCGGGATATCTTGGAATACTTTGAGGTGCTTCTTCATTTTTTTTTTTTTCATTTACTATAGATGCATATAATATGCTCATCCTGTATGGTGACCATCTTCTTCAATATCAGGATGATTATTCTCCTGAAATTTCAATTAAGATTGGCAGTGATACACTACAGACATCAACATGGTCACAGCTGATACAGGTCCCTTCTTCTCAACCCTCTTTTCTTATATCAACTTTTTGCTTCCAGACTTCTATTTGCTTGATAGTTTCCACTCATTGACGCTTTTCTAATTTGAAAATTACTGTAGTTGAACTTTTTGAAGCACTTTCTTGGAGGAGGGTTCATAAAGCACATGCAGGTTGGTTTTGTTGCCTATTGATACAGCTTCCTTTTCATTCTCTCTGTGACATTCTTTCATATCTGTTGTCGAGTACTCCTGTTTAGATAAGCAAATGCTAATGAGATAAATCTAATTTTTTGAAACAGGAAAACGAACTCCTTCAGGATGTCTTAGGGTTCACTCCAAAGAAAAAGTGTGTGGATTTTGATAATCGTCTATCCGGTAGTGAAAAGGTTTGTTATGATCCAGTAGGAATCAATCTGTATTGGCTGTTTTGTGGTTTGATGGACGTGTTTCTATCTGCTATTAATTTTATATTCTTGAGCTTTTTGGTTGGTGTTCTTCCTGTTAATAATATATGTGGTTGCTTTTTACAGAGGATGTTTAGGTCACCAAACTCAGCTCTTAACAAAGCAAGGACCCAGCAACTTAATAAGCAGAGGATGTTATCGGCGGTATGTGTTCGTCACTGCTAGAATACATGCTTTATGCCTGTGCTTGAACCACCTGCATTGATGTTCCTTGGCTGATCTATACAAACTCATATGACGCCCAGTTTTAGGGTGCACATATCTATGCTAGTGGTTACTTGTACTTTGTTTCTTAGTTTTGTTTTTCTGTTTTCTCAGGGTAAAAATATTGGCCGCTTTGCAGCTAATGTGGGGGATGATGTGTAGTTCTGGTCTTCCGGATGGAGTTATTTTGATGAACCTATGCTGGAAGCCTGGAATTATTCTGGTCAGAAAATTTAGATAGTATCTCATTAAAATTGGTCTCTGGGTGAGTTATACACATCATGATTTGTAACATTAAAGACTTTGTATGGAGAAGTCCAAAATTAAAATTGAATGGTTATTTTTTGTGCACAACATGGTGCATGTGTTGGTTCATTCCTTGGATCTTTGAGAAGTTTGCGGAGTAGCCGTTAACATTTGCTGGAGCCTTTGAGAAAATAAAAATAAATTGTACATTTGGCGGAGGTTTATTTGCCAGTAAAAGCTTCTCAAGAGAAAAAATGGACACAGCCCACAAGGAAATGGGACACCAACCGGTCCAGAATGACGTCTGTGTAGTTGATCTAACGAGTGGACAGGTAGGCTGAGGCCCAGTAGCTGTCTCATCAGAGCCGAGGTCCTAGGTGGGCCAAATTTCCACAACATGCTACACTAGATTGAAGGCAGGGCCATATCGGCCGGATTTAGACCAAGAACTCAATTAGAGATGGTTTGGGTCAGGCCGGGTTTAGGCCTAGAAAGTGTCCAGTATAGTGAACGCTTGGGCCAAGTGGGCGGGGTTGTCCAATTAGATCTAAATTTTTGACCTAGTGGGCGGGAGACAGGTCCAGAACTTGTAAGAGCCAAGTGGCAGGGTTTAGGCCCAGAACCCCATTAGAGTGAAGGTTTGAGTAAGTGGGCCGCTTTAGGCCCAGAAAGGGACCAATTTTTGCGGAACATTGGGCCAAGTGAGTCGGGTTAAGGTTCAGCAAGTGTAAGGCTTGAACCAAGTGGGCTGGATATAGGCCCAGAATGTGTCTTATTAATTAGAATGAAGGTTTGAGCCAAGTGGGCTAATTTTAGCTCCAGAACGTGCCCCATTTGAGCGAAGGTTGGGCAGGTGGGCCGAGTTAAGACCTAGAACCCCATTTAGGCCAAGTGGGCCTAGTTTTGGCCCAGAAAGTGTCCGAGTAGAGCAAAAATTTGGGCCGAGAACATGTCCATTAGAGAGACAGTTTGGGCCATGTGGTCAGCGTTTAGGCCTAAAATGTGGGCCATTAGAGCAGAGGCTTGATTGGGCAAGGTGGGCCTTAAAATTTCGGCGGGCCTAACTGTGATTCATGCTCCCTTGTCCGCTGGATATTCAATCTGTAAAATTCAAATTTCAATATAACCATTTTCTTTCTTCATACTGCTTAACTTTTTGCCTTTTGAGCCCAAAGGGCCGTAACAGAAGAAACTAATTGAAAGAATCGGAGCCCAAAGCTCTAGGAACACAAACACCAGCTAAATCATACAGTAAACATTGTGAAAATTAAGCCGAAGGGGCATCAGTGAGCAGCGAATGCTATCTTTAGCGACGACATCTGCAACTGCTTTTCTCTCTCTGTTTGAGAAAGAAAAGAACAGTCGGAGCTCAGGGCAAAGAAGGCAAAAAGAACAGAACAAACAAATCCCAACTGAAAGTAACGCTTTCAAACAGAAGAATAACAAGTAAAGCTATTTTAAACAGAAGAATAAAACGTAAAACCAGTTCAAACAAAACCAAGAAAACAAGACTACCATGGCCAGTTGACTAGTTACTACTTTTTGTGCCACTTTTGGAATCAGTTGATACATCAAAATCTGATCCTGTGTATATTATGTAGTTGTGGGATTCCTGACAATTTTGTCAATATTACCTCGCGACTTGCATTTTGCAGGGAATTACAATCTCAGTATAAAAGAAGAGAAACCAACCTAGAGGCGCCCCCGAGAAGGTCTCATGCTATTATCAGAGTAGCTCTATATACCTAGAGACCACCCAAACTAGAAAAGTGTTTATTCATGGCTCGGTCCTTCCTGTAATTATTACTCCTTCCTCCTCCACCACCTCTCCTCCCTCTTCCCCTCTGATTCCCTGCATTTTCTCTTCCTTCTACTTCAGAAACACTAGTTTGCTTGTTATCTTGCTCCTCACCTGAGTCACCTTGACTTCTTTCTCCTCCTCCTCTTCCCCGGCCTCTGGAATTCCGAATGTACCCTCTCCCTCTCCCTTCTGTCCGAGAATTATCAAAGTGCTTATCTTGCTCCTCACTTGAGTCACCTTGACTTCTTTCTCCTCCTCTTCCCCGGCCTCTGGAATTCCGAATGTACCCTCTCCCTCTGCCTTCTGTCTGAGAATTATCAAAGTGCTTATCTTGCTCCTCAATTCTCCTTCCTCCTCCTCCTCCTCCTCCTCTTCCCCAGCCCTTGGAACTCTGATTGTACCCTCTCCCTCTCCCTTCAGCCTGAGAAATATCTACATGACTATCTTGCTGCTCAGAGTACTCTGTCAGCTTCTTAACTGCACCAAGTGGAAGATTGCCGCCACGACCAAGACCATGAATCAATTCTTTTTGTGCTTCAGTAATTAACGATGCCTCACCCACATTTGCAACTGCAACTGAACCTGCTACTTTGTAACTATAATTCTTGCCATCTTTGACATAATATTGGGGATTCCGTCTGGAACCCCATTTTGAACTAGTAGCATTCTGAGATGAACTTTCAGTTCGTGTCTCCCAAGGTTTCCCAATATTTGAACTGCTTTTTTCACCGAACGACTCAATTTCCCCTGCTCCTGAATCCGCAACACTCAGTCCTAGATCATCAAAAGAGTCATCATACTCATCTTCATACTCAAATTGCGAAACAAGGGCAGCAGTTTTTGCTGAATACTTTTCATTTTTGTCATCAAGTGTATCAGAATCAGGCAAGTCAGCTTTAGACTTTCTAACAAATCTTCCCTGTGAAGATGATGATGAAACTGAAGGGACCCCATTTTGTTGAACCCTACTGGCAGCCACTGTAATAGTAGTGGTGGATGCTGTAGGTTCAACTAGTATTCCTTTCCCTTTATCATTCCTACTAACAGTAGCACTTCTGGGTTTTGGCATTGTCTCTAATTTAGTATCTAAGGACAGCAGGTCTTCATGCAGAGTTCCTTCAAGAATCCTTTGAATCACCTCCTCAGGATTCTGGTTGTATGCTTCAAGACAGGCAGCTAAGAACCCTTTTCCATAATCAGGGAAGAGATCCTTCACTTGACTAATCTTGGACTCCTTAATTGCAACATCTTCATCCACCGCTACCTTGTTTGTTAAAGGGGTTGTTGCATTGGTGTGCAACTTACCAAAGACCTTCTGAGTACACATCAGTATTCCAGATACATACCCCAACTGGTCATCATCCATGATTATCCATCCTGCATGAACAAAGCTGAAAAAATATAATTTCCTTCTTCAAGCACTAGTATACTTTAAGCTTGGTAGATGAGGTAAATCTAGTATGGTAGGTAAGTTCTATCTAAAAAGATTTGTGCATCAATTCAACTCAAACAGGAAAATTTACTACGAAGCTTCAATTTCAGCCCTTTTAGATGTTCTCAATATCTAGAAACGGACTACAAGATATAAAAGGAGGACCAACTCCCAGAGATATAAAAAGGAGGACAACAAATACATATTATACATTCCTCCATATTTTTTCAGATTTAAAATTTATTAAGTATCCTGTCCTATCTATACATTTCCCAAGAACTATTGTCATTACTGACCTCTATCACCTATCACCTATTTTATTTTTCTTCTAAGCAATTATCGCCTATTTATTCAAAACCAATGTACCTTATGATGTGTACCCAACGTCTACATTTATTTATCTATAACCTAGCAATTGGAAAATTACAGCTCAGTACCTACAAGTAAATCAAGCTGTAAAAGCATATAATTGCTTACCGTGATTTTGTAAATTCTCCACTTTGCCCATAATATTGAAGCTCTTCTCAACATTTTGAAGAAATGTCTCCCTATTCTGGTTTTCTTGAGCACATACTGAAATTCCATTAATCTCTCTCAAAATTTGAACCAAAATGTCCGCTCTAATAAAAGGATCCTCTAGTTTAGCTGGGAACATCCCTGCAGCAGCAGGAATGGAGAGATTATCTTTGAATACCTCATCACTTAGATAGCATGAGTCCAACAGTTTCCATCCAAACTTGACAATTCTCATTGATAACATCTTCAAACTTATAGCAACATTTGACACCATTTTATCTTCTCCAGCTGCCAAAATTATTCGGAACCCACGCTGCAAAGATGGAAGTAATGAATCATGCAACCTTGCTAGAGTGCTTAGTAATTCCTCGTTCCCATAACTGCATACACATAGAAACAAAATTTACTACTTCAAACAGGATGAAATCCTTATCAGATACTCGACCATGAATAGCTAAACTAGTTTAAGACACCTGATTGTGAACCCAACAAGCCAATTCCATGGGATAACTCAAATTCCCCATGCATCCACAGGAACTTACTGCAGACTGCACCTGCTACTATTCTTTCTCATACCAAAAATTTTGAAAATCCAATAATAAACAAGGTACCTTTTCTCAACAGGGCACAAGAAAAATATTGCAGATGGTTTGTATGCAGTTAGAAAAGCATCCATGGATACAATTGCATCGTTTATGAAGTCCATAACCTGCCAAAAAAGAAGACAATATCTCAGTTCAAGTACCAGAGCAACCAACCATCAGATGTCCAAAAGTAGGAAATATAAATAGCAAGGATCCACAATAACTAGAAGAGATCCAATGTCCATAGTGTAGCTATAAACATGTTAAAACAGAACTTCCATATATAACATTGCATGTTACGTTTATACAGTATGAAGCATGATACATCCAGTAAATGCCACTCCTTACTGAAAAATCTCTTGAACAAGTTGGAAGAAAAGAATTAAGATATTAATCGGAGAGGGATAACGGAATTGATTGATCAATAAAACAAGACAAAGCAACTTACCTCCAGTAAATCAGCAAGAAGACGGCTGGATCCATGTTCTCCAGGATTTCCAGAGAGAAAAAGGGCCTGTGCATGATATTAGGAAAATCCTTTGTCATGTATCCAAAATGCAAGCAAAACACCTCATTGAAAATTTACTTACAAATCCAACCACAAAAATAAAAATAAAATAACAAAAGAACTATCAAATTGATACAAAAGAGTTCAACTATTATTTGATAGACAGACAATTTGGATCAGCCTAAGTGTCCTGACTCCTTTAAGTGGTCATTCGTAATAAATCAATGACCAACCCTTAGGCTGCAATTATATTTGGGGCTATTGCATGGAATGTAAATATTAAAAAAATATAACTTGTGGTATAATTGGATTTTGGAAAACTACCTCTAATGCCGTGCTACTACGTTGATACATTGTTTGTACAATGCTCAGAAAATGTGATGCCACAGCAGTCAAATTGTCACGGATTGTAGCATGGGCTTTCACTGCATTGCCAACCTTAAAGACATGATAAAATGAGAAAGGGGAAGAGTGTGTAGCAAAGATATAGGCCACTATTTATAAAAAAATGCTTACCAGCACTCTCGTCAAATCTTCATTTTCATGACTATATATAGCACATATGTCTAGCAACTTAGGCAAGTCAAGCAACTTCTTCTCCTGCAAAAGAGCTACATATGGAATGAGTGAATAAGTATTATCAGGACACAATATAAGTGATAATAAGACAGTAAACAACACCCTCAGTCATTGAATAAGTGTTCGCATTGATTGCCAGTATGAAACGAGTACACCTCGAAGTACTCACGAACTGTACCGTCTCCTTAATAAATTACCTAGTGTGTATTTCTATTAGACCGCATCTCTTAGAAGCAGGAAATCGATAGAGTGACACACGATGAATTATTTTGTCAATGGAACTGTAACACTATTACATCATTTAAAATTTTACAGAGGCGAGAGACACACCTTCATGGTCTTTAGGACTGAGAGTATCAGCAGCCCGAGCACCTGGATCCCTGTTAGAAGATCTGCAATAGGATGAAAACTATGAAAAACAACACACCAGTGTGATTTCAATAAACCAGTGATAGATTACAAAGCTGAAGCTGAACTTACATTCGATACAATACCATAAAAACGCGGCGGCTCAGTTCTAATTCCCCTACAATGACCCCTGCCACCAGGTTCTTGGCTCCGCGATAAGGGAAATCATACCACCTGCTACGAAACTGTAGGAAGCTCTCCAAAAATTCATGCAGGGAAGTATCACTAGCCACTGACAGTGATGTGAACCGAGAATAACAGCAGTCAGAGATCAATACACAAAAATTGAAAACTTAGAAAACAGAAATGCTAACAGTTCTTTCATCATATTGTCTTATCACAAATCCATCATACCTTGTTTCCAAAATTCCTTAGGGTTTAGCTTGAGCATTCGAGAAAGCTCTCCATTGAGAAGATCGACGACTCTCTGAGACTCCACGGCGTCCAATCCACCTTCGTCGGCGCCGAGTCCAGCCGCAACAGCCTCATCTTGTGGCAAGTAATTCACGAAATTGCCCTTGGTCGACACCCACTCGCCTCTCTCTCCCATCCGAACCCTACTGCTACTACTCGCCGGCGGCGCGGAAGCAGCGACGCTTGAAGCTTCGGCATTGGACGGCTGGGACAGCGATTGCCGGAGGGAGGCGGAGAGCGTGGGATTTGGGGATTTAGGGCTTCTGGGACGATTCTGGTCTTGATTTTTGGGGACGAAGACCTTTTGGGTTTTGGCGAAACCCTTGCTTCCTCCGGCTTGCCTATTAGTGTTGCCCTGAGGGTTTCGGTGACCTGACATGGCCTAGAAGTCCCGATCGAATTTCAAGAGCTCAGAAGAGGAGTGAGACTTTTATGTATTGCTTTGCCTTGGGGAACACTCGGCACTCCTACTCTGACTCTCTGTGTCTTTCTGACTTCCACAGGCTTCAGGTTAGCCACTTAGCCTTGTGGGCTTCATCGTTCTCGGGCCTTAACAACATTAATGTCACTTGTGTGGCCCACTCAGCATCCTCAACTTTGCCCATGCATGATAGTCCTTGCTATGTTCACGAGGTTAAAATTATTTAGAATTGTAAGATGTCTTATAATTGCTAATCCCCTAATAATGATTAATGACACGAGAGAATTCCGATAAAACAGCACAAAAATTTTTGACAAAAAAATGCCATGGCACGGCATCTTTGTAAAAGAACTGAGAAAATTCTTTAAAGAGAGTAAATCAATTATAAGGTAAAATTAACTTTTCAAAATGCCATATAACCCCCTTACAATCTACAATAAAAGAACTGGGTTGCACGACCAAAAGAAAGGAACTGGGTTAGGGGCTTAAAACCTTAAAAAGACAAAAAGGAAGAGAACATTCAACAAACCACTTCATGCATAAACCGCAAAAGCTCCACATGATTTTTATGCTGGTTTCTGTACTGTGTATGATAAAGAAATAAATCTCTAGCATGCATTTCCCTCAAACCAGAGGAAAAGAAAGCTGAAACTCAACTACAATAAAAAGCATAACAATTAGTTTCCTTTTTCATCGGACTACAACTGCAAACACAGAATACCCACCCATATCCTAAACTCAGATCATACCCACTCAAAATTTGTTTCTTTAGGTAATATTAAAGCAATAAGGCAATCAGGTTGACAAGGTGCAATAGAGAGCATAGAGCAAGTCTCTTCCGAGTATGGAAGTATGAAGAGAAGTCTTGCCCACATGGAATTCACCGCTGGGATCTTGATCACTCCAGAGCAGTCCCTCTGCTTCAAGTATGACAAGAAATCCTGAAACTGAAGAGTAGTATTGTAAGACTTGAGATGTTCCGAAGTTTTAGGGCTTCAGTTTCAACAGATTAACATGTCCCAACTACACTTGTATTCTGTAGACATGTACAATATATAATTAAGAAGCTCAAAGATCTTCATCTTACAACATGACTTGTCATTCACTGCTCAGATAGCTGAATGACTGACATTTAGAGAGGCACATTAGAAAGCTCGACATTGCTCGAGTTTCAAGATGTAATGATTGGGATTTATGTACTTTGATTGGACTAAGATTAAAAATTAGTTTTCGCTTCCATATATCTGACTCTTGAACTATTTATACATAAGTTATGTGATTCAGTTGGAGATAATTCATAGCTACACTTCATCAGTTGTGTAATTCAGTTAAATAGTACAATCACTTTATCAAGGGAATAGCTAGAAAAGTCTCTAAGGGGAAAAATTCAGTTGCCATCCTGGTAGACGGAGCTACAGGACCAAAAATGAGGAGAGGAACTTACCCCTTTCTGATCAGCTACAGAAGATGGGATCAATCGACACACTTCCCTCTGCAACAAATATTAAAGAAAAGACGGTGCAGAAATTTCAGAAAGGGAAAGAAGAAAATAATTAAATGTTAACATGAAGAAACTTGGTCTGCCATCAATTAAGTCGGTTAGTCTAGAAATGGGATTAATTTTTCTCCTTTTGAAACTGACAAGTTTAAGGTAAATTACTAAACTTTCCCATTTTCTTCTCCACAAGCCCATTAGTCTGATACAATTTTCAACTGAATTGTCGTATTTTCATGCAGTTTGATCAAGCTCTATAAGCCATTAGTATAAAAAATCTGGTTAACATGGATTTCCCACATTGTTTTACCATATCTTATCTATTGTGTCGGTCAAAAGTATTGTGTTGGTCATCTCATACAAAGTGTGTATTTAAGTATAGAAATATTCAAGAACTTACCTTATGTGGTGGGGTGCTAGTAAATGTTGACTTCACATGCCGAAAATCTGTACGCTTGGTCATGTCTAACTTAAGAGGCCATCTGCAACAAATGATACGTGAATTTATTAACAGATATCCGTATATTTGCAATCATTAATGAAATCCAGAAAGCAAACTAGGTAAAATAAAAGAGGTGATTCCTTACTCTATAGGTTCAGAAGTGGCATTGGAATATTTGCAGATATCAGAATCCACTCTATATGCATTAACTGTACTGTAATGAACACCACTCTTACACAATGTTCCCTGCCACTGATATTGCGAGGGTTGTCCAGAAGTTTCCACAACAGATGGTTCTGAAACAGCCACAGGAGGGGAGGGTGAACAAGGTGGAGGGGGAACAAAAGGTGGCTGTGATTGAGGCAAAGGCGGTGGGGGTGGTGACAACGGAGGTGGCATTTCAGGTAGGGGAGGTGGCAGAGATGATAATGGTGGTGGTGCGATGGGTACTGAAAACATACGGTCAAATTGCTGCACCGGAGCTCCCTGTATCTGTGCAAGTGGAGTCACAGAAGCAGGAATGAAGGGAGGTACAATAGCATTGCCATGAAAATTGTTGGGGACTACACCTGGTGAGATTGGGTTCAAAGGACGATTGTGACTTGAACCCCGTGGATCCCAAGAACTATTTGGAGGGAGGTAAACAGGTCGCATAAATGGAGATGAGGAAATTTGTGGAGGAGGTGGAGCTGAGGGTACCTGTGTTGGCACAGGAATGCATGGAATGCCCCCTGGTGCAGAATGCAGCTCCATTCCAGGTTTTGAATACAACCACCTAGGTTCACTGGCATGAGAAACAACGTGACCACCTAGAGTAAATCATTGAATATTAATCCCATTAGTATCAAAGGAAATGGAGGACATTAATTTCAATGAAAGTTATATGAAAAGGTGATCACCTCCTTGTGTAGAATTCACAGCTAAGTTACTGTCATAAGCATCAACTCTCCTGGTGCCAGCTTCAAGCATCTCTGTAGAGCCAGTGACAGCTCTATTTGACTGAAACATATATCCACTTTGTACCGAATTCCCCTGATTCTCAGATTTTACTCTAGGGGATACAAGCTCCATTGAGTGGCTGTCATGCTTTACTGTGAATGGTGTAGCAGCAGTATTAGACATGTTTCCCTGGTTGCTTCTGATGTCAACGTGGGTAGGGGTAGGTACAGATCTGGCACCATCAATGTGAGATACTACGACATTAATTGGTCCGGCACCATATGGTGCCCTGTGGTTACTCCTTTCCTTGCGATGCTGTCTGAGATGTGCCATCACAGCAGCAGCTTCTTCAGGAGTATCAAATTCCATCAGTACCGCACCTTCATTGCTAAAATCAGTGACCGAGTAAGGAGTCTTGCGAAGAACCTTCCTTGATTCGTGCAGAATCTCATCCTTGGCCCATTGACTTGAAACATTTCCAACATAAACATGACAACTAGAACCAACTGCAACACCATTCATAGCACCTCTAGTTCCCAGTCCTGTATCCATAAACTTTATGCACCAAGGAAAATGCCTGCGCGTATATTCACGAGCCTTTATGGCATCAAGAATGTTTCTATACTCAACTAAAGCAAATCCTTTATGAGGAAAGAAAAAAAATTCTTCCATGGCACCAAACCTCTCTAACTGAAACCTTACATGGGCTTCAGATACATCAGAACCAAAAAAGCCCAGCCAGAGCTGTTTAGAAGCTGAGAAAATATCCATGGCTGCAATATCCCCATCAGAATACCAAACAATTTGAGTTTTGGGGGAGACATACGACGACACAGGATGACATTTGGGAGATTCAAAAGAACCGTTTGCACCTCCACTTGAAGATCTCATGGAAGGTGAACCAAAATCCAAATTTGTATCTTTGTTCTTCTCAATATGAAAGTGGCTTCTCCCATCAAACGAATTACTCCTGAAGCTTAATGGAGACCTTGTGACAGGTGAAGACATCTGGTGGTTTACTACATCCCTGGGCATGGAAGACCTGCCATGTGACATATCTCCATGCTCCCTAATCTCAAAGTCCATGGGCCTTGCACCTCCACTATCCTGATTGGAACCCGTTGAGTGACTATTAGCTTCAAGGGGCATAACAGAGCTACGAGCTTTCATATGTTGACCTGACACTCTATCAGAATAAACATCGCTGCCAGTTTCATGTAGGTTAGAGAACCTAGACACCAGATATGGTCGATTGATAAATCTCGATGGATCAGAATCATCCTCATCACTGTCTGCTTGATTACTTTCTACGTCCATTACATCTATAAAAGATTTAAAGACACCCTCCAAAGCAGATTTAAAATCTGAAATAGATGGCAATCTACATAACTTCTTATATTTTGAGAGCACCCAAGTTTGCAATGATGGATCTTTACTAAGAACCTGCATGTTCAGAAAAAGAACAATCTCAAACTACTAGTCAACAGGAAAATAAAAAGGAGTTGAATGCCTTATCTTCAAGCAAATGTGAAACCCCCTATTAACAGTGTCTACTTCTAAATGCAAATCCCTCTACGTGTTTCTTGGTTTAACATTTCCCTGGCAATACATCAACTAATTTGAACTCAACAAGCCCTATAATATTATTGTATTGAACTTCCCTCCCATTACAATTTTAGAAAGACAAATGGAAACAAGAAAACATGTGAATTCATTATTATGTACCAACGTGCTACTATCAAACACAAAAGCAGATCTATCTCTGCAAAACTAACAAGAAAATGTGACTGATTTTTTCTTCAATAGCTAGCAAGTGTTAGGAGTTATATGTACATTCTCACAAATCAAGCTACTACAGTTTGGAATCCAAAGCACCATAATATATATAGCAGACATCCATTCAACTGAAGGGAAACAAGGAATTACCAGTCCTAACAAGCAGCTATTTGAAACTGAAATCGCATCTTCAAAGACGTTGTTTCCATCTGATGCTAGCTGCTCAGAGCTAACATCATTGCCTCTGTTGCTTGTTTCAACAAAAGTTGTACTTGTTTTAGATTCATCACTAGTTTTGCTCAAATGATGCCCGCCATCCTTATCGAGTTTGCTTGTTATTTGACTTAGAAAATACTGCCCTTTAAGAACTCCCTCTGATGAGGTGGATTTCAAGAGTTCAAAGCAGGCTGCAAGTGAGTCTTTAGGATAACAAAAGAAAATCCACAGTAAACAAAGAGCACGTAACTGGGATAACTTAGTCACCGAAGATTCATTTCCATCAGAAAACTTCTCCTTTAGCTCAAGAAAGATATTAGCAGAACCTTGCATTCTGACAGTCTCTTCACCAACAATCAGAAAGACATCCTTCCCCTCAAAGGACGATATAAAGAAGGTAAGCACATTCTGAAAAACGCCGGAGCAAATACCGCAAATGACAGAGGATGTTGACGCCACCGAGGAAGCAGTGCAACAAATATCCGATAGACCAAGAATACAGGATTTCGCAGTCTGGAATGCAAAGCCATTAGTATCCTCTCCTCTATTTATCAGCCCCACACTCCAGTTATGCATATTGACAACAACTCTTGCCGCGGCTTCAAGAGCAGTGGGGCATTTCGAAGCATATCTAGGAATGAGATCAGCCACAATGCGTTGTACACTCGTACAACCTGTGAAGTTAGCCTGATGATTAACACATTGAACACAAAAATTTACAATCTACACTAAGAGAAGGTCACTTATCAATTTCAATTTCTTTCAGTAAAACCTAAATCATGAAAACTCGCTCATACTTAACTGAGCATTATCACTATCTTCTTCGATAGAAAAGAAATTAATGGAAACAGTTAGGGACAAAAGAGTAAAACTGACACTGACCTCTGGAGGCGGTGATGAGGGAGAGATAGGCTTGCTCAAGATCGGCGGTGAGAGCTGAGTCCTTCTTGGAGAGGCAGAACTTAATCCGCTTATAGCAGTCGTAAACGCCTCGAATCTCGTCGCGGTGTCTACGTTTCCTGAGAATTTCGTCCTGGGAGAGAGATTCTGGAGCTGCCCCGCTCGGCCGTTGGGCTAGGGATTGTGGCGGTGGTGGCGGAGATGGTGGCGGCGATGAGGATGGTGGCTCTGCTTCGGCTTCGTGCAGCCTTCGCTTCTTCGGGGGCTGCTCTGTGGAGGCCATGGAGGGAGAGAGACGGCGTCGTTCTGAGGAATTAGCAAATAGCGACGACTGAGGTTGGCCGGTTCGGACCTCGAGTCTGCACCTAATGGGAGACTGAATAATTACTAATCCCCCATTGGAGAGGACTGTCCTACGTGGCTTTATTATTTTGTTGAAATTGTATAAACTGTAAAGTGAAAATTTGTTGTGTAGAAATGAGGAAAGAAAAACATTTTTTTATCTTTTTGTAAATGATTGGAAGCAAGAAGTAAACTTAGAATTTTTTTTTTTAAAAAAAATTATACTTAGAATTTAGTCTAAGGTATAAAGAATGATGGGTAAGTACAACCCCACTAACTAGTAATATCACTTTATCTAGCTTCATTAGTAAGTTAGACTTGTCATAATTTTTTATTAATTTGTTGAGTTCGTTATTGGTATTTTTTAATGTTCTCACTAGATATTAACTAAAATAGCTTGAACTAACAAGCAAGAATAATCCAATGACATTTTCCAATTGCACAAAAGTAACCCCGATAAAAATATTTAAAGCTAATTAGATTCCATGCTCGATCTTCTGTTTTGAAATATCAAATACAATAGTAATAATAAAGGAAGAAAAAAAACTTTGAACCCTCAATCATAGTAGGGCTAGCCCCTGAGCTAGCTGCCTCTCATCTAAGAAGAACGATTAACTTAGTGGTTATACAAAAAACAATTTACTCATTTATTGAAGAATAATTCTACAATCTTGACATGAGAATTTGAGGATATCATATCTAAATATAGAAAACCCTTACGTCAAAAAATTCGGTCTATTTATCATCGCCGAATTAAAGGTAAAAAAACGAAAGTAACTAATTAGCAAGAAGAATTACTCCAAACTTTAAAGCAATATAGATGTGCATTTGAAGAATATGACAAACTCGAATCTTTGGTGCATCCGCTTAGACACACATTTTTTCTCGTTCTATCATGTACTTAGAACTAGTAACTAGACTATAACATTAAGCATATACGGAACTTGGTTCAAATCATTATTAGATTTTTTTTCAATTTTTTTATGCTGTTATATGATAAACAAAGATATCTTACTATTACTAATTCTTCCTCATGTTTGATTTTTCCATCTCTAATGACCAACCATTGTAAAGTCGAAGATGCATGTTTGCACATATATTTTTTCATAACCGCGTATTGATAAACAATTAGAGGGAATAGCTGGAAAGCCTGCAGGCAGCTGATGACATCCATTGAACATATGATTTTAGATTTTTTTTTTTTTAAAGTATGATTTTAGATCTTTATCAGATCAAAAGATTATCATACCCAATATTAGATGCTCTCAAATATAAGTATAGATATATTTGACCATATAATTATTGATAAACTTGTATTTGGTTCCCAAGGGCCTTCTCTGTAAAGTCCATAGACAAGAGTACATCATGGTGCATTTAGAATCAGAGACCAGACGTGTTCATATATTAAATAACTGAGGATTCTCCTCGTGATAGAAACTGGAGCTTATTTAACTCAACTCATTACAAGTTAGGAATTTAAATTAATATACATTTAATTCATTTTTTGTTCTTCTCTGCTATATTGATAATTATCAATTAGAAAGGGAATGGGAAAAAAAAATACAGCATCTTGTTGCTGTGTCATAGAAGTGGAGACATCTTGTGCAGGTCGAGACCGATATCCATTCCGTTGTAAGCAATAGGAGCATACATCCACATCTCGTCGGAGCTCAAAAGCTGCATATATGCACGAATCCAAAATCAGTAACTAATGAAGCAAGAAAACAATTTTAGATTCATTAAAAAAAAATTGTTGCGCTAAGTCTCACCTTGATTTGGAGCTGTAAAAACTTGACATAATGGACTGCCTCTTCCAGCATTGTGCTGATGTCAACCTTTGTTCCATTAGGGACAAGATTCTGCAAGACTCTCAATCGCTCGTTGATTCTCTCCCTTCGTTTCTGCAAGATTCGAATCGAAACAAGATTTGTGAGAAACCGTACTTATACACGTGTTTTTGTTTTTGCAAGATTTGAGATGAAATGTAATAACGTACCCTAGCATAGAGGCTCTGGGGATCAGTTGCAGACCCTCTATTGGCTCTTGTCTTGCCATTCAAGTTGAGGGCCGATGATGATTTGGGGTCTGAAACTTCTCCTGCCCCATTGGTTTCTTGAGAAGCATTGTCATCCTCAGAGCTGTTATAAGAGCTAGAGCTCTGTCTATCCACTCCTGTGTTACTCTCGTCTTCATCTCTCACCTTCAGATCTGAGTTAGGCTTTTGGCCCTTCTTTGACCTCGCATTGCTTTTCTTAGTTTTCTGTAGCTATAATTGAAAAAGTTGACAATTAGAACCACAGCTTCATAAACAGAACCAATATAAGTCATTGATTATAAAAACTTCGAATGACCAATGCTTACATCTTTCGACAAACGGGGTTTCTTCTTCGGATTACTCTCAGATGCATCTTCAGTGTTCGATTTCTCTGCCGCCGCATCATGCATCCTCCTGAGTTGCAGTTCCTTTGGTGGTTGACTGTCATCTGAAAAGCCCATTCTGCCACTGCCGGAATATTCAGTGTTACAGACAGCTCCTTCCATCCCAATGTCACTAAATGCCGGGATGAATGACCCAAAATTGCTCTCAATATTCCCAGTCATAGAAACATCAACGGATGTAGAGATGTCATTACTCATTGGGGTATGGCAAGAGTTACCACCAAAGTAGTAATTCTCAGGGTTCAGAATGGCAGTAAAAATGCCACTGCTAGCACTATAACCAGAATTATTCTCTTGAGGAAGATAGTGCATATTAGAGCTAAGAGAGTCTAAAGAATGAAAGAAGCTCTGATTGAACCTGTTCAGTCCCATTTCATCACCAGCTTCAGGATTGGGGAAAAGGGTGGTTGGGGTTTCAAAATTGAATCCCTCATTGTGTTGGGCATGGAAAGGAAATGAACCTTCATGACCAAGAAGATGCGGTGTGAAATCTAGCTCTTGATCTTCGTTAGAGAACAATCTGCTGAAGCACTCCCATTGATCTCCCTCAGCAAAAACACCAAGAGACTCCATTAATATGTATGTGTATTTGTGTATAGTGCTATAAGCCTATGGGTGCGAGAAGCTCGATTGCACTGAGGACAAGCAAAGGACTGGACACATATATATACGGATATACCCAAGCACCCCAGAAGCCCTACACAGGAATGTTAGCAAGTGATTGACTTCATTTCTTAATTCCCTAAAGCCCTAATCATTGATGATGGGGGAAGGTCCTCATGCTATGCAACTGATTTCAGGAGTCCACTGTGGGGCCCCCATACCTTGCAAGTCACAACTCAGAGATGGGTCCCATTTGGTCCAGTTCATGCAATGATAGGATTAAAATAAGCAGAAAACTTCAATGAGATTAAAACACCTAAGACCAGATGAAGCTCCATAATTGTGAGGGAAAACTGGAAAAGGGCCGAAACCAAATGATTGAAGGTCAGTTAACTGTGATTAGTTAATCTTTAAAATGTGATAATGTTGTTTTTTTTGGACGAAAAAATGTGATAATGTTGTTAATAACAAAGGCTAGCTGATTGGTCAGGAACAAAGGCTCGCTGATTAAGACGGATGGACTGAGAGTACACAGCATGCGCAAGGATGAAGATTAAAACTGGCATTGTGTTGGAACTGTGAGAACGTGGATGGTCTAATTGAATAAATTAAAGGCTGCGGAATTGTTTTGGAATAAAGAAAATGATGGGAGAGGTCGGCAACATCGTGGGGCTGAGTCTGACATTTGTTTAAGCTCCGACAAGGTAACCGCAAAACTCGTTCTTGGTCTTCTTCCTCAAGACCTTAACCTAACAATTGTTTCGGATCCGAGCGCTGCAACTCAAGAGTATCTACCATTGACAATCCGAGAAGGTTAAATATCTTGTAAGTACTGTTTACAACTCATCTATAGTACCATATCCTATGTATTTAAAAGTCAGCCCTCCCATATAATAGACTTATCATTTTGCCCTAGGCAGTACAATCACAGAGGAAGGCAATAACACGCTCTCAACACACCAGTCTTAGCTTGCCAAGTTATTTATTTCTCCGTTTCTTTAATGCATATCATCAAGCATCACTCGCCCTTATAGTTTCTATTCATTTTCGGGTTTCATTTTCTTGTATCTTAATACTCCTTTTTTCCTTGAACATGTTAAGTATCACGCCTCTACATTCTAAAACCATAATACTAAACAAGATTTCACCCGATAATGGTACAATTAACGGTTAGGTTGTCAAGAGTGTCAGATAAGAAAACATTTTTCTCCCATAGTATTTTTTTTTTAATCAAACCTCGCAAATGCGAGGAAAAAGATTTAATAAAAATAAAGAGAAATACAAGTAAGAGGAGAGGACATATCATACACCTCCCAGACGTAAAGTATTACGGATGAGGAATGACAGACAACATTCTGCATTCCAAAACAAAAGAAATCATCTAAAACGAAAACTAAGGAGACTCAACTTATCTCTTAAACAAAATTGATTAGCGAAGCTTGGAAATGAATCAAACCAAGTAAAGCCCGTACCTAAAGCTCCAAAATTGAAAAACAGGGATGACCCAACTTTTCTCCCGTAGTAATGCTAAAGAGACCACATGCTAATCATAATTTGTAATAACCAATGCATCCCACAACTCTTCAAGTACACATCATTTAATCAGCTAGCATAATCCAAATAATTAAGTATGATCGATCCTATAGCATTATTATTAGCATCATATCCTTGATCCAAGAGCTTAAATTAACATGTGCTCTGTTCACGTAGTAGATCGAACAGAGTAATCAATAAACAGCAACTCAAAAATGGATTCTGCAATTTACACACAAACGATATGTTGGGATTCGACTAGTTGTATAGGCTTTGCTGCTATAACATTAATTTGCTTGCATGTGTGTCGTTCGATGCAATCCCTCTAGCCTAATATAGAGCCATAATAAACACGTACGTACCCAACTGTCATTTCTGTATTCTGCCGAGTCTTGCGGTTTCAGTCTATATTAGTTTCCACGCGTCAGAAAGAGATTATTTTTGCAAGTTTTCTAATCATATTATGTACTCCATCTGTTCCACGAAAGTTCGATAAGGTCTTCGTTGTTATTCATTGTTTGCAAAATTTGGCACCGGCCATTGCACGACCTTTGGAAGAACAAAAGAAAACCATAAAAACCATAAAAACACAGCAAAGGAATAAAATCTATACGGGGCATATTTCGAGCTCCCTTAAAATCTGATTTTATTCCTTAACTGAAGAAAAGAAACTCTGGCTAATACATTCATCGCCTCTTCGCACGATTTTAGGGTTAGTTTAGGGTTTGGGGCTCTGCGATTTCTGCATTGTAATAGGAAATGACAACTCATCCAAATACATACCAAACTCAAACTAAACTAAATTAAGTTCATGGTTTTGTCTCAACCACCTACCTCAAAGCCACGTGACTCTTTTCATAACCATAACTTCATTTTGATTGTCATTGGGTTTGCAAGACAAATGCATGCATAAGCTTTCTTATTTGTACGTGTAAACTCAGTCGACTTAATAGGTACATTTATATGATGGATATTTTACTATATTTCGGAACATGGTAGAAATTTTCGAGAGAAGTATTGGAGATATGTAATGTCAAACTAGTTAAAAAAAAAGAAAGAAGTTTTATCGATTCTGTAATCAGTTAGAAGCTAGCCACAAGGATAATGAAGAATCAGAGACCTAAACAGCACTTTTAATGACCTAAACCCTAATGTCCCTCACCTAATTAGCACCGACCCTTCTAAACTAATCACTAAACGATAAGCCTCGTCGGCTCAAAGTATTGCTCTCTTACTTCTATGCTGACCTAGCTTTCGCGCAATAACTATAGCATTTGGAAGTCATAAACTGCAACCACACTAAACTAATTTCATGGTTAATTTGGACTCTCGAGCCACGTGAATTACGTGATTCTTTTTGGTAGCCACACTTCCATTTGCTCGATATTAATCTTGCGAAAGACGAATACTGTTGAAGAATTCACGAGCTCTCTGATTTATCATAAGCTTGATAATGTTAAAGGGAGAGACTAAAATGTTGATTGAGAAACTAATATATTGTTTTCTGTTCGATCTCATATTTTCTTCTTTAATTTCATAAGATGGTAGATTCAAATTTAAAACCTCATAAAGTTATTTATTTCGATCACACACATATGTATATATATGAGGATTATATACGTACCTCCCAAACAAAACAAAAAAGTCAAGAAAAAGAGAGTTAGACGTCAACACTTGAGCCCTACACCTAATCACATTATTAAGGAATATATGCCCTAATCCCTTTAACCCTTTAGACTAATCACACAGAGCAAGCGAGTACTATAATCATTTTTCTATATGATCTTTCCCACATTAACTATATATAGAATTTCTGGAAAGAAACATCTCATATTTATATTGGAAATAATTGTGATTTGTGAGTAGCATATATATATATATATATGAGTTAATATGATTTCATGAACTGTACATCAAGGACTCAGATATATATAATTTATTTTGGTTTTTCTATGGCACACTTGTTTATTTTGACTTTCAGTATTAATCGAAACATTTGAAGTGTTTTCACGCCTTCATGGAGATCAAAAAATTATTTGATTGGTTAAGGGACCAGTTCCAACATCCACGTCAGAATAAAGTCAGAAAGAATGTACGCAAGGAATAGTTTAATGTTGGCTGGTTGACTCGCATGCATCATACCATTAATTAAACCTATTGGTGGTTTCTCCAAACCTGTAAGTCCAAAGCATTGCACATCGCTTCTCAATTATGTAAGAGATGCATGAACAGTTTCTTAATCTTGCTTCTTGATCTTAACATGTCATGGTTATGATTTCCCCCATCTAATTTGCATTGATTAAGTACTTTATTAAGAATACGAAGAGCATTTTGCCAATGAGGCAGGAATATATATTATTTAGCCAATCTCTAATGAGTTAGATTAGCTGGTTAACTCGCATAAATTTTAATTAAAGAGTTTATGAATTATAGAAGCATTTCATAATAAAAACAAGTTGATACAACAGAGTCATTTCAACCCAGACTTTTCATCATTTTTCACAGTTGCATTATATATATATATATATAGGATTTTTCTCAGGTACGGACGTCCGTACCGAAATTTCGGTACGGATTTCCGGTTTTCGATCACTTTCCGATCACATTTTCACATTTTAACCGTTCAGTTTTTAGCTCCTAATGTATAGATCATCTCTGTAAAATTTCAGCCAATTTGGTGATCGTTCCAAAACTGCAATTTACACAAACGGACCGAATCTGTCGAACCGGAACTTTTCGTATTTATAATGGTAAATTGCAGTTTTGGATGCTTTAACAATCACCAAATTGGCTGAAATTTTGCTGAGGTGATCTATCATTAAGACCTAAAAACTGAATTGTTAAGATGTGAAAATGTGATCGGAAAGTAGGAGAAAATCGGAAATTTGTACCCGCACCGTAGCCGGAATATATATATATATCCCGAGCACAGGGAAGTCTAAAGTATGTTGAAAGGTGCACGGTGAAAATTTTTCTCCTTTGTAAAAATTTTTGATGTGTTTTAGAACATCACCAAATAGTTGAGCAAGACTGCATACAAAATAAGTGCTTTCCATTTTCGATATCGCGAGTTTAAAAACAGGAAAGCAAAGAATAAGACAATACTAAATGAGGTCATAATAGCTACAAATGACCACTTAATTGCTCACAACAGAAACGAGGCACATCAGAAAAGAAAGATAACCAACTCCGAGAAGAGATCGAGGTTGGCAATAGCAGATGTTGCGTATGATCTAAACATGCTTCAACTCACAACCCCAATTTCTGTAAGGGAGGTTCTCATAGACTGATGAGTTTGTCCCTCCTACTTGGAGGTGAAATACCATGTGGTGAATCATCACATGAGGAAAACATGAGAAACTATTGCTTTGGTAGAGATATAGGATGGAACAGGAATTTGTTGAAATGAAGAAACAATGTCATGGCTGTAAGGTTGTGGGTGCCCTTTTTGAATAAGGAAGAGACGTGCAACTAATATTGCATGAAAACATTAAAGGTGAAATATGGAGGACTTAAAAGCTTATGATGTTTTCACACTACAACATGCTATGAAGCAATGTCGATATATATAATGTCATTAGATACAAGAATAAAGGCATCAGAGCTTGTCTAACTTCGAAATCAAGGTATCCAAACTCATTCAAGCATTTGAGAGTTTGATAAAGTCAGGGAGTTTGTGGAGTCTACTATTTGTGAGTAGAGACAATTGCTACACTTGGTGAGAGAGTTCCTTGAGAGATTTGGAGAAAAAATGATTCAATTAAGTGAGACAGAGAAAGGGAGAATACATTTTGAGAGAATATCAAGAGAGAGAGAGAGTTTTACTATTGAAAAATTATAACATGGTCCCGAACTATGGTACACGTGGTGGTCCTAATTGATGTCATTTGTCCACATAATCGTAATTTAATTTGGGAGGTGAAATTTGCACACCCCCTTTTACATTCTACACACCCTTTGCTTTTTTTTTAATAGTTCTTATCATTTCACTCTAAAACTACCCTTCTCTCTCTCTCTTTCCATCCACAGAACCCTTTTTTTTTTTTTTCCGATGACACCACAGAACCCCATTTGTGCAAGAGAAGGGCGCAATCTATGGCCTGGATAGTCTCCTCCTCGGCGCTATCCCTCTCATCCTTCAATCCACCCAAATCCGCCGATGTTCTTCAACACGTCTGTTGGAATACGCCTGGTGAAACCCGCCGGGCATGAAACTAGGGCCGTGGCGGGCGCCTTCGTCGCCGCCGGAGACTCCCATGCCGAGATAGAGGAGGCCCTTGGCGGAGGCCTTGTGGATGCGGCGCTCGGTGCTCTTGTACCACTCATTGCCGCCGTCGATGATGGCGTCGCAGGGCTCCACATCGGCTGAAAGGGCGGCGATGGTTCTGCCAGTTTCACCATGGTTCCATCTATAACTGAGTTCACGACTTCCTCAAATTCATCAAACTCTGAACCACAAATTAAGCTAAGCTCATCAATTCAGACCGTCGTAGATGAAATCCACAAGGAAAACCCCAAATTCTCTCATTTGATTCAACAATTCTACCAACCAATGCAAGCTTGGGTTAACCCGCCTCTCGAATCCATCTGGGTCTACACCGCATTGACATTTTGAAGCCAGAACCACCCAAAAGGCGACATCTTGGACCGAATCACCGCCGCAAAGGACTTGTTTCATCTACTCTCCTCTTGCTCAGCTTCCTATAGTTGCTCAAAAAGCGTCGCGCTGCTCGTTCCGGTGGTGCGGTTGGCACACGACGTTGTTTTGGATTTGTTTAAGAGGGACTTGGGGTTGAAGAAAGTGACGAATGAGGTGAAGAATTTGGTGGGAGTGATTATGGGGTTTATAAGTGTGTGCCGTTCTAGCATGGATTTGGGTCAGGAGGATCCTTTGATTAATTCGAGTTCGGGTTGGTCTTTTTCGAGTTTAAGTTGTGTTTGGTTGAACAGAGATGAGAATGTTAGGCATTTGTTACCTTTAGTGAGTGAGAAGGTGATTGATGGGCTCAGTGAGAAAGATGGGGATATGAGTTACTTGGCTGGAATTGTTATTGCAGAGGTTTTTTTTTGTTGTGACTATGCTTGAATTGAAAAGCTAGGACTTCAGGGGAGGTGTTGAAGATAAAGTTGAGGACTTGGACTGTCGACGGGGGCGGCTGCCTTGACAAGAATCGTCATCTGGGGCGTTGGAGGGAGATGACAAAGTCTTTGGGGTTGTACTGACCAGAGAGAGGGAGGTTGCCTTTGGGGTTCTGTGGATGGAGAGAGAGGAGAGAGAGAGAGAGAGAGAGAAGGGTAGTTTTGGAAGAGAAATATTGTGAAATGATAAGAAATAATAAAAAAAAGTAAAGGGTGTGTGGAATGTAAAAGGGGGTGTGCAAATTTCACCACCCTTTAATTTTTTTTCACCCCTCCGCAAGATCCTCACTAAATTTAAATAATATGATTGGCCTGAAACACCACATAACAATGCCATGTGTAGTCTCAGACCATAGAATAATTACTCTTTTATCATTTTCGTGAAGTTTAGTCACACTGTGAGATTGTTCATTAGGGCTAGGCATGAGGGGCTCGACTGAGGATCTGCTAGGCTCAAGACCAAACCGAAAAATTTAGGCCGAGTTATGTTTGTGCAGTTAACAATGTAGGGACCGACTACTACAACCCGGACCGTCGAAAATTGGGCCGGTTTTGTCGTGTTTTTAGTCCTATCTGTTACAGAAAAAGACAATTCAATCTGTACTAATCAGCATCGTTCTCGAGGAACATGGTGGAGAGGTAGTTGCCGCCTTTGACTTTTTAAAGGTGTAGACATGTTGAGTGACTAATTAGTTATGCATATGCGCTCCAAAACTATATAAATTGATGTGTGTTATATGCTATTTCACCCCCTTTAATCCATTTCCTTTTATTTGTAGGAATCCATGCATTGAGAAGAAAATGATCAAATGAGCCTTGAAATGCGGAGATTTAAAGCTAGAGGAAGAAGAGATGGAATTTGGGCGAAAAATGCAAATCAGATTTTTCGGCAACTTTTTCGACCAACTTTCCCATCAGCCGCCACTCATGAATGACCCTTTATCCACCCAAGGAGGACCATGGTTATGAGAATCTCCCACCATTTGAAATTCAAACATCTCTCTACACCTTGTCTTTTTTGTCACCTTACAATTTTGGGACCACTTGGGGGACAAGGGTGTAAGGGCATTTCTTACACATCTTGAGACCAAAGGGACATAGCTGATCAGAAGAAGCCAAGAGCCTTATCTTCATCATCTCTTCAACCATTCATCAATTCTAACTTCACTTGAGCTCCATCTTCTTTCCACAACTCTACCTCCCTCAAATCCTAACACCAAAACTCCATCTCCACCACTTCCACCACCCATCAATTCCATAAATCATCTCAACACTACAAACCATCACTAGTTACCCAAGGATTCATCATATCTACACCATTAATGAGTTTGAGGAGCAAGAAGGAGGAGACAACCACCACAACATCACACCATGACATGGGAGACTCAACTCTACCACCCATTCCACCACCATCAATAGTCACTTCTCACTCTCTATCTCTCTCCAATTACTTGACGTCTTGTAGTATGTTAAAGCTTGTTTATTTAGTTATGAGTAAGTAGTGAACTTGTTGGGGTTAGGGTTGAAAGCCCTAGCCAACCTTGCTTGTAATTGATGTTTTGTTTATGATTTGATGAAATTCATGTTGTCACATTCACATGCTAAATCAAAAGTTAAATACATTTACTTAGACCTAATCAATTTGAGTTAATGTGTTTGCCAAGACATGAAGTTTTTGCTAAGAGATTGATTACCTTTAGGCAAAAGAAAGTATGAAAGCACATCATGTGTGCATGTGAGGGTAGTGAGCTAAAATCACCTAGAGATAGGATTGGTTTGCTTGCTTGGTTACCCAAACTCTAAGCTTTATGCATTTATAGGCAAATGATTGAGACCTATCCGGTAACTGAATTTGTTTCTAGGTAGTTAGATCTAGACTTATTTGGTTAGAGTTAATAAAATGAAATGAGTTTAAGTCTTAGTAGTCTTATCTGAATGCTAAGAGAGTAATTTGACAATATGTGTAGCATCATTCATATTCAATTGCATTGTTGCATCAATGGAGGTCAGTAGTAGACAATCCAAACCCTAACTCTCATCCATTTTTCTACAACCTTAGCTTAACTAGTCTTAGTTTACCTTCTTTGCATTTAGTTTAGTCAATCAACCAATCACTCAAACAAAAAAACAAACAAACATTCACTATCCATTTGTGCATAACATCATTCACTTGCCATAACTTGTAATGAGCTTTGGTTTTGTGAACTTGTAAATTGTTCTTTCTAGTTTTTCTTAAGATTTGCCAATTCTCGTGGGTTCGACAACCTTACTCAATCTCATTATTCTATAACTTGGCTCTTATACTTGAGGGTGGCTTCAATGCTAACAAGACATATTTGAATCGATCCAACTTAACTGCACACCTGATCTCGTCCTCCTCAAGCAACTAGAACACGTGGATCCATGAGCGGAGGTGACTAAGGAGATGGTCAATTGGTTAGCGATGGGTGGTGGTGGTAAGCCAAGACGGCTTCCTCTTGAAATTGCTCAAAGGCTCACTCGAATGCACTGTGATGCATTGGGAGAGACGCGAGGAGGCCCAAAATGTGTCAGAAATTTCGTTCACCGGAAATGCCGAATCATAGCCAGTGCGGTGCATCTTCGTCTCTTCGAAAAGAGAGAGAGAAGTAGAGATGTGGTGTGGTCGTGTGGATGAGTGAAAGTGTGAAACTGAGAAAGTGAAATAAAGTCTATTTATATAAGAGAGAGGGGTATGGTGTCGATGTGCCAAGAGTCAAGTTTTTCGGATTTTGCAAAATATAAAATTAAGGATTCAAACCAGACCCTTTTTTTGTTAGACCCTAACCGAACAAAAAAACAATGTTTAACAGGAAAAACCGGACCAAACTAGCTGATTCGGGCCTTTTTTTTTTGTCTTCCGATCTTTTTTGCCCAACCCTACTTGTAATTCCATTATTTTTCAATTTAAGAAGAAAAAAATACTATTGCTCCGAGGTAGGCACATTTATCAAATCTTGTCAATATTGTGTCTTCTTTTATTTATCTATTGCTATTTTCACAAATCACACAAGGTAGAAAAAATTAGATCCTAAGATGGCTTTGTATTACGACGACTTCTTTCCCACCACAGACAGGCAGATCCATAAGCTACTACCAAGGATGATAATGAGGAACACGACGTAAAAGTAAAACCTGCATGGTAGCAGTAAGACTTGAGCCTATGAAAAACCCCAAAGCTCGATTAATACAATCTCAAAGAGATTCTTACATAAAGCAAACGTATCACGTAACAGTGAGACAACCCAATCAAACTCTAGAAAATTTTAATTGTGTTCTGAAACTATCCTTACTTATTCAAATAAAATACTCAAAACACCCATTTATATGTTCACTAATTGGACAGCCCTACCAGTCACGTAGTACGGTTGATCCATGTAAAGAAGGGTAACAAGGCACTCATAGAACCCACCCACTGTCCCTCACTGTCCCTCTGGACTTTGATTGCCCAATCACATTCTAACACCGAAAAGGAGAAACAGGTCCAGCTTTCTCCTTTGAGTAAAAACCGATGTACCCATCTGTTAACAAGTGATTTCTCAGTGATCATTATCCCATTATGCAATGATATAAAAGCAACAACAATTTTCTGCTCAGCAACCACCTAAAAAAGTAAAAAGTCAACATAATCACTTCGTAGTAATTTTACGGTTACTAGCACACTTATAAAAGCAATAACAGAAAAACGAGTACTTATTTATGCTCAATACATGCCATCTACCAAGTTTTTCTCAGCTCTTCAACCATCAAGTGTAAACAAATCCTTTATAATCAGCCATAGGTGCAGCCCTGCTAAAAATCAATTCTTCTTTTGAAACTCTACAGCTCCAATAAAAGCTTCAAAGAATCCAAGAACTCCAATGGCAAAGAGCATCAATTCCATCACAATCATGCTCCAGGTGCATTGACGAGAACAAATAACGGATTGTCTCCCAATCGTTCCCGACCCTGAAACACGCCATACAAGAAAATCAGCACTGAATTAATGAAGAAAGTAAGCATCAAGAATGAATAAAATATGTGTCTTCTTGTTGCTTGTAGGGGCAATGCTATAAAACAAATTACAAAGTAGCTTGATGGCCAACAACATCAACTTTGGAGTAATGATACAGGATCAATGTTCAGTTTCTATAATATACACAATGCAAGACACGGCCAGAACATGATGTTAGAAAATTCTACTAGTCACTTCCCGAAAATCATCCACTTCGGTCTATAATAAGTGCAGAGGAAAGCCATAATAATTTGTCTGCAACTAAATGCTGAATAGTAAGGGAGCCTCAATTATCCCAAAAATAATCAAGGATGAGTGTTTAGTACTGTGGGTGCAAAGTCATATTGATACCTTTAGCTCTGGCAGCGCAATTACACAGGCACACTCAACCACCTTCACCCCAACACGTTCTGCAACAAGAAATCAAGACTTTTGATTCACAAAACAAGAATCTTTCAGCTATAAATTTGTAACGTTACACTGCTATGTTACACAAACCAGCTAATGGGTGTGGCAGTAGGGCTTAAAAGGATATCAGAACAGTGCATTATAATTCCCATTATCACCATGCTGTCACACCCTTATCTCTTCATAAGTTGTTATCAAATTCAAACAAATGAAGGCTGTTGAATCAAAAGATGGTTCCATTCTTCCACAAGTCTTAAATGAGAGTAATTTTAAATCGTAAAGCCTTGGTTTACTTTCCTTTCTGTCTGCTAGACATGCAAGTAATGAGGCAAACTTTTGTGCTGAAGATCTCACTTAAGTCAATATTTGTTAATTGCTTGGGCGCCCAACTATCTAATACTAATAGCCACCCCTTTTCCCCACACTGGTTTTTGGCCTCTCATTTTTGCAAGACAACTAGGTTCCCACTTGAAATAGGAGAAAAAGAATTGTAGGGCTGAGACCATTTGTTAAAAATAATAGCCGGCGACAAACAATTTAAAATAAAATAAAACTCATGCTTTAATACACACCAAGTAGCCTGATTGCAGCACCCAAAGTTCCTCCAGTTGCAATGAGATCATCGATGATCAAGGCACGTTCTCCTGCTTCCACAGCTCCCACATGCATTTCCATCGTGTCTGTTCCATACTCCAAAGAGTACTCTTCAGAAATAACCTTCCCTGGCACAATCAAAATATAAGCATCATACGTAATTGCGAGAATTATATTCATTGAAAGCACCAAATGCTTGCTGGGTAAATAATATATATCTAGCACATTAAGAATCACATTGTTGTGATTTCATCAACACTTAGTGATTAAAACACCACAACATATAAGAGCAATGCTTATGCAAAAAAATAATAATAATAAAAAATAAAAATGAAAATAAAAAAGTTTATACATATGCTTTAGGTATTTAACCCATATGTTGATATTTATTCACTGTATTGTTTTGAAACTGAGATAAATCTAGCTTTGATGCCCAGGTATTTCTTATGCACAGGTCAGATTTAACTACTTTCTCCTATTTTTGTCTCCAAAGTTGAAACAGGGCCTTATTAGACCTAGATTACAAAGATAAGTGACTATTGAGCTTGTAGTGTCATTCATATGGTTTGAAAAGGTTGCTGTTCTCCTTGTATTAGAGCGAAAGGTGACTGCATCCAAAGAACATAACTACTCATTTCCTCTTCATCATAATTTCACAATTAAAGTGGCCTATATTTCCATTGCATAGCTAAAAGGAAATTTAGTTGAATCAGGCTGAAGAAAGAATCTTATCGTAGATATTTTCAGTCAGACTTTATTTAAAACACTCTATGCCCATAATTCATTGACGAAATTTTTTTTCTTTTCTTCATGGAGCTAAAGTGAAATAATAAGTTATCCCGCTCTGCCAGTAAGTCAGTTGCTAAGCAAGGTTTCACTAGTGCACATGACCTTCTGAAAGCAAAGGAAACTAGTGGGATTTGAGAGGGAAAGAAAAGAAAAGTGTGAATCAACATACCAGGCAACTTATTCGGCTTTCTCATAGGTACAAATTTAGCCCCAATGGCCAATGCAATAGGAGGGCCAAAAATAAAACCTCTAGCTTCAATACCTGCATAATGCCATCCATAAAACTCAAGTTAATAAACATCAACCAAAATACAGTAGATACATCAAACATAGCCACTAAAACCGTAACAACCCCCTAAACTACGATTGTGAGACATCCCATGCAACAATGCTAAATACTAAAATTTGGATTTAGTTGAACTGCAAACAACCAACCAACTTTTCTTATAAAATGACAGACTTACAGTGGAATCTCATAGACTAACATATGACAGGTCTTGCCACAACTCAAGTGGCTAACCAAAAACTGAGTGAATGAACTACTAATCCAAGTAAAAAATAAGTAAACTAGCTACAAGTGAAAGATCATGTTGTAAGATTTAAGTTACCTGCAACAACAGAGATTTCTTTGTCTTTGTACCTCTCAACAAACAAATCAATGGTATCCTTGAAAGCCTGGGTATCCAGAAGTAAGGTAGTAATATCTTGGAACATAATCCCTGCCATAAAAACCGCAATGAATCCTCTATTTCACGACCATAAGTCCATTAAAACCCAAAACTACCCAGTACCCAGATTACAAATTGGATCATACTCAACTATTAACCCAAAACCGATCAAACCCACCAAATGAAAAGACCAGTCTTACTTGCATCTGAAAAAAAAAAAAAAAAAAAAACCAAACTAAAATGTTGAACAAAAATGAGAACAAAGAAAGAAATTAAGAGTACCTGGCTTGGGAAAGTCGGGTATGACTCTGATTGCAGAGGCAATTTTCGCTAGCCGAGGATCTTGAGCGTCTTCGGCGGCCATCTCTTGAAATTTCACAGAGTCACTATCACTCACTAAACCACACAATTAGACACAGGCACAAAAATAGAGAGGGTTATAAATTACACTGGACTCTGAAATTGCTTTTATTTTTATTTGATAAATTAAAAAACACCCACCAACCCCAAAATAAATTTCATGACCAAATTGCCATCACTATTTCCCCGGAATTTCTTTCCCTACCATAACCCTCTAAAATCTCCGACAGATTTATAATCAAACATGATACACACAATCAATCAGTACCAGAGCTTACCGGTGCAGCGAGGATAACCGAGGGTGGATCGGTAATTTGGCAATGCAATTAAGGGAGAATGAGATTTGGTTTTAAACGGAGTTGCTGCGAGAGTGGGAGAGGTGGCGGCGATGGTGCTGGTGATGAAGGATGGCGAGGAAGTCAACGAGTTTGACCAGAGAAGAATTGAGACGGTGGTGCGCAGCAGCATCATTAGGTCCGACTCGATCGGGTGAAATGTTGAAATTAAGAATAGTGGTGGTGCAGTCACTGCAGCGTAAGAAAGTGGGAGAGAGATAGTGGCGGGTAATATGGGGTCACGCAAGTTGACACGATGATAGCAGGGGTATTTTGGTCTATTTGACAACTACCTAAACTGTACAAAGAGATTTAGGTTAACTGCATGGAATAAAGTGAGCTGGAAAAAGATGAAGAGCGTGTGGATCAACTATCACAATAGTTGGGCAGTTTTTGTTTACACTTGTTTTTAAGGGGAAAAAGAGGTCTTAATAGGTGCAATAGGCGTGTTCTTATGTCACGCCCTAATTCTTTTTCTTCTTATTCATCATGGCCCATGTCATGCCTCCTCAGTAATTCTCTCAAGAGTCAAGACGTCGTGATTCATGTTGGACTTTTTTTTTTTTTGGATACAAATTCTTGTGAGATAATCATGATATTTACCATAAGTGGAGGATTTGTAGGAGCTGGTGCAAGCAATAGCACGAACTAAACTGTTAAGCGACTCGAAAGTCTCTAGGCGATTTGTTCTTATGGCGAAGTGGCAATAATTTCGAGCAGTTGTCTCAAGGAAGACTAAAACATGTCGATTAAGAAAGATAACATACTAAATGGCACTTTAGCGAAAATTTTCAAAATCCGCCACTAGCACGCAATCCTTGTTTTATTGGGCCTCAAATGTTCTGGATCATTGGGCTTAGACACTGAAGAGATGACTTGTACATCTAATGAAAAAGATCATCATAAGCCGATTTCGGACTGAATTGTCCAATTGCCCACTAGGCCCAAAACCCACAAGGAGGTCACTCCACTGACGTATGCAAGGACGAAACTGCATTTGCCGCCTTTTTGGTGAATGTGAACGTATCCTACCGACCTGGTGCTTCCTGCAAACTTCTTCTTCTAAAATCCAAATGCAAAGCTAACAGAATCAGATACTTCCAACCACACTCCACGACTTCTCTTCTCTTATATTTATCAATTCGTATATTTTTTCTTTCTTTATTTTCCCATCAGCTTCTCACTGCTTATCAGTCATATATAAATTCATTAATTTAATCATACGTATTTATTTTTCATTGGAATACCAAGTCCAAGGAATAAAGTAAAACCTCACATGTTTTTCATTTCCATTTCGTCTTCTTCTTAGGGGGGAGTACCTGGAGGGCTATACATGTATTACTTTTAAAATGAAAAATGAAACCGTGCGTGTTATGGAAGGTGCAGGCGGATTAAGTAGAATAGTAGAAGTATTAGTACCATGTAAACTGCGTGCTAAAATTAGTTAACGGAATCCTATATTCGTATGTAAGCAATGACTTCAGATATGTATATATGCGTACTCATCGACTAATTCCGAGTTCTACCTGTTCCCTCTATGTATAGTATGTTCTTGTCTCGAAACCTAGCTTGCTTCTCTTTTATTCTCTTGTTGATCATCATATTCTCAATAATGAAAAATAAAAATCATAAGTATCTTTAAATAGTTGCTAAGTGGCTTCTCTACTTTCTTTGAGTTGTTATGCTTGCATGGTAGCTTAACAATATGCAAATTGCTATACAAAGCTAAGCTAGATATAAACCAGCCGGCGCCGTATATACCATGACATATGTTACTTCCAACTCAAGAAATGTTATGCTTTCTGATATCCGTTTTCCTCATCTTTAACCCAAAATTACGCACTCGTTAAACTATAATTTTTCTTATTCGAATTTGCTGCATAATGTACCTTTTACTATAGCTTAGCTCAATAGATATAGGCAGAAGATTTAACTCAAAAACTAGCTAATGACTAAAAAGAGTGTGCACGGAAAACATGATAAAATTTAAGGGTGATGATTTTGTCTCTCAACTTTGTCATATATTATATAACTTAGAGCAATTCCAACAGTTTTCATATAATTTATATATAATACGGAAACAAAAGTTAAAGCTTTAGCATCTTTTTCTTCTCCAACTCCAACATATTCCATATTTTACAGCAATCTCTAAAATCTCCATATTCTTCTTTAAAATTTTAGAGATTGCTGTAAATATAGGGAATTTGATTTTCTTTTTCCTTACTTTCCCTAAAATATGGATAGTTATAAAGAATCTGTTTGAGCAAAATATGCTTATTTTTCCCTAAAATATAGAAAAATCAAAATATAGGGAAGCTATTGGAGTTATTTTTATACTTCACTTTTGTGTAATTTAAAGTGGACCGTAAGTGATAAAACTGAGTACTTAAATCAATATCTAAAACACCTTTTTCTTGATATAAGAATAAAACTACGGTCCGACCCGAACTGTGAATTAGTGAAATCAATATTGAAGCTATCTCTCACTATTTTCAATTTTTATTTTTGAATATATAAAAATCATCATAAACTATCAGGGTTCACTATGGGAGTGCATGTTGTTAATCTGAGTGGCAAAAAGACAGCAATCGTTTCTAACAAAGTGAGAGAGAATCTTGTCATCGAAAATTAAAAAAAGTGAGAGAGAATCTTGAGAGGCCATATGGCAGCTGCTTCTTGTCCTTTTGGACGGGAGTGAAGTGTCAGTTTTGAATCCTATACATGTCCACGTAATTCCTTAGGGTATAAGGCTTCCACTTTTTTCCAGTAAACAAGGCAGACCCTTTTGAACGTAATCCGTGAATCACTCTCACCCAATTCAAACACAAGCACAGTAAAACTTCCAAAATAGAGCATTCTGTTCCCAATTTACCACAAGTCCACAACTATTAAAAGTCAAGCTCAGGCTCATTCAGATATGCTGACCACGTCCTGAACAGAATAGGTCAAATTCCATCAGATATTGACCCAGAAGACTAAATAATAATCTGATTCACTGATTACAGTAAATTATGGGCTTGGTAAAAATTATACAAAAGTCTCGGCGTTGATAGAAGCAACTAGTCAGCAATACCCCCAAACTTTGCCTTTGATTACTTCACTGATGATCTGTGATTAGAGTAGTCGGAGGGGGGCACGCGTCGTTTCCGAAGATGCTGAAGCATATGTTCCTCTCACCTTTCTAGCTAATTAACCAAAGCCAACCATAGAAGAAAAGCCAGCCAACCCTCTGAATGGAGAGTCAAACAGATAAGAAGAAGACGTAGAAGAAGGAAGAAGAAATCAACTTGAACAGTTTTTAATGCACGATGACTAGTACAACTGAACTCTCTCCTACTTCGAAGAACCACTCGCTCTTTCTAGAAGTATCAAGTGTGATCATACATATACCGTCAATTTATATTTGGAGGTGTGACGCAATGGTGAAAGCAAATGTATAGTTAGTGAAAGACCTTTCAATTTTGGGTGAGGCTGCGAAAACGTGTGCATTGAATTTGAGCATAGTACTAGGTATGATTTTATTCATCACAATTAGCAAACTAATTGTTGAGCAATAATTAATATGATTGAACAACAACAAAAAAATCAACGTAATTATTGGTGAGTTATGTGCATCGTTATTGTTTACGATTTAATAATATATTTTTTTAACTATAAAATTTTATAAAGCGTCATAGAGTTTGATTTAAAAATTATATGTAAGAAAAATAAAATATCTAATTCAATGACTGTGCAATTTTGGAAGAAAATATTTTATATTAGGCTAATCTGATTTGAAAACTCTTTTCACTAAAGGCAAACATAAGCAAATGGTGTGCCTAATATTAGGCTGCCCAAACTACCCCACACCCTCTCAACCACTAGTTTGAAGCACAGTATCCTCCACCGCCACTAACCCAAACCTCCCATGTGATCATCGACATGGCTAAGCTTGTCCTTAATTATCCAATACAATACTTAACACATTCATGCATGACGTAACAGTATACCCAACTCCGCCAAAAGAAAAGAAAAATCCCAACCGACTATACAGCGTGTGAAGTGAGCTAAGGAAAAGTCCCTGTGATTCCTGTGAATCAGTGAAAGCTTGAGATCACACAACGGCGCTGGCTCCGCGTGAAACATCTGTAGTGTACAATAGTAACATTTTAGAATCAAAAATTGTTAAATTAATTGTTTTTTTTATGCAAAATTAGTTTTTATTAACAATATAGTCTATGTAATTGTCTAATGTTACGAAAAAAATTATCTAATTAAACGACTCCGAAGGCTGAAATTGTGATATTTCGACGAATTATAAAACACTCTACCTAGGCTGCGACTGTACTTCGGAAAAAAAAGAAGAAAAAAACTCGGCTGCTAGTCTGTTAATGTATTATATCAGCTATTGGAATCAGAGCCGGCTATGGACCGACGACCGGACCGCGTTTATTTGGAAAAATGCATTGGATTTGACTTTGAAGATGTCTATGGGCTGGGCCCCAGAAACTTTTGTTTTTGAGTTAAAAAAGGGTGAAAACCCACCCTCTAAACACTTCCACTCTTTGACCGACTTCCTTTTTTTTGGTCATCCTTGGCCACCAAGAAAAGTAAAACGTGCCATACTCACTAACTCAGGTAAGTCTTTAATTTCGTAATATAGGAAAAATAATAATTGTTTAATAGGACACTTGGCCTAGGAGGACACTACTACTACTTTCCTACCACTTGTCACGCAACTTCCAACTCTCCTCCCTTATAAACCCCCCACTCTCTCCATTTCTCCTCACTCACTCAAACCAATCCATCCGCCCTCCTCCTCTCTCTCTCTCATTCACAGAATACTCTACACTAATATCTTTCTCTCAGTGTTTTCAACAAGCAAACCAATTTCACTAATTTGTTATGGCCCTCGAAGCTCTTAACTCTCCGACAGCCGCCGGCCAGGGTTTCCACTACGACGAGCCCAAGCTCCAGTACTCGGAGCCATGGACCAAGCGCAAGCGCTCCAAGCGTCCACGAAGCGTAGAGCAGACTCAAGTCTCTGAGGAGGAGTATCTCGCTCTCTGCCTCATCATGCTCGCTCGCGGCGGTAACAGCGGAGGACCCATCAACGCCGCCGCCTCACACCGCAGTCAGTCTCCGGTTCCAAGTGTTTCTCCTGTTACTGAACAGGCCACGTCAGCACCGGCCAAGGAGAATCAGCTGCTCAGTTACAAGTGCTCTGTTTGTGACAAGACTTTTCCCTCGTATCAGGCTCTGGGTGGACACAAGGCCAGCCACAGGAAGGGCTCTTCCGCCGTCACCGGCGGCGAAGGACCCTCCACCTCATCCACCACCACCACCACCACATCCGCCGCCACCGTCTCCAACGCCTCCGGTAGGTCCCACGAGTGCTCCATCTGCCACAAGTCTTTCCCCACTGGCCAGGCCTTGGGCGGACACAAGCGGTGCCACTACGAGGGCGGCGCCACCGCTACCAGGTCCGCCGCAACCACCAGCGCCGTGACCACCTCGGAGGGAGTGGGGTCTACCACTCACACCGTCAGCCAGAGCCACCAACACCGCGAAGCGTTTGATCTGAACTTACCGGCCTTCCCCGAGCCGTTGTCAAGGAATTTCTTCCTCTCCGGCGATGACGAGGTGGAGAGCCCACATCCGACGAAGAAGCCCCGTCTATTCATGACCCCTAAAGTTGAGATATCACTCAATTAGGCCGGTCACGATGACGACACCTATAGAAATTAATTAGGAAATTATAATTTTCATTATTTTAGCGTGTATTTTCCTTTTTCGGTCGGAATTCAATTTGTTTGTTATGTACATACTATTATCTAGCTTCCTATTGAAGTACTTGGAAATTCAATTGATTTTTTTCCCACATCAAAGTCCAATTCCTTAATTTCTCTTTTCATTGCATAATCTTTCGCATTATACAAATACGATTAGCATGATCATCAATGTCGCCGAGAAACCGCGGCGAGTTGGAGTTCACGAAGACAGTGCAGGCCGAAGAGCGTGTTATGTTCTCTTTAGTAACCGACTAACTGATAAATGTTACACAGCACACTTCTTTTACTAGTAGTACCCATACCGAGTGGCATTGGACAGCTACAAGCCTACAACCCATAAGGTTCACGCGGAATTTACAAGTCGGCGATTTTTTTTCTTTTCTTTTCTTAATTTGGATTCAGATAAGAAGATAGGTTCGGGCATTGTTTTGGTTTTGTGTTCGCGTGTGGAACTTGTGGGAATAGATTTGGAGGACAGGTGTGGTTACTTGAGCTCAATTTAGGGTTTGGTTTAAGCCAGATGCTCGGCACCGGGACAGCCTGACACGTGTAACGTTAACGCCGTCTCAATTGACACGATCCACCGCCAATGCAACACCGAACGCTGAGAAACGTTTACCATGTGTTAGAACTTAGAAAGGTGAATCGCATGCCATGCTTCATCTCCATCTTTCTTTACTCCGTTCCAAATATTCTTATACTCGATTCCATTGCCTGTGAATTATATGTTCGAATGTTAACCGATCTAAGTTTAAAAAATTTAACCTTAGGTGAAAGGGAAGCTTAATTGCAAAGTAACCAGTGGGCAACATTCTCTATTCTTCTGGTATATTGTATTGTGTTCTTACTGGGGTGACCTGGCGATTCTGGTAGTCAACGTTGATAGTTCTTGAAAAGTCTAGATACAGCTCCACGAGACTGACCTTTCTACGACTGAGATAGTCAACAGCTGGCGGTTGCATATGCAAAACTAAGATATAACAGAGAAGGTTCTCTGAGCTTAGCCAACTAGACCTAGCTAGCTCCCTGTAGTGTAATGTAATGTAATATTCTGAGAAATTTAAGCAAAAGCTTTACGCGGTTTAGGAGAAGTTTTTGGACAAATGAAAGGAAAAGTTACGTAGAGTAAGTTTCCAATATTGAGGAGTAACTTTCGGTAAAGATTACTTGAGTAACCTGATCAAGGCAAATAAAGTTGCTTGCATGGAACATGAACATTTTTAGGTGAAAGAGGAATTTAAGAAGAAGAAGAAAAATCAAGAATGATAAGTAGGTAAGACAAGTAACATTTGCGTGTACGTATAGGAGAATGTAATATTTAACATCTATAACCCTGCATTAATTCCATCCTTCCGAAATTCAGGGGATTAAGTTGGACAGTGAACATAGATAAGCTTGTTTCAAGGCTTTAGGCAATGCTATGACCACGTAATAGAATATGCTGAGTCTCACATTAGATATGTGCAAGTTGGTCTCAACATAATACGATGGTGAGGGATATTATATATCATGCATTTTTATTGTAATTTTTTTTATTCTTCTCAAGGTTGGAGCTAAAACAACACTTAGTCGATCAACGATTTAATTTTCATACAAAACGGAATAAATTTAACTAAAATTGTGATAATTGGTGTGAATTTAAATATCAACCACTACACTATATTTCAATTTGGATTTTAGTTCGCCTGCACCTTCCTGTAATCGTTTTGGTGAAATTGTGAAAAAATTCCATGTACCTTAGATATTTGATACTAAACAATAGAGAAGTCAGTAAACTCTTTTTTTTAATTCGCGGCCAAAAGTCAGTCAACTGGCTGAGCTTGTATTATTCAGCAAGTACGCACACTTGAAGAATCTGTAACCGCGTAGGAGTGGGATCGCATAGACTCGATCATCTTCTCACAAAGTCTTGTCCGTGGCCAATGTACTGGGGCGGAAGGCACACATGCAATTGCCCTTTAGTACATTTCATACCTCACAAGTTCACATCCTAACTTAAGACATTTGGCACTAAAATACACTAATTAACTTGTTAATTAATTGAATTCTAACCTTATCATAGTGTTATCATCCATATCATGCGCATTTTATCAGTACTATTAATTATAAACTACTTTTATTTAACGTATTGTATCCATCAGCTAAACTAAGCACAAGTACCCCACGTCTCCAAAAGGTTTAAAGCCATTCTACTTCTCTTGTGGCTCTCATCTGTTCCTATCTACTTAACAGTCCTCACTGGCTCACTATTAGAGATTACATTACAAGTACTGGCATGGCAACACCGGTATCAGGTCCTTGTCCAATCCATCACGCAATCAAGAGAGCTAACTGTTTGATTAAGTTTATATTCCAATAGATAATACTTAGCTAACTACTAGCTGGAGTAGACCGATGAGTTATTAGTTGGTCGGCTAACTAATTTTGCAACTTGAGATAAAAAGTAGACCCCTTGGCCTTTCTATGATAGTGGCTTAAGCAACCAGACTGATCAATCCCTACATATACAACAGCTAAACAAATAATGCCTACCTGATCAGTTAATGCTGCCTCCATACAGTAGAAATTTGATCGACCACACTAATCTGCAGACCAGTCATTTTAACCAAGTGTATGTGGTACCGACCAAAAATTAATAGACGACATGTGCAGTGCTCATATTATATGCAAACTCCAAAAAAAAAAAAAAATCTTAATTTGCATGCATGTATATATCTAAATCTAAACACTACGTTGCTTATTCCTAAAACGAACACAAAGTCTAGATTATGAGTACGAATCTCACTACTTATTTAGTATAAGGATACCCGGGGGGGGGGGGGGGGGGGGTGTTTTGGTGTTGTGGGGGTTGTACGTATTCAAACTGCAGCCAAAGAACTGATTCTTCGAAGAAGCTTCTGATGGTCAGGTTCTGTGTATCACTCGACTCTACAGTTGGGTGCTTGGTTCTTGTACCTAGCACACCAAATCCCACCACAACCCCAAGCCCCAAATCAGTTTCTTTGCAATTTGGATACCCTGTCGACCACAATTCACTACTGGCTTTGCTACCTAATGCTTTTCCAAAATGACAAATTAGCTACACCTTCGCCTTCTATCTACGTTTTTTTTAACCGACTTGGACCACTGATACGTAGTGGCTTATGCTCGCTGAGTTGCATGCCAACATTTTTAATGGAAATGGAGCTTTCATCTTTGAAATGACACGTGGCTTCCCCAGCCACCACCTAAAATGCTTCCCCACTTAATGAGTGAAGCTCCATGCCTCCCCCGTACGGTAGCTATGTGCTATGTTTGTTCTATTCTATATTACTGCTGCGCTCTTGTGTGAGTTGTGTGTCACCGGATTATACTAATTTAGCGTATACGGCGATCATTTGGAAGAAGAACACAAGCTTAGTATTTTACGATAGATAATGATGGTGGTAGATATGATCAAGAAGATTAATAAGTTTATCGTGCTTGTTGTTTTTTCACGTGTAAATGTTATCCATATGGTGGTGGTGGTTGAAATCTACTGGGTTAATATATAAGGACTGCGATAGGCATTGCTGTCGGCCGCAATGAAAAACATGGAGCTGATGTCAAATTCTCCATTATCTATTTATGAGGTCCAGGTTCCAATCCAGAAGACCAGAACAATTGGTGGGAAATATAATACTTTTGCATAACGCGGCCCGGTCCATATTGGCCCAATCCATAAAAGCAAGGCTGGGTCCATTGTCTGCAAAACCCCATTAAGAAAAGATGTTTAAGTTGGTCAAAGCACAATTACAACCCTGAAAATTAGACTACCAAGACAAGGACCAAACCTTATGGCCCTTCTCTTCTCTTTCTTTCTAGGAAGCAGGCTCTAGTTGATTCTGTCAAGTACACACACAGAATTCAAAAAACTTGGGCATCAAGTATCATTTCAAGTGAGCTTCCCTAGGTCCATTGTGCTCACAAGTATTGAGGAATTGTGAAAGAAACCACATATCCTGTGGCAAGAAAGGACTCTTTCATAAACAAAAGCCCTTGTTGTGGTTATAAACCTTCTAAATATAGACACTTGCAAGTAATTAAAACTCAATTATTCTTGTAAGAAACTCCCCTTAATATATTGCTTATGAGCTAAGCATTTTAGTCTTTGGCGAATACAGACTTTGAGAAAAATATCGCAAGTGTGTTCATCTAATCTTAATTTTAATTTTTTCTAATAATAATAATAATATTGCAAGTGTGATCAAAACCACGGGCAAGATTAGCACACTCATCGAATGTACAATTTATAATCTAATCATTCAGAACAAACTCTACTGTTGACAAATACTGTTCACTAATTAATTTAAAACCTGTAATTTAATTTTCTTTCGGTTTCGTTTACGTACAAATTTTTGCATCTAATAAATAATTCATGTAAGTTTACATCAACCTAAAACCTCTAGGGTAAACGAATAGCTCCTGGATTATATAAGTCATGTTAACACTGTAACAGACTTGGTTCAGAGCCCATGAGTCTAGTAATGTGAACCCTAACAGCTGCGCCGAGTTCGTAATGCGCACCCAAACCCAACCCCCAAGATTTGAGTCCAAAAACCAGCTTAAAAGCAAGAGAATCCAACGGCCAAAACCACGAAAAAGTCCTGCGATTCAACGGCTGGATCGAGGTCGCGGAAACACGGAGCCGCTCTGTCTCGCCCAGAGTTTGGAAGATATTCCCTCGACAAGACAAACCCACCCTCAGGTGGGTCCCCCAGAGAAAAAGTCCCCACCGTCTAAAATCACAACCGCTTATACTCAACCATGGTTAACCCCACCTTGCTCTCCACGCTCTATACTCTGTATACTCTAGTCTCTTCTATTCTATTTTCGCTTCATTCCCTGGATTACTAACCCAAGTTTCCAGAGCACACTCTCTCACACTCTTTCTCTCCCAAACAAAGCCAAAGCCAAATCAATAAAGAGGATAAGTCAAAGATATAATTGATCACTGACCGGAGAGAGATCGGACGGTGAAGATGAGCTGCAATGGTTGCCGAGTCCTCCGAAAGGGGTGCAGTGAGACATGCATACTGAGGTCGTGCCTCCGTTGGATCGATTGTCCCGAATCCCAAGGCAACGCCACCTTGTTCCTCGCCAAGTTTTTCGGCCGTAGCGATCTCTTGTCCTTCATCTCCGCCGTACCTGAAAATCAACGCCCTGGTAGTTTATTATTTTTCGTTTTTCTTTCAAAAAATTAAGAAGGAATCGAGAATAATGTGGAGAAATGAATTTGATTTTGCTTTTTTTGTTTTGTTTGTTAGCTCTCTTTCAGTCTCTCCTTTTCGAAGCGTGCGGCCGTACGGTGAATCCGGTGAGCGGAGCGGTGGGGCTTCTGTCCAGCGGGCACTGGCACGTGTGCCACGCGGCGGTCCAGACGGTGTTATCCGGCGGCGTCTTGAGGCCGTTACCGGCGATTTCGACTCCAAAGCTGGACGAATCCTCCGTCACTTTCGATAGAGGCGCATGCGGAATACAAAACCTCCACTACACATCCGTACCGTCCATGTTCTACGACGACGTGGAACGGAGCCAGCAGTTGGATGTGGCGCTGTCGCTGAAGCCGAATCTCGCCGCCGCCGCGGCCGGAGGAAGAGGACGAGCGAGGGGAAGGAGCTGCACGATCGAGAGATCAATGAGAGATGCGGTGTCGTTTAATTCCGAAGATTCGATCATGACTACGAGCGCCGGCGGCGGTGATTCGAACGGCGATCGCAAGCTTCTGAACCTTTTTGTTTGAGCGACTCAGATTCTGTGGAAAGCTATAAGGTCATCATATAGAGAGAGCTATTTTGTTGAGCTATGATAGTAGTGGTTAATCAAACTGATAAGGTCTAAAAGAGAGTAATGTAATAAGAGGGAAAATGGTAATCGGAGCCCTTCAGTTTTCTATTTTTTGGTTGAATTTTCCGGTGAAACTCTCTCTTCATTTTTTTTATTTTTAACTTTTTACCTTTATTTTCGTTGGGAGTTGTTGATAATGATGATGATGACGTGTCGTGATTGTCTGTTTCCGATAGGGCTTTGGCAGTTACTAGTGTTTGTCCTGGCCGTACATCGTCGAATTAGGGCGTCTGAGAATTACATTACGTTACACTGGTTTTTAGGGGTACCTGTAGATGGAGGACGCATTGTGTACTGTTGTTACATGTACCTGCGAACATTATCCGTTGGATTAAATTACCATCATGAAATTGACTCTTGTGGTGCTCCATCTAATAAATGCTTTATCCTAATCCTCTGAATTTGGGATGGGTTTACATTAGTGGGAGAACTTGTGGAAGTAGTAACCTACCATAATTTGCAAAGATACTCGAAGAGTAGTTTACATTAAGATTTTGTTTGGTTCACGGAATGAATATCTTAAAAAAGTTGTTTCTTTGTATTTCTATTGAAAAAGTAAATTAAGATTTCTACTAATTTGTTTGGTAACAATAAGGAATAGAATCAATAACTAATAGTATAATGAAAGAAAAATGGTTTGTTTATATGATTGTTTTAGTCATACAAATATTGTAATAAATATTCAAAAATGTAATTAATGTTGGAAAATGAGAAAGGAAAATGGTTCCATATGAGAATTAAATGATTCATTCTGGATGCGGCTATTGCCACTCTACTATTTTCTTAGTTCACCCTACAAACATCTGAATTATTGAAATACTATATTATCCAAATGTAAAATGACTAATAAGTACATTAATTTTTTAAAATTCAAATATGTAATAAAAAATAAATATATAAGTAATTAATTAAATTCAATGACTACTTAATTTCTCATTTGATAACATTAATCTTTATTTTCTCCACTCAAATTTGAATTATTATTAATTTTTTATCTTTTTTTTGTCTCCTCATCGTTAATTCTTTATTCAATTTACAAAACTATTACCTTTGACTTCATCAAAATACTTGCGATATTCTTTGTGAACACATAAAGTAAAAATTTAAAACAAGAAGAAGAGGAAAAATCAATTTCTTCTTTATTGATCATAGTTGTAAATTTACTAATCTTTTTACATAGATTGAAATAGGGAACATTGAAATTCAAAGAAAAAAAAAGGAATAAATCAGATTATGATTTTGTTAGAAAACTTTGATAAATTTTATTTTTTTTATGAGTACAAATTAAATGAGAGATTTTCGTTAAAAATGTTTATTTTTTTAATTGGATATGTCATATAAGGATATTCTTTGAAAAAAAAATGAGTTAAATAAGTCAATTTAATAATTGAAATTAAAATGTAGAGTGTAATGAGTAAGTAGGGTGAACAAAGAAAATAGTAAGGTAGCAATAGCCACACCCTTCATTTTTCTCCCTATTTTTATCTTGTAAGAGAAACTATTTTCCTAACCTTGCACTTACCAAATATGGGAAAGTAAACATTTTTCCTTTCATGAGCTTAAAATCTGTGAAACAAATATGGTGTAACTGAATATGGTGCATGTGTGACTATAATTTGTAATCTCATGTCGAAGAAAATGGTTAATGAATAGAGTTTTATTCTTCACAAAATTACAATAAATTTCAGCTTCTTAGTGCGAGGTCATAACATTATCAAATACTTATAATGATAAAATAAGTTTCATTAAATAATGAAATAGATGTACAATTTAGATATAATGTCAAACAATTGATAATCCATCTACATTAATATTGCATTGTACCACAAGTTTGGATGTGATTAGTGACCATCTCACTTAGAAATTGAAAGATTTTAAACAAAAAGTAATCATACATACGAATGATTATATTATTGTATAATTCAGAACTATCATATATCAGTGTGGTTTTGATCTCTAGGACCCCTACACATGCATGTGGACCAATTACCATCAAGGCAAGGCCACAAAGACAGAAAGACTAATAAGATTATCCGAGACCTCAAGATTGTCTCGAGACCATGGACATGTGATTGTAGTCGAGGACATCTAAATAAGTTTTCCAAACATCTTCCTCTTTTATCTACTGCATTTATAATCTCAGCATATATATAGAAACCCTATTTATTGGTCAGAGACACTCTTTAATTTTTGATCTGCTAGCTTGTACTTAGCAAGCTATGATGATGGAACAAATCACTGATGACCCTTGCAGTTCTGTGCAAGAGCAATGACCCAGTTTCACATGAATGCAGAAAGTGGCAGTGATAAACGCATCCCAACACTGTACATATTACAGTAAAGGCATTTGTTTTATTGAGGTCATCGATAGACGATAGCCATAGTGGAACCAAATTCCAGGCAAAAAAAAAAAAAATAGGGTTTAAAAAGGCACATGAAGTATTTGACCCAATTGTCTCATGGTGGGCTGGTGGCCAAGCAAAAAAAGCACAAGGGAATTCATAGACCGAGAATTGAAGCATATGGAAAATGAAAGATGTGGGTCCGGGCCTAAATTGTTACTTCCGAATCGGAAAAGGTAGAGATGGATGGTGCGGTGCACGTCAGCCCCATCCACGGCCACAGTGCTCCTCCATCGGAAGTGGGTTCCACGGCATCGCCACCACCCAAAATCCCCTTTTTTTCTTTCTTTTTTATTTCTTTGTTGCTTTTTCGTAACATAGTCGAATGACGTCGCAAGGGCAAAGGCAAAGACCTTGTAACACTTGTTTCTAATCTATTCGCTTCGCCTCGCCGCGTCTCTCAAAGATGCTGTGGGTCCCTCCTCTTCCACTACTTACTACTAATTAACTTGTTAAGTAAGGACCTAATCAAAATTAATACAATTGTTAAGTAAGGACCTAATCAAAATTAATACAATTTTTTGCATATCCCGAAATTAGTTATTTTATAATAAAACAATAAATCCAAAACATCCTGCTGTAAAATCTTGATGAGACAGCTCTACCGTCACATGATACGACTGCCTTACCTAAAAATCTCTCAATTAACTTAACCATGGTTGCCGCTGCGTCTGCGATTGCTGTTTTAATTTAAGATGCACATGTGCGATTTGCAAATCTTGGGAGAAATTTAGAAGGCACTATTTGTCATGCTAAAAGCATTCGGTACATAACTATAGATTAGTTTCGTGCAACGATATGTGTATTGACGCTAGGGCTTAGATAATTGGATGCAAAGCGGTTTGAAATCAACCACTCAGATGACGATGAATTAGATCAGGAATGAACTAACTCAGCATTTCCAACTCTTCCAATGTAAACCAAAACTAGGTTGTTATTATTCTTAAAGATTGTTGCTACAGTATGAACATGAAGCATCGTCTAACCTAGAATGGTATGATAGTGTAGATAGGACGAAGGAGGTTAAAATCTCTGTAAGAAAATTCCGAGAAATCCATGTATTAGAAATCAGTTCTCAAGTTCTAACTTTGTTGACTAAGCAATGGATCATAGACTGGAGGCAGTCCTTTCCTTCACCCCATATTACTCATTCAATAGTTAGAAACCCATTATATTCTAGGAAACAGATAAACAGAAGGTAAATTGTATGAACACCCATATATAAACATAAGTTAAACTATTGGACCAAACTAAGTTAAAACCATTGCTACTGATATATTTACATATATATATATATATATATTCCATAGACTTATGGAAGAAGTACAGGTATACAAATTAATTTTGATGTTTGACTACACAATTTCCTGCTACCTATGACGCACGTAATATCAGTTGTTCCGCGTAACTCAAACAAAGGCCTAATTTACGCACTCTGCTGGTTTTCATAAGCCACCACCAAAACCAACCAATTCAATCTCGTTATCCCTTCGGCTTCTTTGCAGATTCGAAGGTAAAAATGAATAAAGGAAAAAGAATTTGATGTGATGTGATGTTAGCTGTTTAGGCAGTCATACCATATAGCTTTACACTTCTGCTGTGAGGCTTGAAGGTACACGTTCTTGTTGTAGAATATGTGTTCTCAGGCTACATTCCTCAACCTGCTCAGAAAAAGCAATCTTTGTAGATAAGTTAAACTATAATGAGAAAAAGGACAAGAATGTCCTGTAGCAGAATAAGAAAGTTGCACCACTCAACCTTTGCCCTATAATGATATATTAAACCTCCTCTCCCACAATTAGGCGAAATTTCAGGGTCCTTGTGTTTCAGTTATAATTCTTATGAAGGTGTAAAAATTAGTTAGCAATCTCTGGTAAAATTTTCAGTTCGCAGAAGCATAAGTAATAATGCTAATACCCCTATTATATTCTTCTATCTGATAGTTTATATCAAGTGGATGGAGATAAGGTCAAGAGGAATATGAAAGAAGGGCCAAAAAAAACACAATAATGGTTCTTCCACCGTTAATGTCACATCTATCACTTTGCCTTTTCCCAAAACCCACAATCAAGATCTCACTGCAGAATTTATGCATGATTAGCTAGGGCAAGATCACCATCAAAAGAATCAGAAAAAAAAAAGCTGGTGTGAGGTGTTCTATTTCCTATCTATAGTTTGAGTTAGATCTTAAACTGAAACCAATTAACAACAAATACCTGCATGGCTGCAACTGTTGACAATAGATCCCTGCATTGACCAAGCAAAGCATGCTCCTTGACACTTACATTTGCAAGTTCATCCGCCAGAGAGTTCACCTCCCCAACCTATCAGTTACAGATGTTTTCAGATCAGTGGCAAAACAAAACTTTCCAAAAGAGCATTCAATAGTTGGTCATTAAGGACTTAACACATTGCCATAGATGTGTATTGGCTGCTCTCGCAATCAAAAAGGATGTACTAAGAGAGACATAAAACATTTTACATATAAATCGCTTTATGTTTATGGCCACTGACAGAAAAGATTTTGATAAATGAGAAGCTAGAGATCCCTTAGTGATCCTTATTCCTTGATATTTCAATTTATGAAACTCTAAATGCCCGTACAGGCTGGGTAGTTTCTGAAGTACTCAATTTGGTTGTTGTAGAAGCCACAGTAACTCAATGGCCACAGTATTATCTCAAACTACTAGTAACTACCAACACGAGATTTCTTTTCAATCAAGACAACTCCCGGAAGGACTCCAATTATACTGTAGATGTTCTCAAAGAGAGGACCAGTCCTGATAGCCTTTTACTTAACAACCTAATAGTAACTACCCATACAACCATCATCTTCAAGGAAAAACCCCAGTAGGACACTACCAGTAACTACCAATGCAAGATTTCTTTTCAATCAAGACAACTCCCGGAAGGACTCCAATTGTAGACAGTAGATGTTCTCAAAAAGAGGACCAGTCCTGATAGCCTTTTATTCATTTAACAACCCACTAGTAACTACCCATACAACCATCATCTTCAAGGAAAAACCCCAGTAGGACTCTAATTGTAGAATGAGGAAGGCCCAACAAGTCCTAAAGATGGCCTTGCATCATGTTAACAACCACCTGTCCACGCTCTATTAAGGTCCTGAGACAAGTAGAGATCTAATAACTATGAAGATGGAAAGGATATAAAGTTTGAGAAAAATCACCTTCGATAATAATAAGCATATTGATGATGCCATTGCCTGCATCACATCAACTGCAGAAGAAATAGCATCCTTCACATTGTGGACATCTGCCTGTACCAATAAAGAATTGGAAAATAAACTGTCACTAGCTATAGGGACAAGCAGGTAAAGAAAGGTACGAGAAAGGCACATACCCTTGCTCCATCAACCACTGGAAGACGGAGTGTGCTAGCCCTCAAAGCTTCAATGGCACCGGACAAGGAATTAGAGTAATCCCGATCCATAAGAGAACACTCTTCCAAATATATCATCTGCACCCATGAAGCAAAATAAAATTAAAACTCAAGAGTCAATAAAGTACATTGCAAACAAACCACCTTATTCAACAGCAATGCATGACTTCCAGTACAAAAAGTAAGAACATAGAATCTCACAAGGGAGCAGTGATTATCATTCTAAAAGAGCAAAGGAAAGCAGTCGCAGACGAAATTTCAAGCCAATGAGGTATTAGAGAATAAAAAAGAAGAAGAAAAAACACAGAACTACAGTATTCCTCTACTTAATAATCTAGTGATCCACTTCAGATTGCGAGCCCAGTCCCTCATGCTCAGAAAAAGAAAAACCCAGAGAAATGGGAGGGAGGTGTGAGAGTTGACTGCATGCAAAACTTGGACCACATGATATTTTAAATACCAGAACTTCAATAAACCGCTCACATGACAACAAATAGGAAACATTCAAGCAAAATCAGGCAAAAGATTCAAACAACTGGAATAAGAACGCGGTCACTGGTCAGAGATCTTACTTGCCCCTGGAGGATGGAAGTTAGCTTCAAATTTTGCCTCAGCAGTTGTAACTCAGTTCTTTTGGCTCTAACAGATTCCCGGAGTTTTGAAGTTGTTACCCACGCATTGTATAAACTTCTCTGATGAAAAGCAGGAATTCCAGTAAGACAACAAAAATTTCAGCTAAAGGATTGATTTATTGAAACAGAAAAATCCAACATCTATAACATAAGTTGTATATCTGCTAAACATTCAAATTTAACACAAACCCGAGAGTTTAAAGCGGTAGTGAGTATCCACAATATTTTAGAATCCTTTCCAACCCAAAATTTTACTGACTATCATCCACTCATAAGTCATAACTATTTCAATTTTCACATGGACGAGGGCACTAGTATGATAAAAGAAACACAACAAGAGCCTAATACTCTCCCATAGAAATACGCAAAAATACAATGCAGTATCTCACCCGACTTTGTCAAACCTGAATCATCGTGTAAACGACCTATCAATATTCAATTATTTTCATGTAAACAAGCTATCAGGCTAACCCACCCTACAGGTACTCATATCTTATATCTGCAGCCAGATACATTCATTAAATCAGAGCTTTTAGAAGGAAACAGAAAATTAAAATTTTGCCTAGCGACATATATCACACTCTTCTTTATGCAAGAATATGCCTCACATGATAAAATATCATTTAATGACATAGAAAGAAGAAAGCAGAATTGTCTTAAATTCCCTCAGTATTGAAGCACATACAAGTTTTCACAAACCACACAATACGTGAATACACTTCTTTATGCAAAAATATGCTTCACATGATAACCTATTATTTAATGACATAGAAAGAAGAAAGCAGAATTGCCTTAAATTCCCTCAGTATTGAAGCACATACAAGTTTTCACAAACCACACAATACGTGAATACACTTCTTTATGCAAAAATATGCTTAACATGATAACCTATTATTTAATGACATAGAAAGAAGAAAGCAGAATTGCCTTAAAGGGGTGCCATAGCAAATAAGTTGCCAAAAACCTGAACTGCTGCCAGAAGAATTGCAAAGATGATCATATACAAGAAGCAGAAAAGCATTCAAAGATTCCCATATAAATCAAGGCATAGAGAATCAAGAAAAATATAACATACACACTTATGCCATCCAATTTAAGCGAAACATAATAGTTGTATATTTCAAGACAATGGGCTTAAGTCCAGGAGTCATACCTCTGCATTGGATCTCTGTGCGGCTAGTGCAGCATTAGCTCTAGCATTCACAAAACGCCACTGCAACAGCCGGTTATGTAAGAGCCTCACCACATGTGCACCAACCATCCGATTCTCCCCAACCTTCCCTCTTCGAACATCAGCAGCAAAACTTAAAACCGAAGGCATGTTGCTCAAGTTACTACTTGGCGTAGCTGACACTCCATTCCTTACTCGAGAAGGGCTCACTCCCCTCAAAGGGGATGATACAGAAGGCCTGCTGAGCTTACTTGGTGATGCAGGCCTAGCAGCTCCACGACTTGGGGATAACTGGCCTCTGCTATTCAAAACACCTCGAGGAGATGACACAGGACTATCAATAGATAACCTATTGGCCTCGTTAACCTTTGGAGAGGCCACAGTTCTTGTTCCATTAGCCTTATACTCGGACTGTCTGCGCAAGAGATTGTTAGTCTCTTGCCAAAACCTCGCCTGAACCACTATCCCTCTAGGCCGTGGCGCTTGTCCAACAGCACCGGAGCAGTTGCTGCCACCTCCACCGAGCTCGTGAGGCCCCGAATTGGAACTACCGGAAGACACACTATCAGTATCAGAGGATGCCACAGCTTCAGACTGTGTAACTCTATCTGAATTAGCTTCATCAACAGGCTCAGTAGCTTTCACAGAACCCAAATTGCACGAACTAGACCTCAGTCTCCCATCAAGATCATTCCCCAGCGAATTTTGCAATGCCCTAACCACATTGGAACCAGATCCATTCAATTTCTTCCTCTCCACTGTACAATCCAAGCTCCTGGTCATACAAGTGTCCGGCCTCAACCTCGCCGGCCACCGGTACTGCTCCATCGGCCTCGAATTCTCGCTCTGATCCGGCCTCGCCGGCGTCGAAGCCTTCCTCCGCTCCGGCGTGCCTTTCCTCGCAGTCGGAGACGGCGCTCGCTTCGCTTTACTCACCTGGAGCGAGTACGACTCGCCCTGAAACGAAACCGATAGACTCCTCGTCGAAGTGACCAGCAGCTTCTGAGCCGCCGACATTTCACCGCCGCCGGCAGCTCCACTCCCGGCCCTCAAATCCAAAGAATTAGGTCTCGGAGTGACCGGTCTCCTCCTCTCCACAGACTGCGACCGCCTCAGCGTCTGCGGCGTCGGCATCGGACTAGGGGCCCCGGTCCTGGAGACCGCCGGCGACGGACACCGTTTCGAATTGGGACAAGTAGACGAAGCCGCGGAGGCGGAGGAAGAAGACGACATGTAGCGGGAGGTGACTTCTCGAGACTTGAGGCGGCGAGGAACGACACCATTTTCGGGGTCGGAGGGTAGTAGCGGAGGCCTGGTACCGTTCTGAGGACGACCGGAGGCGGCGGCTTTGGGGTTCAATGTCGTCGAAACAGCAGCTACCATCGCAGAAACTCAGAATTCGATTCAAATCTCATCCTCCAAAAACCCTAATCCCTCTGGAAAAAAAATCACTAACTTCCAACAACTTCCACTGCAGACTCCAATTCTAGTGTGTAGCTCTCTCACTCCTCTGAGAAATAAAATCAATTATATATAAATGAATAAAATTAAAGCAGGAGCGGAAAAGAGAAAAGTGAAGTCGGAGTGTGTGGTGCTTTTAGAAAGAGCAAGGTGATCGGGTTGGGATATATGACCGTTACGACTAAGCCGGCAAGAGAAGAAGTGGTTTTAGCCGAGATTTGGGAGCGTAACTGTCGTACTAGCCACCCCGTGTTTGGGCTTTGCAAAAGAACCATTTAAATAAACTTATTAATTAATTTATATATTTTTTGTTTTTCTTTTCCGTTTTAGTGTTAATTGATTTGTTCGTTCATCTGGTTTTGAATTTTGCTGTGTCTGATTTGTACACGCTGGGTTTTGGGTCATGGGTACCATAGTATTTATTATTAATAAAAAACTATTACATGCGAAGGTGGGGGTGTTTTGGTAAATGGAAATAGTGAAGTGAGTTGCGTTGGTTGGGCTAGCTGGGTTACACGTGGCGGCGAGTGTTCTTTTCTTACCAAGAGAGAAGGAGGCTGCGAATGTTGAATCTTCGAAGAGACGTTACGGGAATCAATTTTTCGATACCAGCTATTCCGAGTTGACCGTTTTCGTTGTCCAAAACCTAGAAATCATAGAGCTTTTGGATTTTTTTTTATTTTTTTTTTTAGGAAAGAGCTTTTGGATTTTATGATCACTTGATCTATTTTTCTAATCATTATTAAATTTGATGATTTGTATTATGAATTATTTTAGATGATTTAAATCTTTCTTTATTTTTTTCGATAATTTTATTGAGTAAAAAATTAGAATTCTCATATTGTTTCAAAATATTTTAGAGTTTTAATTAATTCAAATTAAATTATTTTGATGTGTTCATTGAAAATGTTACTATGTTTTCACACACTCGTATTTCAAGTTTAATCAATAGTTTTAACAACATTTTATATCTAAGGATTGATAAATATGAAATATTATTGTATTACAAGTTAAATCTTGCAAATTACTACTTCAGACTTAAATTTGATATATTTTAAGCCTAAGATTTGTAATCAGTATGATTACACTTTTCAATCATAAATACCTTTTTGAGATTCTTATGATTGCACATTACCTCTCCTTGAAGAAATTTTCACCACATTTTATTTTATGGCTCTCTCTGGCTTAATAAATTATAGTGACAACTCGAGTATAGAGCTCTCAATGTTGTGCCACTTACAAAAGGCTGCTTTTTATTTTCTTTTCTTATTGTGTTACAGGTGGGTGTTATCATAGGCTTCTTGGTCAGTCTTCATTACCATATCAGTTCTCACTAATTTTTGTTTTTCCAGTATTTCCAAAAGAGAGGTGAATTATGAAAGGAGATGTCACCAATAATTTACTTAATTAACAAGGCTACCTAGAAAACTTTGAATCTTATAAAAGTGAACAGGACAATTAGACCCTGCTTTGTGTTTTAGTAACTCTAATTACTCTCTTTGAGTTTATCTTAAGTCACACTATATATTGCATCTTTTTATGCACCAAGCAAAGGATTAGACAATAGATACAACCACCTCCCCTACTCTTGTTAAATTATGTATCTAATTATGATCACTTATATGCCACTAAAATAACTTTGATTATGTCAATCACCATTCACCATTTTAAGTAATATATAATACGTTTGAGGCATTTTTAAAATCTAGATTATGAGGTAATCACTCACGATTAATTATGTGGATGATTAAGGAGAATTGACCCTAAGATATCTAGCTAGTTGTTGTTTTTATAACAAGTAGCTAGTCAATCAATTAACTCACCTTTAAAGGACTTAACAATGTCAATCTTCAATGTTGTTTAAGAGAACTCTATTTGGTGTATAAAGATGGCAATTGACCTTAATATAAAATAAATAAATAAACAAAAAACGTGTCATAGTTTCACAATAGACTAGCAGGACCCATCCACTATGTGAGTGAAAAGAAATTAAAGGTAGCAGATAAACTTCTCGTACAACTTCCACATTTTCTGTTTTTTTTTTATTCTTTTATTTTATATTTTATAATTTATCATTTTATCCTTATTGATTAATTATATTTCATAATTGTTTAATTAATAAAGGTTAAATTAGTAAAAAATATATGTTTTGGAGAGAAAGCTCTCTTATGTTAATAATAGTATAGATTAGCGGTATTAACTTAGTAATTTCTGACTTTATTACTGAAAAATAAAAAGAGACATCACTTCCACTCTAAACCCTACACCCGAAACCTAGCTACTTGTGTGGCATTCTAATAAAGATGACATATTTCTATTGAAGATTTATATTTGTAACTTTATTTGATGTCATTTTTTTTTCCACATGCCAAATAACGAGTTATTTCACATTGCTCTCTATCCCAAGTGAAGCTGTTTAAACTTGGACTTCACTTCCACTCTAAACCCAGCCGGGAAGTTTTCACTGCTGTAACTGCAGAAACTATACTGCAAGGCATATGTGCTTGCTTAAAATTTCAATATTTCCACAGCCACAGTATGAACCATTTAATTCACTCAATGAATATATCTTTTTAATTACTTGGTCGTAATTTCAATTTGTGGTAGCTCCTTGGTTCAAGCAACCTGGTTACATCAATCTTTCCTTTTTCGATCGCTTATCGAACACTCTAGTGCACGTATGAGCCTAATATCTCTAGCAAGCCATGAGAACTAGATCGAGCCAGGGCATCTCTAAAACTAAAAGTCCTAAAGACAGTAACACATGAAAGCATGCGAGGAATGATTTACAGGACCACTCCCAATTCAATAAGGTCCCTAAACCTTTTATCATAAACTTTCATATTGGAGCTAATTTGTATATATACAGAAGGAAAAAAGATAGAGAGAGAAATAAATAAGAGAAGAGAGACATAATGATGAACAATAGGGCAGCTATATTATATACAAAGCAAAGCAAGCATTTGATAATTAATAGAGGAGAGATCGAATGGAGAAATGATGAAAAACTTGCCTAGTAATGTGGATGAAGACACAAAAGCTCAACTGGGCGATTGATCATCATCGATCATATCCCTGGCCTCCAACTCCTAGTTGGTCATTCTCGATGCATGAATGAATTGATTGCTGAGAAAAAGAATAGGTCCCCCTGAATAAATGGGATTCTGAATTTAGTTACCATCTACGATATTTTGTCTTATTCTGAGTTTGAGAAAATGGAGGAGTAGATCGAAAAAAAGAGAGCATCTAAATTATTTTCTGGGATGCTCCGCCCCTCTGTGTTGTGCTGTTGTCCATGTACTGTCTGCTTCTGTCCCCAGGTTCCTCAATTTTACCTCCGATTTGCTTTGGACATGTGTCTGTCTTATAGGGTCCCACGTCGCCTTCTCTTTGTTGCACTATAAGTCTCTACGTGAAGCTTTGTGGTACGGTCTATTCAATCTGACGAGGGCTTGATTTGGACATTGCGATATTATTTCCAAGTCGTGAAAAACTAGGAACTATATGGTCATATGGATGTCAACTTAAGACTGAATTGTTAGGAAACACACGAGTTAGTTTACAAAAAATTACATACATATTTCATAAAAATTTAGATTAGGCTCAGACAACTCCTTTATCTGTATTAATTCATTGATAAAAAGTACAATCTATATGATTAAACTTAATGCATGGATGCTACAATTTTTGATTAGTAAGATGGTTGACCTTCTATAGCTCTCAACTGTCTAGACGTGCTAAGACGACTCCGCTAATTACACCGGTTTGTAAGTGACTAAGTGCATGGTATGAACATAGCTGCAATATCGCCAAGATTAAGCATGTCATTGGACTACAGATCAAATTGATGCAAGTATGCTACAATTTCCGAACTGTAAATTGATTGGCCTACTCTAGCCTCTATTCACATAAACGTAAAACAGCTTAACGTACAAATGATGATGCATTGAAAATTTGGTATTGCAAGGTTTTCAGAGATTTCTCGAAACCCTGATACTGATTGAATTTCCACACTTTAATAGGATGAAAGCCAAAGCAATACTATTATTAGTTTCTCGCATTAACTCCCAAGAGCGACATTCCTACAAACCATTAGAAATCACTCTCATTCAGATACAGCACTAGAAACCTACCAACCTACATTACAGTACAGCATTACAGCCCTACATCAAGATGAAGTACAGCTTAATTTCTTGACAAATGCTGGCAAATTTGGACTTATTCGGAGTCGGAACGCGTAAGACTTGGGGATTAACTTGAAAATCACGACATGATTACTAGCTTGATTTACTTAACATCTTAGTATTAATAATGCTTCTAAGCTTGATCATGGTAGGCCACGTTGAAAGTTACACAATTAGTTTATCTTGAGGAGGAGAATGATACAGATTTTGCTTTGCTTGGTCCTGTGGCTAGCTTTAATCACTGGCTACAATTTCTTTTTCCAGTATTTGCAAAGCCAGAAAAAGAGGAGGGTAAGTAGGGACAACCATTTTTCTTTTGCATCTCTTATCGTGATCTTGACCCTTTCAATCTTTTCTGCCACTTTGCCTCCTAATTCATCCCATAAAATGAATTTTATAATCTGGGTACTTAACTGCTTGGTTTAATTACCAACCATAACCAAGCATGAAGTAGAAAAGAGGTTCAGAAAAGGTTTGGGACCTTCATACATAATATGAGCATCCAAGTTTTATGAACCAGAGCCATTATTTAACATTTTGCACGCAAAAATCTTTGGTATAAAATTAACGATGAAATGCAGATATAGATCAACAATTCAATATCCCAGAGATTCATGCCTCGTAGGAAGGCACAAGAAACTCATATGAATATGATCACAACTAATAAACACACATAAATGGGATAACATGCTTCACAGTAGTAGTCTGTATTGTCTGCACGGGCATTATACACATAACTACAATGCATAGAAGCTAATTACTTGTTAAAAGTTAAACAACGACCGGATTGCAGTTAACATCGAGATTAATCCACACTAAAGGAACAAGGTTTGAGCTCGTTAAGGAGAACCACTTGGACTGGGAGAACGAGGAGGCGAAGGCTTTGGATTTGGAATATATGGGATTATAGGCGCGCTGTGCTCGATGGGACCAGGTTTAATGGAAGCTTTTGAACTTGGAGAAGGATCAATGGGGCGGTAATCATCCAGATCTACATTGCCCGTGTGCCTGTGATTGTATCCGCTGATCACCTGTAGTTTTTGGAAACAAATACAAATCACCATGATGTAAAACAATCCTGTCATTGAGTTTCAAAACAACTTGTTTTGATATATGTGGGGCTTATGCTCAATCTATGTAGTGTTGTAGTTTTTGGAAACAAATACAAATCACCATGATGTAAAACAATCCTGTCATTGAGTTTCATAGCAACTTGTTTTGACATATGTGGGGCTTATGCTCAAGCTATGTAGTGTTCAGATTTCTACTCCCGTACTTAGCATCGCTAAAAGCCTCAAAAGAGCTTTTAGTAGCATATGGCAGAGATAACTAAACGTGCATTCTGGGTCATGACAGCAGTTTTTAGTGTTTCTTGGCTTTACTTTTACAAGTGCCAAAAGTCTAAAAACACTCTAGCTAGTAGCATTTGGCAGAAATAACTACAAGTGCTTCATGGGTTCTGAGAGAGCATGTGCTTCTGCAAGAAGTACTTTAAAGTGTATTTACACGAAGCACTTGTTCTCTAACAAGCCTATGACAAAAGTGCTCCAAGCAGAAGTGCAATTGAGCACTGTCAAATTGGCTCTATCAAAAGAACTTGGAACAATGACAGTCTCAGTTACAGTTTATGTACCTGGAGCCTCCTGCTTGTACTTATCATTTTCAAACCATCACCGTGGTGGTTGACAAGCATATCTGAAAAAATAAACATGAAGTGATTGTAGTTTCAGCATTTTTGATATTCTGTTTGATTCTAGATCAGCCCAAAATGTGATATATCAACTTTTACATACGCTTCAATGACTGACAGATCAACTCCAACAGTAGAAATAAATGCAAACCGAATTGTATGTATTATATTCTATAGAAACATCAATGTAGAAATAACTCAAAATAAAATTGGCAATTTACCAGAAGAAAAATCAGGACAGGTCAGAGACATATTGGCTCTGCCACTAATCTAACTCAGCAAATCAGACCAATATGTACTGGCTTAAACACCAAGATCAGTAAGTGAAAATTATCACCAACGACAATTTAGATCAAAAAAGGAGAAAATTGCTAGCTCCAAAGTAAAAAATTCAGCAGATCATGCTTGGAACGGTTGCTGTTTTATCCATGCAATAAGAGAAAAGAACAAATCTATGTAGTTCTGAGCCATTTTTGGATTGTCCCACACAAATGTGGCCTATAAGGCTACAATTAACATTTGGGAAATTCCAAAGGAACCAAACCATTTTCTTTCCTATTATAAACAGGTGCAAGAAAAGGCCAAACTCAATCCATGCATCAAGCAATCACATAAAATGAACATATGATACACTGAAATTTGTCAGGAAAAACCAAATCAAAGTTCCAAGAATCATTAATTACCTGGAAATAAGGAGGCTTTTCTGCTGCTAGAGACACCAAGGAACATTAGCACCAAAAGCAAAACCCCCCACAACCCAGAAACCTTCTTCATAATGCAGAAAATATCAGTAACACCAAAGATTTTGCTTTTAAGGATTTTCAGACATTCCCTTCAAGAAACACAACCCAGGAAAGAGAGAACCGCCGGCGTTCCGGACCAGGCCAACAAAGTCAACCAGTATTTCCGGGGAGATATGTTGAGTGATGGACTAGCAAGAGCCCATGTCTTGCATTTTGTAGAGTGTATGTTGAAAAATTATTGTTTTTTCTTTTTTGTTGGGATTTTAATTTTTCGCGGTGGTATAGTGGGATGATAATAAAGAAGGTGCATGTGGGTTTCACAGAGCCTTCATTAGTGCTGCTGCTGCTGCTCATTAAGTGCTTCAATTAGTGTTGCTTGCAGACCCGGTGGGGAATGAAGAAACCAGAGCGTTTAAAGGTTGCCGTGGAATGTGAGCTTTTGGGCACGTCTGTTGCATTTGGCAGAGCGCCATTTGCTGCGCACAATCTCATTTTAATCGTTTGAGCCAACAAAGATCAACGCGGGGGTGTAGCTCATATGGTAGAGCGCTCGCTTCGCATGCGAGAGGCACGGGGTTCGATTCCCCGCACCTCCATTTTTGTGCTACGCGATAATTCCAAGATGGGGGACAACTGGACACTGTCCAAACTCCAAACCCAATTTTTGTTTTTTTTGAAACGCTACCACTTGAGCCAATTCCCCGGGGGGGGGGGGGGGTTAAACTTTCAATTTGTGGTATGTATGGTGCTCTGTATTTTATTTTTTGCGACCATGAACAGTCTTTGACGTTTATTTACTGCATTACAGTTTCTGAATGGATTTCTGGACGAGGAAAATGAAAGATAGAACACACACTTTTTACTTTTAGGGAGTAATCATACTTCGCTCTCAAAAGTGTGCCCTTAAACTATGAACCGCCGAAACAAGAATTCCAGCGTTGTTGCACTGCCAAAGTGCCATACTATGGACCAACATCTTCGGCTATTCAACAATTCAAAAGCACTGAGCCATTCAAAAGCAAATTACACATCAAGCATAGCTACATAAGCTTACTAATGAATTAATTGGACTATAGTTGAAACGTTAATGGTGAATCAGAAGAGATTCAAAGAAAGCTGGTTCCAGCCAGAGATTAGTCCAAGTGACGTGCCAATTCTCATAAGTTCTAAAACAGAGTTTTGTACCCAGACATAAAAATATTGCAGCACGGTTTAAATATAAGAATACCATTTAATCAAAGATGGATTTGGCAAATAAACCAAAAAGCTTCATATCAAAATGTTAACAACTTAACATTGGCCCAGTCAAGAATTAATTGCAAAAATTCAGATATACTACATTATGGTCTTGAAAAAGAAACTGAGTAAATGTAATCGCTCCAAACTCCATATCTCAAAAAACTTCATGGCCAATGTAGCAGTAGATCAGAACTTCATGGCCAATGTATCAGTAGATCAGATGCCCTCACCATTTAACGGTACTGCAGTGAAAATGATTCATCAATATCCATCCATCCCAAGAATCAATAAAAAAATGACGGTTGGAATCAAAGTGCAATAATATTAAACAGGCTGTTCTCTCTATTCTAATTTAATCACCATTTAACGGTACTGCAGTGAAAATGATTCATCACTATCCATCCATCCGAAGAATCAATAAAAAAAGTGACAGATAAAATCAAAGTGCAATAATATTAAACAGGCTGTTCTCTCTATTCTAATTTAATCTATCTAGGGAAGGGGACATTTCAGATGCCTGAGTGGCATGCAAAACAACGGCCAAATCCAAAGAGTACAGGTTTCACACTAAAACAGAATAATCAAGAAGCTCCTTGCAATGTAATTTCTGTCCAAGGACAGAAAGAATTTACCTTGATGAAGCCAATTTCCTTTGCATTGCTGCGGAAGCACTGCCTGCAGCACATCAGTCCGTACTTCCTGATCAACCCATGAGGGTTCCCACACACTCGGCTGTCCAAAGCAATCAAATAGACTCTTATGTCAGAGGTACAAAAACAAAGAAAATTGGTAGCAACTAAAGTATCCTCACAAGGAGGTAGACACTCAAAGATGCGAAGGCATCACAGAACCGTAAACAACTAAGAAAGAAAACAAATAAAATAAGAAATACGCAACCTAGCCTTGTGAAATCCATTATGTCATTATACCAAGTTAGCAAACACGCATTTTAAGTTGATACAATCAAACTCTTATAGTATGACCGAAACTTAAATGCTTAGTAATGTAAAGGATTGCACTAGTGAATATTTGGTCAGAAGACAACATGAACTCACAAGATTTTTGTCAACAGAGTACAGCATATATAATCTAACTGTCAAAATGGAAACATTGACCACTTGCACAAAACTAACTGCATAATGAAGCCTAATTCAAAAACACTGACAATCTCAGCCCAGTCATAGAAAGCATAATCCCAAACCATCGTCACCAAATTAAAATCCATGATCAGCTAGGGAGTTTGATTAAAACTTAAATGCTTGACAGTAACGAAATACAAGATTAAAAAATAATAAAGCACAGAATCACAGATAATACTGATTAGGCAGGTCTCAAACAATTCCAGGGAATTAGAAGGAAAAAGATTTGCCGAGAAATTCATACCAAGTGCGAGAACCAGGGCCGTAAGACTTGGGATGCGAGTTCCAGACGTTCGAGTGTCCCATCTTTGAATCTCTGAGAAAGCCGCCTTCAACTCAGAGCAGCCGCAAGGAGATGCTGAATATCCAAAACCCTAGTCCATTTTGTGAAACATTGTACGTTTTTATAGGTCTTGCAGCGAATCCCGTCGTTTCAATGAGTTTTGCCGCCAGCATGGGTTGGGCTATGCAGCACGACTCTTTGTAATCAGGCCCAATCTAATATATGCTTTTGCAAAAAAAAAAATAAAGGAAAAAAAAAAACCCGATTGTTCATTTACGGGAATCGAGTCTAGTCGAGGCAAATACAAATTACAAAGGTAATCAAGTTCGACTCTCATGTTTTCTAACGAGCTTAAGCTTGAGATATTCTTTTCAAGTTCAACTTCGGCTCAGCTTGATAGATTTTTTTTTAAACTTGAGTTTGGTTCGGGTTGACAAATTGTGAATGAGTTCAAGTTCGAATTCGGCTTGACTTGATTTATCACCCTAACATCTTAGAGAGCTCGGCTCGATTTCTTTTAATGAGTTAAAGAAATCGAACTAAAATAGTTAAAGACAACTGAATTATAGTCAATTTACAACGTAACATTAACAATTTATCATTATCTAAGTTTTTTAGAAATAAGTTTTGAAATGTTTGTTTGGCTCTCTAATCATTATGACCAAATTTATCGTTCGAACATATTAGAGTGTTTGAGGTCAATTTTTTTTAACAAAGTTCAATATTGAACTCAAACTCAACTAATTGCTTTTACGAAAAAAGACCAAACGAGATAATATGAACCGGAACCAATTTACATTGTCTATGTTTCTTTGATTAATTTTTTTATTTATTTTTATGATTGAAATCGTAGTTTGGCTCTCCCACAACTCTGACCAAATTACAGATATCAAAATATCAACCATAATTAGATACAACCCGTCTTTCAAGTCCCATGAGTCCACAACTACTCCCCGTCTCCATCTACCCAAGCTACCTCTCTCAAACAAAAGAGAATTCTTACTTGTTCTCTCCATGCCCAAAAGAGAAAAGCTAGATTTCTCAAACTCCAGCAAGGCTGGCTATCCGCGTTGGGCTCAGACCCGATCCGGCAACAACTGGATCTATCAAGTCAGTTGCAGCTTCTGTAACGAAGATACATCAACCACAAAACGTTCAGCAAGTGCGGCCTGCTTTTAGTTTAGATTGTTCTGTTTGAAATTTCTCTCTTCAGGTTTTGATGCATCCAAAGATTCCGCATCAAAATTCCCCAAGAGGACAATGAACAACCTATGGCTCCAAAGCCGCATAATAATATTCATGACGAAACCCTAAGCCGAGGATGAAGATAACATTGATGGCATGACTGCTACGGTAGGAGGTACTGATGCCCTGGCCGATCCTGATTTTGATCTATCTAGCTATTTTGTAACTGCTCATGGTTGATTGTTATTATTATGTGCCTATTATACCAGTTCAACTACTCTTAAATCTATGTTGCTTGTCTGATGTATGGGTTTAGAAATGAGCTAGCTAGGTATCAGTTTGGAATGTCATTTCGCATTTTCGTTCTATCTTAGAAGTTAGAACCAATATATGAATGAGGTACTTCTGATTTTGGAGTTGTTTTTTCGGGGATATTTTCGTTGGTGTGATTGATAGCGGGAAACAACGTGTGAGAGGTTACAAGAGTTGATCAATTTTTCTTCGTGTAAGAGGTTACATTTAGCCAATGTTATACATTAAAATAGTAGTGCAAAAGCTTCTGTCAGCATGAAAGAATCCTGCAAATTTGGCATCAGGAAAATAAATTATTCCAGAAAAGCATATATGTATATCAACGTGTACGGTATCCTTCAATATATATATATTATCCTTAATAACAAAATGCCCTTTTATTTCAAGCACGAGATACATGTTACAAACCTGGATTGACGCTCAACATTTACAGAGACAATAGTACTAGTGGAAAAGAGTCAAAACTTACCCCTCAAAATTTTGTAGAGAAAGTATGGATATACATATACACATAAGATTAAGCTTAGTGATTTGATCCCTACACCGGAAGAAGAGACGGCCGTCTGACTGACGACTCAAACCGTTTTGACATCTACATATATACGGACGGCTGATTTGATTTGATTCAACAAGCACGGCACATAAGTGGTGTGCGTTTAACCCAATCCAATAAATTGCAAGAAGGCTTCTTCTTCTTCTTCCTTGAGCTTCCTCCCAATCGAATAGTCTCTGGCTCATTTTTGTTGAGTATGTTCCACATCACACGCACGTCCTCATACTCGCAAGCCTTCACATCGTGTCGCAGCTTCGGTAGCCCTATACACACAAAACTCAATCAATCTCATTTTCCATGCCATAATAATCATAGATCATCAAAGTAACTTGGCAATGGAGATCCTAACTCACCGGTTTTTCGTAGTCCGACGCGGGTGGCGACCCGGTTAAAAGTTCTCCTCATCGGAAACTTCATCTTACGCCACAACGCCATTGATCCGAATCACAAGCTTTGCTTGATAAGAAGCACTTGTAAAAAGGAACCACGTACAGAAGAAGCTAGCTGATGATGATTATGATGATGGAGCAAATGCTCAATCTCTCTCTCTCTCTTCTCTCTCTCTCTCTCTCTCCTCTTTGGGAGAGTAGCTTCTTCTTCGTATGGTCCCCCTATCAACGATTTCTGATTTCTCCGTCTGGTCTTGAGAGAAATGAAAAAAAAATCAGAAATCGTTGAGAAAAATCTGACTTGCTCTCTCGTCTCGCTTAAACTTTGGCTTACTTGATCCCATGACGCGATCACGCAGTCTGAGGTCGACATGTGGCGGTTTGGCCCTTGGGTTGCGTCCGGATCCAACGCTTATGTTTCGCGTTTGATCGCGACGGTACGTACCGAGTCTGGGAAAATAAAATCCACGCGTACGTTTCGTGGGCCAATCTTATTGGCAGTTTAGACTTTGGAGTCTTGGAATCACGACCATGCTAAGATATTATTCCTCGATAACACATATATGGGCCTGCTCGCACATGGGTCTGTATGTGTGGACCCTGGACTTGGTTTCAGAGCCCATGAGGTATTACAAGGGGTGATTAGAGTAACTCCATCTGCGGTCTCATATTTTGATTTTCTCTATTTTAGAAAAAAATAAGTCTATTTTACTCTAACAGATTTCCTATGAGTCTATAACTATTTTCATCTTAGGGATAGTGTGAAAAGAGAAAACAAAATTCCCTAAATTTACAGTAACCTCAAAAATTTTAAAGAAAAATTATAGAGATTTTAGAAATTATTGTAAAATAAGAATTTTTTTGGAGTTTGAGAAAACAACTATGGAAAGTTTTGAAGTTTGCTTCCTTATTATACAAAAATTATAAAAAATATAAAAATTATATAAAAGTTGTTGGAGTCGCTCTTAAGAACATAGTTATCTCCAAGTTTTCCACTTGCTTTAGATACATCAGGTAACACAGTTTTATATTCATGGATAAACTAGATTAACTTGATATTGAGTAAATCTTCAACTATGGTGAACTGACACCTCCATAAATGCCTATTTATGCACAGTTTTATATTCATGGATAAACTAGATTAACTTGATATTGAGTAAATCTTCAACTATAGTGAACTGACTCCTCCATAAATGCCTATTTATGCTCACCTATGATTAGAGGTGAGTTTCTAATGAAGACTATTAAAATAAGAACTTCAAGGGAACTTTTTAATTAATGGTTGTGAGACTTATTTTTCATTCACATTTCGGCAAATCAATAGTTAGATATTTATATTCATGAGTAAATCATTTCTGTAAATTGTCATATAAATTGAAAATTGTTAAAGCATTCATAATCGTGATTTTTCATTTATTAACATGAAATGTTTAGGTTTGAAAATTTGGTTTGTCAATTGATTTGATCTAGTTTGGTATCTTAAAGATTAGCAATTTGAAATAAAAATTTTAGAAACGATGTACTCATGCATATCTAAACATTTAACGGTTGATTTGCCAAAATATAATATAAAAAATGGGTCTCACAACCATTTATTAGAGAGTTCTCATGAAGCTCTCCGCATGGAGTAGTGGCCTATCCATCCTCGATGGTGATTTTACACGTTTGTGGTTTGTCAAGTCCACAACTGGCGTGCCTCAAAGATGGTGATGTGAGTCGTGCTAGGTCTTTGCCAACTCTATTGCATTTGGCTACACGGTGGATTTTAAGCAGATAAGAGCAGTAGGGTGGATCTAGTTGTTGTGGGACTATTGTGGAGTTGTTAGAGGGCGAGGTTGACTATTTCCGATGAGGGACAACGGCCTAACTATCGGGCATTCTCCAGCAAGGCGGCATTTGTTTAAGGACTTGCAAATCGATTCGGATTTGAGGGCCTCTCTAGATTGATCGATGGACATCTCTTCCCTGTTTGATTTCTTCCAAGCTATGCTGGTGGCATGGCGGTTCGACTCATGAGGGGTTGGTGCTTGGGTGCCCACTTACTTGGATGTCCAGAGCATTCCATATAGGTCGGTGCTCCACTGCCCAAAGCATTTTCAGATGGCATAGGATTTTGCTGTGTTTGCTTTGTCAAATTTAACTTTGGATTTGGGTCAGATTTGGATATGAATTAAAGATCTGGATTTCACCCAAATTTGGATCTTGGATTTGAGATAGTTGCTCATTTTGTTTGTGTATTGGTTTTGGTTTTTAGGAGTTCGTCTGCTACCGTATGAGTTTTTGACACCCTTGCTTGCTTTCTATCTCTTGGTGAGCACATCACCTCTCTTAGGTGATCATATCGCTGATTATGGTTACAGTTACTATTATTTTTACATAGCTCGGGTGACATATGCAGTGCTGCTCAATGATGATGTTTAAGGTTTAGGGATCTAGTCACATCCTGATTATCTTTCATTTTAGATGCGTTGTGCATATTGTCATGTTTTTTATTTTATTTTTTCCGATATTATTGCATCGTCATATAAAATCATTAATTTCATTTAATACAGTGTCATATTTCCATTAAAAGTACACTATAAAAAAATATATATATACAAAACTCACGATTACACGAACTAGATTAACAAGCGAAAGTGCCCAATTATACCTTTTCCGTGTTCTAGTAACCTTTTTCGTCTCCTTTTTTTATTACCGAATAAAGTAAATCGGAGAAAAGGCTCGAGCATCAGACGATAAACCCTTCCTCTCTCTTATAAACGAGTCCGTTTGAAATTGGATTCCTGGAATACCACCAAAATAAAACCAACTTGCATTAAAAATGACATAATCTCAATTAAGAAAATCCGCGGTTGCTCTGCTAGGGCAACGTGGGTTTTGCCGCCATCCACCACCGCAATCTTCAAAGAATCAAGGTCAAATCCGGTGGCCATGTCTAGGGCTCGAGTCTACGCCGACGTCAACGTTCAGCGCCCCAGAGATTACTGGGATTACGAATCTTTCGTCCTCCAATGGGGGTAAACATAACCTCCTTCCTCTGTTTCAATTCAATCGTTCCTTCATTGTTTTTCTTATCTGTATTATGAATCTTCAATTGAACCTACTTGTGTTAATTGCTGGGTTAGGGTTATAAATTGAAGCTTTATGATTGTTTTTATGCTTATATCGGTTTCAATGTAAGCATTTGAGATTGCTGAATCTGATCAACTTGTTAATGGTGTTCCTTAAGAATCCAGCTAGAACATGTAAGGATATGGATTGTTGCAGGCCTGAGGCTGAATATTAGTCATGTTATTGAATATCAATAGTAATGTAATTGTACTGTATTGAATATCAATAGGATTTCTTAGAATTTGTACGTAATGTCTTTGTTAAGGTGGTTTCTCCTAACTCTTCTTATTATGCTCAGTGTTCAAGATGAATATGAGGTTGTTCGGAAGGTTGGAAGAGGAAAGTACAGTGAGGTCTTCGAGGGTATAAATGTCACCAACAATGAAAAATGCGTGATCAAGATCCTTAAACCAGTCAAGAAAAAGAAGGTGTGTGATTTTTTTAAGCTGTATAAATCCTACAGGTATCTATGTGGTGTTTATATGTCTGCCGTATGTGTGTGTGTGTGTGTGTCAGAACAAGGTTTTTACCTTTCTGATGTATTGTTACCAAAACATGGTAAGTAATAATAATTTTTTGGTATTCATGCAGATTAAAAGGGAGATAAAAATATTACAGAATCTTTGTGGAGGTCCAAATATTGTGAAGCTGCTTGATATTGTCAGGGATGAGCTCTCAAAAACTCCTAGTTTAATCTTTGAACATGTCAACAGTACAGATTTCAAAGTGTTGTACCCCACACTGACAGATTACGACATTCGCTACTATATATATGAACTTCTCAAGGTTTCTCTTATCTGCTCCTCTTGCTACATATTCATTGGTTTTTCTATCTACTCTCATCCCCTTCCCCCCTTTTATACTTCGATAATTCTGCTGATGTGTAGAGCATAAATAAAATGGTCCGAGTGTAAAATATCTATTAGCCGCAACTTGTGAATGAACTGGGAGAGATTTCCATACTGAAATGGAGTGATGGAAAGACGAACATAGTTATTGATTAGTTGAGCATTGTGCATATATTCTTACTATGCATAAGGATTACTATGTTATTGGCTGAATATGGTATTACTATGAATGAATTGGTTGATTCCAGTTTGTACAGTGCAAATTGGATATATATGATATACATTCCAAGTTCATATGAATCTAAGTTGAAGAGTCTTTACTTATTCTGGGAACTTTAAGTGCATGGTGGTACAATCAGATTTTTGAAATAGGGGTTAGGGATCCTTGGTGTCATCACTGGTTGATATTTGGTATTGTGCCGTTGGACTTGTTGTCTATGTGGAATCTAAGCTATGGTTTGGAATATTTTGTTCTGCTTTTCAATACATGTTCTCTTAGTTGCAGCAATATTTCTTTTACTTGGAACAATTATCATGATTCTGAGTTCTACTGAATTAGCTGATGCATTCTTCTAATTCAAAAGTGGTCCCGTAATTGCAGGCATTGGATTACTGTCATTCCCAGGGCATAATGCATCGAGATGTGAAGCCTCACAACGTTATGATTGATCACGAGTTGCGGAAACTTCGCCTGATTGATTGGGGTCTTGCTGAATTCTACCATCCTGGCAAAGAATACAATGTCCGAGTAGCTTCAAGGTAGAATTCAATCAAATCCACGAAAAATAGTTTCTCATTAGACTCCTGAAAGACAATATGACTCTGTCTTATAGGGTTTGGATTTGATTTGGGTTGTATCAACCCAATCCACCCAAACTTTGGAAACTTCGGCAAGAATCTCTGTTAAGTTGAGTAAACCAAGGACATAATTTCTTAACCTGAATGATAGTTGTAGGGATTGTTTACATGGACATGTGCAGTTATTCGTATAAGCTGTAATCAGATTGCAGTTGCTGGGAAGTTAAGTTACGAACCAAAGAGTCAATTTTGCCTGCTGGCGAAAGAGTTTCTTAGTTTAAAGATGAACTCTTGTGTTGTTGACTTGCACATTCTATGTTTTCTTTGAAGAAATTTGACAGATTCAAATGCTGTTTATCAGGCACTATAAAGGGCCTGAGCTCCTTGTTGATTTGCAAGACTATGACTATTCATTAGACATGTGGAGCCTTGGCTGTATGTTTGCAGGAATGGTAAGGGTCATGTTGCCCTGATCTTACTGTGTATCCAAGTTTCTTCTGTTCACCATGATGGATTTCTCTAAACAAAGTATCTTGCAGATCTTTCGCAAGGAACAATTCTTTTATGGTCATGACAATCAGGACCAGCTAGTGAAAATCGCTAAGGTAACTTTTGTTTCATCCATGGCTCAAAGATTTTTAATCGTTCACATATATGTGCTTCATGTATCTCAGCTTGTCAAAATTGGTTTCGGTGTTGCATGATTTAAAAGTCGCCAGAAGATTGTTTAGTATTTACCTTTGTTATTATTCGGTTTATTGTGAAACTTTTAAATACTTAAGTAGTTCAACCCATATTGTTGCGACAAGCTAAAATTTTGGCAGAGTTCTCTATATTGTACAACGTATATAGAGAAGTCAGCATATGTTGATTGCATCAGAACATTCATTTTAATATGGTTGCAACACTGTAATTTCATAAATAGTCAGAAATAGTAGTGAGTACCTATTAGCAATATGGTGCAAAGGCTCATATAATATGTGAACTTATGTAGATGAGTTGTTCTTCAGGTTCTTGGTACAGACGAGTTACATGCATACTTGACTAAATATCATCTTGTGCTTGAACCTCAGCTCGAGGCTCTTGTGGGAAGGTATACTTGTCATATTTATCTTGCAACTGCAATCTAAAATGATTATACCGTGTATTTCCATAGTTTGACAAAATCCAAGGAGTCAAGTGAAGAAAAAGTTGTCTCTAGCAAGATACTGATCTGTTATCCCTCTTTTCTTTGGTTTCTGTTTGAATTCTGATTCAGTCACAGCAGGAAGCCATGGCAAAGATTTATTACTCCAGACAATCGACATCTTGTTTCTTCAGAGGCAAGTCCATTAAAAATCATCCTCCCGGACTTTTAGAAGATTTACCTTATATTCATCTGTTGAATTCGTATCTCTGTAGTGATTCTTTGGTCTTTTTTATGACATCCAGGCCATCGATTTTCTAGACAAGCTTCTTCGATATGATCATCAGGACAGGCTTACTGCAAGAGAAGCAATGGTATTAGTTAAGATTTGGCTGCTGTTTTTTTGTCATTCCCGTTCTTTTAACCTTCCTGTGTTTTAATAAGTGTACACACGCTGACGCATATACACAATTATTTAGATACATAATATTGAATATTGTGATAATATATGTTTATGTTCAGTGGCCGTTCAATGTTATAAAAATTACGAGTTTTGCTAATTCCATGTTTCAGGCACATCCATACTTCTCAGAAGTGAGAAGCGCAGAAATTAGCCGGATGCAGTAACACCAAAGTCCTGGAGAATCCTTGGATAAACAAACTTGTATCTATGCAGGAAGTGCCTGGCCATTACATGATATTACTTCCCTAGCTTAGGTTCATCGCACCTAAATTTTGGTTCTTATTTATTTTTTAACTGCCTGTATTCTTACTTATTCCGAGTGTGTACAGTAACTTCACTCAGTTCAATTCTTTGAATGATTTTTGGGTTTGGATCCGTATATGTGTGCTGTAAATGCTGAAATAAGGAGCTTTATGACTTGAGGATAGAGATGTTGCTGTTTGGCATAACTGCGCCCCCCCCCCCCCCCCCCCCCCCCCCCCCCCCCCCCCCACAATTGGATCAGCTGGGTGAGGGAGTAGCTAGGGGCTTTGTGTTCTGTAGTTTGTTTTCCCCGTTTTTGTCTCGTCATCAAACTAAAAATAAGGAGCTTTATGACTTTAACCCCCGGAATCTCTGCTTGTTGTAATTAACTTCGAACTTACCCAGAAAGCAATGTATTACCATTTGATTGTTTCAAACATCTATTTGCTCTGGTTTGCATATTTTACATTAGGGATTCTGTTTATTCTGTCTGTTAATACTAGATTTCAAGTATAATCAGATTAAGAAACATTCATATATATAACAAATTACAGAGAGCGTTATGCAGACGAAAATCCATTAATCTTCAAAGTATCTTTATGCAGAACATCCTCGGAGGTCATCCGAGTATGATTACAAGAGGTGATGTTAAACACATTTCAGCTACATGTTGTTTCCCTCTCGGGATTGAATTATTTCACTTTTGAAGATGTGGAAAACATGCATAAACATCAGATTTGGGATGCTTTGCCTCTGCATGTTCCCTGCACTTGACCTCAGTTGTGGTGCAGATAAACGCCTGCATGCATACCTTGCACTGCAATCAAATCAACCACCATCTCAAATTCTCAATCGCATCAGAACCCCATAAGCAAAACGTGAAACCACCAAAATGAAATCTTACTCATCGATAAGATGAGAAGAGGGATTTTACCTGGATTGTCATTGCTTTCTTGTTCGAGTCAAGCTGGCTTCCTGCGCACCAAGAATGAACAAATTAGTTGGTGACCTAGAAATGACTTACCGAGAAAGCAAAGAAACTGAGCTCAAGAACTCCAAAGCTGAAAGGGGATGAGGTACCTTTAGCAGGTTTTTGCTTCTCCAAGTTTCTCAGACGAGCTGTCTTCGACTTCTGACCGTTGCCTCCACCCATTTGTTCTCCTTCTCTTGTTCTTTGAAGATTTCCAGCTAACTAGAGACGGATCAGATACAGACCTAGAGTTATAAGAATGACAAAGAGGCTGAGACTATAAGGACATATATAATACAATCCTCATCACTTAGGTACGAAATATTGGAGCCACGAAAGAAATGCAGATATCAGATCTAACCTGTTTCACACTTTGAAGAGATGATGCTTTCAGCTAGATCAGCTAGCCTAGCTAGTCTAACAAATCTATACCACACATAGTGCTAAGCTCATTATATATACTTGCACAGCTGGAGCTCACAACAATTTGTGGTAGTTGCATTTGCTTTATTACTTGTACCAGATAAAGTCATAAAACCTAGCACAATCTTAAAGTGGTGGAGCCATGCCGCCGCCACCACCACCCCAGACAGTGGTGGAGCAATAAATGGCTCGAAGGAAAGGAACCATCATCCTTTGTCTTTGTGGCCTGCACAAGTCATATGCACAATGCTCTTTTTCTTCAGGAATCGTTTGTTTGGTGGTGGCTTGGAAACCACGGCAATGAATTTAGTTGGGTATGCGATATTCCAATTTTTCACTTGTTATATTCAAAAGGAAAACTTAAAAAGGGATTAGTAGCAGTACACAAATGGTAATTGACTAATTGAACTTTGGCCCATAGGAAAAACACGTATATATTCTCCAACGGTGGTCATAATACACACAGATTTGCGCAATTAGAGGAATGAATTGGTTTGTGATTGATATTAATCTCATTAATATACCGTTAATTGATCGAAATTTGGCCGTAGAGACCATTGTTTAGGGTTTAGGCTGCAAGATGGGTTTCGAGGGATAACCGGATAAGTATGCAAGTAGAATTTGGCGGTAAAAACTTATTCACCACAATCAATTTGGATCGGGCTACATCTACTCATGGGTTATCAGTTTTCACTATGATAATGTGGCCACACTCCACCTTTATATGTGGGCTTTTAGTTTTTCACTTGCGGCCTTGGGCCTCGTGAATATTGTGTGATTTAGATGGGGTAGAGCGTAGAGACCATAGGAATATTACATAACACCAACCAAATTTGATTTTCTTGTATCACAACACCAACCAAATTTGATTTTCTTGTATAGCACACTTTTTAAATGAAAACACTTTTATTCAATATACTAGGAATATTACATAATAAGGAAATGACCGGTGGTGGACATAAATTCTCCATTATTCTCCCTAAAATCAACCTAAATTACGGGTTGGTCATCAATAATGACGTCCATGAGCCAAGCAGGCCCAACCCCTAACCACCTTAATTGCTCTTTTTTTTCGAGCTACAGAATGAGACAAATCTTGAGAATTACAGTAAATTCTCACCGCCAACACTAAAGATAACCATGCCACCCTCTTCAACACCGTGTCTTTAAATAGCCAGACCACGTGCAAGGATAAAGCACCGTTATCTTGATAAAAATAGGGCCACCGATAATACCACATGTAGTACTCGGGAATAACGTCAAAACAATGACTCATCAATCAACCTAATCCTAGAGTCACCATACCTCTTCGTAGCCAATCTCAATAAGAAAATTACCACCCCCCCCCCCCTTTAACACCATGATCCAAAACCACCAAACCATGTGTAGGAGCTCTTCCTCATTACCTTGACCGCAAAAAAAAATACATAAATTCCATGGAATTGATCCATAACCATAGCACCATCATAGTACTAGGATCCCTAAATCCTAAGAATTATTAGAAAGGACTAAAATAACCTGAAGAAAAAACTAAACTGAAAAAAAAAACCAAACTCTAATAGAACCAACAAAGACGTAAATGTGAGCAATCACCATTTGTAGAAAAGCCGTCGTTAGACCGCGAAAAGGCACCGCCACGGGATTGGTATTTGCAACAATCACTTTCTCCTGCACTAGATCTAATATGTAAAGAGCACTCTATGATGAAACCACGACGAATTATCCACCACCATCCCAACCAAACCTACCGCCAACAGTCCAGCCCCTCATTGTCGAAACCCCACCAGAACCGCTTCTGCACATCTATGGTTCGTTGACCATAACATAAAACAGACATAGAGTAGGAGATCAGAAAATCAATCTTCCTAGCTAGCGCGGAAAACTCCAATCAAACTTGTTGTCGACGCCCCTCGAAACAGATAGCCATCTATCACAATTTCTTCTTCTCCATCATGATAAAACCATCAACCACCCATCCGGCAGCAACCACCATGCATCAGTGAGGTCAGAGGCCCGTGCCGACATTAGGGCGCCACCGGACGGGAGCAACATAAAGAAAACTGAAAAAATCAATACTTTTGTGAAACCGTAAGGTCGTCGATAAGGACGGAGAAAAACTTCCTTTCTTAGTTTTAACATTACCTTGTTTACTCCATCTTGAGTCATGATCATTTTTTTATCGAGTCACTATAGAGATAGGAGTGAAATCCTTTAATCTTTTTTTTTTTTTTTTTTTCTTCAGAATAGACCCATATGATTGAAGTTGATTCCAACTGAACAAAAAACTTAAAAGGAATCAAATTAACCATTAACGAGAGCTTGACCAAAACCAAAATAATATGATTGAATTGTCTATAGTACTTCATAGTTTTGAAATTTTAGAGTCCAAACCCGTTAGATAAGATCATTAAGTGAGACACACTACAAACATTTGCAATCTCCATTCTTTGATTCTGAAATTTCAACCTCAATATTTCAGACCACTGTTCATGGGATTGGATATAATTTTCAATAAGTACCATGGTATTTAAGGTTAAACCATGAGAACTTTGTCACCCGATTGGCTGATTCTTTGAGTAAAGAAAAAGAGCTCGATTCTTTGAGTGGCTGCAGAGCCCTCCAAGCATGCTAGACCGCTAACGTCCAAATCTCCACGTGGCCGACTACGACGTGCCGAAATGCACATGCCTCCATGCACTGGCGTCGCTCAATTACAGAACCTGGATAAGAACCAAAAATGCAAAACGCATACCAAAAAAAAAAACATCCCAGAAGACAAAACTGACCAAAAAAGTAAGACAAAAAAGCGCAAGCGTTCAATTACCGAACGAAACGTGTCGAATCGAAAAAGTGACGCCGTGTGCAAAGAGGGAAAAAAAAAAAATCTCGGAATATGCTTTGGCTCTGCTCTGCCAATATCCCTTTTCTCTCTGCTAATCCTTTTTTATTATTATAACCTCTCTGTTTCTCTTTTGTCTATAAGCTATTAAATTCGTCTCCAGGCTTTTCGATTTCTGTTTGTTTGTTTTGATCGTTCAAATTCGTCATCTGTGATTTGGACTCGTGGTGATTTGGATATGGAGCTCGTTCAGGACTTGGTTTGGACCGCGTCGGTGGCCCTGATCCTCTCTTTCTTCGTCGCCAAGCTCGTCGCGATCGCCATGGCGGACCGTGAACCGGAATCGGAGTTCAAAGTCAGTGAGAGTGTCGGCGATGGAGTCGTTATGGAGGAGGTGATATTCGAAGAGAGGCTGAGAGTCGAAGAGGTTTATCAGAGCCAGAGGAGGGTTGAACTCGCCGGAGAAGTCAAAGAGGTTGATCGATTCGAAGGTAAACCGGTTCGTCCGGCCGAGGAAGTCGTCGAATCGGTTCAGCACAGTCAAGGAGGAGAAGAGTCAGCGGCCGTCGAAATTGCAAAGAAATCCGACGACGGCGAGAAGGTGTCGGTTGAGAAAGCGAAGGACTCTGATCGTCAACGTGGCCGTGATGAGGATCAGGAAATTTCGGAGAATATACTACGGGAAGAAATTGGTCCGCAATCAGCACCAAACGACGTCGTTGCAGCACATTGCAGTGAAGCAAAGGGAAAGATCGAAGCGGTTGAGGTGAAATCGGAAAATTACAGCGATGAAGATGACTGGGAAGGGATTGAGAAGAGTGAGCTGGATGAAGGTTATACTGCGGCGGTGAAATCTTAGGGAGGATGATTCGCTCCTAGGGCTTAGCTGTTAATCTCAGGCTTCGACCCTTCACACTTCACAGCGTGCAAAGTGGTATAAGAAATTCCTGTTATCCTCACTCTGTTATATATAATTGATTTGTGTAGCTATTCATATCTTTGTGTGTGCTTTGTTTACTGCTCTCGATTCTGAAATGATGGAGATAAAAGATAGTGAAAACAGGAAAGGTTATTTGAACCAAGGTATATAACACAATTGCCATTGTTTAAGAAGAAAATGTGAATAATGCAGGCAGTGCAAGAACCGATATGGCATTACTAGATGAACTAGGTGGTATATTATTTGCTAATGAAATGCGAGCACAAATGTTGTCGAAGCAAAATCTTGGAGAGTATCATGAGGTTCTATATAAAGTTAGATGAGAAATAGGTGCCTCTTCGTTCATTTTTGCTTTTGCTTCTTATAGGTTATGGACTTATCGCAGTGTGTATGCCAGAAATTAGTTATGATAGCAGCTTGCATTTTATTAGTTGTGGCATCTTTCAGAAACTTTGTTCTGTTTTACATTATTGACTGATAAATGAGTGAGAGCAACTAACCAAATGCACCAGTTCGGGAACTAAATTGTTTATTGAGTTTGGATTGTCTCAAAGAGTCGAGCTAGTTTGGAGTTCTGCAAAAAATTTAAGTTGGTTTAGCACATTCCTCTTAGTAATCTTTTTGGCTTGTTCCTTGCTACACTTTCTTATCTTGTAAGTCCCCAGTTCTTCATAAATTATGCCTCCATACCTCAAGGATCTTTGCTACAGGATATAAAGAATCTAGCATCCCCTGAGTTTTACGTTCTCATTATATTGAAAGAGTCTTCAACTCCAAGGAGCAGGATTAGTAATATACAATACTATGAGCACGTTATAAGTTTGTTTGGTCCAAAAAATTTCAAGACATTGGATTACTGGTGATCCACATCTTGATCGTCCTAACCAGTAGCCACAGGTTCAATTCTCCTGAGATTGATTAGCTTTAGTATAATTTAACAAGAGTAGAGATCGGCCTCCTAGGAGACTAGAACGAGAGTGTCTTAAACAACTGAAGTGTAGGGTAGTTCTATACAACTAGAGTGTAAGGCTGCTTTTGAAATTGGTAAGAGAATCAAAGGAAAAGGGTCTGTGATCCAGAAGACAGGGTGCACAAAGTGAATGCTTAAACATCCCAATCGAGAACACCACATTCCAAAATGTTCTGTTATCTCTTTCCCTTTGTATGTATCCTCTGAGACACAAGGGAATCATGCTCCAACAGCCTGAGAACTCAACTAATCAGAGATTTTCTGAGTTACAAATGCCCCCACTCATTTCAAGTGTTGTAACTATTGTCTTTTGTTCTATGCATGCATAGTTGTCATCTATCTCACGTGGCACTGTCGTTTCCTTCTGGTAGAAATTTATCCGTTGACATCTTTTTAAAGTTCTTTAGTTGAACTGTCTCTGCAATTTGTTACATAAGGCGATGCTTAGATTAAAGAACGTTTAAGAGAGTTGTACAGTTCCGACAAAAAAAGGTTGTTGTTCAGACAATTGGTGGCATGTAAGGTTCTTTAACCGTGCAATTTACAGGGTATATTCAAGTTTTGAACTGTAAGAAAAGTTTGTAGTTTCTGTTATTGAAGGCCTTTCTATCTCTGTAGTCGTGCTTAAACATCACAGCTATGCACAGAGTTACAAACCAAGTAAGCTATTGCATGTAACTTCAAAAATCAACAAATTCCCTTTCCTGCTTTTCCTTTCCATATTCGTTTATGCGAACACGACTTGTGCTGAAAGCAGGGCCATGAATTTGTATGCAGAAGAGATACATTTTTCAGTCAAGCACACATGAAGTGCATAATTCTTATCTCTGCTATATAGTTTTTTTTTTGGTCAATTAAGCGGGGGGTTGTTTGGTCCAGGATATGAAACTTGTGGATTACGTAATATACATGCATTACGTGTTCGTGGCTAAAGTATGAACTCACTAAGCAGGCTTTGGTACTTGTCAATGCATGAGTGAAATCGTTTAATTTTTGTTTTATATGTAGATTAACAGAACAATTGCACCATTACAGAACATAAATTAATTCATTTTATTGACATGATAAACTGGAAAAGTCATCTTATTCTAGTGAAGATCTTCCTGGACCTAGTTCTTCCTCCCATCATGATCATATCCTCCACCTCCACCACCACCACCACCACTACCATACCCTGGACCTGACCCCACGCCCGAGCCCCCCACTTGTCCACTTCCTCCACTACCATTGCCAAAGCCACCACCTCCACTGCCAAAGCCGCCACCATTACCGAATCCCCCACCCCCACCGCCATTGCCAAATCCGCCATTACCATAACCACCACCCAATCCACCCCCATAACCACCACCGCCTCCAAAGCCACTGCCACCATTACCACCATTTCCTATACCACCCCCACTGCCAAAACCCCCACTACCACCAGAGCCGAAACCAGACCCACCCCCGTAACCACCAGCTGTCAGTTCTTCGTAGGTAGTCTCTTTACCGCGCCAACCCTGGAGCCCCTTGTCCAGTTCATCTCTATTATAAGACCCTCCCCCGAAACCACCAGCTGTCATTTCTCCATATGTAGTCTCTTTACCGCGCCAATTCTGGAGCCCCTTGTCGAAGTCCTTTCCCTTATCTCTCAGAGACCTCCCCGTGGCTTCGACCGATACAAAACTAACCAACCCCATCGCCAAAAAAATGAGACTCCATGAAACCTCCCTCCTTCCCATGACTTCTCCCGTCACCTTCAAAGAGAGACATGCTTAAGTCAATAATATGAAATACAGAGAGCAAGAGAGAGAGAGAACTACTCACCACTATATGATCTGTAATGTCCTTAGCCTTCCTCTCTTCTGATTGTGAAGGATCTTGATAGCCGAGAGAGCTTTAACCGAAAATGCAAGCTCTACAGACGTGCTTTATTTATATAGGCGGTCCAGAAATCTGAGCTTGGTATGAGGGAGCAACCCTAAATTTATAATGTGCTACTTTGTTAGGGCTTTGGGGTTCTAAGAGCCGACCAGGAGATTGGCGGGAAGGCATGCTTGCGTGATTAGATGGGAAGCCAATTCTGGTGCGGGGGGAGCTTTGCATGACCGCAGCTTGCTGCATGATCTTGCTGCCGCTTAATTTTTAAGAGCTCATGACTGACGCATGTTGGGCTTGGCAACATTTACATAAAACTATGACATATTTCTTCCGATTCACTGATTTAGTACGCAATGGGCTCTTGGTCACTCCAGATTATTCCTCTTTTATTCCTTTTTCTTTTGTAGTACGGGCTCGTGATTGCTCATGATTGTATTCATTTATAAACTTTATTTTTTATTTTTTTATTTTATCAAATTATAACTTCTTAACTTTTTAACGATAATTTGCAATTAAATCTATTTTTAACCATAACCGATTTTAAAGACTTAAATACTAATAAGTGTTAGTTGATATTTTAAATCTTTATCATATACCGAGTCGCGGACCTAATAATTGAAATAAAAATCTTCATCAGTACTTATTATGAATATTTTTACTGAAATTTCGATAACAAATAATTTGATTTTGTATGTAACTGAAAATTATTCAGTCCACTGACGATGGAAGTTCACTAATGGGTCAACCATCATTAAAATGGGTGATTCCTTCGCTGTTGACTTCGTATCTATCTTGTCTATTACTTTTATAACTGGAGCCTAGTCTAATATGAACGAGGAATGAGGAAATTATCTCGAAAGGTTTTCAGTTAAAGTTTGTCAATTATGGTTTCTCTCTCGACAGATTGATGTTGCAGGGAAAATGTCAATTTATCCAAATTTAAGCTACACCAACCCCACTTACCCAAACATCTTATGAGATTGCCCACTTACCCAATAAATTACATATGTTTTCCCCTAATACCCACTTAAGTTTATTATTATTATTATTGTTTTTTGTTTATTTTTAGGACAATCTTGCCCTTTCTCTCTCTTCGTCACTTGAGTTAGAGAAGTCATCGGAGACTTGGGCGGACTCCAGTGAACAACTGCTGATATCCGGTGATAGGAGATCAGAGTCCGGCATCTGGTTTTATTAATATCTAATAATACCCAATAAACTTTATTGGCTGCCAATAAAAGTTTATTGAATTTTATTGGGGGTAATAAAAGTCTCCCCTGGATAGGTTATGAAAGAACATTCCTTCCGAGTCACTTCCTTAGATAGGAATAAGGTGAGTTCTTCTTTGAGAAGTCCTAAGGGCCTATAAAAGCTTAAGACGCGAGTTAGAAGTCTTAGCCTCTTTCTTTTCATTCTACCCGGAAAATTCTTTTGCACAGCTATATAGGAATTTTCTATCTTTCATATTAGTTATTTCTATCAAAGAATACGGTAAAACAAGCTTTTGATAATGAAGTTTCATGACCTTAGAAACCAACCCTTCGAGCCAAAAACTACCTCTTTGGGGATCTTCGGCAACCTGTGGTAATCAAAGTCCGATGTCCTCTTTTATTGCCTTCCAGTAAAAATTTATTGGATTTTAGTGGGGGGGGGGTAATAAAAATCTTCGGTGACCTATAAGATCACCGAATACCTCTTTAGGGACCTCCGGCAACTTCCATCCGGTGACCGGAGTCCCATGGTTAATGACCGGATTCCATCGGAGTCTCCAATGACTTTTTAATTAGAGAATAATTCAGCTATCGTCCCTAAACTATTTTGCTAAAGCCAATTTGATACTCAAACTCTCAAAAGTTTCAATGTGATACCCAAAGACCTAAATTGGTATCGACGTGATCCTTCTGTCTAAAATTTCTGACGACGCCGTCTGTTTGCTGAAGTAGCAAGCACGTGGGTCCTAAAAAAAGTGAAATATCCAATTTATCATTTTTTAGAAAAATTTATCTACCGTTCCCAAACTATTTTGCTAAGGCTAATTTGATACCCGAACTCTCAAAAGTATCAATGTGATATCCAAAAACCTAAATTGATATCAACGTGATACTTCCGTCCAAAATTTCTGACGGCGCTGTCTGTTTGCTGACGTGGCAAGCACGTGGATAAAAAAAAAAAATGAAATGACCAATTTACCTTTTTTTTTGTTAATTCATTTTTTCCCTTTTCTTTTCATTTCTTTTTCTTCCTTCTTCTTCTTCTTCTTCTTCTTCTTCTTCTTCTTCTTCTTCTTGGGGTTTCGAGGTGCCAAGCAACTTTGGACTGAAGCTCCCAATCGAACCCGAAACCGGTCGAAGAACCTGCTGGTGCTGAGATGATCAACGACTCGTCGGCGTAAATTGGGGCCGCCGAGTTGTTGAGCGAGATGAGGCCTTTAGCCGGAAGGTACCGTGAGAGAGTGTTCGTCGAGGCAGAGTACGTACGCATACGGTCTTCAAAAGGCGGTCCAGCTCTAAGGATGCTATTTGGCTATTCTTCTTCTTCTTCTTCTCTCTCTCTTCCTATCTCTCTCCTCTTTCATTCTCATCCGCCCAAACCATCACTAACGCTGTCGAGATTCTCTCCAATTCCTGCTACAAATCCATCTCCCTTGCACTCATGTGGATTAACCACCTCCTCCCATCGCTTTCCCCGTCCGATCACTCAAGTCCCTCTCGTTCGGCACCAAGATCGTTACCATGCTCGACGGCCACTCTCTCACGGTACCTTCCGGCCGAACGCCTCGTCTCACTCAACAACTCGGCGAACCCAATTTACGCTGATGGGTCGTTGATCATCTCAGCACCAGCAGGTTCTTCGACTGGTATTAGATTCGATTGGAAGCTTCAGCCTCAAGCTGCTTGGCGCCGTGAAACCCTAAGAAGAAGAAGAAGAAGAAGAAGAAGAAGAAAATCCCAGAAGAAGAAGAAGGAAGAAAAATAAATGAAAAGAAAAGGAAAAAAATGAATTAACAAAAAAAAAACAGGGTAAATAGATCATTTCACTTTTTTTTGGGGACCCACGTGCTTGCCACGTCAACAAACAAACAACGCCATCAGAAATTTTGAACGGAAGTATCACGTTGATACCAATTTAGGTCTTTGGGTATTACATTAACTTTTGAGAGTTCGGGTATCAAATTGGCATTGGCAAAATAGTTTGAGAACGGTAGATGAATTTTCTCAAAAAGAAAAAAGGGTAAATTGGTCATTTCACTTTTTTTTTGGACCCACGTGCTTGTCACTTCAGCAAACAGACGGCGCCGTTAGAAATTTTGGACGGAAGTATCACGTTAATACCAATTTAGGTCTTTGGGTATCACATTGATACTTTTGAGAGTTTGAGTATCAAATTGGCCTTGCCAAAATAATTTGAGGACAGTAACTGAATTTTTCTTTTTTAATTATTCGGAAGGCAAACTTGCTTTTTACATATAAATGGGATAAGTAGACGCACAAATCTTTTAGTGGAGTAAGTAAGTATTTGTTAGGTCAAATTTGGGAATTTGGTCAAGAGCCTATTGCTGTGCTCGGTTGATGGAGTTGGTGGAGCTCGAGGTGGAAGAATCCGGTTACAAACTGTTTTGTTTTCTCCTGTTAGATACGTCGCCGTAGGATTGTATTGATATACATGACTGGTGGCACTGGATCCCAAGGAAGAGAGGAAACCAGCCCAACTAGTTGCAGAGCTCGAGGTGGCCGTAGGAGAAAGAACCTGGTTGCGATCCGTTTCGATTGTCCTTTTCGATACACCATATGGGCATTTATGGAGGGTGATGGAGCTCGGGCAGCAATTATACTGGGCCAGGCGGTCCTAAATTGGAATTGGAAACGCGAAGTGACAATCTACCCATGTTATTAGTGGACCCTACGCGGGCTCTTTCAACGGTGCCTCTAATAATAGTTCACGAAAATTTATATTCTCAAACAGTCAAACTCTCAAATAACCCTTCATTTACGGACGCCAAAAGGATTGGGGCCTTGGGTACTTCGGCATCTTTTTTCTTTGTATTCTTCCATTTTCCCACAGCTGGTCTGAAGGTCCGGTGAAAATGGCAATCAACTTGGTGCTGGGTCCATTCGTTGTCGTCGACATGGCTTATTATTATAGCGACAACAACACCAGCTTCACATTTTAAATCTTCATCACTAAATTACATCATGTCATTTCAGTTGCCTTTTCCCCCACATCATACGATTTGGATTGGGATGGAGTCCAGACAAGTCAACTTATGACTTCTCTGGTTACTCAAACAGGATCGGCCTTGAAATTCAAAAGCATGGCACAGAAACTCCATTAAACTAACATACAGTTCAATTTTAAAAGACATTAATTATATAACAATTATAAAAATATGTATATAAGTTGGAGGCCTCCGGAAAACAAATTCCCAAGGCGGCCGCCTCACCGCGCAACCCTCATGGCGCCATGAAAACACTTTTATTCAATATAAACACATCACACACATATTGATTGGAATATGATAGTAGATTAAGTCCTTAATTTTTCCAATAATTGAGAGGAGGTTAGCTATAAATATTGATAGTGGTCCGTTGTAATCAGGAAACACCATTCAACATACATTCAAAATAAATTAAGTGCGTGACTTGACTTGTTAAGAACACCTTTGAAATCATTTTGGCGTCTTTGGGTGAGAGAAAATGACATTTGAGCTGCAATCTCATCATAATTATTGCTATTGCTATGCATGTGGCAGTTGCTTCATCCATCAGCCACAGCCTCATTTTCAGTACCATTATGTAATTAAGAAATTAGACCATTGCATTGCATGTAGACGTTTTTATAATAATTGTGAACGTCCATGAAATTTAATATGGGGTTTTTCCCAAAGTAATAAGCAGAAACGACATGCCAAATTGGCTGACGAAGATCTGTGATGGTGAATCGTAAAAGCAGGCAAACAATTGAGGGGTCACAGAAACAAGATTCCGTAAGCGACCAACTTTTAGTAGATTGGAGATTCTTGAAGAACTGTATAAGCATCTCTAGCTAGCTTTGCTCACTGTCACAAACTAGTTCTATCTGTTTTTGTTGTTTTTGTGGTTGTTGTTGTTGTTGTTGTTGTTGTTTCTCCTTCACTCGGAAATCAATCATATCTCATCTACAGGCAAGCTATATCATTGCTTTCACACGTTCTTGATTGGTTTGGCCAAAGTATTGACACTAGCAAACCGGTTTTTATCGCCCATTTTGTTTTTATTGGTGATCATGTTATTCTAAAGAAAGATATAGGATTGTGTCTCTCATTTTCTTTATGTAATACTTCTTATTTGAGGAGTTCGTTTTGCTAAAAGAGTGTATGTACTTACGTAGATCGACATTGCAGTATTATGCGGTTGTTTTTTCTTTATGTTTCTTAAAAATATAAAATTTACATAATACTGATTTGAAATTAGAAGTTATGAAATAAATTAAGCTTTACGTGCAAGTAATTTTCAAAGCTTACAAGTTTAGAATTTTCACAAGCCTTAATCAATTATTCAATGATTGTTTTATTTTTTAAAACAATAAAAACTAATTCTTAAAAAGATCTTGTACCTTGAATTAAAGAGAAAATCTATAAAATTACAAAGGTTAGAGATGAGATTCTATATGTTTACCAAAAGCTTCCACTCAACAATTATTAGTAGTGGTAGGGTACCTTCCAGCTAATTGCAACCAAGTAGCAAATAGACTTGGGAGGAAACATACAACTCATGCAAGTCTTTTTCTTCCTTTCTTTCATGGTTACATATAAATTATGCTCAATAAACATTATCTCAAACAAATTATTCAATGCTCTTGTCAACCTTCCATTAGATAATAGTTCAGTTCACACCAAAACAATCTGATAAGATGCAATCTATGTCCATGCAAGCTCAGATTCCACGGCCAATATCACTCCATTTCGGTAATTGGTGTATGACAATAAAATTTCCTGGTGAGACTAGAAAGGTTGAAGCCACGATCGTCATCTTCAGCGATTGGCACCGTGATATTATCAGTGGGACTTCCACTAAAACTTTCGGTTAAATCAAAAGATTAGTTAAGACAAAAAAGAAGGTTTAAATATATATTGGATTCAGAAATGCCCGGCCATTTTCAATACAGGGTAGAGAAAGTGATAGAATTCGAACTCTGAACCTTAGATTTAGCGATATGCTTCCCACTAACGGAGTTTTCCTCGTAGTTTCTTACTTCCTCTCCTTCCACCCAAACAAATGTTTAGGGGAAGATGAGTCCTTGCCTTCTGAAACACAGTAACAGGTATATTGTCGAGTAGAGTTCCCAATAATTTTTTCACAATTAGATATTAACTTATAGGAAGTTGCAATTTCGCAAGCAACAGCAAATTCCTAAAACCAGATAAAGTTATGGTGCCAGTTTCTATTGATGTGGATTATGAAATGACTGACATGCATAAATGTTGCACAAAGTAAAGAGGAAGCGTATAGAACACCCCAACCCTTCTGTCACGGGCCGAACTTTGCAATGCGCAAAGCGGACCGTGCGGCACTTGCTATCAAGCAAGTCAGCCAAGTGAGTACCTTGCAAGGAACAATGAAACCACACGATATTAAAATAAGGCTAGCGACAAGCAAGAACACAATGATATAAATGTTTGGCAACCACGAAGAACAAATGAGCAATTGAAAGTAATGATCAAGGAGCAATCTCACGGGACACAGATGATTGAATAATTCCTCTTTTATTGATGGTAAGACGGCAAGGGAGGCAAAAGTACATGTGCTTACCTATACTAGTTCCGTAGTCCAAACTATGCCGACTAGGAACCCCTCCCCATAGAGCATATCGGGCTTACATAAAAGGGCCAGGGGAATACATGAAAAAGGCCGAGGAGAATAACTGCTAAATAAAATAAATTACATAATTTGTAAATTACCAAAACACCCCAGGCACACAAGCAACCAACCAAAGGCTTAACTAATGACCCTGGACAAGGTTGCTTGTGGCATTACAAGTGCGGCCCCTAACATTTCTCACAAGGCTTTAAATCCATTGCCAGATATGTAATACCCATCTGAAATGTTAGTTTTCACCAAGTTTAGCACAAATCCAACCACAACAGTATAATGGCATTTGATTATTAATGATTGAAATTAGCATAATTTACCAGCATTCTTTTTTTCTTTCATCATAGTACCACCAATTATGTAGGTCCCCGTCTATTTTCAGACCTGAAAAAAGAGTACAAGAATCAAATTTGCTAATTGCTATTATAAGAGGTGGTTAAAAAGAAGAGGAAAAAAAACAAGAAAAATCTTGTATCATATAATTGTGCCCCAAGTGGAGAATATTTAAATAGAGAAGTATCTATAAGAATCTCTCAGTGCCTATATGTGAATTTCACTTCCGTCGGCACTAAGAAATTTGTTCCTGAAACTCATAAGCTCAGGTTTGAACAAGATGAAGAAGGCATCGAAATCCGTGCTTCTGGTAACGCTTATGGTTCTGGTTATCACTCACAACTGTGAGGTGGTAGCAGAAGAGAGTGAACTTGTGAAAAAGACGTACATCATTCACATGGACAGGTCCCAAATGCCCGCGAGTTTCGACGACGACCATGTCAACTGGTACGGCTCGTCGTTGAAAGCGGTCTCCGATTCAGCTGACATGCTTTACACGTACAAGACTGTCATCCATGGCTACTCAACAAGGCTAACTGCCGCGGAAGCGGAGCAGCTCGAAAAGCAGCCAGGAATTCTCTCTGTCCTGCCGGAAAGGAGGTACGAGCTTCACACAACTAGGACTCCGGAGTTTCTCGGACTAGGTAAAAGCGAAGCTGTGTTACCGGCTTCGGATAAGATGGGTGAGGTGATCATCGGAGTAATAGACACCGGCGTGTGGCCGGAGCTCAAAAGCTACGACGACACTGGTTTTGGACCAGTGCCGAGTGGCTGGAAAGGGTCGTGCCAGCAGGGAAAGACATTCAACTCTTCGAGCTGCAACAAAAAGCTGATTGGTGCTGCGTATTTCTCAAACGGGTACGAAGCAGCGTTTGGACCTGTTGATGAAAGCGTAGAATCAAAGTCACCGAGAGATGACGATGGCCATGGAACTCACACCTCAACAACTGCGGCGGGGTCTGTTGTTACAGAAGCTAGCTTCCTTGGTTATGCTTCAGGGACAGCTAGGGGTATGGCGCCACAAGCTCGAGTGGCGACATACAAGGCCTGCTGGCTTGGAGGGTGTTTCGGTTCTGATATCATAGCTGCAATGGAGAAGGCGGTTGAGGATGGGGTTGATGTTTTGTCTTTGTCTATTGGTGGATCGCAGTCTGATTATTATAGAGACACGGTTGCCATTGGAGCTTTCTCTGCCGCGGCGCAGGGTATTCTAGTATCGTGTTCGGCTGGAAATGGTGGACCGGAAGCGGCAAGCTTGTCCAATGTTGCGCCTTGGATAACCACTGTGGGCGCTGGAACATTGGACAGGGACTTCCCGGCTTCTGTCAGCCTTGGAAATGCAAAGAAATATCAAGGTATATCTCTATACAGGGGAACGGTCTTGTCTGGTGGATTGATTCCACTTGTTGATGCTCGCAATGCGAGCAGTTCACGTGGTGATCTGTGCAGTCCCGACAGTTTGATTCCGGCAAAGGTTGCCGGGAAGATTGTGGTATGTGACCGAGGGGGAACTCCGAGGGTTCAAAAGAGTCTGGTGGTGAAAAAGGCTGGTGGTGTGGGAATGATTTTGACCAACACCGAAACATATGGAGAAGAGCTTGTCGCTGATGCGTATTTCTTGCCTACAGCAGCAGTTGGCCAGAAAGCTGGTGACGCAATCAAGAGCTATATTGCATCGGATTCTAATCCAACAGCAACAATTTCTCTTGGAGAAACGAAGTTAGGCGTCAAACCTTCACCGGTGGTGGCTGCGTTTAGCTCTAGAGGACCGAATCTTGTCACTCCAGAAGTACTCAAACCAGACCTGATAGCACCAGGAATGAACATCCTAGCTGGGTGGACTGGCGCAGTTGGACCAACTGGACTTCCTGAAGACAAGAGGAGGGTGGGCTTCAACATCATTTCAGGTACATCCATGTCGTGTCCACACGTGAGTGGGCTCGCGGCCCTTGTCAAGGCGGCTCACCCAGACTGGAGTCCTGCGGCCATTAAGTCTGCCCTCATGACCACAGCCTATTCTAACTACAAAACTGGAGAAACAATCGAAGATGTTTCTACTGGAAGTGCTGCAACACCTTTCGATTATGGGGCTGGGCATGTGGATCCAGTGGCAGCTCTTGACCCCGGCCTTGTCTATGATCTTGCTGTTGAGGACTACCTAAGTTTCCTCTGTGCCTTGAATTATTCCGCTTCTCAGATCAAGCAAACCACTAAGAAGGCATTCACATGTGACTCAAGCAAGAAATACAGCCTCGGAGATTTGAATTACCCGTCCTTTTCTCTTGCTCTAGATACATCTTCAGGCCAAGGGGGTGGCACTGGTGCATCAACCACTTTAAAGTACACAAGGACTCTGACCAATGTGGGTGCCCCGGCAACATACAAGGTCTCAGTGTCTTCACTGACCAGATCAGTGAAGATGTCCGTAGAACCAGAATCACTGAGTTTCAGTGATGCATATGAGAAGAAGACATACACTGTGACTTTTGTTGCTAGCTCTTTGCCATCCGGTACAGCCAGCTTTGGTCGCTTGGAATGGTCTGATGGGAAACACATAGTTGGTAGTCCTGTTGCTTACACCTGGATATAAATTAACATTCAAGAACTGATCTAACTCCGGATCAGGTGTTTTAAGGTTCCTGCATAAAACCAACTGTATATCTTTGCATAAGTTGTGATTTTGTCTGGTAACTCTCTTGGTATCCCAACAGCCGAGCAAGTATAGCCAGTTAATGTATTTCTTAATTCAGTGTTGAAATTAAAGGAGGCAAGAACAGATGGAATAAAATTGATTGTACACAAAAGTGTATAAGGAATTGACATGCATGCTACTTTAAAAACTAGTTGTACTCATATAAACTCATATAACTAAGCTATCTAATCTGATCATTTTCGAATTCTAGCAAGAGCACACAAGTTCTTTCATTTTTATTTTTATGTTTTAGTTGCCACAGATAAATCACTCCATTATTGGATGATCTCATTACTCTGTACCAGTGTCTCACTGTTTCACTTCCTCTATATTGTGTCAAAACCCGAACAGCGAATAAAGTTTCCCTAAAAGTCTAAAACAGTAAAACACAGCCATTTGCAGCATGCATCTAAATGATGTTTTGATCACCACAATCTGTGGCTATGATGTAGCCATCTTCCTATATATAATTAAACTTCTGCAGGCATTTTCATACCACCACCTTCAAAAGGGTGTTCTACTTTGTATAGTTTTGTTCTCAGATGGATAAAACTCAGATTCTGAGGAATCAAGAAAAAATAAGGAAACTTGTCAGACATTCATACAACACTGAAATCCTCACAAAAATGACATCACCTAATATTGATTGAATAAGGGAGCTGGGCAATCACTGTAAAATTTATTAAAGCAACACATTCATATGCATTGCATTTCTTGGTACAAGACCACCAGATATTAAGCCAGAACAGAGACGAGTTACCTCTTTTTACTGCTAAAGTGCTAATGCTCTTCCAAGTTTCTTCAGTACTCATAGCATTGAGAGAGAAAGAGGAATACATATCCATATTTTGTTCGTTTTTATCTATTTTTGAAAAAATGAAAAGAAGAAGAAAAAAAAAATCAGATCCCCTCCTTGGTTAGCTAATTTGAAGAAGAAAAAGAAGACATTGGTAAAGAGCCTTAACTTTAGGAAAATAAGGGGATTTCAGTGAAGGCAAAGATGACCAGAAAAAAAAAATCACACAAATGTTGAGCATAATAATCGGATCCCATCACGTTTTCCAATTGAATCTCTGATTTTTAAATTTATCTTTAATACCAAAATGGAAATATGCGTTCCATTGGGCATGTGAGTTTCATTGGTCCGGAAAAGAAGTATAATTGATCCAAAGAAAGTCTTCTCAGTTCCACGTGAGTATTCAATTCCATTGTCGTTACATTTACTATACAAAATATACTAACAGAAGTTAGAAGAAAACTCCTCTGTTGCTTGAAACTCAAAAGCTCGTGCTGGTATGGCACAAGTCGAGAAGATGAGGAATGTACCTCTTTTCATGATTCTAGTAATACTTATGGTTCAGCTTTCCTCTAACATCTGCGTTATAGCAGAAGAGAGAGATCAGCAAATGAAGGAAACTTACATCATTCAGACGGACAAGTCAAAAATACCAGCAAGCTTTGACAATGACCATTACCATTGGTATGGCTCATCTTTGAAAGCAGTGTCGGCTTCAGCAGACATGCTTTACACGTACCAAAATGTAGTTCACGGCTTCTCCAGCAGGCTTACGAGTGAGGAGGCTGAGCTGCTTGAAAAGCAGTCAGGAATTCTTTCCGTTCTTCCTGAGATGAGATATGAGCTTCATACAACTCGGACACCGGAGTTTCTTCGATTAACAGGACAATATGAAGCTGTCTTCCCAGCATCAGGCAATGTAAGTAAGGTGGTCATCGGACTTGTAGACACTGGTGTATGGCCTGAGAGCAAAAGCTACAATGACAAGGGTCTTGCACCTGTGCCAAGGAGCTGGAAAGGGCAGTGTGAGGAGGTTCAGGACTTCAACTCCTCAAGCTGCAACCGGAAACTGATTGGCGCCAGGTTTTTCTCAAAAGGGTATGAAGCAGCACTTGGACCCATGAATGAAAAGTTAGAATCAAGATCACCACGAGATGATGACGGCCATGGAACTCACACCTCCAGCATTGCAGCTGGATCCCCTGTTCCAGGAGCTAGCCTTTTTGGTTACGCATCAGGGACAGCACGGGGAATGGCCGCACAAGCTCGTGTTGCCACATATAAGGCATGCTGGCTTGGAGGTTGTTTCGGCTCTGATGTTCTAGCCGCAATGGACAAGGCTATTAAAGATGGCGTCAACATTTTATCCTTGTCTTTGTCTTTTCCGGGAGCACAATACGAGGATTTCTCCACAGACATTGTTGCTATTGGAGCGTTTTCTGCCATGGCCAAGGGAGTATTTGTGTCATGTTCAGCCGGAAATGATGGGCCAATTTCCTATACCTCATCCAACAATGCACCTTGGATAACCACTGTGGGTGCTGGAACACTAGACCGGGACTTCCCAGCTTATGTTAGTCTTGGAAATGGAAAGAAATACAGAGGTATAGCACTTGACCGCGGTATAGTATCATTATCTAGTGGATTACATCCCCTTGTTTATGCTTCTAATGCAAGTAACTCCACAAGTGGTGATCAATGCTCTCCTAACAGTTTGATTCCTGAGATGGTTGCTGGGAAAATTGTGGTATGCGATCGGGGAGGAAGTAGGGTCAGAAAGAGTGTGGTGGTAAAAAAGGCTGGTGGGGTAGGGATGATTATGGCAAACACTGAAGGTTATGGAGAAGAACTTGTAGCCGACCCATATCTCTTGCCTACTGCATTGGTTGGCAAGAAAGCTGGTGATGCAATAAAAAGATATATTGCCTCACATGCTAATCCGGAAGCCACATTGGTTTTCAGAAAGACTCAGTTGGGTATCAAACCCTCACCGGTGGTGGCAGCATTCAGCTCTAGAGGACCCAATCCAGTCGCTACATCACTACTCAAGCCAGACTTGATAGCACCAGGAGTTAATATTCTAGCTGGGTGGACTGGTGCAGATGGACCAACTGGACTACCTGAAGACAAAAAGAGGGTTAGCTACAACATCATTTCAGGTACATCCATGTCATGCCCTCATGTGAGCGGGCTTGCCGCCCTTCTCAAGGCCGCTCACCCAAAATGGAGCCCTGCTGCCATTAAATCTGCTCTCATGACCACATCCTATACAAGAAGAAATGACAAACCAATCAAAGATGTTTCTACTGGAAAGCCTGCAACACCATTTGATTATGGAGCTGGGCACGTGAACCCAGTTGCAGCCCTTGACCCTGGCCTTATTTATGATCTAGCTGTGGAGGACTACCTAGGCTTCCTCTGTGCCATGAATTACACGACAAAAGATATCAAGAAACTCACTCACAGAGACTCCACCTGTGACTCAAGAAAGAAATACAGAGTTGGAGATTTCAATTACCCATCTTTTGCTGCTACCATTTTTACCTCTGATGAAGGGATCGGGAGTGGATCTGTCAATTACACAAGGACCCTAACCAATGTGGGTACCCCAGCAAGATACAAGGTCCGAGTGACTACAAAGTCCCCATTAGTGAAGATCTTGATTAAACCAAAATCCTTGAGTTTCAGCCAAGCAAATGAGAAGAAAACTTATACTGTGACTTTTGATGCCAGTTCCATGCCATCTGGTACAACCAGCTTTGCGCACTTGGAATGGTCCGATGGGAAACACGTAGTAGGTAGTCCTATTGCTATCATGTGGATATAGTTTCAACAGCATTGTTAAACCAGATCTTTCTCCACATCATAGAGAAGCAAGTTTTTTAGAGCTACGCCAACGATCGGATCTAGTTCTTTGTTCCTAGAACTACAAGAAATAAAACTCAGAGACGCCAATTGGATCAAAACATCTATGATCATGTCATGAGTTCTTAACCTATTTGATTACTTTCCATAAGCAATACAACAATTTGGCATCATTCAAAGACCATTTTCTCTCCTTTCAAAAAAAGACCATTGTCTTACTGATCCCAAATTTCTTTTCTTTTGTTTTCTTTTCCTCTATATTGCACCAAAACAAGAATAGATACACTATGTTTCCCTTTGATGGAGCCATCTTCTTCACATACATCAACTTTGCTCAGGCAGTTTCTTATCAACAACAAAGGCAGGAATGCTATTTTGCAAGAGTCCCCCATCCCTTCCCAAACTTGTTTTCCCAAACAATCCGTAACAGTTTAGCCAAAAAAAAAATACATTACAGCCAAGGGAACTGCTTGGATTAACTCGAATTCTGGAGCTCTAGCAAAACTATAACTGAAAGGTTAAAATGCTGATGCCAAAAAAAAAAAAAAAAAAGACTCAGAAGCTCATGCTGATGAAAGTACCTCTTTTCATTTAAGAGGTTGGTGTATACGGACATGAATGGAGCATAACCAGATTCAGATCTTCCACGAGTTCCAAATTTCTTCATGTTTTTTTTGGTTGGTGCACTCAAGTTCTCCAAGTTGTATTCATATAACTAGTGCTAGATGCTCATCATTTTTGAAGCACAGTAATAGGCAATAGGGCCATTCATTCTTTCTTTTGTTCAAAAAAAAAAAATAAAGAAATAAAGAAGGAAAAAAAAAAAAAAAACTCTGATCAAGGATTCAATATTGGACCATCATGGTGATGAACTGATGATGATCTTGCCATGACCCCATAATTTTCATCAAGGCCTAATACAATTTGATTTACTACAGTGATTCTCTTCCTTACGTTGCAACCAAAACCATAACAGTTAATGCACTCTCCCAGAAAACACATGCATTTACAGCAAGCATCTAAATGATGATGTTCTGATCACCAGCAAATCGAACTGATGCTCAAATTGTGAATGTGAATGATTAGAATTCAGACTCAGAACTCAATAATTGGTTTATGACCAGGATCCATTAGATTACTACAAAGCTTAAAGCTTGAGGATGAACTAGTTTACAAATTTCTCTTGTTACGAGTGAGAATCAAATCTGCTACGGACTATTAAATTTCTTCACGTTTTATTGGTTGGCACATTTAAAATAGGCGGGCTGAAATCATAAAATTTTAATGTTAAAACTGGAAATGTGGGACTATTGGTACATGAGGTTTTATTGGTCCAAAAAGAATCTTTAAGTGCCACGTGAGTCTTCCCCCATTGTCGATTATCCATTTCCTAAGCAAAACTCTACTACAAATAGGAAGGGAAAAAATGAAGAAGAAGAAGAAGAAGTTATAAGAAAGTTCCAATATTGCTTGAAACTCAGAAGCTCATCCTGGCACGAATCGAGAAGATGAAGATACCCATTTTCATTCTTCTAGTGATAAGTAGGTTGTCCTATTGCTATCATCTGGATTTAGTTTAACCAACATTGTTCAACCAGTTCTTAATCCAGATAATGGCATCATGGCTCTATGAATAAATTTAAGGTTGTTCTTTTCTGTTTTATTCTGGTTTTTTGTCTTACTAACAAATCAACTGTAGATGAAACAAGTACAATGAAGCTCACCGCAAACTAAGGTAAGAAAAAGGAATCTAGCCAAACATTCTCACAAATTGCACATGTATATATCTGATAGGCTGCAATCGCTTATGCCAATAATGTCAGGTACCAGTGAGCACAAGGAGTTATGAGAAGCAGCAATTGTAATATCCATTTAGCAGGGATAATGCAAATATCAAGAAACCAATCAAGAAAGGTAAAGTTACAATGACAAAAGCAAAAAGTAAAAGCTAGGATCCAAGTATCATTCTGAATCCTCCAAGGACTGACATACGGGGAGGTAATATGTATCAAGCTGCCAATACTTCTGTTTGACACCCTCCCAAACTTGTTCTCCTAAACAATCCTTAACAGGCAAGGGAATGAACTGTGTAGAGTAACCGAAACTCTGAAGCTCTAGCTGAACTATGTGACAGTAAACTACATGGAAGAATGCATTACCTCCACAAAGTCCATTGAAGAAAGAGTAGATTCCCCCAGGCTTCAGCAATACCGGAAGTTGCTGGTGAAACTCTCTCAGGTCATCATAATACTCCCCATACGTATCAAAGAAAATCCCTGCACAAAACAAACCCAACATTACATTTCAAACCTCGAAATTGAAAGGTCACACACTCATTTCCACATTCACTCACCATCAAAAGTCGGAAGTTCATGCACAACATCCTGCCACCTGCCACAAACTATAGTCACATTTTCCTTCTTATCCCAACCGTCATCAAGCATACGCTGGAACACATTAGGGTGAGCCTCAACAATAGTATGCGAAGCAGGGGAGTATTTCTGAATGGCAGTGTCCACCAGACCCATCCCAAATCCAATGTTCAATATATGACCCCCATTTGAACACACAGCTTTCGCATGTGCCTCCATTAATGGATTCTCCCAAGCCATCATCACCGCCTTATTTTCGGCATCCATCAACTTATCCTCACTAAAGCTCACTCTATCCTCCAAGTAATCATCATTCCACTCCCCATTGTTATTTTCTCTCCTAGCAATCGTTCCCAGTACCAACTCAGCTTGAATCCCTAATTCAATAAAACAAAATCAACGATTTTCGCTTCGAATAAAATCAAAATCAGACTCATTTCTTTCTATGTGAATCACTCACCGGCATTGAGGAGGAGCCCGTAGGCTTCCTCGTGACCGGCGTTCATGGATAAATCGCCGGCGGAGAGATTGGAAGGGTTGAGAGCGTTCCAGGGGGCACCAGCTTCCAGAAGGGCCTTCACTGCGGCGGCGTGGCCAAGCTGGGCTGCGTGCATAAGCGGAGTGAGGCCTTCGCCGTCGAAGTACGACACGTCGGCTCCGGAGTCTATTAGAGTTTTGAGCTTCTCGGCGTCGCCGTTCTTCGCTGCCTCGCATAGCTGCTTGCCGCCTTCTTCCATTCTGTTGTTGTGTGTGTGTTTCAGTGTAAACTCTTGATGGTGGTTTATCAACTAACGAAAAATTGGAGTTACCTCCGCCGAGGTTTCTGATATTACGCGAATAACCCGAATTTTTCTGAGATTTGGGATTTATGGAACATTTTTCTCTTGTTATTTATTTAGGTAGATGATATTGAAACTTATTTTTCTTCTCGATCAATAATTATACTATGATAAAAATAATGACTGTGAATAAATGTTAAATAGAAATATGTAAAATCCACAATAGTACACGATTACTCATTACATAACTGAAAGTACGTCAAGTTTATAGACTGTAACTAATCAAAAACACATCATTTTAAAAGAAAATCTAGATTGTTAAATACTCACGCAGAGCATGCAATTGTGGTATGCACATAATTAACACTTTGAAGCAGACTCATAGAAGAGTTTCTGCTAGTACATACTGAAAATGAAAATAAAATTTAGTATGGATGAGCTCTATATCCTTTAAACAAGGCTCAAATGCCCAATTTCAAAGAGGAACAACAAAGACCTAGCTATACAGCCTCACTGTGACGTCAGGATGTCATCCTCCCTAGCAAAACATGGCGATCTTGATTGCCAACAACTCGAGGAAACAACCACCAACCTCGCACCCAAGTTGTAGTGTTAAAGCAATCACCACCTTGAGTCAGGGACGACTTTTCGAACTAGACCCATACATTTGCTGTCTTTACTCTCTACCGCCATCAAGCACGCAGTTAGAATAAACAATGACCTCACTGACTTTCACCGTGCTCGCCCTAAAGAACCACCGCATAAGCTGAAACCATCTGGACTCAAGCAGTAAGGAGAACTAAATGGCAAAGTGATGCTCGATAATGAATCGTCAACATGTATAAGGCACGATGAAAATGGCCAATGAAAACAACGTCAAGCGTTGCCTAAATTGAGACCAAATGTCACTAACGATGACAAGGTCGCTAGAGTTGGACGGTTAGGGTTAATTGAAAAACCATTCATTAAATTCCTTATTCTATTTAAGCAAGTAAAAGAAAAATATCATATGCATAAATCAGTTAAGAATCTTTTCGAGCTGTCTGCATTTTTTTTTAATAATAATTTTAATAATAATAGTATTCTATTATTTAACGTAATTTAAATCTATAACTTCAATCACGGATTAACGGTTGATCCAACTAACCAATAAATTATAACTCACCCGCATTGGAATGGAACGGGGACTATTAATTCACCAAAATAACAAAAAACTAAAGAATCGCTTTAGTTTTTTGAAAACTAGAATCCTGAACATGGCCGAGCAACAATCCACCGAACCCTCCTAACGGAACGGCGCCAGTCAATCAAGTTTGATTGGCAAAAACAGCTCAGTGTTGGTCTCACTTATTTGTTTAAACCTTCCAGACAGTTGCCAACTTGCCAAGCCCATAATGCCGCCATCGCCATCACTCTCTTATTGACCCCCCAATTTTGACCCTGCACCCCTAAACCGCATGTATGATATACCCGACCCACCATACGACGTCGTTTCGGTCGTACAAACTCGCGTGTTCGCAGACTTCCCAATAAACCCGCGACAAGCTTCAACTCGTTAAAACAGAAAAAGAAAAAGGGGAAGAAATGGTTTTTGGATTTTTAGCTTCTCTCCCAAACCACCTTCTTCTTCTTCTTTTTCCTGCCAACTCCAAATAACGGCATCTCTCCCTCCACCACATCGTTTCTCTAATTTGTCTATTTCATATTTGCACTGTCAATTTGGAGTCAAAATTCCATTTCCAATTTGAAAAAAAAAATTGTAGATATTTTAAGCTAGGGTTTTCGTTAGTATTTATCCATAGATTACACGAGTTTAGTTTGTTAAATTTATTTGATTATACGAATCGCGGTGGTGGTTCATAAATGGCGTCGAGTTTTGATCGGTGGGAGAAGGATCCATATTTCTCGGCGGCCGAGGAAGTTCAAGAATCTGCCGACAGGTACCATTTCTTATTCCCCCTTCAAGCTTTTCTCTAGGGTTCTAATTGTGCATACATGAAATTTTCCAATTACTAATTTGATTTGAATTTAGGCAAAGATCAGGGGAATTTTTTTTTTTTGGTGTCCGGCCCAATTATTTGAAATTCTGTGATTTACAAATTAAGATTCCTAAATTGCTTCAGCTCCTGCAATTTGTGGAAATGGTTCTGGTTGAGTTAGTGTTGTTCATTTCAAATGTGTTTGCTAGTGAAATTTGAATTGGGGTTTTTTGTGAGCAACTGTTCTTTGTAGTGCACTGTGTAACGACTGCAGAAAATGGCATTCAGCTTGGTTCTGGGTTGTTATTGATTTGTTAGTATTTTTGTTGATGTGGTTTTGAAGGATGGAATCTACATATAGAACATGGATTCACGCCAAGAAAGACAGTTCCAGTATGTGGAATCCGGAGGAACTCTACAGGGATCTCCGCACTACTCTTGGAACTACCAAATGGCAGGTCCTCCTTCTCACTCTCTCTCTCCTTCCATCTCTGTCTACTTCTCCCAGCTGTGGATCTTGGAGTGACTAATCGATGAATTATTTTAATTGGAAATGCAGTTAGATGAGTTTGCACGAGCAGTCAGGGCAAGTTATGCTAGAGGCCCAAGTGAAGACGCAAGAGACAGGCACCACGAATTCATTGTTGCTATGGAGGACCAAATTTCTAAAGTTGAAAATGCATTACGGGAATCTGCCTTTTCTGAGGGCAAGACTTCTCTGCCTTGGGTGCGTTTGGACGAAGGAGAGTGTAACGAACTGGCTTCTTTTCTTTCTGGACTGACTGCTTCTGAAGAGAAAGTTATTGCTAAGAGTAGGGATATTGAAAACTTACAAGTGACGGATAGAGAATCAGCACCAGATTGTTCAAAGAACTCGTGCGGTTCAGGGGGTTCCCGGGAGGCTAGGGAGGAGAAGTTACATGGGCATAGGAGGACAGCTAGTGCTAGTGCTGATATTGGTTCCTGGAAGATTGCGGTCTATGATGATGGTCACTTACCATCTTCTTCTTCTATGATGATCGAACAACCTGTGCGAAAGATACCCAGTTTCTCTGGGTTTATTAGTTCCATGGAATCTGCATCGAAGTTGAAGTGGTCAAAGAATGGTTTTAGGAAGTGGAAGGCAGTGGACCGTCATGAAGACACTGATGCTGCATTGTTACCATCTACTCAGTTGACTAGGGTGTGTGTGCTTTGGTGCTTGGATTTAATTTACTCTTTTTTTATTTTTTTGGTGTTACTTATGAAAACTCTTCGTCTTGATTTAGGGCATTGATGCTTGCTATGAAAAAAGCAAGAGCTGTTTGGATAGTGATTGCTATGATAAACAATTATATGGCTGGTATGGAGCTATACAGAGACAACTTCAACGTTCCCAGTACTATGTGCAGTATAGTTGGCCAGCTCATGTAGCTTTTTGGATTGTTCTTCTCCTTTGCTTGATTTGTAAGTTTCACTGAGCCCTGACAATGTCTTGTTTTCACTAGTTTGGATTTTGAGATGCTATACTTGAAAAGTCAGTCTTGTCTTAAATACAAGTATGGTCTGCTTAGATATGTTGCTTATCCATGTAAATCATCTTTTACTGCCTATTCCTTTGATGTATGTGTATCTTGTTTCTTGTCCCCCTTCCCTCTTTCTGCCATTTCCTTTGATGGATATTCATGAGTTTGCTTTCTTTCTGCTGACTACTCTCTCTTTGCAGTTTTGATTGCATTCCGTGCAATCTGAGGATGTGACCCTCTCCTCAGTTTTTGGTAGCTCATGGAAGCAGGAGGAGAAATGGGTCTCAGTTCATTGAAAAACTCTATATATGTTGTCAAAGATGGAGATAGAGGTAGGAAATATTTTATCTCTTGACCGGAATATGTTCATACATGAATTGCCAAATGGCAAACACGACCTGGAACCTTCAAAGAATCCCTCTTCTGTTTTTGTTGTTTTCCTGTATCATCTCTTAATTTTGATTTCTTTGATCGAGGGTAAGTTCTGTTGTAATATAGTACAAACACTATCAAAAATACTGTGCCAAGGTTGTTAGCTAAATGATGATAGCTCAGCTCCACTGGATCTTGTAATATAATTTCTCTTTACTGTAGGCACTTCTTATGTACTGGTACTAATTACAGTATGTGAAAGTTCAGATTTCCTGCACTTGATGTTATATAACCAAGGCTCACTTCGGCGTGTGGATGGATGAGCATGAATAGAATCTTATTAGTTCAGATGTTACTCACGAGTCTCCGGCCATTTATTTTCATAATTGTTGGACGTAAAAATTGTCACTTTGTACAGACATGGTATCGTAGTGCCATCTGATTGATCTCTTTCAGCAGCCTAATAACAGAAATGGAATTGTGGTAGCAATAGTTAATCTCTGTTTGTTAGTTTAGATCCTCTTTAGTTCTAAACTTATGATGAAGAACGAACCTCTTATCATGAAAAGCGTGATCATTTTGATTATGACGGAAATAAATTTTACTTTAGATCTCTCGCTGAAAATCAAATGAATACTGAACACCAAGAGAATCTCCATTCTCCCAGCTTTATTCTCTCTACATAGACAATCCGAGTGCAAATTGGACTAAATACAATTATACATGCTAGTTGACAATCTTTTAAGTCACAGTGGCTTGTGCTGACATTAAGAGTGCAACTCTAGGGGTGCTGACATTATCATTTCAGTCACAAAATTGCAACATTCACCGAGCTGAGGTTATGAACTCAGTCACATACTGCAAAATCAGCTTAGTTGAGGCTATTGCGAAGCATGAATGTCCTGATCGCTTTTCTGTTCGTGATCCTTTTTGCCAACCTCTATACCGTGAAATGTGACCCCGGATGAATGATACTGACTACCATATGCAGTGCCAAAGCCCCATCCAAGACCTAGTCCAACACCACAGCCTCCACCTTCCAAACAAAATATGCCACATCAATGATATAAAGACCATATTATCTACTTGACATAGAAACAATACTTTCTGGAAATTTAAGTTTAAGATCACAGTTTGACTAAAGGGGAATACCTACACCAAGACCCAAGATATTCAAAGGTGTGCCTGTAGCAGAGAAACAATTTAAATTAGCAAATGCAAGATATACAAGCGAATCAAGAAATAAATGATCCCCAAAGTTGGTAAATACAATGTGTCCAATGCAATTGGGAAACAACTCTTGCAGTTCTAAAGTTAAGTATGAAAAAACCAAAAAATACTGGGAGGGCAGTAAAGCGATGAATGAGATGTGCATAAGATAAGCCTACTATTCCTCTACTCCCTGGAGTTCTCAAATCCCAATATGCCTTATAGTAGCAAACTCACAGTACCTGCCTACAAGAAAAACCAACACCATTGACCTCACAACCATCGCAAATAAGCCTCTAGTTACAGTGACCTAGTTCTCTTATTCCCAAACGAGTGTCAACTAGTCCAATCTACATTTTGACAGTTCTTCAAGTAAAGGATGAACCAGCAAAAGCTAGGATCAAGACATCATCAGCTAAAAATTCTCGAAATAAACTGACATACCACACCCTTCAGTTCTTTACAGATAGCATCGATTCTATCTCCCAATGACCACAAGAGATGACATAGTCTTCAACCTCTGGCATATTGATTTCATCGTTTCCCTTGTGGCTGAACAATATGTAGCTAGATAGAAATGCCCAATTTATCTAACATGCTGCAATGAAATTGTACACCAAACTGTTTGGAATCCTTCTAAATTTACCGTGGTTGCTCCCAAAACTAGTTAACGACAACCATGACCCCTTAATTTCCAATCAGATAAACTATGCAACTAAATTGTTTCAAGCACAGTGAACAAGCTAATCAATCAAAGAATTTTAATAAGCGAGAGACAAGTAAACAGAGGAGGAAGAACTAACCTCCAAAACCCCATCCAACCCCAAAACCGCAGCCAACGCCGAATCCTACAGAGAAAAACCGAATTGGTCAAAAGGGTCACAGCGCAAACAATATAGATGAGAACCCAACAGAAGCTACTTCAAATCATACCAAATCCAACTCCGGCTCCATTGAAGTTGGTAATCACCATTTCTGCTTCTCTAAATTGCAGCCGGGTAATATCAAGGCTTCAACAACAGCTCCAGGGATCCGGGTCCGATTGAAATACATTCTGCTGGCTTTAGCTAAACAGATGACCCGTTGGCCAATGGAATTACGAAAATGCCCTTGGACCATTCCTAGGCTTAGCCCATTCGCACTTTTCATCTCAATACAATCGGGCCAATTCCGCCTTATATTTGAATAGAATTGAGCCAACCCCTCCTTTTATTTCGAATATATATTATTCTCCCGCCACCAGCCGGGCCGATAAGAAAAAAAAAAGAAATTCAAAACCAAAAGAGACCGATCTCAGCAACTATCATAACAAGATTAACATGTGTACTAACGTAGATTATATAATTCACAATTTGACATAAGGTGTTATTTTAAATTCATGCATGATTAAGACGACAGAGATAAGTTTGCCAGATAAAACGAAAACGATGAACTATTTTATATTTACTATGAACTCTTCAACAATACATGTCATGGATGACGCGCGGCGGCATAAACCTGCAAGTTAAAAAGGAAGCAGCAGAACAGCGAAGACTCAAAAATCATGAGCTGGTGGTGGGCTGGAGCTATTGGCGCTGCCAAGGTAACAATAGTTTCTATGTATATGTATACGACTATACTCATAGCTATTCTCTCAGGAAACCCAATTACCCAAATTTTAACTCAAAAATTTGCAGAAAAAGTATGAAGAAGTTGAAGTGCCACGAACACCAAAGAGCGTGGGGTTAGTGATCGGAGTGACAGGCCAGGTGGGCAACAGCCTCGCCGAAATCCTGCCAGTCTCAGACACACCCGGTGGTCCATGGAAAGTCTACGGCGTCGCGCGCCGTCCCCGGCCAAACTGGGACATCGACCACCCGGTCGAGTACGTCCGGTGCGACATCTCCGACGCCGAAGACGTCAAAACCAAGCTTTCTCCCTTGACTGACGTCACCCACATCTTCTACGTCACCTGGACCAGCCGGTCCACTGAGGCCGAGAGTTGCTCGGTCAACGGTGCCATGCTGCGCAACGTTTTAAGCTCCGTCATCCCGAACGCCCCCAATCTCCGCCACGTGTGCCTCCTCACCGGGACCAAGCACTACGACGGGCCGTTCGACGCATACGGAAAGGTCCAAATGCACGACGCGCCGTCGACGGAAGATCTGCCAAGGTTGAACGTTCCACTCTTCTATTACACTCTGGAGGACGTGTTGTATGAAGAAACGGGGAAGAATGAAAACGTGACCTGGTCCGTTCACCGACCGGGACTCATATTCGGATTGTCGCCTTATAGCATGAGCAGTATAGTGAGCATGATGTGCTCGTACGCCGCCATATGCAAGCACGAGGGGTTGCCGTTGAGGTTTCCGGGGAGGAGAGAGGGTTGGGAATCGTATTCGGAGGCTTCGGATGCTGATCTGATAGCGGAGCAACAAATCTGGGCGGCGGTTGACCCGTACGCGAGGAACGAAGCGTTTAACGTCAACAACGGGGACGTGTTCAAGTGGAAGCATATGTGGAAGGTGCTGGCGGAGCAGTATGAGATTGAGGAGTATGGTTTTGATGAGGGTTTCAGCTTGGTGAAGATGATGAAGGATAAAGATGGTGTGTGGGATGAGATAGTGAGGGAGAATCAGCTGCGGCCGACGAAGTTGGAGGAGGTGGGGATGTGGGAGCTTGTGGAGATTGTGTTGGGTGGAGGAGCCGAGTTGTCTAGCATGAACAAGAGTAAGGAGCATGGGTTTGTGGGATTCAGAAACTCTAGGAATTCCTTCGTTGCTTGGATTGATAAAGCAAAGGCTTATAAGATTGTGCCTTGATGGAATTGATTTCTTATGTTTCTTACCGGTATGTGATCAAATATCCGCTTTCAAGAGCTGGTTGAAAACTTGAAATGTAGAAAAGAAGGTACTATATGTCCCATTTGCTCAATTTGGTCCATTTGCCTCGTTTAAAAGTCTAAGAGAGTCTCCACATATATAAGAATGAAATGAAATTCGTTTAATAAAGTTGGAGGACCTTATTTATTATGTGACTAATTTATTTTTTATAATTCATTTAAAACTTTAAAAGCTTAAGAGAGTCTTTAAGTATTCACGTTTAATAAATTTGTATAAAATAATTAAATATTGAAACATATGTGAGAAAAACCTTTGCTGCGATATTTTTGTTGAGAAATATTTAAATATTTTTGATTGAATATATTTTAGTTATTTGCTTTGCATGAAGGTGTGAAAATGACAGAGCTTCTGAACCATGATCTTGTTATTTTGAGATTGATTGGGCAATATTGGTTTAGCTATGCAACAAGACGAAGGAGATTTTTCTACGATGAGTTTTATTTTAGAAGACGTGCAAACTATGGTCAGCGACACCCGATCTGATTATAGAGTTATTTATGCTTCACGTGAGACCAATAAAATAGCTCATATTGTAGCAAATCAAGCTTTGTGTAATAGTGATAGTCAAAAGCTAGTTTGATATTGCTCCTAAATCTATAATTAATGTTTTAAACAAAATGACTAATTTAGTTATTGTAGTTCATTTAAAAGCCTAATGAGAATATTCTCTAAATGAACCCATATTTCCCTAGATTAGTGTCGAATCATAGACTAATTTAGAACTTATCTAGAATAAAATAATCATTGGAACACTGGCACGCTGACGTGGATACAATATCAATTATTTTCGATATTTTATCGAGAAAAAAAAAAAAAAACCAAGATGAGGCTGCGGGGAATCCACGTCAGGTTTATTCCTTTTTACCCGCCAGTCGGACAGTCCAGATGATCACCAGGTCACAGTCGTTACTGTTGCAAATCGAAGCGGAAGGAAGAGCGAACAGCCTTATTCAACAAAATCTGGGAGCACAAGTCACGACTGACAGTTGGATTCAGATTTTATTTCCCCTCATCTCATCCACCAGCCTTTCTCAGCCCCTCACTCTCTCCACTCCTTATCTTCCTCCTTCGCTCTTCTCCTCCTCCTCCTCCGACGATTTCCCAGAAACCATGAGCTGGTGGTGGGCCGGAGCCGTTGGCGCTGCCAAGGCAAGCATTCCCAATCCCTTATCCGTCTCTCTTTCCAATTATCACGGCTCCTTTTGATTTTTCCTAATTAACGTTTTTGATGATTTATTTTGCAGAGAAAATTAGTAGAAGATGAAGCGCCTCGAACGCCGCAGAGCGTGGGGTTAGTGATCGGCGTGACGGGAATAGTCGGCAATAGCCTCGCCGAGATCCTCCCTCTCTCCGACACCCCCGGCGGTCCATGGAAGGTCTACGGCGTCGCCCGCCGTCCCCGGCCCAACTGGAACGCCGATCACCCCGTCGAGTACATCCAGTGCGACGTCTCCGTTGCCGAGGACGCCAAGGCCAAGCTCTCGCCGTTGACCGACGTCACTCACCTCTTCTACGTCACCTGGTCCAGCCGATCCACTGAGGCCGAGAATTGCGAGGCCAACGCCGTGATGCTACGCAACGTTTTGAGCTCCGTGATACCAAACGCGCCGAATCTGAAGCACATATGCCTCCAGACCGGAGGCAAACACTACATCGGGCCGTTCGAGTCGTGGGGGAAGATCGAGCCGCACGACACGCCGTTCACAGAGGATCTGCCCCGGTTGAGCTACCAGAATTTCTACTACACACTCGAAGATATATTGTTCGAAGAGGTGGAGAAGAAAGAGGAGCTGACTTGGTCGGTGCACCGACCCGACACCATTTTCGGGTTTTCGCCTTATAGCTTGATGAACATTGTAGGCACTCTGTGTGTGTATGCTGCTATATGCAAACATGAGGGCTTGCCACTGAGATTTCCGGGAACAAAAGAGGCGTGGAATTGCTTGTCGGCAGCTTCGGATGCGGATTTGATAGCGGAGCAGCAGATATGGGCTGCAGTGGATCCTTATGCTCGAAACGAAGCCTTCAATATCAACAATGCGGATGTGTTCAGGTGGAAGCATTTCTGGAAGGTGTTGGCTGAGAATTTCGGGATAGAGGAATTCGGGTTTGAGGAGAAGGGGGAGAGGTTGAGCTTGGAGAAGTTGATGAAGGGGAAGAATGGAGTGTGGGAGGAGATAGTGAAGGAGAATCAGCTGCTGCCGACGAATCTGGAGGAGGTTGGAGTGTGGTGGTTTGTGGATACTGTGTTTAGTGGGGAATGTAAGTTTGGTTGTATGAACAAGAGTAAAGAACATGGGTTTGTGGGGTTTAGGAACTCCAGGAATTCCTTTGTTACTTGGATTGATAAAATGAAAGCTTACAAGCTTGTGCCTTGATGATGATGATGATGGTGGTTTTGGAATTGAAGATTGCTGGTTGTGGAAGCTTACGAGTGTGTGCCTATTGCTGTTACCAATTTAAAATAGATTGCCATTGAAGAAGTTTATTGTGGTTTTGTTATTCTGGTTCAACATGAATTCAATAATTAAAGATCAGAGCCATAGAATTGGGTTTTTAGCTACATGAATACAAATTTAAGGTATGTATATTGTATGTGACTTTCTTGTAGTGATTGAATATATGCTTAGAAATGAAATAAAAAAGATGAATGTGTCCATTTGCACCAAACCAAAACGCCCTGGATTGCATGTAATCTAAAATTATACCTACCCCATGTCACCAACAACGAACAACCAGATATAAAGAAAAGCAGAACGACATTTCACATTTGCTGAATATACTATACTGAGACTGGGGCTTATCACAGAAATTCAGTTTCTACGGCACAATCTTGTGTGCTTTCATTTTTTCAATCCACGATGCCAATGACTTTTCGGAATTCCTGAACCCCAAAAAGCCATGCTCCTTGCTCTTATTCATACTGTCCAACACGGGCATCATACCCAAAACAAGGTCAGCAAACCACCAAACAGCAACCTCCTCCAATTTGGTGGGCTGCAGCTGATTCTTCCTCACTATCTCTTCCCACACACCACTCTTGTCCTTCATCTCATCCACCAAGCTCATCTTCTCACCCTTCTCCTCAAAACCATACTCCTCAATCCCAAATTCCTCAGCCAACACCTTCCAAAGTTTCTTCCACCTAAACACATCCCCATTGTTGATGTTAAAGGCTTCGTTTTTGGCATTTGGATCCACCGCGGCCCATATATGCTGCTCCGCAATCAGATCTGCATCCGAAGCCACCGCGTAATATTCCCAAGCTTCTTTGCTGCCTGGAAATATCAATGGTTTCCCCTCGTGCTTACATATTGAAGCATAAACACAAAGAGCGCCAATTATGTTCATCAAGCTGTATGGGGAAAACCCGAATATATGATTGGGCCGGTGCACCGACCAAGTCAGGCCCTCTTTCTTGTTAGCCTCTTCGAAAAGGATGTCCTCTAGGGTGTAGTAGAAATTGGGCACATCAAGTCTAGGCAACTCCTCCGTGAAAGGAGGATCATGGGCTTGGATCTTACCAAGAGATTCGAACGGCCCAATATAGTGTTTGGTTCCAGTTTGGAGGCTTATGTGGCGGAGATTTGGAGCCGCTGGGATAACGGCACGTAGCACGTTGCGGAGCATAGCACCGTTGGCCTCGCAATTCTCAATCTCAGTGGCTTTACCGGTCCATGTTACGTAGAAGATGTATGTGACATCGGTTAAGCGGGAGAGCTTGGTTTTGGTGTCTTCTGGGTCTGAGATATCGCACTGGATATAGTCAACGGGATGGTCAGCATTCCAATTTGGGCGCGGACGACGTGCAACACCGTACACCTTCCATGGACCGCCGGGCGTGTCATCGAGTGGAAGAATCTCAGCTAGGCTGTTGCCTACTATGCCCGTCACACCGATCACTAGCGCAACATTCTCGGTGTCATTTTCTGTTAATTTCTTCTAAAAATTTTTCAAAATTGAAACCATGATTAGTAAGAAGATATTGTATGAAGATATATAAATCAGACAAAACTTCTTTAGGAGTCTCTTTTTTTCTTTTAGTTCCAAATACTTTACTCCCATGGTGAAAATTAGGAACATAAATTTAATACAAGTAGGAGAAATAAAAATGGCAAGAGGGCTAATTCTTTTAAATTTTTCTTTTTTAAAAAAAAGTATTTAAGTTCTTTCTTGTAAATTCGGGGAACATAATTCTAACATTTGAAGGATAAAATGGAAAAGAAAAAAAAAATCAAAATAGAGTTTAGAATGAGTGAAATTATTGACAAAGAATTTGCCGCAAGATTCTTACCCTAACAGCGCCAACAGCTCCAGCCCACCACCAGCTCATTTTAGGGATAATCGGTTGATCAAGATACCAAAGACTTAAACTCACTGGAGATCGAGTCGAGAGTAGTGTTCCATATTTTCTTCTTCTGCTGCAATTCTTATAGGGACATCGATCGGTTCGCTGTAGATCTAGATCTATCTTCACACATGACGCAAGCTGTGACATATATAACTTGTAAGTACTTAGGAGGCGGTGCTATAGTCAATCAGTCATTCAAATTCAATTTCTCCACCTATCCATGATAGTCAAAAGTTGCTCGGTAATTTCAGGAACTTTCTGGTTAGGTTAAGATTACTGAGAGTAACTTATTCACAGCTTTCTTATCAACCGAAATCTCTTGCAATTTCAGGCTCAGTGGAAATCAGGATGCTCAACGTTTGGTTCCGTGTGCTGCAAGCCAAATGCCGAGGCAGCTGGGATCATGAGCCTTCATTAGGTGTCCGTAAGTTGCCTCAACTGAATGCTTTTGATTTTCATTTGATTGAAGGAAACTGAATCTCTACATTGTTTCGCCTATTTGAAAAAAATGTAGACAAATCACTTTTAACAATTAATCATATTGACTATATTCTTGATGTTGAAAATTTAGAGGGGAATTAGGGAATGCTCATGAAGCGGATCACAAACCAGACTTTTGTAGTTTTGTTGATGTTACGTGTTTGAGCTTGTTGGCAATTTGGCATTAGGGAACGAGTTAAGAAATTAGATTCCAATCAAATTAGGAGTATTGAATTTGAATTTGAATTTGGATTGTCAGGTTTCAGTTACAAAAAGTCAAAAGTTTACAGCAATCGAATTTGCTTATTCGAAAGAAGCCTGTTCTAGTGCTATCAGAAAATCTAGAGCTATTATATGGTGTAGAGCTATAGAGATTTTGTCTGTAATTGCTTGTGGGTGTTAACCTGCCTAACTCATCCACATTGTAACGGTATTTAGTAATGTTCAACCTGAATATGGATAGTACTACAGCTTCTTTGCTTTCCATTTATTTTCAAAATTTGTTTAATCAAATATGGTTAAGTGGTGCTCCCTCCTCTTTCTTAAAGTTCTCTCTTGTGAGTCTTGTCATGATCTCACAATTAGTAAAACAAGATTTGTAGAAGCTGCTCTAAGTGATGGACTTACAAAACCTCAAACGCAAATTTTTCGTATTTTTTTATTTTTATAAATCCTAAAAAAAAAAAAACCTGATTTTTTAGGTCCGTGAAATTTAGAATTACTTAAGAATCATGGTTTGAGAGTTAAAAGATTGCAATGAGAAAAATAGGAGTATGTAATTTTGGCAAAAAAATAAAGTGTGCTTAATTCTAATTTTGAACAAAAAAAAAAAAAGATTCTACCCTTTTGCTTTTTGAATGATAGTTGATACTATCACGCGCGTAGTTTACTAATGCAACGCTAGCTTTATCCAACAGGCTAACATAATATGATATCCAATAGTTTAATTAGCACATATATATCACTAGGACTCGAGATAATATGATACCATCTTTACATCCTTCTTGTCCTTTCCTGCTTCCTTCTGCTACTTCCTTCCTTTACCATTTTATGCATTAAGGGCTCTTCTAAAATAGTGGACAGACCTGAAAAAGACACAGCCAAAAGTGATTGAATTATACTTGCTCAGAGAGAGAAAACCCTAAAAAGTTGCATACTGTCACGCACGCCATGTTAGAATGAAAAGAAGAAACCAAACCAAAGCAGTATCAAAGTCATTTGAATTTCAAAAACGCATCATTCATATCTTGTACTGTGTATCACAATAATTGATATAGTATGCGAGTATGAAACTTACATTCACCTTTGTTCTCCATCAGAATCTTCATCATTTCATCATGGTTTTCTTGCTGATTATGATTGCCACCTTCACTGTTACCCTTATTACCTTCTGATTCTTGTACCTTTTTCACTTGACTGGTTGCCATGGTGGACCGGGCAGTGGCGAAAATCCATGTAGCGTCCATCTGTTTGCTGATCATCCGTGCTGCATAGTACGGAATCTTGACCCTCCGGCTACTCTTCTCAGACTTGATGCACCCATTGATGAACATGACACAGTCCATCAAGCTTTCTCTGGTCAACCCTTTCATGTCATAAGCCTGTGACCTTCTCCACAGACTTTTCGCATGAGAGTTTGCTGGACTTGACAAGCACAGAGCTCTAGTGGTGTCTCTAATGCCGGAATCTGGATCCCTAAGCAGCAATTGACACTGAGCTCTATTGCTATAGAGTACCATTCTCTCTTTTCTCAGCCTTATTGGGCACAAAGCTAGTGCCTCAGAGTACTTAATTAGAGCTTCCTCTACTTCCCCTTTACAAAACAGATGATTTGCTTCTTGTTTTATCAAATCTACCACAACCCTTCTTTCTTCCCATATTTCTCCGGACAACAAGACTCTTTCTTTCTTACTCCTCTCTATTAAACTCCATAGCTCTTCTAAAGCTTCGTTCTTGTTTGATTTTCTCTGCTTGTAATCGAGAAGAAGTGTTTTTTCGATTGTTTCCCCTAAGTTTGATCTATGATCTCCAAGGCTTCTGAGTTCAACCAAATCAATGAGAAACAAAGCAGAAATATCAATAACGTTGTACCTTGTATCTGCGTCTTTGAGAAGAAGCAAAAGGCAATCAATTCCAATGTACTGCCAATCATCTGAAGACCTTGACAAATTACACAGGCGCTCTATGACCTCTTTCGATTCAGCTACTTTTCTCCTCCCGTATTTACTGTAACACAAAATTCTAATGAGTCCAATCCCAGCCGGAGAAGCGTGGTTAGCCAATAGCCCACCCCACATCCCACACAACTCTCTCAAAAACTCTTGCTTGCAAATAAGTTTCAAAGCCAGAGGCCTTTGTTTGCAAGCAAAGCAATTTAAGATGTATAAAGACCAGCACTGGAGTTGACTAGCCCATTCCTCAGCCTTGGAGTTCTCCATCTCTAAACCTCCAATACCTCTTGTTACCAAATCACAGTGGTATTTTAGTCTTTTGCTCTTATCCTTCACTCCCACAAAGCTAGCATACACCACATTAACACATGTAGAAGCTAGTTCCATGGCTAACCTCACCATCTCCTCTTCGTAATCCGCAACGAGCTTGAAAGTCTTCTCGTAGCTCGCGAGGTGCCCGAGGGCTCGAACAGCCACCCGCTGCTCGACCCAACTCATCCTCCCTCTCAGAAGCTCGAGCAGCGGCGGAATCACCCCCGACTCGGCAGCTATTTTTGCAAACTCGACTCGGTTCATGGTGTAAGAACCGATGACATGAGCTGCGTAATAAGGGATGTATATGTTCTGGTGTTTTTGGAGCCAACGACTACTCTGATCTTTGATGCCTTTGTGGATTAGTCTTGCCATGCACTCAAAGATGCCGAGGTTTGGGAACTCTTGGTCGTCAGGGTGAGTCATAGCAATGTGCCATAGGCTGCTCAGCACCAGAACATTGTCTTTGTCGTCTCTGAGAGGCATTTGCTTGAAACAGGTTGCTAGAGTGGCTCTCCTCTTGAAGGAATCTGGTTCTTTCATTGCGCAGAAGAAACAAAACTGAGTGGTGCAACCACCATGTTCCTTCTCTTTTTTCCTCATGGAGTCCATGATTGAGGGACAAAAGGTTTGAGTTCGGGGGGAATGGATTTGATTAGGGCTTGAGATTATGGAGAAAAATAAGTGGGAAAGGAACAGGTTAAAAAGGTGAGAGGTGGGCGAGGGTTTGAGCTCTAGTGACATTAACGGCGCCTGTATATATATATATATATAGGATTTAAAATCTCGTACTTTTGAAGCAACTCTTACTTTTGAACTAGCTGTGCCTTATTTTCAAGATAGGTTAATACTTCATGATCATAAAGTAGTCTGGAAAAAATTAGTGTATGATTGTCGCATGTTATTTTTTTGTTATGCACAATGATTTCTATATTTGGAATTGAGAATGTAAGACTTATCTGATCTAATTAATTTGTAATGTTTTTCTGAAATAATCAAGAATTTGTCTGGGACAGAAAATCAACTTACATGTCATCAACAATCCATTTATGTCTCTACCCTCATTTATTTACATACAGATCGAAAACCAATATCAAGAGAATTTAGCTATGATTGTTAGAAGCCAGTTTGTAATCTTAATCTGGCTGATCAGTAACATATTTTCAAACTGCATGTTACCAACTATATTTTAAATTGCTCGATAATGGGAGTATATATATTTTTCTTTTCTCCCATGCTAAACTTCATGCTTCCCAGATTGAAAAGCAAGTGGTCCTTACTTCTTCATTCTACATGTTTTTTCTGTGTAAACCTTATTTTGTGCAAACTGAACAAAGGTTTACGTAAGCAAGACAGTCAATCCTCAAAATCTAACCAAATAGTATGCATCCAATAAACGTAAACCCTTGTTCATAACAGATAGCAAGAAATCTGCTTTTCTTTGCACAGTATTTGACATGATCATCATGTTGTCTGCTTGAACTAGCAAGATGTTTCTCTCAGCTTTTCCTTTGTCAACAGGTCTAATGCTAGTCTACTCCTCCTCTTGATCAAAAGCTACTCTAAAAGCCAAAACCCATCTCATATTCTCCTATTTTCTGACTTATAATAATGCAGCGAATGTGCGCATTGTGATTACAGATAGATTTCTTGCTAAATGGAGTTGAAGGACCACAGCTTGAAAATGATAGGATCAGTTCAGTGCTTCTTTAACCTGCACAAGCACAATGTGGTTGTGGTCCCTTGTTCAAACTCCTAAACTTGATGTCCTTGAAACATATATTAAATCCATAACTAGCAAATTAATGCTTTAAATTATAAGCTGTGATAAATATAGAAGTGGTATATGTATAGATGAAAAACTGAGTTTAGTACAAATGGTTGAGGTCTCAAGAATATGCGGCTACTATATAAACATACTATACAGAGATCATAGAAAGCATGAAAACCTGAAAAGAGCGGATTTAGAGAGTTTAATCTTCACTACAAATGGTAATTGGGAATTAAAAAATACGCTTCTGTGACTCATGTACCTAACTATGAATGTGCCTAGTATATTGCATGTTGGTACAATTGGCACGGCTATTAGATGCATTGGTTCCAAAGGTCATGATGATGAAGACTAAACAGATCATAATCTAGAGGCAAGCACCATACTATATGCGTGTGATTGAGACTTCGAGTCAGAGAATGAAAGACGTATTCGATCATATCCAATGAATATTTACAAATTCAGTCCCTTGTTTGGTGTGCAAATTGGATTGGATAATTGGATATGCAATGAAGGCTAACTAACTTCCAACCTTGGTGCAAGTTTAAGGATGTGGTGCAGGTTATATTGACAAAAATCTTTTATTATTCATCAAACAATAATAAAGGAAATGGAGTTGCATGTCATTAGAGACAGTATACTTAGGCTTAAACAAAGATTAAGCGGGGCATGAACATATATGGTCTGTAGTCCAAATCCTGAACTAATTATTCTTAGGTCGGCGGTCTTGAGCTACTGTTGGTTTGCATCTTCATCCAACATGTTTGCACGCAATACAGCATACTTTGGTCTTGCATTCTGCACAAGCTCCAACCCAAAGTTCCCCATTGGGACGTACTGGCCCTATCAGACTGTTGCCAAACAACCAATTGTGGATTAGTTCTCCACACCTTCCACAACGATATGCACATATCTGTTCAACAAACCCACTTCTGTGAAATGTTCAGCTTCTGCTGCAAATAACTCTTAATCAGCAATAACATGTACTACAGATTTTGTTGTTGTTTCATTAGGTGGTGCAATTGGATTACCAAGAATAGGTTCATCAGTTTCTTCTGTTTCCAAACTAGGCCGTCTTTCTTAACAACTCATATAAAAATTCACTTTCAAGAGGATTTAGCTATGATTTTACCTCATTACTTTCTAGCTTTTGAAGTCTAATTAATGCTTTTTTATCTAAATGTGTCGGATGAGTCGGTGTGAGAACATATCTGGCCTAGAGTAGTGATGGACATATAAGAAGCAATGAGCAGGAATGAGACTATATTATAAAGTATAAACTGCTGATTTATGGAAGTATTATACATTTTTTCTTTTTCCCACGCTAAACTAGCTTCATGCTTCCCACACTGAAAAGCAAGTGGTCCTCACAAGTCTCTTACCTTCTTCATTCTTCATGTTTTCCTTGTGTAAACCTTAGTTGTAGAAACAAACAAGACAGTCGATCCTCAATATCTAGCAAACAGTATCTAAGCAATCTATATAAACACTTCTTCGAGAGGAAAAAAAAAAAAAACACAGTATTCGATATGATCATCATGTTGTCGGCTTGAACTAGCTAATGCTACTCTAATACTCCTCTAGATCACTCTAAAAGCCAAAATCCACTTCTATTTATTCATCTACTTTCTGGCGTATAATAGTACGTGCAGCAAAATGCATTGTGATTACAGATAGATTTCTTGCTAAATGGAGTTGAAGGACCACTGCTAATGGTATATGTTCAGTTCAGTGACTCATTAACCCTGCAGAAGCAGAAATGTGGTCGTGGTACCTCACTTGAACCTTCAAACAACTATTAAATCCATATATAAAGAGCAAATTAATGCTGTAAAGTGTGATAAGGAAGTGATATATGTGCAGATCAAAAACGGTGTTTGGTGGAGGTCTCAAGAATATGCGGCTACTATATAAACATACTCTATTAGATCATGGAAAGCATGAAAACTTTAAAAGAGCACATTTAGAGAGTTCAATCTTCTCTAGAAATGGTAGCTGGGGTTAAATACAACACTTCTGCCACTAGTGTAACAAACATGGCTGTGCTTGGTAATCGGTAAATATGTATTAGGGATGCAAATATAACATGATGATAATGTGCTTAGTATATTGCTTTTTCATATTGGCTTGGATAGTAGATCCTTGGTTGCAAAGCTCATTGTGGTTCAGATTGCAGACTGACTCTAGATGCACCATATTATACTGGATTGAGACTTTGAGAGAAGGACACACATTCAAACTGAAAAGGTCTGTTTGGTTAGATTGGATATGCAGCTCGATAGATTGAAGGAAGAAAAACTGAAATCCAACTTTATGCAAGTTGAAGGAAGGAATTGAACTCATTAGATGGCTTCTATATGAATGTGCACTGATTACGTCGTTAAATTGTATTATTATTCAAGGAAATATGTTCAGCAGAAAATCCTTATCTTTTGCCATTATAAAGACAATGTATTTTGTAACAGAAACTCAAAGAGAGTAAAACAGTTAAGAAAATCAATCCATCTTTATTTGAATGAAAATTTGATATAAGAGTGATACATAGTAGTTGTGACGGAAATTAGTTTCCATCACTAGTATAACATATTCATCACTTGCCAGCTGCCTTTCTTGCAGGAGGAGCTCTGTTCTCATGATGATCAAACTCGTAATAATCATGCCACATCCCCTGGCGGAAGGTTTGTGCTTTTTCCTGGAACTCTCTCAAGGTACGAGACTTCCAAGACCTCTTCTGGTTATCTAGACTAGCAAGTCCATTCTGAAGCAATGCAGCATTTATACTGTCAGCATTATCTACCGCGAAGAGAGTTACCATAAGATCTGGTCCGGTTCCCTGGCCTTTAGCAAATTTTCCTCCAGAAATATCCCTTCCCTCAATCACGGCCGTGAACTCTTTGTCCAATGTGCACTCACTCAAATACTCTCCTGCTTCTTGACCAAACTCCTCCTCCAAGCTCGGGACAGTAACATGTGCAAGGCTGCATAGCTGGGCAAGACCAGGTGCAGAGGCAGCAGAAGAGTTAAGAGGCCGTAACTGACTGTAAGGGAGAACCTCTTGATTACCATAGTCAATGTAGAACACTTCAAACTTGTCTTTTCGCGCATTGACAATCCTAGCTCGGTTCCAAGAATTATCTGCACTAAACTGAGCAAGGACAATGTCACCCTCCCTAGGATTAAAATCATCACTTCCAGAAGGAGCTTCTTCAAGGTTCAAAGAAGCAAGCTGTTGCTGAATAGAGGCACTCTTCTCGTCCCCAACTGTCTGCACATAAAATTGAGCTCTGTCCAAAACTTCTGTAATCAATACCTTTAGTTCTTTCTGTTTGTTGGGTTTTCCTTCAAAATTTTCCCAAATTTTCAGCTTCTTCGTTTTTGCATTTTTCATAGCTCGTTCAAGAAGATGGCCATCTTGGATCTTGTCACTGCCACCAAAGGGAATATATTTGGCAAGGCCAGCTTCAACGAGGGGAATTGACACATTGGTCCCTGACTCCCATAGAGTTCCCAAGAAAGTTCCGTTTCTATCAACAGTCTCCACTTCAATCTCAACATCTCTCTGCATTAATCTTCGCCTCATTACTGCAATTGCTTCATCCGAATAGGGCTCATCGCGACCGGGACATCTCACACCGGAGAGAGAGAAGGAAATGCTGCATGTCTCCTTGGGAATGTATAGTTTAAAACGATGACCGCTGAGGACATATTCCACAACTGCAGAAACTCTCCTAGTTCGCTGCAAGGATGGCAAGACGTCTCTTGCTTTATTGGCCGTTGCCATCGTCAAGTCTGTCATGTGCACAACGGGGGCCTCCTTGGAAGAATGTAGTCCTTTCTTTCCAGCAATAGCGCCTGATTCGGCAGCAAGAAGGGCATCATAGTATCTTGATCTCTCCTCAAAATCTCGGCGTTTGATAACATTGCCGAAGCCACATGCAACCACAAGCTCAGCAACGTTTTCCTCAGCCTGGTTGCTTTTATCTTCCCCCTCAGCCTTAATAAAGACTGATCCGAAATCTATTACTCTGGAAGAATCTGCATCTGCTTGGCCGACATTCCTTGAATACTCCATTTGAACATTCACTTGGCGTCCAATAAGGCGTGTCCTCAGCAACTCCTTGGCTTCACGTGCATATGCAGCTGGCTCATCACCTCTACGAGGATTTCCCATCTTCGGACACCAAATACTCGAAAGATTGACTGTCCTTTCTCCAGAATCATTAGCCACAATGACACATTCCCCGTTTACAACCTCCACAACTGTTCCTGTGAAATTCTGGTCATGAATTGGCTTGGAATTTGTAGCTGGGGGTACAAAGTGTGTCCAAATCCTCAGCTTGTTTTTCTTAGCTTCAAGCTCTGCAGTCTTGAGCCGCCGGCTTGCATCTTCATCCATCACTTCCGCGCTCCATGGTGCATATTTAGCATAACCATTCTCCACAAGCTCCAGGCCCAAGTCCTTTTCGGATCTCCATCGGGGTAATACACAGTGCCAATCAGACGGCTGAATTTATCAAACTTATCAACACCTTCCAGAACAATATGCACATCTCTATTCAACACACGAGACTCTGTGAAAAACTTAGCTTCTAGTGCGAAAGGATAAGCATTAGGTGATTTAGGCACAATGTAGGGCGCCTGAGTTCCTGCAACAATGACTGAGACGAAATGAAACTCCGGAAGCAAGTGAGCCAGAACAACACTGCCATCACGAACCTGCTCGACGATAGCTTCTCTGGGCTTGCCCTTGTTTGCAGCCAACAGAGTCTTCATGGTCTCTAAGTTGAGTTGGGGAGGTAGAATCCTAATGGATGCCTCCGCCGCACCTGGAACCGTGCTCCAGCGACCAAGACCTTTATTAAAGGCTTGATCCATGTGAAACTGCAGCTCACAATTGTAAGGAGTTGTGCTCGGCGAGGTGACAGCTGCCCACCCTTTTTGAACAACAAGGGCTGCAACATTATTGTTTTCAAGGAAAACAGAGCCGAAGCCCGGCGGTCCTGTGCTGAAAACCACCTCCTTTCCGAGGCAGAGCTTCCTCAGATACTCTCTGCTGTCCCATGCAAAAGCCTCATCAGTACTGCGATCTTTACCGGCCAGTTTGGGAGCACGAACTGATAACAAAGTAATAGTTCTTTCCTGTCGGATTCCGGTCGTGTTTGACTGAAGGGCCTGGATGACAAGGGATTCGCCTGAAGGAACAGCCTTGACTCTGCCCCTATACCATTGTGATGCCATTGGTGTTGACTACTGTTTGTTTCCAACTCAGAGAAGATTGTGAGTATTGTGATGCCTGGATCCAAGTATTTACAGAAGGTGGTGTAACTTGGGGATTGTAATTACTAGCTCGTCATGGAAACCTTGGAAGAGAAGGCAAACTCAACTAGGGTATTATGTCTGTACCTTTCCTGGCCTATTAGCTAGAATAATTCACTTACCATGTTAAAACGTTCCAGATTAACTTCCCAATATAATCAGTCCTAAACTCCTATTTGGAGATGGAGACACACTCGGTCTAGACTTTTCTCGTAGAGCTAGGGTATAGGGGTCCTTGAAAGTTGAGGATTCTAGTTTTCTAGCTTGTTATGGAAACCTTGGAAGACAAGGCAAACCCACTAAATGAGATTGAGAATCCGAGATTACTTCCAGATTCTTCTTTCACTACAAAAATCACTCCTTTTTTTTAGTGGAATCCAAATCTAAGGAGGATTATTTTTTTCGTCAATACTTTGTGCCAAAATTTGGAACTTTTAAATTCCCAATAAAGAAAATTAAATAAATAAATATAAAACTCTGTGCAAATACAGAACGGGAATGCTAACCTCAAATGTGGTTAATTTGCTGCCATGGTGGCTCAGGGTTGCTTGAATGGTCTCCGCCCACATGGGATGCAGTGACGGTGGCTGTCGGTGGGTCCCCCTCTGACTCTTACACCACCGCCGATTGAGCTACCGTCCCAATTCCCTCCATTTTTCAGAATTCAGATTGAGTGATGGTGGTAATTGCAGTGAGAACTGCAACGTAGAGGAACAGAGGAAAGAAGATTATTATGGACCGAAGTCTCGATCAGTGATCTGTTGATTGTATGGGCCTCAGCCGTGGGCGGGGCCAACTGTTGCAATGCAGTAATATTTTATATTTTCATGCCAATGCAGTAACTTCATGTGCTTCTAGTTACTTTGGGTTTGAGGGTGCTCATTTGAGCAGATCCTATTCCATTTAGGCGTAAGAACATACTTGATACGTAATTATTTGGCCTTCAGTCAATTTCAGTAGTGTAAACAAATTTAAAGGAAAAAAAAAAAGAAAGAACACAATTCATCTCTAAGACTCTAACAAGAAGATACAAGTTCTGCACTAACAAACTGCCCTATAACAATAGAGATCATAGCATCAATGAACAGAATGCAAAAATTTGAAATCAAGATTTCTTGCCTTCATAGTAGGAATTCAAATTTCAACATAAGATCTTCAAGTAACATAGTGAAGGCATTCACAGATATACAAGAATCTTAAGAGAAGTGTTTCCATGGAATCCTCATCTCAGTATACTGAATTACTGATTGATTCTAAATGAGCTCCCTTAGACAGCTCAACCATCCCACCAAAAACCCCACCCCGACTCCAGAATAGCTTCCAGTTAGGTACAAAAATTTTCCAGCACCAGAGACAATCTACAGATCACAACTGTCCTCTATGTACAAGGTTGAAGTACACTGATCCAACACGAGTTCTGCATTGCGACCCAGCTTTTAACTTATCAACCGACCTTTGAATCTTTGATATCTTCAGTCCATTACAACTAGAGCCCTTTCAAATTTGTGCCTTCCTCCTTCTAAACATCCATGTTTCCCATTTTCCACACAATATTACTGACGTTGGCATCATGAGACTTTTCGAGTGCAGCAACTTTGGAACGATATGCAGCTGCTGCCATGGTGTTCTTTATGGCCTGACCCTGTGGTAGCTCACTGGTTTCACTCATAGAAGCAAATCTTAGCTCAGCAGGGGGGATAAAACAGTCTACTGACAACCCAGGGACATTGAATGCCACTTCCTCAATTGTCCAAGCTTCTTCCATCCTAGTCTTGGTATGGCTCATTGCAGTTTCTCCAAACCTGAAAAGAGTAACTACTGAACGCCCTGAGTGAGCGATCAGAATTCCCTCCACAGGCCTATAATCATCAAGGAATGAATTGATAGTGGTCTCCCAGTAGACAGCATCACCTCCATGGTTCTGAATGCGGGTCAAATGAGAATCTTCCAAGTGTATAAGAAGACCTGTTTTCTGGCTGAAGTAGCCAAATAAAACATGCCTTATGATCTCCGCAGGCCCTTCACTCCTGGCTTTCAAAGTTAAGGGATCTGTACAAAGCTTGAGGATGAAGCAATCCTCGCCATTGATCTTCTTTTCACCAATGCATCTTGAGTTGGTAAACATGCTAGCAGTGGTTCTTGGGTCAAGTCCCTATAAAAGAAATTGAGTAGGCAAAGTAATTATATTATGCATGTCACAAGCAATCTGAGCTGAAGAAACACTGGACGAAAAAAAGACCAGAACTTTAGTTACCTGAAGTGCACGCCGCAAGGGTCTAACAGGCCCTTTAGCAGTATGTGCTCCAAGCCATGGCGTGTGCCTCCAGACAAGCTTTCCATTGCAACCAGCATGAACCTTGCTGCCACCAATGGCAAGTTCCACATACCACATATCTGGATGCATCTGCCACAGGACAAAGCCACCTGAATCTGCTGCTTTGGAGGAATTGCGGTTCTTCACGACCTTGCCAGCTGTCTCAAACTCAGAAGCTACCATCTTAACTTTTCCCATAGCATAAGCATTATGAATCGAGTTCTGAAGCCTTTGCCCCCCGGATGCTGCTGTATATTGCTGCAATATATACTGAGCAGACGAAGTTTCCTGCAACACCGTTCCACAAAATCAAGGTATAATCAAACTGGAAATGAATCTTCACACATTAGGTATCAAAAACTTCGATTACACATTACAACGCAACACCTGTAAAAGGCATAAAATTCAATAATTCCAGCAGCAGTTACTTCCTCCCATACATTCTACAAGCACTATTACTTTGTCTGAAAAAAAAAAGTCAAAACAGAAATCGACAACTACAAATGGGTTCAATTTTTGATTTTCAAGAGGGGTATGTGAGTAAAAATGCAAAAAGAGGACACGCAGTGCTCAATTCCAATGAGGTTTGCTTCTTTTACCATCTTTTCTTTTTTACTTTTTCCTTTGGTAACAATCAAACCCAGCATGCGTGAAACTAAAGCAACTCACTTTGAACAAAATCTCCAGGAAACAATCAACACTCCCACCAACTTTCATAGATCAACATAAACATGCATGACCATTTTGTTGATCTGAGGCATTAATCTTCATAACTCACAGACATAACTCCCAGAGCTCATAAATTTACACCCAAATTTGGACCATAACAAATTTTCAACAAGCAGAAAGGGAAAAAAAAAAAAAAAAAAGACTTGAATTGCAGTAAATATGACGCATGAAAAACTGAGAGGGACTTACAATGGGGGTGTCCTTAATACTGAGGTGAGGGAAGGGATCGACTGTGCTAACGTGCACAGGCCCCAAGGGTGCACCCAAAACCCCAAGCAAGAGCCTCAGATCCGACCTCTTGTACGCCGAAGACGAGCACGCAACGGCCGGAGCCCTGCACAGCTGGCCCTTCATCCAGTGGCCCCACTTTCCCTCCATCTTGGAATCATCCTCGCCGTCCGTCCCATCCGGGCCTTCCTTCAACGGCGACAGCGCCTCCGCCGGCGGCCTCAGTCCCCCGGATCTCGCGATCATGAGCTGCTCCGCCACGTGGTGCCTCCTCCTGCGACGCAGCAGAGCCGACATTGGGGACCCACTCCTCGCCGGACTCTTCGACCTCGACCTCGACCTCGACGGCGACAGACCCCTCACCACATCCTCCTTCAGGGCCGAAAAGAACCCCTGCTTCCTCTCCATTTTTCGACTCTGCCACTGAACCGAAGATTTGGGCTCTCAGGAAAATGAGAAACAAGAAAAGCAGCAATCTTTGAGGTTGTGATGGGTTGTGGGTTTTGAAGCAATGGAAAGCAAAAGTGATGACAGACAGTGAGAACAAAGCTAGGCTTAGCGAAACAAACTAAAGCAGAGAGCTTTTTGATTTTTGAGGACCGAGAGAGATAGAGAGAGAAACAAAAAAATGATTAAAGAAATGAGAGATAAATTTGCCGCGAGAGACAAGCACAGTGAGGACAGAGCTGCCTGAATTCTTCTAAGTCTGCGCCTCTCTCTTTTTTTTCCCTGATTCTGCGCCGCTCCTTTTCTTTTCTTTTCTCTCTTTCCTTTCTATTTATTTAGTCTCCATCACACAATAGAATTTATTTATGACCCAATCGCAATTACGAAAATTCTCCTCACAAAACACAAAGAAGATCTCAACCTTAAATACACTCTCTTGCTTACAAAACATGCAAAAGGAGATAACTTTCTTGTATAATGTCTAAATACATGAAGAAAAATAATGCCTTTAGCTCAATACGAAAGATTTTGTATTTTTGGTAGCTAAGTCCATAAGTTTGATTTATCTAAAATGGTATATGACTGAAGAAAAACTATCTTTGATACCTATTAGTGTTGTCACATAGTGGATGCTGGAACTTGAAATTTAGTACGGAATCATAAATGAGATATACAGATAGCTAATGAAGCAAGGTAACCGGCCAAATTATAGTAAAAACAAGGTAAACCAAACAGAGCTAATTAAGGCCATAACTTAGCAAGCATCTAATGCAAAATGGTTTGCATTAATCTTTAATTTGGTGAGGAGAATTGGGTTGCATTTCACTCTCAGTTTCACTTTATATTTTTTTCTTTGTTTAGGTGGTGGATTGGCCAACCGGCGAATGAAGGACCAGGGTTGGTCATATCGACCTTTCTCATTTGGTGCCTTCTTCTTCCTGGGGACAATAGACCCTAGCTTCTAGTGTTGTAGGGTTGCTACAATACGACGACGCTCTGACAATCATTTTCTTTCAAAACCTTTTTGATTTCTGAAGATTGAAATTGGGAGTTTGGGTGAAAAATCTTTCTCGTGACCTATAGTATAGAATGGCAGAGAGAGACTCAGAGACGGGGGGGGGGGCTGTTGGGTTTGGCGCCATTTTAACAACGGTCAAGTGTGTCTTGGGCTACGGTCAACACGGCAATTCATGATCAGGTCTTTTAGTTGTTGGCTTCTTGTTGATATTGGAATTTAAAAGGAAGAATAAAAGAAAGAAATAGATAAGAGAGATCGATGATGAACACAATTGATGTCTGTTCTATTTTATTATGAGCGTGCTGCGTGCTTTGCTAATTAGCATGATTCCAAAAACAAAGAATGCGTATCTATCATGATGAGAATTGAGAATTGTTGTTTAACGAAAATTAATGACCCATCAAGATCATTATAAGGTACAAAAGTTTTGGTTGCTCAAGCTAAACCTTTTGCCGAGGATCATGGTGAGAAAACAGAGCCTTCCATGCCTAATTATACTATTTGGTAATTCGGTTCGCAGGTTGATTGCTTAAGAATATGGTAAAAAATCAATCTTTTACTCTTTTTTTCCAAGTCTTTTGTGTTGGGTAACATACGTAATCTTGAAGGGAAAAGAGTCAAAGATTGCACAAAGAAAAATTGAAATTTACAATTTTATCTGTATTTATTTATTTATTTTATTAAGAAAACAATTCATTTTATTATGCAGATCATACTAAATCAAAATATTTTATTATGAAACTATAACCGCAGATTATGTAAAATCTAAATAACAACTAAGTGAACTTATTCTCAATATAAGTAACTAATGGGGATTGATACCCCTCATCATTAAAAGCATTTAGTTCACATCTAGGTTTCTAATTTGGAATAATTATTTCTTGTATGGTTAATTACCAAACCATAAGAAAATATAAACCCCTATTTGAAAATTCAGTTACATAGGATGGACCATTGATGTGAGTAGGGTATGGAGACAAAGACAAATCGTGGTGGTTGGAGAGTTGAAAGCCCTTGTCAAGTCTTGGTTCTTCAATTCATGGGACCGTTTGATAGATTTTCTCGGTCCATCTCATGCATTGATAGACCGGAGAAGATAGCCATGACTAACATCTTTCAAACTTGGTGCATGGATGATTTAGTTACTTGTCGTGTGCCCTTATCTATATGGAGCTTTTTCACCTCAAAATATATCTAGTTTTTACTGCATGTGGTTGATGTTGGTGAAGTGGTGAATTATCTTACCCAAGTGAGGGTTTGGTTTTATGCTCGTGTGGTTTCTCCAATAAAATTGTGGGATCATGACTGTCTGCATTGAGTAATCACTAATAATGATGCAGTATATGTTTACAGAATGTGACGATTCAAATTCAACGTATTTCAATTTTTTTAATGTAACTGTTAATAGTTGTCTAACATAAATTTTTCGAGCTTAAAGTGATTTATTTTATGTATGACAGTTACAACTCAACCCATTGCCACTCCTATCGACTCCCCAAGTCATCTCTATCTTGAGTATCTTCTTCTTTTTCCCTGGTTGATTGCAAATTTACCGAGTTGATTGGGAGCCTATCCTAATTACAAAGATTTGACTTATCATAAGTTGGGGAACCTTATCATAAATTTATAGTCGTTGATTGGTTTGATAGCGACAATAGCAAAGTGTTCTCCACTTGGATATGATTCTAAAAGAGCACCCACCACTTGAAACACATGCTTCGTGAGCACTCAATCACGTCGCCAATCACGGACCTAAAACTTGATTCATTTTCCGGTATTCTAATTAAACTTCTCAACTAATTCTGTAGTTTAAGTTGAAAGTTGGAACCACTGACTTTGGCTTCAAAGGCATTTCCGCTTAAAACGCATTGATTGGGAACTAGAAATTCTGTTCTCCTGTAACATATCACATACGTAATTGACATTGATGTTTCTCCGATCCGTTTTGTTTGGAAATGTCAATCATATGTTCTACCAGGGGAAGCAAAAGGGAGAAAATTAAAGTGAAACTAGTTTGATTTTTGTTTTTGCTCATATCTGTTAACCCGAATAGTGTTGAAATTTGAGGCTTATTAAAGTGACAAGCGTGTGAATAGTCAAGCTTTGTCCAATAGGATGTGGTTTTCTTAGGATAACTCCAACAATGGGGGTGCTATATCATATTTGAGACCCATTTAAGACTTTGACTCTCCAACGATACATTTTAGGGGGAGCTGGTCTTGGAATTATAAAACTTGGTCTCATTTGAAGTCTCATATTTGAGACTTTCCATAATCAGGACTGGGCTACATTGCATCGAGAAATAGTAAAAATAGTTCATAAACACTTTAAATATATTATATTTTAATCAATAATAGTGAAAATAGCGCCCCCATATAACATATCATGGTTGGAGATGAGAATTTAGTCTTATATAAATAGTGTAATAAGGGGGTGCTGAAATAAGGATAGCACCCTCAAATGAGACTTATTGTTGGAGTTGCCCTTAGTTTGTTCACTTTGATGAAGTCTCACTAAGCGCACTTCTACATCCCTAGTTAGAAGGGTCCTCCAACTGATATGGATGGGTACGAAACCACAGAGTTCGTTCTATAATCTTTTGAATCATCCGATATTGATTCTAGACGACTGGTGAGTTCCTACAGACATTTGATCAATTCTGGCTTGCAACTCCAAAGCAAGAACACAGGTTTCACCAGTTCATTACGAGGCTATAGTTAAAATGAGATCAGACAGCAAATGGGAAAGTAAAGCAAGATTGAAAACACACAAAGTAACAGCAACAAGTCCGAGACCAAGGTTTCATTATCAGAGATTCTACTGGAACTCCTATTAGTTATGGACTTTTGGTTCAAATAATTTAGGAAGCCAAGTCTAAAGTTGTGAGGCCATGCCTTTGCTTGCCTCATTGACTGTCTAAATGGGAGTTGCTCAGTTCCTCGAAGAGTTTCGACCTTAGTCAACATTCTTCGATCTGCTTAGAGATTCATTCCAACAGATTTGGTTCAAACATGTGTTCCGAGAGACAAATTTTGTGGCCGATGCTCTTGCTCTTGAGATAGAACATCGATCAACAATGGTAGCTGAAGTGTGTGAGATAATGCTTTCCCCCTCAGTGCTCTCAATGCTTTTATCTTACAAAACAAAGAAAGAAAAAGTCAAAAACCATGTATTCAACACTACCTAGCCTCACTGTAGTCTGCATCCAATCGACTGAATGAAGGACATAGAAGAATTGTAAAGTCAGGTTTTTAAATAATCATTGATTCCCGAAACCTTCTTAGTTCCAATAAAAATCAATAATTGGGGATTATATCTTAGATGGATTATAACGCGTATCGAATGAAAGTATATACTAAGGTACAAATTTTTAAGCTTGTTCATGAAGAAACCTTGCGTCTAAGTTTCAATCTTCTTCCCTGATGCACTAATATCTTGTTTTAAGATTGCATTCATTCTCACCTTTTTTAATGGAACACACAACAATGAAATATTCAATGTTGTAGCTCTTGTTAAACACAGTAGAGAGCTGTTTAAAGTGATTGCCAGCAAGTGCTTAATTGGAAAATTAAGGAGAGTGCGCCGCTAGTCCCACATCCGGAACAAGGTAAAGCATGGGTCAAACTGCTTACTATAAAAGTGTAAGGGTTGGAATTTACAAACTATGATCCTTCAGGCAGAAAAGGGATGTGCTGAGTGGTCAATACTTGCATTTTGCGGGATGGCTGTCCGCTCATGCCTGGTTACGATAATTGGGCACCCCCATCTTAACCATCTGATCCCAACCTTTTTAAACCAGTTTAAATTTTTATCCGCCCTTCAAAACTAATTTAAGCGTATAAAAATTTAAATTTAAGTGGATATATTTTTTTCATATAATTAGTTGTTGAAACAAACTCATAAGCTTATAGGAAAGACTTTTCTGGGAAATTAGAATTAAAAACAAAAACAAAGAAAGATTGAAACATCAAAATTTCTCTCCGAGGAAACTTGTGGACTGGGCCCAGAATGATGCAGAAAATACATTTTTCTCTTTTGGGCTCATACAAATCTTCAGATCATGAGACCACCAAACGAGTTAAGGACAGTTTATTTCCAAGACATAAGTAAGCCCACTCTCAAATTCCTATAATCATTAAAGCCCAAATATGAATAGTAAAGCTCAATACAATTTATTTGAAAGAGCCATTTTCTCTCCCAAAACCCAAATTGGAGCACTACACATCTTCCAATTTTGGGTGTTAGTCATTCGTTTCAGTCTTTCACTCTCACATGGAAGCTGTGGCAAACTGGCAACGAAAGCAACCTTTCACCGTTGTGCTCAATATGCAACCATGAGTTTGGAAAATGAAATTGATTTCTCGAATTGAACTTTTTCTTTCTTTTCAAACTGTCATGGAAAAGACACTAAAACTTAGCTGGAATGGTGTGATTTTTTTTTTTCTTTGGCTACACCTCCATTGATATTTTATTAAATAAGAAAAGAAAAAATACAACCAACGACATTGATCTATAAGACCTAACTCTTTGAGAAAAAAAAAAAAACAAGAATAACTGAATAACTATACCAATCAAAAAATAAGAAACATGACAAACATGAGGGAAACCAGGTGATCTCGTTAAGAGCAAGTTCACCCGTTGGGTCACCCAGTCACCTACTATTCACGGCTTTTATGTGTTATTTTACCCTCTGGGTCACGAGTACAGTGTATTTCGTGACCTGGGTCATCTTGAATAGTGTTCTGGGTCATCATGGTGACCTGCACAGTGTATTTCGTGTTATGGGTCACAAACACATTGTATTTTGTGACCAAGAGAATGAAAATATACACTAAAAAACAGTGAATAGTTGGTGACCCGATGACCTAAAGGGTGAACTTGCTCTAACTGTACCGATTAAGAATAACAAGATTCTGTGATCTTGTTAATAACCCAAACAATAACCAAATTTTTTTTGGTAAATCAATGAATAGTATTTTTTTTTCTTTTTTTCTTTTTCTTTAAAGCAGATGGATGGTGTTTGGTTAGCCCTTGTTGGCTAGTTGGACCATTGAGTGAGTGGGCAAGATCAATAAACTTTCCCCAGGAGAGAGGCCTTATCTTGGTTAATGGTTTGGACCTTAGCTTCTTCAGGTATCAATTTAATCTGATAGTGATGTATTCCTTGCCTTAAGAGCATAGACCACTTGGCCCACACGTTTTAAAAACCGTGGAGATGAGGTATGTAATAAACCACCACCTTCCATATATCTTCCTTGCAAGTCACAAACATCATTCACTCAATTGGTTTCGTGCTAAGACGATGTGTGATTCTGATTCACAGTGTGACAATATATGTATCTCGAATATTAGGCAAGAGATTGAACGTGTTCTATTATTTTGCAGTGCAATATTTATGGGTTAAACTCATGCCAACTAAGTTAGCGACTTGCTTTAACCACAAATCCATTAAGACTTTAGTCGACCAACTAATCCTCATTATTAAAGTTGATCGATAATTTAACGGTTCATACTTCCGTTAAAGATGGTATTAGGCCTGGCAAGAAGTTTGGCTTTGCGAGGGTAATAGCCTAATGGGGAAGTTTTCACTTCACATGACACAGCAGACTACATTTTAAAAGTGAAAAGAAACCGGGCCGGCCGACCGACCCAAGCATCCAACCTCCTTAGATGGACGGTACCATATGAGCATTGCGCATTTGAACTAAAGCAATGCATGGTAGCTTGAAGCTTCCTTTTCTTTTTCTGTCTTGAACTTTGCAGAGTGAGTGCTTTGAGTCCATAGATTTCCTATGATGCTAATTAACAATGTTCATGTTTTAGCTAGGATTATGAGGTTGATCATTTAACAAGTCTTCTAGTTTTACTCCTCCATATTTGAAACAATTTATCAACCTAGGCACAAATTATAAGGTACTCTACTCTCAGACTACCACGTAATCATGTAAATCAATTAGTTTGTATAGGTTTCTCTGCCTAATGGTGTCATAAAATTCATATATTAGATTAAGAAGCATGTGTGATCCTCATATGTATTTAACACACGTGCTTGAATGTTATTAACTTGGATTTACATACTATGTTATTGATGTTATGTTGTGGTCAGGAACTACAAAATAATTTCTTAAATCTAAAAATAAATTAATTGTTAGAAGATTAACCCCTCATTTATTAATAAATGGATGTAATACGAAAGTAAAATGTGTCATAAATAATAATAATGAATGTCATCAAATTGTGATACATAGTTTCCTTCTTTTATTTACTTTGGCTAACCCTGTGGAGCCCCATTTAGTTAAACTTATGCTTCATATTGTATGCACCAACTTAATTAATGTTTTAGCATGGATGTTACAATTTTCAGTCTTAATCGAAAAATTGATGATTAACAAGTGTCCCGTTTAATCAAAAAACGTAGCCCTCCAATTTAATTGTATCACTCATGATCTTTGTAAAGCAAATCCACGTACACTTAATTTACAGCCTGTATTCTGCTGTAATGAATATATTTTCTTTGAAGGTATAGCCTCCCTAAAATTTTTGGTAATGCTTATAATCTACGTACTAGTGGATAGTTAATTTATTAATCTCCATAGTAATAACGCATCCCTAACCCTTTACCTACCCCGCTAGCTTAGCTCACTATAAATACCTTCTCACTCTAGCCTCTATAACACACACCCAAACGTTTCAGAAACCAGTTTCAACACTATAAACACAACAATTAGCCTCTTCCGTTTATCTCCAGCCAACTATCTCTTGTCGTTCTCCGTGAAAATGAAGCTCGTCGTCGCAACATTCATGATTGTTTGCCTTGTTCTCGGCTCATCTGTGTTTGAGACCACAATGGCTGGTTCACGTAAGATTCTTTCTCAGTTTCATCCCTCTTGATATTGTTTCTTTTGTTTCGATCTCTCTTTGTTTTCGGCGCTGTGGGATTGTGTTCTTGACTACAGTTTGGTTTGATGTGCAGCTTTCTGCGACTCAAAGTGTGGGGTGAGATGTTCGAAAGCTGGATACATGGATCGGTGCTTGAAGTACTGTGGAATATGCTGTGAGAAATGCAACTGCGTTCCTTCTGGGACTTACGGAAACAAGGACGAATGCCCTTGCTACAGGGACCTCAAGAACTCCAAGGGAAACCCCAAGTGCCCTTAAACTCCGACAACAAACAACTTCATCCAGGGTGGTTGCCATTATCTGTGGTGTTGGTATATCTATATTTATTGTGTACTCCTCGGTTTCTCGGACCCGTAAAAGAAAATAATAACAAAAGTTAATGCACATTAGAGGCATAGAGCTATATAAGTAGCTTAATTATTTCATTCCGGTGTGAATAGACCGGTGTGAATAAACGGAGGTCCGTATTGTTATATGCTATGAATTTCACTGTTTCAGGCTTGTTGGGTGCTTCAGCTCTCTCTCTCTCTCTTTTCTTTCTTTTTTTATTTTATTTTTTATTTCGGTTTCGTTTCTGTTCGGAACTCTAATCCAGTAATCCAAGACCAACTCTGCGCGAATTGTTCAAGCGAATGAAGCAGTATGCCAGTTTCTAAGCAGTAATTAGTAATAACTAGCAAGCCTACATGGGATGTTCCACTAAGGCAGCCTTCTTAAAAAGTATATCTCGTACGTATGGATCTGGTAGTTGCTTTGTTTTGGTTTTGTTCGACATTGAACTGATTGAAGCATGAAAGATCGGCCTTCGGGAGAGGATCCTCTCCTGAGCTAAGTTTTTACCTGAGCTACTATTGAATTTAATAATATCCACGGGAGAGGATCCTCTCCCGCCTGCCTTCCTAGACAGGACACCACTATAATTGACCGAAAAGAATCAGGCCAGTACTATCCAGCTGTTTTAAGTATGAAGAGGAAAAAACAAAATTTAGGTGGATGGGACTGGGATTTTACCGTCTTAAGGACACAATATAACATATCACTATGGGTAAAAGTAAGTAATTTTCTTGTATAACAATTACCAGATGAAATGTATCACATCATCATGTCATATCTGAGTAATGAAATGATAAATGAGACATGCAAAGTTACAGATAGAACTACCAACACATCATGATGTCATATCTGAGTAATGTCATGATAATAAGGTTTGAAATTCCTGTCCTTCAAATTTACGAAAATTTTGATAATTTTTTTGCAAAATATTGACTAATATTGATTAAAATAATCACTCAAATATTAATAAAATTAAATTATGAAATTTTGATAGTTTCAGAAAAATATGAACCTTTAGTACCAAAACATACAACTGATGACGTCTCATGTTGTTCTTGATTTGCTACATCAAATGTTTGTAGGACGATGATGATAATTCTAAATAACAAATAAGAAATACATGCTGTTCTGTAACCAACAAAAGCAAGGGCGAATAGGATGCTGTTAGACCCAATCCAATGAGTTCAGTCCACGGTCAATTAAGACTTTAATTAAAAACGACCATAGCATTGACCTAGAGTTTTACAGAAAACTTAAAATAAAAAAGAGCATTGACCTAAAGAACCGAGCTACAGTCAAAATAGAAAACAGATCCAAACAAAAAAAAAAAAAGTCCAATCTCTTAAGGGCATATAGCTAGCAAAAATTGAAGTATTACATGGAAGTTTCAAGCTTTCTGATTACATGATGGACGCAAAAAACTAGAGGAAAAACAAGAAACAAGAAAAAAAAAAAGTAAAGTTGAATCTGTGATCTCTTCTTTTGGTTCACTAGAAGGGTCACTAAGGCCTCGGGACACCTATAAACAAATTCATCATCCTCACACTGTTCATCACTTGTTCTTCAGAACTTATACCCGTGAAGTGACAGAATCAAGGATCATCTGTATTATGTTACCTATTCGTCTTTCCATTTTCCTATACTGTACACTGAATGTACAGTTAATGAGTCTATGGAGGAATTGCGCATTTAATCTCCTCATCAGCTTCACTGCACCCATATGTACAGTTCCAAAGCTAAGTCTACGACTCTAAAGCAGTATCTCCGCAGAGAAATTCTAACTACTCGCCAAAATAATGAATTTCATTTAAGGGGCTGAAGTTCTTGCTCTGCAACAACCGGACCAACAACGCCATCAACAGGCTCATAAGTAATGCCCTGTCGCGATCTGTATCTCCAAACCAACCATGTCCCTAATGCTAACAGTCCAAGAACCGAGGCAACTGAAACTCCAACTGCCACCATCCAAGAATGTTGCTCCCACCATGACCTGCAATTCTCCGGAACAATCCAATTATAAAAATGAAAATCATTTGCACAAAATCATTTGTAGCAAACTTCCAACAATTTATACTTCCAATTAATGCTAGAACCAGATGAGTGAGAAGCAATTGTGAAGTGAATGGAAAATAAAAGGAAAAAAGAAAATAACATACCGCTTTATTTGAGGTTCAACTTTCAATTTCACCAGCTGATAACTCCCAAATTTATGGGGAAGCTGCATCTGATGTTCCCTTAAGCGCCGAATTATGTTCTGAAATCAACAAGAATCAGATTAACACTATAGTCAGCAGATGGAAAAGGCTCCAATTGCAGCGCATGTACTCCTGCAACAGAATAGTATTTACCATTGCTTTGGTAGTAGTAAAGCTATTGGCAGATTCATCAGGTACGATGGTCCACTTAATGAGTAAATCATTTCCTGAAATGGTGTAGTTCCTCAAGTGAACCTGAAAAGGAAATTGTGTTGCCAATGCAAATTTAATCCAAGATATACAAGAGCAAAGAATATTAAGTGATACTAGCAGACTAAAGAGTAAGGACACAATAATAGGAATCAATTGGGTTATAGTAGGTTAAGGATGAAGATAAATGACCCTAAAATTAAGTTTCTATTGCTCCAATGATAAGAGTAAGGGTCAAACACACAGCATAAAGAAAAACCTGATTTGTTTATTTTTAATATTGTTATATCTCCTCAAGGGAGGTTTAAAACATTTTGTCTTGTTTAATTAGAAACGGCTAGACTGAATTCTGGAAGTTATAGTTGAGCTTATGTATACTTCACTATTAAGATGCTACATTGTTAGGGAATGAAGACCCCTCAGCCCCCATGAAGAACCACCTTCCTAAGACACCAAGTGGCAATGAAATGGGAAGAATGGAAGTACCTGACAGGATGATGGGGAATAAAATCTACTTCATGCACATTAAACTTTAAAGCAAAAGATAAAAAAGCTCAACCCTACCTGAGAAATATCGATTTCCAGCTCATGGGCAATAGACTCTGCGAGTTCTGTGAAGTTGGGTTTCATAGAGTTGCTGATGTTGAGCATCATATCGAAACTTATCTGCCCTATTTGAAGTTCACCTACATATCAAATGTTTCAGATGTCATGCAAAACAATTGCCAAAGTTGCTGAGGGAAAAGTATACTCAAATGCATGACAATTGAGGTTATCCTTTAACATATGTGTGTGTCTGTGTACTAAAGGTCATATCATTTCATGATACCAGAACAGAATTACTTAACGTACTCAAAAGAATCTTGGCTTCAACTACCTAATGGTAAAGGAGTCGACCTAACAGCATAATGTTAGTATACCAAATTCAGGACCAAACAATTATAAGTCCAGTACTAACAACGCAAGTAAAAATGATGGTTTGAACCAAAGCTAACTGGGTCATATTGGACTCCAAATCAAGGGCAAAGATAATAACAGATCAGCTAAAGCGGCACTTTTGAGAAATAAACAAATTGGTGGCACAATCAGCACCTTGAAAATTTAGTGGTAGTAGTAACCACCAGGATTCTTGAACCCAGTTTGTTGGATCATGTATGCATATTACCTTATTGCTTCCATGAAATTAGTACACAAAAGACTAAGCTTGAACAGACATAACATAACAACAATCTTTTTCACATTAACAGATGCAAACTATTTTCTCCATTTATCATATAATGCAGCTCTTCATATTCTGGCCTTTGGAACCTAGGAGTAACTAATCGCTCAATCTACCTGGAAGATCAGTTTGAGGCAATCCAGCTGGGGCGATGTCAGGAGCAATCCCTCCACTCATATTCCAGTCGTTAGAAGATGGGGCCTGAGCATTCTCATGATTTAAGCTCTTCCATAGTTCAGAACAATTGGTTTTCCAAAAACCAATCTTATTGTCCGCTCGATCGTAGGTCACAAGGGTATTACGTACAAGAATTCCTGCCCAATCCACAACAAACATAAAGTAAGCTACAACACTGGTTCAAAGGATATGTGATTTGCAAAATGTACAAAACACATTGCTCACATAAGAATGTAAATATATATATATATATATATATATATATATATATAGAGAGAGAGAGAGAGAGATAGAGACAGAGAGGAGTCTCACATACCTCCTAAAAGAGTGGTTGAATCCCCATTTTCAAAAATTCCCAGGCAATAAGCCCCGCTAACCTTCGTATGCTTTTGAGAGTAACAATGGCACAAACAAACACAGAAAAAGCAATAAATCAAACATTATACGTTCAATGAAGACCATGAAGATCAGGCAAATGAGTTGTGTGCAATATGATGAGTTTAAAGTAGAAAATGAGGAGGTGACGCACGTGAGATGAAAGTACAATAGTTATAAATGTGCAGAAAAGCAGATACTTGTACTAAGTTTCCTTATTAAAATAATTTTAATGATTAGAGTAAGTTTGACATTTTCTAAATGATTTTCTACATGATGATTGACAAAGAGAGTTCAAAATATTATAGATAAAGAAACAGAAATTAGATATTCAACAAAAAAAGGCCTCAAAAACCATTTTCAAGCACATTTTCCATTAAATAAGTCTTTCATGATTTCCCGAAGACACGATCAAGTAAAATAATAATCAAATTACCGGAAACAAATAGTTCTCGGGAGACAGTGAAAACTTCTGTCCCTTGCTGAATATCATATCAACCTGTGGAAAAACTTTTGATAGTTGGGTGACATCCCTAAAACACAATTCAATGTTAAACTTTTAGATTTAAGGGAAGAAAAAAAAAAAAAATTCCAGTAAATCAAGGTACATAACTTGATGTGAATATCCTAGAGGATTACCTTCCAGCACCTGAAAAACAGATATCTTTATAATTTGGGTCAGGACCATGGACTTGTTTGAGGAAATGAGTTTCCTTCATAATCTGCACATTACCAAAAGAAAAACATACCATCACTCAATTGTTGAAAGCCTGTTTACAATATGGATGGAGTGCAAAGTGAATAACCTCACTCGAATTTGTTCCTCAAGTTATTGGTTTAAGTTTTTATTCTTAAGTTAACAATAAAACACTTTTTTTTTTCCTTTTTTCTTTTTATAAAAAAAAAATCAGGAACCAAACTTAAACTTTTCAATGGGTATCTAAAAGAAGTTTGACTTTAGATAATACAAGGAGAATCACCAAAAAAACAAAAAAACACAAAGAAATGAGGAAACTCAAAAGATGAAGTCTTACAGCATCCTTAAAAGCAATAAAAGCATCCTTTGGAAAGTATGCATATGTCGTTCCACTATCCAAGACAGTTCCATGCTTTTCATCAAACACCTTTGGGTTTAACTTCAAAGCCTTTCCAGCCACATGTATCTCCTTCAGTTCAATATTGTAATATGGACTGTAGCCCCAAAACTAAAGTGTATGTGTGAGATGAACAAAACACATTACTCAGTAAAACAAACTAAATTAAAGGAATTATAAAAGTATGTACCTGCGAAAGGGATCAGAATGGGTAAACACCATATCCGGGGGGGATTTAATCCCACCTAGAACCATAGCACCCCCACCTACACTCATTCCTCCATAACACAATGAAAATGAATCACTAATAACACCCTTATCAACAAGCTGGTCCATCACACTAAGCTGACCACGGCCCAAACCCATTATGCCATCGGCACGTTGGCTGTAAAGATCACCAGTTTCAATATTCTCGCAACCAAAAACAGCACGCTGGGGCACAAGTGCACTCTCATTGCCAAAAGAAATGACATCCTCACCAAGCACACCACTGCTAGAGCTCTGCTCAGCATAGCGCCTCTCATAAGTGCATTGATTTCCTTTATCGTCACAGTTGCAATTGATATTACACTTTACAGGTTGGTACGTGCTAGATAAATCCGGTTGAAACCTAGGGTCCTGCGTAGCAACAATTGCTCAGCTTGCACGCATACGAACTAATACTAATGATATCAAACATTCGAACAAAGCGAAACTAAATTAGAGTTTTAACACACAAGTTGAATAAACCCTGGACCAATTGAAGGAAATCTAGCTAAGTCAAGCATGGAAATGAGGCCGAACCTGATGGTTACCGCAGGCTTCACAGTCAGAGCAAGGCACATAAGTGACAGTACTCCCCGTATCCACAATCAGAGCGAACATCTGAGGCGGTGTCCCAATCCACAGCCGCGTCGTGTAGTACCTGATTCCAATTCCGAGTTCCAGAGCCTTCAATTCACTACAATCCTAAATACCAGAGCTGAAAAAATAAAATAAAAATAGGGAGAATTGAGAAGAGAGAGTCAAACCCGTTGGTAAGGAGATCATCGTGGAGCCTCATGTGCGCGTTCGGCTCCGATCTCTGGAGACGCCGACCGTCGAAGGCTCGCCGGTGGTGGTGGCGAGCGTCGTCGGGGGAGGAGAGATGGAGAGGAAGGATCATCGGACGACGGTGATCATCGGCGGTTGAAGCAAACGCGCCACCGAGATTGAGTGCGACGGAGTAAATTAGGAGGAGGACCACCAACCTCCGAGGAGCCATGAGGTTCCGATTTGAAGTCCGGAGAGGACCTTAGATAGAAAAGTCCTCAGTGTGCTCCCACGATTTGAGAAAACAAGGAATTTTGGAGTTTTCATTTTTGTTTTTTGTTTGTTTTCGTTTATATAGCTTCCGGCCTTTTGGGGACTGGAATTTGCGGCGGGTTGCGTTTCGGTTGAATTTAAAGGCATCAGATTGCCCAATCGCGTAGCGCCACGTCACCTTGAGTGACAGTGAAGAATTTAAAGTCTCACAATTTGAATACTGTACTTCTATGTATTGCTGACCAAAATATATAAGAAAGAATCCTTCATATTTGGGAAGTTCATCAATGGCCAAAAGGAGGAGACCACCATGTATTTTGTTGACCAAATATAAGAGGCAAAATGCGAAACTTTGAGAAAGTTAATCAAAAGCCAAAAGGAGCCAATAACAAGTACAAAGAAAGGGAACTGATACAGCTGATACAAACACATTATAACTAAACTAGTCATGCTACTGCGATTTCAGATAAAACTAAATCAAATCCAGAGAGATGCCTGGGAAAATAGTTGGCAACAGAGATATTCTTTGGCAAAGTAGTTATCAGTATCAATTTAAGGATAGCTGCCTGTAAATTGTCTCAAAATTAAATAAAAAGAAAGGATAGCACATTTCAGTCCCAAGACAATGGCCTCTCTGGTTCACATACGCCTGCTGTAACTTGGGGAGATTCGATCATCTGTATAATTGTCGTCAATATCTATTTGTCCCCGCCTCCAAGCATTCCCATCATTTCTTTAGCAGAACCCATTGAACCCATTTGCTTCATCAAGTTCTGTAAGCCACCCATGCCGCCAATCTGCTTCAACATCTGGGGAGGTAGGACTTTGCTCATTTGCTGGGCATTCAAGTTTTGGTTTAGTGGACTGATACCACCCTTCTTAGGAATCTTAATTCCTTTCATTTTGCTCCATATTTTAGCAAGGCGCTTGTACTCTTCAAACATCTCCATCACTTCTCTTACCAGACGACCAGAACCCCGTGCTATTCGCACTATACGAGACTCAGTAATGATTTTTGTATTTGTGCTGTCCAACTCTTCATTTGTCATTGAGTCCATCATGGTCATGTACCGCTTGATTTTGGCCTGGCTTTCCTTATCATTACCTTTTGGCATTAACTCAGCACCTGGAAGCATTGAAGTAAGCTGGCTAAGCGGGCCCATTTGAAGCAAGTTCTGGAACTGTTCATACATAATCCTCAGCGTGAAGGTCCCTTCTGAAAGCTTTTGCAGAAGCTCTGGCTGGTTGTCAAGTTTAGGAACAACTTCCTGAATCTTGTCCATGAATCCAGACCAGTCACCCATGCCTAATAGACGGCTGACAAACGCCTTAACATCAAACAGTTCAAACTCATCCATATGCTCTCCTGTTCCAATAAATATAACAGGACTCTTTGTTGCTGCAACAGCACTAAGAGCACCACCTCCCTTTGCATGACCATCCATTTTGGTAACAATAACAGCTCCAACTGCAGCACTTTGCTTAAATGCTTGAGCTTGATCAAATGCGGCCTGACCAATACTGCTATCCATAACAAATATAACAAGATCAGGTTTCGTTGCTTCAGCCACCTGACGCATCTCTTCAAAAAGAGCAGCTTCCTGTTTGTGACGCCCACTGGTATCAACGATTATAAGATCGCAATTCTCCTTCTTAAAAGTCTCCACTCCTTCCACCGCAATTTTCGCAGGGTCCGACTCCATATAGCTTCCATAAAACGGAATCTTTGCCTTGGTAGCATTCTGCTTCAACTGATCAAATGCACCAGCTCGGAAAGTATCAGCGCACACCAGAGCAGGTTTCCAACCTTTCTTCTGATGATAATATGCATATTTTGTGCAAGTTGTAGTCTTTCCAGACCCTGAACAATATCAAATAAATAAGCATAAATTGAAACAAAACAAAAAAAGCGCAGTTGCAATGTAAGCCAACACCAAACACCAAACAGAATACAAAGATTCGGCACGCTTGGAACATTTCATTAAAACAAGGACAGCATAAGACAAGCTACAACATAAAAATGCTTCAAAAAAACAACATATCTCCCCAATACACATCTAGTTCAAATCAGATTGCAACACAATTCCACCGGCATAAAACCGGTGATCTATTGGCCAACGAAAACATTACCTTGCAAACCAACAAACATGACCACACTCGGTTTTCCTTTCTTCGGAGTGAAAGAGGGTTTCCCTGGGTCAAGCATTTTGCAGAGCTCATTAAAAATAGCATTCTGGATGATCCTACGCTTGTTGTGACCCGCAGCGAGATCCTCCAAATTGACGATCTTCTTGATATTGGTCTGCATATCGCGGACGAGCTTGAATTGCACATCGGATTGGAGCAGAGCGCGTGTGATCTCGTTGAGGCACTCGTTCAGGACCTTCTCGTCGATCACGGTGGCATTGCTCATCTGCTGGAGAGCACGGGAGATGCTCCCTCCTAATTCCGCTAACACCATCTTGGCTGATTAGGGAAGAAGGATTCGAGATGGGTTTGGGTTGGGATGGGGGGAACGGGTCGATTGAGAATTGGGGAGAAGGAGGGTTAGGGTTTTGGTGGAATTGAGAAAATTGGGGATTTTTCTTCGTTCCCAGTGATTGACTCGGGAAGGAAGTTGGCATATATCTGGTCCGCACATCACACCTCTTCGTTTTTGTTTTGTTTCTTTTATTATTACAAGGAATCCCCAAGGTAAAAGAAAACAATCCTCACAATTTTTTTTTTTTAATTGGAAGATCAACTCTTATCTTGCTAGTTTATTCAAAAATAAAAAAAATATCTTGCTAATTCTTATATAAAAAGAAAGAAATAAATAAAATACCCGTGGTCATCTACTGATGGTGACAAAAGAAATATAAAAAATGCGTAGCAAAACAAATATTCTAATAATCATGTATGAAGAATAATAATGCAAAACTAAAGAAGTCGCAAAGATACGTAATATTGTGTATGTATATGTTTTCCCAAATGATTGGTTGCACAAAAAATTTGCTGATGAATAGTCGTCGGTCTAGGTCCATCTAAATTTCTTTTCACTAGTCTCATACCGGTGCGATGCACGTGTTATTATAATAGAAGAAGAAAGTGAAAGTTTTATTTTCTTTCACTTTTTCACTTTTATGTTTTTTCATTTGACCATAATAACTTTCTTTTAGATCTTTTTTTTATTTTCTTTTTTATTTCAAAGAGTATTATGGGCATTTCAAAAATTAATGAAGCCTTTGGCTAATAGTAGAGATATGTATAGAACACGTTTGTCAAAAAAAGAGTGGTCTATATAGGTATAGAACACAATGCCGACAAAAAATCGTTATGTATAGAAGCTAAATTATTTACTACCATCTGAAATTGATAAGCTTCTATGTGGGACTTGAGATTAGCACCTCTTTAATTTAGAAAATTTATAGCATTTACATATTTCAAAGATTTCACTAATAAAAGGAAACTTCACCATTGATCAAACTCTTTTCAATCACTTTGAAATAAAAAAAATATAAAAAAAATTGTCTATATCAACACTGAACAGGAGGCAGGAAAAAAAGATGGAATTAGAAACAATTTCAACATGCTTATTGCCTTGTAGTTAATGTAACACAGTACAACAATCAACAGCGGGAAGATTACAGAACTCTACAGTTTAATAACAGACAGTGTATCATCCCTTTCTCAAGTGAACCCCCTGATATGCCAAAACTAAGTTAGCTCCTATGCAGCCGCCGATTATCCAGTACAATATTTCCGTTTCCACATGAACAAATCCTTCCATCTCTAGAAAATTACTTCAGAACCAGTATCCTACAAAGTACTGATACTGATACAAACAGGACAGTTAGAAAATCAACCATCGAAATTGAAGTTTTAAATGGGACAGAGAAACAGCAACAGCAAATACCTCATATTCGTACATATCTAGCTGTCTACATACGTCGCAAGCTCCTTTCACGCCAAGCAAGCACCCTTTTTCCATATTGATTGCTGAGAAGAGCTGGGGTGTAATGTTGAACCAGACTCAGCAGAAACTTATGGGTGAGACCCTGCGACATCAAAGCCAACCCGTTAGAGTTTAATTGAATCTAGACTTCAGATATAACGGGAACTATTATAGATCAATCGCACACTGGGAATGTTACGGTTACAAAATATAGTATCATGGGCCTCTCCAGCCATTGACAATAGCTTTGCGTCAAACTGTTGTAGATGATAACTTTGAAACTTTGAGGAAAAAAAATATTAAATTTCACCAGAGTTGACAGTCATTTTTCAAGTAATTTGAGCTTGGACAAATCGCTAGTGAAAATTTACTAATGCAGGTATCCCTTGCTGAGTATATATCATAAAGTCGTCTGAAAATAATGGTGAGCATAATGAATAGAGATTATCGTTCGTTAGTTGGAGAGGCAGAAAAAGACCATTCTACCTAAGCAGTTATCAGGATTTTAGAATTAATGTGTATCTACCCAACACAATAAACACAGTAAAGCTTTGGAAGATCTAACCTTAGAAACTGACAATGCTGTCTGGAAGACATAGTTTCCGAAAGGATGCATAAGAAGCATTGAAAGATTTGGGCTTCTACACAACTCTCTAATAATTTCTGCAGACTGCTCTTCTCCCGACTCTAACAAGCACTTCTCCACGACATTACTACCATACTTGCTGCAGGAGAGAAACATATAATTCCCTTGAAACTGTCTCAGAAGATTTGATGTGACTTGTGGTGCCCTCAACCCGAGTAAATGTTGCAGCACATAGTTGCTAAGGAATGAAAAGAAAAATATCACATTGAATTAAAATCATCATTGATTAAAGGTCACGATCAAACTGCAAGAGAAGTATTGATATAGTTTCATAGGAACAAACCCATAACGATCCTGCGCCAGGATTAATGCTTCTTCTATTATCGCAGCAATTAGACGTCCTTTTGTTTCTCCATAACAGTAATCAACACACTGCTGTAGCACGCAACAACCAACCTTGTCTTTTGCAATTCCAATACAGTTGTCGATCACCACATTCAGAAGACACTGCCAATAAAATTCAGTAAATAATCAGTACCCAATGCTTTGTATTCAGAGAAGCAGACTGAAGGACTAGTAATAAATGCTCAAAAGCTGATGGTATTTGCAACATACAAAGATTGGTGCTTGTTGAGCACCAAACCTTTTATAAGCATCTAAGCGTGATCTTCATCATGCATCTCAGCTCACAAATGATGAGACGAAATTCAAAATGCACAACGTTGAGATGAATGTATCACCATTGTTAAATGAAAAACGACCAATAATAGCCAAACACGTACTATGTGATCTATAGTTTACTTGTACAATAACTACAAAGACAAAGACAGTGACCAATAGAGCATCATGCAATAGCCAACTAATTTCAGTTATATGGATGATATGTTTCCTGCTTTCAAGTCTAAAGGCTAAACTTCCAAAATTTTCACTCAAGCTGTGGATCTTCTTAAGCTCATCATTTAAAAAAATCAAAAGAAAGTACTCAACAGGGAATGTTGCTCAGCAAACCAGCCATCAGGGATGGAGCTAGAAATCAGGAATTACAGGGCCTCCTAAAGCTGACTGGACTCAAGGCAACAACAAAACCTACATATATAGAGCATATAGCAACTTTTCATTAAACTTAGAACATCTGTCACATATGATGTATAGGCTGGTTGCTAAATCTGAAGCAATTCCTTGCCAAGATTTTTGTTTGTGAACTATAAAGAATATTGTGACATGTATTCCAGAGACTTCATCAATTTCCATGTGAAAGGACATTAAAAATCAACCATAACCACTTAAAGATTGAGAATGTGTAAGTGAAGTGCTAAGTATAGGCCTCAGTAACTAGACTGAAAAAACACAACCATTTGCAAGCAGGCCGATTATAATTCATGGTTATGAAAATGTCAAGCATCAACTCCAAATACAACATGTAAGAGCAATATAAACAAAACTGCCTAAATTGACATAACATTACCCTTTTGTGTTCATCTGGGAAGTTCTTCAAGCAATATTCCATGATATGCTGACCATTGATGTTCATACTCAGGTCAACAGCACCACAGCTTAGAGCACTCACAAACACAGAGATTTGCTCTCGGGTAGCGATTTTCTTCAACAGTTTCAGAACAGAGCGAGTCCTGCCACAAGTCCGAAAAGCCTATTAGTCTCCCAATCTAACAACAATCACCAACATCATACACAAAAACAACAAGAAAGGCACTGATCATACCCACGGCTATGAAGGCAAAGAGTAATAAAAAGAAACGGATTCTTGGTCCACCTTAACAGAATCTGCGTCCTCTGCTCCTCACTACAAACCTCCACAAGCTTCTGAACCACATAATTCCCATAAGGGTCCAGCATCAAATGGGCCACATGGTCTAAAACCTCGTCGAATATCATATCAGTGAACTCTTTCGGCTCATCCTCCATAGCTCTCTGAAAGAACCGACACCCGTATTGGTCCATAGCCAAAGAAACAATCTTTCCACGCAAATCAGCCACAGATAAGCTGTTCAGTGGTTCTTGAGACCAATTTGGTGTAATGTCAGATGGCCTATGTAAATTAGAACCATACCCACCTAAGCCATGATCACTATCTGAGCCAACCCAGCAATCTTCAAGACCAAAATGACCAAAAACCCCACCATCAAAACCACCCGGCATGGGTTCACTGCGGCGTGATGGGTATTTCGGCGCCGACCCAGAACTGTAATCGGCGCCGGAAAAAGGCGGCGGCTGGCTGAAAGGCGAGACATTCAGGCGAGAAAAAGCAGCTTCTAGGGATTGATCGGAATAGGGAATAGGGTTCTGCGACGTCGTATCGGTAAAGTATCGGAAACCCTCCATTGTTTCTGAAACGAAGATAAAACTGGCTTCTGAGTAGGGGATATATATTGTGAAAGGGTTTCTGAGGTTTGGTTGGGTTTGGTTTCTGGGTTTAATGAGGAGTTATATATATGAGAGGGGTTTTTATTTTTTTGGGAATTTTGGTATTGATTGAGTGCGGTAGGGAAGAAAAGCTTAAAGACTGATGAGACTGATGAGGAGAAGAGAGAGAGATAGAGAGAGAGAGGGAGTTTGAGTTTGCATGCAATTTATGGAAACATTTACATGCGAGAAAAAGCGACGCAGCGTTCTTCTTTCTCTATATGTCTCAATTCGCATTTATTATTTATCTTTTTTATATAAAAACCATGTCAAATTGCAAAAATACGCGTTGGGGTTGGGCTTCTTAAGTACGCTTTTTGTTTCGACCCGAAAAAACAAAAGAAGAAGAGGCTTCTCAGGAACCATCACTCATGATTGATGTCGTCTAGTGAGATTGTTACACGTGTCGTTCCAGTTCATGGTGCGGGGGTGGTAAAACTCTTGAATAAATCTATTTACAGTCACTGAATTTGTTAATAAATTTTGTTCACCTATGCAATATGACAGCTAGTATAGCAAAAAATTATTCATTTAAAGAGAGAGACCAATGAAAACTTTAAAATAAATACTCAATCAAGACTTTCAAATCAATGGTTGAATAAGTTGTTTCGGTTTTAGTTAAAATATTAATTTTATAACACACATATCATTCAATTATTGATTTTTTGTCCTTATAAAGTCCTCATTTCAAGGAACTCATTAAAGCAATAAAACCTCACCATTTATTTAAGATGGTATAATACGCATCACGTGAACCGTGAAATCTAAGGAAAGTAACAATAAAATCAATCTTTGAAATGCGTGTAGTAACATTTCAACTTTTCTTATTCTTCTTCAATGAAGACATTCAAATCAATGGTTGAATGAGTGGTTCCCGTTTTATTTGAAATATTAATTATACAACACACAAGTCATTCAACTGTTGATTTTTTGTCCTCTTAAAGTTCTCATTTTAAGGTCTTCATTAAAACCTCACTATTTATTTAAAATAATAGGGGACGCATCATGTGAACCGTGAAATCGGTCTTTGAAACGGTTCTAATGAGTTTTTGGCTTTTCTTCTTTGGTAAGTTGACTCTATTTTTCTTATTGATTAAGTAGTGTTCTTTTGACCAAAAATTATTATCGTTCATCATTGATGTATATTAACTTATTAAGTGTTTTAATCGCAACTCATAGATATTATATTTAATTGTACTATCTATAATCTTCTGTCATCACGGTCAAAATGTTACTCATGAAGTCTATATCCATTTACTTTTTCACTTGTGAAAGGGGGGATGAAGGGAGGACAGAAATTATGACGCGTTTCAAAAAACTCAAATTTGAAGTTTACAATGATTTATCTTATTAATTATTTTAGTTCGCTCCAAACTTCACTTACTAAGATCTAAGAGTAGACGTGCATATTTACATATTATTTGTTAACCAAATTTGGATAACAAATTCGTGAATAAGTTATTAGATTGAAGAATCAGTTCCTTCAGTGTTTCATGTGTGAATCAATGAGCAAAGTCGCGTGCTTGAGACGAATGCAGACACCTTGTTTTGTTGTTGATACTTACTGAGGTCCAAAACACCTTCAAAACTCCAATCCAAGACCCTCTACAGTACTTAAGAAGGATAGTGTATGTCATACTCCGGCTTTTTCCATCACTATATTTGCTTTTTCAGTAGATCCGAGTCATCCGACAATGGTAACACCTAAAAGTATGCCATACTCTGGTACTATTCCAGTAGCTCATTGATACCAAGCTACGTCATCTGGGGAGGAACAACATTGACCACTTTCGCTATGGTGTAGGAAAACTACTACCTCAAGAATAACAAAGCACGAAAGCAATTTATTCCATCTTTCTAAAATTCGAAAAAAGGGAGTCAGAAACTACATGTTTTACAGTGAAAGTAATACATTTTGCATGTTGCAATGATGCTTTGTCCCTCCTCACAAAATCCATGTATGATAACTATGTAGTGTTTCCATTGTCTAAATTTGTACACTCACTTTAGCATATGCACCGCAGCACCAAGGTTAAAGGCAGTTATGTTGAAAGAATGCTTCACTCCTGAAAGAGTACATCAAAGACCCTCGCGCCTAACTGGCTTGCTATGATAACAGCAGCATGTTCGATATTCAGAGTTTCTTCAAATGACAAGGTTTTTGGTCTAAGTATCTGTATCAGCAAATCTCTTGTACACTGAATTGAAATAAGTGGAAGGAAGGGCACCACTGCGTAATACCAGATATATAATAAACGCTACATATGCAATCGTACCACTACAGACCACAACACCAAACAGAAGTCCATTAACTTCAGCAATGAAGAAATCCAGCAATAGATAACCATTGATTACCATCACCAAAACAGCCACCGTCCATGCCACTTTCTGCAGTTCATAATTTGGAAAAAAAAAAAACAAAAACAAAAAAGTTAGCTAAAAAGCTTTTCTCACTAATTTTCATTTCTTCAAAAATTTATAAGTCAACTCATCCGAACCACAGCTAACACAGATCGGATGAACAGATCTTGTCAACCACATGTTTTACTTTTCTAGGACCAAGACCGAGCACTTCATTCCATGTTTAAGATTACTATCGTTTCAAAGGTTTACTGTGCAAAATTGGGTCCTGATGGCCATTAAACCATGTCCATATGCATTTGCTAAATAACAATAAGACCAAACAAGACAGAATAACAAGCTAACAGCTTACTTCGAGTAGAGGTCCAATCTTGAAGACCCCCATGATCTGCTCCTTCGACACCAAAGTGAGAAGTGGTATAAGAGCAAAAGGAATCTGAACCGACTGAAGTACATTAAGCCACTCATTTAAAACATCCAGCGACCCCTCAGATGTATTAAAGATAATTGCCACGATTATAGTTGGCACAATAGCAAAACTCCTTGTGATCAATGCCCTCAGCCACTTCTTCAAACGGAGATTAAGGAAGCCTCCCATGATAAACTGCCCAGCATAGGTCCCAGTTATCGTGCTACTTTGTCCAGCTGCCAATAACCCAACACCCCAGATATAAAGAATTGGATAAAGCCCCCCTCCATACTTCTCCTGAAGAAACTGACCTGCATTAACTAGTCCTATACTATCAGCTTGTTTAGTACCATAAAATCCCTTGGCGAAAACAGTGGTCACAAACAAATTGATGACGAAGGAGATAAAAAGTGCAATTGATGACTCAATTGAATAGTAGTTCAGTGCCTCTTGAACCCGTCCTTTCTTGTGAGGATCAATGTTTCTTGACTGGACTAAAGCAGAGTGCAAAAATACATTGTGTGGCATAATGACGCAACCCACAACTCCCACAGCCTGCCGAATTGTTCTTGAGCTAAGTCTTGGAACCAGAATACCTGCAAGGAGGAGGGAGTTCATAAATACCTATCATTACACAACTGATGACATATCAGTACTGATACTCAGCATTAACTTTCATAACAAGTACAAGTTTTACCGATTAAAAGTTCTTTTCCACTTGGTTTTGTGTCAACAAACATCCAGGCAAACGATAAAGCCATAGTTGCAATGAGAACTGCAAAAACACCTTCCAACTTCCTCACCCCATAGTTCTCAAGAATTAAAAGAAGGAAACTGTTACATGAAAGAGACAACAAAAATTTCTAGTTAATAGTGAGTTATCCCTAGATTCTTATCAAACCAAAGAATTTATCCCTCAATGGCCAATTTCCCATGTCCAACCACCAAGGATAAAGAGAGAAAACCGCCCATCAAAACATGAATTACCGCTAAAGTTATCAAAGCCATTAAAATCACCAACCACAATTCATTGTAGCTAAGACTTTAACTAGTTGAGTTTGAACTGAAAGTTGGCATAACAACATTCATCTAATTGACCAGGAAAAGAAAGAAAAAAAAAAAAAACGAAAAGATAGTTGCTTTAGGTGAAGATGCTGAAGTCAACACACTGGAATTTTACTCCAGTCCAATGCATTGAGCTAAGTTGATGTGCAAATAAACAGCCCAAGTTACAATCAGCAAAAAAGCAGCTGATTTTGAATCTAATCAAAAGTCAAACTCCGGAAACATTACGGGAAACGAATTCATGTACGGGCAGACATTATAAATTCCAGAAATTTCCAAATCAAAATGAAGTAAATACAAACCAATCCAAACCAAAAATGAAGTAAATACGAACAAATCCAAATCAAAAATGAAGTAAAATACGAACCAATCCGACGCCGTAATGAGCACTCCGGCCCAGAGCGGCAAAAAGCCATTGCTGAGAATCTGAATAGCAATGGCACTGCCAATGACCTCCTGAATATCCGCCCCAATCAACGCCAGCTCAGCCATGAACCAGAGCACCAGCCCGGCCCACTTGGGATACTCGTCGCGGCAGAGCTCCGCCAGGTGCCGGCCGGTGGCGACTCCGAGGCGGGCCGAGAGCAGCTGGACCAGTAGGCCCATGGAGGTGGCCCACATTAACAGCCAGAGCAAAGAGTAGCCGGCGATCGCTCCCGCCTGGAGATCCCCTTCTAAATTCCCCGGATCCAAAAACGCTATGCTCATCAGGAACCCCGGGCCGGTGAACAGCCAGAGCTTCTTCCAGGAGAAGGGCGGGACCTGAGTCGAATTGTCGTCGTCGGCGGCCGAGTCGGCGTCGACGATCAGGATCTTCTCCCGCGATTCGTACGCCACCTCATCGTCGACGTCGGAGGACGAGGATTGCGGGCGCAATAAGCGGTTGGCTTCTTCTTCGTCGTCGTCCTTGGCATGTTGACTGAGCTGGTCGTCTTGCCGCAATTGGGCGCTCATTTGGACGGAAAACGAGGCCGTGTTTCCGCCGTGGTTTTTAAAATATTGGGTTGGGTTGGGGGAGGGTGGGGTGGACTCTACTGTAGATAGTGTTGTTTACAACAAACTAACCAACGCCAGATTTGAGGGAGTGAGTAAGAGAGACTTGACGCTTACGTTGCCTTTTATACTCTCTCATTCACTCGCTGATGCGGTAATGGTGTTTTCGGCCACTAAATGATTGCCATGTCATAAATGGATGTGCTTTTCGGATATTAACGTGATGCGACCATTCTAATTAATTGCAAATGATAAGAGTCTTAATAGTTGGTTTCAACAATTCAACTCTATATCGCGTCCGGAGAAAAGTTTAGCATTGTTCATTTCGATATATCCGATAGTCTAAATTTAAATGATACAATATCTCTTGAATTATGTATGTAATTGGATATATGTATTAGCAAATAAGAAAGTTGACATATTAAGATGATGAGGAATATCAACTATTTTTATTTTCTAATTTTTTCTCCATTTTTTTTATCTCAAACTGTAAATTAGTTTTATAATTCGGACCGTTCATCTCTAAATTGCATTATTAGATTTTCTATGCAAAATGATCAACTAAACTAGAGGTAATTTGGTCATCATTTGATATAGTAGTGTGGACAAGCTAGGTTGGTAGAAAATGTTGCTAGTGAACTAGTGATACAATAGTGTTTTCTTTTGAAGTTATTGATGTCCCATAAGTAACTAACAACTAATTTTGACTAATTACTTACGTATCTATATATAAAAGAAGTGATATAAAGAAATGTAGGTGTTAAACTCATGATCATCCAACATTTTTTATAGTATCAATCGTCATTAATTAGTTTAGATTTGTATATATAAATAAGCATATTTAATTTTTATTTTCTTTCCCTGTATGTCACTTGATGAAATATTATACTAAACAAACTATAAGTTCGAAAGTCAGTTGCTTGAAATCTCTGATAACCTCCTTTTCTACTCATAAAGATAATGAACAAAATGTAGAACAAACAAGCACCATTCTTTTGGTTAATGGGTGATGATGCATGCCATTTGGCTCAGCAATACACAAAGCACAGATGCACCAGTAAACATGTTGACTTAATCCTCACTCGCACCGCTCACTCGATCACAACGAAAATTCTATAGTGTTCCGGAAGCAAGCTATTCATAGTTATCCCAAAACGAGCATGTACGAAACTAGCCACGCACATTTATGGAAAGTAGGAAACAAAGTATATTGGAAACCCTCATCGAATCTCATACCATAATAAAGAGTTCAGATATGATGTAACAACCACATTCCCCTCTATGTTTATTTGATTCTCTTGCATGCGCCTACTGTTTTTTTGCTTCTTAATTCGTGAATGGATTTTGCTCTCCTTCAGTCCTTGATATTCTTAGATAAAGACTAGAGCTGTGAAAGTAGGGCTAGCATTATCGGGCGTGGCCTGCACTTCGCTAGTAAAGCTTGCGCTTTAGGCACGGTGAGGCCAGCCCCTTCACTCATGTCCACCATTTCTTCACCATTTCTCTCCCACTCGAAACACTGGATCAGTGACCCTAAGGCCAGCCCTACGATTCTGGTCGCTAACCCTTCGCCGGGACAGCCCCTCCTTCCTTTCCCAAATGGCAGCAACTTGAAACCGTTTGCTTCTTTCTGTGGAGTTAAAAATCTCTCTGGCTTGAACTGCTCAGGCTGCTCCCAAAATTTGGGATCATTATGTATGGCCCACATGTTCACCAACAGCATTGTGCCACGTGGGACATGGTGCCCTCCCAGTGTACACTCTTGTGATGACTCATGGGGTACTAGAAGTGGGGCTGCTGGGTACATTCTGAGGGTCTCGTTTATGACGCCATGGAGATAGGGAAGGTTGGCAAGGTCTGCTTCGTCAATGAGCCTGGTTTGCCCAATTTGGACATCAATTTCTGTCTGTGCTTTTGCTAGGGCTTCTGGGTTGTTGAGCAAAAGTGAAAGGCCCCATTCCATGGTTCCAGCTGAGGTTTCTGTTCCTGCTGATAACATCACCTGTAACAATCGTGGAAAAAGCCCAAAGAACTCAACCATTTAATCTAAATTATCTAATATTTGAAATGTAAGTTTAGAATTTAGATTGGTATCGTGACGTAAGGTAATATCAATGTAACCAAACATCAAGTAGAGCTCTTTAAAACATTAAATAGAGGGAGACTAGGTATCACTACAGGCAGTTGGTCTACCTTGGTCTACCTTTCATGTACTGATACGTTAATGTATCGTAGAATTTTTCATTTTCATATATGTAAACTAGTTTTGAGTGAGGAAGCTTACTTGCATCAGGCCTCTTATGATTTCATCAGTGTAGTATTCAGGTTCAGTTTCTTGCAGTGACAGCAACACATCCACCATGGTCTTGCTCCTCTGTTCAGAAACAGAGCCACTCTGCCCTTTTCTATGTTCTTCAATCAAATCTTGCATGAACTTGTCCCTCTTCTTTTGCAATATCAACAACTTTCTTTCAAGCCCATTTGCTCCAACATATTTCAAAACTGGCACAAAATCTCCAAAGTTAGTAGCTCCACTCAATTGAAATGTCTCTACCACAATCTGCTCAAACCTCTTAGCTTCGTCCAATCCTGTCCTGTCTTCACCATAGTATCTTTTTCCAGCAATCATCCTCATGATAACATTAAGAGTCAGCTGAAAAAACGTCGACTTCATGTCCACAATGTAAAACTCACCACCAATGGAACCTCGGAAAAGGCGTAAAATCAATGATCTGACTTCATCTGCACGTATTCCATGAAACATCTGAAGGCGGTGAGATGACAATAGCTCAAGGGAAGCTATGCGCCTCAAGTTGCGCCAGTGAGAGCTATAAGAGGCCCAGACAAGGGTGGTGTAGTTATATCCTAGGTGTTTTCCAGCAAGCAGCCTGGGACGGTTAGCAAAAGCAATGTCATTTTTGGTGAAGCATTCCTCAACTGCAGAAGGAGAGGATACAATGACGACAGGGCGGGAGCCGAACTTGATGTACAAGATTGGTCCATATTTGTTGGCTAATTTTACAAGCGTTCTGTGGAGGGGTTTCTTGATGAGGTAGAGATGACCTATGATGGGGAAAGATAGAGAAGGGCTTGGTGGGAGTTTTTTGTTAATTTTCTGCAAGTAGTTCTTGAGGAGAAGATAAATAATGAAGAGCAAAATGTAGTAGTGGAATGAGGTTTCCATGGTTATGTTGATCTCTGCAACTCTGAAGCTGATGTACTTCATTTTTATAAGATCAAATAGTACTGGTAATTTATTGTTTAATATTAAATTAGTTGTAATAATAACTATACAAGGGAACTGTACAAAAGCAGTGATATAAACTAAAAAGACAGCTGCTTGAGATTTTTAAATGTAGCCTATCCAAATCACAAATGAAAATCCCAAGTAGATGTATCAAAACAAGAAGATCCCTAGTAGCAGCAGCTGGGCATAATCTGACAATTTATTAACTAAAAGACTTCAGGTATAATCATCTGAAGGATCCTTCTAACCTAGCCACACATACTGATTGCATAATTTAGGGATTCGGATTCCAGGGTTAATTAAAGACATTATCTACTATACAAATTTCATATCAGCACGAGAAGAACATACAGTGATCTGAGTTAACAGCTGAAGCATAACAGTGAGATGTTAAACCGAATTTCATAACTAATCTTTGAATATCCCCACAAAAGGGGGTCTCGCTTTTTCTTCTTAACAAAACTAGTTAGGCGAAACTATGTACAACTCCAAGCGGTTGAAGTTTCAAAGACTTGATGCATTCTTCTTTCTCTCAATGAACAAGTATCTAAAATAAGCATAACATGGTCAGCTGATCAGCTTTCCCTTAATCTCAGTTTGTCGCCCACTTCAGTGCAGCTTGATCCGAGAAAGTAACTTCATGCGGCTTATTGAGCAATTAGGGAGCAGATTCGGTATAAGAGCTTCCAGGCACTCATTCTCTATAGATACTATATTAAATCTCTCTTTCCAGACAAAGAAAATTCCTCTCAAACATAATAATAACACAAATTCACAATCAAAGACCGCAGTTTAAAATTAAGAGTTAAACAATCTCCTCACTTTATTAATGAGCCTTCTACAAATTGGACACACCTTACTCTCCCCATCCATGATCCTGCAAGATTCAATTTAGCTAAAGTCACTGAAAGAATACATTAGGAAAAAGAAAAGATTAATGTTTTCAGTACGTACCTCTGAGCACAGTCATAGCAGGTTGCACAGTGTCCACAAGGAACGAAGAAGCAGTTCCTCTGCTCATCATAACAAATCACGCATAGCTTCTCATCATATAATTCCTCTGAGGAGCTACTCGAAGCTCCTGAATCATCATCTTCTTCATTTGTACCATATGTTTGTGGAACTGTCTTGCGCGGCACTATAGGGTAAGTCTCATTAATTTCTTGTCTTGCGTCTTCTACTACAGTACCACTACTCTCAGCATCACAGGCGCCAAGGTATTTCAATATTAGAAAGATCATGACCACTATAAACCCTGAAAGTTGGACACGAATGAAACCATTCATAAAAATGAGTGTTGGAAGATGCATCAATGGAAAAGAGTTTTTTTTTTCTGATGTTTGTACCTAAAATTCCAATATATGTTATCACACGAGCCACAAAAGAAAGCTCGACATACCATCCAAGAAGATCCCCCTGCGGTGAGCTGTTGGTTAAATTGGCCCAAATTGTTAAACCAGGTGAGATATTAGCTTGGGATCAAGGCTTACATTGTTAGGTGTGGTCAGTATGACATAATGAGTATTGGGGAATATAAGCCTGAGCTGGCACGAAGAAGCCTTATTTTCTGTCGAGCAGATGGCCTTGGCATTCGTAGTATCATGCATCTTCGACGAAACATTTACATTCATCTGTATGATTATGCTACTAGGATTTGTGTTTATGATGTCAAGGTAGTACCCGTCATCTTCCTCAATGTTATACTCAGCTTCTTTACCTGAACAAATACTGACAAAGTCATTTCCACATTTATGAGTAGTGTTTTCATTCCCTTTGAAAAATTCTGTTTCCAAGCTATCTCATTGTATAACAAAAGCTTTGAGAAAATATAACTAGTTACCAATTTTGGATTCATTAAAGGCATTCACAGAACTTGTTTGTTTCGGCTGCAGTATTTCGAATTTCCGTTCCCCTGACAATATATGCAGAGATTTTGTTATAAAATGAGTCCAAAACTTAAATAAATGCAGCCATAAACGAAAATATATTGGAAAACTGAAAGTACCTTTAAGCATGACAACCTGGAGTTGATTTACATGAGTAGGGTGAGCTTCCAATCTCATGGATATCCTTGAACCCTTGTTTAACCAGAAAGAAAATCCCTGAAAAAATAAAAATAAAAAAATAAAAAATAAAAATTTCAACCTCTCTGTCAATTATGATCGATAATTTGGAAGAAATGCACAATGTGGGAACTGGGAATTAGAATAAAAGTAACAAAGAGTAAGATAGAATGTTCATCTGTTACCTTGCGACTATAGGTCCTAATAATCAAGTAATTAGACACACTCCAATTAGCTTGGTGGCTCAACTTTGGCTCTTCAGAAAAAGCATAGAGAGAAACCCCTTTCTTGTCAACATCTCTCACTTTAACTTGTTGTACAAAAACAGAACTGGCCTTCATCAAGCGCGAGGAGCTTGGGCCAAGCTCCATACGGTTGTCTCCATAATAACCATATCGAATGCTTACCGAAACTGCAAAAACAAAGAGTGAAATGGTTTGTTTCAGATCAAAGGGTCAGTGGAAGAGAAATTGGCATAGGAGACGCAAAATTATGGTGTACATGCCACATATCCAAAGGGTCAAAGGAGTAAGTAGGCGAGCCCAAGTCTCTTGCCACCGCTGAGGGCCAACCGGAGTCGAATGCGCCGCCCACGTAGGTCGGTACATTGTGTCTTCAGAAGGATTCCGAATTGCCCAGAGCTGGAGTGGGTGAGGATTGTTAGGGAGAGCTACTGGTGTGGAAGAAGAAGAAGAAGAACAAGAAGACGACTAGTAGCTTTGTGTTTGGGAGTTTGGTTAGTTATTCCACCAGCTCAACTAACCGTTTTTCAGTCTAGTTGGCGGAAAATTTGAATGGCTAGTTTATTTGAATGTTAGGTGTTAGTTATTTTCTTTAACACTTACCTACACATAGTAATATCAATTTTGGGATTGAACATAAAAACTTGTTTATGCAACAATGTATTAATTAATGTACCCAAAAAAAAAAAAACAATCTTATAAAGTTAAGGGGAAATATCACTAATGATCACTGAGTTATAACTTATTCGACACTTAACTCACTGTATTTTCAACAATATCACTTAACTCACTCAGTTTTACATCCGTCTTTCACTTAACTCACTGCCGTTAATTCTACCGTTAGAAGCCATTAAAATTGAGGGTATATTTGTCAAAACACTTTAAAATCATTTTTAACTTTAAAAAACTACATTTATTAGACTTTTTTTTAATTTTTTAAAATTTCTGAAATTTCTAATAAAAAATGATTTTTTTAACTTAAATATAATTTGAAAAAAAAAATTGTCTTTTAAAAAAAATTAGAAATGTATTTTTTTTAGTGTTTAGACAAATATACCCTCAATTTACATTTATTAGACTTTTTCTAATTTTTAAATTTCTGAGATTTCTAATAAAAATGATGGTTTTAACTTAAATATAATTTGAAAAAAAAAATTGTCTTTTTTTTTAAAAAAAAAAAAAAGAGTTAGAAATGCATTTTTTTTAGTGTTTGGACAAATATACCCTCAATTTTAATAGTTTTTATAGAAAATTATACATAAGCGTCATTTTGAAACTTAAATTAGCCATAAGGCCACTTGATTTTTTTTGTACACATAAGGCCACTTTCACCTTCAAATTATTTGGTCTTTGACAAGTTTACCCTTCCACTTAACAAAACGTTAAAGCCAACTAAATAGGATATCATATCCATTCTCTTCCAAAAAAAAAAAAAATCAGATCCATCTTTCTCTCTTTTCTCTCTCTCGCCGGTGATTCAATGTTCACTTTTTCCGACGAGCTTGTTCGCTTCTCGTCGTGGTTCTCTTTCAATGTTCTCTCTCTGACATCGGAAGCTCTTCCGACGTAGCAATTGACGATTGCACAGAGAAGCTCAGTGTTGGCCGGACAATCTCGACGGAGAAAAGCCTTGTTGCTGATCGGAGCGAAACGAGACGGCATCGTTTCACCACCTCCTCCTCCTTCTCCAACGTTTTCTTTGATCTTGACGCCTATTCGAAGCAGATCTTAGCTTGGGAGATCCGTTGACTCATCGATCGATAACTCTTCTCCTTCAGATTGTTCGCCATCGGTGACCTCCAGCTTTGTTCCTCGTTGGTGACCTCCAGCTCCGGTTGTCCTCATCTTCCTCTAGAACGTCGTCCAGAATACGCCAGCTCATGGTCGACTTCTTCGGCGGGGTCAGACTCCAGGAGGTGAAGGCCGACAGCTGCGACCAGAGGAGGATGTCGTCGATGCATGTGGTGTCGTCCTCAAAATTGAGCGTGTAGCTGACGCCGCCGTCCTTCGCATTTGAAAATGAGATTCTGACACCGGTCCCTGATTTCCCTTGGAGCACGATTTCGTTCGGCTTCTTTCCGGTGACGAGTTGTCCTCAATGCCATTCATTTTGTTGATTTTTTTATTTTGATATAGATTTGTGGTTTGAATTTTGTATTGTTACTGTTTTTGGAAAAGGTAGAAACTCATTTGTTCCTTGTGCCTGATTTGATGCATTGTTGGCTTTTGTCACTAGATTTTGTGGTTGATTTATGGACATGTAGTGATTAGTGTTCTCTGTTGGTAGATTTGTGTGTTGAGACCATATAGTTTCTGCATGTTTCCAAGGAATATACAGTCTGACAGTAGCTTTTGGTATCTGTAACAGTAGTTTTTGTTACTGGTGAGAGTAGTTTTCTGGTGTTGATGGCAGCAGTTATTATTGTTGATGACAGTAGTTTTTGGTATTTGTAATAGTAGCTTTTGTTGGTGGGGATAGTAGATTTTGGTTTTGAGGAGTGTAGATTTTGTTGGTGATAGTAACTTTTATTGCTGATAACAATGGCTTTTTGTGACCTCGTCGGAGGTTGCCGTAAATCCCACAAGAGTAGCTTTTGTTGCTAGTGACACTAGTTTTTATTGGTAGCAGTAGCTTTTGTTGCTAGTGACAGTAGCTTTTTTGTGGTAACAATAGTTTTTGTTGCTGGTGACAGTAGCTTCTCACCAGCGTAGTTTTTGTTTGTGACAATAGCTTTTGTTGCTGGTGATAATAGCTTTTGTGACCACGCCAGAAATCTCACCAGCGTAACTTTTGTTGCCAATGACAGTAGCTTTAATTGCTAGTGATAGTAGCTTTTGTAACCTCGTCGGAGGTTGCCAGAAATTTCATCAGAGTAGCTTTTATTGCTAACCACAGTAGCTTTTGGTATTAGTGACAGTAGCTTTTATGGTTGCTGGAGTTTGCCAGAAACCTGCATGACTTGGCCGGAAGTCGACCGGAGACCTTGCCGGAGATGAGAGAGAGAATGATGTTGACTTTTTAATCTAGTGGCATTTATGTAAATATATTGGTTTTTATATCCAAAATATAACACTATTTTTAATTTAGTGGCCTTATGAGGGAAAAAATTAGTTGGTGGCCTTATAGCTAAAAAAACATTCAAATATGCACTTATATGTAATTATCTCTAGTTCTTAACGGCATAATTACGACAGTGAGTTAAGTGAAAGACGGATGTAAAAATGAGTGAGTTCAGTGATATTGTTAAAAATACAGTGAGTTAAGTGTCGAATAAGTCATAACTCAATGACCATTGATGATGTTTTCCTTAAAGTTAAACTATATGTCAATTTGGAAGTGTGACAGATTTGGAATTATTTAAGCAGCTGTATGTTGTTAGATTATTAGATAGCATCACAAGTTTTGACCATCTCTCCTTCTAATACGGGTAAGTTGGACCTTTTTCACAAACTATAAAATAACACAACTATGAGAGGTCGACTGTTTGAACCTATATAATGTACGTTAGCGTCATCGTGGCAGACTTGAACAGAATCCATGGAAACTTCAATGTACTACTACATTTGCTCTACGTTGTCTTCCTTTTCCTCAAGAACTATTTGCAGAAAACTAACAGACAACTTCCACCTAGCCCTGGTCTATCTCTACCCATTATAGGCCATCTCTACCTCTTCAAAAAACCCATACATAAAACACTTGCAAAACTGTCTGATAAATATGGTCCAATTGTATACATCAAATTTGGCTCCCGCCCTATCATTCTTGTATCCTCCCCATCTGCAGTAGAGGAATGCTTCGCAAAGCATGACGTCGCCTTTGCAAACCGTCACTATGGTGCTTCTTATGGCTCTCATTGGCGCAACTTGAGACGCATTTCTTCAGTTGAATTATTGTCATCCAACCGCCTTCAGATGCTTCAGGGCATACGTGCAGATGAAGTCAGGTCACTCATTTGCCGGCTTTCAGATTTTAGAGATGAAGCCAACATTTTTTCAAATACAAGGTCAACTGCATTCTAACCACACTCTAAAATCCAAGTTCAACTGCATTAACTTTCAGCTTAATAAAATTACAGTTTTTTTTTTTTGGTTGGTAAGGCAGAGACTAACTTTCAACTGAAATGAATGAAATTTTATAAAAGCTTCTAAAGATGTTTAGTATATATCATGTTTTGTTTTTATTAAAGAGATTTGGAAAATACCTGTGTAGTAATAATGTATTTTCCAATAAAGTAGATTCATGTATGCAAATCTATGATTCACAATATGAAACAAACTTGTTGGTCTGTCTAAACATGTTCTACTAGATCATGTCAACAGCAGGAACAGACACCTCATCTGGAACCATGGAATGGGCTCTATCACTTTTGCTCAACAACCCAAACGCCCTTGCAAAATCCCGGTCTGAAATTGATAACTACATCGGGCAAAGTAGGCTAATCGAAGAATCAGACCTTGACAAGCTTCCCTATCTTTGTTGTGTCATAAACGAGACCCTCCGAATGTACCCAGCAAGCCCACTACTGCCTCCCCATGAGTCATCAAAGGACTGCACTGTTGGAGGCTACCATGTTCCCCGTGGAACAATGCTGTTGGTGAAAGTGTGGGCCATACAGAATGATCCTAAGTTGTGGGCATATTCCTGAACAATTTAAGCCCGAGAGGTTCCAAAATGTGCAAGGAGAAAGGGATGGTTTCATGTGGTTGCCATTTGGGAGAGGAAGGAGAGGCTGTCCCGGTGAAGGCTTAATGTCACGAGCCGAACTTTGCAATGCGCAAAGCGGACCGTGTGGCACTTGCCAGTAAGCAAGTCAGCCAAGTGAGTATTTTGCAAGCAACAATGAAACCACACGATATTAAAATAGTGCTAGTGATAAGTAAGAACATAATGATATAAATGTTGGGCAACCACGAAGAACAAATGAGTAATTGAAATGAAAGATCAAGGAGCAGTCTCAAGGGACACAGATGATTAAATAATTCCTCTTTTATTGATGGTAAGACGGTAAGGGAGGCAAAAGTACATGTGTTTACCTATATTAATTCAGTAGTCCAAACTATGCCGACTAGGAAACCCTCCCTATAGAGCATATCGGGCTTATATGAAAGGGTCAGGGGAATACATGTAAAAGGCCGAGGAGAATAACTGCTAAATAAAATAAATTACATAATTTATAAATTACCAAAACACCCCAAGCACACAAGCAATCAACCAAAGACTTAACTAATGACCCTGAACAAGGTTGCTTGTGGTATTACAAGTGCGGCCCCCAACATCCTCCCCCACTTAAGCTGTCGGCGCTCTCGACGACGGCCTTGGTCTTGAAATCTTCAATCTTCTGCTTGAACTTCTTCTTCAGGTCTTCAACATTCTCCCAACTTGTTTCTTTGTCTCCAAGACCCTTCCACTTGACAAGAAACTGCTGGCGCGAGCGCTCTGATGCTTGGATCACTCTTTTTGCAATGATCTCCTCCACTTCTTTCGGCTTGGGCGGACGGATGTCGACGTGTTCTCGAACAGGCTGGTTGCGTGCTTGATCTTCAAGGTCTGGCTGGTGCGGCTTGAGGTTGCTGACATGGAAGACGGGGTGAACTCTCATCCAAGCTGGAACGTCAACTTTGTAGGAACACTTCTCCACTTTAGAAATGACAGGGAATGGTCCTTCATACTTCCTGAATAGTCGCTTGTCCCTGGAGCGTAGGAACCTGAGTTGTTCCGGGAGCAACTTGATAAGGACCATGTCTCCTGCTTTGAACTCTCTGGGCTTGTGGCCTTGATCCGCCCACTTCTTCATTCGCCCTACTGCTTTCTCCAGATAAGCTTGTGCAATCTTCGCATTGGTCTTCCACTATTTTGTGAAGTTAAAAGCACGCGGGTTTTTTCCTCTGTACACTTCTTGTACTGTATGAGGCAAAAGAGGTTGTTGGCTAGTGACCACTTCGAAAGCACTCTTGTTGGTGGATGAGCTTCTCTTCGAGTTGAAACAAAATTGTGCGACATCTAACAACTGCGCCCAATTCTACTGATTGGCATGAACAAAATGGCGCAAGTACTCCTCCAACTTCTTGTTAAACCTTTCAGTTTGTCCATCAGTTTGCGGGTGATAACTCGAAGATATGTTGAGCTCATAACCAAGTAGCTTAAATAGCTTGGTCCAGAATGTTCCTGTGAACCTGGTGTATCGATCACTGACAATGTTCTGAGGCACACCCCAGTACTTCACAACATGCTTGAAGAAGAGGCTTGCTGTATCTTCTGCCGAGCAATACTTTGGAGTTGGCACAAAGGTGGTATATTTCGAGAACCTGTTGACTACAGCAAGGATTCCTGATAAGTCTCCGACCTTTGGAAGGTTAGTAATGAATTCAGGGGAGACACTTTCCCACGGGCGAGTCGGAATGGACAATGGTTCCAGTAGCCCAGGAGCATTCTGTCACTCGATCTTGTCCTGCTGGCAGGTTAGGCAGGTCTTGGTGTATTCTGTGACATCGTCCCGCATTTGGGGCCAATAATAACCCTGCTTGAGTAGTGCGTGGAGGGTGACCTGCCCATAAAGTGTCATGACACTCCTTCATGAGCATCCTTCGTAATCCATCAGCTTGCGGAACAAACACTCGTTCCCCTTTAGCCATCAATATGCCATCCTCCATCCAAAACCGACGGCTTTTCCCTTCCTTCACCATTTTGATGAGCGATTGGGCCACGAGATCTTTCTCCAAACTCTCCTTGATATGTTGCTTGATGTCTGTGGCAATGACACCACTCGACAAAGTTGCCAACATCTTAAGGGTGGCAAGGTCAGCCTTGCGGCTTAGGGCATCCGCAACTTGATTAGTGTGACCAGCCTTGTGTTTGAACTAGAAGTCGAACTCTGCAAGAAAGTCCTGCCATCTAGCTTGCTTTGGGGTTAACTTTGGCTGAGTCAGGAAGTAGCTGACAGCGGAGTTATCTGTCTTTACAAGGAACTTCAACCCCAATAGATAGTGTCGCCAAGTTCTTAGACAATGAATCATAGCTAGCAACTCCTTCTCTTGAGCTTCCGAGAGTTTATGACTTTCATAAGCAACAGGGTGTCCCCATTGTAGGAGGACTCCTCCTAAAGCAAAGTCTGAAGCATCCGTCTAAACTTCGAATGGTTGATTCAGGTCAGGTAAGGCAAGGACCGGATCTTCCATTACAGCCTTCTTCAACTCTTAGAAGGCCTTATCACAATCACTACTCCAATCCCATGTCGCTCTCTTCTTCAAGAGCTCAATTAAGGGGGTTGTCTTCTTCGAGTAGTTCTCAATGAAACGTCGATAGTAATTAGCCAACCCAAGAAAAGAGCGCAGCTCCTTCACATTCTTGGGGTTTTGCCACTCCTTTATGTCTTCCACTTTCTCCATCTCCATCCTGATTCAACCTCTTTCAATAACATGACCCCAAAACTTGATGGTCACCTGCGTGAAGGAACACTTCTCGCGCTTAACATACAATTGGTTATCTCGTAACTGTTGGAATACCAGCTTCAGATGCTCTATGTGCTCTTCGAAAGTAGAGCTGTACACTACAATGTCATCCAGATACACCACCACAAACTTATCCAAGTACTCATGGAATACTTGGTTTATCTAAGTGCAGAATGTCACCGGCGCATTGGTCAATCCAAATGGTATTACCAAGAATTCAAAGGCGTCGTAACGAGTAACGCATGCAGTCTTAGGCTCGTCACCCTCAGCAATGCGGACTTGATAGTACCCCGAGCGGAAATCAAGCTTGGTGAAGTACTTGGCACCACTAACCTGATCAAACAGATCCGCCATCAGGGGGATTGGGTACTTGTTGCCCACTGTGACTTTGTTAAGGGCCCGGTAGTCCACACATAGTCTCCAGCTTCCATCGTGTTTCTTTTGGAACAACACCGGCGCACTGAAGGGGGATTTAGATGGTCTAATGAACCCAGCCTTGAGTAGATCTTCGAGCTACTTCCTAAGTTCTGCCAGTTCAGGAGGAGCTATTCGATAAGGTGCTTTTGCAGGTGGCTTGGCTCCCGGAAACAATTCGATCTCGTGGACTACACTCCTCTTTGGGGTTAGTTCCTTGGGAAGTTCGGGTGGCATCACATCTGCATAACTCTCCAATATAGGCCTCATTATATGGCCCTTGGGCCCTAAGCCCGCCCGTCCCGTAGGGCCGAAGCCCGGCTCGACCCTTCCATTAGGACGGGCCGGCCCGACCCTTTCTCAAATAGGGTAGGGTAAGGGTCATGCAAATGAAACACGGCCCTACCCTACGGCCCGGCCCGATTGAGCCCGAAAAGCCCGGCCAGGCCGGGCCCTAAAATTTATATTTTATTTTTATTATTTTTCTATATTACATATTTACATAAAAAGAAATAAGAAATATGTTATTTTAGAGAATGGGTATTAGATTGAACATTTGAACCCAATTAATTTATGTAAATCTAATTTTTATATCATACACTCCAAAGAGAATGGACACTAATTTTTTTATAAATCTATATTTATATATCATACACTCCAAAGAACAACCTCTATCAATTCACAGAAAATGAGAAAATCAACCGTTGGATGTGATTGTTATAATAAATTATGCGTGTGGTTAAAAATTTAGTCAATTTCACCATAGTTTCGAACCCGATCGGATTGGTCAACCATATTCACTTGTATGTTTTCTTGGTTGACCGATGGCGTGACAACCGCAAAATGTGCTAATTTTTTTACATCACATTTTTAAATATTTCATCAATGGATGTGCGTAGATATAAGATAAAAATTTTAAATTTAATTACAAATATGTTGGTCTATACCAATTTGCCTCCTAAAGTTGTATAAATTATACATGCATTTAAATGATTGAGGTTACCCTCCATGAGCAAAATGGGGGACGAAATGAAATTTTTTAAAATGAACCGCTGGATATTGTTTTCATATGAATATATGTTAGTGGTAGAAATTTCAGCAATTTCCGCCTTCGGTTGGACCTCGATCTACCCAGTCAACTCAATACCCTAAATAGAACATAAAACAAATATGCTCTCAACCGGTCCTTGGCAATTCATTTTTTTCGATCTTTCAACTCCCACACTCTCATGGGTAGGGGGTCTACTTATGGATGTCAAAATTCCGCAACGTTTGTCCGCGCATGGTGCCGCTCCCCTTAGGGAAGTTTGCTTGTGCAAAGCGTTGACCGCTACATTGGACGCCTTATTCACGGCATATCAGCCTAATTTCTTTACACAATACCTATCAATGTTGTATAAACATATGAGAATTTTCAGATTGGTCGATTTTCATTTCAAAATTTTTAGATCGCACATAATCCTTATATGTCTTGTAATGTAGTATAACTAGTTTATTAGGCTTGTTATCTTCCATGAGCAAAATGGAGGACGAAATGGAATTTTTTAAAATGAACCGCTGGATGTTGTTTTCATATGAATATATGTTAGTGGTAGAAATTTCAGCAATTTCCGCCTTCGGTTGGATCTCGATCTACCCGGTCAACTCAATACCCTAAATAGAACATAAAACAAATATGCTCTTAACCGGTCCTTGGCAATTCAATTTTTTCGATCTTTCAGCTCCCGCATTCTCATGGGTAGGGGGTCTACTTACGGATGTCAAAATTCCGCAACGTTTGTCCGCGCATGGTGCCGCTCCCCTTAGGGAAGTTTGCTTGTGCAAAGCGTTGACCGCTACGTTGGACGCCTTATTCACGGCAGATCGGCCTAATTTCTTTACACAATACCTATCAATGTTGTATAAACATATGAGAATTTTCAGATTGGTCGATTTTCATTTCAAAATGTTTGGATCACACATAATCCTTATATGCCTTGTAATGTAGTATAACTAGTTTATTAGGCTTGTTATCCTCCATGAGCATTGTCAGATTGATCAATTTCCATTTTGAAATTTTTGGCCCTCCAGAATAAGCCATAATTTTTTTTAATTTTTTATATTTTTTAATTACATTTCTCTTTTTTCTATAATATGCAATTTATCTCTTTCTTTGTAATTGATTTCATAAGTTTTGTTTTCTTTAATTTCTATTTTCTTTGTTACACAACAATTAATATTGGGAGATTTATATAGATAGTTAATTGAATATAACCACCTTAAGTAATATTAATAAATGTTATAAGTTACAAGTATTATATGAATATAAAATATGTTCAATAAAAAACAATGAGTCTTTTATCACCAATATATACCATTAAGCCATATTTTGAGAAGAAAAAAATAATGTTTTTTTTTGTTAAACAAAGTAAGGCTCTTTTCGGCCCTATTTGGCCCTATTTGAGGGCCGGCCCGACCCGGCCTTTTCGGCCCTAACAGATCGGCATTTTCGGGCAGGTAAGGGTTAACATATTTAAGTCCCGGCCCGACCCTACCCAGCCTTAAATTTTGTTGACTTTGACTAGACCCGGCCAGACCCTAAGCCCTAAAATTTAGGGTAGGGCCGACCCTAGCCCGACCCATGATGACCCCTACTCCAATACCCCCTCGATTTCCCTCGGAACCATTTCCCTCTTGCTATCATCTTTCATTAGAGGAACTGTTACACATGTAGGCTCATGACGCCTCGCGCCTTTCTTAAATTGGAGGGCAGATAAGAGACGGGGTTCACTTGGTTGTCTGATTCTTGCTGGAACTACACATGGCCTTTCCTCCATAACGAGCAGGTGTTGGGCGCTAGGAATGGGGATAGCTTTGTTTGCCAACATGAACTCCATCCCCAATATGACATCAAAGTCATCCATTTGGACAACTATAACATCTACTTTTCCCTCCCAATGGCCCAACTTGAGTGGTACCCCTTGGGACAGTCCAGTTGTGGGCGAGACCTCGGAATTCACAGCTTTCATGTGACCAATATTCTTCTCCAACTTCAACCCCAACCTTCATGCTTCTGTCTTCGACACAAAGTTGTGCGTGGCCCCTGTGTCAACCATCACACTCTTGGCAACCTTCCCATTGACATAACCATCCACGAACATTAGGCCCTTGGCCTGATCCTTCTTGGGTGGTTGTGGTTGTTTCTTAACTGCACCCAAGAATCTCAAAGCTCTCATGTGGCTATGTTCCTCCTCCGACTCCTGCTAGTCTTCTGTTTCTTTTGATTGAATATGGGCTTGTAGGGCCGATAAGGCTGTCTTGTGAGGGCACTCGTTTACTCTATGAGGTCCTCTGCATAAGAAGCATGACACTGGCCTTAGGGCATACCCTAAAGGATTGAAGGGTCGAAGGGTGAAGACTCCAGTTGAGGCACCCGACTTGGAAGTTGTCGTGTCTCTCGCATCAATGGTCCTCCTATCCCTCCTCCTGAGTTGGAGAATTTGGACTCTGTTCCCCCCCCCCCCCCCCCAACTCTAGCTCGGCCTCAAGGATATGTTGGCATTCGTATTCAAAAAGGACTGAGTCTTCTTGCTGGAGTTCTCCTCAAATATGTAATATGTCAGTCTCTCAGTAGCAGCCTGAGCGGAGGCCAAATCCTGGACCCTATGCCGCTGAACCTCGGTTCTTGCCCATGGTTTTAAGCCCTCAAGGAAATAGAACAACCGATCTTTATCTGACATGTCTGGGATGTCGAGCATCAGTATAGAGAACTTGTTCACAAAGTCCCTGATGTTGTTGGTGTGCTTGAGCTCTCTTAGTTGCCGTCTGGCAATGTATTCAACATTCTCAGGGAAGAATTGAGCTTTAAGCTCTTTCTTTAGATCCTCCCATGTATCGATAGTGCACATTCCTCTTTGAATGTCGTTGTATTTGGTTCTCCACCAAAGTTTAGCATCTCTTGACAAATACATTGTCGCCATATTCACCTTCACCTCTTCTGAGTCCGGCTTCACTGCTCGGAAGTATTGCTCCATATCAAATAGGAAGTTCTCAAGCTCCTTGGCGTCTCGCGCCCCTCCTAAATCTTGAGGTTCTGGTATCTTTACCTTCCTGTAGTCCGTCACAGGTTGGTTTCCCATCGCATGGATTGTCAAGTGGAGCTTGGTGTTCATCTCCATCAGCTCATTCTTGAAGGCATCAATGGTGGCTCGGACGTCTTCTGCCATATTGTCCACAATCACCTGGAGTGTATCAAGGGCATCACTCATCTGCCCCATTTGCTGGTTCGAACCAGGAGCTTCTTCCTCATTTCTCTCCCTTTTGTCTCCTCGAGCTTTACATTTTTCAAGGGCCACAACTTGGTCCCTAAGGCTCTCCACCTCTGTCATCCGCACCACCAAACCATCTAGGTTGACGTGGTCCAACGCGCTAGTTATATCAATCAATCTATCAGGCACCCCCGCAAGTTCCCCCAATTGTTGGTCATACCAATCAAATCTTTGTTGGTCTGTCATTTTGCCTATCATCATAACGAGCGTCTTAAGCTGAGTTAGCTCTAATACTAACTGTCACGGGTCAAACTTTGCAATGCGCAAAGCGGACCGAGCGGCACTTGTCAGTAAGCAAGTCAGCCAAGTGAGTACCTTGCAAGGAACAATGAAACCACACAATATTAAAATAGTGCTAGCGACAAGCAAGAACACAAAGATATAAATGTTGGGCAACCACAAAGAATAAATGAGTAATTGAAAGGAAAGATCAAGGAGCATCTCACGGAACACAGATGATTGAATAATTCATCTTTTATTGATGGTAAGACGGTAAGAGAGGCAAAAGTACATGTGCTTACCTATACTGGTTTCGTAGTCCAAACTATGCCGACTAGGAACCCCTCCCTATGAGCATATCGGGCTTACATGAAAGGGCCAGGGGAATACATGCAAAAGGCCGAGAAGAATAACTGTTAAATAAAATAAATTACATAATTTATAAATTACCAAAACACCTCAAACACACAAGCAACCAACCAAAGACTTAACTAATGATCCTGGACAAGATTGCTTGTGGCATTACAAGTGCGGCCCCTAACACTTAACATTCCGGATTGTAGGGCTGGCCTTAGGGTCACTGATTCAGTGCTTTGACTGGGAGAGACCGACTGATGATATGATTGACATGAGTGTTGGGACCGGGTTCACCATGCCTAAAGCTCAAGCATTAATAGCAAAATGCAGGCCACGCCCAGCAATTCTGGCCCTACTCTCTCAACTCTAAGAATAGTTTTTTGTGATTTCTGGGTTTGTTATTGTTTTCAAACGCTAATAGATATTGATATACAGTATGTTGGAGTCTCAGACATTTTAGCATGTACTGGTAGGCATCTTGTAATTTACTTGAGCATTCTGTGCTGATTCACTCTGATGGTAGCACATCCCACTGTCCAAGATTGCAACTCCTACCAAGTAAAATTAATCAGATTTCAAATACTTTAACACATGAATCTTATACAAAAACTTCTTGATGACAAGCAAAATTACCTTCAGTATTCAAACAAATTACGACCAAAACTACTGAAAACAAGTAATGATGTTTACTATAGCTATTAGGTAACTTGGAAATCTTCGAGGATGGCATTTTTTATATTTTAAGATCCATGTCTAAACTATAGGGTTTAGCAAGAATGCCTTCAAGCCTAAAACCTCTAGTAGTTTATACCCTTTTTTGGATCAGAAGTGAGACCTTACAAGAAAGAAAATGCCCAAGAAGTTTCTATGTGGCACACCATAAATTTAGAATTGCAATGACCTTAATTCTACATTCAGATCAATATATGACTTCTGTGATCCAAAGCTTTACAACCTCACACTCAGTGACGGACCAGAATTTTTTCTCCAATAAGGCAAGATTATTAATAGACTTCTTTTCAATTGGTTTTCATATAAAATTTTCTTATATTTTAATTGGAGTTATAAACTCTTAAATTTGTAGCAATTACATACATGAAAATCGGAGCACAAACATATATCACTTACTAAAGCAAAATTATGAAAAACAAAAAATAAAATTATCAAGGAGCGAAGAGAGAAGTGTAGTTTGTAATTTATAAAAGTACAAATATTATGTTATTTAAAAAGGAAGAAATCTTAAACAAAAAAAATATTTAAAGAAACACACAATTCTCTAAACCTAGCATAGAATAGTGATGATGATGCCATGTGTGCTATGTTAAAATGCCTCTGATTCTTCACATGATTTCTTTGACAAGTATTATCTATACTATATTTAAGAGAAGAGGGCTTACTCATCATAACTGAATTTTTTTTTTTTTTTTTAGAATGCACTATAACTGAATTCGTTGACTTTCATATCCCTAAAATATTAAATAACTTTATATATATTTCTAATTGTCACTTGTCAGGGATAAGTGAAAATTTAAATAAATAATTAATAAGAAAATTTATTATTTTCAGGAACTAACTACCCACTTCTAGACGGTAACCACACACTTCTCCACACCCATGAGATGTGAACAGTTTTTAGTGTTATTTATATTTAATTGTATTTAAATCTAGTTATGACTCTTATCCTTGATTAAATATTTCAAATTATTAAGCGGCGTCTTTATTGGAGAGAAGAAACAGAAATGACGTGAAGGATATCGCCCAACCCTCTTGCCCTCTTATTTAGAAAAGAATTTTGCAAAACCATAAAAACCAAAGAGACTTCCATAGTTTATCTTAAGTTTCGAGCTTAGGCAGCCTAAACTCGACCCCCCCTAAATCTGTCCTTACTCACACTACAATCTCCTCATCAGACTAGTTATTTAAATTCAAACAGAAATGATGGTGTGGTTCAGTTACTCTAGTTATCAACCTACCATCCATAAGTCAGTCCAAAGGAAATGTAGATGTAGCAACAAATAGTCTAAAAAAAGAAAATAAAAATTGAAACTTTGGACGTCTAGGCAAGACATCTGCACTAATATTTCCAGAAACAATGTGGTGGATGTTGTTTATATTTTAGACTATCAAATCGCAAATAATTTTTTTTTTAAGATGATCAAAGGATTTTACTCATACTCTTATGATGACTCGAACCTACTACCTCTATAATAACTTGAATCCATGACTTTGTCATTAGGTTGATCAAATCGCAAATATATCAATCGGGAAATCGCTGTCATATGATATTTTCTATTATTCATTTTTTCTATTAGGAAGTTTCTATTAGACTTTCGAATTATTGCACATGGCATAGTGGACTAATTGCAGCAGATCTGACGTCTGTCACATTAACAGATAGCAGTACCTTCACTTACTAATAAAATAACCCATTATTGAACCATTATCCATTTATCCTCGTTGTTGCAGACATCAACAGATCCATCACCATGGAAACTTCAACCTACTCCTACATCTTGCTCTTCATCATCTTTCTTTTCCTCAACAGTTATTTGCAGAAAAATAAGAAGAGATTGCCACCAAGCCCTGCTCTCTCTCTCCCCATAATAGGCCATCTCTATCTTTTTAAGAAACCCCTCCACAGAACACTTGCAAAGTTATCCGACAAACATGATCCAATTGTATACATCAAATTTGGCTCCCGCCCTGTCATTCTTGTATCCTCCCCTTCTGCAGCTGAGGAATGCTTCACTAAGCACGATGTCGCTTTTGCAAACCGTCCAAAGCTGCTTGCCGGCAAACACCTTGGGTATAACTATACCACAGTTACCTGGGCTTCCCACTGGCGCAACTTGAGACGCATAGCTTCGCTTGAACTATTGTCATCCAACAGCCTGCAGATGTTTCATGGCATACGTGCAGATGAAATCAGGTCACTCGTTTGCCAGCTTTTTCGAGGCTGTAATGGTGGTGAGTTTCAGGGTGTAGAGATGAAGTCAAAGTTTTTTCAGCTAACTCTTAATGTTATAATGAGAATGGTTGCTGGGAAAAGATACTATGGGGAAGATATAGCAGATTTGGAGGAAGCTAAAATGTTTCAACAAATTGTTACAGAGGGGTTTCAATTGACTGGGGTTACTAATGTTGGAGATTTCATACCAGTTTTAAACTACGTAGGAGTAAGCAAGCTTGAGAAGAAGTTGATAATATTGCATAAGAAGAGGGATAAGTTCCTGCAAGATTTGATTGATCAACATAGAAAAATGCAGAGCCATTCTGCTTTGGAAAAGAGAAGCAAGACCATGGTGGATGTCATGCTGTCACTGCAAGGAACTGAAGCCGAATACTATACTGATGAAATCATAAGAGGCATGATGCATGTAAGTTCTCTAAGCAAAAACTCTGAAGTCCAAGGTCAAGTACAATAGTTTCCAGCTTGAACATTATACTTTATGAATTGGTAAGGGAGAATCCGACTTTCAATCTAAATGAAATTTATTCATAAAGTTCTTTAACACAGTTAGTACATATTCATCTTGTTTTTCGCATCTAGTTTCTAGCTTAAGAACTTTGCAAATACCTGTGTAGCAACTATGTGTTTCCCTAATCTTTAGTTTAAGCTCTCAACTAGAAATTACACTGCTCTAGAAACTTAGCTACATGCAAATTTATACTTCAACATATGAAATTAGTTGGTCTAAGGCCTTTTTTACCAGGTCATGTTAACAGCAGGAACAGACACCTCAGCTGGAACCATGGAATGGGCTCTATCACTATTGCTCAACAACCCTAAAGCACTTGCAAAGGCCCAGACTGAAATTGATAACCACATTGGAGAAGGCAGACTAATTAAGGAGTCAGACCTTGCCAAGCTTCCCTATCTTAGTAGCATCATATATGAGACCCTCCGAATGTACCCAGCAGCCCCACTCCTGGCGCCCCATGAGGCATCGGATGACTGCACCGTGGCTGGCTTCCATGTTCCACGTGGAACAATGCTGTTGGTGAACGTGTGGGCCATACAGAATGATCCTGAGTTGTGGGCAGAACCTGAACAATTTAAGCCAGAAAGGTTCCAAAATATACAACGAGAAAGAGATGGTTTCATGTGGTTGCCATTTGGGACAGGAAGGAGAGGCTGTCCTGGTGAAGGCTTAGCAAACCGGATTGTAGGGCTGGCCTTAGGGTCACTGATTCAGTGCTTTGAGTGGGAGAGACCTAGTGAGGAAATGATTGACATGAGTATAGGGACTGGCCTCACCATGCCTAAAGCTCAACCCTTACTAGCAAAATGCAGGCCACGACCAACAATGCTGGCCCTACTTTCTCAACTCTAAGCATTTTATTGGGTTTTCTGAGTTTGTTATTTCCAGTTTTCCAGTCAGATAGGTATGCACATTGTTTTCCGAATGCAATTATTGATTGATTATTTTTGGTTATGTATTTAATGCACCATTCATATAACACAGTGTATCGTTCATATAGACCAAAAAGAAAATATCAGTAGAAGAAGAAACGTGGATCAGGCATTTTAGCATATACTGGTGGGCATCTTGTACTTGCCGGTAGCTTTATATGTTGATTTCTCTAATGACTTGCAATCCCTGAGCGGCTGAGCCACAAGCTGCTAGCATCCAGTTACTTTAGCATGTCCTTCCAGCAACATCGCATTCTCTAAGATCCTGAATGAATGGAATACCAAGGAAATTAGTTGAATTCCAGATATTACAGAACAAGAAATGTGTAAATGCCGAAGCTTCTCAACAATAACTAAATTACCTCAAGTTTTCAAACAGATAAATCTTCTAGGACAGTATATATTGAAGCGTTATTGATGCAACAACAGTAGGAGATTATTTCCCGAAACCCACACAGGTAAACATTTTGGATTTTGGTTGGTACGTACCTTTCCAACAGTTAATGCCGGCATTCACTATTTATTTATTGGTTTTATGATGCACAATTCTTGGCTACGCCGGGTGTAACCTACCCCTTAAACATCCGTTAACGGAGGGGTATTCACGTCAATTCCATGTCAAATTTCAATGGTAAATGAGTTTTAACCGAGCCATCTCCCTCTCACGTGGCATTCAATGGGCCTCATCTTCTTCTTCGAAGACCTCGTGGCTGATACATCTCATAAGTCGATTGATTGAATCAGAGGTTCAGATGTTGCAAAGCTTGAAGTCAAGCAATACATGTCGGTATGCCTCCGACCACAGAATTGTTAGCCAGATTCAAAACTCTAAGAGACTGCCCACAAGTAGGTAAACCAGGCAAACCCGAACACTAGTTCGATCCAAGATTGAAAAACACCAAAATTGGTGAAATCAGTAAGGTTGTCAGAGAGAGGATTATTCGAGCCTTCTTGGCAGAAGAGCAAAAGATTGTGAAGAAGGTTTTGAAGATCCAAAAGGCCAAGGAAAAGCAGGCAGCCAAGAGCTAAATGATTCGGCCATTAAGCAAAAGCCTTTTGAATTATAAGATATGCTTGAGCAAAGATTTTGACTTAGGTTGTATTGATGAACGATTTGGAGTTAGATTGGAATGTCTTTAGGCTCCGTTTGGAAACAAAATTCGAATTCGAATTTGAATTTTAAATCTGATGTATTTAAAATCTGTATAATTGAAATATGTGCATTTAAAATCTTATTGTTTGAAATGAAAAATATATGTGAAGATTTGAAATCAAAGATTTAGATTTTGCAATAGTAGAACACAACATCCAACTCGGCCAAGAAGGCCATTTTGTCTGTGAGTTTGATTTGCGGCCAGCATGTGGCACGCGTTGTCCTTGGTGTGGTGAACGATGGATGGCGCGCTGGAGGAGACGAAGGCAGGGATCTCGAGGCGGTTGACTAGGCCGGAGATGAGGGAGGCGCTGCCGGACTGGGCGCAGTCCGACGAAAGAGTCTAGGACCTCGCAGTGGAGCATGGTGATGAAGTCATCGGGGTGGAAGGTTTTTCCGAAGAGGTTGGCCTAGACATCGATCTCATCGAGCATGCAGAGAAGGATGGCTCCGCCACAGAGTTTGGCTTCTGAGAAGGCTTGGTCGAATAGTAAGTACTCAGCTTCACCGGCGGCTAAGCCTTGGCTCTAGTTAGACCGGAGGCGACTTCGGTATTAACTGAGAGAGAGAGAGAGAGAGAGACAACGCAATCTGTGTTTTTTCACGAGAGTCGGAGACGTGGTGATTTCAAATAACTAAGGTCCCCTAGTTATTTGAAATCATTAAACTTTGCCATCTAAAATCTCAGGGCTGATTTTGGAGAAATCCAAATCTCACAAAAAAAGATAGCCAAATAAGATGATTCGAATTTGTGGGCTCCAAATCCAAATTCACTCTCTCAAATCTCTATATCCAAATGGGCCCTTATTGTTATTCGCTACTTTGATTATTTGAGTATTTCATTTCAATGACAAATCAAAGAGAAAAAATTGAAAATGGTAAAATGCAAAGACTAACAGAGACTTTGGGTAATGGAGAAGAAAGCCCATAAGTGGTTTTTTAGCATAAAAGTGGTGCCTTTGGCTAGCTTGGAGTTTTTCTGTGTATGTGGTGCTTTGCTTTGGCATGGCGTTTGAGTTTGGGATCGAGAGGTAAGCGGGCGCGAGAAGAAAACTGCAGGGAGTTGTGGTGTAATGGCATCGTTTTGTGGATTGAGCTTTCTCTCCTCCGATGACGTGTCAGTTATAGAAGATAGCACACTCATTAATTAATAAAAATATAACTGTGGTGCGGTGGCTAATGCACAAAGAATCATTGAGGGTGGGAGCTGAAGATCGAGCCACCTCATTGCGCTTTTATTCTTTTCCAATTTACAATAAACTGAATTTGTTGGTTCAATTTGTTGGTTATTTTTCTCGTTTCGACGACATTAGTAACCTAAAAATAAATTAGAAAAAAAAAATGAAAAACAAAATTAATTTAATTTTTTTTAATAGATTGACTTGATTGAGTTTTAATTATATGCTTCAAGTGCTTAGGAAAACTATATTTTTAGGAAAAAAAAAGCTAAATACTAGTTACTATCCTATGGTTTAGGTCTAAAATCAATTCAATCCATGAACTTCTAATTTCATCAAAAACAACCCTTGCACTTTCAATTTTGATCTAATATGTCTAATTCGTTAATATTATGTTATGAGCTCAAGTTATAGTTGGATTATTTGTTGAAAAACTATTTATTTTTAACAGTATGACTCACTCTTAAATTGACTAGAGCTGGCATGCAGACACCACATCGTAAAACATAAGCCATATATGAGTTACGTTAACAAGTTAAATAACTCAATTGTCAGAAAATTAATAAATTAGACCTACTATATCAAAATTGAAAGTGTAGGGGTATTTCTGATGAAATTAGAAGTTCAGGGACTGAATTGATTTTTGACCCAAACTACATTGTAGTAATATGTATTTAGCCCTAAAATTAACTGCTAAGATCGAGTCTCTCGAGTTCTTGTACATGAGAAATACAGGTATACCATATAAGAAATAGTCGTGAAAAGTGCTCTTATATTACTAATGACAAATTAACAATTTGCGTTTTAGTATTAGTATAATAAAGACATTATGGTTGACTAAGTGAATCATTGTTGAGATGAAGTTGAAAGCGGATAATATTTTCAAAATGAGTATAAATTATCTCAATCACTGCATCCAACGGTCGGTTTTCCAAATGTCTTATGTCTTGACAGGGTTGCCCTTAGAGGAATGTAGCTAATAAATAGTGTTATCAGGGTATCTTCAGTTGACCATATAGATTGAAGTCAAAATGATGATTAAATTGACTGTTTTTTTTTTTTTACAATAAATATAAAATATTTCAATCATCTCATCCAACGGTTGGTTTGACAAAATTGAACTTCCTAATCCATGTTATTTTTGAGAAGTCCTCGTCACTATATAAGCAATCTAGAAGCTATACATCGCTAGTAGGCACGTAAGTATTTTTAGCTATTTGCAAATCCAAAATTGAAAATTGATAGATTTGATCTTATCAGTGTATTTAATGTGTATTAGTAGGTATCATGTAAATAAAATTAACCATGTCCGTATTCGTTTTCGTATCGGTCAAAGAGGTTAACGTTTTAATTTGATGGCTATTTCTAAGAGGTATCATGTATTTAACGCTTTCCTAAGAGGAGCCAAATTAGGAGGAGATAAACATCCCGAATTGTTTATATGCATTGATACACCTTATCCTAACGAGTGTCTGGGCGCTAACGGATCAACAAAACAAATTGCGATGAAGTGGTTAACGTTTTAGTTTGATGGCTATTTAGAGTTTAGGATTAACCATGTGGATCGAGGTCAAAATGATGACGAAAACATATAAATTTTTTACCATAGTCATATTTCCTTATATTGATCACGTCCAACGGTTAAATTTGCCAAATTATGTTTCATCAATCTTGTTCGTTTTGGAATGCATACTTTTCCCTGTGGCCAATGAACATGTTATACAACAGGTATAGGCATAGAAGGATTTTGCGTGATCCAAATAATCAAAACTAAAAATTGCTAAATTTGACATTACCCGTGTATTTAGCGTGTGTTAATAGGTATCGTATAAAAAAATTAACCCTGTCAGCATTCGTTTTCGTATCGGTCAAAGGGATCAACTCAACATATGTTTGTGCTTTCCTGAAAAGAGCATAATTAAGGGGAGGTAGACATTATGAACTTTTTACATGTGTTGATACACCTCATCTTCACGAGCATGTGGGCGCTGACAGATTGAGAAAAAAAGTTATGAGGAAGTGGTTTCAAGCGTTTTACTTTGGTGGCTATTTAGAGTTTAGGGTTGACCACGTGGATCTGACGAAAACATGTAAATTTTTTACCATAGCTATATTTCCCCGCTTTGATCACATCCGACAGTCGAATTTGCGGAATTCAATTTCCTCCACCTTATTCATTTTGGAAGGTATATTTTTTCCTACAACCAATAAACATGCTAGAAAACTTAAATAAGCATATAAGGATTTTGGATGCTATTAGGATTGGGCATAAACAGATCCGGATGTATAAAACTAGCCGAGCCGCCCCGGAAAACCGGATCGGGGACCAAACTGGATGAAATAAGGCAGAAAAACTATCTATTCCAAACCGGATCGGGTTCAGCCTCTGAACCGACCGGACAGAACCGAACCGGCTGAATAATTAATTATTTAATTTTTATTTAAATTGACATTAGTTTTTATTTAAATTAGTTGTCGAATTCTCATTGGATCCAATCAGGTTGCACATAAAATCTATTGTATCTGATTCCTCTCAAGAAAACCTTAATCTCTCTCTCGGGTTCTCAGCAGCCTTTCATCTCTCTCGAGTCTAGACTCAAACAACCCTCTCGCAGCCGTCAACCAATGAGACCAACGTCACTGACCAAGCTTCAACTTCAATCTGCACTTCTGCGCAAAGTTTTTGGTCTGCACAACGTCGACTTCAATCTGCACTTCTGAGCAAAGCCTTCGATCTGCACAACGCCGACCTTCAAGCCGCCTTCGACAATTCTGCACAGCGCCCCCGTCGCCAACAAACACCGATACCGCACCGGGCCGAACTGAAAATTCGGGTAACCCGAATACGTCGGCTCAGTCCATTATAAAACAGTTGTCGATCCCAATTTTTTCCCAACCGACCAATGCGGGTCAAACTCGGGTTGGGCCCAAAACTGAGCCGGCCTGACCCGCGCCTACCCCTAGATGCTATTTAAAAGATAATTGAAAATTGATAGATTTGAAATCAAACTATCGAAAACTTATTAAATTAAAATGCTTATTTATTTTAATCAAAGTATAATTTTCTTTTATTCAAAAAGCCTATCTCCACTATCGTTTTTTTCAATCCAATTTTGTTGAAAAAGTACAAGTTACATGGTCGGAATGCCAATTTTCTAAAGAAACTTCTTAGACTTTGTGAGCCCCATAATTATTTTAAATAAATAAGTAAGTAAATAAATAAATAATATTTAATGAGGTAATGTGAGATTTCAGAGATTATTTTACGATCTCGATGATTATTCAGATGCTCGATAATATTTTTGTAAATTTTTTCAAAAGTAAAATATTCAAATTTTAGACTCGATAATAAAGTACACAATGTAACGAGTCTATGGTAATTATCGGAAACTTTTTAAGAAACCTGAACTATTTATTACAATTTTTGAAAGTTTCAGAATTACAAAAATTACTAAATGGAAAAGAATATAGAAATGGTGTAATCTGGGTCGTCAATCATTCCACCGCTTCATCACAGCCGTTTAATTCAGTTGAGGACAATTATCGAATTCAATGAAGAACTCAGAAGCATCTCAATCCTTTATCAATGAAGTACCCGACCAGAACTCCCTCTTTCTGCAGCTTCCCGAGGTCTTCCAGGTGGCAAATGGTTCAGATTGACAGTGCAAATAAGACCTCGACACCGGTTCGTACAACCGTCGACTGGAGGAGGAGATTTGGACTTCGAAATCTTCGATTTTTTTCCGGCGAATGTTCTGCAAATTCCGGGGACTTTAGCCGAAACGACGCTGTATGAGGTATGAAAAACGATCATCTCGTCGTGCTCCACGTCTTTCTATAATTGATTTTCAAATTTGGAAGAATGGGTATTTGGAGTGGTTTCGGCTACCAGCGAAATTCCTTTTCAGGCGGCTATATTGTTTGCCCTTGGTTGAATTCCGACCCTAGTCCATATTTAAAAATGGTTGGAGCTATGTGTCGATCGGTTCTTGAGGCTGAAAATGGTGATTGGGAAGCATAGAATTCCTCTTGATCTGTTATGCTTTGGGCGGCAATAGAGGTGAAGGAATCTGTTAAATTTGTGCTGAGGTCTTTAACAAGGACTTTTGTTTCAAGAGGATAATGAATCAGGAGCTTATAACCTGTTTTGTAAAGATCACTTACAACCATAGTGTTCTGTTCTTCCTTGTTCGCTCCTCATGAGAGATTTCAACTCAGCAGTTAAAAAAAAACATGACAAATCAAGAATAAGTTTGCTCCAAATGCAAGATTTGCAGGAAAGTATTGAAACTCAATTTAGAGTGGAAATTCTCTCAATGTTTCAGTCATAAATTCCTGCTAACTGAAACTGAAGGAGTTTTCAAGAATGCGGAGAGACTCGAGAGAGTTGGATGAAACAGAAAATGGGTTGCGTTCTGATTCACTCTCGATCACTTGTCGTTTTGTGAGACGTAGTTTTACACTAACGGATTCAGTCTTTACTGATAACGGTAGTTAAGTGTGCAATTACATCAATGACCTTCTATTTCAAAATGAGTGGACAGAAACCAACCACGCAGATTGGGCCCACAACGGCGTAAGTTACGCCCGGCGTAGCCCAGACGCACCCTTTTATGATACCCATGAAATGTCGACGTTATTGATCTTATCTATACGTACTATGTAGTGGATTAGATTCTTGTAGCAGACTGCACCACATCCATGGAAACCTCAATCTCCTACTACCATTGGCTCTTCATTGTCTTTCTTTTCTTCCTCAAGAACTATTTGCAGAAAACTAACAAAAGACTCCCACCAAGCCCTTCTCTTTCCTTTCCCATCATAGGTCACCTCTACCTCTTTAAGAAACCTCTCCACAGAACCCTTGCAAACCTAACCGACAAATATGGTCCAATCTTATACCTTCAATTTGGATCCCGCCCGGTTGTTGTTGTATCCTCTCCTTCTGCAGTTGAGGAATGCTTCACCAAAAACGATGTCACTTTCGCAAACCGTCCAAAGCTGCTTGCCGGCAAGCACCTTGGATATAACTATACTACGATTGCCTGGGCTCCCTATGGCTCTCACTGGCGCAACTTGAGACGCATAGCTTCCCTTGAGCTATTGTCATCCAGCCGCCTTCAGATGTTTCACGGCATACGTGCAGATGAAGTTAGGTCACTAATTTGCAAGCTTTTTCGAGGGTCTAATGGTGGTGAACTGCAAAGTTTAGATATGAAGTCAACGTTTTTCGAGCTTACTCTTAATGTTTTGATGAGGGTGATTGCTGGGAAGAGATACTATGGGGAAGATATCGCAGAGTCCAGCGAAGCAAAGAGTTTTGAACAAATTGTGAAAGAGACTTTTCAATTGAGTGGGGCTAACAATATTGGAGATTTCTTGCCGGTTTTAGAGTACTTTGGATCAGGTGGCCTTGAGAAAAACTTGGTGAAATTGCAAAAGAAGAGGGATAATTTCATGCAATATTTGATCGAAGAACACAGAAAAGTGCAGAGTGGCTCTGTTTCTGAACAGAAGAGCAAGACCATGGTGGATGTCTTGTTGTCACTGCAAGCAACTGAACCTGAATATTATTCTGATGAAATCATAAGAGGCATGATGCAAGTAAGCTCTCTCAACCAGAATTTGTCAAATCCAAGAACAACTGCAGTACGAAAGATTTTTCTGTTTTTTTTTTTTTTTTTTTTAAAGACTGATCAGCTTAAACTAGACTTGCTCTAGAATTTTACTTCACTTTTCTCTTTAGCTCGAGCTCTAGAAAACTAGTTACATATAATGCAAATTCACAGCTTCTTGTATTATTGTACCCAGAACATGTTATCAGCAGGAACAGACACCTCAGCTGGGACCATGGAATGGGCTCTATCACTATTGCTCAACAACCCAGAAGCCCTTGCAAAGGCACAGACAGAAATTGATAACAAAATTGGCCAAAGCAGGCTAATTGAGGAATCAGACCTTGCTAATCTCCCCTATCTGCACTGCATCATAAATGAGACCCTCAGAATGTACCCAGCAGCCGCGCTTCTGCCCCCACATGAGTCATCAGAGGACTGCACAGTGGGAGGCTTCAACGTTCCTCGTGGAACAATGCTGTTGGTGAACGCATGGGCCATACATCATGATCCTAAGTTGTGGGAACAACCTGAACAATTTAAGCCAGAGAGGTTCCAAAATGCACAAGAAGAAAGAGATGCTTTCATGTACTTGCCATTTGGGACAGGAAGGAGAGGCTGTCCTGGGGAAGGGTTAGCAAACCGGATCGTAGGGCTGGCCTTAGGGTCAGTCATTCAGTGTTTTGAATGGGAGAGAAGTGGTGAGGAGATGGTGGACATGACTGAAGGGACTGGCCTCACAATGCCTAAAGCTCACCCTTTGCTAGCAAAATGCAGACCACGCCCAACGATGCTGGCCTTACTTTCTCAACTCTGACAGTCTATATCTCTTTGGTTTTCTGGGCTTATTTTACACACACACACAGTTCTGTAAAAGCAACGGGAAGAATTGCTCAGATCCCAGTAAGTGATGCGTTTTTAGGTCGTGTTGTAAATGCACTGGCTAAACCTATTGATGGCCGGGGCGAAATTTCAGCCTCTGAATCTCGGTTAATTGAGTCTCCTGCTCCTGGTATTATTTCGAGACGTTCTGTTGTTTTCAAATGCTATTAGATATGTTCAAGCTTGGTTCTGCATTTTGCATACGAGACATTTTAAAATATGTCTGGTTGGCATCTTATCATCACTGCAGCTTTCTTTGTTGATTCACACTGGTTCTGTTACAAATCTGGAGGGGCAATAGGTTTTGATATGAGATTTTTAGTCTTACTTGATATCAACTAATAATTAATCGGTTAATTTCAAAGGCAGTCATCTGAAAATAGAGTGTAAAAATGATTGCTAAACCAATAAATTTAACAAATAACAGGTTTCAAAGACGTGTCAAAATGAGGCCGGAATAACTAACCAGCAGACGATGCAAAGAGCGAGCAATCATTCCTCTTCTTCTAGAGCACGTGTTGAGATTTCACTTTCACCCTTTCCACCTTGGCCTTCGATCTCTTCCAACCCATGGTTATAATCACTAAGACAAAGAAGACTCTGTTCGTGTTAAAACAAGTTTCCTTCTAAAAACCATCAGTTCGTATACAATCGTGTCTCGGCACACTAATACTAAACAAGCCGTACTGGTCTCCTTCTTTATGATCAATCCTGAACGCATTCTACCAACCAGCCATGTTCGCCACCATCATAACTGTACTAGTTTCCATAACCAAATAGATTGGTTCAGCAGCACCAGTTATTGGCTCACATCCCAGCAAATCTTCAAGGAGTACAACTTAAACCCAGGAATCACTGGCGCCATATTCTCTCATAACCCAAACATCAGCAGAGTCAATCACGCTATAGCAACATCCTGTTGCGGAAAAAGCATCAGATACAGGCTTCCTAATCCTCCTCCTCCACAAGAAACCCCAAGATGGTCACAGCTTTCATGATAGTTTTCTTGGCATGAAAATATTATTAGGCAGCATCATTTTCCGGAATTCATCCTTTGCCAAATCAAATGCAATAAGAGCTAGTCATTGCGTGAATTCATGGACAATCCAATCAAGTGTCCCGTTCAAATGAACTCCCTGGTACATCTAATGCGGGACGAACATGAGAGTGGATTCAATCTTTCTCCAAACGCCAGCTTTCAATGAATATAATATCTTCGGGTAAGTCTACCGTCATGGCAAGTGAACTGTGCGTAGGTTGTGGTTGTGATCCTTGACTCAGCACGATACCCATCGCCGGTGAGCGCTGCTTCGATTCGGGGTTCGTTTTCACGAAGAACTGAGAAACAGAGAGTGAAGGCATGGTTTAATACAGAGGTAGGAAGAGAAGAACGTCGTTGTGGACTTAGATTTCCTTCCTTTCGGATTGGGCTGATAGCATTTTCGGTCCATGTTTCTCTTTTTTCTTTTTTCATTTTCAGTATTTTAAATTAAACCTCAAAATTATAAAAATTTAACTAATTCTAAAAAAAATAAGTTTATTGAATCAGTTAACGATTACGATCCTTTCGAATGGCATCTCTTATAATTTTGGGAGCTGTGACATACCTTAGAGCTAAGATAGAACAAAATAAGGTGTACTACACTAACAATGTGTCATTGTACAATAAAACACTGCTCTAAAACAGTTGTAAAGAAAGTAGCAAAAACCAAAGGTAAATCTTTAGTCTCCTCAAGATAATTACCAACAATAAAAACTATTGTCATGACTTTGAGATTTGTAGATCAAACCATCAGAATTTGCAATTAGGCCATGTAGAAGATTGGCAAACCAATCAACTCTAAACTCATCCGAGTTTATAACACATTGCTCGCCAAGGTATCAATTATGGTACTCATAGTGTGATAACACTGAGACTCTCTATAGAATATAGAAATGAGACCAACTTAGAAACAAGACGCCCAAAATAAGAATTGAATCAAGCAAAGTATCCAGCAATGCCCCCAGGGTCCCAAATCCAATTTATTGGAGAGATCAAACCCAACAACTTGGCTCTACTTTGGGCCCAAAACCAGCCTAAACACCAAACTACCTGCTCTAGACAACCCGACTTTGGGCACCCATGTGCAATTGACCACCGCCAGCCCTAGCCACACCTCTGGTGCCAACAAAGCTACCACTATTAGAACCTTCACCGTCGTTTGCAACATAGCTCGCACGCACTTGACCCACCACCAGTGTGGGCCATGCACCACCGGTACCAACACTAGCCTCCCATAAATAAGCCTTGACCTCGAATTCCATTCATAAGACATAGCCACTGAATCTACCAACCCACCGGAAAATAACGCCGATCAACCTCACCAAAATTCAAGATTCAGTGTCGAAACGAGATCGAGATTCTATCACTGCTCACCTGTCTCCCCGTCAGAAGACAAACCTAACATGCTTGGCCGAGGCCGAGGCCGGACACAATTGGCGTGAGCGCCGTTGTCATTCTCAAAACCCCAGGGCTAGGGGTCAATTCTTATATTCTCCATCTTTCCTAAATAATATATATATATATATATATATATATATATATATATATATATATATATATATATATGGAAGAAGAAGGTCATGACCTAGATGTCAACCTCACTATTGCAAACTTCAATGGCAACAAGGAACTTGCTCCGTCAAAGGATGCTTCAGACTTTGACAGATCTGCTTTATTTATTTTCCAAAGATAGATATGAAGGCATAATGCCTCATTTTTTTTTATAATTAGACTATTATTTGGTCTTAAAGAATGGTTTGATGAATTAGATTTCTGAACAAAGACCTTGATTTGATTATCGTTGGCTTATTAATAAATTTTGAATTTTATTCTGAAGCATTGAATTTATTCAAATTTATTTACTACACATATTTACATGGTTCGAAATAGCACTATAAAGATGTAAAGCAATACATCTAGAGAAACAAAAATTATTAGAATGAAAAGATTATCATTCTACTAAAATAGAAATACTCTAAAGAATATGAGATATATTTAAAGTCAAAGACTCTCTGTATGCACCAAGAGCTAATCGAACCTTGTTAAGTATCAAAGATATTCGTGCCAACGGTTATCATGTCAAAACACACTGTGAGAATGGAACTGAATACTTTTATATTACCTTTAATGAATGTGGAAGGAAACACATTTTAGAGAAACTTATGAGTCAATCTAGTGGACTGTACCTCACTACGATTTGGATCATTGAATCCTATGCTGTCACAAACAATGAAATGTGGGACACTGACTCATATAGGCTTTGGCATGACCGCCTAGGACACCCCGGTCGTGACATGATGATCCGTATTTTAACAAACTCATATGGACATCCCTTCTTTCGAGTGAAAAATTAAATGGGACAAAAATCCGTCACACTGCAAGGTGTCGGTTCTAGTACTGCTCAAATGCAGTCATTGCCTTCTGAAGTACCAGAAGCACTACCTCCCTCCCATTATGCCTCATTGACTATTTCAAAGGCATATCACTCGTTTTGCAAAACTTGTTCTTTAGCAAAAACAGGATTGAGACCTTCCTATGCTAAAGATATAAAATAAAACATTCCATTCTTACAAAGGATACAAGGAGATATCTGTGGACCTATCCATCCAGAATGCGGACCATTCAAGTACTTTATGGTTATGGTGGATGCTTCAACACGCTGGTCACATGTCGCATTATTATCCACAAGAAATGCTGCATTTGCAAAACTCGTAGCACAAATTATACATTTAAGGGCTCACCACCTCGATCATCCTATCAAGTCTACAAGACTAAATAACGCTAGAGAGTTTACATCCAAAGCATTTGATGAGTATTGCATGTCTATTGGGTTGATGTAGAGCATCTTGTACCCCATGTGCATACACAAAATGGTCTCGCAGAAGCCACCATCAAAAGGCTACAGATGGTGGCTAGGGCACTGGTTATGCGCACCAACCTGCCTATATCTGCTTGGGGTTATGCAATATTGGACGTCGCTTTACTTATTCGTTTCAGACCCATTGCTAGCCAACCATTTTCTACATGCCAGTTGGTAACTGGATCTGAGCCTGACATTTCACACTTACGCATATTTGGTTGCGCAGTATATGTGCCTATTGCGCCTCCACAACGGACCAAAATGGGTCCTCAGAGAAGATTAAGTATTTATGTTGGATATGAATCCCCAATAATTATCCGCTATTTGGAACCTTTGACAGGCGATCTTTTTACCGCTAGATTTGCGGATTGTCACTTTGATGAGACAGTCTTCCCGTCGTTAGGGGGAGATAGGAAAAATGATTTTCCAAGGGAACGACAGGAATTATCGTGGTTTGTCCCCACTCTGTCTCATTTTGATCCCCGCACTTCACAATGTGAAAGTGAAGTGAAAAGAATAATCGATCTTCAGAACGTAGCAGATTCGATGCCTGATGTGTTTACTGATATCGCAAAAGTGACGAGATCACATATACCAGCTGTAAATATGCCTGCAAGATTAGAAGTCCCCAACAAGGGACACGACGCCGCAGATAGAGGCGCTGCAACCACACTTAATGGAGGTGTGGTTGAGGCCATGGCTCCCCAAAGGAAGAGGGGGAAACCACTTGGTTCGATTGACACTCACCCAAGGAAGAAGAGGGCGAGTAAGGCACAAACCAATTATCAATATATAGAATCCCTCTCATGAGATTGTCTCTGATTATAGTTATATCCATGAATCAATATTGGAGGAAGCTCCGATGTTTAAAATGATTCCAGAGAACAAAGAAATCTCAAAAGATTATGAGAGTGCATATGAGTTTATAGAAAGATCTTCCATACACATTGATGATATATATTGTTGCTCAAGGAATCATAGAGCACGATGATATCGAACCACACTCTATTGCAAAATGTCAACAAAGAGCAGATTGGCCTAAATAGAAAGAAGCAATCCAGGCAGAATTAGATTATCTGACAAAGAGACAGGTATTTGGTCCGGTAGTGCTAACCCCATCAAGTGTAAAACCTGTAGGACATAAATAAGTCTTTGTCAAAAAGCATAATGAGAAGAATGAAGTCCTGAGGTACAAGACTCGTCTTGTGGCGCAAGGTTTCTCACAACGCCCTGGAATTGACTACGAGGAGACATACTCTCCCGTAATGGACGTTATAACGTTCCGCTACTTAGTTAGCTTAGTAATTTCAGAAAGACTGGAAATGCAGCTCATGGATGTGGTTACTACATATCTCTATGGGGATCTAGATTTAGAAATATATATGAAAGTGCCTGATGGCCTTACATTACCCAAGTCAAGTGACTCTAAACCACGGAGTGGGTTTGCAATTAAGTTGAAACGCTCACTTTACGGAATGAAACAATCCTGGTGGATGTGGTATACCCTTCTAAGTGACTACTTGATTAGGAAGGGATATAAGAACGATTAAGTATGCCCCTGCGTATTCAGAAAGAAAATAAGTTTCAGATTTGCAATTGTAGCTGTATATGTCGATGATATGAACATAATAGGTACTCTTGATGAATTAAGAGAAACGTGAGCTACTTGAAATCCGAATTTGAGATGAAGGATCTTGGGAAAACTCGATGCTATCTAGGCCTTGAACTAGAACACCGAGTTTGTGGAATACTAATCCACCAGTCTGCGTATGTCCAAAAGTCAGGCGATATAATATGGACAAAGCGCATCCTGCTAGCACTCCCATGATCGGTCGAAGTTTAGATGCAAGGAAAGATCCATTTCGTCCAAAGGAAGATGACGAAGAAGTGTTGGGAGCTGAAATTCCCTATCTAAGTGCAATAGGCGCATTATTGTACTTAGTCCAATGTACTCGACCAGACATTGCATTCTCAATGAACTTGTTAGCTAGATTTAGCTCAGCGCCAACGCAGCGTCACTGGAATGGTATCAAGAACATTTTCGATACCTAAAAGGAACCATTGACTTGGGCTTGTTCTTTCCATACAAAGAGACAAGAGGGACCGCATATGGAACTGCAATCCCTAAAGGAAATGTTGATGGCGAAAGCGCCACTCACTACACTGAAACGCCAAATGACGTTTTGGTTGGTTTTGCTGATGCTGAGTACCTCTTTAACCCACATAAAGGTCGTTCCTAAACTGGTTATGTATTTACCATTGGGAACACGACGATATCTTGGAGATCAACCAAGCAAACCCTTGTGGCTATCTCCTTGAACCACTCAGAGATCATTGCTCTTCATGAGGTGGTTCGTGAGTGTGTATGGTTAAAAGCTATCATCACACATATTCGAGGGACTGGTGGTTTGAGTTCTACCACTGAAGAGCCTACTTGCATTTATAAAGATAATGCAGCTTGCATCGAACAGATGAATCTATGATATATTAAGGGTAATACTACAAAACACATATTGCCAAAGTTTTTCTACAATCAGCAACAACAGGCTCTCCTCAAGATTCAAATGAATCAAGTAAGGTGTGAGGAGAATGTGGCTGATTTGTTCACCAAATAATTGCCTAAGGCCACATTTGAGAAACATGTGAAAAACATAGGAATGCGAAGACTTTCCAAGCTCCCTTGATTAATGCAAGTATCAGGGGGAGGTGTAGATATCAGGGGGAGTCTAACACACACATGTCATACTCAAATGTAAAAGGTGCATTGTGCTCTTTTCTTTCGACCAAAGTGTATTTTTGTCCCACATGGTTTTTATTGTTACTTTGCAAGGTTTTTAGTGAGGCAACAACTCATGCACCATTTTGTCTTTGACTTGGCACAAGGGGGAGTATTAAAAGAAAAACACATTATGTGCCTTCGTCAAAGAAACAGACGAAGAGGGAATCAAGCAATTACAAATCACAGCTCAATCAACATTTAGTATCATTAATGTAATCGATATTTCCGTTGTAATTCTATCCCTATATAAAAGGACTATGAAATGAAATGAGTAGACCAATTTCAATTGTCATTTTACTTTAACAAATATACAATTTTTGATACAAATTTAACTAATGTTTGCGTGTGATGATGAGATTAAAAACTAAAACGAAGGATGAGAACGTATTGTTATTGTTTGTTTGTGCCTTTGGGGTTAGCACAAAAAGGCAATTTGGAATATCATTAAAAGGGCTAGTTAATTAATTCTGAGGTGCATGATTCTTCTACTGATATATATTTAATATCTTCAATACATTCAACTTTGATTTCATGAATAGGTTAAACAACAAATTATGGAGGTGTATGATTCTTCTACTACTATAGTTGTACAACCACATGTCATTACCGTAAATTAGTGATAATTAAGAACAAAGAGATATGTCTATCTCAAAATTAATTGGTACGTTTTATTGTGTTTGTGTATAGATTCAACTTCCTATAAACGTAGATGAACTTGTTACTGCAATATAAAGTAATGCCACTTAATCCACTTGTCCGAACCCACAAGTTGAGATCCGAAATCTGTTAAAGTTTCGAACTACCTACTTCCCCTCATGCATGAGATCCATTATCCATAATAGAACATCAGTCGTGGTTCTTGCTTTATTTGTGAAATGATTGTCTAATTTGGTTAATCTTGGCGCAAGCAGAGAAAATAGAAAATGGAATAATCAAGAGTCTATTGCATAGTCATATATAAGATGAACCAACATTTGTTGCCGCATTATCTCGGATTGATCCAAATTTATATTTTAAGATATGTGGAAATTAATAGAAAAGTTACGAAAATAAACCAAATTAAAATCTTCAATTCCAAAATTCCTTGCCAGAATCTGAATTATATATGCTCAATCGGTTCTGTACAAGAAAATTAGACATCATTAGCAGAAAAATAAACCAAATTATGTAAAAGCATGCAAAGCTCCAAAATCACAGCCAAACAAAACACAATGAATGTTCTAACCTTGAAAATTGAACATTGCCACTCTGTTTTCTTTATTCTTTTAGATAGTGAGACCAAAAATGGCTGGCATTTCCAATGGCGGGTCAATGAAAACAAAACACCCAAACGGGGCGGGAACAGTGTTTTGCTAAATTTCAGAGTCCCAAATTTCAATCTAAACTCACCCAAAACCAAATTTTCAAATCAGCAACAAAAAAATTCATCAATACCTGACGCTCCAAAATTCGAACCCAAAATTTTTAATAGTAAAAATCAAAAGCGCCAAACACCTGAGATTTCAAAGCAATTCAACCTGGCGCTCTCATTTCCCATCCTCTATACAAATCTCCCATCACACCTCTCACTCAAACACACTCTGCTCTCTCTCTCTCTCTCTCTCTCTCTCTCAGAATCACTCGAAGCCCTCAAAGCCTCAGACAAGTGCAGATGGCTTCTTTCACTGTGGCCGAGAAATGCGCTCCGATTACGCGCGCGGCGGCGAAGAGGAGGGCTGTGGCGGCCTTGGCCGAGGAGCAGCAGCTGGCCACTAAGAAGCGCGCTGTGCTCGGAGATCTCACCAACTTTGCAAACGTCGTCGTTTTGGCCTCAAAAAACCCCAATTCCGATTTTGCGCCAAGGAAACCCAAATGTGAAAAAAAGAGAGCTGTCCCGGAACGTGACAATGAAGACCCACAGCTTTGTGGGCCTTATGCTTCTGATATCTATGCCTATCTTCGCAGAATGGAGGTAAAAAGATTATTGCTTTGCTTATTTCTCGTACTTAGATGATTTTGAATTGGAATGATATGATACTGTTCGATTCAATCTGGATAGTGAGCATGTTTTTTGGGTTCTATGGGTAATGGGTTTGATTTGGTAATAGGAATAGGCTATAAAGTATGTGACTGTATGGGTTTAAGTTTGATTCTGGGTAGATGCTATTATGGAGGTTTAGTTAAGTGAAGGGTATTGGGTTTGATTGGGTAATGGTAAATCCTTCTAAGGACTTTAACTTCAGAGTGTGATTATTCTTTGTTTTATACTCTTGAATTTATAATTTGGGGCTTTGTTCAATAATGAGTTCTGTGTTCAATTTGGCGATCGGGTTTTGCTTTAAGCTGATAGCTTTTGTGTTTAATTTTGATCATCTAATTGGGAATTAGGCTTACCTATTATGGATTGTTGTTTAGGTGGAACCAAAAAGAAGGCCATTGCCTGATTACATGGAGAGAATTCAGAAGAATGCTATTAATGCTAATATGAGAGGGATTCTTGTGGATTGGTTGGTGGAGGTTGCAGATGAATTTAAACTTCTTCCAGACACTCTTCATCTTTCTGTTTCCTACGTTGATAAATATTTGTCGATGAATGTGATCAACAAGCGGAAGCTTCAGCTACTGGGAGTTGCTTCAATGTTCATTGCCTCGTAAGTCTATGTTGTGTTAGAATTGTTTCTGAGTTTGCATACCTGTTGTTGTTTAATTACACAAGAATTATGCTGACATTTTTCATATTTTTATGATTAATAGAAAGTACGAGGAGATTAATCCTCCACATGTGGATGAACTTAGTGACATGACAGAAAATACATACAGTAAAGCGGAGGTATTTGCTTTATTCTCTCCCTTTCTGCATTGGATAGATACCTGAGGCTTTTGTACTGAAGTATGTTATGGTTTTGTTGTTCTTAAGGTGATCAAGATGGAGGCTGATATCCTCAAATCCCTCAAATTTGAAATGGGAAATCCTACTGTTCGGACCTTCCTAAGGTGAGTACTGTGCTGACAGCTAAATCTCTTCTATGGTTGGTTATTGAAGTTACTTAAACTTAACATGTTTAAACCACTAACTGAGTAATGTTCATTTTACATAATGTTTCTACAGAAAGTTTACAGATGTTGCTCAAGGGAATTATAAAGTAAGCTCTCTCTCTCTCTCTCTCTCTCTCTATCTCTCTCGAATGCACATGTGAATTAGCCAAGTTGTTAATCTTTGATATTGATATTGACTGCTTGCCTGTTTTGTGTTGTCTACAGACGCCCAATTTGCAGTTTGAGTTCTTGGTTTCCTACCTTGCAGAGCTAAGTTTGTTGGATTATAAATGTGTGAAATTCCTCCCTTCTATGGTAGCTTCGTCAGTTGTTTTCCTTGCAAGATTAATGATTAGATCAAAGATGAATCCTTGGGTAAGAATTTTGAATAATTTATACATGCTGATCTTATCTCTAAGTATGAAAGCAATCACTAAACTGTATTTATTTCAGTGTTCAACATTGCAACAATATACTGGATACGAAGCAGCTGATTTGAAAGATTGTTGTCTTGTTCTTCATGACTTGTACTTGGGTAGAAGAGGAGGATCGTTACAAGTTGTGCGAGAGAAATACAGACAGCATAAGGTATTCTATCAGAAGTTTGGTTTTGACATATTATTTTCCTTATCTGAGAATTGAAAAGCCTAATTGTAGTGCTTTTGCTTTGACAGTTCAAATATGTGGCAAACCTTCCCTGCCCTCCAGAGCTACCAGCTCCTTTGTTTGATAATGTGAATGCATGATAGATGAGATTAGCATTTGGGTTTATGTTGAAGCAATGAGAATCGCTGTTGTGGCAAGGGCTGTCCCAATATATTGGAAAGATCTGGCTAAATGTTTACTGAGCAATCTCAGTTATTGCCTATTGGAAGGTTACTTTGAAGGGTGTTGACAGATGTGGATGGTATCAACTTCCATCTGTTTAGGATGATCTTCACTTCCAAGGAACTCTATTCCAGGTTAGCATAGGAATAACTTTCCTTTAAACTGCTTATGAGTGATTCAATTTATGGTTCAAAGCTTACACCCTGAATATTCTGTCCCAGGGTATGGAGTAGCAGTAAAAGAAAAAAGAAAAAGAGTGAGGTACCTATTGAGATGTGTTGCCAATTCAAGTTCTTGGGGTTATGGGATGTAACTCCAGTGTACTCGCAAATAGAAAATGGGTAGCCTATGCTGCTGTGTCGCATTGATAGAGCTACAAATGCAACAATTGAGTTGCAGAAGTAGTTCCCCTTTTCCAACTGATACAACCAGTGGCTCCCCTCTGTGGTGGTATTATTGAAGAGAAAAAACTCCGTCCAGATTCAGCCCGTGATTGAACTTATTATAGTATGTTTGATTGTTGAAGCTGTTGGGCAGTGGGGATTGGGGAATGCACTGCATATGTATGGATGTGGTCGTGTAATGTCACATTACATATTGACTGAGCTGAATTCAAATTCACAACTTGCGAGTTGTATTGTCTTTGTATCAAGTATTTTCACTCCAGTGTTCTTTTCTAACCTTCCAATGTCTTGTACATTAAATAGACTAATAGAAGAGGTAGAACTGTGGTGATTGGAGTGTCTTCCTACTTGTTTTAGATAAACTTTAAAAACTATTGTGCAAATCTAATGAAATCAAGTTTAGCATTGTTTGATACCAAAAGCATATGAAAGTTCCATTTATATTATGTACAACTTTTATGAATATACATTCATGTCTAGTGAGGGTAACGGTGCCCAAACCCCTATCAATATAAACAAGGTTAATGGGTGTATTCTTAAGTGAGGTTAAGTACATTGAAAGATATTGTATGTTTTTTTTATCATGTGGGAATTAATCACAAACTTTCTATTAAAAAAAAATTGTCTAGGTCATAATTTTTCATTCAAAAAAACTTTCTAATAGCACACTTTTTTTTGGCTAAAATTGTATGTTCTTATTTTCTAGTCTCTTCATATCTGGATCATGAATTTGAAAGCAATGAAAGTGCGAAACTAAAAAATATTAACCAGATTTTTTTTTTTACAATTTTTTAAAGTCTATATATTGAGAAAATCATAAAAAAAAATCTGGTCTAACAATTTTTAGAATCATGTTTTACTAATAGTAAAACAATGAAATGGAAAAATTTCAATAAAAAAAGATGTTAACCTCATCATTTTTAAATGGGTCATTTATTCAAAGCACCAAAATCAGCTAAAATTGTTCCACTTACCCCAGTAACAAATTTTTATTCTTACTAACCTAATTTAAAGCAAAATGACAATTTTAGCCTTAACCATTACATTTTATGCCACTCATCTATCTCTCTCTCTACCTCCGGTGCGGCCTGAAGCTCCAATCGGAGCTACCAGAGTAGAACTCAATTTCGATGCAAAGCGTCGGTGAGGCTGGGAACAGGTTGGTGTAGACCACTGCTCTGCTTATGCTGCTCCTTCACAACCCCTGCCACTGCTTCCGCTACAAGTCCCAGGCTGTAATCGTCGAAGTCGAAGAAGGGAGGTTTGTAACCGTCGAAATCGAAGATGGGAAGAGAAGAAGATGTGGGTACCCAAATCAAATTTGTTTTTTCACATAAAATAGGGGCAGAAGGCCTATAAGGAAAGAAAAAAAGGTTTTATCGGGTGGGGGGGGGGGGGGGGGGGGGGGGAATAAATGTTTTGAATTGATGTAATTTTTTTTTTATTAATCAAAATTTTATTTGTTTTGTTTTAAGGAGATTAGTTCCCATTACGACGACCGAAACATCTATGGGAGGCAATAAATCTCTCCAGCCCCATATGAGATATCCAACAACCTTTTTGGGAACTTCCGGCGAGGTTTCATAAATACATTTTATGCCACTCTCTTCTTTCTCTTTCTCTTTCTCTCTCTCTTCATCCGGTGGGGCCTAAAGCTCCTGTCGGAGCTACCAGAGTAGAATTGAGTTTCGATGCAGAGCATCGGCGAGGTCGGGAATAGGTTGGTGTAGACTATTGCTCTGCTTCTGCTGCTCCTTCGCAACCCCCTCCACTACTTCTGATGCTCCTTCGCAACTCCCTCCACTACTTATGCTATAAGTCCCGGGCTGCAATCGCTAAAGTCGAAGAAGGGAGGTTTGTAACCGTCAGAGTTGAAGATGGGAGGAGAAGAATATGTGGGTGCCCATATCATTTTCTGGGTGGCAAAATCATTTTTTTTTTGGTAAAATGGGGGGCAGAAGGCCCATAAGGAAAGAAAAAAAAAAGTTGTATCGAGGGGCAATAAATATTTTGAATTGATGTAATCTTTTTTTTTTCTTAATCAAAATTTTAAGGATATTAATTCTCATTCTGGCGACCGAAATATCTATTGGGGGGGGAGACAATAAACCTCTCCAACCTTATATGAGATATCTGACAACTTCTTTGGGGACTTCTGGTAAGGTTTCATAAATTTTTAGTACTCCCAATAAGGATCTGTTGGGGGGGGGGCAATAAAGGTTTATTGTCTCTTTATTGGGGCATTGGAGTGCAATAAAGGTTTATTGGGGCCCAATAAAGGTCTATTTGGGAGAAATAAACCTTTCCAACGACCTCTGGTGATGTTTTCAAAGAAGTCCGGTGGATGACGGCCGATGACGGGACTTCGGCGAAGTCTCCTATGGCTTCTATCTCTTCCATTTTCTCTCTCTCTCTTTATGTAACTTCTAAATATGTAACAAAGGGGTGAAGGCAAAATAGTCTAAACAAAATTAATTAGGTATTAGAGAATATCTTATTAGAATATTTATAGGTAAGGGGAAATTAAAAAAACTTAATTAGATAAGTGAGATAAATCACCATAAAATTAGGGTAAATGGGGAAAAACCTTTTTCAAATTTTAGTTCAAAATATATATTTTTTGGCCTGGAAAGTTCAAACATGCGCTAACTTTTCATCATTATTACGGTATTAGTCTGTAATTAATGGGAATGAAGTTCACTCGCTAATATTTGTAAAATTTTAGTTATTGACTGATAAGTTACTCCAAAGAGGAAAGAAAGGGCTTGATTTTTTCTGCACTAGTTGTAAGATGTGCATATGCTAGTACTCTAGCGGTACGCTATAAAGTAAGTTAATAAACAGTGATGAACTTATGTTCTTTTTTTTTTAGCCGCTGTTGAAATGTTGTTTTAATTATGCATGATTGGATGAGCTTGCATGGTATTATTCTTAGAAAATTTGTACATCGATGACGGTGATTTAAGAGAAGTTTATTTTAAGAGACATGGGAAAGTGTGTCCATAAATAGAAAAATAATAATTTCCCAAAGGCGGAAGTTTGTCTCTGTAGCCTTATGGAGGTAAAGCCCAGGCGGGAAACTGGTCTTTTTCTGAAATTTTAGTACCAATTTCAAATTAAAACCACCGAAAATTTTGTTGACACTCAAAGCCAACCTGAAATTCAAAAACCAACACCAAACTATTTCACATTAAACCAAAAAGCGCCAAATCCATGACTTTTCAAACTAAGTTCAACACCCCGCTCTCAAAATTTCAGACCCACTACAAATCCCCATCTCACCTTTCACTCTCTCACCTCAACCATTTCCAACCCAAGCAGAACAGCCACAGTGAGTGAAAGCCAAAAGCTTTAGCGACTTTAAGCGCAATGGCTCTTACCACCGTGGCTGAGAAATGCGAAGCTCCGATCACTCGCGCGGCGGCAAAGCGGAGAGCTCAGTCCGTTTTGGTCGAGGACAAGCAGTGGGCTACCAAGAAAAGGGCCGTGCTTGGAGAGCTTACCAGATTGACAAACGCCGTCGATAACGTCATTGATTTGGTCAACAACATTCGTGGGGTTGCGCCGCCGCAGAAACCCAAATTGGAAACCAAGAAGAAGGCTGTGAAGGCGGCGCGTGACGATGAGGACCCTCAGCTTTGTGGGGCCTATGCTGCTGACATTTATGCCTATCTCCGCCGTATGGAGGTAAAGATCGAGCCTTTGCTTCTTTCTCTGATATGGGCATTGGTAATTAGAATTGGGTATTGAAATTTGAGTATAAAGCAATTGAATTTGTGATTTTGGGGTTAGTGCAATAATGGGTTTGGTCTAATAGTTTTGGGGATCGATCTGGATTAGTGGTTTTGTTGTTTTGTCAATCAATTTGGGTGTTTTGGTTATAATGGAAATGTGTTTGTGTTTAGGTGGAACCGAAGAGAAGGCCATTGCCTGATTACATGGAGAAGATTCAGAAGGATTCTATCAATGCGAATATGAGAGGTGTTCTTGTGGATTGGTTAGTTGAGGTTGCAGATGAATATGAGCTCCTTCCGGAGACTCTTCATCTTGCTGTGTCTTATGTTGATAAGTATCTCTCCATGAATGTGGTGTTAAGGAGTGAGCTTCAGCTAGTTGGAGTGGCTTCGATCTTCATTGCCTCGTATGTTTGCGATTAACTCTAATTCTGTTTATGAGCTGGTGTTGTTTAATTACTAGTAGAATGACTGATTGTTTCGTGATTAATTAATAGGAAGTATGAAGAGATTGATCCTCCAAATGTGGATGAGCTTTCTGACATAACTGAAAATACATATACAAAACAACAGGTATTTGATATTTTCTTCACGGTTGAATCTCTGTTAATCCATTAGTATGTCCTTTTGCACCTCATTTATAGGATTCATTCTGATTGTAATGTTATGGTGATTGTATAGGTGATCAAGATGGAGGCTGATATACTCCTATCTCTGAAATTTGAAATGGGAAATCCCAATGTTCGTACCTTCTTGAGGTAATGATGGTTCTGACAATCACACACTCAGTTCTGGTTGGTAATTATAGCTGCTCAACTGCCTATAACTTTGACTGATTGTTGTTCATTTGACATATTTTTTGGCAGAAAATTCATTGATCTTGCTCAAGAGAGTTACTACAAAGTAAGTTTTCCTTGTACTTCTCTCTCACATATTTGAATTTGCCCAGTTGCTACAATCTGATATTGACTGCTTTGCTCTTCTTTGTTTTCTGCAGAATCCTAATATGCAGTTTCAGTCTTTGATTTACTACCTCACAGATCTAAGTTTGGTGGATTACAAACTTGTGAAGTTCTTGCCTTCTATGATAGCTGCATCAGCTGTATTTCTAAGCAGGGTTATTATTACTAGATCAAGAATGAATCCTTGGGTATGTGTTTGATAATTTACTTATAGAATTTCTGCTGGTCTATTTGTATGAAGGGCAATCAATAAATTGTATTCATTTCAGTGTGCAGCACTGCAAGAATATACTGGTTATAAGGCAGCAGATTTGAAAGAATGTGTTCTTATCATTCATGACTTGTACTTGGGTAGACGTGGTGGATCTTTGGTAGCTGTACGAGATAAATACAAGCAAACTACGGTATGTGTCTATCAAAGTGTTTGATTCTTAAACCCATATTTGAGAAATGGAAACATGGTCTTAATGGAGCCATTTTCTTTTGACAGTTAAAATGTGTGGCAAAAATGCATTGCCCTTCACAGTTACCACATTCTTTGTTTGAAGCTGTGAAAGCATGAAAGGATGCAAGATGAAAGATTTTTGAGGCAAGGGCTTGTGCAATAGTATTGGAAGATCTGGCTCTATGTTATATAGAGTCTGCAAAATGTGAAGCTGCCTAACTGTGAAGGCTGGTAAAGTGACAAAGGCGGTTGGTGGAGAACTGGAGATGGGGATAATGAACTTCAATCTGCATTCAGACTATCTTGAAGTGTTCCACAATCCCACGAAACTTCTGCCAGCTTAGCACCAGATTAACCTTCTGTATTTTGGACTATTGATGAGCTGCTCCTATACATTTCCTTTAGCTAACTCTGATTTATATGTGAATTTCTGGGTATGGCTCAGTAGTAAGCCTACTCAAACAAAAACAGTCAGTCGCACCCATTACATGCCATCTCCCATTGACAAAAGCTGCGGACAATAATGCTCTTAAGTTATAGTTATTATTAGCTTTAATGTGATGTTGTGGACTGCTTCATAGGTTTCATAGTATAGGTGACTCTGTATTCATGTAGTGAGCTCACATGCAGAGGGCTGAATGCAAATTTGCAAGTTATCTCTATATTGCTGATTGTTTAGTTTCTCTGCAGTCTGCAGTGTCTAATTGAGAACTGAAAATCCTGTATACTTGCTTACATATCTCAATTTTCAACCTCTCTGAATGCCTTGTAAATATGTAGCTTCTATTATGCCTTTCTTAGAAAGTATAAATGTTTCCTTAGAAATTTCAAAGAACAAAAGTGGGATTTGGAACATTCTAGAGCATTATACCTTGTATGTGACAGCAAAGTCCTAGAAGGCACAACTGGAAGAGTCAATTAGGTTAACAAGAAAGCTAATAAAGGAGAGTAATATTGTTGAGACTTGTGATCCAGAAAGAACGAAGCAAGTTTTGTTTAGAAGGACATTGATGCGGGTATGAGGTATAACCTTAGAGGGGAGGGGGGTCGGTTGGCAAAATGAGAAAAGGAGAAAAGGAGAAATCATTAGTAAAGGCCAAAACTCTAATGCAATCTTTGATTCATCACTATTTTATCAAGTATGTTTAAGGTGGTTGAGGGTGTATTAAACATATCAAGCAAGCTCAAAAAAAGCTCAAAAACTAAGATGGTTATCAAAATAGTTATTAACATTGAAATGGCAAAAGAGTGAGTATGGGAATAAAAGTATTGAATGTTGAGAAAAACTAGGATGTTACAGCTAAATTGAATGTTGATAAAGTGAGGTTACTCAAATGAAAAAATTGACACACATAATTACTACTCATGACAACTTTAGATCAATGATGGGTGGAGGGAAGTAGCTTTTTCTAAATGAGGATGCTAGTTTTTGTATATTTTGAATTTTTGGCTGAAATTAACTTGTTACTAGGTTAGTGAATAGTCAATTGTCAGCTTTTAAATTAATTTTTTTTTACTAAACTAAGTATGTTAGATTGTAAGTATCTTAGGATTTTGATGTTGATTTGATCGGACAATATCATAATTATTACCTGTAAGTTCAATAGACTTTTCTCGACATCAAACCGGTTACATTGCCCCGATCAAACCGCTCACATTGCCACGATCCGAGTTGAATTCAAATTTATTTGGTTTTCTTGGATTCTTCAACTTTGCAAAAGAATCTCAAAATGGGGAGAAATAGTAAATAAATCTCTAAAAATGGCCAGATTCTGTTAATGCATGTTTTAGGACGTGGGTGCATATTGTAAATAGACCCATAAGTAAAGGGTAGGAAAGAAATTGGCGCTGGTACCAAAATGGCAAAACGTGAGCGCTGTTTGAGAGCGAAAAGTACTAAAACGAATTCCAATTCAAAAAATTTGAACCAAATTCAGAAATGAACCGCCGGTCGAAACCAAAAACGAAAACCAAACTTAAAAAAAGTGAAGAGAGAGAGAGAAAGAGAGGAAAAAGCAAGAGCGCCAAACCCTGGTGTTTCAAAATGGCGCCCTCAAAACCTCGCTTACAAAACCCTCTCGTTTAACGCGTCTCTCTCTCCAATAATCTCACTCTCTCACGATCTCATCTCAGACCCAGTACTACTCCATGGCGGAGAAAGAGAACTGCGTCCGCGTCACGCGCGCCATGAAACGGAAGGCCGAAGCCGCCGCCGCCATCGATCAAACGCCACCCAAGAAGCGCGTCGTACTGGGCGAGCTCCCCAACCTCCAAAACGCCGTTGTTCCGGCCAGTGAGGGTTCTCGGGTTGAGCCCCACAAGCGGAAATCCAGAACTAAATCCCGGGCGGCGAAGAAAGCTCTGCCTATCCCGGAAACCGGGCCGGAGGTCGAAACGACGCCGTCAGATCCCCAGATGTGCGAGCCTTATTCACGTGACATATACGAGTATCTTCACAAGCTGGAGGTATTGTACATTTCTGAAATTGATTGAAAATTTGGGAGATGGGTAGTGTTAATTTTGATGGGTTTGGTTTGAATTGGAGTGGGTATTGGCATTAGGGTTCTTAGGGTTTATTTCAGTTGGGACTATGTAGTGTATGATTAGGGGTAATGGTGGTGATGGGTTTGAACTCAGGTGGATCCAAATAGAAGACCTTTGCCTGATTACTTGGCAAAGGTTCAGAAGGATATCACTGCTAACATGAGAGGAGTCTTGGTGGACTGGTTGGTGGAAGTTGCTGAGGAATACAAGCTCCTTTCCGATACTCTCTACCTCACCGTTTCGTATGTTGATAGGTTCCTATCTTTCAATGCTCTCAATCGGAAAATGCTTCAGTTACTTGGTGTTTCTTCAATGCTGGTTGCCTCGTAAGTCCCAAATCAATGGTGTACTTGAGAATGTTTAGGTCTAATTGTTAAGCTTATATGGATCATGTTAGTAATTGTATCGCTTATGTGGTTGATAGGAAGTATGAAGAGATCACACCTCCACATGTGGAAGAATTGTGTTACATAACTGATAACACATACACTAAGGAAGAGGTGAGTTTCGTATTTCATTTTCTAATTTTAGTACGTGTTTCCATTTCTCCCACGGTTCTATAATGTAGTGCTGTAGATTGATACTTATTGTGGTTGAAAAGGTGTGCAAAATGGAGGCTGATATACTTAAGGCCTTGAAGTTTGAATTGGGGAATCCTACCATAAAGACAATCTTAAGGTATGGAGTGAGACAGTGTTTCTATATTTCCTTCATGCTATGCTGAGTTTGATAATGTGTTGAACTCATTTATGTTCCTTCTCATTTGGGTTTGCAGGAGATTCAATAGAGTTGCTGAAGAGGGCAACAAAGTACGTTAAATTTCTCTGACATGTGAATGTGCTTAACATGGATTACATTTGAGAAGCTAATTGATTGTGTTGTGCATTCTACAGGATCCTGATCTGCATTTTGAATTTCTGGGCTACTACCTTGCAGAGCTAAGTTTGTTAGACTACAACTGTGTCAAATTTTTGCCTTCTTTGGTAGCTGCGTCTGTTGTATTTCTTACAAGATTTATCATCCAGCCAAGGATGTATCCATGGGTAAGAATCAGTAAGATCTTGTTAAAGACTTTACAACAGTAATTGACAGATACGGAAGGCAATTAATGATGAATTTGCTTTCGCAGACTTCATCGCTGCAACACTATTCAGGATACAAACCGTCTGAGTTGAGGGAATGTGTCCTTATCATACATGACTTGTATCTGGGTAGAAGAGGAGGGTCATTGCAAGCTATAAGAGAGAAGTACAAAAGACATAAGGTATTTAGGTTAAATGTTTATCTTCTGATTTTGGTTTCAATTCCCACCCTATTGGTACTGATACAGATGATTATGTTTATGGAACCAGTTCAAATTTGTGGCAGTGATGCCTTCTCCTCCAGAGGTACCAGCTTACTATTTTGAAGATCTTATAGAATGACTGGAAGTGACCTCAAAGTTTGACAGAGATGATTCTTTTTGTCGTTAGAAGATCAAGTCTTACCTGCAAGATCAATGTGGAAGGGCTTCTACAAAATTGAGTTTGTGAAAATCTGCTCTGGTGCTTTTGCTTGCTTCTGTAATCTATGCTTGGACTTATTTCGGTAGGATAACAAAGGTTTTGCTTACATAGTCCCCTTGCATTTAGGTTTTAGTTATTACTGGTTAGATGATTTGTTTTGCGGAGAGTTTGTTTAGCAGATTGATTGGATGAATGCAGTTGGGGATGTTGAATTGTTATCCTCTTGTTTTCAAATTCTGTAGAAGTCATGTTTATAAATAAGTTGTCATATTAATCCTCTTTTGGTCTCATTCTCAAAAATAGAAAAACACTATTACTGACAAGATATTCCTCGGCAAAGGTCTAAAACTAAAAGCACTTTTGCCGGGGACAATTTTTGGCAAGGGTCTAATGAAAAACACTTGTACCAATGAAATACTCACTCGCAAAGGTATCAAAAAAAAAAAAAAAAAAAGGGCAAAACGTAACCAACAAAGCAATCAAAATTAAATCTCTACCGGCAATATAGGAAAATTGGATATTAAACCTCATACTCAGGCTCTCAGCAAGGTGCAAGTGCAATTATGCACAACCCAACCTGTCCCCAAAACCTTGATTTGGACAGTATATACGAAACAAGGAAGCTTTTCATTGTCATCTATAATAATAGGAAGCTACCTGCCTACACCAATTCAAAGAAAATGTTCTACATTCGAAAATCCACAACACATACATTATTATTAGCAAAACAAGCAGCTATCTTATCGCCGTCTTTGTTCCAACAAACTTCGAATATTCCACCATTTCCGGTGTATGTTTTCACGATTTTGCCTTCCTTCACAGACCAAATGTGCATGCATTTGTCCATAGATCCACTGGCCAAGTACTCACCATTTGGGCTGAATGCAACAGAGTATACCGGATCCCTAGGTTTTTGCAACTAAACTGTCAGTAAATCATAAAAAACAACTACCATTACAATGCAATTATATAATGAATCTTAAACATTTTTACCTGTGGCCATATAAGCTGTAGATAAGTGTCCCTAGTTCCACATCCCATAGTTTTACCCGTGAATCAAAGGAGGCGCTGGTCCAAAGAAAAAACAGGGGAGCATAAGGAATGTATAAATAAGGAAGCAGTAATCATTCACTAGCCTATTGGCCTAATTGTTAGGAGCTCTCTCCAACATACTGGTCGTACTAACCTTAAATACATAACGTATCATATATAAGTGACCATAAATGCAAAAAGATATTATTCAACACCCCAACACCATGTCATACAAATCAGATTAAACGAACAAGACAGTATGTGCCCCATTTCCAAACATTTAAGAAGAATCCGCACATTTACCTTGCTAGCACTAATTGTTGATTTGGATTATGTGAGCCAGGTCCTGTAGGACTCCACCGGATGGTATATATCTCCTACAAAGATGCCTCCATAATATTACAATCTGGGATTTATATAGCACAAAATCGCAGATGGAAAACCAAAAAGTACCTTAACATGTTCCTTCAAATCATGCAAATATTTGTCTTGCTTCATACTCCATATCTGAAAAAAGATACTTGAGTTTCTAATCCCTTTCACGCGATAAAGAGAAGTCATGAAACGAACTGTCCTAGATCATGGAGATTGGTAAGGGTGTAGAATTAACATTCCCCACTGTTGATTCAAATCTTGAAAAGAAGAGTACCATATCTCAAATACCTAATTATTCAACAAAAGTAGCAAGTAATAAATTATACGTTACCTTTGCTGTATGATCATCGGAGCAAGAAGCCAATAATGAGCCGGTCGGATCCCATTTAATAGCATTAACTTCACCCTGAAAAAGTAAAACTTTAGAAAGTTTGGACAAAAATCATGCAGCATCATGGATATCCTGGTTAGATTTACCAACTCACAAGTTGCTTGTCTTTAAGCATAGATAATTGGATATATATTAATATCACGAGAGAAGCTAAGAATGTTTAATGTCAGTCCAGAATGTAGCAATCAATAAGAATTTCAATACCCACTAAATGAATTTTAGCCAGACATTGATAGAAAGCGAAAGAGAGTATAGAATATAAGGCACATAAGACAGGACACAACTAGTAATTTGGATTAGTATTGATAATACACATAATAGATAAGGCGAGTATATTGAATTTCAATATTCACTTGCCAGCCATCACCAAGGAAGTTAACTCATGCCCCTTGTGTGTACACATTGACAACCGACCAAACGTATCATGACTCACTAACGATTCGTTTTTATATCCTGAACCTAAGAATGGAAAAAGCCATTGAACACATGATATAGTAACTAACTAACTAAACAAGCACCAACCTGATGGCCTAAGAAAGTTTTAATTGGTTGGTTCTCTCCAACCTTGCAAACATGTATCGTACCATCAGTAGAGCATGTTGCAAAAGAAGTACTGTCTCGCCAATCAACATCCAGAGTTGGAGCTGAAAAATATTTTTGACTTGATTAACACCATACGGAAGTTGAAATTTAACAGACGCACACTCAAAACAATGCTGTACCTGAATGAAATTCAAACTGTTGTTTCCATTCGCCAGTCTTTATGTCCCACACAATTGCAGTTCTATCCACACTTCCACTCAGAAGATAATCACCTTCTTTGTTCCACTTCAGAGAAAATATTGGCCCTCTATGTCTGATCAAAGTAGTCTTTAACTCTCCTATATGAAAATCCTGCCAGTAATTAAAAAATAAACTAATGATAACAAAAACCTAGGCTGACATTACCAGTCAGTAAATTTTAACCACAAGCATGTGGAAGATTAAGATAATAACTCACCGTCTCTACCCCATATTCTTGCTTGCCCATCATAGGAACCTGTTGCTAGTAATGTTCCGTCATCCTATAAAATGATAGATGCTTTAGCAACTACAAAGTGAGATAAAGAGTCATGCCACAGTTTTCAACTGCAAATGCTTAAACACTCACATTCCAATCAAGTGTAGTCACATCCTTGCTTTTCTCATTGGCTCTCCCTTTGAAATGCCTTAACACTGAAACATGTGCAGGTTCATTTTGCATGCTAGATCTACAACTTCCACTGGCAATGGTCCAAATTCGAGCTGTTGAATCCCCAGAACTATACAAGGGAATACAGATGAGAAATGTTTAAAATAAGATCTTCCATGTCTGTGGACTTTCTTTCACATCACAAACCAAGGTCTCAATGTAGTAATCTAGCCAACGATAAAAGACAATATACTCACCCAGAAGCAAGAAGCGAACCTGATGGACTCCACGCACAAGCAAAAACCTGTCAAAAATTGAGAAACAAGTTCATGGAACCATACTCGACCAATTATATACATGAGAGAAATGTACAATGCAGGGACATAGTCCAAACCTCTGAGGTATGCCCTTCTAGAACTATGACATCACTACTAGGAATTTCACCAGGCACGAACGTTGAGCTCGGGGAGGTCTCCATTGGCTCCACCCCTGTTTTACAAAAGCACAGACAATTCGAATCCTTACAATCCAAAAAAAAAAAAAAAAACATACCATAATGAATACAATGACTACCGCAAATTACCTCCACCAGTTCCATTTTCTTCAGGCTCCACCTTCTCCATCTCACTTTGATCCTGATTCGACTTCTCCTCCTCTTTACCAATTTCCTGCTCCCTATCCTTCTCCGACTTATCGTCTCGAATCTCTTCTTCTTTTCTCTCCACCTCTACTTCCCTTTCACTTTCCTGCTTGGACTCATTGTTAGCAGCGTTCATCCTATCCTTATTTTCCCTAACAATTTTCTGTAATTGATACGCATCTTTTGTGATAAAATCCAACGGTTGCAGGAACGAAAAGTCATCCTCCATATCCGCATCACTCTGTAAATCTAACACATACTTCAAAATCCAAAACCAAAGTACTAACCAAGACAATTACTCAAAGCCGTTACTCACACCATTGCCTAAGTCCGCCTCCAGCTCAAGAAACTGAAGGCCTTTCTGGAGAAACGTAACAAGTGCACCAGGCGGAACGAGGTTACCATCAACCGTGCTCTTGTTGATCCCGGCCTCGAATCCGAAAGCATAAGCTGAATGTGTGAAGCCTATACCAAATTGAACAAACTAATTAGAAGAGTTTCCTGAAATTGCAACGATGAATTGGTAAACGGAACGGAACCTGATTCATGGAGGTAACGGAAGACCAGGTAGTTCAATTCGGTGGAGTTGATGGAGATCATCGTCGTCAATGTTGAAACCCTGGGGTTCCGGTGACGGAGGTAGAGAGAAAGTCTGAATCCGCCGTTTACTTGTTGTTGAGTTAATGGAGAGGAGTTTAACTCCGGCGGTTTGGACTGTGAAAAGTGTGACGCCGTTAGCTGTGAATAAGAAAGAGGAGCGTATCTGGCGCGGGTTAGTGGTTAGTAGTTTTCTTGAAGTTGACTGGCGGCAGCCGGCTGGTTTTTTATGGGCTTGGGCTCTCCGGGATGGCACTCTGTTTTCGACCCGAAGCAATTTCAGCTGGCCCAGACGGTAAAGGAAAGAATTTCGTTTGGGCCTTGTGGAGTGAGTTTGGGGTAGACCTAAACTTTTTGCCTCTGCTTTTCTATTCTCTTAATTTCTGTATGTGTGAGTCTAAGCCTTCATATTTGCTATTTGAACCTTCTTTAATATTTTTGTACATCAAATTTCTAATTTTGCCCATATTCTTTTTTCACTTCCCACCTATTGAGGGAAAGCAAGATATTGATGGCTGAGAAGATGAACTTTGATCAAATTCTCCAAGGAAAAGAAAATCAGTTCGTCCGTCACGAACTAACTTTAAGAAACTAACAGTATTAATTATGAATTTGTGGTTAGCAACCTCCACCATAAAATCAGATTGAAATAACTGCAAAAGCCAAATGAAAGGCTGACTACAAGAGATTCCGATCAACTTAGTAGCATATATGAGTAGCACGACACATACAAAGATGAGGAGAGAAAGAAAGAGAATCAGGATATGCAACGGGAAAGCAATGTGGTAGGGAAATCGAAATTGAATTTTTTTTGTTTTTCAATTTTACTTAAGGGTAAAACTGAGATTATTATTATTATTATTATTATTATTATTATTATTTTTAAATAAAAGGTCTAAAAAGTAAATTTAGAAGTCTGACCAGGACATATGATTTTTGACAAGAAAATCATATTTATGGTTTGGCATGGATTACTATGAAAATTAGGACGAATGAATCTCTGAATTTAGCTTAGCAGTGATGGAGAGTTGAGAACTAAACCAGAACAACGCCGACTCAGGAGTTTGACTTCGGTTTTGTTTGATTCATACGTCTTGCTAGTATATAGAGTATAGACCATGCTCATATAGTTGATTCTTTACGATGATGAAACCAATTGTTCAATTTTGTTGATAATCTCTTTTCTAATACAGTGCGTACTTCACTTTATATACGCTCTTAAAATTTTTGGCCATTTAATTTTTAAATTTAAGATTGGGGCCGGGCCTTACTCTAAACTCTTTTCTTTTAAAAAACCTAACTAAATTCTTTTCTTTTAAAAAACCTAAATCCATGTCAAGCATGTCGCTTTGTCTCAAGTATTGAAGACGTACGCTTTTTCAGTCTTCATGCATGGCTTTGCTACCGGCTCGTATCAAATCATATCATATCATCTGCGAAGTGAGAAGAATCCATGCAGTCCAGCACAACTCCCTCAGTGAAGGTGGCGTATAAGACAATGAAAAGGTCACTTGGATCATGAGTAAATGGCATGGATGCCGCTTCTTCCTTCCTCCTCATTCCGTAACTTCATGCATTGGGAACCCTCAAAAAAGAAGGAAAAAGAACATTGGGAACGCTCACGCTCAGTCGCTATACCCACGCATGATTTGACGACTCGAACCCGTCCCTACTCTACATCTATATAGCCCTTTACGTCTCATCCTACGTACGTCCATAATTAAGATAATTTGGCAATTAACATTTTTGTTTAAAAAAATAAAAATAACTTGTATTCCCCATTTTTGTATCAAAACATGGAGAAGAAAAACCGGGAAAGTCTTAGGTTTTTTTTTTTGATGCAATGAGTGATAGTAGAGGAGCAATCTCTTTAGGACTCTAATTTATTAAACTAAAAAAATGTGAATGACGATAAAGAGGAACCTGATCAAAACCTGTATAATAAACAAACAAACCAAATAAGTTAACGAAATTTAAACCATGGAAGACCCAAAACATCACTCTCATAAAATAAGAGAAATGGAGGAGGCATATTCCACCATACTTACTCACTCATATAAAGATCTTCCATGATTAGCTAGAGCATCTCCTCCCTTATTGTCTTCTCTAAACATATGTGAAGATTTGAAGTTTATCTGTGAGATCCTATCTAAGCAATTTATCCAACGTGCTTGAAGTTGCCGAGGCACAAAAGAAGGAGACCGAGTATAATCCAATACAGTAGATGGTCTATATTCCAGAGGGAAAGCCTTTGGGATCCTTTTAGACAGTTTTTTGGCCTAACGTGAGTAGTAGGGTTAGGCTACAATGCGGTCTAGCTTCCGAAGACGACAAGCAATACCCAGACAAAGAAAAAAGCACAAGAGCCAAGATGTGTATACCCTATGCCATATATATAGTGCTTGGAGAGACCCCGACCCAGACCCAGACCCAGACCCAGACTCAGAGTACCCTTGAAAAGAAAGCCAGAGAAAAAGCAAAATGTGAGAAAAAGAGTTCTCGTGAAACACAAAGAATAATATATACTTGCAAATTCAAAAGTAAAGGGAAAATGTTAGTGTTCGTCTCGTGCGGAGTGTCCCTTGTTTGCAGGGTGTACTCAATACCACCACCAACACCTTTTAATGACCTTTTCCCTTTTCTTCCACAACTTGCCAAAGCTCACAAAGCCATACAGCTTTTCCATGGGGTTTCCTCTTTCATTCTCCGATTACAAAATGGAGTTGCAGCCGAGAATAATAGTGCTGGTACTGTTTCTTGCACTGGTAGTCTCCGGCTATAAAGAAAATTCGACAACTACAACACCAGTTAGTGTTCATGATCAGCTGCAGTACTCGTCGCCAAATCTGGAAGCAAAGCAAAAGGTGAACGAGGAGAAGAAGCGTCTAAGGCACCACTACTCATTTGAAGCCTTCTTTGCAAACAAGAGGAAAGTTCCAAACGCTTCGGACCCGCTCCATAATCGTTGAAGCTAGCAAGCCATGTCCACCCACGCAGCAGCAACGACCTCGTTTGGAAATGTGAAAGTAGTAGGTCAGTGCTGTGGATGCATACACATGCTCAAAGATATCTGCATGATGCCGATGATCAATGTTTTGGGGTTTGAGGGGTTGTGACTTGGAAGCATACTGCGTTCGGGGTTTAGATGGGTTATTTGGATCTATTTTCTAGTTTGTATACCAGATTAATATATGTAAATTGATTGTTCATTATTCAAAAAGGCTAAATTTGAAAGCTTTTGTTCCATTTCTATCATTTTTCAATTCTTCCAGTTTTGGTCATCTTGATGTATAGTTCATGTTCCCATCAACGATTGATGTTGGTAAAATTTTCTTCTAGTAGTCTGGTTTTCCTTTCCTAGCCTTCTTCTAACAAAAAGAAAAGAGTGTTCAAGGAAATTCAGATTATATGTCTGACCCAAATTCTAGGTTACTTGATCTAGTGATAATAGGGTTATAGAATGATTTAGAATCCTATTCAAAGAATTACTTTCCTTTCCTTGTATGTTCAAATTTTATGCATTGTAATCCTTTATATAAAGAGATCTCTATTATCAATGAGAATACACAACAATTTTCTCTCAATTCTGTTTCTCTAAAATACGTTATCAGCACGAGCTCTAACCCTAACCCTAAAAACCAAAACCCTAAATCTCCACAGCCCCTGCAGCGACCTTGCGACATCCCCGCAACAGTTACATCTCCGCAACAGTTCTCGCAGCATCTCTGCAGCATCCTTGCAGCGACCCTGCAGTATCCCTGTACTGCCAAGCCAACAACTTTTCCGGCCAAGATTTCTAACATATTTTCGAGGTAAACTTTTCTAAAAGTTCCCATTTTGAGGTTTTTCATTGATTTTCTTCTTTTTTTCGGGGACTTCCAACCTCCCTTCTTCTACCTAGGGCTGAGATTTTTGAACAGGAAACCGGTGGAACCGGCCTGGACCGCACCGAAATAGATGGTTCGGTTCGGTTTCTTGTGTGAAAAACGTTCATTTTTTAAGAACCGAACCGTTTTTACGCCTATCGGTTCTGTTTCAGTTCTAAGTTTGTGTTTGATGCAGGAACCGAAAGAACCGGAATATGCACCTAGGCCTATTATAAATAGCCACTAGCCCATGCCTTTCTACCCAAAAACAATAAAACAATACCCACTAGCAGCATAGCTCATGCTTGTTTACCTTGCACACTTAACAATTAAAACAAAGCCAACAGACCACCGACCAACAATGATCCTTGTTTCCAAAAATTACAAAACAATACCTCCACTAGCTCATGCTTTTTGCCCAAAAACAATAAAAAAAATACAAAGGATGATGATTTAATTGATTTCTCCTCTTTCTATCAAACAAGACCCAGCCCTACCTTCTTCCCCAATTTCAAAAACGCTACCCCAACCCCAAGTCAATCGAAAAGCCAGAAAGACATAAACCTCTAGTTCATCTTCATCCCCACTCGGCCATTCCAATTCGAACTTTAAAGGAGATAGCTTCAGATCATTCAATTCCTTGCATTCCTTCCATTCATTTGAATTCAAGTAGTCACTCTCGGTCTGGGAAACTAAAGATGAAGAAGGAAGTCTCACGATCCTGGCAAAGGGAAGAAGGGTACTGCAAGTAAATGAGATTGGGAAACTACAAAAAATGGTTTCTTTTCTTTGTGATTAGGAATCGGTTACAACCCGAAACCGAATCGAAAGTAACGGTTCCGGTTCGGCTACGGTTCCGGCAAAAAAAAAAAAAACAAGCACACCGACTGGCAAAAGCATATCGGTTCCGATTCCACTTCCGACAAAAAATGACAAAACTAGAACCGATCCCAGGCCTACTTCTACCCCCCTTTCTTCTTCATAGGGGAGACCGAAAGCCGAACTGTGGGGGTTCATGCTCACTCCAAGCTTGGAGCTTGTAGAGTCCTCCAAATTTAGAGTTTGTTGAGATGTTATGATCGACCGCAAACACATCATTGTTTCGATCTAATCCAATTCCTCTTGGAATCGGATTTCTTAGAAGCAACTACACTCATAAATCCCTAAATTTCTTGGAAGCGACTACGCTCAGAAATTTTACATGTTTTTCGTGGTAGCCTTTTTTTACGTTACGCTCCGAAACTAACCCTAAGTTCTTGTTCTCTTTCAGGATGAGTAACCTGAACAAATTGAACTTTGCTCCATTGAGAACAACTGGCTCTGGATATCACAGGTGGGTTTGTGATGTCCGCCAGCATCTCAAGGCCGATGGAATCCTGGATATGATTCTCGAGCCTAGCCAGGACGTGGTAACTGTTGAGCAAGCTCAAGCTTTGGAAGCAAATAGAGTAGCCTTGGAGGCAAATAAGGCGAAATCCATCATCCTAATGACTCGTCATATGGATGATTCGCTCCAGTACGAGTGTATGAATGAAGAAGACCCCAGAAGGTTGTGGGTCTCACTCAAAGAAAGATTTGGCAACGTCCGTGACTCCCTGCTTTCTGACCCAGAAGTGAGATGGCATAGCCTCCGCTTCTGTGATTTCAAGTCAGTTCTTGACTACAGCTCGGAAGCACTTCACATTAAATCCTTAATGGAATTCTGTGGTAAAGAGATCACAAATGCGATGTTGATTGAGAAGACTTTCTCTATCTTCCCTATCTCTGCATTGATGATTTCTAAGAACTATCGAATCGATGTTGTTGCAGAACGAATCACAAAGTTTCATGAGCTCATTGGAGCTATGAATGTCGCTGAAAAGCATGACAACATCCTTGTAAAGAACTATAATTCGAGATCCGTGGGAACATAGCATATTTCGGAATCCAATTATAGTCGCACCCCAAAGAAAGGGCGACAAGAGCGAAACCCTAATCTTAGGGATACATTTGGACATTCTGATCCATATAATCGCTCTACTTGGGAAGGTGACCGCCAAAATAGGCGAACATGAAACCGAAGAGGTCAACGTGGAAAGAGAGAGGGAGGCAATGCCCCTCTGGCCATGTTGGTGGTGCCACCAACACTAAGAGCCATCTAAATGATACTTTAAAAGCACCTCAATCAATAGAGTCTGAACATAGAGATGTATGTTTTCGATGTTGAGTATCTGGTCATTGGGCACACATTTGTAGAGCTAGTGAAGAAATTGTCACCGCCTACAAAGCATATTGTGAAGCAAGAGAAGCTCACCACGTGGAACAAGAAGATCAAGATGATGATCTAGAGTGAATGGTTAAAAACTACAAATCTGGCTGGGATCAACAGATCGCCAATTTTGTTTAAGTCTTTATTTTTCCAAGATTGTAATAGGCAATCGCCATATTATTTTTGGAGTAAATGTCTATGGTTTCAACTTTCTTCAAAGTAGGCTCACCCAAAGTAACTGTGATGTCTAGGAAGGTTCTGAGATTGGTGGTACTTAAGCGAGCCTTGCTCCACCGACATCTCTCTACTTACCTGGTCACATTTATTTTGGAATTACCGAAAGAAGTTAGACGACTACCATTGTTTTGCATTAGCTAGCATTTTGGATTAGATTTTCTTTGGTCAAAGAGACAATGATGTAACTCCATTGGCTTATGAATACAATTTCGAGTTCTTTTCATTATGACTCCATTTTGATTCAGAACATATGACTTTGTGACTATGATGGCCGTGCCATCAGTATTAATTCAAGGAGATGGAATAGCCCAAGTTCCCCTTACCAAATGACACATTGATTACTGTCACAGAAATTCTCTACACTCCTAGGGCAAATCGCACCTATGAGTAGCCAACGGATACCATGCGAAAATGCATGTAGAGAACGGAAATGAGTTCCTTTGCAATACCTCTAATGATTGCGAACAAATGCGCATCTTAGAGAAGTTTATGTGTCTCTCTAGTGGACTCTATGTCACTATTCGAGCTATTAATCCAATAAAAGTTATGAGAGAAGATCTGTTGGATTTAGACACATATTGGCTTTGTCACGACAAGATAGGTCATTCTAGTTATGATATGATGATCCGTATACAAAAGACTTCACATGGATATCCTTTCTCTAAAGCGAAACGAAGCATGAATCAAAAGTTGATTCTTGGACTTAGCAAGACCGCAACAACCGCAGCCTCTGGCGCTGCAGCTGTCTTGGGCCGCCATAGGGCCGCTAACATCCCTTGTGATAACGCCATAAATGGCGCCAACCATGAGCATGACGCCATGGTTGTTCCTCCCAATGGCCATGACGCCATACATATTAATTCTGATGGCTCCAACGCTATGTTGGGAGAGGTAGTTACACATTTTGCTTCTAGTAGCTCTACAGACGCTCAAGCCCAACCAAAATCCTCATTGGTTGCTTCCAAGGCCTCTCGCTCATTTTGCAAAGCCTGTTCCTTCGGGAAATTAGGACTGAGACCGTCCTATGAAAATGATATGAAAATACTCATTATGTTCTTACATCGAATCTGTGGGGATTCTGTGGACTGATTCAACCAACTTGCGGACGTTTAAATATCTCATGATGTTGGTTGACACGCAAACACGCTGGTCACGGGTTGTGCCATTGTCCACTTGTAAATACTGCTTCTGCTACACTCCTACCCAATACCATATGACAACTGGCTCACTCCCCAGATCATCCTATTCCGTCAATTGGACTTGACGATGCTAGAAAGTTTACATCGAAGACTTTCGATGGATATTGCAATAGGATTGATGTTGGACATCACATTCTCATGAACACACCCAAATGGTTTAGCGGAAACGACTACGATGGTAGTCAAGACATTGGCAATGCGCACCAATCTCCCTATATCCGCTTGGGGTGATGCAATATCGCATGCAGCTATGCTAATTCGTCTACGACCTACCACCACTCAATCTATGTGTTACAGCTAGTGACTGGGTACAAGTATTTTGTACTTACGCACATTTGAGTGAGTCATTTATGTGCCAATTGCGCCGCCACAGCGCACTATAATAGGTCCTTACAGACGAATGAGAAAATTGGATTTGAGACTCCAACCATCGTCTGCCACTTAATGCCCTTGCTAGGCTTTCTCCTTACCGCTAGATTTTCGGGTTGTCACTTTGTTGAGACAGTCTTCCCGTTGTTAAGGGGATATAAGAACATGGATGTTCAGCAGGAACGACATGAATTGTCATGGTCTGTTCCCACTATGTCTCATCTCGATCCCTACTAAAAGTGACAAGATCACACATGTGCTGTAAATATGCCTGCAAGGAAGTACGCCCATACAAGAGGACGTAGCGCCATCCTACACGGAGGTAGGCATTGTGCCAACGCCAAAGAGAGTAGCACTCTGGCATCATAGGCCATGGCCCCAGCTAGGATGCGTGGGAGGTCCGTGAGTTCGAAGGATACTTTGGCATATTCCAATCCTTTGATCATTGACACTCAAAATCCATCTCATGAGTATCTTTCGGGTTATGGTTATCGTTGGGGGACGCCTCAATGTCAGAACCTATTCCTGAGAATATAGAGCTCTATGAAACTTACACTAGTGTACATGAGACGTGGGATAGAAACTCCATCATAATTGATGATGTAAAATGCGCATTTCGTTGCGCATGAGTTTGTTGAGTCTGATGATATCGAACCACTCTCCGTTGATGCATGAATACCAACGTAGAGAGATTTGGCCTAAATGGAAAGATGCGATCTAGGTTAAGTTGGATTCTCTAACGAAGAGGAAGGTTTTTTGAGCCAGTGATGCCAACACCTCCTATCATAAAACTTGTTGACTAATGGGTCTTTGTTAGAAAGCGTGATGAGAAAAAGAGATGACAATCTCGCCTTATGGCGCAAGGCTTCTCACAAAAACGCCATGGAATCGACTATGATGAGACATATTCTCTCGTAATGGATGTTATTGCACTCCACTACCCTGTCAGTTTGGTAGTTTCCAAATAACTGATTATGCAGCTTACAAATGTGGTCACTACGTATCTATACGGGGATCCAGATATAGAATATACATGAAGGTTCATGGTGAACTTCATCTACCCAAGTCAAGTGGCTCTAGACCACGGAGCGCGTTTACAATAAGGTTGAAACGCTCACTAAAGTGACTACTTGATTGGGAAGGGATATGCCCGCACGTTTCCATATCAAGTTTCGGATTCTATCGCGGTTCATGTTGGACATGACCTTCATTGGAAGCTCTTAAAGAGTTAAGGGAAACCGCTGAACACTTGAAATCCGAGTTTGAGATGAAAGATTTTGGGAGAACACGATTATGTCTTTGTTTGGAACTTGAGCATCGTGTCGAGGGATGTTTAGGCATTTTGACAACGTCAAGCCTTCAAGCACCCCCGTGATCGTCTGTAGTCTTGATCCTGAACGGATCCTCTTCGTCCAAAGGATGATGGCGAAGATGTGCTAGAGGCAAAAGTGCCCCACTTAAGTGCAATACGCGCATTATTGTACTTAGCTCAATGTACAAGACCGGACATCTCATATGTTGTGAACTTGTTAGCTAGGTATAGCTCTGCGCCAACGCGACGCCATTGAATTGGTGTAAAAGATATCTTTCGATACTTGAGATGTACGATCTGATATAAGATTGTTCTATCCCTACAGAGAGATGATGGATTCGGATCCATCACACACCAGAAACGCCTCCAACGCTAGCATGCTTTTCCTATCCCCACCCCAAAACAACATGTGTTTTGGAAGGTTTTGCTGATATTAGGTATCTCTCTGACCCACACAAAGGTCATTCCCAAACTGGTTAAGTGTTTACCATAGGTAAAGACCGTGATATCTTGGAGGTCTACAGAACAGACCCTAGTCGCTATATCTTCGAACAATGCAGAGATTATTGCTCTTCACGAAGTGGTTTGTGAATGTATATGGATTGGATCCATAATTACGCATGTTCGAACAGTTGTGGTTTGAAGTCTATCACAGATGAGCCTACGAGCATATATGATAATGCTGCTTGTTTTGAAACAGGCTATATTAAAAGCGACAACACTAAGCATAATCAGTAACAACAAACTCTCCTCAAGATCAAAGTGAACTAGGTTCAATATGAGGATAGTGCGGTAGGCTTGCTCACTAAGTCATTGCCTAAATTCCACTTTCGAGAAACATGTTGATAGCATCGTTTGCGGAAGTTATCCGAAACCTCATGATCGTAGTCATCAGGGGGCGATGCAGACATCAGGGGGAGTTGTCTACATGTATGGTCTCGAAACGTGAAGGGTGTGTTGTGCTCTTTTTCTCCTTCGACCGAGGTTATTTTTGTCCCACTGGGTTTTTGTTACTCGACAAGGTTTTTAATGAGGCAATGAGAGAAGCACCACGTTTGGGTGATACAAAGGGGAGTGTTCAAGGAAATTCAGAATGTGTCTAGCCCAAACTCTAGGTTACTTGACCTTGTGGTAATAGAGTTATAGAATGATTTAGAATCCTATTCAATGTAGAATTACTTTCCTTGTATGTTCAGATTCTATGCATTGTAATCCTCTATATAAAAAAGCCCCTATTATCAATGAGAATACACAACAATTCTCTCTTGATTCCGTTTCTCTAAAACAAAGAGCCTAAAAACTATTTTACTAATCTCACATTATTAGCAATGATCAATGAAAGAAAACCGTGGAAGCCTCTTTTGAGGCTTTGACCATTGAGACCACGAAAAAAAGGAACGAAAGGGAATCTGTGACTCGTAGAGATTCCACCTGCAAACTTGCCTTTCCAATGCACTCTACAGTTTTACAGTTAGTTTTACTGTTACCATTTGTACAAAATCCCAAGTGATTTGGGCTTATTTAGCTTAAATTCTCATGCCGCATTTATTGGTCCATTGGGGCTCATAATAAGGCCCAAAAGAAACTTTTTATCTGTGTTTTGATCATCAAGAAAAGCAACTAAAACCTCTAATCTTCACGTCAAGCTTGGCCCAGAACACTTGGATGAGTCTAACTTAGACTGCTGCAACAGCCTTTGCTTCGGTGAGAAGGTCCTTTGTTTATAGTAGAAAAAGATTCCCAGTGAATAAAGAAAGCCAAGAACATTGAAGTGATCAAACTAAACTGAAATGAGTCATTTTGCAAAAATGGGAGATCCCTTATTGTACAGTTTAGCTCTCATCGTCTTTGCCCTGCTTCTCATCAAGCTTTTCATAACCAATAAGAGATCACAAAAGTACAAGAATCTACCCCCAAGCCCTTCTTGCCTTCCGATTATTGGTCACCTCCATCTTCTCAGACAACCGATCCACCGAACCCTCGAATCTCTCTCCACAAAATACGGCAAAATCCAACTACTCCGATGGGGTTCACGGAGAGTTGTCTTAGTCTCCTCGCCGTCGATCGTGGAAGAGTGTTTCACTAAGCACGACATTGCCTTCTCCAATCGCCCGCTCTTGCTCGCCGGAAAACACTTCCACTACAACTATACAACCGTTGTCGTAGCCCCCTACGGCGACTTATGGCGCAACCTCCGCCGTGTCATGTCCCTCGAGATCTTCTCCTCGTCTCGCATGGCCATGTTTTCAAGTATCAGACAAGGAGAAGTCCGATTGTTACTCGATCAAATCTCGAAGAGTTGCAGTTCCGGTATGACAAAGGTTGAGCTCAAGTCCAAATGTATCCATCTTCCGTTCAATGTACTGACAATGATGATTGTGGGAAAGCGGTATTATGGCGAAGACGTTGGAGATGCTGAGGAGGCCAAGAACTTTCGGGAAGCTGTTACGGATGCCATAGAATTGAACTCATCAGCAAGTTTGGGGGACTTTTTGCCATTTTTACAGTGGGGTGATTTCTCAGGGTTGGAGAAGAAGATGGTGAGTGTGATGGCCAGGATGGACAGTTTCTTGCAGGCTATGGTTTCGGATCGTCGCGAAATTTTGTCATCGAATTGTCATCAAAATAAGGGAGGAGGAGGGGTCAGTAAGTTACTGATTGATAACTTCTTGTTGCTTCAGCAAACAGAACCCGAGCTCTACACTGACGAGATTATCAAAGGCATCATTCTGGTAATGGTTTCATAAAACTTGTAATTTGTTAATTATATACTGAAATAGAGGTAATTAGTGGTGTGTTGTATAGTGGTACGCAATATTGAAATTTGGAGTCAAGAATCATTCGATTAGATGATTTGTTCAAGATGCGCCGGAAACAATTACTACTCTAACTACTCAAATACTCTAGAACACTATACACTGCTGGTATAATTCATTATTGATACCAAAACTCTTTATGACCCCTTAAAGGGAAGGGTGGTGTGAAAATTTGCTTAGTAACTTGTACTACTATTGTAGGCATTGGTGGTGGTTGGGACCGAGACTGATTCAACGACATTAGAATGGGCAATGTCACTATTGCTGAACCATCCAGATCAGTTGGATCAAGTCAAAGCTGAGATTGACTTCAAGGTTGGACAAGGGCGTCTGTTGGATGAGCAAGACTTGCCAAATCTGAATTACTTACAAAATGTGATCAATGAGACATTGCGCTTGTACCCTCCTGTTCCGCTTTTAGGGGTTCGTGAAGCCTCGGAGGATTGTGTAGTAGGCGGCTTTGATGTGCCTTGTGGTGCGATGATGGTGATCAACGCATGGGCTATTCATAGGGACCCTGAGTTGTGGAATGAGCCAACAAAATTTAAGCCGGAGAGATTTGAAGGATGGAGTGGCGAAGGTCCTCAAGGATATAAACTAATTCCATTTGGCGGTGGAAGACGAGGTTGTCCGGGGGCTGGCCTAGCCAACCGGTTTATTGGACTGGTGCTAGGAAGCTTAATTCAGTCATTTGAGTGGGAGAGGATTAGTGAAGAAAAGGTGGACATGAGTGAAGGTTTAGGCTAAACCCTAAAGATCAAGCCACTTGAAGCCTTGTGCAAACCACGCCCTTTGATGCAGAGGCTTTAATATGGAAATTAGGACATGAAAATCGAACAAACTCAAAATCATTCATACGTGTGTTGTAGTAATTTGTAACTAAACAATATTTTTATTATAGAATTTAATCATTGTCTAAGAGAAGATGAATATTTTTTCTTAGAGGGTGAGATTATTCTTGCGTAATTTTAGACTTATTATTTAGCGATTATTCTTTTAGATCTTAATGAGTTTAGTTGTGATTTTGATAAGTTATCCGGTTTGTCCTAGAACTTTATGTAAGTTCTATTAAACTCTAATCTATTTTTCGCATGCTTGATTATTAATAAAATCAACTCTATTAAAAAAAATGATCTAAGATAAATGTATATAATGATTTAATAAGGTCGAAATGTCTTATAATAATAGCACTATATATCTTCTTTTAGTACATTCTTAGACGTACGTATGACATGTTCTACCCAATATCAAAGTCCTGTGTCGAAATGCCTTGATAGCCTATGGGCTACGGCATCAATTTTTGTAAATACCAGACAAACAAATCGTGCCTCAACTTAGTTTCCAAAAATTGTGGATCAGCGAATCTTCCATATATCTTAAATGCATCACTTGAGTACTAGATGATTCCCGGTCACCCGATATCAATAAAAAAATGGCAAGAAATGGTCTACTTAATCAAGTAGGTAGCTAAATGTGCAAAGTGTTTATATAAAGGACCAAGGATATACTGAATGTCTGATCACATTTAGTCCATTTTCCAGACTGACCAAAAAGAACCAACCTTTTAAACAAAATGGGAGATTCACTATGGCTCGGTGCTTTAGCTTTCATCATCTTCATCACTCTCATATACAAGCTCTTCACATCCAATGGACAAAAATACCACAACCTTCCCCCAAGCCCGCCATCACTTCCGATCATCGGCCACCTCCATCTCCTAAAGCAGCCAGCTCACCGAACCCTCCAAGCTCTCTCGGAAAACTACGGCAAAGTCCTCCTCCTCCGGTGGGGCTCACGTAAAGTGCTCCTCCTCACCTCCCCTTCCGCTGCAGAAGAATGCTTCACCAAAAACGACATCGTCTTCACCAATCGCCCCCGCATGCTGGGCGGGAAAGTCTTCCACTACAACTATACCACCGTCTCCTTCGCGCCCTACGGCGACCTCTGGCGCAACATCCGCCGCGTCATGACGCTCGAACTCTTCTCTTCCTCTCGTCTCGCTGCGTTTCAAACCGTCAGACAGGAAGAAGTACGGGTGGTGCTGGATCAGATTATGAGGAGAAGCAGCAACGATAATGGGATGAGAAAGGTGGATCTAAAGACCAAGTTCTTGGAACTCTCGTTCAATGCGATGACGATGACGATGGTGGGGAGGAGGTTCTACGGCGACGATGTGGAGGACCAGGCCGAGGCTAAGAATCTAAGGGAGGTCATTAGGGAAGGTGTGGAGCTATCTGCATCGACAAACTTGGGGGACTTTTTGCCGTTCATGCAGTGGATGGATGTTACCGGATTGGAGAAGAAGATGGTGGGGTTGATGCGGAGGATGGACAAGTTCTTGCAGGGTTTGCTCGACGAGCGTCGGAAAATAATGACAGTCGAGTCTCACGGGAAAGATCAGGTTAAGAGTAAGTTGATGATTGATAACTTATTGTCACTGCAAGAAACAGAACAGAAATACTACACCGACGATATCATCAAGGGCATCATTATGGTACGTAACTGGCTTTGATTAATTTCTTATCTGAAACGTAGTGGTGATGAGGAACTTGAATTCCCACCTTTGACTATCTTTATTTACCGACTGCATGCAAGTCATTAATCAAACTTGATCCAAAGGCTAGGAAATTGACAGCATCTCTTCACCATTCATATATTGGTTGTTTAAGTCTCTAGTTGTTCAAATATCCTTGTCATGAGTCATGTCGTGCATAAATTTGGATGGATAGATATATAGATGCTACATAATTATGGTATTAAATGTTGAGATAGGGTTAGATTATTTTGCCGACAGCTGTCTGAATCCCATATTCTGCACCGGACAAACCCAAGAAGGAATAATCGAAATAATGCATATAGAAATGTAGCTCCAAAGGTAAGAGACAATTATAATAGTACCAGACTATTAGGGATACTAATTAAACATGTTTGACCTAGCGAATTTTCAGTATCTTAATTTGATTCAACTATATGTAACAGTAGGTGGTGCATCATATTCATTTACCATATGCAACACTAGATGATTAATTTGATTCAACCATATTCATGGTTTGGTAATGTGTTTTCCATATTTATTCTTTATGAGGGATTTTGATCTCATGTCCTCCTCATTTGATGTTGCTCTCTCTTTCATTTAATAAATTTTTCTGTCCAAAATGCAAAATGCCAAAAAAAAAGGGCTAGCTGGTACAACATTTAATAAGACACTTAAAGCATTTGTCTATAATTCTAGCTCATTCTCTCATAGGGACCGTAATTAATATGGACAAACACGAGTCCTCGATGCTACTGGCGCGGGGCAATTATTTAATATTGCTCAAAGCAGGAAATTTTCTTTTCTTTTGGAACTACTTACGGTAACATCATTTAATCGAATCTATTTGTTGTGAATCCTGTTAATGTTAGCAGTAGATATGAACATGTCTAATCACACATGAGCAAAGCTAACTAGTAAAGCATGCATCAAAATCGCTACTAACTGCTTTAAGTGTAGGTATTGCTGGTGGCAGGGACTGACACCGCATCAACGACAATGGAATGGGCAATGGCTCTATTGCTAAACCATCCAGAAAAGATGAACAAAGTACGAGCTGAGATAGACGCAAAGGTTGGAGAAGATCGTCTATTGAATGAGCAAGACTTGCCGAAGTTGAGTTACTTGCAAAATGTGATCACGGAGGCACTTCGCTTGTACCCACCTGTTCCACTCCTAGTGCCTCGTGAAGCTTCCGAAGATTTTGTGGTTGGGGGATTCGATGTTCCACGTGGCACGATGCTAGTGATTAATGCATGGGCCATTCATAGAGACCCCGAGTTTTGGGAGGAACCGACAGAATTCAAGCCGGAGAGGTTTGAGGGATGGAGCGGTGAAGGTGGCGAGGGATATAAGATAGTCCCATTCGGTGCTGGAAGACGAGGTTGTCCCGGGGATGTTCTAGCCAAACGGTTTATTGCATTGGCACTAGGAACCTTGGTTCAGTCGTTTGAGTGGCAGAGGATTAGTGAAGAGAGAGTGAACATGAGTGAAGGGTTGGGTCTTACAATGCCAAGGATCCATCCCTTGGAGGCTTTGTGCAAACCACGCCTTGTTATTGAGGCTTCAATGTAAACGTACCATGAGAAAGTCCCATTTAAAGGCTGAAATGTTAAATTATACGTACGCGAAGTCCCATTTAAAGGCTGAAATGTTAAATTATACGTACGCGTGTCCTGCATAACCTGTAATTTTTATTATGTATGAATAAAACTACGTTAAGAACTTTCATTTAATTAAAGCGAACTTTTATTTAGGCACTCCGTTATAGTGTCGGGAGAAGAAGATGGTGAGCGTGATGGCCAAGATGGACAGTTTCTTGCAGGCTACGGTTTCGGATCTTCATGAAACTTTGTCATCAAATTGTGATCAAAATAAGGGAGGAGAGGTCAGGAAGATACTGCTTAATTGATAACTTACTGCGGCTTCAGCAAACAGAACCAGAGCTCTACACTGACGAGATCATCAAAGGCATAAGTCTGGTAATGGTTTCATAAAATTTGTATCTAGTTAATTATATACTGCATTAGACGGAATTAGTGGGGGGTTGTATAGTGCTACACAACATTGAAATTTCAGAGTCAAGAGTAGTAACGATTAGATGATTTGTTCAAGACACACCGGAAACAATTACCTAATCTAACGAATCAAATCCTCCATAGCACTATAATTCATCATAGGGAACAAAACGCTTTATGGCCCTTAAATGGGGAAGGCTGGTGTGAAAATTTGCCTCCTAATTTGTATACTATATATTGTAGGCGTTGTTGGTGGCCGGGACCGAGACTGATTCAACGACATTAGAATGGGCAATGTCACTATTGCTGAACCATCCAAATCAGTTGGATCAAGTCACAGCTGAGATTGACTTCAAGGTCGGACAAGGGCGTCTGTTGGATGAGCAAGACTTGCCAAATCTGAATTACTTACAAATTGTGATCAGTGAGACACTGCGCTTGTACCCTCTTGTTCTGCTTTTAGGAGTTCTTGATGTGCGTAGTAGGAGGCTTTGATGTGCCTTGTGGTGTGATGATGGTGATCCGAGATAAGATTCAAGATGGATCCGTTGCTACAAGGTTCGTGGGTTCAGCACACCAACTGGCAGATGTCTTGACTAAAACTTTGGGAAAAGAAGTCTTTACTCCTATGGTTCGCAAGTTGGAAGTGCAGGTCATCCATTCTCCAACTTGAGGGGGAGTGTTAGAAAATTAATCTAGCAAATTTTCTATTTAAAGTATATATATTTTGTACATAACAGTTCCCTTTGTATTCCTAGATTGTAGTCAGCATTGATACTTGATAGCTTGATTATAGGAGAAACTAACTTGTAGCCAAAGTTTGCTTGTTGTATATGTACCTTGATTGACATCAATGAAAATTACTTCAGCCAATTCTTCTTCTTTTTTTCATGGTATCAGAGCAGGACTAAAATCCTGACTACATAGCTGCTGCACCCTGTCTCTCGTGCAACAAGATTTTCTTCTCCTTCCGGTGTGCTCTATATCTCGTACAACAATTCTTGCTCTCGTCTCCATGGAAATCAAAATTTCAAATGATTTTTCATTGATCATTCTGATCATTCGGTCTTGGTGATAGTGTTCAATCCGGCTCGACCACGGAGTTGTAATTCACAAGCCAATGCTGCTGTAACTACACTGAGTTTATCTAAGATCGATTCCCATAGCTGGATCATTGACAGCAGGGCAACGGATCACATCTCTTCATCTCCTAAATTATTCTCACAAAAGAGTAAAAATTGTTCATTGCCTCATGTGTTATTACCTAGCGGAGAGAAGGCTAATATTGTTGCAAAAGGACCATTGCCTCTGAATTCTGTTATTACCTACGTGATGTATTATATGTGCCTACATTCAAAATTGATCTGTTATCGGTCAGTCATCTGACAAGGAGCTTGAATGTTCAGTGACATTTTTCTCATATTGGTGTGTTTTGCAGGATCTGGCTACGAGGAAGATGATTGGTTTGGGTAAGCAGTGTGATAGATTATACTACTTGATGACATTGGCAAAGAAGAAAGCCTTGACCAATTCTCATTCCCATTCATCACAAACCATCGACTAGCCTGCAACCTAACAGTCTCATCTACCGATCTTTGGCATAGCCGTTTAGGTCTTGTTTCCCATTCCCCTTTAAAATTCATTGCAAAGAATTTCTTAAATATTTCAGTTCAGCCTATTGATGCTTGCCCTATTTGTCCTTTGGCTAAGCAACATCGCTTACCTTTTGGTGTTAGCTCCATCTCATCTGAAAAACCGTTTGATTTAATTCATTGTGTTATTTGGGGTAGTTATAAACATCCTTCTCTTTCTGGTGCCTATTATCTCCTCACTATCGTTGATGATTACACAAGATTCACTTGGATTTTTTTGACAAGACACAAGGATGAAGCACAATCAATTTTGAAGTGATTTTTCAGTTATGTTTTCAATTAATTCACATCTCGTATAAAATCTTTTCGCAGTGACAATGGTAGTGAGTTCCTTTCACTTTGATCCTTTTTCAATGGCAATAGTGTAATTTTTCAACATTCCTGCATTTACACGCCCCAACAAAATGGGGTTGCAGAACGCAAACATCGTCACATTTTACAAGTCACCCGAGCTTTGAAATTTCATGCTAAACTCCCTGCCCAATTTTGGGGAGATTTTGCACTTCATGCTATTCACATCATCAACTGATTGCCTACACCTCTTCTTTCCTTTGAAACTCCGCCAAGCGCCTTTACTCGAAACCACCTCCTTATCATCATATTCGTGTGTTTGGTTGTCTAGCTTATGCTACCAATGTCCATCCTTCGCACAAATTTGATTACCGTGCTATGACTTGCATTTTATTAGTTATCCCATTGGCCAAAAAGCTTACAAATTATGTAATCTTTCAACCAAAAAGGTTTTCACCGGCCGGGATGTGCTCTTTCATGAAAATGTTTTTCCATATGCATCTGCCCAACCCATCTCTTATGTCTCCCATCTGGCCCATTCTCATGGCCCAATCCATCTTCCCATACCTGACTCAACATCATCCTTTGACTTTCCTCCTATCTCACCCTCATCTTCTCCTGATCTCCCAGTCGCGTCTTCATCTCCTTCCAAATCAGTCGCACTAAAAGGAATTGAATTAGAACCCACGGCCACCATTCCGACTCCGCACCAGACCCTATCTTCTCCTCACAATTCCGACCTCGCATCACCATCCACTCCTCATCTGACACTTCGAACCTATGCCCGCAGTACCAAAACTCCAGCCCCACCAAACTCGATCGATCTCCACTCGCCTCCTCCTCTGGTGCTACCTTCTCACCTGTTTGGTCCTCCACCAGAAACTCTGCTCGGACCTAACTCCTTCACCCACCAATTCCTATCGCCGACCCCACCATCAATATCGGCCTCTCCACTCTTGCTAGCCTCACCAGAGTATCAACCCGCTTCACCTGAGCCTCCACTCGCACCTCCAGCTCAGCCTCACGCTCATCCTCAAGCCGAGCCTCTTCGTCGTTCCAGCCGTCCCTATAATCCATCAGTCAAACTCAAGAATTATGTCTGCTCCCATGTCACTCAAGCTTGCTCCGACCAATTTTTTTGGGTCAAATAGTTCATTCATTAACAAAACAACTACAAATATAGAAGTAGATGTACATAAGGAAGCAAAGGTCCTATACCCAGAAGCCCAATAGACAAAAGTTTAATTAACCTACATCCAACAGAAAATAACACACCGAGGCCCAAAAAGCCCAACAACAACAAAAAAACCCTAGATCTAGAATCACAAAGCACTGCCTCCAGGAGACCAGCCGCCATGGCTACTAACCACCAAGTTGCAGAGGGAGTAACATCAGCCAACGTTTTACTTCCAGATGCCAAGAGTTTGTCCATCATCATTCTCCATACCCGAACAGTCTGCAAAAGAAGGATAAAGGTACCAAAAGACATAAGATTGGCCGTCGCGGTGGTGGAGACTACCGAGCAACACAACACCACTGGTCCGGCAACATCCACAAGCATGGGTGGAGTATCGGTTCGGCAGCTATTCTCAGGTGTAGAGTTAGGTATATAAACCCAGATTGAGCACAAGTGTGATGGCAGAATTGTGGAAAAAGAAAAAGATGTGATAGAGAATGAAAGGGGGAGTTGTGTAAGGATGAGATAAGTGAAAGTAAATCTGGGCATTTGGAGATGAATTGGGTTAGAGGAAAGAAAACGATAATAAAATTGAGACATAAAGGATCATATCTAAGATAAAACTCAGGGAGATTCACCACAGAGGGTGAAGACACACCATAGAGGGTGGAGGAATGGAGGAGGCGCTGTCGACTCTCAAAACTGCAAAGAGAGCGTCTATTGACTATCTTATCTTACCAGCTGAGGCATCTTGCAACGACAAGTTATGTTGTAACTCGTATCTGAATAATACTTTTATCATAAAATAATTTTTCTTGTCTAAGAGATATGTATATTATGGTTTAGTATTTTTTTATTTTTTTTTTGAAATAAAGGGCTGGTACGGCTGCCTTCAAACATTGATTAATAAAACTGTCAAATATAAGAAGGGAGGACATTGAGCCTAAACCTCTGTTTACAATAATCATACATAGAACGTCTTGAAATAATAACAAGATTCTCTACCAAATAAATGTACTCAATCAGGCACCAATTAGCAAAGAGTGCACCATTAGCTACTCTATTTGCTTTGACATAACGGAAAGATAACTCGATATGTAATCCGATTACAACGTAGCATAATTACCATAAGTACAACTTTCCTACTATGTTGCCGTCGGAAAGTAAATCAGACGACACTTAATTTCATTCTGTAACTAGGAGATTGCAACCATTTAACAATAGATTGTCGCTTCGCTAGGACAGACAAAACACTTAGAGTGCATACACAAGCATTTAGCCCAACTAGCCCTACAAGATACCTGCATGGACTTATTACACGCCAACGGTGAGACAACACTAACCAAAAATAATAAGGAAAACTAAAAACATAAATAAAGTTGCTAGCCCAGGCCGGGCCTAAGAGGAGGGCCCAAGCCCAAGCAACACGCCAGGCTGCAAGTAGATCACAGGCAGTCAACCAACCTTGGCCCAATCCTACCACCGCTGACAGCCACCTTCGCGGGATCGCCGTCAACCTCACCCCATTCCCGCCACGCGGTGGAGAAGCACCGCCCTTTCAAACGGTTTATTGCATTGGCACTAGGAACCTTGGTTCAGTCGTTTGAGTGGGAGAGGGCCGGATTAGTGAAGAGAAAGTGGACATGAGTGAAGGGTTGGGTCTTTCAATGCCAAGGATCCATCCCTTGGAGGCTTTGTGCAAACCACGCCCTATTCAATGTAAACATACGACGAGAAAGTCCCATTTAAAAGCTGAAATATATGCTAAATCCTACGTATGTTTGTTCTGCATAACATGTAATTTCTATTATGTATGAATAAAACTACGTTAAGAATTTTTATTTAATTAGAGCGCTCTTTCATTAAGTTAATTACTCCACCAAGTTATTAAGTTATGGTGTCGGGAAACGAAAGAATAGTACCTTCACCAAAGTTAGATAAGCTTACAAATCTAAGCAGTTTACTCGCTAGTAAACACTGTGTTGTTACTTATATGACAATTAATATCCAGATATACCATGACCACTCTATATATATTAATATATTATCTATAGTACGGCTACCCTAGCCTATTTGTTAGATATATATTGCTCGAGATTGATACGTACGTAGTTGAACATGCATATCCATGTCCAGAATAAGCTTTGACAACGTATGCGTTTTGGATCCACAAAGTACTAATGAGGTAGCTATGTCTTGGCAAAAGATCAGAATAAAAGAAAACCAAGCATAAACATGCATGGTTTGAATGCATTTAAAGCGCAGCATGCATATGATGGTGTCAAAGGGCTTGACTATGTAGCTATACATATCCTTTAGTCTGCAGGCACCGAAATCTTCAGCAATAAGGAATGAAAGAAGTCAGAAGTACTGAAGCTTATCGATTGGGATGGACTGAAGGCCGACGCGGGGTTACCGGTTCTGCAAGCATAGAAGTTATTGCTTTTTGTCTGCGGCATTGCCACTTGGTTCGTGCATGTATACAGCTATATGTTACGTGTAATAAGGATTCATCCATGTGATACTATACCCGTTGGCCTCGTGGTTAGCGGAAAGAACATCACATGCATTTTCAGCCTTTTTGATGTGTACATGAAATTAGAGCATAGTTTTCTATGCCAGTATTTGGTGAGGTTAGAAAAGCACTTAGAAATTTGATACGTAATGTAAAAAAAAAGTTCGAGGAGAAAAAGTAAAACCCTTCGGGTATTAAATGATGAGAAAATTAGATATAAATTCATAATATCAAGTATGTATTAGAAAAAAACCCACTCATGTAGCTTTTTCTAATCTACACCCAATTCACATAATTAAACTTTTTTTTTTTTGAATAATTAAACTTTCTTTATAGGGTATATGTCTATAAATAAGTTTTTCCACTTTTTTTAATTTGACTGTTTAGCCCTTCTGATTGAATAGGATGTAATCTAAATAAGATCTTCCTTGATTGTTTATGAAATTCTCAAAATCTAAGTTAAAGCTCCACTTTTCGCGGAGCCTCATACCAAAACCCTAGGTTTCGTGCAGTAAGGCCGCAGCAACCCTACGGGTTTTCTGAATGCTTTAGGGTGTCTCTTGCGTCTGTTCTCTGTCGGCGTCGGGTTCTGGGATTGGATTGAAGTTAGCCTTGAACGGTGATCCTCATGCATCCGTGTAGTCGTAGTGGCGACGTAGGTTGGCGGTGGTGTTCGGATTAGTGCAGCAGTTTTGGTAGTGAAGCCTCGGTCGGGGTTTGGAGCCAGACACGGTTTTGGCGGCGACTGATTTGATCGCCCCCAACCCAGGTTCCAATATGAATCTTCCCATGGATGAAGGGCGAGGTCGACCGCCGGAAGTGTTATCATGGCAGAGGCAGTTTGCGTCATGGTAGCAGCGGCTCAGGCAAGTTCACCAGGGCTCCAGTGCTCTCCGGTCAGAATTCCAAAGTGAGGGCAGTGGGAGTTGGACTGCGCTTCTGGGTCTAAGCCCACTTTCCCTCCCTTCTCTAATTTGGGCTGGAGTTGGGCCGAGCTCTTGTTGGGCTTGTTACGGGCTGGGACTCAACATGAATCTAAAACTAGGCTGTTCACTGCATTGACGGGTGGAGGGGTACACCAAGATGGTCTCCAGGCCCCAAGCTAATCAAGGCAGATGCGGAGAGTTAGGGTTGTGTTAGAATAAATTTAGTTGTTAATTTTCTCTGCATTTTCCTTTTGGATTTTAGTTTTTGTGATTTTCTTTTGGATTTTTGTTTTTTATAACTTCCTTTTAGATGTTAGCTTGACTCTTTGTGCAGTCAGTTGAGCAGTGAATATAATAGGTGATCTTCAGATTTCCTAGATTGACCTTGTATGATCTTTTGATCACAAGAATATATATTCATTTCCCCTAAAAAAAAAAAATCTTCCTTAATTGTAGTCGGATGTTTACTATTTTTTGAATTTGAATTATGACATCAGTTATAACTTATAACCATAAATTTGAAACTTATTACAATCAATTTAATTCTTAATTCTTCGCTTATTATAAACGACTAATTGCCCTTTATTTCTTCATTTATGATGTGAGCTATATATTTGCTTTTTTTTTATGTATGCTTATAATTAGAGTGTGTTATATTCGTTTTATGTTGATATTTATCTTCTTCAACGTGGTGAGATGTTCTCTCACTAAGGCTGTGCCTAAACTATTGGTAGGAGTACTATTTACCCATTCATGGACTTGTCAAATCTATTAAGAGAAAAAAAGAAGAAAAAAAACTAAAAACGACAACCATGTTAAAATCCATGTTCATTAGCATGAACTCTAAAAAATAAAACACAAATCACAAATACCTATTGACCAGGAGGAATTAGCCTAATCTATCTAATTATTTTCTAACCAAGCGCTCTGCTAGGGTTTATCGTTGGGCTCCCTTCTTCGACAAAATACTCAAAAATCCCAAATCTCAATGGTCATGGTCATTGCTAGCCTTGTGGCTAACTCTCTCTTTCTACTTGCTGCTTTCGATATGGCGCTTAGTGTACTGCCTTTTACAGGGATGCATGTGGGTGCTGTCTGGGCCGGTCGTTACGGTGTTTTCATGGTTGATCTGAGGCCGAGCTCCGAACGGGTGGATCTGTATTAGTTTGCAGCGGATTTGCGAGTATGGTTCCTGGATTGAGGTCGTCCGGCTGGCGATGATGGTGGGAGTATCACAGTGGTCATTGATGGTGCCTGATCGGGTCCACAAACTGACTTTTTCTTTGACGGCAACGTTAAGGGTTTTACAGGGATGTTGGATAAATTGATTGTCCGTAGAGGTGGTGAGGCTGTTTGTTGGGTCGGAGTTGATGGTAGTCCTAGAGGAAGGATCGCACCGACATTGCCGGAGGTGAGGACGATTTGCGTCTGTACGGGGCCTGTCTGTGATGTAGACTTGGATTGCAGTGGTAGCATCTTTGTCGGTGGTGTTGGACGTGGAAATGGTGGTTGGTGCGGCCGCAACACTATTTTGTCCACTTTCTCCATTTAAAGTCTTGTTGGATTGGGCCACTTAGGCCTTGAACTGTTTCGCAGGCATGTTCTATAAGCTTATTGGACTATCTTGTTGGATGGAATGGGGCTCTAGTGCCCACATTACTGTTTAAATTTTGGTTAGGTCGCAAAGATCAGATGTTTGGTTGGTAACTTTATATTAAACTTCTTCTATGCATCTAGGTCTTTGTTAGAATAATGGTGCGTGGATTTTCTAAAAGGTGGGTGTACTCTGGGTATATTGGGTTCTATTTGTTTTAGAATAAGATTTTGTATGTCCTAACTAACGGCTCTTTATTGTCGACCCCATAGGAGTGTGTCGTTTGGTATTGCTTACTAAAATATAAAACCGGGTTGACATCTTTTGATTCAAAAAAGGGAAATTAACCTACACTAAATCAGATATGCATACTTAGCTAAATACATATAATTTGGGTATCTACCTAACAATTTGGTATTATAAATAAGGGTTAAATATTGTTTACTCCTTGTACTTTTGTTCGGAAAACACTTCAGTCTCTGTCCTTCTAATTTCACACGTTTAGTCCCTCTACTTCAAAATTTCAGACCAATAGGTCCTTGCCGTCTAAAAGTAGCGGTGAAATATCTATTATGCCCTCAGTTTTTTTTTTTTAATTAGTTAATTTTTTTTTTTTTTTGGAAAAGGATTTTTTTTTCCTTTCTTTCTTTCTGCTTTTTTTTTATATTTTTTTCTTTCTTTCTTTCTGTTTGAAAAAAAAAAAGAATAAATAAAATAAAGAAAAATGAATTAAAAAAAAGAGAAAGGAATAAATTTATTATAAAAAAAAAGAACCGAGGGCATAATAGACATTTCACCGCGATTTTTAGACTGCAAGGACTTATTGGTCTGAAATTTTGAAGTATAGGGACTAAACGTGTGAAATTAGAAGGTCATGGACTGAAATATTTTATGGTGAAAAGCTCAAGGACTAAACAGTATTTAACCATATAAATAATCACCTATCTAGCATAAACCCTAAAAACCAAAACACATGCAAATCACAAATACCTATTGTAGATGTATTACCTTACACCGAATCATATATGCATACTTATTCAGATACTTATAATTTGGGTATCTACCTAACAATAGGGTATTATAAATACCTCCTATCTAGGTATTGCTTCATACTCTTTAAATCAAGGGTTTGATTATGTTATAGGAAATATGTGTGGGCATCAGCTTCACCGATGATATATACGGGGCTTGTGGCATCTTTCATAATTTTGAACAAAAACATGTTTTACTATTTGTTCTAATTAATAGGTTTTTTTATTTTGAAATTAACCTAATTATTAGGTTTGGGCGTACTTTAAAAGAATCTTATGAGTGTGTTTAATCTAATATGTCATTAGCAAATTGGGTGTATAATAAAATTTCTCTAAAATGATTCATTTTTCCTCTTTTTTTTTTCTCTTTCTACAACATAACATAAAAATGACTGAATTTTCTTCCACACTCAATAAGTTAGGTAGAAAAATAAAAAAGAAAAGAGAATTTAATGTAGAATAATTCATTTTTCTTCATTATTTCTCTTTTATGTAAGAAACTCTAACTCAACATATAGAAAATTTCGCAATCAATAAGTTAGTGTTGGGAAAGAATGGCTGCCTTAATACAAGGCCAATAGATAATTGGTTATCCCAGGATCTAACTTTTCTCACCTCTCGTGTGATTTACGGAATAGCAACAAATAAATTAAAAAAAACACAATATTTAACGAGGTTCGTCAAATGTGTCTACGTCCTCGGGGCAGTAGTAATACTCTCTTCCACTATATAAATAATGGGATTACAAAGCAATCTCACTTTGATGACTAAACTTCACCAAAATGGTAACACACACTCTATCTCTCAAGAGGAATTTTCTTCTCACTAATCTCTTAAGGGAGGATCTCACTACTATCTCAAACTCTATTAGTTTGGGATGACTCTTGCCTTGGTTGTTTTTCCTATAACCTTTCATTTCTATTTATAGGCAATTGGGTTCATGGATATGACATGCAATTGGAAGCAAAGTCAAGTTTTCTTCCAAGTTTGGCATGCCTAACTTCAAAGATAGCTTGCTACCTACCTTCCAAGATGGCTTGTTATCTACCTTCTTTGAATTTTCCAACTCATGCTTTCCTCATGTGGTAAATCATCACATGGATTTCCTCCTCCATTAAGGAGGGACTTCCCATCAATCTCCCTCTCCCGACTTAGATGGAGCGATGCGCCAATCCTGACGCGCTTCTGTAAAATTCAAACTTGTCCTTTGGTAAGGACTTTGTCATCATATCTGAACTATTCTCATCTTTGTGAATCTTTTCAAGCTGTAGTTGCTTGGTTTCCATCACATCACGTATCCAGTGATACCTCACATCAATGTGCTTTGACTTCGAGTGGAAACTCAAATTCTTACTCAGATGAATTGCGCTTTGACTATCACAATGCAGAACATACTTTTGTTGCTTATGGCTCAATTCCTATAGGAATTTCTTCATCCACAAAATTTCTTTGCAGGCTTCCGCAGCTGTTATGAACTCCGGTTCCATAGTTGATAAAGCAACACATTTTTGTAGCTTTGATTTCCATGAGACAGCTCCCCTAAAAATGTAATCAGGTATCCTGATGTAGACTTTCTCGAGTCAACATCTCCGATCATATCTGCATCTGTATAGCCTATTAGTTCAGGCTTCCTACTTCCAAAGCATAAACCCATTTTGGAAGTGCCTTTGAGATATTTAAGAATCCACTTCACAGCATTCTAATGCTCTTTGCCTGGATTCGACAAAAATATGCTAACAACACTAACCGTGTGTGTTATGTCTGGTCTTGTACACACCATTGCATACATCAGGTATCCTATCGCTGAGGCATATGGCACCTTCGCCATTTCTTCCTCCTCTTTCTCACTTGTAGGACTCTGCTTTGAGCTGAGCTTAAAGTGACTAGCAAGTGGAGTAGCAACTGGCTTTGCTTTCTCCATGTGGAACCGCTCCAATACCTTCTCGATATATTTTTCTTGTGATAATCACAGCTTCCCATTCTGTCTATCGCGGGTAATATTCATACCAAGAATCTACTTTGCTGGTCCCAAGTCCTTCATAGCAAAAGACTTACTGAGCTCTTTCTTCAGTTTGCTAATCTTGCCACCATCTTATCCTACGATCAACATGTCATCAACATACAAGAGTAGTATGATGAAGTCACCTCCTGAGAAATTCTTCACAAATACGCAATGGTCTAAAGTTGTCTTCTGATATCCTTGCTCAATCATGAAGGAATCGAACTTCTTATACCATTGTCGCAGCTCCTGCTTTAGTCTATACAAACTTCTTTTCAGTTTGCAGACTAGATCTTCCTTGCTTTTGACTTTGACTCCTTCTGGCTGCTCCATGTAGATTTCCTCTTCAAGGTCACCGTGAAGGAAAGCCGTCTTCACGTCAAGTTGTTCAATCTCTAGATTTAAACTTACAGCCAAACCAAGTACCATCTGAATAGATGTCATCTTCACCACGGGCGAGAAAATTTCTTCAAAGTCAATTCCTTTTTTCTGATTGAAACCTTTAACGACCAGTCGTGCCTTGAATCTGGGTCGTGAGCTATTATCCTCAGTCTTCAATCTATACACTCATTTGTTTCTGAGTGCTCTCTTACCTTTTGGTAACTCCACCAGCTCATAAGTCTGGTTCTCATGCAAGGACTTAATTTCTTCTTGCATGGCTTCCAACCACTCCCCCTTATGATCATCTGTCAGAGCTTTTTCATAAGACTCTGGCTCACCTCCATCTGTGAGAGTAACGAACTCATGTAGAGGATATCTATTTGAGGGTCTGCGTTCCCTGACTGATCTTCGAGGGGTCGATGCCCCTTCCTCATCATTAGTTGCATCATCAACTAGATCATTAATCATCGGGTCATTTGCTACATCACCAACATCTTCGGTATCTCTCCAGCCAGCCTGGTTTGTTAGCAGAGGAACTTTATCCGAGTTCATCGAATATTCTCTGGGTTGTTTAGGCTTCTCAGTCTTCTAAGTATCTTCGATGTTCAGGTCTTCGAAGAAGACAACATCTCTGCTTCTGACAATCTTCTTATTGACAGGATCCCACAGCTTATACCCATATTCTTCATTTCCATATCCCAGAAATATGCATTCTTTCGACTTGCTATTGATTTTTGATCTTTCATCTCGGGAATATGAACAAACGCTTTGCAGCCAAATACCTTCGAATGATTGTATGAGACGTCCTTTCCGGTCCAAAACCTGTTTGGCATGTCACCATTTAATGGAGCTGAGGGAGAAAGGTTGATCACATCAACCGCAGTCATTAGAGCTTCACCCCAAAAGCTCTTAGGCAGCTTAGCATGAGATAACATTGTTCTAATTCTTTCAACAATAGTTCTGTTCATCCTCTCGGCCATTCCGTTGTGCTGTGGAGTCTTTGGAACATATCGTTCATGCCTGATTCCGTTACTTTTGCAATAGTGTCTGAACGCCCCCATGTACTCTCCCCCGTTGTCGGTGCGAATGCATTTCAATCTCCTGCCTGTTTCTCGTTCAACTTTGGCATGAAATTGCTTAAATACTTCGAGCACTTGATCTTTAGTTTTCAGTGCATAAACACATACCTTCCTAGAATGATCATCAATAAAGGTGATGAAGTATCTTGCACCTCCTAGAGTACTGGTGGTCATAGGACCACACACATAAGAATGTACAACATCCAAAACATTGGATTTCTTTGGTGTAGGAGAACGATGGAATGAAGCTCTATGTTGCTTTCCAGCCAAGCAATGCGTACATGGTTTTAGAGGCATATCTTTAACACTGACACCAGTTAATACCTCTCTTTTGGCTAGAACAGTAAGTCCCTTCTCGCTGATTTGACCGAGCAGGTTGTGCCATAGCTCGACCGGCGAATCTTCTCCGAGTGTAACTGTATACCCACTACAAATTTTTGCATAAGTCATGTAGAGAGTGTTCTCTTTCCTTCCTCGGGCTAGAATTCCTGGACCATTACTGAGCCTCCACTTGCCACCACCAAAGACAATTGTGCAGCCTTCATCATCAAGTAATCCTGTGGAGATCAGGTTGAGACGCATGTCTGAAACGTGTCTCACATCCTTGAGAACCAAGCAGTGGCCTGTGTTAGTTTCAAGGGAAATATCTCCCCTTCCCACGATCTTGGACCTCTTATCATTTCCCATCATGACATTACCGAAATTTCCAGTATTGTAGGATGTAAAGAACTCCCTTCGTGAGGTTACATGAAATGATGCACCAGAATCGATGATCCAACATGTATCTTGAGATGTCAAATTAACATGACCCTCTCTATAAATGATGAGTACCTCTTCTTCGTATGAGGTAGTAAAAATTGTGTCTCTGGCACCACCTTTCTCAGCCTGCTCTCTCTTGAGCCTCCTGCAATCTTTCTTTATGTAGCCGTTTCCACCACAGTGAAAACATTCGATGTCCTTCTTTGGGCTGAACTTGCCTTTTGACCGATCATTCCCTTTGCCTCGGTTGTGGAATTTTCTACTGTTTCCACGGTTGTTGGTGACGAAGGCTTCTGACTCGATCAATATTCCTTGCTCCTTCCTCCTTACTTCTTCATTGAACATGTTGTCTTTTACAGTGCTCAGTGTGAGAACGCCTTGAGGAGCTGAGTTGCTTAATGACACCACCAACATGTCCCAGCTATCTAGCAACGAGCTTAGTAACAATAGTGCTTGCAACTCATCATCAAGCACCATCTTCATATTCGTCAATTGATTCACCATGCCTTGGAAGTCACTCAAGTGTTCCGAAACACTTTGACCATCCCTGTACTTTGTGCCACCAACCGTCGAATGAACGAGGCTTTGTTTTATGCGGTCTTTTTCTCGTACATGGACTCTAACTTTTTCCACATTGAGTAGGCATTGGTTTCCTGTGCCACATGATGAAAAACACTTTCATCAACCCATTGACGAATTCCTGCAACCGTTTTTCTGTTCAGGATGCTCCAGTCCTTGTCAGTCTTGCCTGCTGACTTCTCTTCACCATTTTGAAGAGACTCGTACATATCCTTGCAGTAAAGGATGTCTTCCATTCTGGGCTTCCAAATGGAGTAATTCGATGATGTCAACTTAACCATTGTTGCTGCTGATGACGACTACTCCGTCATCTTGATTACCACGAGATGCCACGAACAATGAGCGCCGGGCTTTGATACCACTTGTTGGGAAAGAAGGGCTGCCTTAATACAAGGCCAATGGATAATTGGTTATCCCAGGATCTAACTTTTCCCACCTCTCGTGTGATTTGCGGAATAACAACAAATAAATAAAAGAAGACACAATATTTGACGAGGTTCGGCAAATGTGTCTACGTCTTCGGGGCAGTAGTAATACTTTCTTCCACTATATAAATAATGGGATTACAAGGCAATCTCACTTTGGTGACTAAACTTCACCAAAATGGTAACACACGCTCTATCTCTCAAAAGGAATTTTCTTCTCACTAATCTCTCAAGTGAGGATCTCACTACTATCTCAAACTCTATTAGTTTGAAATGACTCTTGCCTTGGTTGTTTTTCCTACAACATTTCATGCCTATTTATAGGCAATTGGGTTCATGAATATGACATGCAATTGGAAGTAAAATCAAATTTTCTTCCAAGTTTGACATGCCTAACTTCAAAGATGGCTTGCTACCTATCTTCCACGATGGCTTGCTATCTACATTCTTTGAATTTTCCAATCCATACTTTCCTCATGTGGTAAATCATCAGAAGGATTTCCTCCTCCATTAAGGAGAAACTGCCCATCAATTAGGTAGAAACATACAAGAGGAAAAGAGAATTTGGTGTAAAATGATTCAATTTTAATTTCCTCATTACTTAGTTTCCTTTTATGTAAGAAACTCTTACTCAACATATAGACAAATGACTGAATATCTTTATTTGTTGAAATTTCAGTGCGCATGCACATGAACAAAGGACCATTGGGGAAAGCCGAAGAGTCAGACTATACATGAATGTGAGCTAGGCTAGTCAGGGAGACAGGGACCATGACATATTTTATAAATCCTGGATTGATTTCGACTAGATGCATTAGTCCCCCGAGTAATCTATAGCATCTCTTTTAATGTTCACTTGCCCGCCGCTTGGAAAGTCGTCATCAAAACTACAAACGGTAGTCGTCACCACCTTTTGGGTAAACTAGGCTATTTGATCTCATGAATGACGATGATCTCCACCAGCCAGATACAAAGATAACGATTGACTACTCTATAAAACTGGGATCAAGCTCTTGTTGAACCAACCAACCAATCACTTTAGTCATGGAAGAATATCTCTGGTTATTCACGAGCCTAGCATTCTTTTTCATTATGTTTGTGTGCAAGTTCATCACACAAAAGTATGGGGCAAGTGACCCTACAAAAGTACTCCCACCGAGCCCACCTTCAATCCCTATCATAGGCCATCTACACTTGCTCAGAAACAAGAAAGAACCTCTTCACCGGACTCTCCATAAACTCTCTCAAAAATACGGCCCCGTTCTGTTTCTCCGGTTGGGGTTTCGTAACCTGCTCGTAGTCTCCTCACCGTCTGCGGTCGAAGAATGCTTCACCAAGAACGACGTCGTCTTTGCAAACCGTCCGCGTTCTCTGGCCGGAAAGCACCTGAATTACAACTACAAGTCGCTGATATGGGCTCCTTATGGTGATTATTGGCGCACCCTACGACGCCTCACCACCTTAGAGCTCTTCTCCACAAAGCAGCTCAGCATGCTCATTGAATTCCGGAAGGAGGAGGTTCGTGTTTTGCTGAAGGAGCTGGTTAAAGACTGCGGTACCAGCGGTTGGGCGAAGGTGGAGTTGAGACACAGACTCAAGAAGCTGAGTTTCAACGTCCTGATGCAGATGATAGCGGGGAAGAGGTATTATAGTGAAGAAGAGGCGGACCAGGAAGCGAAGCGGTTTAGGGAGTTGATGAAGGAACTGTTGCAGATCCATGGGTTCTCAAATCTTAATGATTTTTTCCCGGCTCTTCAGTTGGTGGATTTTCAAGGGGTGGAGAAGAGGATGGTGGAGTTGATGAAGAAGATGGATGGATTTTTTCAAAGCTTGATCGACGAGCAAAGGAGGATGGGGAGTGATGGGCTTTGTATTGAGGGAAGGCCTACATTGATCAATATAATGCTCTCTTTGCAACAGCAAGATCCCGAGTTCTATACTGACGAAACCATGAAAGGTGTTATAACTGTAAGTCTGTAAGTACATACATATATGATAGTCCCCTCTTGGCCTCTTCAATACCACAGCTTTAGGTCTTAAATGAATTCTCTAATTTACATTCAAGAAATCAAAAAACGTTACCATACAGGAGTGAGTAGACATTCTATTATGAAAGGTTATATGGCATATATATGAGCATACTATATTTTACGTTATTTATTTATTTTTTTCAACTAATCCAGTAATTAAAATATGTGGAATATATATGTCATACAAAATTGTATGGTCGAATTTTTGGCCATACAATAGGGAGTCCAAATGATTTTCTTGCAATAAAATATGTTGTCCATCATATTTTTATTTGTGTATTTATTGTTTTTGTTGGAATAAGTCATACAAAAGTTATATGGTCCATTTTTTGGTGATACAACAGGAAGTCTAAATGGTTTTCTCTTTATTGTGTTTTTTTTTTTCAGAATTTTTTATTTAATGTTTTTTGGTAGCATTACGGTTGATTTTTCATGACTTCTCCAAATGTGTAGACAATACTACGTGCCGGGACTGAATCAGCATCAACGGCCGTGGAATGGACAATGTCACTTCTTCTCAACCATCCAAATGAAATAGAAAAGGCTCGAGCTGAAATCGAAGCTAATGTTGGACAAGAACGACTATTGGATGAAGCAGATTTCCCGAAACTAGAATACCTACAGAAAATATACACAGAGTCCTTAAGGTTATTTCCACCTGCTCCACTTCTTGTGCCACACGAATCATCCGAGGAATGCACGATCAGTGGTTTCCATGTACCTCGTGGCACGCAGCTATTGGTCAACGCTTGGAGCATTCATAGAGATCCAGACCTGTGGGAGAATCCAACAAAATTTATGCCGGAGCGATTTGAAAGCGGAATGAGTAGTACTGAAGGATTTAAGATGATTCCTTTTGGCGTTGGGAGACGAGCTTGTTCTGGAGCTCCCCTAGGAAAAAGACTGATGGGGATGGTATTGGGAGCCTTGATTCAATGCTTTGAATGGGAGAAGATAAAAGGGGAAGAGATTGACATGGCAGAAGGATTATTTCAGTCCATGTCAAAAGCTGAGCCTTTCAAGGGCCTCTGCAAACCACGCCATGATGCGCAAATCTGGTGTTGAGCTAACATATACGGGTCTCCTATTTGAATTACATCTCAAAAATAATAATTGTATTATGAGTATCGTTTTATTACCTCGCTAAAACATAATAACAGATGAAGCTGCTAGAGACTTCACCTTTTATGCTGCCTCAATTGATAGATATAGCATGACAATATGGCATGTTCAAGTCAATGAAACAACCACAATAAGTTCGTTTGAATGTTCCAACTCGATCATTACTCATTGATAGGAGGAAATAAACTGATTGATAGATTTGAAATGGCTATGCTATGAAGCAATATATCAAAGGCTATAAAGGTGAGAAAATAAAAGCCACAAAGCAGGAGACTCCCTCACCTAAAACTTAATCGTTTCTCCATATATACCCAATATATAGAATAGTGAAGATTGGGAGGGGGTGGAACTGTGATATTGTCATCATTTGTACACTAAAGTTCTTGCAGAATAGAGTTACGCCATAAAAAATTTGTTTAAATTTGTTCTAAAGATGTCGAGATAGATTTCTTCATATAAAAAACAAACGAGTAAAAAACATTTTCAATTTTCAACATTGTGTATTATCATCATTATAGTGTCACATCCACGAAATTTTATCAAACAAGTAATACTACTTTTTGTAATCACGTCCATTTTAAAACTCAATTTACACTTGGCCGTGTTTCTCTCCACAGCTGATTATTTTAAGTTTAACAGCTGAGTATTCTAACAGTAATACAAATCTAAGTCTAACATACCCAAAACATCGGTTTGCCCATCATATGCACTCCAAACAATTTGTGAAAGGTTTCTGAAGAGACCCGGCCCATCTGTGAAGGCATTCCTTTCAATGGAATAGAAAGAGAAGAAGCCCAATTAGTGATCCACCTTGATAAAGAAGAGGCCCAGGCCCAATATGAACCTACCTATAACCCCTAATTTCGAAGGTTGAAGATAAAATAAGAAGAAAAAGGTGAAGCATCAACACATATCAATCTCAGCTCTCACCGTCCAGCGTCCCCAATCAGAGTGACAAAGTAATAACTTCTAAGGTAACCCACCCCTTCACCTTTTTAATCTCTCCTATATGTTCACCACACACACACTCCATTCCAATCTCACATTTGAATCCTTCCTCATATTTTTTTCTCAGCAGAGTCCCCAAATTGTAATTGAAATTGAAATTTCAGCTCAAAATGTCAGACGCCGAGAGTTCCCTGGAAGCCGTCGTCGATTCCCAAGAGCCACCCAAGCAGCAGGAGTCACAGGTTCGGAAGCCCAGCTCCGGCGCCGCCTACAGCCTATGGCCGCCGACCGACCGCACCCGCAACGCCGTCGTTGACCGTCTCATCGAGACCCTCAGCACTCCCTCCCCGCTCTCCAGACGCTACGGCACCTTGTCCGCCGACGAGGCCAACGAGGAGTCCCGCCGAATCGAGCAAGATGCCTTCGCCGCCGCCGGTGGCTCCGCCGCCACGGAGGTCAGCGGCGAGACCGGGATGAAGATCCTGCAGATCTACTCCAAGGAGATCAGCAAGCGCATGCTCGAGGTCGTCAAGGCTAAGAACGCCGCTGCTTCTGCTGCTGAAAACGGTGCGTCCGAGACTGGTAGCGCCGCCGCCGTTCCCGGCGAGGATGTCAAGACTGAGGAATTGAAGACTGAGACTGAGTCAACCTGATCTGCGTCAGTGTTAGGCATTTCTAGCTTTGATATTAGTATTAAGATCTATTTCGTACTGATTATGGATTTCATATGATGCCTACTCTATTATAACAATCTATCACAGTTTAAATATTTAGGTATTGTCGCAGTGCGCTTCCATTTCTCTGTTTTATATGATGTGGTGGTTTGGTGTTGAGTATTGATCTGCTTTGTTACGAGATGCTTGTGCTAAAACAATATAATGAAATGGGTGCATTCGCAATTGCAAATGTTGAAAGTTATATATTTACTGCTACTGTCTTTTTTAGTGTTTCTGTTTTAGTGCTTAGCCTAAATTACAATGCGGAATCAAATAATCTGTTAGTGTGTGGTTATATTACAAGAAAATCAGGGGAGGAACAAGAAGAACGTTCCCTGATCTTATGTTCTTTGGATAGCAACCCTTTTGAATGTGCAAGTATGGGGTGTCTTGAGTGTTACTTCATTGTTTTTTTATTAGACCATAACCACTTAGAGTTATGCATGATGATGATCATTTGAGGTTAGCTTGTTGTCAGTATGGTAGGATTGCACTGGTATAAGAGTTTCTTAATTGAGCTTGTCAAGTTAAGCTTTTTGGTCAAAAGGGATATTGGCCAATGTCCCTCGAAGCATTCTTATACAGTTCTATTTCTTGTTCATGCACGTTTAAACTGGTCTGTGTTCATGCTTCTCTACTTTTGTTTCCCATTATGATGTATCAGTTGTAGATGATTGGAAAAGGAGTTCGCTGGAATTCCACCTTCATTTTGCGTTAAGTTAATTTTATCTTTTTGTCATTTTATGAATCCTATTAGTACAAATTCTTCAGTGTCTGGGCAAATGCATGTAATTTCCAGTCCTGCTTTTTGATTGCTTCTATATTATTATGAGGAGGTAATGAAAGTAGGTGATTCATCAACACGTCTAAGCTCTGCACTAGTTTGAGTTTGTCTGGTGGGTTGAGATCAATTATCGATTTTTCTTGATGTGCAAGTGTTATATTCTGCATACTTACTTTCAAATTTGAGTACCTTCTGTTTTTCTTGAAAGTACAGTGGTTAAGCAGGATTGTTCAAGTGAATGACATGACATGAATTCTATCTGCATTATATTGGCTTTAGATTTTAGATATTTCATTTGTGTATTGTGATTATCCTATCCCTTCCTCATTCATCCTTCTAATTTATCCTTTTGTATCTTGCATTATCTCTTGTACATCTACTAACGTATCCAAGAGCCAGTGATGATTTGAAGTTTTGTTGTGCTTCCCTGGGTCCCTTGGCATGAAGGGATTTAATTCTAATAGTGGAGGTGGTATAGTCTGGTCGTTGTCTTTGTACGGCAGCGTCATTTTCAGACAACTTTGACGGTAGTTAGCCATCTGCCATCCACAGCACGGGGTCGTTTGGGTTGTTGATTCTTTGTTTTTTATCTCGTGGAAACTTGACAATGTTATTATTTTTTCTCATAATGGGAGTTGGACTGAATAAGTGGCATCTTGTTAGATTTGCAAATTGTAATGCTTTTAAACATTTACAACTTAATATGTTATATACGTTTTCCCAACCTCGTGAGAATTAACCTCAGAAGTTTTCTCTATCGGACAAAAAATTGAAATTTTGAGATCATGACTTTCTGTCCAAAATTGTGGGATTATGGCACACGGTGTTTTGGTTAAAATCGCATGTTTTTATTTTCTTATCAAAAGCTTTCAACTCTCAAATCATGATTTTTAAACAATTTTAGAGTTGATGAAACTCCAAAAATCTCAACACTCAACCCTTTTTTTTATTGATTTTTCAAATTGAAAAACTGAGAAAATCGTAATAAAATCGGGTCAAGATTTTTGTGGTATGTCACTTAAAGCAGCTCCTAAACTTATATCTTACGGTCTTACCAACAGTGAGATTATAACAAATATAGATCTAGTAACATAAAATTTCGAAACTAAAATATAACTAAACTTATATCTTACCAAATGTGAGATTATAACAAATATAGATCTAATAACATAAAATTTCGAAACTAAAATATAACTAAACTTATATCTTACCAACAGTGAGATTATAACAAATATAGATCTAAATTAGTAGGAGTATGATCATAGATACGAATAAATTAGTAGCATAAAGTTGTCGCAATCTTTCAAAATATTACCAAGTGGGAATTTCCAAACTACATGGTCAACTCCTGAACCTTTTTGCCTTCACTCATAGAAACTTTGATCCATAAAATCACTAAAATCTGGCTCAAATGCCCAATATCTTCAAACCCAAATTTAGGGACTGTAGATGATTCTCATTATTTTGTTTTTGATTAATTGATGACGCCCATTAGACAACGGTAATTACACCCACTTGATTAAGTGCAACTTCTCTCTATTCTAACAAGCGACAACTTGAATATCATAACACAAGTTACAGTGTTACACAACGATGAAGAGAGAAAGGAGTGAGTGAACAAACGAACCAAGAGTGTAGCCACAAGTTGGTTTTTCTCAACCAATAAATCTTCTGATTGACTTGCACACATCCTCCTTTTCTATGTTATCGTATCATGACCAATCTCCACTATAATATAATGGTTTCAATTTGCGCATCTAAATTCTTGATGCTAGTGCGAATCTTTTATGAACTGATTGATGAATAGGGCAGCGAGGGAGGAAAGGGAGGAAACTGTGTTCAGAGCGTAGGAGACTAAGGGGAAATTACTTGTAGTAGGAATTGACTGGTGCAGGTATGAAATGGACCAAGTAAGAGTGAAGAACAAGAAAACAGAAGGTAAAAACTATCAAGGAGTAAAGAGATCTTAATTCGTTTTTCTGTTTTATTTTCAATTGGATTAAATAACTATGTCTATGATTTCACATGCAGATTCTATGCAAACCAACTATGCACCCAATCCACCCATTAGTCGTGTGAATTTGTTAACATGGAAAAAGTGTTGGTAAAATAAACAAGTTGAATAATCATGATGAACATGAGCTTTTGTTTTGCTAGTTTTTTCTACTGCATCGACCAATTTTTTTGTACTGTTCTTTGTTCGTGTCAAACTTGGGACGCTTGTCGTTATCTCTACAGGTAGGTGGTGGTTGGTGTTACACTCACAAATGTATATATTCACCCGTGTGGACTAGTTCCATAATTTCAAATATATTTGACATATAAATTAAATTTATTTGACAATAAATAAAGATATCTGGATATTCATAAATCGTAGACAAAATCTTACATTTTGTATAAAACAGCGTACTACTCGCAATTCGCAGAAATTCAACTTGGGTTACTCGGCACCAACATTTTGTAACTTCGCAGTTTGCACTGACTTTAATTCATATGCTAGTGAGTGGTGACCGAAGACCATAGTCTTTGACCAAAACGGAAAGGTTCATTGTTACTCCATTTTTGGAAACTCTATCTCTGAGGCTGATTAATGGAAGTTCTTTCTATCACAGCCATTGAAAGCAAGAACAGTAATTATGAACCATGGATCTTTCATATTTCTCATCATTTATGCTACAATTCAGTATATATACCCAAATACCAAATTGATGATATGGGTTTGAACTAAAAAGAAGATCTGTATAGAAAAGTAGTGTCTAATTGTTTGTCATTGTATGAACTAATTCTGAAAGATTACATGTATGAGATCACATCTGTGAGTATAAAACTCCCAGTTGGATACAAAGTTACAAGATCCAAGTGACACCACCTTTGTGCAGCATGAACATGAAAAATGACCAAGAACAAAAGAATTGAGAGTAGTAATGAAGCTAATGGCCAGGACCTTTTTTGCTAGGTCCGGAAGCCAACCTGAACATCAAGCTCCTCACCGAAAGCCTATGACTACTATTATCATTGTTCGATGAGTTGAAACTAGACGAAACTGCAAAGCTTCCCATTCCGGCCATCTCCTCAGCTCCACCAGCCTGCTCTTTGCATCCCTCACCAGTCGCCGAGTCGGATCGAAGCGATCTGCAATCAACTTGAACAAACTCAGTCGACACGATCAGTATCGCCAGCCCCAACACGAACCACACGCAACTGTTCTGCTTCATTGACATATCGATCTTCAACAATCAACGTTCACAAGAAACCAATTGTGTGCTTTTTCTGAATTGGGTTTTCTCGGTTTTCTGTGTCAAAAGGCTTGGGGTTCTGCCTGTATTTATATACAAGGGTTTGGACTTTGGAGGCCGATGACGGTGTGGCTTAGGTGTCATCACAGAATGTTTGACTTGGCATTTCTTTTAAGTTTACTTGGGGAATAATCAAGTTGAGAGGGCTAAGGTGAGGGTGGTTAACTTTGAAAATGGTTGTGCTGTTGGAATTTGACTCTTTAACAAGGAGGTCACCGAGGAAAAAGAGCAAGAAAGTCTGCCTGCAAATCTCATCTGAACTTTTTTGCATGGCCACGTTCGCCTCCGAATGGTTTCACACGGTGGGTGGTGGTCTGTGATCGATCTGATCGAGTTCTAACGCGTGCATCCGTGTTTACAATCTGTAACGCGTTGCTCCTTTAATTTTAGACTTGTGTATAATTTCCATGGAAATGAATGAGTGACAGCCAATTTGATTTGGGGGGAGGGGGAAGGTGGAGGAGACAAAAAAGCAATATTTGTTCAGACATGGCTAGTATGACATATATGTGCTTTTTCTGAAACAAACATTTTGTTGGTTCAACTGTCTCCCAGAGGAAGAAGACGGTGATACAAGTATGTGTGGACAAAAGGAGTGGTGGTGGGCAAAATACACGGTCTTTCAACGCATAATTACGATTTAAACAATTAAAATTGGAGTTGAAGTAGCTAAATAGGATTTTTGATACAATTCATTGAATACCGACTTTTCACGCATAACTATGATTTGAATTTTTAAAATTGAAGTTACGATAGCTAAATAAAGTTTTTGATATAATCTGAACACTGGCATTCAACGTATAATTACAACTCAGACAATTAAAATTAGGATTTTAGAACCCATGTGGCTCCTTAACCCTGAGAAAAGCAAGGATTTTCAAAAATAGTTACGGGTTTATCAAAAGTTGCCAAAACCCTATTTTAAATTTAGTAGGTGGTTTTCAAAGCATATTAAAATTGGTTCAAACTTGAAAGAGAGTTATATTCAAAGGGAGGCATGAGGATTGGATTGTACAAGATTTTCAACAGTCCCCAATTCAAGAACATGCTTGTTCTTACAATTCAAAGTGGAAGACCAATTGGCAATTTTCTTAGTCCCATTCTACTGGAAGTAAGAACAAAAAGAATGTGGAGTGGGTACGAAACCGTGACCTCGTCTAGCTTTAGCAAACTTGACATTTTGATTTCCAAGCCAATGCCACAAGTTTGCTGGGTGGACTATTACAATAAGCCACGCATACGATTATAATTTGTGGGCGTCTATCAGTATTTGTTGACTTGCATGACACGTATGCTTGATGCCAATTGCATATGACTAACAGGTTTATAAAATTCCAACAAAGAAATTAGACTAGGAATATATCTACTAACTGCTACCCTATTATTCAAATCTACATAATCAAGACATCATCTGGTGGGTGCATATTACTTTCTCAATTGTACATACATACATATATATATATATATATATAACTTGTGAGGTTTTCTTTGCATTAAGTATGAAGATTTTCAATTGGGGTTCATAGTGATTTGCAATCCTGTTCATAATCTGCTTGATTTGATGGCTAACACTGATAGAACAATCACCCGGCCGAACCGAGCTAATTAACACCAACTACATAAATAACATAACTAAGTTTAAGCTAAATAAGAAAGTCTTTTTCTTGCATTTTAATTGGGGCACCACCAGCTCGATCATGCTAATTGAGGTGACTTGAAGGATCATGGTAATCGAAGTGACCTGAAGCATGCATGTCAACCTGAATCTGAACAAGGTTGTCATCTTAGACGACATCAACAGCTTCAATTGAAAATGTCGTCCCAATATCTAGCTAACAGCCCACAGAATCCCCCAACTTGGCAAGATATCCGGATCGTTGATATACACACACATCTTGGCAATATCTAGTTCATTATAATTATAGTAAGAGCAAACTTCGGAAATCTTGTTTCTCTTTACGCACGTACATTTAACAAACGTACATGCCTATCACATTGTTCCTGATTATACATATGTATGGCCAAGATTAAGTTAAAACTAGGATCCAAAGTTATTAGCCTAATTCACGTGTGTACCCAAATAACATGAGCCTAGATACTCAGTTAGACCAATAAGTTTGTCAATGGCAAACTAGCTTGGAATCGTACTTACTCGTGAGCCATGAGGTTTATACTACCCACTGTGGACTTTGGTGTCTTTAATAATCATGATGATACCAGCTAGCTGCTACTGATCGACTACTGTGAATTATTCATTCTGATCGCTCATATGATATATAAAATATTGGCTCGTGGTGGGGTCATAAGAATGTTGAAAGAATATAAATACTAAGATCAACATGTTAAATATGGCTCTCGTGAGGTTGGATCTTCAACCTTACTCTTATAGTCTTACATCCTTTGAATTAATGTTGCACCCAATATATACGACGATATACTATATTAGTGCATAGAGATTTAGGATATATGTCAGGCATGGACAGCCACCGCAATCGAAGACCATGATCCGGCGAGAATAGACACATGAATGACATTTCCCAGTTTGACAAGTAATCTATCAGAGCCCTACTTTCATGGTCTGCTGTCTTATACTCACGGGCCATATACATACACTTTCCAAGTATTTCCCTAAAAAACACCCAAAAAGATCTGAAATATCTCACTCTATACATATATTACAAAGAACCTGCTGGTGGATAAAAAAGGATTAAATTATTATTCATAAATAAATGGAAACCTAGCTCAAAACAGATGTTTGGGCAAGTAATCGACTTCATGGCTTCCCAAGTTTCCATCATCCACCAATTTGATTAAATACTGGGTTGTGAATAATAACTTATTAGATTGGGTTGGAGGAAACGAATGAAAATATAATAAAGAAGCAGATCATGTTTCACAAGAGTCCAAGACGACTATATATCTATTTGTTATATTTCTTGTGTAGTTATAATCTTTCTTCCTCATACAAAGGCTGTCTCCATCCTCGCCTCCTTGCATTTCCTATATATAATAGGTCTGTCGCAACAAACAATCAAAAACCAAAGATAAAATGAAGCACCAGCATGAAGGCGTCATAAACTTCTCCATCTCCAGGTTCTTCTTCCTCCTCCTCATACTCACGTCGTCGGCTATGGAACTAGTCGGAGGCTCGAGGCCTCTTCTGCATAACAAGAAGCTGATCATCTCATCTTCCAATAGCAGCAGCAGCAGCAGCAGGAGCAGGTTTAAGATAGTTGAAGCATATTCTGGTCCAAGTAGAAGAGGGGTAGGCCATACCGGCGACACTCTTTATCCGACTACCGTTACTCCAGTGATGAAGAGGAAGATGGTGATCATAGCTGAAGCATATTCTGGTCCTAGTAATGGAGGCAGTGGACACTAGTAATTGTTCATCAATCATCTTGGCCACGCAGCTGGGTGGAATCTTGTGTCAAGATCAGGAGATTAATTACTACATTCTTTTTTTCCAAGCAAATTAATTAACATACTTTATATTATCATTATCAGTGTTCTTTGCTAGTTCTCCATTTTATATCGATCAAGTTATTGTCTTGCTAGCTAGAAAACATTGATCTTTCCAGTTGTTGTTTGCGCAAAACAAAGTTGGGTGTCCAGAAACTAGTTATAAAGTTGCTCAGCACTTTGGAGCTCATATATAGCATGAGTTCGAAATTCCTCTAGCATTTTATTAAAAATGAAAGAAATATATAGGAATTAATTGAACAAGGTATGTTAATTTTCCCATCAATACTACCTCAAACTGGAAGAAAACTTCTAGCATATATTATACTGCAAAATTCAAGCATTTGGGCTGGGTTTAATTGTTTAAATGTCAGCCCACCCCACTTATTTGGCAATAAAACTTGAAGACATAAAAATAATAATGTTAACTGGGTTCTCGATTCAATTATATGGGTTGGGCTTTGGAACAAGCTGCTTCAAATTGGGCCTGTTATTGTATTGGCCGAGGATGTTTGTTTAAGTAATTAAACAGTAATTAGGAAAAGAATCATTTGATTTAGTTACATAAGTTTTTGAGTTCTATTTGAAGTTTTAATTCTGACTTCTGGAGCCGTGTAATTAATAAAAAAAAATACATCATCAGCATAAATTTTTTGTTTTGGAGACTGCAGAATTAACATGATAATTAAGCTAATACATGAGCATGACAAAATTCAACAGAGACCATCAAAATAAATGGAAAAAAAACGAAGTTTGAAGAAAAGGGCATCTAAGTATCCGGTTGACTAGGGCTTGAAAGTTTGGTGGTGACAAAAACGTCAATTTCATGTGTGATGAACAAAATATTGATCGGAATCTTTGAAGCAAAAAAACAAATTGGACATATAGCTTTAAAATGAAGAAGATGAAGAGAAAGAAGGAGAACGTGGGTGAGTGCCAACCACTACAACATTGTTTAATCCATCCCCTCCTTTTATTTTGTTCTTGCCTTTGCCTTTTCGAGAGGAGTAGAAGACCTTTTACTGGACAAAACCCAATAATACAAAACAGAGTTTGGCAAATGCATGGTTCCTCCAGCTTTTTCCTCAACTTGGGCTTAAATCATTACTTTATTTATTCCAAGCATTAACGATTGTAACAATTTATGGCTTTCAGATTTTATCACATTGGTTCAATCTGATGGACAACCTCTTTGGCTATTTGAATAAAATTTTGTCAACAATTATTGAATCAAATAAATTAAAAAGATAAAAATACAATAAAAAAAATCATAAACACTAGCTACAAATTAAGAATAAATATTGATAACCTAATAATTTCAGCTTGATAAGTCCATAACTTAGCAGAGGACTTGTTCGCGATTATCCAACTTTAGTCCCTGAATAAGAATCCCCTTAAGCAAATGCACGACATAAGTAGCTAGAAACTAGACTCCACGCCAAGGACATAATTGTTACATTGCCCTTTATTAGCTCAATCAGCATCCTGCTCCAGTAGGAACAAACAACAACAAGCAAAATGATTCACAACTAACCATGCACGGTGCTTACGTTTCGAATTTTTTCAATATAACCGTTGAAATAATAAATCATTGTGTATGAGCATTCACGTCACAAACACTATGATCGGTTATACCAACAAAATCATGTCTAAATGCAAAACGCGAGTAGCAGGAAACCCTAAAGGCGCTTTCATCTTCTTTTCTCTGATTTTTTTTTTTTTTTGCCAAATTTTTCTTCAATCGCTATTTATTTAGTTATTTTCAGATAAAATCGCTTGATTAATTTTTCCTCTTCCCAAACACAAAACAGCTTTCACCGACAGAGGATTTCCTCATTTACATGCCTCTTCATAAAATCAAAAGCAAGAAAACAAATGTAATTTTGTTGTGATTAATGCAGTAGAGCCAAATTTACAGAAGGAGACAACACAATAAACAAATTGAGCAGGTAAGAGAGGAGGCAAGCCGAGTTTAGGTGCAGAAGGTATTCGTCAAAATTGAGACACAAGCCAAAGCGCATTCATTTCCTCCTATTGTCGTCTTCGATAACTCCCCAAAAACCAGGCCCCTCCCCCATCCTCCTTTATCAATCCCAACCTCCCCCACCTCCCTCGTTATTACTTGTTATCTCCATATCCCATATACCCATCATCCCTCCCACTTCCCCCACTATAATTTCTCTCCTCTCTCTCTCACTCTCTCACGCTTGAGACCCAGATTCCTTCCGATTGATGAAGCGTGGGTTTTCCATGGCGGAGGAGGGCGATAATAAGATGAAGAAGTTAAAGGTGGAAGAAGAAGGGGAAGACAAGATTGAGCAGCAGCAAGAAGAGGAGGTTGCCATCGTTCAAGGCCCCCCGGGGTTTACGAATCTGGACGATAATCTGATATTCGAGGTGTTTAAGCACGTTGATGCGAGAACACTGGGAATGGCGTCGTGTGTGAGCAAGCAGTGGCACAAGACCGCCCAGGACGAGCGGCTCTGGGAGCTCATCTGCACCCGTCACTGGGCTAACATCGGCTGCGGTAATCAGCAGCTGAGATCTGTCGTACTCGCCCTCGGTGGCTTCCGGAGGCTCCACTCCCTCTACATCTGGCCTCTCACTAACCCTCCTCAGTCCTCTTCGTCGTCCTTGTCTTCTTCGTCGTCGTGGGTGGCTCCGCCGAAGCCGATGATGGCCGCGAAGCCGCACGCTAGGTGGGGGAAGGATGAGGTGAATCTTTCGCTCTCGCTTCTGTCGATTCGGTTTTATGAGAAGATGAATTACAGCAACAGAGGCCCAGGAAGATGAGGGTTTTGAGCTCAAGAATCGGATATTATTCATATATATTTCGTAATTTCCGTTTTAGTTTCTTGAATGTTTTTGGGTTTTGGTACTTTGATCTGTACTGTATGCTTGGTTGACTTTTCCTAAGCTTGTTCTGTATATTTTAAGAGATGGAATTTGCTGAATTTTATGTACTATAATTTCACAAATTAGAACTGGGTTTTGTTCTGTTTTACTAATTAGCTGTTAGTATGGTTAAGATTGAAATTGGAATTGGAAGAACAAGAAGAAGACTGCATCTGAGGGTTTTGGTTGTGATTGGCGGTAGTGAGGATTCGATCGAGAGAATGAGAACAAACAGAAGCCAAGTGTGCAGATAGAAATTAAATGTCTGTTTCTGCCAAAATAATTTCTGGCTTTTAGCGACCAAGGTATATAATCGCAAAGGGACATAAGAATGGATCCAAAGAAAAGAGTTTCATGGAGAAGAACAAATTGTCGTACTGCTAGTCTCATATGTAGCATATTCCTGGAGGAAAAGAAAATGGATAGGCACAGCTACAAACAGGCCTGCCTACCCTGCGTCCCTGCCAGCTTAGCTTTGGCTTTGCTCGACCCTTTTCTTTGTATAATTTGAAGGTTGTTCTGGGTTGTGCCAAAATGTTCCGTCTCATACGGACTTGTTATTGCAGGCTTGGGCTTGGATGGTGTTTTCCACTTTTCCAATTTGTTTCATATAATTGTATTTTTCCTCTATTTGATACCATTGGTATTCGTCTTAGCAAATCTCATGGTTTGATCTATACTTTAAAGTCAAAGGGTTGTTAAATTACTTCATTAGCACACCGCAAACAATGCTTAATATAACTGTTTTAGAAGTAAGAGTTTCAAAACTGCGAAGGCACAAGGCATTAGAATTTTCGCACATTTGGGACTCGAGTCTTTTGGGTACGGATCTCAAGTCTAGGGTTCAACAATTAAGGATTGAATGAAATGGTTATCCCCTGAACCCGTCCTTATCTCCAGAAAGCTCCTGGTTTTCTCTCTTCGCATTGAGAGTCGGTGATTGTCTTCCCCGTCTACCATTGGCCTTTTTGCCTGAAGTTTCTCTCCTATTTAAGGCTCTGTACCTCTCCTTTCATTCCTCTGTTTTTCCCTTTCAATGGTTTGTATTCCCCTTTAGTTTGTTTTTTCCTCTCAAACTGGTTACTGTACGGTGGCTTTTATTCTTTTCTTCTATCATGGCCTGTATATATGCTCCTTGAGCTTTGTATTAAGCGGGGTTTGCCAACTAGTGCATACGGTGATGCAACAAGGGATTGAAACACTATTTGAATGCATGTCCCTTTTGTGGATCTAAGGTCTCTATGCTTAATTTATTGGCAGAAATGTTCTCCGTTTTGGAGACGCTTTGAGTTATGTGATTAATGTTTCTGTATCTGGAACTTTGGTGACTAGATATTCTTTGATCGGAGTCGTCATCGGTCCCTTCAACGATCACTCGACCTAGTTGGATATTGTTGTTGGTTGCTTTGTTCTTCACGGCGGCACGGTCTTCATTGTTGATGGTTGGCTGTTTAGTTTGGGTCTACTGTGTCTTTCTTTCTTTTGTTTTGTTTGGGCTTTTTTGGGCCTTTGTTGCCTGGTTTATCTGGAAATTCCCAGTAGAGTTCTTCTAATAGTTTCTCTATGATATAAGTTTTTGTTGCTTGCGAATGGTTAAAAATTGAAATGGTTATTACTTTTTTATGAGCAGCTCTATAGTTTTCCTATAATTTCTATATTTATATTATTATTAAAAGAAGAAGTTTTGTTAGCCAACGTTGCAAATTTCTATATGTATACTACTATTAAGAGAATAAGTTTTGTTAGCCAACGCTGAAAATTTTGATAAATTTAACCTTACAAAATTAAAAAACTTTAAGAATAAATTAAATATAATGATAAATAGAACAATTATAATTTATATATCTCTCACTATTTTTTTCTCTGTAATAACTTCCACAATCTATTTTTTCTGTAATAACTACCCACTTTTCTATTTTTTTTTTTAATAACGAAATTTTTTTCGTACACATGCAGAGCATGTGATTGCAGACTAGTTATAGAGAAACAAAAGTCAAAGCTTTAACATTTTTTTTCTTATCTAACTCCAACAGATTCTCTATTTTACAGTAATCTCTAAAATCTTCATAATTCTTCATTAAAATTTTAGAGATTGCTGTAAATTTAGGGAATTTAGTTTTCTCTTTCCCCAATATCCTTAAAATGAGGTTAGTTATAAGGAATCTGTTGGATATGGGGAAACTATTGGAGTTGCTCAGCTTCAGTTGGATGAATGCTGATTATTGTCTTTAGGGAAGCAGAATACTAAAATCACAGTGTGTCAATGTCTGTACCAACCAGCAGACAAGCAAAATTCGGGGATGTTAACTAACACGAGTGATAGTGGAAACGATACACTCCCGATGAATCATGAGCTTACTAACCCAAATGGAGAATAAAAATGATGTGCGGTTCACACCAACATTAAGAGGAAGTCAATTTCATTGTCATTGGGAGTTGATATTTGAAAAGACTAGAATGTGTGGAAAATTTAGGTAAATCCGTGGAAAGAAAAAATTGGTCTTCTGCGCAGGTGCTTGGCAAGATCAGGGGCGACCCATAAGTTCAAGGCGAACCAAAAATTTTGCGTAACCCACCATTTTTGTAGAGTCGAACTTTCAGAACACAAGCAAAATGGTGACGACGAGCAGAAGAGTGAAGCACACACGGCAGAGAAGATGTACGAATCTAGCTTGGTCCAACAGCAGAAATCAAACCGATTACTTTAGTCTACTTGTGCCGTCCAGTCCGTGCTTTGGAATTTTGGTCTTTCAAAGTTGTACAACGTTTCGCATTTGGTCATCTATATATTTGGGTTGGCAACGCCTGCTCCTAATTCCTTTGAAATATATGGGAAATTTTCATAGTAATTGGACCACCATTTTCCAGACTTCACTCATCACTTGCTTAGACTGCTCGTCAATTTGAAACCATGTGTCCTCGATTGTTTGGAAAGCAAGGCTAATTAAGACTTACCACTAACTCAATTATGACTTCAATTTTAAAGAAAAATTCTGTATAAAAAAGAAGCCAAGTTGTTTTTTAACATGAGCATAATTTTTTCTCTTTTTTTACCCCTACCTCACTGCACTTTACCCATGATGTCAATGAAATTCAAACCCATAACTTCCATGTTGTTGATTTTTCTCGAAAAACGGAAAAACTGATAGGTCATATTTCGCCGACATAAACATAAGTTAATTACGTCACAAAACTAGGTTCAGACTGAAAAAACTAGGAAGTTCTTGCAATCCATCACCAATTTTTGGATTAATATCTATGCTTTTGGTTTGTGCTTTTGTAGTGCTTTTTGCAATATTACACAGGCAGTTACTCAGCTGGCTATTACTAATAACAGTAAATGGAATTTAATTAAGTAATGGGAATATAAAGGGTGCGGCTAGTGCCACCTACAATTTTCTTTATTCACCTTATTTACTCATTACACCCTACATTTTAATTTCAATTATTAAATTTACTTATCTAACCCATTTTGTTTCCAAAAATATCCTCATATGATAAATTCAATTAAAAAAGAGATTTTTTTTAATGAAAATCTATCATTTTATTTATACCACTAAAAAAACTAAAATCTATTAAAGTTTCATAATAAAATCATAATCTGATTTGCTTCCATTTCAAAAAAAAAAAAATTCAATTTCGATGTTCGTCTATTTCAAACTATGTCAAAAAATTAGTAAGTTAACAACAATGAGCAATGAAGAACAGATTGATTTTTTTTTTTTATGTTTTAAATTTTACTTTTGGTGTTCACAAAGTGTATTGCAAATATTTTGATGAAGTTAACACCAACGGTTTTTTGAATTTTAAAACGAATTAACGATGAGGAGGCAACAAAAAGACCAAAAACAATAATAATAAATTCAAATTTGGGTGGAGAAGATGAAGACTTATATTATCCAATGAGAAATTAGGTAAGTTTTGTATTTAATTAATTTGTTATGTATTTATATTTGGTTTACATATTTAGATTTTAAAAAATTAATGTACTCATTTGTTATTCTGCACTAGGGTAATATAATCTTTTAATAATTCAAATGTTTGTAGGTGAACTAAGAAAATGATAGGGTGTCAATAGCAGCACCCGAATATAAACCACTAAAGCACCAAGTGATTTTTTTAGTCTCTGAATTGAAGGTGTTATCTGAGTCCATCACTTACTATATTCTGAATTTACTTAAACAATCTTAAATTTTTTTAATATGAATCATATGTCAAACAACAATTAATTAATGAGATATACTACAAAACATTAATACGTGGTGTGACTACATGTATCCAAAATAACTTTTCTACATTGCTTAGGATTTTCCAAACTAATAACGATTAACCATGGATGATCATAATTCTTCTTCTTGGAGTAGTACTGGACTGCCTCAATAGTCTTACCATATTCCCATTCTTTGTAGAACACTTAACCGTGTTGATATATAGCTTTTAAAATGGCTTTATCATGGATCAACTTGTAAGACGAACTCTAAATTAATTCTTAATATAGATCACATGTCGAGTAATAATTAATTATCATGTAATACTAGACATTGTCATAATGTCACGTGGTGCGAGACTGTACGTGATCGAGATTAGTTATCCATAGTAACTTCTCTATCCTGCTTAGAGCATCTTTAACAAACTCTCTATCTTGGCTCTTTAGTTATTTTGGAGAGCATGTTTAGTTTTTTTTTTTTTTTAATCAATTTTAGCAGCTGCACCAGACTCTTGAGTGGCTCCCTATTTTAACTTTTAGAAAATTACACATAAGTGTTATTTTGAGACTTATATTAGTCATAAGGCCACCTAAATTGTTTTGTACACATAAGGCCACTTTGGGACAAAAAACCATAAGCTACTTTTTATGCTATACCTATTTTACCCTCAGCTGTTTACCACTAAAATTTCTGTTTCAGTGATTCTTGATCTCTCACTCTCTACCACGGTGAATCTCTCTCTAGATCGCTGAGGAAGACGAAGCTCTCTCTCTCTCTAGCTCGCAGATGAAGACGAAGCGCTCTCTATCTCTCGCACGCAGTAGGATCCAAAAACTAAAATTCGAAGGCATGTAAGCCATTCCTTTCTTTGAGTTTGAGGCTTCTAATTCATCATCTAGGGTTTGAAGATCGATTCTATCTCTTATCTCCATCTTCGATTCGTGATTTTGCTTCTATAATTGTTATCAAGCTTTTGTGATTGTTAATCCAAGTGATCAATGTTTGAAGTGATGAACTGAGTAGCATGTTTTTGAAAATTTCAATTCAATTCGCATTCAAGTTCGATGTTTCTTTTTATTTCATTTCGGTTATGTTGCTTTGTTGGATATATTTCTGTTTCAATTTTGACTATTGAAATAACTGATTATGTTTTGTGGACAATTGACATATTGTTGAAAAATCCACTGATATAATTGCAAATTGTTACTAATACACTACAGAAAGGCTGCTGTAATAGTTAAACAAATCTACGTACTGTAGATTGTTTGTGAGCTACTCTATGTAGTTTTCTTTTTGTGCTTTTGTTCAAATCAAAACTAGAAGCTAATTATCTAGTTGATAGAGTGGGTAGGTTCGCGGTACAACACATACTGATGTCTTTTGTTTTATTTAAAATTCTTGCTTGTTCATATTTTTTGTATTACAGAATTCTCTTATTTTTTATCACATCAGGATGAATGGTAGTAGCTTTTATAACTATTCCAGCAGTCTTTTTTAACTATGATAATAGCTTTTTATACCTATGTCAGTAGCTGTTCAAGTTGTTGTAGGTAGCTTCTGTTCACTAGTTTTTCTGTTTCTTTGTTTTGGAATTTTGATTTTTATTTCTGACTATCTAGTTGGTAGAGTAGTAGGTTAGTAGTGCAACAACACACTATTGCCATCAGTTTTCATTAAAATATTGTCATACATTTGTTCTTATGGAATTATTTTACTTTTCACAGTCAGTAGTTTTGTCAATACCTTTCTATAACTATTCCAGTAGATAACTGTGATATCAGCTTTTTACATGTATGTCCTTAGTTTTTCAAACTGTTTTCAGTATATTTTCTGTTTCACTTTGTTTTATTCATATCAATCCTACATAAAAGCTACTAATATACATATAGAATGTTACTAATATGAATTTTTGTGGATAACTAACATAATGCCAAACGTTCAGTTTGTTGTGGTTTATGAGGATCCATTAAGCTCGATTTCTGTTGTGAAGCCTTCATTGACCAGGAGGTCATTTAGTTGGCCAAAATATGTTCGAATGAAGTATGCTGTAGAAAGTGGAAAGGCAAGATCTATCAAGTGTGTCGATGTGGTGTGGTAGAGCGGCACAATAAGAAACCATGTACTGCAACTATATGAAAACTGGCAGTAGCACACTTCACATTTGGAGTATATTAGTACAATAGTTGAAGTATTCTTGTATACCGTTAGTAGTAGCATTTTACAACATTAGCAATAGTTTTCTAGATTGTTACGAAACTTCGTGATAATTTCAATGATGTTTAATGCAGTTCCCAATAAAAAGAGAATTATATTGGATGTTGTAATTTTCTTGATCTATAGCAGCACTTTGATCTTAGCTTTGTCTTCTACATCTCCAAATGATTGACTTTCAAGACACTATGCATTGTCTTTCCGTGCATTCATTTTTTGTATGTATGGTTACTCATGAACAATATAACATCAATAGCACTCTCAATACTTACTCTTTGTCACTATAACTTCGATAAAACTAACAATATAATGTCGACATAACCATCATTTATCAATATGAACTTGGATCATATCATTATTAATACTTAAAATTGATATAATATTGACAATAACCTGGAAAATAGCATTCTCAATATAACAATGAAAATACACATCACTATCCATTTTATGGCTGAAATTGAAACAGAACATACATTATTATGTCATTTGCAAATGTATCCAATAACCAACAATATGATACCTATTACGAACAGTATTAAAGACTACTACCAATGCTTAAGGAAGGTATTGTCTACATTACAAAAATCTATTGTCTACACTTTAAAAAGCTATTGGCAATACTTAGAAAGAATAAAACCATATCATCCCTGCTTCCCCTTGTTCCTTTCTTTCCTTTCGCAGTATTTTTTCCATTTATCAGGCCATACATGAACCTTGTCTTAGACTACCTTCCTTTTGTGCTATTTGATCTAATTGACCATTGAACTCCTTCTCTACAACTGGTTCTTCTTCAGCACTAGGAATGAATACCATTTTGCTTCTTTTCGCTGTTGGTTTGCTCTCTCTCTGCAACCTCTTCTTCTTGAGCAGCAGCCATGTGTTGTGAAGAGAGCTACACAAAAATTAAAGCTATTGTCAAACTAAGAAAACTATTGTTAAGCAACACAAAAGTTATTGTTAAAGACTATGGAAGCTACTCCAACAAAATAGAATTGTCACTGTCAAGTAACACAATAATCACAAAGGCTACTATCGAAACTAGAAAAGCTACTGTCAAGCAACACAAAAACTATTATCAGGAACACAAAAGGTACTATTGAAAACTCGGAAAGTTATTGCCAAGACACAAAAGCTAGTACCAAGCAACACAAAAACTATTGCCAAGGATCACAAGAGCTACTGTTGAAAACTTGGAAAGTTATTACCAAGCAACACAAAAAGCTACTCCCAAAGAGTAAGAAATTAGCACCAAGAAACACAGAAGCTATTTAAGAGATTAGCAATGCTACTCGCAATAATTAAAAAAGCTACTAACAAACAGCACAAAAACTACCCCCAGAGACTACGAATGATACTAATAAGAAAAAAAAAATCTATTCCCAAGGATCGATAAAGCTACTTTCAAAACTAGGAAAGCAAAAGATAACAAACAAATCTACTATTAAGGAATATGAAAGCTACCGTGGAAGGCCACAAAAGATACTCACAAAAACAACAAAAAACCTATTATAAAAGACCAAACGAGCTACAATGGAAGACTACTAATGGTGCTTCAACATGCCAAGATACAAAACATACCACCAAAGAAAACAAAAGCCAATAACAAGGTATTTCAAAGCTACATCTAATGAATAGGAAAGCAACTGTCAATTAACAAGAAGCTACTGAAATAGTTATGTAAAGCTACTGTCAAAGAACCATAAAGCTATTGAGATAGGACTAGAAAGCTCTTGCTAAACATGCATACTAGTAAGCCAAGTTGCTATTAAAAATAAGCTGTTGTCAAGCATCATGAAACATACTACCAAACATTCTAAAAGATGCGTCAAAAGAAAACAATCGTTACTGCGAAAAACTTCAAACCTACTGGCACAATATCTACTACGATAAATTATGAATGTTACTGCCAAGAAACACAAAGTAAAAGCTACTGCGAATGAATACAAAAATTACTGACAAAGAAAACAAAAGCTACTGCCAACCAGAGAAACACATATTGTTAACAGAGAGAAAGCAACTGCCAACCAACCAAAAACCTACTCTCAACAAGAGAGATCGCTAATATCAACAAATACAGAATCTACTCCCAACCATCAAAACAACTATTACAACAACAGTAATCAAAGAAAGCTACATTCATCAACAAAACAATTCTTCTCGAAATTGAAAGAGAAAGTTACTCCAAACAAAGCTACTCCAAAGCAAATCGAAAGAGAAAGCTACTCCAGAATCAAAATCGAACACTCTCCATAATCAAAATCAAAATTGGAACAAATCGGAATGGTGAAGAAAAGCTACTCCAAAGCAATATCGGAACAAATCAGAATGGCTTACAACTCAATGACGCCGAACCACAGTGGAAGGTTGTGTCGCCACAACGAGACCGAGCGTGCGCCAGTGATGAGGTCGAGATCGAGAGGTGGTTTCCAATTCAAAACCTTCCGCCGCAACGAGAGAGAGCGCGCGCCAGGGACGCGAGAGAGAGAGAGAGAAGTGTTTCTGAGATTGAAATCATATTGGGTTTGTTTAGAGAGAGTGACAGAACTGTAAATTTTTCTATATTTAATGTTCAAAATTTAATCCTATTTTGTATCTAGTGGCCTTATGAAGGAAGAAAATATTGGGTGGCCCTTATGCTAAAATAACACCTCAAATTGCACTTATATGTAATTAACCATTTAACTTTTAGCTATCTCACTCCTAAATATAGAGAGCGGGATGAGACTCTCTATAATTTATGTTAATTTAAAACATACCTTTTAAGTCATTTTATATAATTTTTAAACACATTTAAATTACTTTTTCTTCATTTAATCAATAATATAAATTCAATTTTAGCTAAAATAGAGAAAACTGATGCATATGTATTTCTAATGTGGCTAGTCAAAATGATTTTTTGGCTACTTTGGCTAAAATTTGACTAAAAAATGACTAGCATTTGCTAAAGATACTCTAAAATCGATCTTTCAGAAAATACCAATCAATCATGAATGGGCGTAAAATCGGTGAATCTGGCTGTTCACATAATCACTTTCATACTACAATATATAAACCCTCTTAAGGTCTTAAAACTGCTGGGGACCGCTTTCATCATATATCAACTGGTTCGTTTTGAATTCATGAGTGGGTAAGCTAAGGCTGTGGACCATTCTTCTAGTTGTTCTGCAGCCTGTACTAGTGTTTTATCAAATCCACTTGCCTCATTTGTCCAGAAAAAGATCAGCACAGCACAACAGCCTAATCTCTGACATACGTACATATATCAGTAACACTTAACAGAAGTCTTTTAGGTGTAAATGAGTATATCATTGTGTCATGAGCTGGTTTGCGTTCTCCACTAGTTTTGATACAAACTAAAGAGCTAGTTATTCGTCTCTGTTTAAGAGAGTAATGTTGAAACTATAAAGAGCTAGTCTATCTTATTAAATTTTTCAGAATTGCAGAAATATATTTGCTGAAACTACTTTTAGCGACGATCAATCCATCAATGAACTATGTGAAAACCCGATCTTGGCTCTCAATGTCATCTGCAAAGTTTCTTTGTGTTGTTTAAGATATAGCATTTTGTTTGGTGAGCAATTCATCGCCAAAACTGAAATAAGGTATTGAAATTTGCCAACTAAATGGTCCTGCCTTGTTTATCATTAACACACTATTTCATACGACAACCAACCTACTTGTGATGAGTGCTACTACTAGAAGATGATGAAAGATCTCAAAGATTGGGGACCAAAATATCGACCATCCATTTTGCCGGGATATGCCGTATAAGGGCAACATGTTGATTCAACTCCAACCCAACAATCTCTCGTCAGTTTTCCATCTTCAATTGGGTTTCTGGGGACCATTGATTTTCATATAACGGTAGACCACTCCGATCCCAAAACTCCAAAAGGATAGGGATAGACCACAGTGCTCCAACCCCACGCTGTTACTTACCCTACCCCAAACCCTCAATCAATCAGTGCAGCAAATGGAAGATGACAATGATGATCTTATTCACATCACATAATTTACTTTAATGAAGGTAGTTGATGATCGCTTAGACCGTAATAGTTTTATTTATCGTCAATCTGTTACCATACATTATCTGGATTCACATGATCATATGATGGTTGTACCCTAAATAGGAGAAAACAAGACATGTTCTCATGTTACAGACATTATTATTACATCAAAAGATATAGAAAAGGCTAATTAAGTCTGTCCTTTTTCCAAACCAAGATTATTAGGGTCTATGGAACTGTGCTTTTCTTGTTGGGCTACATCTAAATGACAGGATGATGGTGATGATGACTCTATCTTAATAATGCCACCACTAACCTTCAGTATCTTGTTTTCGGCATAATTGTTGTTGTGAATTGTTGCTGTTGTTCATGAGCATAGCTGTAGTAGTAGTTGTAGTAATAGTGTTGGGAGCTTCATGAATGGCATCATTAATATAAGGTGAAGGTGAAACTGAAGGTAGCTTTGATAGAAGAGCTCCAAGGCTGCATGAAATGGAGGGTAGAAGCGGCGGTGGAAATGGAATCGACCAATTAGGATCAGGTACTGAAACGGATGATGATCCTCCGAGTCCTAGTCCTATTCCATTTTGTGGTGTGTTCCATCCCAAGTTGATGGACTTGATCATCTGATCATCCGGCTGTGTGAGGTTGAACAATCTCTTAACCCCAGCACCAATACTAGTAGTAGCAGCAGTACTAGTGCTTCCATTCATAGTCACATTCTGGGCGTTACTTGGTTTGAGGATGTAGGGATGCTGGATAGGTAGGTAAGGCCTTTGCATGGCGAAAACACCTGGTATGCTCTGCAGGTAGCTGAATTTCCTCTGTATGCTGATCACCAGATTGAGATCTTCCGCTATCTGTCATTATTCATCAGATTAATTGAGATTTTCAGGAATTTTTTTGAAAGGCAGATATAATCAATAGAGATCAGTGACAGTTAAAGACCTTATCGAACGAGCCAAGCTGAATTATGCCTTCTCTAACAGAAATGATGGCAATAGTCTGAATGCCTGAATTGAATTGAAACTCCCATGCCTTTGGTTGCTGTATGTGAGAGTATGTAACCAGAGAAGATAAGGATTAAGAAAGACTAGAACTTTAGGCTTTCATTTATTCCTTGCTGCAAGAAAAATGACACAGTATTGACGATTCAACTAGGCCTTACTCACAGGTTCAGTGGATACATTCCAAGGGGAAATGAAGTTGGGGTTGTCCACTTGATTTGGTGCATCTCTGAACACCCATTTATGACTGTTGTCTACTGCTACTTTCCCCAGTAAACTGCAGCCAATGTAATTCAGATGATTACAACTCCCCTATTGCAACAAAACTTAAAGATGACAAAATATTAATTCTCACCCTTCTCCAAAATTATAAACCTCATGGGACATTTTGAAGAAAATATCAGCTCCAAACCTCCCCTTTAAGTAGCCACTTTCTGCTTGCTCACATTCATAGAAATCACAGAACCCATCCTCCCAAACAAGAATCCTAAAGGAAACCGAAAGTGTTGGCATTCATTTTCTTACAAAACCAACTGAAGGAAAAACACAAAGTACTTTAGTCCCAATTGTGTTAGCTTTACCAGTTCCTTTTGTTTCCTTTGGAGCGATCAAGGACACTACCTCCATAATCCCACCTGCGAAAAAGATTAAGCAATGTGACTCACTAACATTGCATCCAACATAAACTCTGACGGGGTTTTGTAGCGAAATTGTCTTACTTTGGAGGAGGATAGTTCCGAGGCAAGATTCTCCAGAAGACGGCGTAAACCCACTTGGAAGAATTGGAAGAGGAATCTGATGAACATGAACACAAGCTTCTGAGGGTGTGCTGCAACAAACAGTTTAGCATGGGAAGCCCGCTTTCCATTTCTCACACACTCACGAGTCAGTCACCCAAAGAAACAGAGTTCTGAGAGCTTGCTATATATGTACTTTCCAGTTTCCAACTTTCCATCACAAATTTAATGAATAAAGAACAAACTTGGACCTCAGTTCCAACAAAACCAACTGGCTGGATAGTGGCCCTGTGAGCCTGTGACTGTGAGGTTGCTCCAGCGTGGGACCTGGATATTTACGATCCAGAAAGAAGATTTAAAGGAATCCTTTGAATTATACTGGACAATATTTAACAACTTAACAACCCAAAATAGTTGTGGTAAGCTTGTAGACATCCCAGGTGACATTATTGCTTAAGCTTTATCCCATTGGTCGTGAACATAAGCTTGTTACTGACTTGGTGTGTGTGTGCTGCTTGAAGAGTCTCTTTGAGGCATTTTGACTAACATAACTATACGAAAACGTTTTCATATCTTCCTCGAAATTTGAATATGAGTAAGCTCAGCCGTCTATAAATCCCGGTATGAATCCGCCTATGAGAATGTTATACAGTCACTGATTTTTTCCTGAAAACCGATCATACTTTTGTCATTAATAGCTAACATAACGGGGTTGCTGGGTTTGTCTATTTCTTGCAGTGGTCCTCAAATCCTGACTGGTTTCCACTTCCATGGATCACTATAAGTTGCACCAAAATGGCCCCCCAGGATGCACGTACGCATCACCTCCATCGTTAATCAACTCCCAAAGAAAGAAGCATTTAGTACAAGGTTATTCATTTCTACCTAATTATAATTAAATTCAGCACAGGGTCAAATCAATTTCATTTTATTTTTTGGCACAGGATCTAATTATTCACGAATTAGCAAAAAATTTTGTCCCTCCAAATAGTTTTTTTTTTTTTGTTGAGAATTCAAAGAGTAATATTTGGAAAGAAAAAAACTATGATTCACTTTATTTTTTTCTTCAAAATTATGTTTTAGAAATCATAATAACACATAAAATAAAAGTACTAGAAATAACAAACACCAGTCCTTATTTTACATCCGTAATTTTCATTACATTTCTTTAAATATATACATATCAAATTTTATAATTTGTTATTTCGTATTTTATGGCCGAATTTTTCAAAATATTTTTCACTAAAATATCGAATTATTCATGTACGTATTTTTAACGTTTAATTCCTAACAAACAGTGCATCAGATATAAGGACAGTAGTAAGCTATTAACCTATGAGTTACCCACGATCCAAAGGTCAAGGTAAGAAGATAGCAAACAAAACACAACTTAAGTCCAATGGGGAGGGGCTATAATAACCCATCCTAAATATTTAGTGCCTCCTTTAGCGACGTTAAGTATACTAAAATATGTCATATGATTTTTCAACCCCCATGGAAATTAATATTCAAACTTTTTGAAAAAAAAATTAAAAATATGATTTCCCACCAAAATTGTGGACTTATACACACTATTATTTTTTTGGGTTAAAATCACATGCATCTTATTTCCTCATCACAATATTCTTATACCTAAATTATGATTGTTAAACAATTCTATAACTGACGGAACTCAAAAATCTGGATCCTATTTTTTTTAGGATTTGTCAAAGTCCGACAACTAAGAAAATCATAAAATAAAAAAATTGACTCTAGATTTTTTATCCGTCACTTGGAGACTTGGAGTAGCTACTAAAAATTATGTTTTATCAATTATGAGAGATTTTCCGGAAAACAAAAAAAAAAAGGTGGGAAAATGGAATATATCTCTCATCAAACCATTTTCCCCTAGTGTTGGTACTAGGGTTTTCTTTTGGGCCAATATTGATACTTGGGTTTAGTATGTCTAGACCGATACCGCATGCGGTAACAGATTACGAGTAGTTAAAGTGAAAATAGTAACATCGAACCAGTCAGATTAACAGTAAACTGTAGCTCCAAAAGTCATAGTCCAAAAGCTGTGGTTGCTTGGATCCCCTTGTTTTCACAAATTGGTCCTCAGAAAAACCACAGAGCTGAGTCTCAGTCGGAGTTGGATCCAGAGTTACAGACATGAAAGTCCTCGGGATCGATTTCAGCTGTGCTCTGGGGGCTCTTAGCAACGGCCAGTTTCCCGAGAAGGATTGCTTGCTTCCCCTTATTTCCACGCTCCTCGGCTACGCCATCGTCGCCGCTTCCACCACCGTCAAACTCCCTCAGGCACGTTCTTCTTTTCTTTTGCTTCCGATATCATAATTAAAAGCAATCACGGCTGTTTTGATTGGTAATCCTGGTTGAAATTATTGTGTTCTATGAAAGTAGACTATAGATCTCTGGTTTCATCAATTATGCGGTGAAAAAAGTTTGTATGATTTCAATTAGGTTTGTATAGTTGATGTCTGCCTTAAAATTTGGTTTTGAAACTGGTAGATTCAGAAGAGAAATCCAGAATCAGTTTGCTTAGGAAAGAATCAGTTATTGAAGTTTTCTAGAATCATTATTTAGTGTTAAATTTCCACATTAGAGTGCCATTGGTCACTGGTCAGCAACGAGTTGTAGCATCAAAATTGTTTGGAAGTTACTCTTTAAAGTTAAACTGATTGTCAATTTGTTTTTTTTTTTGGTGATCTGAAAGTGTGTATTATCTTCATATGTTGCCATTGGCATGAGGAAGCACCGCGCTGTGCAATCGTTTGCAGGTTTGTGTGATCTGAGGCTTTTGTCTTTCAACTGCAGATATTAAAGATTTTGGAACATGGAAGTATCAGAGGTCTTAGTATCCTGTCTTTTGAGCTTGAACTAGTTGGTTACACGATTGCTTTGGCATATTGTCTTCATGGAGGGCTTCCCTTCTCAGCTTATGGGGAATTGGCTTTTCTTTTGATCCAAGGTATGCCAAAGGCTTCTTATAAATTTCTTGTCAGCTCTAACATGTCTCCGGGAAATGCTTCTTAGATGTCAGGGTTCTTGCCAGTAGAGTGAATTGCCTTTTTTCATACTCAACCAGATTAAATGTTTCGGATTTGTTTGACCCATTAGGGAAATTTTAGTCCATGTAGTAGTGGTTGAATAAATCGTAGTTTTCAAACAAGGAGCCTCAGAACCTTGTTTATCTTTTGTTGGCCTTATTGGACTAGGTGTTGTTGCATGCAATTCTGTAGCATTAGGAAGAGCGGATTATGGCAATCCCAAAGGATCTAACACTGTTCCCTTTTATGCTTTTTTTTTTTTACAGCTCTAATATTAGTTGCCATTATGTACTATTACTCCCAACCTGTGAGCATCAAAAGATGGATGATGGCATTACTGTATCCTTCTTGCTTAAGAATCAGTTTAATTTTTGCAATCTTTTTATTTATTTAATCTACATTCTATAAGATTGAAAATGGTATTGTACTTCTTCCTTCATATAATGGTTTTCCAGATATTGTGGTATAGCACCAACCATATTAGCAGGTCGAATTGATCCTGTTCTATTTGAAGCTCTATATGTGAGTAGCCACTTTCACTGTCCAGCCTATGAATCAGCGGACATGAATAGTAATTTATTTTTCCTTCTGATCTGAATAATTCTTTATCTCATAGCCTGTCTGATGCTAAAACGATTTATTACAGGCATCACAACATGCAATTTTTCTCTTTGCCAAGATCCCGCAGATATGGCAGAACTTTTCTGTAAGTCAACACCTGCTTTGTTTCCAAATTGGATATTATTACTACTAACATCGAATGTCTGTAAATGTCTTTACTTTACAAGTTGCAAGGATTCGTCTGGTTTACATATTGAATGTTTGCAATTAGGAGTTTGTGTTTATCTCTGGCAACTGATCCACTTGATTGTTATGTATTATTCTTCAGTTCACACATGTTTTAGGTACTTTCTCATGTTGATTAACTATTTCTTGGGCAGAACAAAAGTACAGGGGAGCTCAGCTTCTTAACGAACTTTATGAACTTTGGAGGTTCCATGGGTAAGTTCAAATTGTTAAAAGGGCTGTATGCTGTGATGTGTAAGATATGTATTCCGGGGAACTTACAGATATTTAACTTCCTTTTGCAGTGAGAGTTTTCACCAGCATCCAAGAACAAGCTCCAAAAAGTGGTATCCTAGACCCTTGGCTGTCACTTTAAGTTGCATTTTTAATGAAATAACTATAATAAAATGTGTGAATAACAAAGCTAGTGCATCTGTACATGTAGATTTCAATTAGGTTTTGGCTGTAAGTGGCCCACTTTTGAAGTGATACCTAAGCATTCCTTTTGAAGTGACTGTAAATATTTCTTAATTGAGGCCAAATAAAAAAAATTTAAGGAAAAAACTTGCTCAATTAGTCAGTCTGTAGATGTGGCAAGTTCAAGTTCTCAGGTCCAAACAAAATTAGTTCCATTTTTAGTGTTTGCATCACCATAAATATAATAAAGTAAATATCATGATGTTATCTGTTACTTAGTTTTTTTAAACCCTAAGCTATCTTGCTAGAGTGCCTCCATTTTTCATGTGCTTTTTCTGCGAGTTTGATGCTCATAGATTTTTTAATTCATTTGGTCTCCTTAATTATTTTTAAGTTTTGTTGGGCTCTGTACTTGGTGTTGCAACAAATGCCATCCTCCTGAGTCAGATACTTATATACCAAAAGCCAAAATCTCGTGCTGAGAAGGAGAAGAAAACAGAGTAGAAGAATGATGCCCCCAGATATAAATAGCTTTGCTTCAGTAGGATTTCAACAGTTGCAGCAAGCGAGCCAGTGTTTCTACAGGTGGTCACTGGTCACTACCAGTTCCTAGAAAGGAGACGACAATATTCATCTATTTGATAGTCTTCTCATATGAACCTTGGGTTTATTTTGTTTTTGCCAAACAGTGAATGTTGGTGGGAAATTATGGTGGATTCCCCCTTTACCTTTTTCAAAGTTACTTGTAGAGTTTCCTTCTTTATGATTGTCGCTTTAATCTTTACATGTCACCCACTCACACTGCTTTAGAATACTAGATGGTGGCTAAGCATGCTTCAGTATTTGTTGTACAAATGATAAACCTGAAGCCGAACCTCTTTTATCATGAAAAGGCAGAAAGAAGAAAAAATGTTTATTATGGAAAGCAATGCAGGATGCACCGTTCCAGCTCAATTCTTGGAGCAGCCTTTGCACAGAATTGTTTGATGTTTGTTCCCAAAAATAATAAGGAAGATGTGGCGTTTTGGGTTCTCTTTAGAATGATGCGTCTTCTTTTTGCATCTCAATACTGGCAACCCCAGGCTCTTGACTATTTGGCATCAGACCAGCACCATGGCTTCCATATCCTTTTTTTTCCTCATATTTCATTTTTCGGGGGAAATAGATTCAAGCATCTCCTTCCCAAGCTTGTCAACGATGGATGAGGAATCATATGATTTTGAAGTCACTACTATTACTAGTATTACTCAATTACATAAAAGGAAACCTTGTCCCCAAACAACTGGAAAACTTGATACTCACTGAAGCATAGAGAGATTCTGTACACGTGCTAGCTATGCTAGCTTCTTATAGGCTCAACTAATGACCAAAGTTAACAACTCCCAAATTGCGTCAAGCAACCACCCAATTGTTACGCCAGAATTTTAGGCTTCAACAAGTGAATAGATGCGTCAAGCAACCACCCAATTGTTACACCAGAATTGTTAGCATCAACAAGTGTAAAGATGATTCGAATATGGAACTCTCCCAATAAAGTGAAGAGGAGATTGCATAGTCAAAATTCAATTTGATTCCTTGCAAATATGTAATAGCATATAAGTGAATCTATATTTATAGGCAGACCAAAGGGAGATTAAAGATCCAACCAACAGCAAACACAACAGCTTTTGTCTAAAACATTATCTTCAGGTGATCTGAGAATGGCTGGATTTACAAACAAAATAAGAATGATTTGATGGAAAATCATAACACAATAATATCTACAGAGGTTCGGTGATAAACCAGACAAAGCGTCCCACTACTACATACAATTTATCCCACAAATATAAGCAAATGCTTCAAATGAATCCTTGCTTGAACTACTGACTGACATCTCCAAACTAAGATTGTAGTAACAGCAGGTCACAGGATAAGGGAGCATTCAGAGATATAGATATGCAAATGGTGTTAAAGGGGAAACTTCCCGGGAAAAGAAACACAAACAGTGACAAAAAACAATGTGAAGATTGAATTGACCAAAGGCAATGAACAGCACACAGAATCCAGTTTAAGTACATAAAGGTCAGAATCAAAATAAACAATACAGCAATAAAATAACAATGAACAAGGAAGTTTTTTTTTTTTTTTTTTAGTCTTGGTAGCTTCTGTTTGGTTTTCTGTTCAATAATACTAACTATTCCGACTTACCCACCTTCTCAGAGTGCAAGCCACAAGGGTCCTTCCAGACAAAAGGCTTAATCTTGACTTAAAGGACGCAGACCTCCCTGTACTGCTTGAAGCAATGTCAGGAAACGGTGGTTGTGTGGCCAGCGGAAGGGATTCAACGGCAGGGTTATCTTGTGCCCCTCCGTCACTAGCACTGGCGTCTTGTGGAGGCTCACCGGTGTCCAAATTCACGGCCAATGTAGGCCTCTTTGCTCTCAAAGAATCAGCACCCTCAGGTGTTACTAGCCTACACTTCTTAACCTTCACTTTCACCATATTAGGGCACCCACTGGCAAGTCCTTCGAGGCCTACATCCGACACAGGGCAGCTCTTAATGCAAAGCTTCTTCAATGCTCTACATTTCGCAGCAATGCACAAAAGCTCCGGATCCCCTACTGTATCGCTCCCGCACAATGCCAACCTCTCCAGATTGGGGCAATTCGTTGCCAACGTTTCCAAGCTCGCTTTGGTTGGATTCACGCCGATAAGAACCAATTCCTGAAGGTTGGGGCAACTCTTGGCCACCGAAATCAAGCCTTCATCTCCCACACGGTTTGACTTCCACCCGTCAATGTGAAGCTTCCTCAAGAGCTTGCAGCGTTCCGAGACCGAAATCAGACCTACATTTGTGCAGTCCGGCGTTTTGACCAGGTGTAAAATCTCCAGATCCAAGCAGTTGGAGATTGCGGCCAGCGCAACGTCGCTAACCTGAAGCTTTTCTAGATGGATTTCAACCATAGACGTCACTCGCTCCGCTATCACTTGAAGAAGCTTATCCCAATCCCCACCGCACCTGAAAAGCTTCAGAGTCCTCAGATTCTTTGCGCCGATAATAAGAGGCCCGAAACACTGTCCATTGTAAAGCTCTTTCAGGCAAATCGTCTTGAGCGACGAGGCAGCGACGCCCGCCCCAATGGGCTCCACCGCAGCCCCGTCCGGCCCAATACCACGGAGCCGCTTCACCGATAACTCTTCCAGCGCCGAGCAGTTTTCCAGCACGGCGTTCATTCCCTTGGCTCCGAAGGTACACGATCCACAGGAGAGCTTCTTCAAAGCCTTGCAGTTTTTCGCAAACGCCAGCATGCCTGCGTCGGTCAACTCGCGGCACGCGCGCAGCTTCAGGCGAGTGAGATTCCGGCACCGCAGCGAGATGAGAGCGAGCGCCTCGTCGCCGATGCTGGTGGCTCTGCGGTCGCATTTCAGAGCCAGTTTGGTGACGGCGTCGAAGCGAGAGAAGAGGGAAAGGATGACAGGCTGTAGATCCACGTGCGCGTTGAGGGAGAGACGGTGACGGCTCTGTCCCTCGACCGTCAGCCACCGCCGGCAGACCAGAGAGCATCTTTTCCGGTCGCCGGAGCCGAGTGACTGGAAAATGCAAGCCAAGCACTCATCGGGCAGATCGGAGATGTAGTCGGTTACTGACTCAAGGACCTCATCGGACGCATCCGCGGCTAGCATCGGGGAGATCAGGGCCGTTGCTTTGGACTTAGATCGATGTCTGTGATTGTTTTCACGGCGGCTTGGAATTGCTGCCGCCGAAGCTGACTGGCCCATCCACGACCGCTCGTTCACAGCGTAGCTAATCGTGGAGACCACCGCAGAGGAGCGGTTTCAAACAACCGGCAACGTCTACCTTCTCTCTCTTCCTTGTAAACGTTTCGAGGGCGGACTTGAAATCCGATTGCAGTGGCTTTTTCTGTCAATTTTTCTCGTGTTTGGTAAATGGAATAGTCTCGCCTCTACTTGGGAGAAAGAAATCCAGAGCGGGTGTTTTCATGTGGTTATAGTAGACTCTTTCCTTGATGCTGGTTAATCATGTGGGACCCCTGGTCCTGATTTAAACCTTGTGACGATTGATTGGCTGGAAATGGTCTAAGTTAAATTTTAAAGTTGGTGCTGGACGGAGACAATTCAGGTAAGTCGTCTCAGAGTCTTGGTTGAATATAAAACTGGCTATAGGCTCTCCGCACTCGCGGAAGAAGATGAGCGACTCTCTCACGCCGCCGAATGACAGAAGTATTGAAAGCCATGGAAATACCGATGGTGTGAAAAAAAAGAAAAAAAAAAAGATGAAAATGTTGAGAAATTATCTGATATCGGTGAAAATTTTATTGAAATTTTAGATAAAAGTTGTATTTAAAAATACTAGGATTTGTCCCACATGCAGATGCATGTGTAAGTATTTTTTTTTTTTACAGAAAATAATAAAGAAAATAGTTATTACAAACATAAGATCATGGGAGAGAAAAGTGAACTGTGTTTTTTTTTGTTTTATAAATGTCATAATTATCCTTATAATTTAATTAACTCTCAAAGTTTTTTAATCTTTTAGAGTCATTTTTGTCTGAATTTTTGATTTTGGCTAACAAACTCTCTCCTCTTAATAATAGTATAGATATTAAATGTAAAATATCAGAAATTTTGAGAAAATGTTGAGGATATTCTAGTCATTGCTGACACCCTTTCATTTAAAAGAAAATAACAAGCATAACTTAATAAAATATGAGATGTGTATCGTACGCGAAAGATGTTTACATGTATTATTCGGATATTTCATAAAATAATTAGTGACAATTTTGATGAAATATTTTTAGTTAATTAATTTCGTAATTTTAAAATATTAATTTTTTTTCAATTATATTTGTAAACTATTGTTTATCTAAGAACGAGCATAATATATGTAATTGTGATATTTTCACTTGTAACGGCCTAATTCTATGCATAAAAATGAGGTGTATTATTATTATTATTTTTTTTTTGTTTTGAAAAGGAGGTAGACTATTTAAGTAGAGCTAATTTCATTTTACATTTCTAATCTTTACACGTTAAATTAATTATGGTCATGCACTTTGTTATTTCATCACATGTACCTTTAGGCTCTCCAATTTAATCAATCATGTCCAATCATTAGTTTATTTTTTTGTCAAATATTTTATAATTGAAAATGTGGATCTAATGGACATTAATGTAAAATGATGATTCACTAATATGATATGCAAAATTATATCATATATGACTACAAGTTCAAAATACATCACACAATAGTTTTTAGACAAGATTGATTAAAACTGGTAAGTACAGAGGCACATGTGATGAAATTAAAAATGCAGAAGCACAAATGATTTAGACCGTAAAGATCAGGGAAGTAAAATGAAATTTGTCCATTTAAGTATTTATAGGATGCAAAAAAATAAATTTCTTTCATTTACTTTATTTGGTCATGTCCTTTGCAAACAATGAATAGCTGTACAAAATCTCACGCATGGCTTCATCATATCTACATTTAGTTGACATGTATAGTCATATTTTAAATCTTCAATAAAAATAGACTATAAAAACGGTTCTACAATGTGTCATTAAGTTTGTTCATTTGTGTGATTCCTTCTGTTTCTGCAATTATGAATCTTCAACTTGACTAATCTATTTCTAGCTTGCAATCGTTGTCAAGTAGGCCTTATTTGAAGGGCACGCAAGTTCTAGTAGCTTTTATGTGTCTATCTATTGAGGTGTTTGGTTATACACGTATACATATCTCTAACTAGAGAGAGTCTAGAGACTAAAACTGTGACATTGATGAATCATGCTTCACAGGTCACATAAAAAGTTACGTATCGGTGAAGAGCATCAATTTTTGATTATATCCCCGTAATGCATGTCGCATTCCTTATCTTCATTTTCCATCGTAATAATCATGGAATGATGATACTCAAACGGTCCTCAACACGGCCCATTTTCAATATTTGGGCCTAGCAATTATTTCATATAAGCTTCATGGGCCTTTAGATTTTCAGAACAAATCAAAATCAAACCGCGAGAAGTGACTATTCAGTAGTGACACAACGACTCACGCGGTAGTCACTACCATGATCCACGATACTCCTCCGCCAAACAAAGACTGAGCGACTGATTGCCGAAATGGGATCCTTGAATCCTATGCTTCTCAGAGGCGTATCTCTCCTCCGCGTCCATCTCCACCACCACCGGCTGGGCTTCGGTCTCGCGGCGGCGCCGAGTCGCAGGGCGTACTGCAACGAGTCGATTCGGGCGGCGGCGGAGGAGAGTAGTTCGTCCTCTGCGGACAACTCGTCGACGCTGAGAGGAGTGCTGAGCGTGAACGAGGCACCTAAGTATCCGCGGTGGGACGACCCTGACTACTGCAAGTGGAAAGATAAGGAAGGCGAGATTCTGAGGGACGTCGAGCCTATAGTTTTGCTTGCCAAAGAGATTCTCCATTCGGATAGGTACGAGCTGGTTTTTCTTCTTCGGTCTTCAATATCTATCTGAAGTTAGTAACAGCAAGAAGCCTTGATTTTTACTGGTTTTGTTGGGTTTCAGGTATATGGATGGTGAGCAGCTAACACTTGAAGATGAAAAAGTTGTGGTGGAAAGGCTTCTGGCGTATCATCCACATTCCGAAGATAAAATTGGCTGCGGAATTGATTCTATAATGGTAAGATGCACACTACACTATTCACTGTCACAGATTCTTTGTACAAATGGATATATTGTCTCTACTGCTTTTGCTTATGGAAATTTCTATGCTTTCTGTTTTATTCAACTACAAGAATATTGATTATATGAAATTCCTGCTTTCCTTGAATACCTTAAGCAGTAGAACATATTTGTACAAAAGTTCCGGGGGGATTGGCAACAGTGCAAATCTTTTTTTGAGTCATTACTCCATTTGGTTTGAAAGACTTAAATGTTTAGGGAAAACCAATATGTTAATGTAGTAACAATTTGGAAGCAACGGCGGTGTGATGTGGGCTTGCGTTTGCCTCCTTATTTCTTTTGAGGTCTTATGTATCATGTGTAGAGTTGATGCTGATGCACCAATCCAAGTTTTTGTGTCAACCAAAATCTTCGTAGGAAATTGGTGGCATGGTTCCCAGGTATGGACAAGGAATGTGTTAGTCAGTGCCAATTTGGTTGATGTGGTGTCAAGAATGGCTCGGAACCCTCTCTCGCAAGTGTCACAAATCACCATTAATGTGTCTTATTGCCTCGAGGTAGCCTGAGGAAACTATTTATTCAGATATCCTACGTATCCTTTCAAGATAGCCTTGGGTTCGGGAAGTTGGAGTTTGGAGGTTGGAATCATAGCCGAGGGTTGGTACGTTAGTTTTTAGGTAAATGGATCGAGTCTTGGAGGCTAAAACTTGTGGATGTTTGAAAAGGATGCGTGCTGTAATTTTGCAGTAAGAACTTTAGAAAACCTTGGTTGTTTTCAGGGGGTTAACTGATGGCCTGAATATTGTGGGAGAAGTGGGATTATAGACTTTAAGTAGGGAGGAAAAGTATGCGACTCAGGTGAGAAAACAGGTTAATTAGCTACCAAGTTGGCGTTTATTTTGAGGTGAATGGATTGAGTCTTGAAGCTAAAACTTATGGATGTTTGCTACTTCGCTATAATCTGGCAGCAGGTAATTTTAGAAAACCTTGGTTATATTGACGGTTAACTAGAGGCCTAACGATTGTATCAGAAATGTCGGATTATAGACTTTTTGATCAAGGAACTTACTTGGGTGAGAAAATAGGTTAAATAGCTAGCAAGGTGGTATTCAAAGCACATGTGAACAGCAGGCAAATGCCCAGGATCAATAATCAGTCTGTGAAGGAGGAGGAGACTAAAAGTGTGCCTGAAAGAGATTTTGTTATAATCATGTACCCATATTGATTCAATCTTCTGATTTCTTCCCGTCCCTCTTCCATTTTCTCCCTGTCACCTCTTTCCCCCTCCTCTTTTTTGCTTTTTCATCCCCTGACAACTACAATAGTGTTTGCTGTGTCACTGACCATGGTAGAGTTCTCTTTATTTTAAAAGAAGTATTAAGAAAACAAAATTAGAGGAGAGGCGTGCGTAATGAATAGAAACATAGGTGCACTGAAGCACCCTTATAGCCCATGTCCAGTTATAATTATGGTTAAGAAGTAGCCTCAACTCCTGGAACTTTTCAAGCACCAAGGACACTTATTCTTGTACCGGAACTCTTCTTCGATGTCGTTTCTCTTGTAGCTTAAAGCATTGGTTTAGGAACAGAATTTTATGTAACATGCTCATCTTGAAATCTATTAACAAATTTTAGTACTTACTATTTTATCCGAGCTGCATGTCTTAAGCAGTTGAGCAACAGGGGAAGGGAGTTCTTTCTCTGTTTTTATAACTTTTCCTTGGACTTTTTGGGGTATCCATTTTCTCCTTGACTTTATGCAACAACAGATTATTTACTCTAGTCATTTTCATTCTCTTTCCTTCTTTCTGTTTCTCTGTAGGCTCATCCCTCCGTCTCCTTCCTTCAATCCTCTTCCCTATATTCTTATTCTGATATAACATTCAATAGACAGAAATGACTGTTGGTTTGCGTTGTCTTGTTTTTCTTGAATAGAGTTCACATTGTCTAATTATTATAAGTAATACCTAGATAGCTAAGTCATCTCACATGGTCATTTTTTTCCTTCAAAATATTATCAATATCTGAGTTAGACGTGTTTTGTTGAGGAGACTAAATCAATTTCTGTCTAAATTCTTTTCTTGAAGGTTGATCGGCATCCCCAATTCAAACACTCAAGGTGCCTATTTGTCATAAGAACTGATGGTGTATGGATAGACTTCTCCTACCAGAAGTGTCTTCGAGCATATATCCGAGATAAGTACCCAACCCATGCAGAAAGATTCATTCGAGAACATTTTAAACGTGGTAGTGGCTAATGTGTAATGCTCCTAATTGCACTTATTGGAGTTTAATTTTGCTTTGGCAATAGATCGACATGGTATGATATTCGAATTTTGCATGTGGGAAGGGAATGTTACAAAATGTCAATGTAGTAGATAATCTTTGACTGAAGACATATTCTCTAGGAATGAGGATGAAAGAAATGATTGAAGTGAACTGCACTTTGTTGACTTGCTTCTCCTTTTGTTGGCTTCCATCGTATTTTATTAATTTGATAGGACTTTGATTTTTGCTGTGGGTCTTAGAACATTTTCTTGAATTTTATGGTCTTGTTGAACTACTTACCTCAGTGGCTATTAGTCTTCAGAGCTCACAGTAGAAAATGACCTGGTTTCTTTCTCATTCTTTAGAAACTTTCTCATTCATTATTAACTTGATAGAAGAATGTAGAAGGAGACTGACGTCTAGTTGTCTTTCTCCGGCATTACCTGGATGTTTTCCCTGTCTAGCTGTCTTTCTCCGGCACCGGTGGCGAATTGGAAATAGTCTGCGAAACTGAAACTGAAACTGAGATTATTTACTTACGTGGTCCCCCGTACCTTTCATTGAATACTAGAGGTTGAGTGGTTAGGATAGGTACTGTGGGTCAAAAGAGTCAAGCTCATATGGGCAAGCTGTCTAGTATTTAGGCCTTTTTCTTAGTCAAAACGGTGGCAAAGTATCACGAGCCAACTCTGAAATTTCTGCATAATTGTGGTTAGTTTTGTAGACATACATCATTTCTGCTGAACAATTCGAACTCACACTCAAAAATATCTGGCCTCCCTTCACTTTCCATTTCTCCCACCAGATCGAATGGTCAAACGTTTAATTTTCAGTCATAACCTAGCCTATTGCTGATAAACGAATTTTCGGATCTTCATACTTTTAATGCACTGCTAGGGCGGTGGGAGTAGCAGTTCCCCAAGAGGAAATGGCAATTTAGAAGATATCCAAAATGTCAAGTATACAAGCAACGGGACAAGTAACGATATATGTGAACAAGCATGCAAGCCAGATGGTGAAGTTGTTAGGTTCAAAGACATGGAAAAGGATGTAGCTATTTATGAATTATGGGAAGATACTGGAGGTAACTTCATATAATGTTTGGTTGTCTGACTGAAAGAATATTCTCAATTTTAATGCCCAAAGCTTCACTTTCCGGTTTATAAATGGTAAACCAGCTGTTGCCTTCCAATGTTAGTATTGAATTATTACCACCAAAAATTGAAATGAACACAGCTGTTTTCCCCTCGTTCTGATTTGATATATGGAGTAATGGACTATGGAGTACTTTAAATTTCACCACCATTTTAACCTGTACTAGGGCTTGTGCGAAGTTGAGATCTAGGAATTAACAGAAGAAAAAGCATTTACTGAACTGCAAATGAGTGGTTAGATTAGAATCATTCGATCAATTCGAAGAACACACTTAAAATATTCAGTGATTGAACGGTTCACGTCTTCAGAGTTTCAATACTTAAAGGTTTAACTTTTGCAAAAGAGTGAAGGGAGTTGACAGGATCTACTGTTCAAACTGTTTTGTGTAATCAGTAAAGGTTGTTAGTTGGAGATTAAAGCTAATGTAATCTAACAGTGTCTGGAGATTAAGGAAAGGTCATCAATAATGAAAGAAAAGTTACTGGGCTTGACCTAATCAAAGGTCAACTCTTCCCCATCATCATGTTGCAGAGTTCAGCATCTCTAGTCTCAAGCAGTTACACTCCCACAATCAATGATACCAAGCCAACTTCTGTAGTAGTAGGATGGTGCCATAATTATGGGACAAACATGATCATGAGGCTTATGCGTGGGCCTCCATTTGCGCACCGCTGGAACAAGATCCATGTGGGCCCATTAGGAGTGGAGCCCATATACGGATATACAATGATGAGTTTTTCTTCTCCTCTCTTTGCTGCGATGGAAATACACATGGGCTTTGAAGATCTTCATGATCTTGAGCTTCGTTTCTTGGATTGGCCTCTATCAAGCTACAGAAATGGTGGTAGTCGTACGGAGCTAGGAGGATGGAGGGTTTTGATGAGTTCCAATAAAGGGTTTTGCTTTCTTTTTCTCTCTGTTGGGTGTGACTGAAATGCAAGGAAATGAAACCACTTTCTGGATTTTTCAGAGAGTGGGCGGATCTGACTTTGACCAGAATGATGAAAGAGGTGCTTGTGTTTGAGGAAAAAATTGCCAATAATGTAAAAGTAAAAGGTTAAAAAAATAAAAAATAAATAAAAAATAAAAATAAAAGAAAGAAAGGAGATTACTTTGGAAGGCTTCCTAACAGTAAAACAGTGCCGACCTTTGTTCTGTACTCGTAGTTCTGGTTCAATTGAGAGTTGCTTTAGTTTTTTTTTTTTGGTCGACGAGAGTTGCTTTAGTTTGGGTTTGGGTTTTTGGTTGAGGGTTGTATTGGAAATCACCATAACCACAAGTTCCACAACCACCACCACCGTTTCCTCCATTACATTCCCTCATTCTGATGGAGTATAGACCAATACTTTTTTGTCCCCTTATTTCCGTCTCTAGCTTAATTTCTCGGAGAATGTACCTATAAACTAGTAGGACGACGATGAAAAAAGAAAAGAAAAATAGGGCAACGAAAGCAACCTCTCAGTCTCACACTTCCACGCGTCCCCATCTGTTTTAGGGCTACACCTACACTAGTACCAGTAATGAACCTGCATTCTGCAAATTGCAGTACTCCCTTTTCTCTTTTTCTTGCATGGCAGAGAGGGAATTGTAATTGAAATTTTCCGTTGTTTTATAGTATCGTTAGTTAACTCAATGTATGAGATACATCACAAACAGCGAGTGATCTAACGATTTATGTCTTTAGAGGTCTATAAAACTCTCTAAGAATTTTAAAGTCACTGTTACACCCACACACACTCTCTCTCTCTCTCTCTCTCTCTTCTGTAATTGTCGTAGTTGAGAACATAATGGTAAGAGTGCAGTACAGAGAGAGGAGACTACTTTTTCGTACAATGGAGGGGAATTGGGTTGTGCTGTCCTGCCCCTCCTGCTTCTGCTAGAGTGAATTCCGCTGGAAAGTAAATAGCTTCCAAGAAATACTCTTATTATTATACACCACAGTTTCTTACCTCTGAAAACGTAAAGAACCAACCTTCAAAAAGTAACACTTACTAGGGTTACCCAGATTACATTCTAAGCTACTTATTTCTGTGTTTGAGTAGGTAAGCAACTTAAGGATCGTTTTGAACAATTATTAGAGGTGAAACGAACATGATCATCGAGATTAAAAGCAAAGCGCAGAAAGAAAGAAAAGGGGAAAAAAGAGTTGCCTCAAGGATATGCCTTTGATCTTCTGCTCTGTGCTAAAGCTTAAAATTATCCGTATAAAGTTTTCTCTTTTCCTTTTACCGTAACCAATCAACCCAAAACTCTTTATTATTGAAGAAATCAAAAACCCGTATAGTCAATGATACAAGCTCACTATTGACCTATACGGAAAGATGCAGAATATTGGGTTTTTAATCCTTTGTCTTTGATTATTTTTGCGTTTTTAACCCTTTTACTTGCTCTCAAAATCTCTAATACCACCGAACTCTCTTTGTAGCAATGTGCCACGATTCCGAACGCTAGGCTGGTTCTGCAAAATAACCCACGAAAACAATCTATTATAATAATTTTTATTTATATTTTGTAGTGTTTGCGAGAGTAAAGACCGATTGATGGGTTGTCAGAAACGACTAAGATTGATTAGCTAGTGTCATGTAGTCATGTCTCGTACTCAGCCACACAATACTTTTTTATTCCAAAAAAAAAAAATTCGAAATTGGGGTTGGGGCTGGGTAAGCAAATTTCTTTTTCTCATTTCGTGTGTGCCAGCCCACAGCACGCACAGATGAAGCTATTCCCGCCTTCGCGCGCCGATTCAACCCCTCGCTCCAGACCAAAAAAAAAAAAAAAAAAACCCCTCGCTCTAAAATAATTATTTTGTCTTTTTTCAAAAAATAAAAATAAGCAAAAATAATTAAATGAGGGGGAGATATTGAAATAAAAATAACCAATTGTTTAATTGATTTGCATGTTGTGAAATCCCACGGCCGAGAGCATCCGATGACTTGCATGTGAGCCGCTGATTAGATCATTCATCAGTGGGCCCCGAATGTTGTGGGCCCGCCAACGGTACAATATGGGCACGTGTCAACATGCTGTGCTGCATGGCCCATTATATCTGGCTTCTATTAGGCACGCGAGCCCACCCCCCAAATTAAAAAAAAAAACAAAAAAAAGGAGGAGAAAGATGAGTGATGAGTCTCCCCACAAAAACCAAATAAAACGCATCTTTGTGGTCAGTCCCTTCTTCCCTTTCACTGCTCTTCCTCTCCTCCACTGACATCTCTCTCTGCTCTGCTTGTGCATCAGAGACATATTTTAGTGTAACTGAGTGAAAAGAAAGAAAGACTGAGACGCCTTGAGAGGCTAAAAGCTCAGTCTTTGAGGGGCTCTTTGTGTATTGCTCATGTCCTCAAAGCCTCTCAGGCCTATAATGAAGTAATGAACCCAGAACCAAGCCTCTTCTTCTATGAAGAAGATGGATCAGCCATTTCTCTTGGACGCTCTGTTCTGCTCGGAACAACATTTGGATGAGGAAGAGCAAGAAGCTGCGGTGTTGGACTATTCAGAGGAATTTGTTGAAGATAGTTCTTTTTATAGCAACAACTCTTCGCCTTGTAAACAACAACGATCAATAAAGTCTCCAATCTTGCTAGAGCAAGACCTGTTCTGGGACGATGAGGAACTCACTTCTCTGTTGTCAAAAGAGAAACTGAACCAAGATCGGAAAATCCTGAATCCCAACTCGTCTTTGGCCGGGCCTCGTAAGGAGGCTGTGGATTGGATGCTGAGGGTCAATGCCCACTACTCTTTCTCTTCTCTCACTGCGGTTCTGGCCGTCGATTACCTCGATAGGTTTTTCTTCAGCTTCCAATTTCAGACCGAGAAGCCATGGATGACACAGCTCGCTGCCGTGGCTTGTATCTCCCTTGCTGCTAAAGTGGAGGAGATCCAAGTCCCCTTATTACTAGACATCCAAGTATGTTCTGTTTCTATTGCTTGATGCTTTGTACTCTTAAGTCTCTTATGTCCTCGTTTGGGTGTTGTCAATCAATTTGGCTTTGTTTTCCGATTCGTTTAGGTTGAGGGCAGTAAGTATGTGTTCGAAGCTAAAACGATTAACAGAATGGAGATTTTGGTTCTCTCAACTCTTGATTGGAAGATGAATCCGGTGACCCCAATTTCGTTTCTTGATTACATGATAAGGAGGTTTGGTTTGAAAGACCATCTCTGCTGGGAATTCCTCAAGAGATGTGAGCTCATCCTTGTCAATCTCATCTCAGGTAACCCCATCCTTCTCATCCAAATCTGGTCTCCTTATCCTCGTTGTTGATAAATTTGATGCCTTTGTTCAACAATAGCACTAGTAAACAAAGAAAATTTCAGGTCTTTATTAAAATTTGGCCTTATTATCCGCAGATCCTAGGTTCTTGTCTTTCCTTCCATCTGTAGTGGCTACTGCCACAATGCTGCACGTTGTCAATAACATTGAGCCTTGTCTTCAAGTTGAGTATGAAAACCAGCTCTTGACTATTCTCGGAATCGACAAGGTTGGTTAAATTCTTACCCTTTTTACCTTGATTCACACTACATTGACTGTAAATGTGTAATATAACGATCAAAGTCCTGAATTTAACTCTTTATATATTGAATTTGAAACAGGGTTTGGTGGATGATTGCTCTAAGCTCATAATGGAATTGTCATCATCGTGGTCGAGAAACAAGCGCAAGTTTGGTTACTCAATTCCTGGGAGCCCAAATGGAGTCATTGACATATCATTCAGCTCCGACAGCTCAAATGACTCATGGGCCGTGGCCTCATCAGTCTCGTCCTCACCGGAACCTCTGTCCAAGAAAAGCAGGGCTCTGGAAAAGAAGCTCAACCAAACAGCAAATGCAGCGGCAGATATTCTCAGCCCCCCACGCCTTCCCTAATCGGTTCCCCTTCTTTCTGAGGAACTGCCTAATAATAATAATACTTTATGTTCCTAATTTGTTTATTAAGTTAGTTGTTAAATTGCCTACCATCTCTGTATTAAATTTTCATCCCAATATATCGAATCGATCCATACGATCATCATCTTTGCTTCGCAATGTGGTGATCCGAACTGTGGATTTTGATCGGATAGCGGAGATGGTTGGCATTTTATCCGGAGGAAATTTCATGACGAACAATTATCAACATTATAGTAATGAAGAGTACTTGCATCGTTGGGCAACTTTATATCTTACCCTTCTTTGCATGCTCCATCCTTTTGAAGTAAAAAACAAAGAGAAAACTACGAGTAATGTCTGTAATTTTCCTCACTTGGTTAGACATTGGTTAGGAACTACTTACTTAGTAGTCCAAAATAATGCTCAAAATCTTTGTAGTCTTCTCAAGAGTTAAACTGGGGGGATGGTTTAGCAAGGAAGATTACGGAAAGGGTTTGGGTCATGTGGGAAGAACAACGTGTTGTCGGCCACTGGTGATTGTGATGTTCTTAAGATTGTGATTTGTGACTATTACTATTACTATTGCTTGGAGGTTTGACCTCGAAGGAAGAGCTCTCCGTTTTGAAAGACTTTAGGGCTGTTTTTCAAACCCTGATGACTATTTGAAAATGACCTACAGGTGTAAACCACCCAGTCCTTAACACCGTCCATTACCCTCATCCTCCTCCTGTTGGTCTCTCACCTGCATAGGCTCCATAACTCCCATTTTCCTTGCTTGAATTAGGGTTGTAAATAATGCGAGCACTATTCAATATATCTTAAAGTTCACTTCTTTGAGTTGTGCATTTATTAGGTTAATTTATGATTAATAGGGCTAATGTGGTATGGAGAAGGGGCCTGCAGCTAGTTGTAGCATCCCCCGGCCAAAAAGGCTAGGTCAGCAAGTGCTACAAATAATGGAGAAAGACCATTGCATATAGAAAATGAATGCTCACTTATTTATATTATGTAAATGAAATTAATAGCTCTCTTTAATTATTTAATCCTAAGTGTCCTCTAGGCTCTAGTTTAGGAAAATGACTATTATGAGAATTATTTGACTACTGGTGCGTGTATAATTCTATATATTTAGGTAATATTTGGTTCCGATAGTAAAGTCGATGGTACATAAATTCATACCCTCTCTCTTAACCTACCGATCAGAACAAAACAATCAATCCCTTCGGATTCTACTTGCATAAACTCTGTAAATCTGGCTGTTGATTTTAATTAATCAAATCCCGATCTTGCTCGGCAATCCTAGCGTGTGATCGAGGGGGAATGACTTGTTGATTAGATTTTTCTGCCACTAGTAATAGTTAACAATTTGGAGGCATTGAACCAATGCATCAACCTCATTGCGTGCAACAAGGATCATAAACATATGATATATAGTCGTTAACAATTCACAAAAAGACACCCACAAGAAGCAATCCATGTGCTTTTCTACTCCTTGCCCTTTTTGAAAAAATGGGTGCTGGTTTGGTTTGAGCTCGAGATTGAAATATATATCCAATCCAGTTCACAATTTTCTAATGCACCGCGATTGCCGGAGCAATATATAAATTGAGTGGTTGGCTCAAATTTCCTTTCATATATATTGACCCCATCTCTCTGCATCTCATTCATTCATTAATTTAACACGTATTCTTGCTGCAGGGTCTATATTTGGTAACCAGCACTAAAATATTACAACGCAGATTTATGTGAATATGTATTTCGTTGCCTCTTTGAGGAGGTGATTATTTAATCGATTGAACTGCACATGAAAATGTCATATGCAAAATTTATGAGGGATGTTTAATTCTTCATCTAATCGATCTTTAAAAAAAAAAAAATGTAGCGAATCGAGAGAAGGTTTTCAGACCTTGAGAACATGTCCATGTAACTCAATTGGGGTGGCAAACACCGAAATACATTGGTATGCCTAGCACGGGAGTTGAGTTTATCAACAAATTTGGATAATATGAGATAATTTACAGGGAATTAGAAAAACAACGATTAATGTTATCAAAATTGAACAGTTGAGGGATGAATTAACGGACGTGTTAAAAGATGTGGGGGCAATTAAGCTAATTTTCTTTTGTTATTTGAATATTTGATTGAAGCGCCACAGCATATGCAAGCTTTATGAGGGGTGTTTAATTCTTCATCTAATCGATCTTTAAAAATGAATGTTGCAGATCGAATATTCAGACATTGAGATCGAGATTACAAAAGATTAAAAATTAGGGATTTAGGAAGAGATAAACAAAACACAAATGGGGGGCAAAACAAAAAAAAGGAGAATTAAGAAAAGGTGAAAGGTAAGGGAATGGTAAGATCGGGGAACAATATCTTTTGATTTTGTTTGACATGTCTCTGTTGCTCGGTCCTTACAATTCACACTTTGATTGCTTTTTGGGGATAGACTGTAGGCTGTGTAGTGTTATAAATAATTTCTACCTAGAAATAAAAAAGAAAAAGTGAGAAAGACAATGATAAGATATGGATTGTTCATATATTGGTGATGGAGACCTGAGAGAGGAGAGACCTAGCTAGATAGCAATGGATTCCAGCGTGCCATTCTCTTTATTCCCCGCTTTCAACTCTTCAACGTTCATCCCTTTAATTACCATTTGTCAATTGGTTACTTGCAATCTTACCCTAATAACGATCTCAACAAACTCAGAGACTTCAAAGCAAAATCGCTAAACGGTATGTGTTTGTTTCTTGTAATCAGAGTTAACCATTCAATCGTGTTCTTATTTTTATTTTTTTCTCACATAAAAAAAAATCCAAGCATTATTTTCTCACAATATAATTAAAAAGATGGATATGGATAAATTTTGGGACGACACACCCGGTCGTATTTCATATATGTATCTAGCTTGTTTTACAAATCTTGAGATGTTGGGAAAAACTAATTATCAAACTTGTTCTCTATAGCTCAATCTTTTAATAAATTTTCTTTAACAATATTTCGTGTTCGATGAACAACCAATCTAAAAGTAAAAATTTGTGAATCTTTTTTTATTTTTCCCAATCCTCTTCTCCTTCATAATTTGAGAGTGTTAGATGCATTATTCACTTTAGTTTGCAAATCACAACACCAATGACAAAGAGGCCTGATTGAAAATTGTGGATCAGTGCTTGAAATATTTAGGGGGTTGTATTGTATTTGGATTTGTGTATACTTTTTTTAAATGACAGACTTTTTGAAAAGTCCATAGACTCTTTAAAATGTTGATAGACTCGTACTGATTTCTAAAAACCATTGATTTTAGCCATAGATTTTTTATTGATTTATAAAATCTATATACTTTTATTATGAATGACTTTTATAGATTTCCCAACACATAAAAAAATAAAAAATACAATCAATCTAACCCAAACGCAAAACAAGATAATAGCTTATTGCCTCTTCAATGGTCAAGTATTTTTTTGTAGACATTGACTCAAATGAATGATTATTACTCTGTCTAGCTAGTATGTTCTCATTCCTAATCTCCCAACCAACATAAAGATACAATATAAATCATTTGATATTTATAGTTAATTATTCTCATCAATCTTGTTTTCGCCGATTAGCATATATCATAACACGATATTGGTCACTGTCTTTATATATATATATATATATATATATATATTTATATATTCAATTAATTGAAGTTCAATTTTTCAAGCTTCATTTGAACTGTAAATATAAACTCAAATAAATGAGAATAACTAAAAAGACACAATCCAATATTTCATAGCAACACTATTCTAGGTTTTTGGGGTAGACCACAATTTTTGGGAATTAGTGAACATGTTGGGTATCCAAAAAAATTGATATCATAAACGATTAAAGAAAAGACAAAAAAAAAAACAAGAAAGAAGGATGATGGAAGATCAACCTCTTCCCCAGCAAAAATAAAGTCATCATAGACTTTTCCAAATCTTTGGTGTGGTGGCTGGAAAGTTATTGGAGATTGATGTATATAATTAACACTACAAAGTCTATAATTATCCATGAGTTTCTAAGTCCTTAAGTATGAATGATATTTTGAATACCTCTGTACTTTCATTCATTTTTAAAAGTCCTAATTGAATACACCTAGATTTTGGTGGAATTCATAAAGTCTTTTAAAATCCTGATTGAATACCCCGAGACTTTCATGGACTGTTAAAAGTGTATATTGAATACACCTGGACTTTTAAATTCCATAGATTTGTTAAAAAGTTTCAGTAATTCCATATACAATACACCCCCCTTAGTGCAATATATCTGTGCACATAAAATATTGTTATAAATCCTTATTCTAAATGAAGTATTAGCATATGCAAATTGCTCTTAATAATAGTATCTCCAATATCAACAGTTGATTAGAAATAAGTTGTACTTAAGTTCAAAAGACCAATATATGTGGTTTTGTTGTTTCAAAATTTTAAAATTTGTAGTTTTACGTCACCTGAATATTGTACGATTTACAGAGATCTAAAATTTCAATTAATTCACTTAATCAATTTAATTATTCACGACCTGAATTGTTGTTACAAATAACTGAGCAGATATAATAGGGGAAATATCACCAATGGTCACTAAGTTATGATTTATTCGACACTTAACTCACTGTATTTTCAATAATATCACTTAACTCACTTAGTTTTACATCCGTCTTTCACTTAACTCACTGCCGTTAGTTCTACCGTTAGAAGCCGTTAAAATTGATGGTATATTTGTCCAAACACTTAAAAATCATTTTTAACTTTAAAAAACTACATTTATTAGACTTTTTTTAAATTTTTTTAAATTTCTGAAATTTCTAATAAAAAATGATTTTTGTTAACTTAAATATAATTTGAAAAAAAAAGTTAGAAATGCATTTTTAGACAAATATACCCTCAATTTACATTCATTAGACTTTTTTCAATTTTTTAAAGTTACGATATTTCTAATAAAAAATGATTTTTTTAACTTAAATATAATTTGCAAAAAAAGTTAACTTTAAAAAAAAAATTGTTAGAAATGCATTTTTTTAGTGTTTGGACAAATATACCCTCAATTTCAATAGCTTTTAACGGCATAATTAACAACAGTGAGTTAAGTGACAGACGGATGTAAAACTGAGTGAGTTAAGTGATATTGTTGAAAATACAGAGACTTAAGTGTCGAATAAGTCATAACTCCGTGATCATTGATGATGTTTTTCCGATATAATAACCCAACCTTTCCACAGAATTTTAACTAAAAATCTGAAATTGTCTGCTAAATGCAGAAAATTCACTTATGCAAGTAACCGACTAAGAGGGAAAAAAAAAAAGATCAAAATATCTTACATGTATGTCATATATATGTGAAGTGGCATGGACTAGTGGACATATCTATATATGAATATTCTTGAGTTTGAAGACAGATGGAGGGAAAATTCTAGTATATGTTAACGTATGTCATCCATCAAGTTTTTTGAATATTTTTAGACCGTTAGATTTAATTAAAAGTTGAATATATCTTACGGTCTGAAATATTCAATAGTGGTAACCTTCTTACCCGTTAACCTGTATCAACTTTATTTTTATTTTTTATGATTCCCAATTACATATTGAAAATAAAATTTAGAAAACCCTAAATTGAAAAGGAGAAGAAGAACTCCTTAACTTTCTCTCTCTAGATTTCTATTCGATTCTTCCATCTTCTTACACTTTTTTTGACTTTCACTCTAGTTTAATCTGGTCCCTTGTAAAATTGTAGTCTTCTATTGAGTTTAATTCTAGTTCTCAGGTCATCCATCTACTGAAACTGATGGATTGATGGATGAAGATCCCCCTTGGCATGCCTCCAGTAAAGGGAAGGAGAAGTAATTCCCTATTCCTTTTTCAATTAACCATAATTGTATTACTATAATTGTATTAAGAAAGGCTTTGTTGAAGCCATGGCATGGCGGTAGGGTTTTTCGTTGCCTCTGGAATCTAGGAATCCTGGAAAGCCAAACTGTATTGAGATCCTTGATGAGCAAACATACATTTCACGGTTTAGGCAATCAGATGATTTAGTTGCTTTGACTCTTATCATGTGCATCCTTTTGTTGGTGTTTGTTTTATTTTGTTTTTATCTTTGTATATTTGTACGTTTGATAAGGCATTGGACCTTATTGAGGTTAGATTTTAATCTAATTTGACATTCCTGGAATACTCAATATGTTTATATATCTTTGCTACATGATTGTGTGGATCCTTTACCCGTTTTCAGATATACAACAATGTTTGATTTATAAAAGAACTTGCAAAGCCTTTCAACAAAAAAATATTGCTGAAGTGAAGCCTTTCAAATCAGGAGCAGAGCTCACTAAATGTTTTCTGATGTCTTGGTGATGTGTTAGTGAAGGTATGAATTAGGAATACTAGTTTGACAAAAGCATTGGTTCTGTGGTGTTTGTCATGTGTTACTTGGCCAATCCCATTTGGTGTTTATATAGAAGGCCAATCCCATTTGATTTGACAAAAGCAAGCAGTTGCATGAATAGATAGCCTAGATTTCGTAAACATGGATGAATTGATTTCTTGTTTTTATTTTCTTAAACATGAAGTTTATTCTGCAAATACCAAAATTTCCGAGTGATTAAAACTTGGCTCATAATTATTTTCATGGAGTGGTCTGGTTAGTGCGTTTTATTCCTCCTATTTATATGGATAAATCTTGATTCAGTTTTCCCTTCTTTCTCATGACTTATTTCAGTTTCTCATGTTTATCCAAGTCCATGGTTAACACCAACTGGCTTAACTCTCTGTTGATTAGGAGGTGTTACGTACGTCAGGCTGTGGTGAATACTATTGAACGCCGTTGGTTTTATATTCCTAGGGTTATGGCGTCAGGTACGGTTCTCTCCAATTGTTTGAGATTTTTGTAGGATTGTAGCATTGATTCTCTAACCCAGAAAAATCAGTAAACAACATTTTAATATGTAATTTTCAATTGATTCTTGTCTTACTTTGGGTTAAGTACACCATGATAAGAGGCTCGGCAAATTCATCTTGTTGATTTATTTGATTTAGTCATTATACATATGACGTGCAGAATTTGGGGGAAGACCACAGACCAAAATCTTACCTTCTTTGGCTTTCTTATGTCGGGTTTTTTTTTTTACTCTTTTTATTTTTTCCTTGTGTCCTTGATTTTCAAAATCTTTCAGCTAATTTAGTATCTTGTTGTCATAGGTACTAAAGCTTGGACTACATTTGATAGCAAAGATAGTAATTTTGTCAGTGAAGAAAGTTCGGGTGATAGGTCAAGTGATGTAATAGAGATGGATGATGATGTGGAAGAAGAATATCATAGTCATAATGCACAAGAAACGGAAACAATAAGAAATAGCATTACTCAGAGTTTGATGAGTGCGAGTAATAACGTGGACATTTTAATATGTTATGATATTTTTTGTGGTTATTTGATGCCAATCAAAAATCAATTGTTATTAATGTTACTAATATATTTGTATAAGTTATGTTTAAAATTGTCCAATAGCAATCATATGGTCACCACGATTTATAAAAATTGAAATTTAACAAAAATTTATAAGGAAATAATAAAGACTAAAAATGATAGCAAGAGCATTTGAACAACATTGTATTATCAAATAATCAACACAAAATAATCTTTCATGTCCAAATTGGTCATTCCACAAACAAAAAACACAAGCCAGTTTGATTTTACCAAACACTTTCCACTGCTTTTGTCACTAACAGCACTTATAAAAAGCTAGTTTATCAAACACTCTACTGTTTTACTTTTCAGCCACTTATTCTCATAAATAAGCAGAAGTCCGTTTTTCTTCAAAGCACAACTATACCAAACATAACCTATATAACTGGAAATTGTGAATCACATACTCAAATATGCATTTTCAGAGACTCAAACATGCATCAGATTCCTTAACAGAACAATATGACATTTTGACCTCAAAGCCCGGTCAGAAATGACAACCAAAGACTCGGATATGAGAGCTCCGATTCATATCGGAAATTAAAAGAAAATATATCAAAACAGACAAAACTGAGAAGACCCAATGCTCTAAATCATGATAGTTATATAACCAAGTGCTAAGCTACAATATTAACATGTCAAAATTCAAACTTACAATAGCAAAATCAACAAACGTCAGTTCATCCACCTCAAAAATTACATCAATTTGACAGACTCAACAAGACCCAGATGGTAAAGTAAAAGTAAAGAACCCAAATCGAGTCTCACCAAATCGTTCCAAGAAAGTCTACATGGAACCACATCCAGTCTCACTGGACGGGTAATGCGCTACCATTTCGACTGTCATTACTTAGTTATGGTTTCACAGAAAGGTTGACGAGAGATTAAGACAGATTAAAAATTTTAGGGTTTGGTTTTTCCAATTTGGGGGTTTTGGGGTTTCTTCTATTAGATTTGTCTAAATTCGAACACAAGATTTCTCTAAATTCAAACACAAGAGAAACTAAGGATGGAAAGAAACTAAGAATTGCAACGGAGAAGTGATAGCGGAGCAATGGTCAAGCCGCTATGGTTTGGATATACTAGAATTTCAACTATGGACCAAGAAGAAAGGAAGAGAAAGGCAGATAGAACAGATCTCTCGAGAGGAAAAAAAAAACTTATTTAACCATTTTCTCTTATAAAGTTATAATAGAGGTCAAAAGTAGTAATGAAGGTTGTAATTTTGATAGTGCTTTAATATTCCAAGCCTAAGTCATATAAAATTGATGACATAACGAATTATTGTAAAAAGTGGCAATCAAGTTGTAATTAGTGTTAATATTTCATTATAACAAATTTGAGAACCTTTTTACCAATAAAACAACGAATTGTGCTAAAAAGTGGTAATCCAGTTGTAATAAGTGTTAATACTTCACTATTACAAGTTTTCGGAACCATTTTACTAATAAAACAACGAATGTGTTGCTATACTGGTAAAACATCATATATTTAAGTAAATTTTTTGTGAGTCCTTTATGGTATAATAAGGTTGTCAACCTTATAACTACTATCATTTAGGAGTTATTTACTTATTTGACAATGTATTTTTCCTGATTTTATGACAATTGAGGTCCAAAGTAGTAACCAAGGTTGTATTTGTGGTAATTCTTCAATATTACAAGTTTGAAAACCATTTGACTAATGAGACATCGAATTATTGTAGAAGTAGTAATCAAGCTCTTATTTGCTATAATTTTTTATATTACAGGTATGAGAACCATTTTACTAATTTGACAACAGATTGCTGTCAAAGTGGTCAAACTTTACATATATATAGTAAATGAGGCACAAGTCCTTAATTATATATTAAAGTCCTCTATTTTGTAACTAATACTTTTCTTGCGTAAATCTTCACATCCATGAGATAATTACTCGTCTGACAGTGCATTTTACTATAAATTACAACAATCGAGGTGTAAAGTGGTATTTATGGTTATTTTTATGATAATTACTTGAAATATGATTCCATTTACAAAAAAAAAGATCACTTTAGCAATGTTACAACAAATGTTCTGTTTATATGGTAAATTATCATATTAGATCTAAACTTCTCAAGTCCTTATTCTTGTAATCCAGTTGTTCTTTATATAATTAGAGTAATTTCTTTTGTAAATTATATTATCGATGAGATATTTTACAATAAACGCACATTGGACGTATTTAGTAATAATTATAGTTGTAATCAAAGTAATTACTATATTTACGATCTTCATTACAAGTTTTTGAATGATTTACATATAAAACAATAAATAAGTACTTAGTATGGTAGTTTTTTTTTTAAAGTACACATATCAAATTATAAGTGGATAACTTGTTGAACTGTACAACAGGTTTCACTAATTAATTTAATTTAATATATATTTATTAAAAAGTTGATGTATGACAAACAACAACACACTTTAGACTTTCCCCAGATGGAGTGGAGAATCTGGATTTTATCTGGAGAGAAGTGATGAAATGGGACATGGATTTGGCAGATGAACTGATTGATGCACATTCGACGCGTGAGTGGTTTAAATGTGAGCGAGCAAATCAATATCCAAAACCATCCAAAGGTTTAAACTTTTGAATTCCTCCTCTTCCTCCGTCTTAATTTTTGTCTCAGGCTTTGTTTCAGTCTTGCAGTAGCAGTAGGGTTCGCAGAGAGACACAGAGATAGAAAGCGGATGATGAGAGATCATCGTACATAGACCACAAGTTGGTGATGGGCTGGGCCTCACTACTGTATCTCCCCGTCTGATACAATGTTGTGCGTCACTGTCTCCACAAATGCCAAACGTATTATATTTTCAGAGAGCCTCTCAGTCTTTTTAATGAAGGCAGCCACAGCTCGATCTGCGGTACTGTACCATTTTGTTCTTATATATCATGGATTCATTGAGCTTCCAAGTTACAGAAACCTCAAAGCTGCATTTGCAGTAATAATGGTAGCTTAAGAACGATCAAAGTTAAGAGAAGCTGCATTATTTTTTCTGGAAAATTAAACCGTGCATGGGGCAAAGTTCGACGTAAAAGTGGTCCTCAATCCCTCATGATTTTTATAAACCAGTCGTGGTCCATAGCGCAAGTGTACGTTTGTTGAATTATTGCTATATGGTCTAACTTCTCGTTTCGGTATTCTTTCTGGGTTTCATTTGTATTTTCCTTTCTCTTTCTGGTAATAAAATAATAAAGTGTGAAGAGAAGCTGCAAATTTCCTTTTAGGGCCTTCGGCCATTAACGCTTACCATCACTGTTTTTAGGTTAAAAACTGATTCCACCTACCGTAAGTTAGATATAAGATTTACCTTGTAAATCCTGTTTTGTTTTTTTAAAATGTGGCTAGCTATATCAAAATTTCTTACAGATGTTAAAACTTAAACCTGAAATTTGAAACAGTCTTCTACCTAGCTAGGGGAATTGATCGTTGTACGTGTTGGAACTTGTGGGACTTTCACACGGAAGAAAGTTTTAAGGTTTATAGCCTTAATAAGACCACATCCTTCTAACTAAGAAAATGGATGACAAGTCTTGACGTGGGCTTTTCCTATTGGGTTTCCCATATGAATAAGCATATATCTTAACTAAATCTGATTTTATTTTTTGAATTATTATTCAATTATTCAGATAAAACCGAATAGTTGTAAATGAATGAAATCAAACAATGATGAAATTGCCGATGCAACTGTTCGTTTTGGCTTCTATATATGAACTACCCAAGGTCGTCATTCATCTTCGAGAACCTCCTCCTCTTCTTCTTCCTCCCAAATCGTTTCTGAGAGAAACATAAAGTAAAATTCGGCAAGGTCAAGTTCTTGTGCAAGAACTTGATCAGACAATTGTATCCTCTAGATAGACATCTGAAACTACAACACAAGTGGGGCCGAAATTCTGCCATAGGTCACTAGTGGCACTGCAGGCCTCTATCTGATCAAGTTAGTGAATTTAATTTTTGTTCGAAACTATTTGATTTCAATTTTGTTTAATTGTTGTTATATATTTTGTTTATATTCGTATATATCTACTGTTCGTACAAGCCTATACTGATTGGTTATGACAGTACGTACTTGTTGAGGTTATATATTATAATGTGATAATGACCATTTACACAATTTTGGGGTTAATTAACCTCACTTACCCAAATACTCTAAGAGATTGCCCACTTACATGAAATTTTATATTTTTTGCCTGAATACCCAATTAAGTATTTTTTTTATTACTTTTTATTTATTTTTAGGATAATTTTGCCCTCCCATTCTTTGTCACTTAGAGAGAGAAATCATCGGACACTTTACTGAACTCCCGTGATCGGTCGCCGGATGCCAGACTCTTATGGCCGGTCGTCAAAATTCCTCAAAATGCTCGTCGCAGATCTCATAGGTCCCGAGAGAATATTATTGCTCTCCAATAATATTATTATTGCCCTCCAATAGCCCCTAATAAAAACATCATTGCCCCCCAATAAAAACATTATTGCCCTACAATAATATCATTATTTCCCCCAGTATAAACAGTATTGCCCTTCAATAATACTATTATTGCCTTCCATTAATATTACTATTGCCCTTGAACAACAGCTTATGCTCCTCTGGCTCTAGCCTTGGCTTCTCTTAAACAAGTTCCTTCAATTCCTGTATCAATCAACAAAAATCTAACACAATCAAACACCTAGCAATTTCATAACAGTCACAAGTATAGCAAACACTATAATTAATTTAATCACCACAACCATTCACAAAAAGGACCCTGACAATCTCACTATATTCCTATGCCTCACATTCCCCAACACCTCCACCTCCACAAGAACCCCTCAGACCAAAAAAAAAATGTTGAATTGACAAACAAGAGTGGTCGGAAATCGGCGATGATGCTTGGCAACGAAAATCGGGAAGTGCAGATGTTGAATTGATCGGCGACGGAAATCGGGAAATGAGGTTGGAAAGGACGACCTTTGGGCGATAAGGTTTAAGGACTGGTCAGATTGAGATTAAAGTGGCCAGCATTAGGTCTCGGACAGACGATGCAGGTACCAGCCCCGACCCGAAACAAAACCCGATTCTGAACTCCAGGACTTATACAGGTTGCAATTGCAGCAACCCTCTTCTTCTTGCATTTCTTTGCATGGCAATGGTCTCGGAATCAGAGACGCGGTCAAGGTCAACGGCGACGGCAACCGATCCAGCACATCGTCGATCTGAGATTGAGGGGCAGAGGGATGACAAATAAAGATAAAGAAGAAGAGGTAATCAGACTTGGAGGTGGCAAAGGACGTAATCGGACTTGGTGGCCGAGTAGTTCAACCAAAGGGTCTCAGTGGCGAAGTTCCTGCAATGAACTGAGAGAGAGAGGACCCACCCCGGAAAAACTCCCTAATTTCCAAGATGGACATGCGGAGCCCAATTTTCGAGAAAATTCGACAGAACATCACCTAAAAATGGACAACCCAAAACTTGTTAAATAAAGGCAATTATCCTTCCAAACAAACTAATTTACTCCAAAGAGTTACCATACTACAAATTCAAAAACTCACACTTAAGTTTACAAATTATCCAATAATTCAAACTCACAAAAAGCTTCCGAAATCACACAATAAAACCCAAGTTCCAAGGTGATCAGAGCAGTCTACAAACAAAGAAGAGAATATTACACAAGTAGGTTAACTGGTAACCTACAGATGATAGACAGCAGTGGTGGTGCTAGCCTCAACTCCTAAGCTGATCCTCAACACTGTGAATTGGGCATTTGAAACCGAAAAGCCCAAGGGAAAGTATATAAAAACGTTAGCGTGAGTGGACAAAAATAAATAATGGATTAAAAGAAATATATGTCCTACTTTCCCACCTTCAGTCCTTAAAAGAAAACCAAGGCATGCAACAAAAAGAGTAAACATATACTTTTAGAACTTATAAGTCTCCAAGAAAATATACCAGCCCTGCTGGTTAAGACCGGACTAGCCCAGCTAATCAAACCATACGAATAAGAGAGCCGATTAGGCTCGGGTCAGAGTGTCCCACACTCTTGAGCATCTCAGGCTCAATGCTCAACTCACCTCCAAACACATAGTAAGCGGAGATGACTACTAATCCGCTAGCTAGCAACAAATTATATCGACCCCAAGTATGGTGGTTTAAAACCACAAAACCAAAATAAAAAAAGCTTCTCAAATATTTCACAAAAAGAATTTTTAACCAATGGCGTGACCCCGTACACCAACATCCCTCTTTCCTATTAAAATAAACTGTCAAAACAACTAAAAGAAATTCCCCGAAATTACCTTGGAAGAATAACTATGTTCAACTCTTTAACCAAAATATAAGTCTCAACGCAAAAATAATAAAACACAATTCAAAAGTCCAAGTTATATAAATAATATTCGAAGCCAAAATATATGTTCAAGAATTTAATTGATTAGTACAATAATTTCTTGCTTAAGAGAAAATATTGTTGCATGTGTTAATTTAAAAACAAACGTCCACTCATAGTATACGGCTAGGTCTACCGTCGGTCTGTACTCTCCTTGTGGGAAGTCTCCTCGCGTCCTGTACAACATGATATTCGTAAATTAATAATTACCGGATGGAAAGAAAAACAATTTTACGATAATCAATAAATAAATCCCCAAAATCTATATCCTTAACTTCTCCAACTCTCTTCCACATCCAACCAAACTTCATCAAAATTTATCAATCGTTGATCCAGACTATATAACAATTATGAGGGAAATCCGATAATCGAATTCTCGATTAACATTAACGGAAATTCAAAACTTTAGAAATTGATAACTAATTCACAACTCCACCAATCCTCACCAAACATTATAGATAAGCGCTAGGATAATTATAGAATTTAACTAGACGAAAATTGGAATTAAAAAACTACCCAAGCCACTGCCACCGCCGCCCACAGTGGTGGCGCCACTGCCACATTCACTAACTCCAATGGACACCAAAATTTGACAGTAGCACCTCCTCAACAGACCCATTAATTCTTTCAACTTTGACCAAGTCAGAAAATGAGCGGAATTATCTCAACAATTAAAGGGAAGATTGAACCCGAATCATGAATAGTAACTTAAATTTTCAAATCTTCGATTCCTCCTCCACGCCTCAAATCACTGCACAAGACTTGGGATACATCTTCTATGACTCAAGGCACTTCTAAAGGACCTAACTTTGTCATCTGAGGTGGCCGGAATCGGGAGAAATCGGCGTTGACTCCGTTTGCTACAGTAAACTTCCAAGGGCCGATGCATCGTTTTCCGGCCAAACCGGCGCCTAGAGGGACCGGAGACGAGTCCAAAGATGCTTGCTTTACTTCGTGAGGTGGCCAGAGGAGGGAGAGAGTTGGAGTTGCAGGCGAGAGAAAGAGAGAGAGAGCGATAGCTCAGGGAGAGAGAGAGAGAGAGAAACGCGGGGAAGGGGAGAGAGAGAAAAGTTACCAGCGACAGTTGAAAAATTGAATTTATACCATTCATCATGAACAATTAATTTAGTATTTTGCTCATAACTTTCGCATACGAACTCCGATTTTTACGAACCACATATGCACGCGTTGTGTAACGTTCTCTACAACTTTCGTGAAGAACATTTTCTCAAATTTTGATCCGAACAAAAAATCAACTTTTATGACCACTAAAAGTACTACAGTGTAAAAGTTATATGTAGTTGTCGTTTACCGTCCATGCGATTAATAAATCGATCATTTAGACTTGGAACGTAACAGAGAGAAAGTCTGAGAAGTAGGTGAGGGGGGAGGAGATAGAGAATAGATCGGAGAGGGGAGGGGGGAGGGGGAGAGTCTGAGAGAGATGAGTGTAATTTATTAATTAAAATGAGGGTAATACTGTCAATAATTGTTAGATTTGGTAAATGAGAGTTAAAAACTCTTAATGGAGTCGGCGATTTTCAGGTTAAAATTGTATACAGTCCTTATCCCTATTATAATTTATATGTATGCATCACACATGATACCAGCAAGTACGTAAGTACTATTATTATACCAACTGAAATCTTCCAGGGCTTTGATTTTCATGAACAAATCTGCCAGTTATACGTACCGGCCGATTGTCCACCAACTCTTATCATGGATAACGATGGGAGTTGTCTGATATTTAATCGTAATTGTATATATAGATGCATAAACTCTGCAAATTGGTGACCTGCAGACCCCTCAACCTCAAGTGTCCCCTTATGCCAGCCAAAGATAATACTATCAAGCTAGCTAGTCTCCATGGCTCCACTGCCGCAGGCATGCATTTAGGTGTATGGGTCCGTTTTTATAGATTAAAGCCCTACATTCTAATGTACATGTAAAGTTATTCAACAAATTTATATCTCTCACATATGGATTCAGATCCAACCCGGCCCTGATGACAATAAAATTGGGCAAATCAACCCCGAGCCTCTGAATCTTGGGGGGCCCTTTCACAGAACACAAATGTGCATTTTTCTGCTGGTATGGGGCTTTATTGTTCTCACCCAAGTATGGGCCTCATTGTAGATGACATTTTTCTATTTTGGTAGTAAATAACAAAAGAATCCAAGCAAAAGCACACAAATCAAATCCTACTCAAAAGTATAAAGACATTTCGTCCTTTGTTGCAGGTATTCACTAATATGCGATCGATCTCTCTAACCTTAATTGATGTTGAACAGATGGTCGAGAAATTTATGCAAGCATGCAATCCTAGAACTTCAATACTCTTAACTTCGGCAACGGTGATTGTTCCCTAAAGGTCCTTTCCAATTTGAAATTTAAAGTGCGCACCTTAAATAAACGTATAGACTCGCTTACAAGTTACAACAAGCTCACTCCAATCGGACAGTGGATCGAGCAAGACTTCGGTTTCGACAAGCTTAATCTATCGTACTCTGCCCCTTGTACGATCACAAAAAATTGGTACTCACGGGGCGATAAGTAACGTTCAAGGGCTCAAAGTCTATTTCAATAAGGAGACTCGGGTTCAAAGAATCAGTCCAGAAGTGTATCAATACAATGTGGGCTTGGTTCACTTTCTTGTTTGGTTTCATGTGATCGGAGAATAGAAACTGTCACCAGATGAAATAGGATCTCATTGTTTCAGCTTTGGAAATGAGATATGGGCAACTAGGGTCCTTTCTCCGACTTGTCGACCGGCCTGGGTCGATCTCTGGATTGTCTCGAATCGGATAGTGTTGTTGAGTCAGGTGACAAGGCACATACACAAATGGTTGGAGCTCTTATTAATCTTCCTTTTCTGGAACCGAGGGGCCGTACGACCCCATTCTGTTGTGTACTTGTGTTATATACAAATAGTATAACCCACTTGGTGTTTTGGCGCGCCCAATTCCATCTCCATCGAACTCTTACTTTTATCATGAGCTACTCCAAACACCAGAGATCTCAAATCTGGAACATGCAAATTGATCGCGTTCATTTCTCACAGTTTTGGAGCTTATCGTTGAGACTTATCAGCAAAATTGTTATTCCCTGATCTGTGGAGTTGTTCGTTTTGGCGCGTCCCCGTCCACTATCACCCCACTAGCACTGTGAGGTTTAATTCGTAATTCGAGCAATACTACTAGGACAGTGTTTTGTAGTATTAATTACTGATAAGAGATCAATCTGTGGATCTGTACGCTTGTACCTGTCCTTATTAGTGTCCCATTTTCTGTTTGGTGGGCACTAGTTGAGCTCAGGCACCATTTCTGTTTGGTGGGCACTAGTTGAGCTCAGGCACCACTTAGGGGTATGGGACAACTACGTACTATTGATTCAATTGGTTAGGGGAGTGGGGACCTTAATCAAAGCAAAGAGAGCCATTTGATATTGAAATTTTGCCTATTGGCTGCCTCTTATTTTGAGGATAACAAAAGATGACAGAAGCCAATGCTCTTTCCTTTTGGCTATTTCCAAGCAGTGATAACTGATAAGACATGAATGCAATGCTCCATTTGTGAACAGATCTAATGAGTTGAGCTGAGCTTTCTCTCTTACCAGAAATTCCTACGTACATAGTGCTAAAATATGTCCACATATTGATCGAACATTTTAGGATGATTCATCGATCTAAATGTCGATGCTTTTTTTCATTTTCAGGGAACAAAACCAACTGCCAATGCCCCATATGCTTTCCACACGGTGATAGGACCTGCTTCTTTGAATCTTTGTTATATGAAATTTTTTGGGATTTGTTTAAAAACTTAATTGCCCCATATGCCTTTACCATACGTCTAGATTGATCTTCTTCTATGTTTCATTTTTCTTTTATTTTCATTGTACACAAATATTTTATCTTAAAGAAAATAAAGTACTATGTTAAAGGCGAGTTGTGAAGCATAAACTTTGTATTCGAGATCAAAAGAATGATGAGTTCACAACATTTAGTGCCAACAAGTCCATCAATTTTCTCTTTCTTACAGCTACAAAAGTTTGCAGACAAGCAAGTATAGCAATTCTTCTATGACATTGCCTTAAAACTCTTAACTTCTTTTGCCTGTCTTTCACTATCTAGCATCTTTTACTCGTACGTTTTTATGAATTATATTTCAACGTTATGAACATCTTTACTTCCACAACCATGGAAAAAAAAGGTAAAAACGAAAACAACAACCACATAAAATATCAGAAATATTTAAATAATAAACGAATGGACCGCAGGCGTTTGGTTGCATTAGCACCTTGGATCCGCCGATGTTTTGAAGCGAGTGGGATTGTATCGAAAATATGGATTGCCTTTGATTTTCATTCATGCCCAGCAAATAAAAAAGAAAGACATAGTAACTTGAGTTGAGTTATACAAGTTTGTTTAAGTTTCTTCTGGGAAATTGATACCGCCGGTAATATTGCTTCCAGAAATGAAGAAACTGTTGCCCAGCGCCGACAAGAGATTTTTCTTATTTTTTTGACCTCTTTAGTCACCCATAACGAGAACTTTACATAAAGAATGAAAATCAAGAGCGTATCGCCGATAGGATGACCTGCTTCTATCGCTGGGGAACAAAAATTAAAGCTACTTTTAATACAGTAATTAGGGTTTAGTACAGTTGGGGCGGAATATTCCACTTTATTAGGTCTGCGTTGGGTCTTTTTGACAATGAAATAATTAGTAGCGCAAAGTTGGGAGATATTGACAACAAGACACGGAATACATGCATGCATGTGATGCGAATCTTTTCCAAGCTCACATGCATAGAGTCGTATAGAACCCAGAAAGCGAGCCTACCTAAGAATCTTACTTAGATTCTCTCTCTCTCTGCTGCACTCTTTCTACTAGTCTAATCAGTATTATATTATTAATTAGCGTTTAGTGGATGATCGACTTGACGTTTTACCAGTTTGATCACCATTTTTCAATCACGTTTTGTGCCGCCTCAGGAGCCAAATCGATCGGCTACTTCAACTTTGATTGCTTGGCTCAGATGCATGCAGTAGTAGCTAGCTAGCTCCGACCATGAAAAGAAAGTGTTTGGAAAATGGTGGCGTGTGTTTATTATTTTTGGTCAGCCATTGCAATTTTGTAACTACTTGGAGTGATGGTGATGCATCGTGGTGATTCCATTACTCGCAGTCTCGTAGTTAGTCACTATATTCCTATTTATATGTGGTTGTGCAATACAAACATTGAAGTCGCTCTACTCGAAATTACATGACACTGCACAAGGAAAACGACAAAAATAAACATAAAGACCAAGTCAATATAACGATTAATCACTAAAATGTGTCATTATATCAATACTAAAATACAGCTTCATGGCTAATTTTTTCTAAATTTTTGATGAAATTTAGTCTTTTTAATTTTTTCACCATTCAATTGCTATCACCACTAATGTAATATATATTATGTGCTATGTTATATTTCCACCATTGCAAATGCGTCAATGATTTTGACTGTACCATTCTCTTATGTTATGTGATATACATGTGAAAATAAACAGTATCGAGGATAATAACTTATAACCCCCGCGCCTACTCCTCAATTCTTGAAGGATCATAGATCATCCAGGACGAGTGTACCATGCGCTGCCGACTTTAAACCTCTCATTGTGTGGCTTGTGTTGCTTCAGTTCTTAGCCAAGTAGTGTAGCACCTGCCTTTTCTTTTTCATATTCCATGATGACGTACCACATATGATCCTTCTCAGATCGACAAAGACCCCAGTGAGCAAGAAAACACAGATCAATGCATTGATGGAAAAAATACAATTACGCACCTAGCAATGTGCATGAGGATCTCAACACTTATTACTACTTTAGTGATAAGTAAGTTAGGAAGGTGGAAAGCTAACTAGTTAATTGCCACGCACAAATTCGATGCTTTCGTGTTCCAATTTCTAGGGCAGAAGGAAATTTCTTGACATGAATGAGTCAGCAACATTGTTTTGGGTCTCTTATCGAAAAAAAAAAAACATTGTTTTGGGGTCTGCTCCTCGTTCACGTATCACGGGAGGCACCTCTCTATTTTGCTTATTTTTTGTATGTTTCTCCATATATACACAAGTATTTTAAGAGAGAACACAAATACAAATAGATGGAAAGGCAAGCTGAAAAGTTCATTATCACATCAACATCCCATAATTGAGATATTTAGCATGGTTATTAACCGACATAAGCAGTATATATGCAAATCAAAATCAACATCCAAATCAAACTCGTAGCTAGATAGTTAGTGCAAAACAGTCCACAGAGATTAAGTACATTAGTTTCTTTTACTTACCAATTTGAGTGAAATCATATAATTTGGTGCGTGACAAGTACTTTTTTTTGTCAATAATTTTGCATATAGAGTTGTTAGTAATGTTATGAAATGAAAATGAAATTAAAAAAAATAGTGTGACTTGAAAAGAAGAAAAATTATCCCATACACATGTGTAAGTGAAAAAATAAGTTCAGCAGATCTTAACTATTGGTATTTATAAATAATTGTTTTAATAGTTAAATAATATATTTAAATTTATTCAACCGTATTTTTATTTATATAATACTACACATGTACGTCGATACATTGAATATTTTATTTTTATGAAAAAAGTACCGTGATTTTGAAATATCGAGAGAGCCGGTGGGTGGTGAGATTGTTCACGTGCCCTTGGTGATGATACACGACAAGAATGAAGTGGGCCACGGTGTGCATAAACAAAACATGATGTGTGTCGTCCCAACTTTGGGGAGTGGGTTAACCTTTAATTATTAATATTAAATGTTTTCGTCAATATTGTTATTTTAATCAAGCGTGAGCGGAATAAAGATTGTTAATGGTTGATATTTATTTGAGGTGCGTACGCAGAGTTCATTTTGATTTAGGCTTCTGACGCATCTACCTAATTTAATTAATTAATTAATTGGAGCTAATTTTTGATTTTGAATGAGCTTTTATGTATATCTCGAGCTCTCATTGCTTCGTATATCCTCTCACTCTCACCACTTCGTCATCGGCCTAAGCTTAGCAATCTTACCCAATCATCATCATTCTTATCATTTCATATATCGTCAGGTGGAATTGTACACCAAATACCAAAATGTCCACGAACCCAGAAAACCCTTTGCTAGCTAGGGACCCATGAATACGAATACTTTGAATTTGATTATGCTAATTAAGCCGCCAGGCCCCTCCACCTAGAAACTGGTTTAAGAAACCTCCCTAGAAAAAAGAAAACTGATCACTTGAAAATATTTAACATGTTTGAAGAGAGGGAAGGAGTTTATTAATTTTTTTTTTCCTGATAAAAAAGAGGGGACAAGAGCTCCAATAAACATTGGGTTTAGTGGAACGAGGTTTTGTACTCCGCTTTCATGGTGGCTAGAATCTGCGAAGAAATCTTTGTAATTATTTGCATGAGTTCCGGTGGTTATTATTTTTATATTTACGTCGGTGATTGTAATACTTGAAAACTTGTCGTTACGAGCTGCAGATGCTGCGTTGTCCATGACTAGACCTGCCTTATAAGCCTGCATAAACAACAGGAAAACTCTTCAATATATAAAGTGCAAGTGAAAAATCAATGAATTCAAACGGATTGATATTTATAAGCAATCTTTTTAATAACAAAAAAATATAGTTAATATTATTCAGCTGTTCATTTATGTTGTTGCAAGTGTATGTCGGTTTATAAAAATTAGAATTGGACGACACATTCTATAACTAAAAGAACTACATATTCTTTATTTGTCATTTAGAATACCTGGAGAACCTAAACCTAAATGGGTATAGTTTTGATAATAATTCTTGACAAGATTAAGTATAGAGGAGAAACAATTATCACATACCTCGACTCATGAAGTCATGATGAGCAGGAAGCCAAATTACTTATCAAATTACATTAAAAAAATCTAATAAAGTTAAAAAATTTCTTTTTTCTAAAATGAAGACAAAAGATTCGAATTTCATATCTAATATCAATACATTATTAGAGAAAAATGTCATACAACAAACTAAATGCCAGCTAGTTGATTTATTTCATTACATATTCAAAATTCATATATTGTTTAGAGAGCACAGAATGCAAATAATTGCAACTCTCAAATCATAAAAACTGTAAAAATGATCAACATAGTTTATCATAATTCTAACCCTTAATATTAAAATGATTGAAAGAGGCGTTTTGTTATGAGATTTCAACATATGACAATCAGGGATCATTGTAGAGCCAAGACGTAAGAACGTTTTGGCCGAAAGAGATTTGATATTTTAAGTGAAAGGTAATTTTGCTTTCAATTAAGTGTGCATTTATTTTCCTTCCTTTGAATTTAAATTCTGATTTCTTTCTAATATCAAATTTTGAATTTGTTACCATACAAACAGACTTAGTATGGTAGTTATTTATGTAGCCTTTCCATTTCAAATTCAGATTTATTTGATGTACATGCACTAGTGATGTTTACATGGTCAATAATTAATAAAATTAATGATGTTCAATCACTGTTGGACGTAAATGTAACAATGAAAAACAAAACAACTTAACTTAAAAATAATTATTTCCACTATTACATTTTTATCCAACATTAATTGAGTATGATTTTTTTAAAATCAATTACTGACAAAATGAACATTTAAGATACATGTACAGTGAGCTCAAACTTCTAACTTTCTAAGACATTAACCGGTATTCTCATTAAAAATAAATAAATAAAGAAAAAGACATTAACTGGTATTAGTGAGAAAAAGGTAAAGGCAACAGAGAAGGGGCTACCGTAAAATCCAATGTCTAAAAATTTACACACAAAGCGACGCATCTGAGCTGCTCTCGTGGGGTAACCTGGCAACCTCCCGGAACAAGTGGGGCACATATACAAATGCCATACAGAGAATCCTAATTTTTATTTTTGGGGGCCAAACAGAGAATCCCAATTAACTCGTATTGTTATTTTATTTTTAATTTCCATTAGTATTATTTTTTGGTTATTAGGTTCAATTCATAGCCATTTGGAATCCGCCAGCGCCTATATAATGCACCAACATCCTTCATTCTAGTAGACACGCACCACCTTAGAGAATAGGGAGCCAGAGGTAATACACAAACACCACAGCAAATCCAGAAGGCCCTAGAGTGCGGGCAGAGTGTGAGATGGGCGGTTGGGCTATTTCTGTGCACGGTGGCGCTGGCGTCGACCCAAATCTCCCTCTCGAGCGCCAAGAACAAGCCAAACAGCTCCTCACTCGCTGCCTCAATCTAGGAATATCTGCTCTCCGTTCCGATCTTCCCGCCATTGATGTTGTCGAACTTGTTGTACGTCCCCCTTCCCTCCTTCTCTGTTTGTCTTGTATATTCTGCGTTTAATATTCCCGGTAAACATCTACAAGCCGCCGGAACGAAATGAAACTGTTCCTTAAGGAATGGAAACCACCCTTTTTTTCTGTTTCCGTCATTTCCGTTAAACTCTGACCTGAATTAATCAAGTTTGATTTGGTTTTTCTGTCTTAAACCTAAACTACTACGGAAGAAAATAATATTGATAAATATTTTCTTTTTGTTCGTAAACAGGTTAGGGAATTGGAGACGGATCCGTTCTTTAATTCCGGCCGTGGATCCGCCCTGAATGAAAATGGCAGGGTTGAGATGGAAGCCAGCATCATGGATGGACCCAAAAGACGATGCGGCGCCGTATCGGGGTTGACCACCGTCAAGAACCCGATCTCGCTTGCCCGACTCGTCATGGATAAGTCCCCGCATTCCTACCTTGCCTTCTCCGGCGCCGAAAGCTTCGCCAGGCAACAGGTTAGTTCACCCTTTTGTTTTTGCCATCAATATCAAATGAAATCTCTGTCTTTTTCACCAGGTGTATGAATCAATATGAATCCTGTAACAGAGATTCCACACTGTTCAGTGGTGTCGCATCGATTAATATTTTACATAATCCTCGGCTGCCAGAAGTTCTTAAATAAAATTAAAGCTTTTAATTAATATTTGTTTGGTAGAGGAATCTTTGTGTTGAATCTTAATAGGAATTAGTGCGTGTCATATTTCAGGGCGTTGAGCTGGTTGACAATGACTATTTTATCACGGAGGAGAATGTGGGGATGCTCAAGTTGGCCAAGGAAGCCAACACCATCTTGGTACGAATCTTTCACTATAACAATTCCTACGTAGGGCCCAAGAATACTAAAAACTACCATTGACACTTGATTTTTCCTTTGTTACCGTCAGTTTGATTACAGAATCCCACTTGGGATGGAGACTTGCGCTGCTGGTGTGGAGAGCCCGATACAGATGAACGGGCTCCCCATAAGCGTGTACGCACCTGAGACGGTCGGGTGTGTGGTTGTGGACAGCCAGGGTCGCTGCGCTGCTGCCACCTCAACCGGTGGGCTCATGAACAAAATGACAGGTCGCATTGGGGACTCGCCGCTCATTGGGGCTGGTACCTACGCGTGTGACCTCTGTGGGGTCTCTTGCACAGGAGAGGGAGAGGCGATCATACGGGGAACACTGGCGCGTGAAGTTGCTGCTGTGATGGAGTACAAGGGCTTAGGCCTTCAGGACGCTGTGGACTTTGTGATCAAGAACAGGCTCGATGAAGGAAAGGCCGGACTCATTGCGGTGTCCAACAAAGGAGAAGTGGCTTGTGGGTTTAACTGTTGCGGAATGTTCCGGGGGAGTGCAACAGAGGATGGGTTCATGGAGGTTGGAATTTGGGATCAGTAGGAGTTTCCCTTCAGATCTTTTTTGTTGTTGTGGAAAAAGAAAGCGGTCTCTGGATTTGCTTTGTGTTTGTGACTTTTTGGTGGTGCTGGATACTGCAATTGTTGCTTGTGTCTAGTTGGAGGCCAAAACTAGGAATGCATGCCTTCATTAGGTGTAATCTTTAGTTTTAACTGGCATGTACATTATGATGGTGCTAATAAAGTCTCAAAGCATTTTCATTTTACTTGGAGTTTTGTTTGAGCAGATTTCCTACCTCTGCCTTTATCAGCTATTTCATTTCTCTGCTAACTCCTTCGATGGCATTATTACAATGTCAAATATTTCAAAAAATTGTTACAATGTTAATTCTGAGGTGTGGAACCAGAAAAATATTGTGTAGGGTAACCAGAAAAATATTGTTCTCACAAGTTCCAACACCACCTCTATTCCATTTGAAATTTTGAAGCACCTTATCATGCAGACGAAATATATGCGAAGTTATTTGTCAAGTAGTAATTGTTTGATACTATAGCTACAAAAGGACATGAAAATTAGTTGGGGCGAAATTAAGTGTTTTGACTACTAATTAAAGATGACACATCTCCTGATAGATTCTGTGAACCCATAATTTGAAATGAAGACATTAATTTGGTCCGTTGGGTTTGGTTAGCATTTTCAATGTGTCAAAGCTATGGTTGGAAATGTCATAAAAAAAAAGCTGTGGTTGGAAAACACTCAAAAAGAAAGCGAGTCAAAAATTATTGTTGGAAAAATAATAGTGTTAAGCTGGTCCGGGCTTATGCAGATTGTAAGATGAAAGATATGAGGCATAGGGACTGTTAGCAGGCCATATCTTGGCTGGATTTGTCTAGATTTTTCGCCTTATTTTCATATTCATCTTATGATTTTTTTGAGAAATACACAGCAGCGTGCAATAATTTGAGCTCTCTGTTTGTGCTGATTCATATGCCATCCATGATCCATTTACTTTACAAAGACAGAGGCCCAGATTAATATTTCTGCTGCTACATATATGCACATTAGAATAACCAGCAGGATATTATGTTCTTGCCGTCTTCAGATTATAACACAAGCAATAAGGTAAAACTGACAGAACATATTCAAGCAATTTCTTCATTTTTCCTGGCCAGTTGATTATTTTGATTTTGGATGACTTTTTTTGATACAACAACTCTTATATCAATCAAGCAAAGCATCTTTACATAAATCATCAAATGCTTGTTAACTGGCTCTTCCTACTTGAAGAGTCATTTGGTGGTCTTATTTTCAGCAACAGCATCCTTGGGTTTTCCAGAAACAGCATCCTTGGCTGACTGAAAGGAATCTGCAACTGCAGTAGCTGTTTTGCCCACAAAGCCGGTAGCCCCGGTATTTCCAGAATTTGCTCCTCCGTCGTTGATCTCATGAAGTATTTCCACCTTCTCCTTTACGGGTTCTTTGTCTTCTCCTGCCGGTGATCGGAAATCCACTGTCTCCACCTTGGTCTCCACTCCACCTTGTTCGTTGACACCTTCAGTTCCCTGCCAAAAAATACACCAACAAAATCAAAATACCTCAAACATTTATATATAAAACAAGAACCAAGGAAAAGACTGAGTAGATAAACTCTGTACTTTTGAAGTATTCATCTTGCAGATTTGAAATATGAACTCGGATGAATAATGCAAAGCCTTGGTTGATATTGTGCAGAAAGTCATAGATATTATATAGTTTACTTGGTGGAGGTCGACCTAGCTCATCACGAAGGAGCTACCAATTGGTTAAGGACACGTTTCGTATGAGGTGTTTGATTCTGCTTGGTTCAAGCTTAGATTGTCTGTGGTGGTGACACGTATGTGTCTTGTTCTAGTTGTTTAGAACGAGTAGGATATGCGTCGACCGACCTGTTGAGTACATGAGCAATGTGGGACGTAACTTTGCTGATATGAATGGACACCTGGACAATTCTTTTGGAAAGCTCGAGAGCCCAATGACACTGGGATTGAGTTTGTAGAAATAGGGCTTTGAGATTGTGAGGGTGTACCCAAGCACTCTTTGGTTGCAGGTGGAGTCAAAGACCCAAACACTCTTTGGTGTACCCAAGCAGTCGTTGATTACAATGGTAGTTTTGTGGCAAAGAATTTTCAGTAACACCCATGGGAAGGGTCATATGTTTATTACAAGAAGCATAAGTGATTGTGTCTAATTGTGTACTACAAATCCCAGTTCTATGTGTTACGGGGCCAAATATCTGTAATACACGACTAGATCTCAACCAAAACGTTGTTGAATTTAACGTACATTTATATAAATGGGCTTTTGGAATTCGAAGAAACCTCTCTACCACTCAAAAGCTATGTCCTCATTACAAATAGTGTTCCTCTGGGGAACAAAGCTTAAGGTGTTAGCTCAGTGATTAGAGCACACAGTATCTAAGATCGATGTCATGGATTCGAGTCACCATATGAGTATGAATGAAATTTTTTGATCGTCTTTTAAAAAGAAAAAGAGAAAAACAAAGCTTAAGGTTTTATAAATTATGAATAAGCAAAGCAACTCTAAGTTCCCAGCAAGGATCTTATAAATTAGCAAAGCAAACCTAAGAATTTCCCAACAAGGTGTTACAACCCTCACTTTGTCACAAGTTTGGTTACATTTATATTAACTATAAGAAGCCAGAAAAGAATTTGCTAGCTTGATACCCAGGTGGACCTCCGATATGGTAGTGAGGTGGAGATTATCCGGTTTCAGAGGCAATCCTTTAGCATCGACACATTTCACATTAGGCAGCTTCGTTTCCAGCTGTGCTTTCCTCACTATATCTATGAACTGACCTTCTGCTGATGCCAGTGCTACCTGAATCATCATTAATCCAATTAGAAAAGAGCTACGAATTCACAACAAAGAAAATTAAGAATCATATATACTCTACCTGAATAACAGGAAGGTTAGGGTTTTTGAGATCGGAGCGTAGGTCAGTTACAAGCCTCTAATACAATTAGAAAAGAGCTACGAATTCACAACAAAGAAAATTAAGAATCATATATACTCTACCTGAATAACAGGAAGGTTAGGGTTTTTGAGATCGGAGCGTAGGTCAGTTACAAGCCTCTAATACAATTAGAAAAGAGCTACGAATTCACAACAAAGAAAATTAAGAATCATATATACTCTACCTGAATAACAGGAAGGTTAGGGTTTTTGAGATCGGAGCGTAGGTCAGTTACAAGCCTCTCAAAACCCCCTTTATATCCCTCCGCATCGGCTCTATTCACAGTGTCACTCTCTCCCTGGTACCATAAAATTGCTCGGATAGTTCCTCCTGCCTTCACCGACTCGCTGGCTCCTCTCACCAACTCATTATACAACTGAGTCCCTCGAGCCCACTCGCCGATTCTAGTCCCGCCCACAGCGCAAGGAACCAGACCCAAAATTCCCATAGCCGAGCCTTTGGCTCAGAGGACCTCGTTGGCAAAAGCCATCCCTGGCCCAACCCCACACGTCTTGCCCTTGCCCACATCAATGTCAGCGTGGAGCGGCTCTCGTGCTTCTTCCCAGACGAGTGAGCACTCAGTCTGAGAATTGACGGGTTCGGTGTGCACTCCGGAGGAACGTTGCCGTCCCACTTGCCGCCGCTAACGCCGCCTCTTCCTGCCATGTTGCTCTGACCGGCGAGAATGAAGATGTTCCCGGGAGGAGAAACAGAGGACCCTAAATTGAATTGGGTCTTTAGGAGGGCACAGAATAGCAGTAGCAACTTTGAGATGACAGTCATGGCACTAGTCGCCATGTTTAATGGCAGTCAGGCACGCTTGAGGAGAATAAAGCTAAAAAAACTCTGATATACTATCACCCATTCACCCTCATTTAATGAGTAGTATTACCTACACTAAAAACCATATAGTTATTACTTACCAGGATACTAATACCATATTTGTTCATTCACCTAATTATCTGAAGCAGATTTGGTTAAAATCTCTATAATGTTTTGAAAATATTACAGGGATTAGTACCGGATTTTTACCAAATCTGCTTTTGAAAAATAATGTAATTTCTTTATTTTTCATATTAGTACTCCTCTTAAAATCCGGTAACATATTCCATATTAAAATCCAGGGTATTAAATTTGGATCACAGTTTCACATGGACTGAATGATGGAAAGATTGGAAACGTAAGTACGGTGGCGAGCAGGCGGCACAATTAGATTGATAGTGGACTTGTTTCTAGATATACCGATGGGGATAAATGGAATTTTTTTTTATTTGCAACTTTATATCAGTAAGTGTTATAAGTGTTGGAAGGTTGTGTGAAGAAAATTCCGAAAAACTAGCAAAGAATTATAGGGTTGAAAATCGCAGGGGAAAGGTCACAGTCTATCCAGCGGCGATTGTGGCTCCCTACTACATCGACGAGCGGCGGGTGTTGCCGAGTGGGTTATTGGGGTCTCTGGCCTCTCGGTCTTGCTTTCTATCAGACGGTCTGGGCTGTGGACTATTCTTCTCTCTTCTCAGGCGGCAACGTTGGGGTGGATGATGGGTAATGGGCGATCGACGGCGGCGTAGGGGTGGAGCAGGTGGCCAGTGGCTGGATCATGGCGGTGGCATGCCATAGATCGTACGACGCTGGGTGCTTCTCTGCAGTAGGATGCTAGGCGGAGATTGCAGTGGTGGACTCGGGTTCTTAAGTTGAAGGACATAGACTCTTGGAGTTCTCTTGCTTCGAGGTGGCAAGGCACAATGATCTGGCTTGCTACGTGGTTTGGGTTTCTCCGACGAGGTGAGCTCGACTCAAATGGGTAACCTTGTGGTGGTGGTGGTCTGCCGACACGGTTCCTGGGGAGAAGGATGAGGATTGTGGCGGCTATGTTTTAATTTTTTGTTTGTTTAAAGTTGTGTTTTTGGTTAGGTTTTTATTGGTCATTACCATGTCCCTACTCTATTGAGTTAGGGTTGGGTCAATTTGAGGTGCCATGAATGTGGTGTCATTTCTAGGGATGAATTGGTCTAATTTCGGTGTTATCTTATAGTCAGTGTGCTGACGAGCGATCCTTGCACATAGTCTGGTATATTTGGGACACGATGTGGAAGAGGGCGTTGGTTTTTCTGGCGATTGTCCATGAGGTGGTATCAAGATTCTCGAGATTCCTTGTAGCCCGAGACGTTGGATGTTATAGGTGGTTAGAGGTTGGGCCCCTTCAGCTCATGGAGGTCATTCGTGATGATGGACCCGTAACTGGTTTAAGTTTTAGGGAGGAGAGTGGGGAGTTCATGTCCACCACTAGTCATTCCCGTATAATGTAATTTTAATTTTATTAATAAAGATTTCTTATTCTCAAAAAATATATATATATATATATCAATAAGTATTATCAAAGAATTAACATGATGTTAGTACAACCAAACTAGTACTGTGATATGAAAATATGGCATGATAAATTTATAATACTTATTGATTTTTTTTTAGAATAAGAAACCTTTATTAATAAAATTAAAATTACATCATACGGGAATGACTAGTGGTGGACATGAACTCCCCACTCTTATCCCTAAAATCTAAACCAGTTACGAGTCCATCATCACGAATGACCTCCATGAGCTTAAAGGGCCCAATCTCTAACCACCTATGACGCCCAACGTCTCAGGCTACAAGGAATTCCGAGAATCTTGATACCATCTCATGGACAATCGTGAGAAAAACCAACGTCCTCTTCCACATCGTGTATTATCAAAGAATTAACATGATGTTAATACAACCAAACTAGTACTATGATATGAAAATATGGCATGATAAATTCATAATACTTTATTTATGTTGTTTTTTCATGGTTCAACAATCTATGTTTATAAATTATCCGTTAGGTAAAAAAAGACTGACTGTTTAAGATTGTGCTAGCGAATTGCATAGAAATATGAACGAATCCCAATTATTTTACCATGATTGGTGGGCTTATATATGGATGAAAGGGTTTGGTTGGGTTTAGTGATCCTGTCTATCAAGCAAACCAAAGCATTGTCCTATCTGCCCATCAATTTCCTCCACAATCTACTCTTTCCTCAATATGATGAAACTATTAGCTCAACAAATTCCCTCAGCCATACTTTAGTTTTTATCCAACAACCGGTAGGTACATGGTAGATTCCAAAGGACTGAGATAATGTTTATTGATTGGGGCATTGGGCTCGTCTAAACCCAGAAGAAAAGGCACATCAACTATTTAGTTATTCCATGTCCTTATGCTTATTGTCACATTCTTCACCTACATGTGCATGATATATTATGGAGCCCACAATCATACAACAGAGGCTAGCTTGGCCTAGCATCTGCCCAAAACAAAAATTAATGACTCAATGAAGTTTGAACTAATTTGATAAATTAGATTAATGAAGTAATGTAGTCAAAAATTTCCATAGCAAGCCAATAACAAAATGGATGATCAAACAAGGATGTCCATTTCTGCAAGCATTATTGCTTACAGAGCTGGGAATTAACTGAAAATATGCGTCAGCCAACATTTCCCCTAGCCGAACCTGACTAGGGGTAGTGAGGTGCAACCTATCAGGTTCTAATGTTAGACCCTTGGCATCAACGGTTCGCATGTTTAGTAGGTCAACTCCCATCTGAGCTTCTCTAATGGTCTCTATGTATGGTCCTGACCCAGATGCAATTGCCACCTACACATATCCAAAGCACTAGCTTTTAAGATTTGCAAATAATTTGGTCTATCCTGAGTTGTGTAACTCGACTGAAAAAACAAGTTCTCAACCCAATAACACTAGCAAATATTCTGGTCAAGTTTGGTTCAAAAAGCACGGAAACGAGTATCATTTGAAAGTAAATATCCTCTAGATATACCTCCGCCTAGGTACATACATAAGAACAAACAAAAAGATAAACTCTGATGGCAACTTGATCAACTAGTGCATCTTTTAATTTTTAACAGTAGCAAACACCAATGACATGCCATAATATTACAATACTATTGAATCAAATCTAAAGCATTGGAAATATCGATATAAATTCAAAAACCAATTAACAGATATCAGGAAAAAGATTGCAGTACCTGGATTATTGGAAGCATAGGAAATTGCAGATCCAACCGGAGGTCTCCGAAGAAGGTTTCCAATCTGGCTTTGTAAGATCGGGCGTCTTCTATACTAGTCGTATCGCTCTCTCCTTGATACCAGAGCAGTCCCTTGATTGAGGCGCCATTATCGTTCACCTTTAACAAAGCCGCCTTGGCTCTCCCAATCATCTGACTGTACAAGAAAGACCCTCGTTCCCATTGGCTTAGGTTAGTCCCGCCGATTGCGCACGGGACTAAACCAATCGCACCAATACTACTAGCACGATTGGCAAGGATCGCATTGGCGAATGGCATCCCGGGTCCGATCCCATTCGTCTTCTCCACGTCTATATCAGCGTGGAGAGGCTCGCGGGCTTCAACCCACGTGAGGTTTGCGCTGAGTCGGAAGATGGATTTGTTGGGGAGGCACTCTGGAGGAACGACGCCGTCCCAGGTGGTGATTCCGGTGAGAGTGTCGTTTACAACGCCTCCGCGGCCGGCCATGTTGCTCTGTCCGGCCAGGATGAAAATACTTTTGATGTGTTGCTCTTTTGATGAGGAGGCGTGAGACGCAAGAGACAAGAACAACACGAAAAGCAACATCATGTGCTGGAAGGAGAGTGGGTGTGGGGCACAATGATGCAAAGTGAGGGAGGGTCCTAGTCTCCTCCAACTGCACTATTTGAAGCTTGCCTTGCTAGCTATCTTGCTTAACTGGCAATTAAAGAGAGAAAGAACTGGGTTAGTATTAATTGGTTCAGTTGTTGGAAAGCATAAACTAAACTTATAAAATGACTCGTCACGTCAACTCTCAAATAATGGCTAGCTGGGATGCTGCCCTGATTAATACCTGATCTAACTTCCTCGACCGAATATTTCTTGACTAGCTTTGTGTTCACTACACGGTTGATTTACAGATTCCAGTTTAATTTATTAAGACTATAAATACATACAACGGTCCAAACTAAAATAACAAGATTCACTAACTAAAAAGTACCCTTTCTTGAAGTTTTTTAAAATATGTACTTGTGGTCCTTTCAAAAAAAAATAAAAAATTTGTGGTTATTTCATATCTTATCTCTCATATATGATAAATTTCTTGTTTGTTTTTTCTTTCTTTGGACGAAACAAGAGATTTTATTAATCAAATACGATTAAAATCGTCTAAAAGGACATCCGATAAGCAATTTGGAGCATGATTGAACCATTCAGTTTGAATATCAGAACCAAAATTGAGGTTTGCTAGCCTATGAACTACTTTATTAGCTTCCCTATTGACATGAACTAAAGAAAATAAATAACAAGCTTACAACATATTTTTGATGTCTGCTACCAGATCACTCAATCTCAATAGATTTTCATATGGAGATTTAAAATAGCATTAATCGCAGCCAAACAATCATTCTCCAATATTGCATTGTTTGACCCCAACTCCATAAGCAAGAGCAGCCCTTGTTTTGTACCTAACAATTCAACATAAAGAGGTGGAGTCACATAGGATTTTCTGATAGAGAAAACAGCCAAAAAAGCACCTTGATCAATACCTAAAAAAGCACCTTGTTTCTTTAGGCTGATAGTGAGTATGTGCATTGTGGTGGTAGTGAAATTGTTTGTTGGATAAAGTGGTGAACCAAATTAAAGTAAATGCTCAAATATAAACTAAACTAAACTAGTAATATAATGGATGAAGTCAGAGGTTGGATTGTCTACCACTAATTTCTCTTGCAAGTATTGAAGTTTAAATACAAGTGATTTTATTCTAATTTCTCAATTACCCTCTTTGCATCCGGATAAGACTATAAAGGTTTAAACTCCTTTAATGTTATTAATTCTAACTGAATAAGTCTAGAATTAACTACCTAAGAACAAACTATATTACCGGTTAAGTCTCAATTCATTATTTCCAGATGCATAAAGCTTTGATTTTAGATAATCATGCAAGCAAACCAATTCTAGATCTAGGTGATTTTAACTCACAACATTCATATGCACATAGAGGATGCTATCATGCTACCAATGCTTAAGGTTAACTACTCCCTAAACATTTTTTCATAAGATGACAAACACAACACATTCAAAGTAGTGAAGTTTGAATGAATGCATTCACTTCTTGAATTAGCATATGAAGAAGAAAATCACAAATATGATCAAATGTAAATTGAAACATCAATTCATACAAGACCCTAGCACCAACAAAGTACTACTCACTCATAATTACATATATTAACTTCAAAATCAAATTAAACACCCATAATATAATCTAAAGTAAAATGGATAGAGCTGGCTTAGTGGTGTGTCAGATGGTCCTCAAGCTCATGTCTTGGTGGTGATGGTGATGGTGGTAATTCCCTCTCATTCTTGCTCTTGAAGATTTAATGATTAAAGATAATGAAGCTTGCATTATGTATTGTTTGAATAAGTGGAGTAGATGGAGAAAATAATGATAGAAAAGAGAGTGAAGAAATGATGTAGTAGTGGTGGTGTTAATGGAGGTAGAGGATAAGAAATGATGGTGGTGATGGAGAAGATAAATTGTAGGCCTGGGATCGGTTCTAGTTTTGTCATTTTTTATCGGAACCGATATGCTTTTGCCGGTCGGTGTGGGTGTTTTTTTTTTTTGCCGGAATCGTAGCCGAACTGGAACCGTTACTTTCGATTCGGTTTCGGGTTGTAACAGGTTCCTAACCACAAAGAAAAGAAACCATTTTTTGTAGTTTCCCAACCTCCTTTACCTGCAGCACCCTTCTTCCCTTTGTCGGGATCATGAGACTTCCTTCTTCATCTTTAGTTTCCCAGACCGAGAGTGACTACTTGAATTCAAATGAATGGAAGGAATGCAAGGAATTGAATGATCCGAAGCTATCTCCTTTAAAGTTCGAATTGGGAATGGCCTAGTGGGGATGAAGATGAACTAGAGGTTTATGTCTTTCTGGCTTTTCGATTGACTTGGGGTTAGGGTAGCGTTTTTGAAATTGGGGAAGAAGGTCGGGCTAGGTCTTGTTTGATAGAAAGAGGAGAAATCAATCAAATCATCATCCTTTGTATTTTTTTATTGTTTTTGGGTAAAAAGCATGGGCTAGTGGGAGTATTGTTTTGTAATTTTTGGAAACAAGGATCATTGTTGGTCGGTGGTCTGTTGGCTTTGCTTTAATTGTTAAGTGTGCAAGGTAAAAAGACATGAGCTATGCTGCTAGTGGGTATTGTTTTATTGTTTTGGGTAGAAAGGCATGGGCTAGTGGCTATTTAATATTTATAATAGGCCTAGGTGCATATTCCAATTCTTTCGGTTCATGCATCAAACACAAACTTAGAATTGAAACCGAACCGGTAGGCATAAAAACGGTTCGGTTCTTAAAAATGAACGTTTTCACACAAGAAACCGAACCAAACCATCTATTTTAGTGCGGTCCGGGCCGGTTCCACCAATTTCCTGTTTAAAAATCCCAGCCCTAAGATAAAGTAGTATGGATAGTATGAATTTGGATCTTAGAAGGTGGATATAGAGTTTTGTGGAAGAGATTGAGAGAGAAAGAATATATAATGAGTTGATATGAGTGATGGTTCAAAAGTGTAATGAAGGCATGCCTATATAGAGAAGAGAGAGAGAGATGTAAAATGATAAAGAAAGGCAAATGAAGCAGCTATGTCTCTTGGATGAAATGAAAGGGGTAAGGAGATGAAGTGTTAGAGTGGGTTTATGTCACTAAAGTCAAGGGGAAAAGTATGGGAGACAAGGTGTGTGATTGGAGTCAGGAAATGATGAAGAAACATGGTGATCGACCCCTACAAAAACATGTAATATTTTTATGTGTGATAGAGTGGACTTTTGGTGTAACATGGGAAGTAGATATGGTGTGGGAAAAATAGGAAAGGTTGTGGTTGATTTGTAACCAAGAAGTTGGAATTTGGTTATGGGAGATGATGGTGAATGGATGTAATGAAATGAGTGTAATGTTACTCCTCTTCCTTATTCCTCTATGAATATGCCCGAAAAATACATGGCACCACCATGAGTGGTGGTTGGCCACCACTTGTGCCGCCATTTGTGGTGGTTCGACGGAATTCAGAATTTTACTTTTTGTTCCACATTTAGCCGTCATTCTTCTTAGCTCCAATTCTCCACTTTAAGACCCAAAATAAATGTTTCCTTCATTCTTTGCAATATTCCTAGATAAATAAGAAAATGACTTGATGAAAGCTAAAATACTCAAAAATAGGTTAAATTCAATATTTCGGGGAATGCATATATATGTATTTAGGGGACACATGGATAACAAATGGCTTCGGATTTGCACCAGCTGGAAGGGGTTTTCTTCGTCTTTGGTCAGTGGTTTGCTCAATGATAGGTCCCAAGGGATTGCGACAGTTATGGTGGTTGCCAGCAGTGGATAGAAAGTTGTCATAGGTCTTGGGGATGGCTGCAACGACTGGTTTGCTAGGGTGCCAGGATAGTTTAGTGGGCTAGGACAGTATGGATTTGCTGCATTAATTGAGCTAAGGTTTTGGTCTCTTTGGGCTTAGGCTTAGCCTAATTTAGTTGTTTCTTATTTTTATTTTTCCTAAGCAATGGACTCTAACCATCTAATTACTTGATTCTTAGTTGTCCAATTGTACAACAATTGATTTCTCTTAGCTGATTGTGATTGTTTTACGTGTTGAGAGTTCGGTTAATCAGATTTTAATTATTTTGATAGGCTCGTTTGATAGAATAAACGAGCTAAACTTGTTAGCAATAAGTGATACTTGTCAGTTTTCTTTGTTTGCTTGCTCCTAGACAAAAATTGATGTATGTTCCATTCTAACAATGATAATAAATCAAATTATCTGCTTCTTCTAAAAAAGAAAAAAAAATATTCAATATTCATCTTAACAACCTTAGCCTAGGAGGACGCCAAACTTTGGCTATTGGCCTCTTTGGTGCTGTAGTCGAACCCAAGTCAGATGGAACAGTTGCTTGTAAATATTCGTTCATATCATCCCACTGCAATAGCTACAAGAACATGACCATCTCTTGTCATTCCTCTTCTTCCATAAGCTCCAGATATAAAAGAACCAATTAATATTTTATCAAACAAACCAGAAGGAAAGGATGTAGCTCTCTCAAGTAACCAATCTTTAGAATTCAAATGAGAAGAGACATGCTAATTCTCTTGTTGACATTTGTAATATGAAAAAAAAAAAACACATTTAGATTAATGAAGGTACTCAAACTTTTCACCAGGAAGCGAAATACTACAAAACTAAAATTTAAATGGTTACGCTTATTTTTGATATATCACCGACCACTTCTCTTAATTTGGCAATGAAATTCCATAGTCATTTAATTATTAGCAAGTTACTATAACATACAAAATTTAAACATTGTTTCCTATGCGCAAGGCTGAAAATTGTGTGACCTATGCAATTCACATGGAAGGCCCATGCGGGCTATTGAAGACCATTCGGTTTTTTTTTTGTTTTTTTTATCTATTTAAGACCATTCGGTTTTATTTTTTATTTTTCTTTATAGCGGAATTGACCAAAATAAGCATCATATATTATATCAGATCTAGATCGAGATCTAGTTCATGACTCTACATGAGAGAGAGAGAGAGAGAGAGAGAGAGAGATTGATTGATTGATTTTACTCCTCCATTGTGTTCTTGATTAGGAGGTCAAGATATGGCGGTAGGCTATGTTGGTGACCTCGTTGCAAATCAATGTGGTCAAGAGAAAAATTTCCAAGTTCTTTCGAAGAGCCCATGTAATACCCGTAATTTTTATTTTAAATTCGAGTAATTGTATTGAACGATTATTGTGCGATTTCACGAATGTTGTTCGATAATATTTCACTTTTTGAATTATCGAATGTTCGAAATGATTATTTTTAACGAAAAGCTCGAAATGCTCGGTTTGAGAAATCGACTTTATCTACGTGTAAAATTTGGAAAAATTTCCTTTATGAAAGTTGTAGAGCTCGTCGATACGAGTCCGTACACTTGCGGAACACAAAGATCGGATTTTTTTCTGAATTAGTTATTGAATTTAGAAGATTTTACGAAACTTGTATATATAGAAAACACCCTAGAAATTTTTAGAAACCCTTTTTTTTTTCCACCGGCCTCCCTTCCTTTTTTTGGAAAGGAACTGTTCATTCTCTCTCTCACTCTCGCGTTTTCTCTCTCGGCCGAAAGCAAGCAAAACAGAGCACGGCTTCACCGTGCTCCCACCCTCTCCTCCGGCCACCTCTCAAGCTGCAACCACCTCCAGGAGCTTCGCCTCGACCTTGCACAGCTGCCAGAGGCAGCCTTGCTCCGTGACACGGCCGGCAGCGGCGGCGGCACGGCCCGAACCGAAAAGGCTCGTTTTCGGTTCGATCTCAATATCTCGAGCTATAGATCACCATTTCACTTGATTCTTGGCTCATTGAACTCGCCTCAACTTCCTTTACAAGCACCAAGAAGGACCAGAACTGGGTCGAACGTTTTCATGTTCGTCGGAGCTCGACCCCTTGTGGATCGAAAAACCACATATCGATCCAAATATTTCGAGTTATACACGATCGTTTCTTATGATTCTTGGCTTGGTGAGTTCGCAATGAAGTTCAGAACAAGTTTCCAGAAGAGATCGAAGTGAGTTGTTGCAGTTTTCAAGCTCGCCGGATTCTGGAAAAATTCCGGCCGCCGACTGTATTTGGTAATTTTTGATCCATTCCCGTCATTTTTTGGTCTTGTGCTAGTTATGAAAGTTGCTCAGAATGATGAAACGAATGGAAAAAGCTCAGCCCCGACACCATTGGTGGTGGTCAGCGGCGGCTCTGTCCCTAAATCTGGCGGCCCTTTCCGGCCACCTCCGGAGATCTAAAATTTGGTTTCTGTCCATTTTATGATTCTATGTTTCAATACAATCATTTCGGCATATTATATGCATTTTTTGGATATCGTATGAATTAGTTATGAATTTTGAGATTTCGATCGATTTCGATCGTTAGATTTTTGATCTGTGAAATTAGGACCGTCCGATGAACTTGTAAATTTGATATGATGATCATATAACTGTCCCAGAGGCTTTGTGTGGTCATGGGTGAAGATCCGACCGTTGGATCTTCGTATATGTGCAAAACGGTAATTAGGGGAGCGATTCGTGAGAATCCGCTCGTCGGATTTTATTATAAAGTAGAATCCGGCCGTTAAATGGTAGTTCAATTATGTTTTGGAATTATTGGCTAAATTTGAATCACATTTGATTAGGTGATTGACGGATTGTATTTGAGTGGGCTATTTCGGCGTTATTTATATTTGTATTGAAGACGCAGCGGGAGTATCGAGGTGAGTAAAACTCACGTGGTTCATATTACGAACTGAGCATTTTAAATTTATTTATTTTTGGTAATTGTGTGAAAAATATTGCGGATTAAATATTTGTTTTAAAATTTCATGGACTTGAATCACCACGGTCCATAGGTAAGTAAAATGAATTTTAATTATACAAATGAATTTCATGATTTTCTTGTGTGAACTGTATATGGTATTAGTGGTCATTCCTGAGTGGATGATTACGTATATATATATTTACGTGAAAAATATATATTGATGAGTGGATTGTTGAGTGATGATATGATTGAGTTGAATTGTTGAATTGATTATATTTCAATTGTGTAATTTCATAATAATATTAGGTATCTTGGTTGGGTTGATTTCAGTATGTGATATTACATGTTGTGCTCAATTATGGGTTTAGGTCAATGTAGTGACCGGTGTGGGGTAATCGGACGCTCTAATCCTGGGTGGATGATGGGATACGATTGGTTGAGTATGTGAAATTATCGGACGTTCTAAATATGTATATAAGTATACATATTGATGAAATACAATAATGATAATTATGTCGGATGCCATAACCTAGGCCAGGTGACGGGCTACGATTCAGTTAGAGCTCTAGTCTGCCATGTACCGTATTTTTATAAATACGATGTTGAGGTTTTGTGCAGAAAGATGTGAGTTGGGGTTGTCTTGATTTATTGATTTGATATTTGATTGAGATTGTTAGTACTTCGTGGTTGTGGAAATGGTTGAGTGTTGACTTGAGTAGAATTGATTATGATTAAATTAAACAACAGTCTTTTCTTTTACTCATACGAGATTTCATAAGCTTACCGGGTTTTGTGTTGTTGCAATCCAGGTACACTATTCAAATGGTGTAGCAGATATTCCTGCAGGTCAGGATAAGCAGATATTCCTCCAGGTATATATATATACAGTCCTTCTTGGCTAAGGACCTCCTTAGTTTTTCTTATGTACGGATTTCCGGTTTTAACCCACTTTCCGATCACATTTTCACATCTTAACCGTTCAGTTTTTAGGTCATAATGTATAGATCACTTCTGAAAATTTTCAGCCAATTTGGTGATCGTTAAGGTATCCAAAACTGTAATTTACCATTATAAATACGAACGGTTCCGATTCGACAGATTCGGTCCGTTCGTGTAAATTGCAGTTTTGGATGTCTTAACGATCACCAAATTGGCTGAAATTTTGCAGGGGGATCTATACATTAGGCTCTAAAAACTGAACGGTTAAGATGTGAAAATATGATCGGAAAGTGGGTGAAAACACCAAATCCGCACCTAAGAAAAACTAAGGACATCCTTACCTGAGAAAAATCTTATATATATATATATATATATATATAAAAAAAAAATTTTGCATCCAAAGAAACTGGCCAGAGGGGCTGTAACTCATATCTCATATTCCTTATTGCCCATGACTGTTCATCCCTGTCTCTGTACAACGAACAGAACATGGATTATTTTACTCGTGTTTAAAGAAACAATTGAAACATTTCAAAAAAGAAGAAGAAGAAGAAGAAGAAACAATTGAAAGGAAAGTAGAAATCTTCGGGATGTAGAGATTTACATGGACTTCTTTTCTTGCTGTATACAACGTCCCATTAATGGCAAGATCTAATACTAGAAAAAGATTACCGTTAATGGACATCAAAGATTCAAAGTCTCGTATAGAATTGAAGGCTTTTCCGTACGCGGCTATGGAATTTGGATTCACAATTAATAAGTTTACCACATTTAATTCCCATTACTGTGAAGGGAGTAAATCTATGCCTCAAACTTGAATATAAATATTTTTAGTTCTGGAAACGGTAGTGTCGCTGAGAGCTTGAGAATAAACTAACACATCGAGGACAAAGAAGTAAGGTCGGCTTAATTGGTTTTCTCTTTCATTTTGTTCTTCCTTTTTATCTCTTTCATTTTTATCTTTTTTCTGGTAGGACAATCTCAGGCTAATACTGAGTTCAGCCACCCGCTTCTGTAATTGTGTTCTCCACAAATGAAATGCTTTAAATTTGTTTGAAGGTCAGAGGTCATACGAACCCTTGAAGATCTTCCAAAGATCTCATGTTCGCTTAAATTTTATCTGTTCAAACTCATTGTTTTGGCCATCGTTGCTAGTTATCTTTAATGTATCATTAAAGTCTATGATTTTATGATTTTATATATAAGATTATCAAAGCTGGTATAAAATTGCCCTTAAGCCTTGTTTGGTACACGTACGGGAAATGAAAGTTGTTTCTTTCTTGTGTTTGTGGGGAGGGGGGGAGAATGATTCATTCAATCCTCTAAGAAATCACTTTCCTCCATTAAACCCAAACATCGAAATGGAAAGTTTTCAGAAACTTTTATTTCCCTTCCCATGAGAAATACAAAAAATTACTTTTTTTTTGTTTTCCGGAAACCAAACAAAACCTTAGAGCTAGCTCAAATGGTGGGGGTCAGGATTAGCCAAGTATAAAACTTGCATTGAATTTATCATTTGTATAATCAATTTATTTTACCTTTTTAATTGCAGTAACCATGGGATCTACCAAAGGTGCGGAACTCCCCACCAGCAAGGAGAAGGTCATTTTCATCATGGGATCAACGGGATCCGGAAAAACCAAACTCTCTATAGATTTAGCGCTACAGTTTATGGGTGAAATCATCAATTCTGACAAAATTCAAGTCTACAAAGGTGGCGATATTATTACCAATAAAGTCTCGGAGATCGAGCGCCAAGGAATCCGCCACCATTTGCTAGGGTTTATTGAAGACACTGAGGCGGAGTTCACCACAGAAGATTTTTGCCACCATGTCCATGGTACCATTAAAGAAATTATCAACCGCAATTCGATCCCAATCATTGCAGGTGGATCAAACTCGTACATCGAGGCACTCATTGAAGATCCAAAAATTAATTTTCGAGCTAAATATGATTGTTGCTTCCTATGGCTCGATGCTTCCTTACCAGTAATGTATGCTCTTGTGTCGAGAAGAGTTGATCGGATGGTGGAGGCAGGTGTTGTGAATGAGCTAAGACGACTGTTTGTTCCCGGGGCTGATTATGAACGTGGCATCCGGCGAGCCATTGGAGCTCCGGAGATGGATCCCTTTTTCATGGCGGAGAGAAATAATGAAGATGAGGATACCAAGATGTCATTGCTTGAAGCTGGCATCAAAGATATTAAGGAAAACACCTGCAAGCTCGTTGATCGCCAAACAGAAAAGATTCGACGTCTGAAGGATGAACTTGGATGGGACATTCATCGACTTGATGTAACATGTGTGCATCAGAGACGTGGAGAAGAAGCTGAGAATGCATGGAGAGCTTTTGTTTTGGAACCGAGTTTGGCTATTATGGAATGTTTTTTGAAGAATTTTCCTTATCCAGGACAGTCAAAACCTACGTGGTCTATGTTCGGGAAAATTTTTAACAAAATTGCAGCGTTGAGAAATCTCTGAAGTCACTAGAAGGGAAATGTGGTTGTCTCGACCTTTTTAAAAACAAATAATTTATAGGAAAAATAAATTTTATGTGATCGAATAATAAAAAAAATATATGCTGCTAAACCAAGAAATAAAAGTAAAGAAATACTATATTATATAGTTTGTACTGCATCAAAATAAATACAGTTACATTCTTCATGTTCTCATATGGGGTTTTCTACAGTACTTGGATGTTTACCATACACTCATTTACATCTAACTGAACCAAAATTACAGTCTAGTTGAACTAAATTTACAAAATTGATAATAAAGTTATCACATTTGTTTTACACATTTACATATAATTGAACAAAATTACCACGTCGACAACAATTCATAAACTTGTAAAATTATCATAGGTGGAGTAATTACCTCTAATAGAACTAAAATTACCAAAAAAATAACTCTATTTACCACAATGACAACAAAATTGTTGTTAAATCTATAAATGAGTATATGGTAAACATCAAAGTACCGTAAAATTTCCCGTTCTCAGATATATATCTTTGTCTTTACCTATAATTTTATGTTCATGTTTGATATATTATACGAGATTAACTTACATATGCATGAATCATAAATGACATGTACTTCTTTGCAAAATAATCAAGATATTGCTAATGATATAAGGAAGGTTATTTTCTTAAAAATGGAAGTGGTAAACTTATTGCTGAGCAGCATAGTGCATTGGTTCATGCTCATGTGCCATAAAAGTGAGCAAATCTAGTTGGATCTTGTCAAAATTGTATACATAAAAGAATTTGTTGTTGTGGTATTTCAATTGGTTGTGGACTTGTGGCAAGCACAAATCTCAATCCTTCTCCATAAATTTCATGGCAATTAACTTGAAACATATATCATGATATTAATTATTTGGTTCAAACGGGAATTTCATTAACACTGTATGATTGAATTTTGTTTGAATAAACAGGGGTTTTTTTGTGTGTGATCGGTGATGAAAATTTCATTAAGCCACAAGGGCAAGAGAGAACTACAACCGCAACAGGAAGCCCCGAGACAAATAAAGAGAAAAACAGCAAACTCACGGAAGAAACAATATAAAGAAACTAGGCTAAACTACAAGGCAGTAAACATAAACAGGGGTGGTTTCGCCCAAATTCATCAAGAAAACTTAGGAAGGTTGAGATACAAGCTAGAAAAATGGTCCTCGCCCATCCTTAGCTGATGCAAGCTAAGCCCCTCCCAACCTTCAGGCCCATCCCTAAGCTTAACCCCCTACCAACTTCATGGTCCAGCCCTTCCCATTTTCCAAATCCATTCCTAACTCTGCATTGAAGTGTTTCCCTGCTTCACAATTGAGTCCTTACTATTAACGGTTTTAGAGACGACGGGCTCTTCCGCAACTGTCCCACAGAAATTAAATCCCTTTCCTTATGAAATTAAACCTAATGAACATGAAAGCACTTGCATTAGAGAGTTCTATCTTGATAATTGTGACCAGTATATGATCAATCTGCATTTTAAATTTTCAATCAACAATATATCAAATTCTTAAACTGTGTCTTAAAAGCAATTCTAACCGCTTTTTTATATTGTGAATTATATATATATATATGTGTGTGTGTGTGAATCGTGTCCCACGTTATTACTATACAAGATTGGTTTCTCCATCAACTTGTCTTAGAATGCTATTTAGGCATGCACTTTGAACTAAATCCAATAAAGAAATCAAACAACACATGCATGAATTCGAGTTTGATTAAAATAGAAGACCGACGTTAAATTAACAAATCAGTTAGGCCATTAGCATTAGTGGCTCTAACCTTGGGCAGGTGAGACTTGAGAGGACTTCTCACCCTTTTCCCAGGGGATTTTATAATCCGGAAGGGCTGGCGGTACGTGGGGATGTAGAGCTCACGTGAGATCCACTCGTGTGGGTGACGTAGCCACGTGAGGAGTACGGGTAAAAGGACAGGGTTAGGCAGGAGACGGGTGGGGCTGGCACGTGAGATGCAACTGCTCATGCGTGTGTGTATATGGCAAGTGGGGTGGGGTGAGTTAACAGAGGTTTATGTATATATATAGAGAGACAGCTGTTTCCCGCGTAACCGAATTGGATGTTGAACCAGTAGTAGTAGTCCTACTGTTGAAGAAAGGGGACTAGTCCTCACTCTTCCTCCTCTCTCTCTTTTAATCTTTGCTTTCTGTTTTTTGTTGCTTTCGTCCCTCTCCTCCTCCGTTTTTTCTGTTTCTCTTTCCAGACTCATTCCCACGCACATTGTTTTCGTGACACTCACACGCACTTTCAACAATACTGTTTCTTCTCTTTGATGAAATTTTATAGTGATTTAGAATAAGGAGACTCCAACAGGCAAAGAAATTAGAGCGGTTTTGAAATGAGATTAAACGTTGGGAGGCAATTATTGATAGAGGGCTACAAAATGAGATCTCGTGTGAAACCTTGACCTATAAAATCAATTATTATTATCTATATCATACTAATCATAAAAGCAACTGAATTTAAGAAATACCTCTAAAAATCTAAATGTGAGATATTTTATCTTATTTATGTAAAATTTGGGTAAAAATATTGAACTATGGTGTTCTAAATCTAAGAATCGTTAGATTAAAATACAATGCAATGTGTTCCGCTTAAAAATCAATTTACTAGAATCTAGAATTTTGATAATCTAAAATAACGTAAGTAATTATATTTATTAACATTTAATCATCCCGTAATCTGATTTTTACGATATTAATTATTTGGAAGGCCGCACATATGCTATTAACTATAACTAAAGATTATGTACAGATATGTTTCCACCAGATTAAACTCATTGATGTTTTAGAGACGAGATTATACAAGCGTAACAACTAGTGGAATGCGGAGAAGAGGAAGCATCGAGGAAGAGAAGCAAAGCAATAAATTAGGCCGGTTAGACGGTAGAGTCGGTTTTGGCAGTTTCGCAAGTGGAGCGTGACCGACACGTGTCGGTGACTGGTTGGCCGTTAGGGGAGATAGAGTCACTCCCACTCGGGTGGGCCTTAAATTTTACAGCCTGTACTGACACAACTCCAGTACCGTTCGTCCCCCGATTCTGCTACCCAATTTTGTCGTCTTATGAATCCAGCTCAGCACTTCCGTGCGTCCGTTTCTCCCTTAAATATATTAAAAAATCTCTCTTCCCCAAAATGCGAAACAGCCTGGCTCTTGGTCAAAGTCATTCTTATACGCTCCCATCCACTCCCAAACAAAACAAAACCAAACCGTACACCTCCCCTTATTAAATTTTTTATTTTATTCTGTGCGATAAGATCACTTTCGACTCTCTAGTCTTATCCCAAATCCCTCTCTTTCTCTCTCGCTCTTTAACTTCCAAAACGGCCAATTCAGCATTTAAAACCCGGCGGTTTTGGGGACGTGGTGCACATTCTTTGGGCCGTTTAACTAACGGATTTACTTGTTGACTGTTTTTACTCTTCCCTCAGCCGTAAAAATTACTGTTTACTGTTCTTACGTTATCAAATCTCTGAAAATTCAGTCTAGTTGAGCCGAGGCCCCACCCATGGACAACTCAGGTTGACATGACTATGCAAGATTCTGGTTAAAAGTTAAAACAGCCTGAAGAGTAGGGAAACCTAATTTTTGTTTTTTTTTACTTTTTCCGGTTTTTTAATTTTTTTTTATATTAAAAAATAAAAAAGAGAGTGATTGTGCTTTTGTATTTATACGTGTAAGATGGAGGGCAAAGGAGGGACGCGTGTTAGTTTGACAGCTGTATGCGAGTAACTGCCTTGCCAGGAAGAATCCCCATCTCAACGGCTAAGACCGGTTACGCAACCGGATATCACCAGTCACCTGTTCCCCTTCGGTATATAAACCTTGGACCTGTGTCACCTCTTCTCTCTCAGATCAAAGGTGAGGCTCCGCCTCCACCACCACCACCACCACCACCACCACCTCTAGCTTCCTGTACAGAATTTCCAACTAGAATTATATTTTTATTTTTCGTAGTCTTATTAATTTTTAATTTTTAGCTCTCAATTTTAATTTTAGAAGACTATCAATCCATGGCTTCTTCTTCTTCGTCCAAGAAAGCCTCGGTGGATCGGATAAAAGGTCCGTGGAGCCCCGAGGAAGACGAAGCGTTACAGAGGCTGGTCCAGAGCTACGGCCCCAGAAACTGGTCTCTGATCAGCAAATCGATCCCTGGTCGATCCGGCAAGTCGTGCCGGCTACGGTGGTGCAACCAGCTCTCGCCGGAGGTGGAGCACCGGCCGTTTACTCCTGAAGAGGACGACACCATAATTCGAGCCCATGCCCGGTTCGGAAACAAGTGGGCCACCATCTCTCGCTTGCTCAATGGCCGCACCGATAACGCCATTAAGAACCACTGGAACTCCACGCTCAAGCGCAAATTCTCGTCCTTTTCCGACGACATGTCGCCTGAGCAGCCTCTCAAAAGATCGGCCAGCGTCGGAGCGGGTACAACAGTGTCGGGTCTCTATATGAACCCGGGTAGCCCGTCCGGATCCGATTTGAGCGATTCTAGTTTACCCGGCGTGATTCCTCCCTCGCAAGCCTTCCGGCCGGTGGAGCCGGTAGCTTTGGCGACGGATCCACCGACATCGCTCAGCCTGTCGCTTCCCGGATCCAATGAAGGGCCGAATCATCAGAGGTCAGCATCCGGATCCGGATCCAGTTGGGTTGTGAGCCCAAAGCCGAAGGCCCAGATAGTTCAACTTCAACCTCAAGTAATTCAAGCTCAACCTGAAGAAGGTGGAGGTGTAGCGGCGGCGCGTCAGGGGAACCAAAACAGTGAGGCGGGGATTGATAAGCAGTTCTTCAGCACAGAGTTCTTGGATGTGATGCAAGAGATGATCAGAAAGGAAGTGAGAAACTATATGTCTGGGGTTGATCACAATGGGTCGTTCATGCACACTGAAGCAGCCATTAGAAACGCAGTTGTAAAGCAGATTGGGATTAGCAAAGTGGAGTAGTGATCCCAGAGATAGAGAGAGTGACGTAGCCCTAGGATTATGAATCTATGATCCGAGAAACCCAGGATGGTGATCAAAGTTGAGTCCGGCCCAGAAACCCTATCCGAAAAAGCTTCGAGTTAGGCAGCCAAAAAAAGATTAAGCTCTGTTATTAAATTTCCGTTCTTTGTTTTTTTGTTTGTTAAAAGTAGCAGTCGGAATAATTTTGGTAGTGTACAGAGGGAGGAGGAACAAACTGGGGATGATGAGCCCATGGTTTTATTGACATAAGAAAGAGTTAACTGGGTGGATGAATGTCTTGAAATGTTACGAACTGGTTGTGTTGATGTTCTAATACGAAAATGGCAAACGTTCAAAAGCAAATTTATCCAATCAGACTTTGAAGTAAAAAGATTAAAACTAGAAGCAACAATGACTCCTTGAGACCAGCAATGGAACTGTATGTCACACAAGACCAGTTTGGCTTATGAATTGGGCAATATCTTGGATGCTCTATACTAGGAAGCTCTAGAAGACATCCTTTACTTATGAGTAGGGTTTGATGCTATTCATAATTCCATTATTAAGTAGTATGGATTGGAGAAATTGAAGGAACATATACTAAAGAGAGCAAATTTTGATTTAAGAACATACTGTTGACATCCCAGAATATGAACTACAATTCGTGATGTAGAAGCATCTCAACTACTCGACTCATGGAGGGTCTTGCATTTCTGTCTTCCTCTATACACTGAAGAGCCACTTTAACAAGAATTTCCAGCCTAGCCTCTCCATTTTCACCTCCCATCTGAGTCTCTGCATTTGTAAACGCTCCATCCATTTTCTCCATGACCCATTTGACCATTATTTGCTTCTGTGTCTCCCCTCCACCTTCAACAGGTTGGACGTTGCTTTCAGTTGGGTTCTTTCCGGTCAGCATCTCCAATACAACAATCCCGTAACTGTAAACATCCACTTTGGAAGTGATTGGCATATTGTGCACCCACTCCGGAGCCATGTAACCTCTGGTTCCTCTTATCCTCGAGAAGTCCGAGCTGGTGTTCTCACCTCTGTTTAATAGCTTGGACAATCCAAAATCAGCCACCTTTGGATTGTAATCGGAGTCCAATAGTATGTTTTGGGGCTTCACATCACAGTGTAAAACCCATTCCAAGCACTCTTCATGTAGATAAGCCAGGCCCTTTGCTGTGCCTAGAGCAATTTCATACCTCTTCTTCCAATCAAGCACATTGGAAGATAGATTTTTCGCCAAAGAACCATGCTCCATGTACTCATACACTAGAAGCCTATGCTTGTCTTCCACGCAATAACCCCACATCTCTATCAAGTTCATATGGTAGAGCTTACCAATAAGGCTCACTTCTGCAAGGAATTCTGCCTCACCCCCTTGTTTACAATCATTCAGTTGCTTGATCGCTGCAACTCGTTGATCAGACAATATGCCTTTGTACACAACTCCTCCTCCTCCTCTGCCAATCTCTTCTTTAAAACCTTTTGTGGCCTTCTTCAACTCGGAGTAAGTAAACCTTCTGAATCCACTGGCAGCTTGAAGGTAGCCTTGAGCAAGTAGTTCTAATTCTGAATCTTTTTTATCTCCACCGCTTCTTCTTGTCACAAAAAACCACACAACAAAGATGCAAATAACCTCTATTCCTCCCAAGGCAGATGCAAATTTCAGCATAAACTCAATCGATCCATTGGGCTTGCTTCTTTCATATGTTCTGTCAAGCTGTGCTGTAAGTTCAGCTGAGCACATGTTGGTATCTCTATAGGTAGCATTGAGGAGGCCTTTTGGTAGCTTTACATACAGCTCCCCATCAAAAGCAGGTGACCGGTACCCATTTCGTAATTGCGCCTTCGGATAACACTGATACTGACCACCACCAAATTTGTGGTGGAATGCAGTACAGTTGCACAAGTCCAGGCACAAACTTTTGCACTCATCTAATGTGTAATTGCCATAGACGGCATAATCATACCCATACATCTCAATACGTGGAAGATGCACAAAACCAAATTCCTCCCCTGCACTACTCTTGCAGGACAGATTGAAACCAGCCGGTTTACACCCATAAGACCAATCGGTTTTACTGATCATTTCATAACCCGGCAGGCATGAGCATTTCCTCCCTGTACTAGGAATATAGCTGCAATAGCTATTAGCTCCGCATATGCCATGAATTTTACAAGGTTGTAAAACTGCTTCCCATGTAACAATCCATTTATCTCCACGACCTTTTCGACTGTAACCTCGGAGATTACCATCTACATCCATCCTGAATATTCGCTGCAAATTTGCACCGTAGTCGATTGTCCAAATGATAAAATTATCAGATGCACTGAAATTTCCCAAGCTGTCAAAAGTTGCAATTCGACTGTTGTTGTATGTGGATCTTCCTACTTGCCAACTCAGAAGCCATGGATCAGGCCAGTAAATGCTCGAAACTTCGGGACCGTTGTAGAGCATACGAAGAGTGTTGTCGTTGTCGAAGTAGAAAGAGTAGAAGCCGGAGGAATAGTTGGTGAGGCTTCTTGAAGAAATGAGCTGTGTGTTTCTAGTGAGGGCTTGCTGGGGCAAAAGTGTGTCCGTCGGCGAAGCAAAGCTTTCCCACAACACGACGCCGTGCGTCGTGAGCAGAACAAGATTGCCGGAGTTTCTGAGGTGCAAGTGGGCCGACGAGTTTGAAGCTGTGTTGGAGGACCACACGGTGTATCGGTCGATGTCGGAGAGAATAAGGTTTCCACTTCTGTGCAGGGTGAGCTTGGAGCGTTGACCATTGACTGGCTCGTCACGATTTGCTATCCACACCACGGTGATGTTGTGAGTACTGGTTGATGGCTCCGAGAACCATATTCCGAAGCAAAACGCATTTTCACCGACCGGAAAAAAGCCAGCGGTAAATACTGCGTCCGGAGACATCAAAGTTTGAGCTGGATTTTCTACTGAAAGAAAGGACCCCATGCTCAAATTAAAAGCTGTTGATGATTTGAATGGAAAAATTAGTGCGAAAACAAAAAGAAGGCACGGAAATGGAACCCTGTCCATGAGTTTAGTTGAACTCCTCAGTCGCACCATTATAGGCCAAAATGTGATACAAGAAAACTAAGCAACTCAAACACTTTGAGATATATAAAGGATAAAGAAATGAAAATTAGTGCAGCTTCCATGAAGTGTACATATGTTTGGTCTTGAATGTCAGCTAAAAACAGTTGAATATGTTATTACTTTCAAACCAAGCCCTAGTGTGGCGAGCTATCTAAGCAAAAGAACAATCTTGAATGTCTTGACGATCGGGGAGTCGTAATCAGTTTGGCCATTGGAAGGGAAAAACCACGATGGATTTGTCATTTCTATCATAGTTGCATTTTAATGATTATAATTACCCACTTGCCTATGCTTTTTAAAATTGAAAAAGAGAAGAGCTTCAACTTGATGGATGCGGCAGGCATAAACAAACAAGAATTTTCTGGTTTGAAAGAAGAAATCATGTGATCGATCATACTACTTGGTAGACTTCTTCTTCTTCTTCTTCTTCTTCCATAAAGAAAAGGGAAGATGAGGAAGTAAGAAAAGTGCTTATTGGATGCTTAGGCCATTGGAAGCGAAAAACCGTGATGGATCTGTCATTTCTATCATAGTTGCATGTAAATGGTTATAATTACTCGCTTAAGCATTTTAAAATTTAAAAGGAGAAGAGCTTGAACTTGATGGATGCGGTAGGCAGAAAACATATAAGAGCTGTCTGGTATGAAAGAAGAAAACATGTGATCATAGTACTTGGTAGACTTCTTCTTCTTCTTCTTCTTCGGTCAATGACTGCTATACGGACATACAAAGACTGATACCAAATTGAAGATGGACATGTCCATAAGAACTACTAGATGAGAGTACTTTAGAGTCTAGGGCTGTCACTTGGTTTGGTAATTACCAAACCGACCGAATACGAACCGATGTTTTAGGTTTGATAAACCGATTTTTTGATAACCTAGATCGATAAAACCGAAATCGAAAATTACCGAAAAAGTTGGTTTGATTTTGGTAAATACCGAATCTACCGATTATCTAAATATTAGATTTATATGCTACAATTTTCAATACACATACATTTATATTAAGAAATAAACATAAAACTTTCACAATAGTATGAACATTACTACATATACTACATTAATAGTACATATATTTTAAGTAACCTGCTCAAAGATGGTTAAATAACCTAGTTTTATTGAAAATTGCTAATACTTGATGTCATATATACAAAAGAAAGCTATAATTAGTAGATAAATACAAATTTGATTACTATAAAATTCAAAAACCTAGTTTTGTTCATTCTAATTTATATCATAAAGAATTAGTTGTTCTAAAGTTGGTAATACCGAAATACCGAATTTGATAGATATAATTAAAAACCGAAAATTTTGGTTTGTAATTGGTAACTTAATTTTGAAACCGAAAGCTTTGGTTTTGAAGTTGATAATACCTATAACCGATTCGAACCGACCGAGTGACAGCCCTACTTTAGACAAAGATAATGGTGACAAACAATACAACTAGCATGAGATTTAAATTGCACCATACAGTCAGCAACATTTAGGAGTTTTTTTTTTGAATTAGAGGAGAACGAACGGTTATATATTATATGAATAAGGAGATATAATTAATTAAGGTGAGGTTATTGTCACCCTACTGAATACTCAGTTCAGACACAAAAATAAAAAATTTCAATACTAACCCCACAATTAAGAATTTTTGAGAAAAATGACTGAGCTCATTATATGATATGAAAGAATTCCTTTTCTCCCGACCTAGCTCTGCTAGGGTTTTGAGCGCTGCCGCATCTGGTGGTGGCGGCTCTTACACGGTTACACCTTCTCCATTTTCATGGACAAAATTGCAGGCCTAGTCCTGTTGTCTTTCTTTTGTGTCTCTTTTGCTGGTTGTGTCTCGGAGCTCCCGGAGATGAAGTTTGATGGGGAAACGGTTCTTTTGAATTGGATGGGGTTGTTGGATCACGGTGGTGGTTCGCGATGCAGTGATGGAGGGGCCTCGCTTCTGAGAGGCTGGAAAGTTGGAATCGGAGTTCTGCGTTTTGTTGGTTTGCCGCCGGCTTGGGTTATGCGAAGTCGTGGCTTTGATTGTGTTGCTGGGCCGTCAGAAGTGGTCGCCGGCGTCAATCGGTACTCTCATGATTTCATGGAATTAGTCGCTTTCCAGTGGAGCAGGATAGATGGTGTGGGTGGTTGGGGCCACGGTGGAGGCTCCTCTCTGAATGCGGTGGTGTTAGCGGTGTAGATGAGGGCGTGTAAAGCTGCGGCAGCTGGTTGGAGGGTCTGCCAATTCCTGTGGAACCCTTGCTTGGTTGGGCTAGGGCTTCCTTTGGATTTTGTTGGTCTGGGGTGGGCTTGGCTGCTCTTGGCCCACTGGAAATTTAGTTTTATGTTTGTGACTTTAGTTTTGGTCAATAAAAGGAATATGACTAGTTCTATTTTCTTTTGAGAGAATAGGTCGCAAACATCTAGTTTGCTATGTTGATCTTTTAATTCTCTTCAGAGCATTAAGTTTTTGTTAAAATAAATGTGCGTAATCTTAAAAGGTGAGTGTACTGGGGTATACTGGTTTCTTATTTAGTATTGAGGATAGGTTCTTAGGGTACTTTGTAATACAGCTCTTTCTGACGACCCCTAGGGGTGTGTCGTGTTGGTACCACTTGCTGAAATGCAATATTGGGATGATCTCATTTTACTCAAAAAAAATCTTTTTTTTGAGAAAATATAAAATAAAATTAAGATCTATGCAACTATAATTGCAACAATTCTCTGTATCTCTCAAATCAAATTTGAGTTTTTTTTCGGCCAGATATTGAGAGAGTCTTGACTTAGTCTCCTATACATCTTAATTTCTTAGTGTCCAACCAATGCGTACAAGAAATAGAGAAAGAAAGAGACTAAGATAGTTATGAATTGCTTTAATCTTCAATGGATTGGTTGTACAGTGCAGTGAGATTGTTCGGCATATTATTATTATTATTATTATTATTATTATTTGTCTTTAGGATCTATGCATAGTCTTTCTATTCATAATCACAAGGAAGGAAGAGATCGAGGAAAACATATGATCATCTGAGAAGGATGGAGGTCTACGTGCAATATATCGATGATGGTTTGTTTTTATTTATTTTTAAATTTACTCTTTAATTGTTATTCTTTTTATATTTTTAGGTTAAAAGAAAAAAAAAATCAATTTTTCTAATTTTTAATGACATAATTGAAACTTTAAGGGTCAAAAATGAAACGTAAGATGAACTGAGCATTTAGTAGGGTCGCAATAGCCTGTTCAACTAATTTCATGATGTACAAGCGTCTCAACAACTTGACTCATAGTGGGTCTAGCATCTTTGTCTTCCTCTAAACACTGAAGAGCCACTTTAGCAAGAAGTTCCAACTTGGGGGTATATTCAGATGCTCCAATATCCATCTTCTCCCTAACCCATGAAACAAGCAGCTTTTTCTGTGTCTCCCCTCCTCCTTCTAATGAAAATTGAACACTTTCTGTTATCATCCTGCCGGTGAGCATTTCCAAGACAACAATGCCATAGCTGTAAACATCCACTTTTGAAGTGATGGGCATGTTATGAACCCACTCTGGAGGCATGTAACCTCTTGTTCCTCTAGTCCTGGAGAAGTTGCGAAGCTCACCTCTGTTTAATAGGTTGGACAGCCCAAAATCTGGTACCTTTGGATTGTACTCAGAGTCCAAGAGTATGTTCTGAGGCTTTATATCGCAGTGCAAGACCCATTCCAAGCATTCTTCACGCAAGTAAGCTAGCCCTTTTGCTGTACTCACAGCAATCTCAACCTTTTGTTCAAATCAAGCGCATTGACATTAAGACAAACTTTTTTGCCAAGGAACCATGCTCCATGTATTCATACACCAAATGCTTGTGCTTGTCTTCCATGCAATAGCCCCACATATCTATCAAGTTCATGTGGTACAGCTTACCGATAAGGCTCACTTCTGCAAGGAACTCTGCTTCTCCTTGGTTAGCAACATTCAATTGCTTGATTGCCGCAACTCGTTGATCGGACAATGTGCCCTTGTACACAATTCCTCCTCCTCCTCTACCAATTTCTTCTTTGAAACCTCTTGTGGCCTTTTTAAACCCGGAGTAGCTGAATCTTCTAAATCCAGTGGCAGCATGAATGTACCCTTGAGTAATTCAATCATCTGAATCTTCTCGCTCCTTTTCCCTTGTTGTATTTAGAAAAAAACCACACAAGGAAGATGCAAACAATCTCAACTCCCCCAAGCCCCGCTGCGAATCTCAACATAAACTCGATAGACCCATTTGCATGTATTGCCTTTCTCATAGGTTCGGTCCAGCTGTTTTGAGACCTTGTCTGTACACATGTTGATACTAGTAGATTCATTACCACCACGGACATCATATGAAGAAAGTATGGATTTGGGTAGCTTGAGGTACAAGTCACAATCAAAATTAGGCGAACGGAATCCCAATTCTCAATTGGGACTTGGGATAACAATTGTGAAATTGATTAGCCCAGTCATACTTGTGGTGGAAGTCTGTACAGTTGTATAATCCAAAGCAAATAGTCTTGCACACTTGTAAGTTGGAATTATAATAGATCCCAAAATCAAACCCATACATTTCAACTCGAGGGAGATGCATAAACCCAACTCGATCATCATCATCGGGAGCATCACAAGACCGATTGAAATCTGGTTCACACCCATAAGACCAATCATCTTTATATTTTACCACCTTACATCCCAGTAGCCAGGAGCATTTCCTACCCATACTAGGATTATAGGTACACCAACTATTGGCTCCACAGAGCCCATGAATTTAGCATGGTTGCGAAACGGCCCCACGTAACACCCCAGGTCTCTCCAGGCTTCTTTCGACTGTACATTCGGACGTTAACATCCACCTTCACAATTCTCTGCACCTTGGCACCGTAATCCGAGGACAAAACGGTAAAGTCGTCGGATGCACTGAGGTGCTCTAATGCATCGAACATTGCGATTCTACTGTTGTTGTACGAGGACCTCTCAGCTTGGTAACTTAGAAGCCAAGGGTCAGGCCAGTAAATACTCGAAACTTCGGGGCCATCGTAGAGAAGCCGGAGGGTGTTGTCATTATCGAAAAAGAGCTTGTAGAAGCCGGAGGAGGAGTTGGTGAGGCTTCTAGAAGATACGAGCTTGGTGTTCCTTGTTAGTGGCTGATAAGGCAAAAGAGTGTTCGTTGGTGAAGCAAAGCTTTCCCATAAAACGACACCGTCACAGGCGAGCAGGACAAGATTGCCAGTGTCGTGGAGGAGCAATTGGACTAATGAATTTGAGACGGTGTTGGAGGACCAAACGGTGGATTTGCCAGCATCGGTGAGAATAAGGTTGCCATTTCTCTGGAGGGAGAGCTTGGAGCTGTGACCGTTGAGTCGTTGACCGGCTGGTCGCGGTTGGCTATCCATACCACGGTGAGGTTGGGAGTTGGTGTTGTTGGCACGGTAAACCACATGGCAAAGCGATACGCATTTTCGCCTATGGGGAAAAAATCCGGCAGAGAATGCACCAGTTGGTGACAGCAAAGTATCGGACAGATGTTCCACCGAGATAGATGAACCTATTCTCAGATTACTAGATGTAGATGACAATGGAGATGACTATGGGATATTCAGAATGGTGCGGGAAGTAGGTTATTTAACAGAGCAAGATGGTGCAACTTGCATGTGGAATTGACCGCGTTGTAGAATAGCCCGCCATGGAAGTCATTGTATAATTAATGTATTGATATACATGAGTTGGTGGCCGGACTCGTTCTTTCTGGATTGGAACTAATAATCACATAAGTAATTATATATACAACTCTTAGAAAGAAACTAATGAAAGAAAAATCTTGGTAATTATCCTCGTGATCGAGATACACTTCTACAAAAATGGGAAAAAGAAACCATTCTGTTTGGTGTCACTTCATTGGTGAGAATGACAATGGCAACCCCTCGGATAAAAAAAACAAAAAAAATTGTATCCAATGGTGTTTAGAGCCGTGACAAGCACTCGAGAATATCACCAATCCAACAATGGTGAGTTCCTACATGTGGGTTCCGGGAGTGGAAAGTCATCACAATAATAGAATATAAAATACATAGTAAAATAAACATATAAAACAAAAAATAACCAATTTCTTATTAATATAGCAAAATAAAATACACACGGTCTTCCTTCGGGGCCTTGACTGGCTCCTTCAAACATTTTTTTATAGCAAAAGCAAGTACCGGGCGGTCTTCATTTTAGCATTAATCTTGGCTATTTTCTTCTTCATGGATGATTGCATAAAAAAACAATATTTAAACGTATAAGTGACGCTGTAGCTCATAAACATTAATTAATGGCTTCAGAATTAGGGTAGCATACGAGATATTAACACAAGAAGTTTAAGAAATATGAAAACAAAACTCTGAGTAATTTCGTATTCTATTTTTATTTAGATTTAGTATTGATCATTTTACTTAAATATAAAATTATGATAAAGATCATATTTTTCCAACATAAAACTGCTACGGGATTAGCCTTCTTAATGGTATCATTCTATGGACAGACCAACAACAAAGAAAAATAAACAGATTTTTGTGCTAAAAATATGAATTGAGGATTGTTTCACTGGGCTCGATAAATAAGTTATTGGGCTCATGCCCCGCCATCCAAGCCATATATTCCTGTCACAAGCCGACCTTACACTTGGGTCATATTTGGGGTTTGCAAGTCGCAGATTCCCACTAGAGAAACAAATGCAGGCTTTTCGTTTAGCCTTATTTGGTTGATTTGCGCTGTGCTCGATAAGTATGTTAGTATATTTTCGACTTTATATTATGTATAGCAAATTACTCATAAATGTTAGGTGATGAAGTAGCATTGAGAATATAAAGTTAGTAAAAGTCAAAAATATACTAACATATTATCGGGCAGAGCCCGTGTATGTAAACTCTGGCCTTTGTCTATTAGAATCAGTTTCTATTCAAAAGAATTGACTACTATGAATAAAATATCACATTTCTTGTTATAAAAACAAAAACAAAAAACTATATTTTTGTACGGTAGATTGGTAAATTATATTATACATATATAAAAGATGAGTTAACTTTACGGCTCTGCCAGTGACCTATGTTTTTACTCTCTCTTCCTCCCTTCTGCCTCCCAGACCGAAACAGCAGCAGCTGCAGCTCTCGCTCTCAACTTCACAAAACAATCAATTTATTTGACGGTGAATATGATTAAGAATGCCATGTTCGAGAGAGAGAGAGAGAGAGAGCGAAGAATCAAATAGTAGGTTTTGCGCTGAAGGAAAGAAGAACTGGAAAAGTTGAGGCATCTGATTAATAAGGTTATCTTCTTCTCTGACTGATGAGTTGGTAATTCAATTCCCGTAATTGAAAGAGCTGGAGTCATTTGATTGGTAATATATGAAATTAACAGGGGAAGAAGGTAGATAAGATAACTCGGAGAAAAGGAAGAGGGGAACGCTGTCACGGTTTCGTTCACAACAATCGGTATTTTTTTTTCTTTCTCCAGAATCGCAACTCGATCTGTTTGTGGGTATTTGTAATTTTTTTTTTTTCCCTTGAGTTTTTGGGTTTGCATGGTTTTAGGGATCATTGATTGTATGATCTTAATGTCTCTGTTGAAGGTCTGGGTGGCTGTGATCTTAATGCAATTTGGACTCTGGAGCCTGGAATATCATCTGGGTTTTATCTGTTTCAGGTGTTTGGGGCTTTAATTTTGAGATAGATCTTCATAGTCTCTGCAAGTGTTTAGGGTATTGTAAAATTAAGAATTAGGTGAGAGCCAATGAACCCAGCTATGCTATTAATTCCTTCCTTACTAAAGTGATGGCTCATGATCTGATTGTTTACATATCATTAGCCCATGTGTTTATCTTGCAAAGTTGCAAAAATGTGTTTACATCAATATTCAGGTCATTAGGTGCTATGATTATGCATTCTTTGGTAAAGTGAAAGAAATGTCAAAAATTAATGCCAAGAGGACCTTGTTTAACTTCTATTTGAGAACATGAGCTTAGTTTCAAGGACATGGGCTTCTGCAGACTTAGTTTCTCTTTAGATTAATAGTTGATCCCTCTTATATCAATATGAGATTTGATTTACTTTTCCTCAGAAAACTTTACTATATATCACCAAAACGGTGAATGTTTAAAAATTAGGTGAGACCCAATATGAAACTTGATTTAGTGTTGTTACTTATTAGAATTTGTTAAAATTATGTACTCCTTATACACCAAAGAGAAATAGATTAATAATCATGTATGTAGGGGTCGTCAACGGGTCGGGTCGGGCCTGGGCCGGCACATTCATTGCGGGCTTGGACCGGGCCGGGTTTTGCTAAATTTTTTAATAATGGCGGGCCTTGAGGGTTTTTTCGGACCGGGCCGGGCTTGGCCTTGCGGGCTTTTTCGGGTCGGGCATTGCGGGTTTTATTTATAAATAAATATTTAAAGACACAAATATTTTTTTTTTTAATCAAGCTTTGGAAATTCATTGGATAATGATCAAATATAACCAAAGATAATAGATCTATATTGTACCAAAAAAAATCTATATTTATATATAGATACTAATTTATTGATAATTAAATTTTTTAAGCCACTAATTTTTTATAAATTTATATTTATACATCATACACTCCAAAGAGCAACATATAGCAATTCAAAGAAAATGAGAAAACCGACCGTTGGATGTGATTATTACAATAAATTATACGTGTGGTTAAAAATTTAGTCAATTTCACCGTAGTTTCGAACCCGATTGGATTAGTCAACCGTAGTCACTTGCATGTTTTCTTGGTTGACTGATGGCGTGATGACTGCAAAAAATGCTTATTTTTTTACATCACGTTTGTAAATATTTCATCGATGGATGTGAGTGGACATAAGATAAAAATTTCAATTTTAATTACAAATACATTGACCAATACCAATTTGCCTCTTAAAGTTGTATGACTTGTACATTGCATTTAAATTGTTGAGGTTCATTCTAAAGCAAACATAAAGTGGAAAATGAATTTGAAAAAACCAACCGTTTGATGGAGAGACTGTAATATTTTATGGTGGTTGTAAAAAATCCAGCTAATTTGGTTTTCGTTTTGAATTCGATCAACTAGGTCAAACTTAGTTACTCTTATAAACCTATATTTATATATCACACACTCCAATGAGCAACCTCTATCAATTCAAAGAAAATGGGAAGACCGACCGTTGGATGTGATTATTACAATAAATTATGAGTGTGGTTAAAAATTTAGGCAATTTCACCATAGTTTCGAACCCGATCGGATTGATCAACTGTAGTTACTTGCATGTTTTCTTGGTTGATCGATGGCGTGATGACCGCAAAATTTGCTTATTTTTTTACATCACGTTTGTAAATATTTCATCGATGGAAGTGCGTAGATATAAGATAAAAATTTCAATTTTAATTACAAATACATTGACCTATACCAATTTGCCTCTTAAAGTTGTATGACTTGTACATTGTATTTAAATTATTGAGGTTCATTCTAAAGCAAACATGAAGTGGAAAATGAATTTGAAAAAACCAACCGTTTGATGGAGAGACTATAATATTTTATGGTGGTTGTAAAAAATCCAGCCAATTTGGTTCTCATTTCGAATTCGATCAACTAAGTCAAACCTAGTTACTCTAATAAACCTATATTTATATATCACACACTCCAAAAAGCAACCTCTATCAATTCAAAGAAACTGGGAAAACCGACCGTTTGATGTGATTATTACAATAAATTATGAGTGTGGTAAAAAATTTAGCAAATTTCAACATATTTTCGAATCCGATCGAATTGGTCAACTGTCTTAACTTGTATGTTTTCTTGGTTGACCGATAACTTGACGAGCGCAAAACATGTTTATTTTTTCACATCATGTCTGTAAATATCCTATCGATGGATGTACGTGTACATAAGATAAAAATTTCAATTTTATTACAAAGACGTTGGCCTATATCAATTTGTCACCTAAAGTTATATGACTTGTACATTGCATTTAAATTATTGATGTCCATTCTAAAGCAACCATGAAGTGGAAGATGAATTTGGAGAAACCAACCGCTCGATGGAGAGATTGTAATGTTTTATAGTGGTTGTAAAAAATCCAGCCAATTTAGTTCTCGTTTCGAATTTGATCAACTAGGTCAAACTTATTTACTATTATAAACCTATATTTATATATCATACACTCCAAAGAGCAACCTCTATAAATTCAAATAAAATGAAAAAACCGACCGTTTGATGTGATTATTACAACAAATTATGAGTGTGGTAAAAAAATTAACTAATTTCATCATAGTTTCAAATCCAATCGAATTGATCAACCGTTGTCACTTGTTTTTTAGAATATATATGCACATATTTTCTATAAAAATATGAGAATTTCCACACACACACACACACACACATATATATATATATAAATATAAACACACACATACACACATCTATATCTATATCTATATATATATATATATAAACACACACATCTATATCTATATATATCTATATATAAACACACATACACACATCTATATCTATATCTCTATATATATATATATATATAAACACACACACACAGTGCACACACATATCTATCTCTCTCTATATATATATATAAGCACACACACATATATATTAATATATATATATATATAAACATACACACACATATATATATCTATATATATTTATATGCACAAACACACACACACACATATATATAATATATATAAAATAGTTTACGGGCTTTTACGGACTGGATCTAGACGGGCTTTTACGGGCCGGGTCTAGCGGGCTTTTGACGGGCCGGGCCTATGGGCCGGGCGGGGGTTTTCCGGGTTTTTTAGCGGGCCTCCATCGGCCCACCGAAGTGGGTTTTTGCGGGCTTTTTGACGGGCCCGGCCGGGCTTTTGGCCCTCCGGGCCGGCGGGCCTCCATCAGCCCACTTGATCCGCGGGCTTTTTGATGAGGCCTACATGTATGAATATGCATTGACAATATCTTGAAAATCCATTATGGCATTATATCATCTATATTTGTTTGATTTGTTCTATGTTTTTCTTTTATATAATTTACATACTCTATTCATTTAATACTATAATGAACACTATTACTTACTGTTAATGAGGGAAAAAAAAACCAGAACTTCTATATATACTAATTTTTTTTGTAAAAGAATCATAACAGTAAACCAAAGAAAGAAACTGACTTTTCTGCTTTACATGCAGTTATAGAGTCTATATTACTATTGAAGATGCCAACGATCAAGCCACAGTTATATTGATGGGAAAGCAAGCGCAGAACAACTATTCGGAAGCAGCTGTCAAGAATTAGTCAACAAAAGATCATATCCAACAGAGGAAAACAAGGGTCCAGAAGTGACTTTTTCAAATCAAAATTAACGCCACAAGTGAACTCATAGTCAAAGGTATCTTCCTAGACGTACAACCCTTTGGACCAGACTGCAAGAAGAGCCAACCACTGCAACACCAAACCATCCTGCTTCTGATAGAAAAAGAGCCATTCAAACAAGCAGAAGAGAATTATTCACCTCTGAATCGTACAAAAAAGCCAAGAGGTAAATATTACAGAAATTTAGTTTCTATAATCAGTACACTACTATTTTGGTACGAATAATTAAACCCGCTTGAACCAGTGTTTTGTAACCATGAATAATTATTTGAATCATCATACCTTGAAACGAGGTCCTGTACACAATATATGATAATGCAAATCATTATTCATGGTTCCAAAGCCTGGGAAGAACCCAACATTATAGCTTTCATTTCTTGATGTAATTTGAGAATGTTGAGTTTCTATGGATATCATGATCAGTTGAAAGAACAATTATTAAAATACATTTATTGAATTGCTCTTGAAAAAAAAAAATTTAAATAAAAATAAATAACTCACACACTGAACAACTTCATCCCAATAGTTGGTCTAAACTGAAATAGATTAAGGGATTGGAATGTAATATATAACACAGCAGGAAATTGTGGTTTTTCTACATGATCTTGGTTATGGTTAGAAGATATCTTTATTTGATGAAAATAACATTCATGTAATCAAACTTTAAAATCAGTTTTGTTGACTGCAATATACTCATTTCTAGATTATTCATTCATTTTTCAATTGGCTATACATCTTTTGTTACCAGCATTTTGTTCACTTGCAACATTTTGGTTTCTGATTTGGGTGCTTTGGGGTATTTGCATAGAAATCTGAAGTTTGATTTATCTATTTGAAATGGTATGGTACTCAATACATGTTGTGTAGAAATATAGTTGTACATCTTCTGTTACTAAAATTTGCTATTTCATTTGGTTTCTGATTTAATTGAAACTGTGTGATTCATTCAGAGAAAAATTATGCTATCAAATTCTCTGACTGTTATATCTCTATTTTACATCAAACTGCAATTTTCAAATTCCTTCCTGTAGCTCTAACTCTGTTTTCTTTGTTTTAAAGTGACAGGCAAGGTAAACATGGAACAGCCACATCATCATCGTCATCATCATCAGGAACTAAAGCACAGCCTTGCAAGCAGAAAAATGACTCAACATAAATAACCATGTTGTACAGCTATAACTAGAAGAACCAATGCTTTGAACCAACCCCAACAACAACTCCAACATTTTGCATAGCTTTTGCTAACCAACTCCAGCATTTTGCGCAACTGAAACTGAAGCAATCAACTGAAGCATTTTGTACAGCCACAACTGGAACCATCACTTTTTTGAACAAACTCCAGCAGCAGCTTTTTCTAAGTTAACTTATAACTAAACCAGCTAGCTCTTTCAATATTATGCAGCTGCTACTTTTGTATAGCTTTTTTGTATTTCATCGTTCTAATTTGTACACAAGAACATATTCCGCAGCAAAGCGTGGGTAATATTTCTAGTACATCATGACACAGCAAAGCCGCCAGTCACTATCTTGTAACCAAGAAAAAAAAAAAAAAACCGCCGGTCAGTGAATCTTGCGCTAATGCTCTTGGTCTTTGTCAAGCAGCACAAGCATCTCAACGATTTGGCTCATAGTTGGTCTCGCGTCTCTGTCTTCTTCTACGCAATGTAAAGCCACTTCCAACAGAATCCCCATCTTTTTTACATCATATTCACCTTCAAACGAAGGGTCTATGACGTCTCCTATCCGAGCTTCAATTTCGCTAGCAGAAGTTCCATTATGTAATTTCTCCCTCACCCACATGATCAGCCTTCTCTGCTCGCCATCAATGGCATCCACATCTGGCTTTATTGGGTTCTTTCCAGTCACCATCTCCAGCACCACAACCCCATAGCTGTACACATCCACTTTGGATGTGATAGGCAAGTTGTAAACCCACTCCGGAGCAATGTAACCTCTAGTTCCTCGAATCCTCGAAAAGCTCCAGTTCTTACGGTCATCTCTGTTGAGGAGCTTGGATAGGCCAAAATCTGCAACCTTTGGTTGATAATTGGAGTCCAACAGTATGTTTTGAGGCTTAACATCACAATGTAAAACCCACTCCAAACATTCTTCATGCAAATAAGCAAGACCCTTTGCAGTGCCTAGAGCAATCTCAAACCTCTTTTCCCAATCAAGGACATTGCAAGCTAACTTTTGTGCCAAGGAACCATGCTCCATGTACTCATAAACAAGAAGCCTGTGCTTTCCCTCCGAGCAATATCCCCACATCTCAATCACATGCATATGGTTCAGCCTCCCAATAGTGTTGACTTCTGCTGAAAACTCACCTTCTCCTTGGTTGGTTTCATTAAGCCTCTTGATCGCTGCAACTCGATGATCAGCCAACACAGCTTTGTAAACAACACCTCCTGCTCCTCTTCCAATTTCTTCACTAAAACCCCGCGTCGCTTTCTTAAGCTCAGCGTAGCTAAACCTTTTGAATCCAGTTGCAGCAAGATGATAACCGTACTTATCCTCATTGGAATCTCTCCGGTTTCGAGTTATTAGACCCAAAACCAAAAGTATACAAATGATCTCGAACCCTCCAACTCCACAGGCAAACCATAGCAAAAATTTCACTATACCAGTTACACGGCTCTTCTCATAGGTTCTGTCTAGCTCAACCACCTTATCTAAGCAACTCAAACTATAATCTTGTTGTGGCAATCCATAAGATGACAGATGGATCTTTGGCACTCTCAAATATATATCTCCGAAAAAGCTAGGAGACCTGTAACCATTGAGCAACACTGTTTTCGGATAACAGCTATATATACTAAGGGTTGGGATTCGAGAGTATTGGAACCCTTTGCAGTCACACAGCTGCAGACAAAGATCCTGACACTCCATAAAGGTGTAGTTGGTGAAGTATCCGTAATCGTACCCGAAAAACTCGAGCTTCGAGAGCTTGAAGAAACTAGACTCACCTCTACCGCAAGTGTAGTTGAACTCAGGTTCACAACCATAATACCAATCAGTATGATTTGACATTTTGTAACCAGGAATGCAAGAACATTTTCTTCCGGTGCTAGGCTCATAGCTGCACACACTATTAGGACCACAAACCCCATGAATCTTACAAGGATCTTGAATGATCTGCCCTGTCACAACCCATCTGTCTCCGGGTTTGGCCCGGCTCTGCAACCGAACGTTTCCATCACAGTCAACCGTCAGTCTTCTCTGCGAAGCTGCACCATAATCGGAAGCGATCAAAGTATAGTTGTCCGATGAAGTAAACTTGCCTAGGGAATCCATCACGGCAACTCTACTGCTGTCATCTGTGGACCTTCCGGCGTCTCGGCCTGTGAGCCACGGCTCAAACCAATACACACTTGAAACCTCAAGCCCGTCGAAGAGTAGCCGGAGAATGTTGTCATTGTCAAAGAAGAGCTTGTAGAAGCCGGAGGAGTAGTTGCTCGGGCTTCTCATGGAGACAAGGATTGTGCTTCTGGTGAGTGGTTGGCTCGAAAGAAGAGTATCAGTAGGGTAATCAAAGCTCTGCCATAGAATGACATGCTCCGAGTTGAGCAAAACAAGATTGCCGGAATTGTGGAGGCTTAAGTTCGCCGGTGAGACTGAAGTTGTGGCTGTGGACCAAACGTTGGATTGACCAGCGTCGTTTAAGATGAGATCACCAGTTTTGAGGAGGGAGAGCTTTGAGCGTTTGCCATTGACTGGTTGGTCACGGTTGGCCATCCAGACTATGGTTCTGTTTTTGTAGTGGTCAAATGGTTCACTGAACCAAATAGCAAAGCAAAATGAATTGTTGCCGACTTGGTGAAACCCTGCAGTGAAAACTCCATCCGGTGAAGTTAAAACATCGTCTGGTTTCTCTACAGATAGGGATGAGCCTTTATTCAGAGTGTCGGAGGTTGAAGACGAGATTTGGGAATAAATTGAAAGAAAAAGAAGAAAAATGTGATACAGAATAGTCATGATCCAAGAGTATTGGCACCAGCAAGAGGAGCATAGCAATTTAGCACTAAATATAGAACATAACGTGGTCAATGGGTCATACCTCATGATGTCTTTGCGGAGAATTTGAATTCTTCTCAATCATAATTTTTTGATGTAGATATTCAATTCAACCACCACCCTAAATACGTTGCAGTAGAAACCGTCATATTTGGTTATGACTTATAAGATCCTGTTACGTGGGAAAAACCAAATAGTAATTTTATAGTAATCCTGTAATAGCTTGGACCATAATATGTCGGACTTTAAATATTACTAGAAAGTAGTCTCGCGCGATGTTGCGGGGCAGAACACTGTAGTTCTTTTTTCACCTTCATTATTTAGAGATTTTGTAGTTGAGTGTGATTTGGTTAACAAAGATAACTAAAATGTACTTAAAGATATACGTACGAAAGTCAAGTGAAATTGTTTAAGAGTATCCACTCAATTCTTGGAGCTGCATTATGTAGTATATGTACATACTATTATCTCACCAAAAAATGGTTATTGTGATTTCAATACAAAGAGCTGCCATGTAGGGAGCGAAAAATATCTTCATTGCTTCTTACTCTTCAATTTATCCTATTCATAAGTGCACATCTCATGTTGCAACTTCCTTTGCTCAACTAAGTTTTTATACTGCATTAATGGCCCTGAAAGCAAATTAAATCTGTAGTTGAAGATCAGCAGAAAATAAGAAAGCTTGTATCAAAATTAAAAAATCGCAATTAAATTGAAAATTTACAAAGAAAAAAATACGCTATTAAAATCAAGCATACAAAAGAAATGAAAAGTAGCTAAACAATATTTCAATTGTTTAAGCTGTTTGTGAATGCCCTATCAATAATTTACTTTATTCAAGTATAAGAACCTTCATCTGAGTGCCCTAATTATTACAATTGTTCTCAATAAATATTAGAAGTTAGGTAAAAAATATGTTATTCAACATACATCTTGAACCAAGTTTTGGTATTCATGTAATTTGAGTACTTGACATGGGATTATAGTCCCCTTCAAAAGTTTAACATGTAATTTTTACCATGTTACTAATCACATTGTTATTCACATTATCCAATTAAACTCTAAGATTGGCAAGTCATGAGTATACTAATTCTATTATATATAAGACAATATTAATATAAATCCAGTCAACCAAATATTCCTAAAAAGTTCTAGAACATTACTTACACGTGCTGCAATGTAGCTTGGTATAGCATGCTTTCAATGGCAAGTATCATATTAGATATGTGGAGAACACTGAATCTCTAAGACAAATGAATGCCAAGAGAATACTTGGAATTTTCGACATGATGTTGTAAAATTTTGCAATATAGTAAGAGCAGAGAGAGTTATTCTCACAACGTTCGATTGTGGATGTGACAGGACCCTAGAAGATATTCCATCAGTTATTTGTCTCTCTATGGTCTAAATGTACTTAACCAATAAGTTTTCTACTTAGAATATTGAAAAGTTCATAAAACCTACAAATCTTGTACCTGCAGAAAACCACTATACAGATGGAGGCTTACATTTAAATTATACATATTCAAACAAAGCCTATTATCATCCCTACACTAACTGTAACAACATCCGTGCTTCAACCAATGTGATCATGCATTAATCATACAAAGAAACATGCCATGAAGAAGGAAAGATTGTCCGGATTTCTTCATTTGTTCTCATGCGGCCATTGATCCATGCATATCTTTGTTCAGTCTTATCCAACTTAGCTAGTTCTACAAATATAGATAATATGATGTTAAGGATAGTTAATGTGAAGTTTGTTATAAAGAAAGCATAAGTGCTAAGAGGCACAACAACTTGTTCAAAGATTTGCTCGTAAGAAGTAAGCTCCTTGCTGCAAAAGTTATTGACTAATTATTCCTTCACAGATTCCTCTGACGCCTAACAACTAAGCAAGGCTTAGATAGCTGTTGGAGTAAATTAGTTTCATTCGACTTTTTTCTAGTGCCTAAACTGAGAATAACGCAAAAGATGAAAAACTTAGCGATAGAGAGTAATAAAAAAAAAACAACTAATTGAGAAAAAGGTAGGTAATAGCAAACAAAGAGCAATGTGTTCACTTAAATATGATCATACTAAGGTTCGGCTGATTTTCGAAAAGGAGATCGATGGTCAACATTGTAGGCTGATGTTGAAGCAATTAAATAGAGGTTTGGTGACCCAATTCGGGTTCTCAGGGTGCTACAATGAGTTACTGGAAGCGTCGACCACCAAACTTGGATTATCGACCAATGCTGATAGGTATCATGCTCGAGCTTTCTAGGTGGTGATAAACACATGAATTAGATTAATCCTCGAGCTAAATGTCATGTAATGAAATTAATTCTTATTTTTTTGTAAGTAATAAGCAGAATTGTGGATATTAAGACCAAATGACCCTAAAATAGAGTGAGTGAGTGAGAGTTGTCAACGAAAAGACGAAAAGTTGGCCACAAATCGATATCATCAAAAGGAGAAAACAATAAGAGGAAAAAAATAAAAATAAATAAATGGAAGCAAATTGAGTTAAACTATTTTTTTTGTCAATTTAAATTAAACTAATTAATATTGGTTTAATTAGACATCATCCTTTCCTTTTGGTCTCTCACGTGCAAAATCTTAATTATGGATGATTGTTCAATCAAGTAATGGATGCAGCCATTCATTCCCTGACACGTGGCAACTCTATCTTTTACAGATGATTATCATCTCATGCGGAAGCACGTACCCATATCATTGGTCATTCCACCACAGCCTTATATTTTCTGGTGTAAACACCACTGCCTTATATAGTTATACACTTATACATACATATATAATAGCAATCCAGTAAAACAAAACAACTGGCAGGAGCAAAAACGTCTTGATACTATTCATAAGGAGAACATTCTTTTAGTATATAGTATAATTTCTTTAAGTGGGTGCGGCTGCTGCTCGGAAGTCGTCGGATTTACCCGACGTTATTTACATGAATTATTGTGTGTGACCCATGGAATGAATGTCTGATGCCGACTGCCAATTTCCAACCATCTTTTTCCAGAATTCCCAGCCCTAAATTATCATCAAGTTGCATGGAAAGTCAGCTGGCTGTGCCTGCACTGTTCCAAAAAGATGGAAATAGGAGCTCCGTTTCGGCTTAGAATTTGTATAAAATAATCGACGACCTGTTGGCACAAAATATAATTTTGAAGACAGTGGAGTTTCGTATCATATTATAATACGCCACGAATGACGATTAGGCCGGCATGCTTTTTAGCAACGAAAGAATACTCGCAGCTCAGAAAATGTTACTTCTGTTCTTCAAAAGATTTATTTCTATCCAAATTAGCATTACATTACAGGTGAACGTGCATGAAGCATATACAAAATCAAAATTCAAAACCTATGCAAAGGAGGAAATGGAATTACCATATGAAATTCATTAGAAGTTTTAGTGTTTTACTAAAAATTCGTCAACTGCAAGTCGTCTGCAACAAGCTCATTGCCACTGAGATTCTTTGCCGTGGTGTAGAAGCATCTCAACGACTTGACTCATGGTTGGTCTTGAGTCTTTGTCTTCTTCAACACAATGTAAAGCTACTGTTAACAAAATTTCCATCATTTCCACATCATAGTTGCCTTCAAACGACGGGTCTCTGACATGTCCGATCCTGGACGCAATTTCAGTTCTACTTAATTTCTCCCTCCCCCACGTGATTAGTCTTCTCTGCTCACCATCACTGATTTTCACATCCATTGTCGGGTTCTTTCTGGTCACCATCTCCAATACAACCACTCCATAGCTGTATACATCCACTTTTGATGTGATGGGAAGATCATATTATAACACGCCACGAATGACGAGTAGGCCGGCATGCCTTTTAGCAACGAGAAAATACTTGCAGCTCAGAAAATGTTACTTCTGTTCTTCAAAAGATTTATTTCTATCCAAATTAGCATTACATTACAGGTGAACATGCATGAGGCATTTACAAAATCAAAACATATGCAAGGGAGGAAATAGAATTACAATATGAACTATCTAGAGAGTACATTCATTAGAAGTTTTTACTAAAAACTCGTCAACTGCAACAAACTCATTGCCACTGAGTTTCTTTGCCATGGTGTTGAAGCATCTCAACGACTTGACTCATGGTTGGTCTTGAATCTCTTTCTTCTTCCACACAATGTAAAGCTACTGTTAACAAAATTTCCATCTTTTCCACATCATAGTTGCCTTCAAACGAGGGATCTATGATCTCTCCGATTCTGGACGCAATTTCAGTTCCATTTAGTTTCTCCCTCACCCACATAATTAGTCTTCTCTGCTCACCATCACTGATTTCCACATCCATTGTCGGGTTCTTTCCGGTCACCATCTCCAATACAACCACTCCATAGCTGTATACATCCACTTTGGATGTGATGGGAAGATTATACACCCACTCCGGAGCAATGTAACCTCTGGTTCCTCGTATCCTCGAAAAGCTTGAATTCCTGAGCTCATCTCTGTCAAGAATCTTGGAGAGCCCGAAATCTGCAACCTTTGGTTGAAAATTCGAGTCCAACAGTATGTTTTGAGGCTTTACATCACAATGAAGAACCCACTCCAAGCACTCTTCGTGCAAATAAGCTAGACCCTTTGCAGTGCCGACAGCAATCTCAAACCTCTTCTCCCAATCAAGCTCATGGAAAGCTAACTTCTGTGCCAAGGAACCATGCTCCATGTACTCATAAACAAGAAGCCTGTGCTTTCCCTCTGAGCAATATCCCCACATCTCGATCAAGTTCATATGATTCACTTTCCCAATAGTACTAGCTTCTGCTAGAAATTCTGCTTCTGCTTGGTTAGCTTCACTGAGCAGCTTAATCGCTGCCACTCGCTGATCAGCCAATATGCCTTTGTAAACAACTCCTCCTGCTCCTCTCCCAATTTCTTCACTAAAACCCCGCGTTGCAGTCTTGAGCTCAGCGTAGCTAAATCTTTTGAACCCGGTTGCAGTAAGAAGGTAGCCGTGAATATCTTCATTTGATTTTGAGAATGTACTGCTCAATAAACCCCAAACCAAAATGATACAAATGATTTCAACTCCCCCAACTCCACAGGCAAACCAGAGCAGGAATTTCACCGGCTTACTGACTCGATCTTTAACATACTCCCTCTTGAGATCAACAACTTTTTTTGTGCAACTCAAGGGCTTTACGTCTGTGTTAGAGAAGAGGTAAGCCTTGGGCAGTCTCAGATAGAAGTAACCTTGAGTGTTCCACCTGTGCCCACTTCGCAACTGCGTCTTGGGATTACAGTTAAAAACACCAGAATCAAACGTGTACTGAAACCCCTTGCAGTTATCCAGTTTCAAGCATCTTTTCTCACAATCACCATAGCTATAATTTTGGTACTCATTATAATCGTAACCATAGAACTCAACTTGGGCGAGTTGGAGAAAACGAGACTCACCTTCTCCATGAGAGAATTGAAATTCCGGTTGACACCCCAAAGACCAATCAGTATGATTTTCCATCTGATATCCTGGAAGGCAAGAGCATTTCCTACCAGAACTGGGATCATGGCTACAGATGCTGTTTGCTCCACAAATTCCATGAATCACACAAGGGTCTGAAAAGGCCTGCCATGAAACCACCCAACTCTCTCCTGGCATTTTTCGGCTATACAATCGAACATTTCCATCAAAATCAATAGTCAATCTTCTCTGCAACTTTGCACCATAATCAGCTGCAAGAAAAGTCAGATTGTCCGAAGAGGCAAAACTGCCCAAGGAATCAAGCACGGCAGTTCTACTGCTGTTGTAAGTAGACCTTGCATTATCCCAGCTCACATATGCAGGGTTGGGCCAGTAGACACTAGAAATCTCAGGGCCGTCAAAGAGTAGCCGGAGAAGGTTATCATTGTCGAAAAAGAGCTTATAGAAGCCAGAGGAGAAGTTGCTCTGGCTTCTGGTGGAGACAAGTATGGCCGTTCTGGTGAATGGTTGGAGTGGAAGAAGGGTATCAGTTGGGGAGTCAAAGCTCTGCCATAGAACAACCTTCGTCTTCAGATTAAGCAGAACCAGATTACCGGAGTCGTGGAGGCTTAAACGTGCAGGGGAGATTGAGGTGGTGGTTGTAGTCCAAACATCGGATTGAGCAGCATCAGTTAAGATGAGATTACCAGTTTTGAGGAGGGAGAGCTTTGAGCGCTTCCCGTTGACTGGTTGGTCACGATTGGCCATCCAGACTATAGTTCGGTTCTGGTAGGAGTCTGGTGACGACGACGATGATGGCTCGTTGAACCAAATGGCAAAGCAATATGAGTTGTTGCCAACTTGATGAAAGCCGGCGGTGAAAACACCACCAGGTGAAATCAGAACATCTTCTGGTTTCTCTACAGAGAGGGATGACCCTTCACTCAATGCGTCGGAGGTTGAAGATGAAGTTGGAGAAGTGATGGCCAGAGAGAGAAGTAGAATGAGAAACAGAGGATCCATGGAATGAACTTACAGAGAGGCCACACGACCAAAAGAAAAGAATTTTGAACAGAGTTGATATGTTAGAGTAGAAAGATGATCAAAGACAAAGGCATTTGTACTAATAGAACATTCACACGGTCGACTGAGTTGACGGAGGCCGATGGTTTATTTGGAGAGGAAACAATGGACGCATTCCATTATAGTTTTTGATGTTACACGCACCTGCCGCACCAAATACGTTTTCAATATTTAATGTAACATGTCGTATGACAAGGTTTTAACTCATGAGACCTCAAGTCAAGTAAAACCAGTCGAGGGCATGTAGCAACTTTTTGCAAAAATGGAGTTTGCTACGGTCGGGCCTCATCTTAGAAGGCTGTGTTAATCACTTTAAAATTGAAGCAACTGTTAAAAAAAAAAAAAAAAAAAAATATTGCGGCATAAACTATTACGTCCAACTTCTGATAACTTGATTGTCTGTAACTTTTTTCCCATCTTAAGTGATAGTCAAAAGATTGTTGCAACTTAGAACTAGAACAAAAGGTGCAACCTCCACCGTCGGTCATATTTTACTAGAGAGGTTTTACACGGCATACGGTATATGTTGAAAACACATGTTACATGTGCAGTGATTTGCAATACATTATACGGCGAATACAAGCACATTAACGGTCACCTGCTTTTGGAGCTCGGAAAAAGTTCAAACCGGTGCCAAAATATCACACAACAGCTGTGTAGTTCTACAGTATTATGTACGAATTGTTGCAAATATGTCCCTGCTTAGTCATCTTGTTTGTTGGTGCTGATTTCAGTATCTTCTGGTACATGGTAGGAAGAGAGGAAGAATGCACTCTGGTTCTTATGTAGGAACCTACATGACATCATATATTAGAGAGTGAGAATGACGTCGAAACAGAAGTAATGAGGTTATTAGAACCTCCGCAACTGTGAAGAAACAATATCTATCTATTTAGAAGAAAGTTGAAGTCAGTACTTGAGAAAGTCGGCCAATCTTTGCAGCAGCTCTTTCAAAGTCTCCTCTTCAATGTTAGCCTCAACCAATAACTCGGGCAGTTTAACTGCAAATCCCAGAAAATTACATAACAAGCTTATTGTAACGAAAAGCTTCAACTGCCAAAACTCCAGTAAGCAACCAAGCAATATCAGCATCGTTATTGATGAATACAAGAAACATGTGGCATCCGCATGGAATTCACCAACGAATGCCAGTAACACCAAGGTATAATTGCAATCTTCTTTTAAATAAAAGACATTATTCATATAGTTTGTTAGTAAATAAGAAGAAGCAGCTGAGGGTAAAAAAAATGAAATCAATACCAACCCAAAAATACGGTGAAAAAGATCTTTTAATTACAGCATTATTTCAAAATACACAATTTATGAAGACAAATAATGGAGTTAATAAATTACAAACTATGTTCATACCAAAGAGGCGTAATAGATGCTCAGCACCGTATACAGATGAAGGAGATACATTATCTGCAATTGCTTTCTCATACTGTGGGCGCTCATTTTTGTAAAGAAGCATAACTGGCAATGCTTTGTCAAAGTAGCAACATAGTCCTTTCAGAATTTCTTCAACTGAATGAGCTTTCCTAGATACACATTAAAATAGTCCAAATAAAAGATTGATTTTTTTGCATAAATTTGAAGAACATTAAACCAAAAATGAATTGCATAAATGCAAACTGGATTCTATAAACTGTTCACATAGGTGACTTCAATTGCAATACAGTATAGTTCTGTGGGTTAAGACAATTTATTTGTTTTTTTAAATTGGCATATAGACTTCTAATACAGTTTATTGCAAGTACCAATATTACTGATTAAACCTGCTTTGACCGAGTTAATAAACCTACTAGTACAAGATAATAAAAAGATATCACCTTAGATGTCAGATGGAAATGTTATTCGGTAGTCCCTTTTATCTACTTGAGGAAAATAACATAGTAATTTACTCTCCCTCGTTGTTATTTTACATAAATGGATTCATGGTGTAAACTGGTGCCAGTTTAGAATAAGAAAAGAAAAGGAAAGAAATATAGGATGCAAAGAGAGAGTGATAACATGACAGAAAACTTACAAATCATCGCTGTTTGATCTGTATTCTAGATACTTCTTCAGTATGTCATCAACATTTGGAGTCCGGGGAAGTTTAACAAGCTGCAAGAATGGATATGGGCCTGAATATATGGGATATCATTACATGGAAATTCATAACAAGTGAATATGGGGTATAATTTTGGCATTTTTTTTTTTTGGGAGATTTACAATGCAATGGGAGGATGCATCAGAAGCTATGCACATAATAACATCTGAAACATGCCAGACCCACCATTCAACAAGTATATGCCCCAAAAACAACTAATCCATCCTAGTAGGACTCCATATATAACATTTACTATCTACATTACCATAACCAAACAAATAAAAATAATTAGAAGTTTAAACCCAGTGCCATTGGCGATTCCATAATGCAGTCTAAAGACTACATTCCAGTCTTTAAAATGGCTTAAGTTATTTACATGGTAAATGATATAGCTAACTTATCCTTTCCTCCCGTATAATACTTGTAATACTGCAAAACTAAGACAGACAACTAAGATGGCCAAGTGTCTTTCATCTCACCATGAGAGGTATGATGATTATCCACAAGAAACTTGATAGCTAAATTAATGATTAAACAATTCATCAAAGTCACTTGGACAAACTGGCAGGAGCTAACAATTTTAGTTTTAATGCACACTTCCTGCTCGAGACTTCTGACCAATCACATATTCTTTACGTCAACAGAATAGGAAAAGAATACAGGTTTTTTATTTTAGCTGTGACAAAAATAGAAAACTTGGAGAGTATAACTGACTAAGAGAAAAGAAGAACAAAATAAAATTATACAAAGCCACTTCCAGAAAGATAATTTAAGGCATTGTTTAAAATGTTGTATGGAAAATAACAAATCTACCTTGCCCAGATGAGTAACTGATTCGCAATCATCAACTAGTTGTTTCCTTAAAGCATGTGGCATTCGAATCACAAGTTCTTCCAAGCGTATCGCACCCTTTAATATAAAAACTTAAATAAATAACAATAATAACAAAACAAAGAAAGAAAAAGAAAAGCTCAAAATCTGTGACTTGAAATTTTATGACTAAACCAAGAGATAATTTGTGTTGGTTTTCAATAACATAATAAACATCAGTATAGTAACGAAACTGATATCTGGAAGCAGAAAGCTCATGCACATGCTAAGGATGCTTTAGGTAACATAATCAGAGGATACCTTAATGACAGAGTCACTCTTTCTCTTCTTGCCTCTTGCCCCTGCAGATAATTTCATATCAAATGCAAGAACATAGAATATGATATACATAGATATTGCAAGGCAAGGACAGTATATAAGAATGTAATCTGTTATAAGCCTAACTCAAGAACATATCCAAGCTATGATCACGAGGTACTGTGCGCTATCATACTTCTTTTCTATAGAAAGGAATTCAATAACCCTGTTGTTACTTTATATATACTCCTATCCACATGGTAGAAAAGTTAAGTCTGACTTGGTCTTCTTCATTATTAGGCTAACCATTTCTGTTCTTCGTTCAAAACTTAATGAAGGAAGCAAAAAGAGCCTTTGTAATTCAGTAATTACTTACTGTTAGTTCTCTTAATTGAATTGAAATTAAACTCGGCCTAATCTTTTACTAAAAGGATTGAGCCGAATACAATAAAAAGATCCTATTGTGTTCCGCCATTACATCAGATAAATAAAACCAACAGAAAGGAAAGATTAAAGATCATAAACCCAACCATTATAACTTTTTAGTTTAGTCTGTGATGTGCGTGATAGCTTTGGATTCTTGTCTGTTCCGTCTTTCATTCTGGCGAGCTTCTGTTTCTCCACATTCTCTTCAGTATATTTCAATAAACGGTCCAGCCGTACCCACTCATCCCAACTGATGAGGAAAAAAAAAGAAAAAAAAAGAGGGAGATAGTCAAAAAGTGACATGAAATCAAACATTTTGAGAGATGTAACCATACGAAAAGAAATGTCAGCAGCTTAAGCATAAGTCTTCATCTCTGATATACATCCGAAGCCCCTCTGATTAAAATATCCTAGTATGATGTAATGCTCTCATAATAACATCTATAAAATGCATATCTTCAAAATGAAACACAAATGAAATTATGATGCCATGCATAACAAAGATGAAAAATTGAATCGAAACAGAAAATGATAACCGAAATATAAAAAGGACACAAATTTGCAGAAGATTATGCTTCCAACAACCACCACCGGCTCGATGCATGAAATATGAAATCAAAAGTTGGAAACTTTGTGGGATAGGTAAGCAGAAAGAGAGGCTCACTTTTTGTTCCAGCCCTGCAGCACAGAAGAGTATACAATCAAGAGATGTACAACTATATCACCACAGCAATGCAACTACACTAATGAATCAAATGCCTAAAAGACCAAATTGAAATCCTAGTCCCAAAACAAACAAAAAAGCACGGGGCTTTATTTGGTCTGAAACAAAAAGTATGGGACATGCAAATGAAACAAGACATGTTTGATGGAGAGAAATCAAATCATAAGAGAATAGATAGATGAAACTTACAAGGTAATGAATAAAAAACCTCCATTCGTTCTTAAATTGAGTTTTGATCACCTTGGAGAGTAAAAAACGCAAAGCCCACAGTGAGAATTACTCAGCAATCAAATTACCCTATTCCCATAAAATGTAAATTTGAGTGGTTCAGTGTTACCTTAGCGTCGTAAATGTGAGTGTTGTGATAAGCGAGGACCTTCTCTCCTTCGACAAAGGGGCATGAATCGGATGAAGGAGATGAGACGTCGTCGTTTTCATGTTCGATGCCGGAATCGGTCTTGGTGGCAGAAGTGTCTGACTTTGTGGCAGAGGAGTCAGTAGTGACATCATCATCATCACGACTCTTGGAGTGTCCCATTTTTGGTTTGACCGGTTTTGTGTTTCTGCTGGGTTCTGTCTTCTTGTCTCTCTTATGCTACTTGACTGGTCTGGACATTTGGGGTTTTACTGTTCGGGAAGTCGTTTGCGCGCTCTGGCCAAACGACGACGTTGGAGGACTCCCCAAATTGGATACCTTTGCAATAAGTCAATGTTCTCAGAACCTACATAAATGGAGAAGGTAAAGGTTTTGTTCTTGCTCATTTTTGACCACCTTGAGCAGTCATCCTCCTCCTATACTTGGTTAGCTTTATTTCCTTGTACAATGAAAATGCTATAAACAGTTTACAAGTTCGTTGATGTGAATTACTCCTTTGCTATTTGGTCGATCTTGTTAATGATGCTAATTCGGACGTTAACGCTCAAGGTTGTATATTACATTCTAAATTGGAGACTTTTTTTTGAAATCGTATTAGTACCTATTGTGATACTTGTTTAGGAATTAAAACAAACTAGTTATTTTTCTTGCAACTTCGAATGAGTTTTTAGTAGATAGAATCATGTTATTGAATAATTTTCTATGAATGATAAATTTATGTAAAATAATAAATCGTACTACTTTTATTTTTAATGTACGTAAATGCTTAAGCAATGTCCATGCATAAGACTTTAAATAATTGGGTTAGAAAATTATAATTGGTAGGTTGTGGATCTGAAAATTGAAACATAATAACATATTGAATGAACTCATCGAACTGAATTACATGAAAAAAGAATTAATGTATGATTACAGCATTACAAATTGAACTAAGTTACAGAGAATATTCCACTATAAAATTACAAACAAATTGAATTTGTCCTGAACTCCTGATCCACCAAAAGTAGATTTTTTTTTTTTTTGTGGTGAAACACCAATAGTAGACATGACTTTAACTAGTACATTATTCTTAGAGATTAGACACCTCGACATCAATCAATGAAATAGGAAAAAAATGAATGATTACTAGTAAAATAGAATGAAAAGAATCATTAGTCTGTCTCATGACTTGAACCAACCATGCATGGACTTCATTTAGTTTCCACTGCCTCCATGGCTTGGACCAGAATCTTTGATCCCTCCAAGTCCTAGAGTAGGATAAGAACTAGTGCAGGCATGACCTTTCCCACCTGGACTTGGACCTCCATTTTTAATCCCTCCAAGAGTAGGAGAATTGGTGAAAGCATGACCCTTTCCACCAGAGCTTGGACCTCCATTTTTGATCCCTCCAAGAGTTTGAGAATCAGTGAAGCCATGACCTTTTCCACCTGGACTTGGACCTCCATTTTTGATACCTCCAAGAGTTTGCGAATCGGTGAAGCCATGACCTTTTCCACCTGGACTTGGACCTCCTCCATTTTTGATCCCTCCAAGAGTCTGAGAAGTAGTGAAGGCATGACCCTTTCCACTTGAGCTTGGACCTTCATTTTTGATACCTCCAAGAATTTGAGAATCTGTTAATCCATGACCTTTTCCACCTGCACTTGGACCTCCTTCATTTTTGATCCCTCCAAGAGTTTGAGAAGCAGTGAAGGCATGAACCTTTCCACTTGAGCTTGGACCTTCATTCTTGATGCCCCCAAGAATTTGAGAATCGGTGAAGCCATGACCTTTCCCTCCTGAGCTTGGACCTCCATTTTTGATTCCTCCAAGAATTTGAGAACTGCTGAAGGCATGACCTTTTCCACCTGGACTTGGACCTCCACCAGCCTTCATTGCTTCAATGTACAACCCATCAATAACAAACAAACCACTACCAATTTTCAGGGGACGAGCTTCTGATACCATCAGAACCCAACTAGAGGTAATTACAAGAACAAGAACAAACAAGGAGAAGAGAAGCTTGGAACTGTTGGCCATCTGGACTATATGTCGTGAGTGAATGCTTTGATCGAGGTAATCAGAAGTAAGCAAGTACTGTTGTTTGCACGCAGAAGGATTTGAGCTGTGTAAGATGGTATAGATTTGTGCCCTATATATACTACTATGTACAGTTCATCGTACTGGTGCATCATTTGTGGGAATGTGAATGTGAGATTCGTATATTTGACTGAGTGGCCTAGCTGGAGAAACAGAGGGGAAACTGCATGGCTGGCGAGCTCGCTTCTTCAAGCACGAGGATGATTTGAACTTGGAACTTTGAAAGATCAAGTTGACGGAGGGACTACAAATTAATATGTGAAAGAAAAGGAATTTAGCTTTGAACTTTCAAGTTTCAAGGATAAAATTGACGGTGAGGACGTAATCTATGGACTCATACTTGCTATAAGTTGACAGGAAAAAGAAACAAAGAATTTTGTGGGGTATAAGCAGTTCGGAGGATGGTTCGTTCGCAGGTGGGGGGATATGAATTTGAATTGACAAGAGTCCCATAGAAAGAAAGAAAGAGAGAAAGAAGGAAGGAAAGAGAGTAGAAGTTTTACTAATACTCTTCATCATCATCCGACCTCCTTCGAATTCCGCCCACGCCTGTATACTGAGTCGTGGCCACCCTGCGTAACTGCCTGCGTAAGATTTCACAAAGCAGAAAAGCACCATGTAAATCTGAAAGGTAAAGCAGTAAAGGTAAGGAACTATATTTTTTTTTTTTTTCATTTTGAGTTCCTTGCATCGTTTAAACAAAGGGAAAACATCACCAATGGTCTCTGAGTTATGACTTATTCGACACTTAACTAACTGTATTTTCAACAATATCACTTAAGTCACTCAATTTTACATCCGTCTTTCACTTAACTCACTGTCGTTAATTATGCCGTTAAAAACTATTAAAATTGAGGGTATATTTGTCCAAACACTAAAAAAATACATTTCTAACTTTTTTTAAAAAAAAAAAAAGACATTTTTTTTTCAAATTATATTTAAGTTAAAAAAAATCATTTTTTATTAGAAATCTCAGAAATTTAAAAATTAAAAAAAGTCTAATAAATGTAAATTGAGGGTATATTTATCTAAACACTAAAAAAATGCATTTCTAACCTTTAAAAAAATAATAATAATTTTTTTCAAATTATATTTAAGTTAAAAAAATAATTTTTTATTAGAAATTTCAGAAACTTAAAAAAATTGAAAAAAAATCTAATAAATGTAGTTTTTTTAAGTTAAAAATGATTTTTAAGTGTTTTCACAAATATACCCTCAAATTTAACGGCTTCTAACGGTAGAATTAACGACAATGAGTTAAGTGAAAGACAGATGTAAAACTGAGTGAGTTAAGTGATATTGTAGAAAATACAGTGAGTTAAGTGTCAAATAAATCATAACTCAGTGACCATTAGTAATATTTCCCCTTAAACAAAAGTAGAGGATTACATCCCAAGCCCAGCTCGTTTGGGCTTTTTTTTTTCTATTTTTTTAGCAAATTTGGGTGAAGCGAAATTCTCTCCAAACGAATTTGGGTGAGAAGAAATCCCCTCAAGGTGATTCTGGGTGAGAAGTAATTCAATAAATGTAAATCATTGTGAGGAAAGATTTCCTCAAGGTGAATATGGGTGAGGAGAAATCCCTTCAAAGTGAACGTGGGTGAGGAGTATTCCCTGCAAGGGAAATCCAAGTGAGCAGTATAATTTAGGTGAGGAGAAATTCCCTTAAGATGAATCTAGGCTAGAAGAATTCATGATGAAGCAATTTCAGCAAAAGAAAACAAACTTGATAGAGCCATGTTTCAAAAAGTAACTCATTCACTTCATGTTTCTCAATTATGTTAAAGTTTCAGACAAAGAGAACAGACTATTGGTTTATGATCCGCACAAGAGTGTAAAAAAATGTGGTACAATTATATAAATCATTTGGTATTGTGTAGTCTCTAGCATGTTCATAAACCAACGAGCGACTTTTCAACCACATAGAATCTCTTTTTGGATATAGATGAAGTTAACGTTCATATGTATATATGTGTAATTCCAATAAATTGACTCTTTCAAAAAAGATATATTATCCCCGATATTTCCAATATCTCATTTTTTCAAAGTTCCGATAGCCGATACTTTAATCCCTGTCTTAAACCTCTATATGTTTTTAATTTTTTTATTTTTTTTTTGCAAATAAAGAAATTCATTAGATAAAAAAGATAGAACCCGGGGGACATGAACATTTGTTTTGTTCACTTTCTTCTTTGTATTTGTGATTTGTTTTCTTTTATAGTTGTTTTTTCTCAAGGAGTTTGGTTTTACATTTCCTCCTCATTGTTATATTTTTTTCCTTTTCTTTTTCTTCGGAATAAGATTCTATAAGGGATGATCTGGGATGCTCTAGACTATTCCTCTACTTTTAATAAATAAATAAAATAATAATAATAATAAAAAAGACAGTTTCATTAATCTTATTTGTTTTCTTGAGTGCTGTTTTCTTCATTGATAACCCTATGCATCTGATCTGTTGATCAAGTCCAATGATCTGTTGATCAAGACCAATGATCCACTGTACAAGTTCCCTGACAATCTTGGGTTTCGAATCTTACTATTTAGGAGTCAATACTTGTGGATCTCAATTTCATTGCTTGGTTTTCCAACTTTTTGGTAGCGAATTTGCAATTGATAGCTAAATGCCTAAATGAAGAGCATCAATGACGAACAGGATTGTGTCATCAAAAAAAAAAATGACGAACAGGATTGGAATGAAGCACTTTTATAGAAAGCCAATAATGCCAAATTAATTTCTGAATATACAAAGCACATATTGGTAGTTGACAACAATCTATTTGTCTTTTCTTTGAACTCAAATGCAACACATAAATAGACTTGTATATACAGATAGATCGGCGTCTGAAATAATCCATAACAGACCATCCACTTCTTGGAATCTAAACGGTGGATTTGAGGAGCAAGCTGTCCGCTATGCAAAGGAGGAGAACATCAAGCAAACTCTGATTTTTCTTCCTTCCTCGCTATTGTTACCACTGTAGAAAGGGCCGAGTATTTTGCTTAAGAACTGCTGTGCTTGGCACCACCTCCCAAAGTCCAGTGAGCTTTAGCCGGTGTGCGCTTCAATGACTTCACACTCATTGGATTGCCCTTGCTCTGTTCCAAGCACAAACAATGTAATCAAAACATGTAGAGGAACAAATAAAAACATTAGCAGCAAAATTTAGTTGCTCTTACCAGCTGACAGGTTCCTGCATTGACATTGCAGACGGGGTAGTCTGATGGGCAGCAACTGTAATGGTCATCACAGCAGGTGGCGCCTTCAAGAGGACAGCATCCCCAAGCAAAGCAGTAGTTTGCATACTGATAGATACAGCAGCAGGTGTTGCTCTCGGGGCAGGAGAAGTAGTTGTCACAAACCTGAGGAGGTTTTATCGGAGATGGAGGAGATGGACCAGGGTTAGGGGGATTCTGTCCTACCTTGACTGGGTAAGAAGCCTCCATTGCAATTCCACATTTCCCGGTTGCGGTGTTACCCAGATTACGCTCCATTCTGATGTACCCTTCCTCTCCCCAGCTGGCACCCCATGAATTCCTCACAATCCAGTAATCAACGCCATGGTCTGTGCCGTATCCAACAACAGTAACACCATGGTCTAGTGCTGTCCCACAGCGTCCAGTAAACACACCCTGAATAGTTGAATCAAAGAGAATGACAAGTTAGTTCAATCACAGCTTGCAACTAGACTTATTCCACAAGATGCCCTAATAATAAGCAGAGCAAAGATATTGTCATGTAAAGCAATATACTTACTGATGAATATAACTGGAATTCCCTGCCTCCTCCTTCAATAGCAACAGCAATTGGCTGATTGGCAACAGCCTTTTGTAACGCTTGCTCATCGTATGTGGGAACATCTTCATAAGAATCAATTGAAACCACCTTGGCATTTTTCTGCAAAAAGAAATACCAAAAGTGTGAGAAGATAGCTCCTTGTTACATAAACATAGAATGAGCTCACTGTTTTATTTGTGTTTAAGAACAAATACTGACCCTGTAGGTGTCACATGTGGAATCATATCCTTTGTAAGGATAGTCATCTTCACTGTCAATGCCACCATTGTTAATAATGAACTCGAAGGCATAGTCCATGAGCCCTCCATTGCATCCTTCATTATAAGTTTTATCACAATCAACCAACTCCTGCTCGGATAGTGAGATAAGATCGCCAGTCACTATCTTATTGATTCCTTCCACAGCAGAGATTGTTGAGAATGCCCAGCAACTCCCTTCATTATATAATAAACATTGAACGGTTATTAATCAATTCAGTTGCATAAGTTAGACAACCAATTTTTAGGCATGAAAGCATCCAAGTAAAAATAACTTTTCCCCATCATGATAAGCATGCGTTAGAAATTTACCACCTTCCACGTGATTTGATAGAATATAGATCATGTCACAACATAGAATTTATCTTTGAGAAATCGTGGAACAAATTTCTAATGTTCAAATCAAAGTTTCCAAGTTATATCTAAAACTGTGCCTCATTAATTTTCGTTTTAGGAGAAATTTCCGGTGTGGGCTCAATATGTTGGCCCACATAGTAAAAAAGCTGAATAAAGCTTATTTTCCGGCAAAAGCAGCCAAAGAAGAATCTTTGGCCTGATCAGGCAACAAGATTCTTCTGTCAGATTCATTTAAACAAAAATATCTGGAGGATTTAGCAATTAAAATTTAGAAATTAGAGACTACAAATCACATGACTCCTGGAAGCTAAACTGCAAATCCAGCTTTGAGATCGATAATTATCAGCTATCAACAGATTCAAGACTGTAATTCACTAGTTGATTACAAGCTAAACCCCTTGATTAGCAAACAAATGATCCGATTATCAAAGTCAACTAGCCTTAATCGCATACCTTTGCTCTATCACCAAGCAAACCAAAAATCCAAAAGAAAAATGACCACGCACAAAACACTAACAATTAAATATCATCGGTTATCAAAGCAAAAACTGATTAATAATAACAAAGCAAAAATTAGCAAAAGAAACAAAATTTGACAGTGAAGGAAACTCACCACACTGGCCTTGGTCTTTGACAGGGTTGACGACGCCTTCCTTCCTCCAATCAACAGAGTCAGGCAACTGATCGCCGACACGTGGCGCGTACCGGTCGCTCTTTGTCTTGGAGAGCCGATTTAGAGCGCGGGGCTTGGTCCCTAGGTACGTTGACCGGTACTCCTCGTTGGACAGATCAGCGAACTTGGTCAGACCGAGCTTGTAGCTGAGGTTGAGAGCGTTGTGGTCGTCGATGAACCTGAGGTTGTCCTTGAAGATCTGGAAGCGCTTCTCCTTCTCTCCCAAGCCGTTGTAGGACTTGCCGTGCTTGGCCAACCACCCCTCGTACAGTGACATCACCTCCTCGTCGGTCCTCCAGCTGGCAGAGGAGGAGGAGGAGGAGGCGTGGCTGTTGTCGTAGGCGATGATCGACATGTCGGCGGCGGAGGACAAGGCAAACATGGCGAGGAAGAGGATCGCCATGATCGGCGATGATGATCGGTACGGACCCATGGTTTCAAGGAGGAAGAGCGCTCTTGTTTGGGAGGGGAGAGGAGTGAGAAATGAATGTGTATGAGAAAGTGGGAGAGGTGGGGGTGTGCTTATAAAGCCAAAAGGTGAAATTGGAGGATAATATATATTTTTTTTTTCGCAATCATTGAAATTTATTAAGTTGCCTTTTTCAATTAACGAGGGGTAAAAAGTAATAAACGAGGAAAAATGAGAAATTAAGGACGTGGATGAGACGAATACCAATTCCTCAACCATGTGGGACCCATGTGGATGAGATATGATAGGCTGGAGAAGATTCAATGTCCAAAGCGAGCAGCCTATCGCTGTTTGCCAAAGAGAAATAACTAGCCGTATCTACGGCTGCAGTTGTCGTTTTCTTTAATTTTGACCGCGCGGTTAAAATTTTATCTCCGGTGACTTCCAGTTCCATCACGGGGTTCCGATGAGCCTGCCTATAAGGGAAGGAGGGAAAGGGTGGGGAGATTGCCACGTAGTTTTGGAGAGACTTTATTTAGGTTGCTTGCACCGTTTAGTCACGTCGCTTATGATATTTTTATGTGATAACAGGGACTAATTGTTGTTTTTGTATTACAAGGGAATTCTACTTACCAAAATCAACGACTAACTCATCGCTATAATTTGGATGTTCTGCGCAAAAAGCAGGACCAGTTTGCTAAAAGCAATCCAGCTCAATAATAGAGCCAAGATATTTTTTTTTTTTGGGTTACTTATTATTTACTGTGCTAAATAACGGGGGCAAGAATTTCGGCGCATGTAGAGTTGGAATCTTCATGTTCACACATGTAATGCATGCACATGATCTGACCGGGATATCTAATTATATTTACACTGACGAACTTGCCCAGTTCCAACCCACTAAATTACAGTCTACATCGATTATGAGTTGGTAAATAACTATCATCCAAAAAAGATTATTAATCACCGTCACACACTAAAGTTATCATTATTTTTGGGCAACAGCAACAACATTCATTCATTGAGAAAGTACAAAGCTATTACTTGCAGTTGTGTGAGTGGCCTATGAAAACACAAAAACAATAAGATATTTTTTGTGGTCCGATCCAAAATCCATCCCGGCACGAGGATGGTTTCGGTTGGGCCGGTCCCACTTATAGATGAATAATTGACGTTGTCGTGCATCTTATATTCTTATTTATCTCGCAACACAATTTATAATTTAGAGCTCTAGATGAGACGTGAAAAATGAAGAACATTTAATTCAAAATTCCAAGTGATGCAAATTGATTCTGGGTTTTAAAAGCTAGTAGCCTAACAGAACAAAAACCACGATACTTTCAATTATTAAAGATAAAAAACTGACTCTTTGAAAATTAGGGATGAGTTGTGAACTTGGTTTAAAGTGTATTGTGGAAACTCAATTTCCATTTTCAACAATATCACATCATTAGCCCTCTTTCCGCTAATGGAGTTTGGTTATTAGGCTTGATTGATAAAATGCACGAGTTGGCTACTGAATTCGTTTGATCGAGATTTGCATTCATTCTTTCCACTCTACAGATGATTTTTAGGATTGCTCGAAAGTACAAATTTTATCACAGAAAATTGGGTCATTAATTGGACTAGTTTTATTATTTTTGAAGAAAATGTTTGTTTGTTTTTTTTTGTGCGGTTATTACCACCCTACTATTTTCTTAGTTCACTCTACAAACATTTGAATTATTTAAAGATTATATTACCCAATTGCAAAATGATTAATAAGAGCATCTTTAGCAAGCTCTCTATTTTGGTTCCTTAGTTATTTTAGAAGCATGTTTAGCACTTTATTTATTTTAACAACTGCACCAGACTCTTAAGTGGCTCTCTATTATAACTTTTAGCTATCTCGCTCCTAAATATAGAGAGCGAGATGATGCTCTCTATAATTTAAAACATTTCTTTTGAGTTATTTTTTGTAATTTATAAATACATATAAACTTTTTGGAGCTTCTATTCATACCTCCAAATTTAGCATTCGGACCTCCCTACGTAATAGACCTCCAACTTATTTTTACAAATAACCAATTTGCTATCTACACCTCTCTAATTTTCCTATAATGCTCATCGTCCAATAAAATTAAGAAAAGCCTTTTTAAAAAAAGATTCTATTTATACTTTCAAAAATCAATTGTTAAACCTCATTTAGTTTTTGAAGATTTAGAATTGCAGCATTTTTTTTTTTGGAAGTTCATCCTTTATGTACGAGTAACAGAGGAATGGGCGTGAGCAACTGAAGGCATACCAAAATTTTTATGATCTTCAAGAGGAGCATCATATTCGGTTAGTGATCATTTCGTTAATTTGATATGGGTGATGAGATATTTCACAATATGTTGCTTCCAGATTTTGTATATGATATGTGGAGTTATGTCTTGCGTCATATGGCGTGGAATGAATTTGTAGCTATTTTTAGCCTAGATCATGGTATAACTTCTCATGGATCTTGGGGGTTATGGGTGATGGACGATTTTGGTGGAGTTACGAGTTCTTGGATAAAACAATTTTTTTTTTTTTTAGAAGTTCATCCTTCATTTTTCTTTAATAATATCTTTATTGGTAATTTGACATGAGTTGACAAAATCAACTATTACTGCGAAAAAGAGAGATGTTCAAATACCGATTTTAGAGATATGAATAGAAGCTCTCTAAACTATTTAATCTTCATTTAAAAAATAATATAAATTCAAAATTAGCTAAAATAGAGAGCACTGATACAACCGAATTTCTAAAGTGGCTAGCCAAAATTACTTTTTAGTTACTTTGGCTAAAATTTGACTAAAATGGCTAGCATCGCTAAAGATGCTCTAAGTACACTAATTTTCTAAATCTAAATATGTAAAATATATATATAATTAATTAATTAATTAAATATAAAGACTATTTAATTTCTCATTGGATAATATTAATCTTTATCTTCTCCACCCAAATTTGAATTTATTACTATTTTTTTTTCTTTGTTGTCTCTCATCGTTAATTCGTTATTCAATACACAAAACCATTACTTTTAACTTCATCAAAATCTTTGCAATATTTTTTGTGAACACTGAAGATGAAAATTTAAAATACGAAGAAAAAGAAAATCAATCTCTTATTCATTGATCATAGTTGTAAATTTACTAATTTTTTACATATATTGAAATAGAGAACATTGAAATTAAACAAAAAACTAAAAATAAAAAATGAGTAAATTAGATTATGATTTTATTAGGAAATTTTAATAAATTTTATTTTTTTATGAGTATAAATTAAATGAGAGATTTTCGTTAAAAATATTTATTTTTTTATTTGGATATGTCATATGAGGATATTATTGAAAAGAGAAATCGGTTAAATAAATATATTTTATAATTAAAATTAAAATATATGATGTAATGAGTAAGTAGAGTGAACGAAGAAAATAGTACGTGACTATAACCGCACTTTTTTTTTATTTTTTCCTTATACACTCAATTGACTCCGGTAAAAAAGTAGTTGAGATCTTGGAAATTAAATGGGCTAGTGGCCCATGTTCAGTGTGCAAGTGGCATGTCTACCGAGCAGTTATAGAAAAGGGTAGAAGTGGGCCCATAGTCCATATTGTAGAACTTAGCAGATCCAAAACAGCGGGAGCCGCGAATAACCCCATTCATTCCCTCTTTCCAACAAAGCACACTAGAGTCCAATTTCATTGCTCTGATCCAGCTCAATCGCTGCCCATAGCCGAATCGCAGATCACATCTCAGTGTCTTACTGAGTCCTACTGCTCGGTCACAAAGTATTGAACTGGATAAATGGAAGTGTCTCTCAAGTAGCAATGCCCTTTGAAGATTGTGGTACCTGAGCTGAGAGAGTGGGCAGTTTCTGTCTCTACTCTGACGCTCTAAGCTTGTACATGACTGTTCTTTGTACGGTAATATACATAGTTCCATGGATGGTAGGGAGAAAGTCTTCAATGAATCAGTCGTGTCATACGACATATCCGTTATATTAAATATAAACGTAAAACAACTTGCATATCAAAAACTGAATTTTTTTTTAAAAGAAAAAATTATACGTGCTGATTTCTTATTAAAGGATCAGACAAAACTATTGGTCTGACTACCTGATTAGGGTGTCTCTCGATAATTCGATGGTGATTAGTGAATCACATGTAGTTGGGTCAAATGAGAGATTGAGCTACTTAAATCCAAATAAAAGTCTTGGTTAGCTGTTTTTTTTTTTTCAGTGTTTAATAGAGACAAGCCAACAAGCATGGCCTGTGGCCCACTCTATTTAAAAAAAAACATACTAATAGATGCTGAATCATTTGCATTACCGGTGTATAAAATAATTTTCGTTACTTGCCTCCAACAAAGGGGACTTTGAGGTGATAGTGTCATAGTGCTGTATTTGTATGCATATATATGATGAGAGAGTTTGGTTGGGCCTTATGATGAGAGAGTTTGGTTGGGCCTTGACCCAAACACGGGTTTTAACATCTTATCCTACACTTTGCCCTTTTTGTAAGACGCTGTTCTATTAGTTTATGGGCCTCCTTCCATTTTACTCACCCAAAAATATTTCAGCTGCATAATCCAAACATTGATTGCGAATCCCAGTCAAATCAAATGCGAAAACTGTACCGATCAAACTCCAAGACAGTCCAAGTCATTTGTGTTAAATCTTCAAATATACAAAAACAAAATCTTTAATCATCTATAATTAATCTAATTTATTAGGAAAAGTGTGTCATGCAATTTTAGTAGAGGTCGGGGAAAGTGTTGAGAAAGTGTAAAATTTATTATCGCATTTTTGTTTCTCCAATTAATTTGATAGAATATACTTGAGGAAGTTGAAGACGAAGCTTCACTGAAACAATGACTATTAGGTCAAAGATTTCATGGAAATTTCTCTTAACTTAAAAAAATAATTTCGAGATTTCATACCTATTTAGTGACCATCGTTGACTACCTTGACATATGCTTTCCATTTCAATCCACGCGTAGAGTATCCACTCAATTTCTTATAAATAGATTTTCCTGCTCTATGCTTGCCCATGTTCCCTTCTCATTATCCTTTCTTGTACACCATGCAAATGCAATTCAATTCACTTTGGAGTTCTTAGAAGAAGGAAATTCAGTTCATTTCGGAGTTCTTGTTCTGACTCTTCAGAATATTCAGGCAGGCTCGGTGATTCGTTCAAAAACGAAAACAATAACAATAGCTATACTTAGCTCTACAGTTCAGGTGACTTCATTTTTTTCTCCCGTTTTCTTCTTAATTGGAAAATAGATTGCTATTGTTCTTCAATTTTTCTTTCTCGTGATCTAGTTGTTGTGGAATGAAATTCAGAATCTTATTTTGTTCAAATTGATCGATTGGGTGGTGGTTTTATGTATGATATCTTATTTTGAACGACTCCTTGGATTCTATACGTGTATGATTACTTGCGGGAGTTGCATTACTAGGCTAGTTTCTATGTGTGAATGATGTCAAATGATATAAAGTTCATGTCCCAAAGTTTTCGATCGATGAGAATAATACCGAGTTGTATAAGATTTTAGAAAGCAGTCTTCGAGGTCATGGTTGCTTTGAGTAACAACTTGGTGCTTGTATAGGTTCTAACGACTAATGAATGGCCAAAGTAAAACCATAATGAAAGAGATTATAGTGGATCATTCCTTGGCTACGCTATCTATAAGTTAAAACTTTGATCATAGCTGACTTGCATGGTTTTATACTTTAATAGTTTAATAGATAAGTACATATATTAGTCCGAGAGACGTCCAGATTTATTTATATGAACATGAATATGAACTCTGATTTTCTTATAAAACCTATTTTAAGCTCAAGTTTTAGATGTCACCGACTCGTTTTATCGGTGAAGCCTCTTGTATTATTATTTTTTTTATATTAAGTTATATACATATATTGTTTATTCGTCGCATGAATCTGCATCGATATATAATATTTTATTAAGTTTTAAATCCCCGTTTTATTAAGAACTAACAAAACACATACAACATATTTCGCCGTACTTGAAGTATGACACGCTCGATCTCAACTATTCTTGACATCAAGTAACAAAGATTTCAAACTAATCAAGCGGGTATTGCGATGGAGCAATTCTCATGTGAGTTGAGATATAGGGTTTTGACGTAGGTGGTGTTCTAGCGTGAGTGTCTGGTTAAAGACGAACTGCTCCTGTCCCACATCGTCCTCTTTTTCTCTTTTCTGTTTTTCCGTTCGGCCAAAACCTAACCCCACCACCTCACTCAATGACTTTTGCATTAAAAGCTGTAAAAGGTCAACTCTCTCCACCTCTCTGTCTCCAATTAAACCCTTACCCTTTCTCACTTTCTCTCTCACTCTCTCTGTTTTGGTCAGCCATCTAACGGCTAATCTCTCCCTTTTGACCTCATCCCCACTCATTTATTTCACGGTCTCCGAGCAGTTCAATGTTCCCAGCCGGATTCCGCCACGTGTACACACCTCACTGGCTCCTCAGTTTGACCGCGCGCAGACGAAAAGAACAGAGAGATAGCTAGATAGCCCAAATATATGCCTTGCAAAATTTGACTCGAATCCCCTGCTCTCTTTGTCTTCTCCACCAAGACTTATAAATAAATCTCTATCTTTCTCTCGAGCTTTGTGCTACTTGTCGTTCTTCTCCATGGCTGTGGAGCTCATGATGGGTCTGGTTGACAGCTTTGCAGCCAAAATGGAAGAGAATGACGTCAAGGAAGCAGCCTCGGCTGGGATTCAGAGCGTTGAGAAGTTCATAAGCTTGATGTCGTCTTCTTCTTCAACCCCTGAAAGTGCTGCCATAGAATACAAAGCTGTTGCGGATATGGCGGTGAATAAGTTCAGGAAGGTCATTTCATTGTTGGATAGAGGAAGAACCGGTCACGCTCGTTTTCGAAGAGGTCCTGTGACTACTACTAGTTCAGCTACTGCTAGTTTACCACAATCACCACTAGTTTTGACCAAAGAAACAGGGCAGTCTTCATTTCAGTGTCAAGAGGCTGTAAATATGAAGACAGAGCAATCCCAATCCTCATCTGCTTTCAAGGTTTATTGTCCCAAACCGGTTCTGCGTTTACCGCCTCTGCCAAAGAGTAGTACTAGTTTCAATTTCTCGGCTTCGCCGGCAGTTTCGGGTTCGAATTCGTTTATGTCCGGGGACGGCGAGACTACTACTCTGCAACACTCAATGTCTTCCGGGTTTCAATTGACGAACATGTCAAACATGTCAGTGTGTTCTGCTGGTAAGCCTCCACTTCCTTCTTCGTCGTTAAAGAGGAAGTGTCATTCTGTGGATGATGCGGTGGCTCTCAGGTGTGGCTCGTCCTCTTCAAGATGCCACTGTTCCAAGAAAAGGTTTGTCTTTTCATCATCAACTCTGTATTTTCTTGATGTGGGATTTGATTGAAATTTTAAAATGGTGGTTTCAACTTAAATTATATGGATTGAACAGGAAATCAAGAGTGAAGAGAGTGACGAGAATCCCTGCTATTAGTACGAAAATGGCTGATATCCCAGCTGATGAGTATTCATGGCGAAAGTACGGCCAAAAACCAATCAAGGGTTCCCCTCATCCAAGGTACCATTTTGCATTTTGGTTCATTCTTATCCATTAAGTTGCACAAAGCTTCACTTATTTAATACTGAACAAGGAATCAATCGAATAGTGAATTACATAACTACTGAAGTTTCAATATTCCCGAATACTATGTATGTATCCGTTATTATTTTGCGACAACTCTGTTTATTCATTCATGAATTCATCTCGTTCTTGTGATAATAGTGTTGTTAATCCAATCAAGGGATTGAGTATGCTGAATGTGTGGTTTGGTTTGTGTGACAATTGCAGAGGATATTACAAGTGCAGTAGCCAGAGAGGGTGCCCTGCACGAAAACACGTAGAGCGAGCTGTAGACGATCCGAGCATGCTGATAGTGACGTACGAAGGCGATCACAATCACTCCCAAGCTGTCACGGAGGCAATGGCTGCCATCGTCCTCGAATCGTCGTAGTCAACTCATCGAGCGGCCAAAACGGCGCCAACCACAATTCTTCGTCTTTATTAAAGTTAAAGTTTGGGCACAAATAGTCAACGCTCACAGTCTCCAAGAGGATTAGTGGGTCCATATTTTTTATTTTCCTTATGGGTTTATTCTTATTCTTTGTTTAGAGCTGGGAAAAAATGATATAGGATTAGGAATAGAGAAGATGATGGATTTGGTGCAAGGTCAATGAATCAATGCTAACTAATGGCTTTTTATTTATTAATATGTTTATGCTCCTATACTTGTTTAATATATCATTGTGGAGTTTGCTGACTCTGCGCACTTTTACTTGCTTGTTAGTTGTTCCAATTCCCACTTCACTTTTAATTCATCACTAGATCTATTGAAAATAGCGAAGAGTTTTATGTGTATCAAGGTCCACCTACACCAAACTGAAATTTTGTGTGTGAGCACCATGCATCGTCACTTAACCGCGGTTGATTTTTCATCATTATCTCTCTCTCTCTCTCTCTCTCTCTCTCTAACCTATAATTGTCAAACTACTCATCAACATTCATAATCTGAAACCCTCTGCGAATCTCCTTCGTTTTGAGCCTAGATAGAACTCGGGCTCGTCACGAAGGCTTTCAATCGAAGAAAGAAATGGCTTCTCATACTCGCGGCTCTTGCGCATCTGGTTATGGCGCTTATAGGATTTACAATTTGCCATCTTTGGTCCAGAAGCAGAAGAGGTTCATGAAGGTCGTTGGAAGCCTAATTTCTATGGCTGAGATGGTGTCCGATTCGGTCAAGACGGGGTCCACCTGCACCAAGGTCCATATTAGAATTTTCGTGAAAATAGTGAAGGTTGACTGAGGACTTATTCTAGTAATGGTTAATGTGTGTGGATGAGGGATATAAGGAGTTTTATAGATTTTGGGGACATTGGTTTTGTCAATTATACCTTAAACTACGGATTCTATTCCTTGGCCAATAAGCATGGACTAATGGACTCTGTTTTTAACCAGATCGCGTCCATGAATTCTCTACCTGTCACCATTATAATTTTGTTGCATGGTCTTCAAATTGTTGATGTTATGAGGACTTTTGAGAGTCTATGTACCCACTTAAACTAGTAATTTTGTATGGCAATGTCAATGCGATCGTTTTCGGGTGTTTTTTCCGAGTTGATAGGTTGTCGATGTCAATGTTGATATGTTGTCTTAATGTGTAACCTTCCTCCATTTTCGGGTTTTGATAGAGGTGGTTTTAGGGCAATACTTCTTTCGTGCCGGTTTGGATCGTGTTAACCATCTGTCAGCCCATTTGAGATAGCATTTCATTTTTTTAGCCCGCTCATGTTGGACATTGAAAACAAATCCATTTCGGTTTAGTTTGGTCAAAAAATTATGTTAGCTGGCCCAGTAGAAGCTAAAATTACCTGGCTAACTGATCAAACACTTTGACCCAACTCATTATGGAAATCTAGTGGGAATCCCTATGCTTACTAATAAACCTAGAGCTGGTCAAACCCCTGTTCTTGTTTCCTTACTACTTAGTTACGTGTTTTTTTTTCAGTGATGAATGATCATTTATAGTCAATGAACAAAACAAATGAGCTCCATTTCCTTCTCACTGCCTCTCTTCCTGGTAACAAGAGGAAAACAATAAGGTCATGGTGATTATGGGTGGTTTCTTTACTATTTAAAAAAAATTAAATAAAATATTAAGTGATATTAGTTCATTTCTGACAAACTTTACCAGTTGCATACACATACGTTTCATACCAGAATTTCAATTATAATATGAGTTTTGTCATCCCAGCCATGATCAGGATCCTTTATTTATTTATTTATTTTGGTTGAGATCGTTTGTGAAAAAGAAAAGAAATATGCAAGACCTTGATCAACCATGATCTTTGTTAGAGTGACCAAAGCCTGACGCGAGTTGGACGCATTGGCCCGCCGCACAAGGAAATGGTTGTCGGTGGCAATTTGTAAAATCAATGGATTTACAAAGCAGCTGCTGCTTCATATATAATGAAAAATAAGACAAATCCCCTTTAGGTTTAGATTTTGGTGTCTCTGTGATAATGAAAAATATAGGTAGAATTTTCCTCTAGCAATTTTAAATTTGGAAGCAAAGAAATGGAAGACCCCATTTCTATTTTGGTCCGATATTTTACAGAAGAAAAACATGTGAGGTCCACTGTATAATGGCAAGAGGGAATCTTGTGTGGGAGCAGCCGCACGGATACGTGGTGAGAAGGTCCAATTATTGCTCAATGAGGGGTGTTTTGGATATTGCATTTTAGAAAGTATGGGCAGTTTTGAAAAAGAAGAAAAATTTCTTTTCTTCTAATTGGATGGTTTTAATGCCACGTGATGGAAACCCCTACCTAAAAATTTATATAATAGCAAAGTCTCAAAGTAGTTCTCATTAGTGCTTCCATGGGGGCCTAAAGGATATGCTAAATTTATCAGTATTGAAAAGCTGTTCATGATTCTGCCTGCATAAAACCCTCTCAGCAATGAACCACTTCTTGCATTTCCTCTCATTTGCCTCATTTTGCAACATATAGTTTCATCACAGGAAAGAAAACAATGAGCAGAAGAAGCACTTCAACCAAAGCTTTGTTTTTAACCTTCTTCTTCTTCCTCCTAACATGCCTCATTGCAAACTCTGCAACTCACAACATTACTAGAAGAAGTAGCAAAGACAAAACCCACAAAAAGAAGTGTCCTATAACCAGTAGTCTACTCCAGTGTTCGAAAACACCACCGCCACCACCACCAGATTTACCAAACCCACAAAAAGTGCTCTCATTTGCAGACCAAAGGCTTCAAGTGGTATACCCAGTCATTCAAAAATTCAAGTCCATCATCACCTCAGATCCTCTCAGCATCACCAAAACTTGGGCAGGATCAGATATATGCAAATACAAAGGCTTCTACTGTGACAATCCACCAGACAACTTATCCGCAATCGCGCTAGCCTCCATCGACTTCAATGGCTTCCAACTAGGTGCTTCCTCCCTTGATGGGTTTCTTGATAAGCTCCCTGATATTGCTCTGTTCCATGCAAACTCCAACAACTTTTCCGGCACCATTTCCTCCAAAATTGCCAACCTCCCCTACCTCTATGAGCTTGACATAAGCAACAACTTATTCTCCGGTCCATTCCCAACCGCAGTTCTCGGCATGAACGGCTTAACTTTCTTGGACGTAAGGTTCAATTTCTTCACCGGCTCTGTTCCGCCTCAGATTTTCACTCAGGACCTTGATGCTCTCTTCCTCAACAACAACAATTTCATGCAGAGCCTTCCTGATAACCTAGGCAGCTCCCATATAATCCTCCTCACTTTGGCAAACAACAACTTCAATGGCCCTATTCCAAGCAGCATTGCAAAAGCTCTGTCTTCTCTCACTGAAGTTCTGCTTCTCAATAACCAGTTAACAGGTTGTTTGCCTTATGAGCTAGGATTTTTAAGGGAGGCCATAGTGTTTGATGCTAGCAATAATCAGTTAACTGGTCCGTTACCGTTCTCTTTGGCTTGTCTAGACAAAGTTGAGCAGCTAAGTTTTGCTGGAAACTTCTTGTTTGGCTTGGTGCCGGAGGTGATCTGTGATCAGCTGCTGAATTTGGCAAACTTTTCGCTGTCGAATAATTACTTCATCCATGTTGGTCCAATATGTCAAAGTTTGATCCAGAGAGGACTGCTTGATGTTACTAACAACTGCATTCCTGGTCTTCCATTCCAAAGATCGGTAGAAGAATGTGTAGATTTCTTCGCGCATCCCATGTTCTGTCCGAATATGGGGTCTTATATCTACATTCCCTGCAGTAGGTTTCCTTATACTACTTTTGTTCATCAAGTGGATCCTACACCTTGAATTTTTCATAGATATGATGTTGCTCAGTCATTCTTTTACTCGTTTCAATGTAATTATGTAACAAGCATGTTATATTTCATGAGTCAAAATATGGTGAACTGTGAATTAACAACTGAAAATAAGAAATTGATAAGGTGATTATAGTCTGATGGAGAAGAACTCATTTCACTCCTTAGACGGCTTGTGCTGCAATCTTTTCAGTCTTCGTCTAAATCTTGATCTTGAACCCTCACAATACTTGGTGACAAATTCAACTATGTATAGTGGGAATCAATCATTCAAAAGAATGTAAAGGTGCTTTTTAGAAAAAATATGGTCCCAAATTTTATTCATATAATGATGGAACAGAATGCCGTCCTCTGTTGAAATCCCAGAAACTTCAAGTGATAGCAGCAATGTCACTTTCTAGAGTGACCCTCTTTGCTTTCCAGAGGACCTGAGCCAAGTGGTGGCAGGTAAGAAATGTCCTCTGCTTCGGGTGAGGTAAGTCGATGGATAAAAGGTTAAAACTGAAAATGCTTATAAATAAGATAAGGCATTACAATTGGTCACCTAAATTTCTTTAGTGGTACAGAAGTAGTTTAATTTGATAATAGAGAGCTTCATAATGCAAAGTGGAAGCTTATAGCGGTAGTTGAAGTGGACAAAGTGGTGGAGCACTGGCCAGTCAGCAAAACATCAGCTGTATTTGATATTTTTTCCAGCCAATAGCTGTGGATTGTTTGATTTGCTTCTGGAAAAAATTATAATTCAAAGAACAGAATGGCTCAACTTGTATCTGGATCGTGATTTATGATGATGCAGATTCCGAACCAACATGGAACTGGGAATCTCACTTTATGATCAGGTCAGTGTTATGGTAAGAGCACTCAAACATGGTGGGATATCTCATTCAGAGAAGAGAAAAGAAAAGAAAAAAAGAAGGATATTATTCATGACAGAAATTCTAAATCTTTCTGAATTTGGTTAATTCTAATTTTCTAATGGGGTTGATAAATTGATTGGGCAGCACATCTAAGGTTTTGGGTCGGAAATATATAAAACGTTAGTCAGGCCCAGTTCTAGTCATTATAAGGTTCGACCAGCAAAGTTACATAGATCCACCTATAATACCTTCCAACTTTATTAGGCCTTAACCTCACTTTATATCTGTGCTTTGTTTCTTTCTCCCATCTAGTCTCTTTTGTTTTTGGTCTAAAATGAACTATAACGGTACATATAGCCTATATCACATACCGTCAAGCATAAGCAATGACTTTTTAAGCGGCCCACAAGATATGATGGACCCTGCCTCTAACTGTTTAACATGCATTACCTCGACCGACACCTGAACTACATAGTCATGGTGGAGATCAGCTGATTTCTCGCCGGAATGCCACCCTCCCATGCTCTTCGAAAGACTTAAAGAGAAGCAAGATGCATATAGTATCTCACATCGAAAACATGTACAAGGGAGGGGACCTCGATTCCTTAAGTATAAAAAGGGAGTTTTTCCTTACTTAGAAATGATATGATCCATGATCCCCACACTTATATTAATGCATAGGCTACTAGCCTCACTATTAATAAAGTCTTTTAAGTGGACATAGCCTCCCTTGTGAGCGAGATAAACCGCCCAATATCCGATGTCACTCTCTCTATCTCTATCTTACTTTCTACTTAGTCTCCGAATTAACATTAAAACAATAATTGTCTTTCTTCTATATTTTTGTTAGCAACTTCACATAAATTCTATTATAACAGTATTTCAAGTACCTTGGGTGTATTGCATACATTACGTTTTCTAGCGTTTAAGGGAAAAAAGAGATTCTAGTAGCTGAAACCTGAAAGTTAAAGATCAAGGTCAAATATGTAACCAATTGATCTACAACAATACTCATCGCGTTGTGTTTTACAGTAGTTTAGAGTTTTCAGAGCATTGAAATTTCAAAATCTGGAGGGTATATTTATATTGTGAGACACGCCGCAGACAATAACTAAGACTCCCAATTCAATATTCCTGAATATACAGTAGAATTTTAAAAAGAACCCCATAAATGGAAAAATATTTATGAAGTAAAACTATCCATCAGTTCTATGTTCATCTTACATTCCAACACGGACTGTACAATCACATGGTCAAGTGACAGGGTAGCAGGCAATAGGGTTTCCGTGCATAAACAAGACCTAACGTTCCTCCCAGTATTAAACTAATCAGAACAGGTCTAGAGAGTTGTGTATTTAGCTAATTAAGTATCATTATAGCCTCATTATTATAGACTCAAATAAATTGGTTTGTTAAACTTCATGTCAGACGTAATCCATATTAATTAGTTTGTTACACAGTAAAAATCAAAGGTAATTATGAGAAGTTATGTTCTTCGGCCCCATACAGACGTACTCCATACATCTCGCATTTTCCAGAAACCCCAAGTTACACTCCAAAATCAAACCCTCATTCTTTCACGACTTTACCCCTAATCCCTTGTCCTAGGGATTTTACTTTCACGTGATTCTGAGCCCTGTCTCCCCCAGACAGCTCCAAGTCTCTGCTCTGATCGTCCTAGCTTTTGTCTTTTATCACGTACTGCTTGCTTGCCTTCTCTCCCCTCTTCTCTCTCTTTCATACATTCACCCCAAAACCCCAATCAATGGCCAACTAGCAGATATACCCAGTTCGTTTTATACTTCTTCCAAACCACAATGCTCATCAACAAATGGAAACTACCCTCATTTCCTCTGTTTCTACTATGCACCTCTGTTTTCCTCTCATTTTGCACTACCTCAGTTACCAGCTCTAGTTCTTCAGTGAACTCATCATCCTCTGCAAACCCCTCAGATGCTGCTGCGCTTCTTGATTTCAAAGCAAAAGCGGATTTAAACAACGCACTTCCTTTTTCAAACACCACCCTCCATTTCTGTCAATGGGCTGGGATCGAATGCGCGAAATCGAGAGTTGTCCGGTTAGTAATCCAAGACTTGGATCTCGGCGGTGTTTTCGCACCGGACACTCTGACCCGCCTGGACCAACTCCGAGTACTCAGTCTCCAGAATGACTCGCTCACCGGACCGGTTCCCGATCTCTCCGGACTCATCAACCTCAAAACCCTCTTCCTTGATCACAACTCATTCTCCGGTTCTCTTCCGCATTCCCTCTCCTCTCTCCATAGGCTTCGAACCCTCGATTTCTCTTATAACAACCTCACCGGTCCATTGCCCGAATGGCTGAGCGGTCTGAACCGGCTCTACTATCTCCGCCTCGAGTGGAACCGGTTCAACGGAACCGTCCCGCCGCTGAACCAGTCCTCTCTCCAAACCTTTAACGTCTCCGGAAACAACCTCACCGGCGTCGTACCGGTCACGCCGACTCTCCTCCGCTTCGGACCGTCATCGTTCTTGTGGAACCCTGCTCTTTGCGGCGAGATCATTCGCGTAGAATGCCACCCAAACGCACCGTTTTTCCGTCCGGCGACTCCGTCTACAGTTCCCGCAGCTCCGTCGCCTAGTCGCGCACTCGGGCTGAGAACCGCTCAGGGCGTTGAGTTGACTCAGCCGTGTCACAAGAAGCGCAAGAGAACCGCCGTCCTCATCGGCTTCTTTTCCGCCGTATTCGTCCTGATCTGCTCGATCCTCTGCTTCGTCCTGGCCGTCAAGAAACAGAGGAAGGACGTCAAAAAGACGGATTTGTCCTCGGACGACGCGGCGGCGGCGCAGGCGGCAGCGGCGGTGCAGATGGAGCAGGAGGAGCTGGAGCAGAAGGTGAAGAGAGTTCAGGGGATTCAGGTGGTGAAGAGCGGGAGCTTGTTATTCTGTGCGGGCGAGGCGCAGGTGTACTCGCTGGACCAGCTGATGAGGGCGTCGGCGGAGTTTTTGGGAAGAGGGACGCTGGGGTCCACCTACAAGGCGGTGCTGGACAACCGTCTGATCGTCTGTGTCAAACGGCTTGATGCTAGTGTGTTGGAGGGTACGGGTAGGGAAGCCTTCGAGAGGCACTTGGAATCGGTGGGAGGGCTCCGGCATCCGAACTTGGTTCCGCTCCGGGCTTATTTTCAGGCCAAGGAAGAGAGGCTCCTCATCTACGATTACCAGCCCAATGGCAGCCTCTTCTCTCTCATTCATGGTAATGCTTCTTCTTTCTTCATCTTCTTCATGTTTGGGCTGCTTCAATTTTGGTGTGACTCGGTGGTTTGACTCAGTTTGACCCAAGTTTGACCATTTTTGTGAGATGACAATGAGGAAAGCGAGTGAGAGATTGACACGTAAGGTTTGATTTGCCCTTTTTGGGTTTATTATTGGGAGATGATGGTGGTACTAGATTTTGTAGTCTGTATCAGATTTTTTCTCCACCAACATTGAGAATCTTGCTTTTGGTTTAAGTCTAGGTTGGGAATAGACATGATGATAAATTATTCATGGAATATCATGGGGTTATAGGGGGTGATAGTCTTCAATCACTTTTTATACTTGACTATATGTTGGCCTGTGAACCAAAGTAACATACTCACATGGTTTATATTACTTGCTCAGGTGCTTAACCCTTTTGGTCAACCTAATCTTCATCAAGAAGTTGATAGATTTGGGATTTTCTCCTTCTTTTTCTTTCTCCTCTTTGGCTGGTTCGATGAGAATCATACATTGATGGAGTTTTATCCCAAAATCCTATTTATTTATTTATTTATTTATTTATTTATTTAGATACCGTTTAGATCTTTCTCAACGTCGTTAGATTGTTTCGTGTTATGAGTGCTTCCTCTCCGTATCGAACCCTATTTAGAATAGTCCCACTAGTAAATGGAGTTCTGAACTAGCTGCTGCTTGTGAAGTATGGAAAGAGATCAAATTTGAATAGTAGGTAACAAGTATTTATCTATCCCATTAACACCCATTTAATACCTTTGATTTGTGGTACTGTTGGTTTCTAGATTACAAGTGGCAGTAGTGTTGGAATAGTAAATTTGTACCTACTAAATGTGACAAATTAAAATTTAAGTTACTCATGAGCTATTTTAAAACTAATGCAGGTTCAAAATCAACAAGGGCAAAGCCTCTGCACTGGACATCATGCTTGAAAATAGCAGAGGACGTAGCGCAAGGCCTCTCTTACATCCACCAAGCATGGAGGCTTGTCCACGGAAATCTCAAGTCCTCCAACGTGCTACTTGGCTCCGACTTTGAGGCATGTGTCACTGACTACTGCCTCTCCGTTCTCGCTACTAATCTTCCGCCATGGGAGGAGGAGAACTCTGATTCTGCTGCCTACAAAGCACCAGAGACTCGCCATTCAAATCACTCACCAACTCCCAAGTCTGATGTGTATGCATATGGTATTTTGCTGGTGGAGCTTCTCACGGGGAGGCCTCCGTCGCAGCACTTGGTTTCGGTGCCCCTGAATGACATGATGCAATGGGTGAGGTCCGTGAGGGAAGAATCAGATGATGGTGGTGGTGGGGATTCAGAAGATAGTAGTGATAAGATGGGAATGCTGCTGGACGTGGCCATAACTTGTAGATCAGCTTCGCCGGAGCAGAGACCGACTATGTGGCAGGTTTTGAAGATGTTGCAGGAGATTAAACAGGCTCTGCCCGCGGACGAAACTGAGACCGAGTTAATGGGATTATGTCCTGGCTAGCTAGCGAGCTAACTAGTCACTGTTGCAACAAACTAGGAGTAGTAGTATTCGATAGAAATGAATGAAAGAAATAGCTAGCTAGATGAAAACATGATGCAATATTAATTGGTACGTACTTCTGCCACGGCATTGTTTTTGTGCTCTGTTCCTGACCTATCATGTATTTGTGTTGGCCATTTACTCTAGTTAATGCGATATTAATTGCTACTTTAGTTCTTGCTGCAGCTAACCAAAAACTTCGATTTTGGTTGGTGTATCAGATATGGTCAATTTTTGAAATGTTGGTGGTGGTGTGGGATTTGTATTGCATTATTCTTGTTATCATCATCCTCGCTCGCTTGCCAATGACGTTCTAACACATGACCTCGATTGTGTTGGTTTTAGAAATAATAAACGGGTCACATATCATTGGCATTGGAACAGCCCCACATTTTGGTGCCTTAGAAGTTGGATAATTGATTCCCATTGATAGCTTTAATTTCCTGCATTAAGGAGATTCACTTATTGATAATAATGTCACACGTTCAAAAGGTTACAAGAGCTTATAAGATCTACTTGCCAAATGATTTGAGTTTGGTGCACAGACTCCGACAAGAATGTATGAACAAAAGATAGAGGGATTAGGCATAATAGATCATTTCCTTAGAGGTGAGATGGAGACGCCTGTAATCTACCGAAAATTCTAGTATGGACCAAGGTGCATATGGATCACAGTGTAATTCGAAGCGTGAAAGTATGCGGACTTAACTCTTGGTGCAGGTGGGTCCACCCAAGACTCTTCGGTAATCTACATATGTAATTGTTATCGTGTTCCACTATTCGCCTCTTGAGATAACTCGTTAGATACGTAAGTCTTTCTAGAACACAGTAATACATTTTATCTCCATAAGTTGCAAACTTTATTAACCTAATCTATATTATTATTAATAGAACAGAGCTTGCTCTCCAAAACTGAATTTTTTTTATTAATTTAACTTTTTTATATTAAAAAACTATGAAATGTAATTAATCAATAGAGATAATATAGTAAATTGTAATATAGAAAACAAAAGAATAATAATAAATAAAAAAAAAAACAGAAAATGTGATAGTTATACGAAAATTTTTCCCATTATCTTTAACTTCTCTCCACACATATAATAGGTGGGCTCTGCTAGTATTAATTTAAGTAAGTGACGTAACGAGCAATATCGATAAATTTAATTGATGCTCAAGTAAAAAAGAAAAAAAAATTATGAAGGGCCATTGAAGCTTAATTAGTTAGGTACATAGAGGCCCAAAGAAGGACAAAATATGTTCTCATGATTTCTTTTGACTGAAAAAAAAGTATGTATTGGGCCAAAGAAAGGAAAGAAACCCAAGAAATAAACAGGCCGGAAAATGGACACCGGGGGAAACCCGACCTCCAGAATTTGCTAGAACCGTCTCGCTTTATCAAAAGTTTCAAAATCGAAAGGAATCTGAAATCGGCGTACAAATGCAAGCATGGAGCGTACGGACACAGAGATGATGCGGACGGAGATGGAGGTGGACACCGCCGCGAGTGGGCGGCGGGAGCCGCCGCCTGATACGGGCCAAAGTGACGTCGTCAGGGACCTGCTCACATTGGCTCGCCAGCTCGTCGGTGAAGGCAAGCCTACTCAGGCCCTCCAAGCGGTAAATTTTCATGATCATCATTTTCTTAAGAGTTAGCTTGCTCCGATTTTTGTTGCGTTTGGTTTGTATTGTGCAGAGAAATTAAATTTATTGGCTTCAAGTTTTTTAGGTTGAAGTTTCTGGAAGCTCAAATGATTGCAATACCTTTGTTTTTGTTCGGCTTGGTTGTTAGGGTTTATACTATTTGAGAACAAACTATGTATTTTTGAAGTGGGAGTGATTAGTTGACAATATGACACGGTTGTGCTTCATTTTTTCATGGCTTGAATTAGAGATGAATCACTTGTTAGTCTTCTTTTTTCGAATAGAGAGTGATAGGAATCGTGTCTGAATGCGTAGAAGAAATTGTTGTAGTAGTCTTCATTGGGAGAAAAAGGGTGGTGTTAGGTGTAAAATGACCTGATGTAGGATCTTCAAAGCTTGGAAAGAGTAATTTTGAATAAAAGCTGGATGCTTGTCTTGCTTCTTACTCATCGGAGATGGTCTTAGTACTGTGTTTATTAACAAAATGGTAGTGCCGGAAGTTAGGCTAGTTGGGTGGCACTAAGCACTGAGAACCTCAGAGGAGTTTTGGATCAGTTATTTGCTGGAAGATGGAGATTCTTAGAAGGGAAGATTGGTAAAGTCAATACATCTGAAGTCTGATTAAAAATTTACCGTGTAAGTTGAGAGCCGGATCTTAATCAGACCCAAATGTCAGGTTTTGGACTTGCCTCACTTTAGTATAACCTGGCTGATGTAGTGAAATGTAGTGTTTGTCTGTAGATGAAATCTTGCTATGATGTTTGGTCTAGTGAAGTGAAGGCTTGTCTAGTTTACCTTTGGTACCTCATTGTGTGTGCAAGTATGGAGACACTCTCATAGCATGTTAAAGCATTGAGCTGCTTGGAGAGACGACATAATCTATGTTGGAAACCTTAGAATCAAGATAACTATGTCCATGGTGGGCTTTCAGTACATGCTAATGTGGTTTTTGGAACAGGTTATTATGGCAGCAAGAACCAGAGGTGGGGATGAGGCTGTTGTTCAGTCCTTGCAACGTGCTCGTGAGCTATACAGATGTAGATTGCAAGAAAGCACTGCTGTTGATCAGTTAGCCTCTTTGTTTGCCGAGTGCGCAATTGATGAAGCTCAGCCTTCAAAACCTGAATCATCAGCACATAACATGAGTGGCCCGTCAGCTGGACCCGATGCTCATGGAACTTCTATACTGGCGGAAAGCGGCAGGATGCAGATTGTGCTGGATGCATTTTCAGATGGGAGCAGCTTCATTTGCTTACAGTGTGGAGGTCTTGTTAGCAATCATCGCAAAGATGAGCACTATGCCTACTGGTGTTGCCAAATTTGATGTGCACATGCCTGGGATGGATACTTGTGCAATTCTCCCCCTCAATCCATGATTATGTACCATGGTTCAACTTCTGTGGATCTCTGGTGGAATAGTGGTTCCCAGATTCTCAAATGGTCACCACCAGCAAGTACAACATTGAATGTTTGGTTAGGATATTGAGAACAGGCATTGGCTGGTTTGCAGTAAAATTTATAAAATGTATTGTGTGGTTAGACTAGAATCTTGTAGTAGCTGTGTTAATCACATTTCTCACAGAGAGAGTTGAACAATATATTGGGCAGATGTTGTGCAAACTCGTGTGTTTATTTATATAGGTGACATGAGCAAACCAAAGAATGGTAAAAATAGAAGGAAATTTCCCTTTTATTGGTGACTGAAGAATTTCTGTATCAATTACAGGTGATGAAATTTGAATTCGAAACGATGGATAGTTTTCTTTGCTTAGATAAATTGTACAAGAGAATACTGCAAAAAGAATTTGCTTAGATATATTGTACAAGAGAATACTGCAAAAAGAAGTCTGAGAAATGACATAGCATCGTCTACTTTGATTCAATATTTTCCTCTTTTATTACAGATGGTCATACAAGCAAATCTCTTACACAACAAGAAACAAAAGAGAGTTAAATCTACAAAAGAATTTCCCTTTACCTGAAATTGTTCTGCTCATACACACTAACATTATAGCAGCTTAGGCCAAAAGGTTATAATTACAAAATACAATTACCAAAGAAAAAAGAGAGAGAAAACCTTTTATACATATTTCTGTAACTTGGCAGAAGGAGTTTTTTCTCATGTTATTTTGTTATTAAAAGATAAGTCTCACTTTTGACAGCTTCCTCCCTTTCACCAGTATAACACCACTTGCAGTCTTGCGCCACTGCCTTTGGTGTGGTCACTAGCTACACAAAGTATCATCGGCAGCATCAACACAGCTTTACAAGATGCTCCGAGTTCAGTAACCATTGCAAAATTTTCAACAACAAACCTATGCATGCTTTCCAAAACGACAGTAGCAGGATCCTGAAAAGCTACTTATAGCACACTGCATTGTTTATAGAATTCAAAGTGGGTTAATCACTACACTAACTCTTTCAAGCCACAAAACTTCTCTTTGTTATGCAGCTAGTAGTTTCAGTCGTCCGAACAAGTGTTTTATATTACCTGCAATTCATTCTCTAATCCCCCAGCCATGGGGTGCCATGTATAGGTCAAAGATGAGACGTGGGCAATAAATAGGCTGGTGACAGCAGAACTTCAAATCCTCCCATTTGACAGTGCTTGTACCCGAGGCTTTGCCCTTATAATTGTTTCATCACTGTGCCTAATCCATTCTGAGAGTCTCCAAGGCTTTTGCCATTTCCATTTGAATTGTACTAACCACTGGTGATGGCTCCTCTTCCATCTCCATAGCTTTCCAGATTGTCCTATAACTGTTAATTTTTTTGTTGGCAAATGCCCGATAGGTACCATCTGCATGAACAGCAAATCCTTCTTTGTTAACTGAAGGAGAAAAAAAGAAGAAGAAGAGAGGTCTCAGTTCTGTAATTGGAAATATCAGGAATTGACCTTTCGTGTCTGATCTATGAAAGCTGTGGATTCTCTCACTCGGCCATTAGCAATGCCTGCTGTATACTTCAGCTGTTTTTGTGCAGGCACAGAGATTGGGGACAAGGGACCATTCGTGTCATCAGCAAAGTGTTTCAGTGAATTGTGCGAGTTCCCGTGATCATAGCCAGCCTAAGAGTTATAAGATATCAAAACAATTGTTCACATACTTGAGCCAAGGGTAAGAAACAGATGAAAATATCTGTTGCTCCAACTACTGTAAAACCTATAGAAAGGACCTGGCAAGAGAATCCTCTATTTTCTAATACAAAATTTTTTTGCAAGTGAACTGTTAATTTTAAGCTTCAACGTTGCTTAAGCTCTTCAAAAGTTTCTCTTCAACTCTAAAATAAAACATTACATCAGGTCCTGCCAAAGCTAGGAGGTCCAACTTCCCAAACTTATGTTTTCAAAAGGTCTGGGTATTAGAAGGAATAGTGGCTATTCTAAACTCTACATTAGAAGAAATAGTAGATCGTGTCTAATATCCTTACCGATGGTGGTGTTGCCAATGCAGCTGCGGCATCTTGCTCTCTAAATTTTAGTTCCTTCTCAACTTCCTTTCTTCGTGTTTCACTCTGCCGCAACAAGCCTACAAGTTCTTTGAGATGCTCTTTCATTTCCTTGATTTCCATATCCTTCTCCCAACATTGGCACCTGTCAACATGTGAAATGATACTCATTACTTCATGTGCGAATACCAAATTTTACAGATCATAATAATCTGCAAGAAATTATTTAATTGCTACTAAGATCTATTAATACCTTGCATCAGCAACAGAATCGAACATATATTGAAGCAAGTTCTTTGCATCTGCCATTGAGCGCAATTGGTTCCAACGTCCACGGTTAGTAAAAGCACGCTCTCGCTCTTCTGCCTCTGAAAGTTGTGATGCCATTGCTACAAGTGAGTTTGATGATATGCCAAGCATGTTCTCAAGTGAAGATATTCTGGCCATTCTTGCATTTGGTGACATGGAGGAAACTCTGAGCAAACAAAATACAGTAATAAATCACCTGAGAGATTTTTAAGCTCTACCATCTAACTATATCATGCTAACCTCTCAATCCAATTTAAAGCTAAGAACGGAAGAAGTACTTATTAAGTGTATTAACGCAAACCATACCTGGAAAAGCCATTTTTTCCTCTTGGAGGACTAAGGCCCTTTGATGCAAATTCGTCTACTTGCTTCAGCATGGCCAACTCTTCTGCCAATGCAGCACGTCTGGATAGCACAGCTTAAATAATAAACATCCAATAATATCTCAAATAGATTCAGTATTGAATGAATATCAATCTATACATACACTTGACTTTGTTTCTCATATTCATGACGAACTTCATGCACATTCACCATGACTTCCAGCTCATGATCTAGCCACCGTTGCAGGGATTTTTCATTGTTCTAGTGATAAAAGTTGAATTATAAGGATTCAAAATCCAAAGGGAAAAACACAAAGCATTTGGCAAGAAGATGAAGAAAAGAAGTTTACCTGTCCATGTGTCCCATTGGACCCATTCCCATGGGCAACAACTGGTAAAAGTTTGCACAGTTAGAAAGGTAATAATATGAGAACTGACAAGGCTCATGGTGTGAACATGTAAGCACCCTATGTCTTTTATAAAAAGGAAAGCCTCCTCCCATGTGAGGTGATGTTAGAAATTTGGTGATTTCATATGTTCTGCTAAGGGTAAAGTCATTCTTCAATACTTCCATATGAGAGAACAAATGCATGATTAAAAGCAATGGGTGTCCGGAACTGCAGCCCTAAAAATTATATATACCTGAGTTGTCACGAGCAGAAGATTTACGAGCTTCAAGCAATTCTTTAAGCCTCTTAGTAGCCATTGCAGCCTCTTCAGTCTTTCTTTGAAGGACCTGAAAGAGAGGATTGCATTCAATAATGTACCATAATAATGTACTCTTTCTCTCTCATGAAAGAGAATCGTCCATAATGTGATGAAAGCAACAGGCAGCAATTCAGATTATTTCCCGAATCAGATTGAGCGTAACAAGGGAAAGTAACATGCAAAGATCAATATCAGAAATTTATAATGAGAAACTTCTATTGCTTGACAGACTTAGCATTGAATTCTCTGAACTCAGACAATTAAATAACTAACTAACTGAGATATACTCACCATTTTTTGGCGCTGATTTAAAGCCTGCAGCTTATGCCTTTCATATTCATTTCTCCTGCCCTCTTTCCGTAACTATTATTTCAAAATGAATCAAAGAATGGAGTGAATTAATACAGGAAATACACTTAAGAGATTTTAAATGAAGAGCCATTAGACTAAATATATTTCATATGTAAAATGCCATGAGATAACAGCAGGAGTTTCAGACTTTTTGAACTGACTTCATAAGTAAATACCTGCAGCACTTCCTTCTCTCGAGATGCTTTCCACTGCCGGAATTGTTCTGCTTCTTGTTTTATCCTTTGTTGCAATTGAACCTAGAAGTTTAGAAGAATATAAATTATAGCAGTGGATGAAGTGAAATATTAGGATAAATACTTCAAAGATACTGTATGGATTAGTCTAAACCTTTTGTGCCTTTATAGATTGAATTTCATCCTGAAGCCGCTTTGCCGCTTCATCACTTTTTTGTTTTTGCTTCAAAAGTTGAACCTGGCTCTCTTGTTTCTTCTTTAGATCCAGAATCTGGTATGTTAACATTGTAAAGATGAAACATTTCTGATTATAAGGACATCTCTTGTTTATCTAAAGACAAAAGCTTTCTAGCTGAAAATTTTTGTCACCTGTGCCTCAAGTGCCTTTAACTTTTGGGAATGAACATCTTGCAGTTTCTGTGCTTGTCCATCACTAGCAGCAAGATTTTCGACTTCACCCAACAAGTGGTCCCTCTCTTTCTGCAATATGAAACAAGTTAATGACTGAACATGTGAATACCACTTCTCTTGAATGACAACATCAAAATTCAAAGGCTTCAAGTTCACCTGCACAGCTCTTTTCTCATCTTCAAGTTCCATTATTTTCTTTCCAAAATGCTGCTTGAGTGCCACAGTGTCGGAACCTTCAAAAGATTTCATCTCCGACTGCACATACATTAAACCCAATGTTATACATGATAAACAAGAACACCTTTATGTGGAAAATATATTAACATACACAAGTACACACCTCTTTCTGCTGAAGACGTTTATTCAGTTCATGCAACTCTTTGTCCATGGTATTTTGCAGAAGGCTGTGCTCCCACTCTTTTGCTACTTCTTCATCAATTTCCCCAGAATCACCTGCTAAAATAGGCAATACGACCCTAGATGAAATGATTTCAAGTAAAGAAAGCTTAACTTTGTGTGAATACAACTGATTCACAGGATTCTAGGTGATTTTTGTGCACTACTTATAACAATAACAAAATTTACATAGTTGCAGGATTGCAGCTGATGTGATTGAGAAAATGAAATGTCACCCAGGACGTTCTAAACCATAAATACCTGATATTGCTTCACCCATTTGATAGTCAGCCGATTCTATACTTTGCAAACCCCTTTTAAGGCCATCAGTTTTCAAAGAGCAGGGACTAGCATCCTGAAAAATGAAGTTTAACATGTGTATATGCACATGGACAAGCAGATTTGAAAGAAGCAAGATCAAAGAACAGTGTGATAGAGCAAGAAACACATACTTGAGCATCTTTTTCACATTGGTCTACAACTGTGCATTTCTTTCGGTATTCATGAAGTTCTCGGCAGAGATCCTCATTAGCTGCTTCAAGCCAAGCAATTCTTTCCTTGAGAACCTGCAAAAATTGATAGGTTACTTGGTTAGAAGATATGCATACCTATTTTTTTTTTTTTTTAAATAAACTGCTATACAAATCAATAATTTGTCATATTATTTTTATTTGTTTCCTTCATTTTAGCGGAACAACCTCTGAGTCTATACAACATGGGTAACATTAACCCTTGATGGAAGAAAGCAGACATTAAAAGAACTCACATAAGAGTAATACCTGCATTTCATCAGAAGATCCTCCTCCACGAGCACAAAGCTCGGCTTGCAAATACTCTAATTGTTGGCGCATCTTCAGCATCTCATTCGACATGGGATCTCTGTTGACCTGGTACAATAAAATCAGAAAAGGCCGCATAAATGACACCTTAAAAAAGGCAGAGAATTTGTATCTACATTGGGAAGGGAAAAAGAACACTAAATAATAAAACCATGAATAAGTAACAACTTACAATGGGCTTATTTTGGATATTTCGAGCACGATTTGCATATTTCAAAGTGTTCAAGGTTTCCTCAGCATTAATATCAGCAGGACTGATGCAAGCTGTACAACACAAGATAATAACAAACATCATAGGCTGCCTATGAGCAAGTATTAGTTTGCTTAACATGGAATGAGAAAAATTAATGAAGTTACCTATCATAACAGTTCGGCTGTTACCACCAAGCGAGTCCTGCCAAAACCATTACATAGTCTAAACTTAGTATTATACTTTAAAGCAGGGAGGTACATAGGAATAGCAATAGACAACAACCACAAATAAAATGGCATTCATGCCAACAGAGTTTTTACATGATTCAGTCAACAACATTTGTCACTTGTTGTTACATCTTTTTGTTTACATATGTATATGAATAACTTAGCCTCTATATCAGAAAATTTTATCGATTTTGGAATAAAATCAAACCTGCAAAAGCCGAGTAAGTTTACTATCTCGATAAGGAACATGAAGTCCTTCTTTTCGCTTCTTCTCATCACCAAGTGCACTGATAACATTTCCAAGTGCAAGAAGACCTTTGTTAATATGAACTCCTGTTGAAGAGAAAATAATATCCTCATGAAAATGTATAACAGAAATGCACTGTAGATATAAAAAGTCACAAAAAAATAAAGTGTATCCAACCTTCCTTAAAACGCAAACCATCAGAACCTGTCCTCTTGGCTCGCTCAGACCCAGCAAGATCTACCAAATGCAATTTAGCGCATAGATAATCTTCATTCATACTCTCATTGAGACCGTTGCCGGAACATGCTGGGTTGAGCTTATGCATTTGCTCTAATGTAATGGTGAAGATGGCATGTGAACGACTGTCGACATAAGTAGAAAAGGACCAAGTCATTAAACATAGTGGCACTTAATCTATCTCAGAAGATAATTAAATCAAAAGATTGAAACAAATTATAAATGCAGAAATCTACATTTCTTATTGCTGTATATTAATAAAAAATTGAGTTCAATGATCCTTAGAAAGGACAAGTAAGGCACCAAATATACCTCGACTGATTGTTCATATTTGTACTCCCTGTAGCCCTGTTCAGTGATCCTTGTTCAAGACATGTGGCCATTTGTTTAAGTGTACTAACACTAATTTCAGTAGATCCTGCCAACGTAATAACACCATTTGATGATTCTCGAATTTGTATTGGTGGTTTTCCGGGGATTGCTACTTTTGCGGCATGCCCATTTGCACCTTCTGGTTTGCTCAGAAAACTGGGATCCAGCAAGTCTCGTACTTCCTCTTTGAGAATCTTTGCAACAAAATCTTCAACTTAGATTAGTAACGAAACTCAGATACGTGACAACTAATAGCTATCAAATCTTCTACTTAGGCCAAAATACTATAGTAACATCACAAAGCATGAAAGACAACTTAGTAAAGAATATAACACCAATACAAACCTCAATAAAGGAAACATGCAACTGGAACTCCGTTTGATGCTTCAAAGTTTCAATTTTGCTGAATAATACATTCATGACTTGAGGGATAATTCCAGTTTGCAGACCATCTCTGAAACCAGTGCCCATGGTATATGTTTTCCCTGAACCGGTCTGCAATAGAATGATTATGTTAGTTTCAAAGTAACACTAGCCGCAAGGTATGGAATCTCAACTCTGCATCAGAAGTGAAACTACCTGACCATAAGCAAGGACAGTAGCATTATATCCTTGGAACAAACCATCGACCAGCGAAACAATACACTCTTCAAACATTGCAGATGATGGAGAACCGGTACTGCCGTAGACATGATCAAAAGTAAATGAATGTGTCCCAATTTGTACCTGCACCATGATCAAACTGTCAGCAATCAGCATTCCAGAACTCATCAGTGGTGGAGCCACTACAGCTCTCCTGCTCTTTGTGCACGACTCTTACACATTTTTCTTTATCACCAACACCACCTCCTCCTCCCCAACTTCACTGGCTTTTCACCTCCATTTTCAGAACACCTCGCAACAATATTTAGAATTTGTTCGAGTACAACTAGTTTCGTATTGACTTGTTGCCATACAATGGCCATTTGATGAGAGATAAAAAAAAAAAAAAAAAAACTGGGTTTAGATTGCAAAGGTCTTAATTAAGCTTTGTATATTGTAGTTATTTTGTTACTGGGTATCTAGTAATGCAATTGGACATGCACATTCTATTAGACTAGAGATTACGAAACGGTGTGAGTTAAAGGAAAAAAAATGCTACTGATTGATTATGCCAAAAACAAATTTACCATGAATAAGAACCGAAGAGAAGAAATTAGCCTCTAATATATTATCAGTTTCAAAAGAATATTTAATTTATATCCCAAGCTTATACATTTCTGGCTTCGCCACACCGTATAAACAGAGAAGAAACAGTCCTTTTCTTCTTCTTTTTTCCTAAAGAAGAATTAAAGCAATTTAGGTAAAAATATTTCACCGGTTAAATCGATGGCGTAAATTCAACCAAATATTAGCAAAACTTTCAGAGAAAGTTTGATTTCTCAGATGTTACCGGAATTGGACTATGTATAGCCATCAGCTCCCAATTTCAACCAATTAATAATTTCATGAATTCGAGACCATAATGTGATGAATCCAGAACTCGGATCCAAAATCAAAATTAGCAAATGAAGCACGCAATGCTCCTATGCCTCCAATACTAAAGCCGCAACCATAACTGAATCTAGATCTCCGAGATTTCGATTCCCTCCTACTCAGTTCTCCGGCCCTCTCAGTAAGCTCTTCGACTAATTACTATAAAGAAAAGAAGGAAATGCAGTGATTTAATCGACCAATAGTGATAGTACCTGAGGCTTCCCAGGGACTACAGTGACGCAATCTTTACATCCTTGAAGCTTCTCGTCTCCGACGAGCGGGCGGATGTGGACGGCCACTTTGACACTGCAATCCTCCCCGGCTTCCATGGCAATCAACGAGCTCCTCCTCCAGCGCAATTAGAGGAGATAGCAAAACGAGAAAAGAAGATTGAGAAGGAGACAATGAACGGAATATTGCGAGATCAAACCGTTCTCATTGTCTGAGAATTCGGGTAAGGGAAAGTGATACGCCAGCTAGGAGGCCAAGTGTGAAAGAACGAAGCTGAGAGAGAAGATTCTGGAGGAGCTCATTTGGTTCGAGACCGGGGGTACTGTGATAAGAGTGTGGAGAGAGAGAGTAAAAATAGTAAGAAAGGGGAAGGGTAGTTGTGGAAATGAGCGCGTAACTGCAGGGACAACAACCACTATCATTTTCCTTCCTCTTCACTACACACCCGCCCAGATGGTTTGCGTTCCCTGAAACTTTTATGACACTCTTTCCGGAATTGCCCCTCCAGCTTTTTGCAACGGTCTCTCACAACCCCTTCCCGTAATGTTTGACACTAGTTGCGAGTTGTCACCATCGCCCCCTGCGTTATTACGTCTTTGCCCTTTATCTGGATTTTCCTCTTTTCCGGTTGGTTTGCGGTCACACGGTACCGTTTGAGGGGGCGGGAATTTGGTGAGGAAAAGCGACGGCCACAGCGCACCGAGCCACGTGTGATGGACTACAGATTATGGAAATTAGCGTCATTTTTCTGCATCGAACAAATTAGAGAGGAGTCATTTTTCTGCATCGACCAAATTAGAGGGCTAGTCATGTCCTTAAATCACAATTATAAAGTAGAAAACACAATCGATACGTTTAAAATTTCCCTACTTGATGCTTGGGTTTTTTTTTTGTCATTATTTGATGCTTGTTTTAAGTACTAATAGATTAGAGTAAATTTATAATGTGTTAACATTTCTCATATATTTATTATTCATGTAATATTTATCACTTTAAGAACTTATATACCACTTTTTGATGATTAATGTGATAACTAGAAAAAAATTCTCATTAAGGTAAATAAGGTTCTCAACATATTATATTAGGTTCTCATTTGAGTAATTAAATCTTAGAAGTGGTAATTGCATTCATGTCATATGTTAACATATTGTATAATTTTCTAATAGATTAACGGATAATCACATATAAATCGTTTATGAATTTTCTCAAACTAAAGTTCGAATCACGAGTTCTATACTGTTGAATGTAGCAAATGGAATTATTAGTAAGAAAAATACCTATTAAAACATTACAATTTTGTTTATCACGATTTTTTCTAATAAGGTCCTAAGAATTAACGGAATTCAAACTTCGGACCTCTATCAATATTTTAGTATAAGATAAAGCCTTTCTAATTTTGAACAGAATGTGTATAAAAATTTACTTGTTCTAACCCCGATATTACAATACTATACTTCTAAAATGATTCCAAAAGTGTACATTTTGATTATGAAAATATTCGTTTTGTTTGTATTTTGGATTTCTATTTTTTTCTCCTGTGATAAAATGTCATTTTCTGTAATTCTCCTGGTTTTAGGCCTTTAAGATAAGACCTATATGGTAACATGTAGTATGGGACTACGGGGAAAGGGTATCACTATGTCTTGGCGAAGAGGGCATGTGAGTTGAATGGGAGGCACCCAGCTAATGAAAAGTGCTGATTAGAGGAAGGTCCGCTGCAGTAAAGCGAGTGGACGGAAACACAGTCCCACACAAATTAGACAATGCCAGCTGGTGGTCGCCCACCCTCACATGGCCATAAACCCACCTAGCTGGACCCCACTCCGATCACTGCCCCTCCACCACAGTCCTCTCCAACTCCGACGACGAATGGTCCCACGTTTTCCAAGCAAACTCATCCCCTCTGCTTCCTTGAAGAATCACGTTCCTCACTTCCTCCATAGTATAGCTATTGAAAATTCTTGGGATTCGTTAAATTAGTCACTATTTATAGTATGCTGTATTGTTTTCAATGAATTATAATTTTAAATTTTCAGTATTCTAAAATACTATCCGTATTTCTATACATTAACTTGTTAAATTTAATAAAAAACTAAGTTATTATGAATCTTGTTCAATAAATATGCGTTAAAATGGTAGGTCAATTTTTAATAATGCTATTAACCATTTATTTGCCCAGACTGCTCAGTGGTGGTTGCACGGTTAACAATTTAGTATTTTAGGGGGCTCAAATAAAAGTGTAGCAAGTAGATGAGCAAGGACCATCAAATGGAGTAATGTTGGTTGATGGTGATACTTGAATTATATAAGCGGTGATCGAAACATATTTATATATTTGGTATCCACAGTACTTGAAAACAAAATAGTCAAGGAGCTAAATATTATGCTACCTCTATCCATGGTTCCAAGTTTTTATCTTTGAATTTTATTCTTCTGTGGGCCAAATTAAGATAAGGGAATTGTCTTGTATATTTTTGTGTTTAGGCCTATAAGATTAGCTACATAATGTTTCAATTTTTGCAGGAATATTACAGATGTGTACAGTAACATACATAAATTGACAAACATTCTCGCAAACTACCAAAGTATACAAAGTTTTTGATTGAAGTTGTACTAACTCGTGAATGTGGAGTCTAGATCAGACTTTTGAAAAACACCCATAGCAATCGAATCACATCCACAATTGATAAATGTGTAGTTTGACTTCAATATCATGATGAGATTTTGAGATAAAATTATACGCTATTTGATAAGATTGTTAGGTTAAGAATAATATACATGTTGAATCAACTACTTATGCATCCAGATGACTTGTTTTTAAACGCAAAAAAATAAAATAAAACTCTCTCCGCCCTGAAGCTAGCGGTTGACTGCAAGTTAAGCAAGCAGCTCCCCAGATGCACCAATTGGGTTTCTGCAGTTCTTTCAAGCTACAGCTCCTTAATTGAGAGTGAAGGAACCCAGAGAAAAGCTGATGAAAATGATCCCAACCTCAAGTTTCGTGACCCCAATACCTAACTTCCCACTCATTCCATTTCTCTGATTCGACCGTTAGCTTGGACGCAGACCAAGCAACTATCCAGAATGTGAAATAAGGCCCCCCACATATATTGCTTCGTTTGCTTTGCTAAGGAAAAAGCTCTAGTTTGTTCAAACTTGCCTTGATAGATGATCTTGGCTGAGTTTAGGGTTCTCCTATTAAATTACTTGCCAGTGTGGGAAATAACTGTGTACGTGATATGATGTCTTACCATTTGCCTTTTAAAGCCTCAACCTAATCACATATGATACTATAGAATGTGCCTTCTTAAACAAGGCACCTAAACCTTTTCATTTTTGGGACAAGTTTTTTTCAACCTTGTGAGTTATTTACTTCTCTCTTTCATTATGCAAGATTTCTATCTTAGGAAGTGCATATTTTATCCTAGATTTTTTCCATAGAAATACGAAACAGTATTATTTGGATTGATACATGAATCACCGTAATAAATTAATTTTTGTTAAGAGATAACATTTGTGAATTTTCATGTAGGTTTATAATTAAGGTTTCAACTTATGATACTTGGGTACAGACATTAATAACTACATTGCAGAGTAACTGAGCTTCCTGTAAATAACCTAAAGAAAAGAAATCCAACTCAATGGTCTCAATAGAGCACGAGGGCGGCCACATGGTTGAAGAAACTAAACACATTCCTTTTTACTGTTTCCAGTAGCTTTTTTTCAATGGAAGCTCGATCAGATCAGAGAATGTGTTATGTGCTAGCTGTTAGTGAAGCATTGGTGCCTCTTTATTCTATTCTCTTCAACACATCCATCTTTTTCATTGTGCTCTCTTTCCCTAACCATGTGGAGCTTTGCATCACATGCTTCTACCACCTTTACATCACTACCATTATTCCCAACCTAGCTCCCTTTTTCATCCAAGCTAGCTAGCTCCCATTTTCCTCCATCAGCCAATCAGTAAGTTGGTCCGACTGCCAGACTTAAGATCTTCTCCTCAAACAATTCATGATCTCTTATCTTCAAGATGATTAACACCATAATTAACACGGATTTTGGACTATCTCACAGTCCAATCACATTGATTAATTCTTTAGTACAGAATTTTGCTGACATAGGAGAGATATGATTCCAAACTGCACAATTATTATAAGTGTGGTCCAATTGTCTACTCAAAGTGAATGAATATCCAAATCTAAGTGTGCCTTTTCAGAGTCTTTCGCTTCCATCATATCGTGTCTTGGATCAATCTTGCAACCTTATGCTTAAAAAGCTTTCGTTATTTCTGGCTCCAAGCATCAGAAAAAGCACCGAGAGTGTGGAGGAGGAGACACAACATGTGAGACTCTGCAATTTTCCATCATTAGCGTCCATCAGATTCTGGTCTTGATGATTACTACTTCCATCATTTTTTTTTCCAAGTGGTCTTCAAGGCTCAATCGCTTTTGTTGGTACGGCCAACGTGGCCGTGGTGTGAGTTAGGAACTTGTATATATTTGGCCCAGAAGGATTTTGGGTTAGGTTCTTCTTCTTGGGCGATTAAGTAGGCCAAACTTTTACCAATGGCAGATTGTTCTTTTAGTTGTTTGGAGGAGGAAAAGTAAAAAGAGTGTGGCAGTGTGCACATTTTAGATGTTCTTTTCTACTTAATGCATGAAGAAATTTACACAATAGTTAGGTTTACATTTGAGGTTTTAATTTTGAGCATCTACTATCAGTTGATAAAACACAAGGTTTAAAAGAGTATCGTCGACAAGTGCCTCGACATCGGTTTTAAATTTTCTTAGGCTCCAAACTAATCTCGTATTCGAATTGGATTCCTAATTAATTTTAGGATCCGATACCATTCTCAAGTTCCCAATTAAGTAAGCCTTAAAAGATGGGCTGGTTTGAGTCCTATCCTAGTTTCGGGCCATTGAATAGGCTGATTGAACCATATATGGGCTTAACCCAATCTGTTGGTTCATATCATAAAGCTTGGGCCACGCTGTTTTTGACCATGGCTAGCCCAATTAAACCCAATAATGTTGGTAACATGTCATTTTGAGCTCTAATTCTATATGTAGTAGTTTAGCTCACAAGTACGTATGAGGAGTTGAAATTAGTTGAGAGGTTACAAGGCAAATATAGGCCGGTTCGCCCAAGTTCACTCATAAACTTAAACTTTACAATCGTCACATAACATGTTTGTAATAGGACTCCGATCAGATTGTTACATCTAACGTTTAGGATAAGATATTGTCGAGAACCAAATGACCATCATACTTTAAGGTTCACATGTAAATCATTAAAGAGAACATACTCATTTACCATATGTGTAAAGAGTTCATTTAATTAATTAATTGTAGAATTAAATCAAAATGAGCATGTAAACTTTGTCAAAAAAATAATGCGTCCCTTTTAACTTTGTCAAAAAAAAGAAATATTTTGGCCAAAACTCAAAAGCAAAATAAAATTTTACTATATGTTTTCTGTTGGCCAATGCGGCAAAATTTTGTCTGCCAACGCAAAGAAGCGACTTGGTTGACCCTGTACCTCATTTTCATAATAGAATCTCATACAAGCAAACCAAGGCGAAGAGAAGAAGAAGAAGAAGAAGAAGAAGAAACCACAACCCTACTACTCCGTTGCTCCGCCATCGCCACCGCCACCGCCGCACTCCATTCAATCTTTCAGGTACTCATAACTGTCTCTCCGACTATGCTGACCTCATCAATATATGCATGCGTATCTTTGGATCGTCAACTACACCACTGATAACAATGATAATTGAGCATGAAATTTCACGGAAATTTCGTTTCGAGGTGCTCTGTGGCTTTTGGATCTCATTGAATCATTGATCACTATATCTGTAGAGACCGGATGTGTTCAGAATTTTTCAAATCTTAATAGTGTTTTGTTTTTATGGTGATGCTGCTCATAATAAGTAGATATCAGGTTACCTTATCTGCTGAGCTGAGCGCTTGAAGAATGAGATTTCGTAGGCTTTTTACTTGTGAATGATCAGTTAATTGGTTAATAACAGCATTTTATATGCAGGATCCTGGCGTTTTGTGAATGAGTTATATCAAGTAAAATGGCATCGAATTATGTTTTGAACTTGGTGAATTCGACGTTGGATTGGGTGACAGCGACTTTAGATGCTCCCTCCTCCAGAGCTGTTGTTTTTGGAGTGCCCATTGGCGGTAGGCTACCGATTTTTTACAACTGTCTTTATGAGATTCATGCTTTTTATTAATGAGAGTTTGTCTCTGATCAACAAATCTTTGTTGTTTGGCCTTTTTTTCTTGTAGGACATCTTTTTGTAGAAGTACTTCTTTTTGCGGTCATTGTTTTTCTACTATCTCAGAAAAGTTACAAGCCCCCTAAGAAGCCTTTAACAGAGAAGGTTTGTGTGAAAGTTCTATGCCAGCACCTTCATCTTGTTGAATAGTACATGCTGCTTGCGCAACTCACTTAATCTATTGGACTGCTTTTTATATTCGTAGCTTAAGAAAAATTAGGAGTTCAGAAGTGTTGAGGCATTGTTGTAATTTGATTATACTTCCTAGTGAGATTTGAAAAGAAAAGATCTGTGTGACCAATTTAGTTGTCAACTTTTGTCTCAATGAATATAGTTTTTAGTGATGCCATTTGCATATCACCACGTATGAACTTGCTAAATATTTGGTATGATTATACGCTTCTGATTCTTGTGCTTTCTGATATGACATGTAGTATGGATTCTTAACTGAAATTTGCTAGTGTATTGGTACATGTAGGAAATAGATGATCTATGTCAGGAATGGGTTCCTGAACCTCTCATCCCTCCTATCACTGAAGATATGCAGTATGAACCCCCAGTGTTGGAAAGGTGAGTGAGCTTAGTTTCTAGCTCTTCATAAACCAGTCCATAGTTTGGCTGTGCTTTGATTGCATGTTCCTCTTGTTGATTTCCAAAAGGGAGAGAGAGAGAGACCATAGAAGTACTGCATATTTTTTCTTATTTTTGAAGAAAGAATAAAATATTGGAGTTAAAAAGATGTTGCCTATGGGTACAAATAAAACAGCATATTCTTTGTTCTAAGGGATATTGCTAATGAGTGTAATTTATTCAGTGCTGCAGGGCCACACACAATAGTTAATGGCAAAGAAGTCGTGAACTTTGCGGCAGCAAATTATCTTGGATTGATAGGACATGAGAAGTTGCTTGTAAGAGATAACTTTTCTTATTACTGTTATACTTTTTTTATATGAATGACTGAATGAATGATAGCATGTATAGCGCATTTATAGCAATGTCTAATCTCAGGAGTCATGTACTTCTGCATTGGAGAAATATGGTGTTGGTTCATGTGGTCCTCGTGGGTTCTATGGAACAATTGGTATGACTTATATACTATGAGATAAAATATTGATGTTCTTTTCTTTTCATAGAAAGGTAGACACCTGCCGTATATTTTTTATTATTTTATTTTGCATCAGATGTCCACCTTGATTGTGAGGCAAGAATAGCAAAGTTTTTGGGAACTCCTGACTCAATTCTCTATTCTTATGGTCTCTCCACCATGTTCAGTGCAATTCCAGCATTTTGCAAAAAAGGAGATATCATTGTTGTGTGAGTATGCATAACCTCAATCATGTTATTTATTGTTGTCTTTTGCTCTGGGCTGTAGAACTTGTTTAGTTTGAGATTTTGTTTTTATAAAAGTGAATAATTTGGAAAACATAACATGGCAAATCTCTTGACTTGAAGCTAATTTCTAGATCTTTTAATTCTTACTTCTGATTACAATTCAAAATGATGGTCAAAATACATTCAAATTACTGAAGAAGGAATTGAAGTACGTATACTATTCAGATGCATGCTGATTAATATGTTTACTCATTGCTCTCATATTTTTAAGGTGCCACATTACTTTTCTATTTTACTACTGTACTGGCCTGGGCTTAGAATATATGGAGTTTCTGGCTACTAAAAACATTGCACAAAGATTTCTGTTTAGATATGAATTTATATGTAAACTGGTTTTTGTTTCTCTTTTTTAGGGATGAGGGAGTCCATTGGGGAATACAAAATGGTCTTTATCTTTCTAGAAGCACAATTGTGTATTTCAAGCATAATGATATGGAATCATTAAGGAATACTCTGGAGGAAATCACTGCGAAGAGTAAGCGGGCTAAGAAACTCCGGCGTTACATTGTGGTTGAAGCTGTTTACCAGGTATCTATGTCTATGCATTGCTATTACATCAAATATATCTTTTTCCAATTTTTTTCGTTTTTGTTTTGGCATGTTGTGAGTTCTTTGAAGACACAACTCAGTGTCATCCATTTTCATTATAGGGTTGCTTATACTATGCAAAATAAATGTGAGACTTCCATCTCTACATGAATTGCTGCTATAGAGCCATTGTCAGCAAGAGGACGATTGTACTTAAAAACCAAGATCATGTCACTAGGAAGTCAACAAAATGACCTTTCACCTTTTCATAGTTGCCATGTTAGCAAATTGCCTCCATTTTTTTTAATGAGAATTGAAATAGCTTAATGCAATTTAGAAGTGTTGATTCCTATTTGTAGGTGTATTAACTTGTTCTGTTGTCATGTACTCTGTTACCACTTTCTGATGCTAAGTATTTACTTATGTTATACTTGTTTTATTACTTTGACCGATGTGGAAATTGTACTAAAACAGAATGAGATCTCTTCTTTAGCTCTTTCTATGCTGTCACATTATAGCATACAGTTACTCCTCCTTCCCCTCTTTTATTCCAATTAGTTAAAGAAATTGCTTGACTGGGAGATATTGACTGGTTATCTTTTATCCTAAAATTTGCAGAATTCTGGCCAAATTGCCCCCTTGGACGAAATTGTTAAATTGAAGGAGAAATATAGGTTTCGTGTTTTATTAGATGAGAGCAACTCATTTGGTGTCCTTGGAAGAGCTGGACGAGGTCTCACTGAATTTTGTGGGGTGCCGGTATTTTTCAAACATCCTTAAAGAAGAAAATAAAAGACTACAATATATTGGTTCATAGTTAGTTTGTGATTTTCCGGTGGTGTGATATCTGCAGGTTGAAAAGATAGATATTATTACTGCTGCAATGGGACACGCCTTAGCTGCAGAAGGAGGATTCTGCACTGGAAGTGCTAGAGTCACTGATCACCAGGTATGGTCATTATAATCTGTGAATAGCCATATGATATGGTTACTGACACATGTGTCAGAACATTGGAATTCTAACAAGAAATTTTGTCTTATCAAAATAATGGTTATGTCTTTGCATGGATATAATTTATCATTTCCAAAAAAATAAGTTTTGGGGTATTGTCTGTGGCAGCGATTGAGCAGTTCTGGGTACGTCTTTTCTGCTTCTTTGCCCCCTTATCTTGCGAGTGCTGCCATTACTGCCATTGATGTTCTTGAGGAGAATCCTGATCTGTTAACGAAGTTGAAGAAAAACATTACGTTACTATGGAAAGGTCTGTGCTTGATCTCCTTTTTCATGTGCATAAGTGTGTTTCTCTTGGTTTTTGGATAGTTATTGCACTGCCAGTGTAGTCATCACTTGATTAGTGTCTTAGCAGTCGCTTCTCACATGCTTACGCTGGCATCCTCTTGATTGAGTATTGCGCTGTAATGTGCAGGATTGTCAGGTGTAATGGGCCTTTCATTAGTGAGCAATCCAGAATCACCCATTGTGTTTCTCAAACTACAGAAGTCAACAGGTTCTGTGAAGAGTGACCTGCAACTCCTCGACGATATTGCTGACTGTGTAAGTAAATGGTTTTATCTTGATAACACTAAGCTGAATCAATTTCTGCTTATTTTCTTTCTCAAGTATATTTGTTGTGGTTTTGCAGTTGTTAAAGGATCATTCAATTCTTGCGGTGGCGTCCAAAAGGTCGACACTTGATAAATGCCGTTTGCCCGTGGGAATTAAACTTTTTGTTTCTGCCGCCCATTCAGAATCAGATCTGCTCAAGGCATCAGAGTCGCTGAAAACGGTTGCGGAATCAGTGCTGAAGAATCATATATGACTGGAGAATGCCTGGTTTCTCTTGCCTGACTGAAGCACATCCTCTGTCTTTACAAACCCTTCGACGGTTGAGCAATTTTGAAATGCAGGCTAACGGTGAAAGGCCTCTGGTTGATGCGATAGAGATATGATTAATTTGCAACTGCATTCTTTTCATCGCTGTTTAACATGTGATAGGTATTTTTTTTTTTTGGCCCACTGTGTATACATGTGATCAAGATTAACGTCAGATTTAGTCTTAGACCACAAATACATCTTTGATTGTTCATAACGCTGTCAAAATATTCTCGTTACAACTGTACATTGGTTCTGGAAGCTTGATTCTTGTGACTCTTTTTATCGTTATCGAAGATGTCAAGGAAATGGTACTGTTTCTATAATTTGAAAATTGGAATGACGACTGATCTAAATTATCATTCCTCGCTTGTTTTTGTATTTTCTTATTACATGATTACATCAATAATATAACTTGGAATATACAATAATAACTAGTATTTTGTGGGCTCACGATTTTGCTTCCGCTTACAAAGGTTCTGTTTTATATTTTCTCGAAAAATGCCTATAATTTTAAAGTAAAAAAAAATGGAGCAATAAATTCAATGGAGTTGGTTTAGTAAAAGCATGATAGACAATAAGTGGGGCGGATGGTTAAGGGTCTCTGATTTAAACCCCAACTTATGAAAAACATCCCTTGAAAATAAGTCATACCGAGTTGCTCTCGTCCTGAAGATGACAGTCAATCGGCCACCAACCAAAATAACAAAATGGAGCATTAAAAGATAAAAATAAAATAAAACACGCGCATGGAAGTTTCGTAAGCGCGTAGTTGTACAATTGTACTATAATTTCGTGGATTTGGATACGGTAGAATATAATAAAAAGCGAGCTGCTTAGTAGGATTCTTCTACCCTCCTTGTTTGTCTAAATAAAAGGCGGCTGCGCTTCCTCAATCAATCATCGTCTTCTTAAAAGAGAATGTCTGGAGGGATCGCGCGTGGTCGTCTCGCCGAGGAACGAAAATCCTGGCGTAAGAATCACCCCCATGTCGGTACCACCACCCTTCTCTTCTCTTTTGTTTATCTCTTTTTTTGTTTTTTTTTTTTCAATTTTCAATTTGAAGGTCTCTGCTAATAATTGGTGATCGCTGTTTAGGGTTTTGTGGCGAAGCCAGAGACCGGTGCAGATGGCTCCGTCAATTTGATGGTTTGGCAGTGCTTAATCCCTGGAAAACCCGCTGTGAGTTTTTCTCTTCTCTTTTGGAATTTGTATTTACCTCTAGTCAATTTGGGCATGAAAAGGATTTAGGTTTTGTGGGTTTATCGTTTATATTATGACTCTAATCAGACTAAGATTTTCAGTTATCCGTGTTTGGGGGATTGTTTATATGGAACTACAGAAGTTTGTTTGGTATGCTGGTTGCTTGCTCATATTGCTGTTTAATTCATAGCAACTCTTCGGAGTCTGGCAGCAGCTCTACTATAGATCAATTGACTGGTATCTTCTGTCAAGATGTTTCTCCTTTCGCATTTGTATTTAGTAACCCTGTCAATGCTGTGGATTATTTTCTTGCATTCTGAGCTCTTTTCCGATTGTTGTTGTGGTGGATTGTCTCCTGTTATGACGTATTTGTTTCTCTGTTGGGCAACCTGAAGTAAAACAGATGGATAGAAACCATTAGTAACATGTAATGTGCCATTTGGAGAATTTTAAACGGGTGATTGATGTAAGCCTCAGAGATCTTATTGATTGTAGTAATGTAGAGAGGGTCGATTAACTGAATATTGGAAGTTGGAGATTAATGTAGCAACTTAATGAGCATGTTATGGTCCAGATGAGTTGATACTTGTTGCTTTTTAGATACCGACATTGCCAGTCCTTGTTGATTGTGCATTGTTGCTTCATATTTTTGCCTCTTCACAGATGCTAATGTCTTTGTACTGTCAACATTGACCATTTTTCAAATGCAGACTGATTGGGAGGGTGGCAACTATCCACTTACACTCCAGTTCAGTGAGGATTACCCTAGCAAACCCCCCAAGTGCAAGTTCCCTCAGGGTTTTTTCCACCCTAATGTTTATCCTTCTGGAACCGTTTGCCTTTCAATTCTCAATGAGGATAAGGTGAGTAGATATCAGTACATTTACTTATATAGTAGGGAGATTTTGTCAATTATTGAAGTAGCGTAATGGGAATTCCTTTTTCAGGGGTGGAGGCCTGCCATTACTGTGAAGCAAATCCTAGTAGGTATTCAGGACTTGCTAGACCAGCCTAACCCTGCTGATCCAGCACAAACTGAGGGTTATCAGCTCTTCATCCAGGTTTGTTTTGAATTCAAGTTGCATCTTGTTCTCTTGTTAGTTAACTTATGTTTAACCAAATATGATTCTGATGTGCAGGAACCAGTTGAGTATAGAAGAAGAGTGCGGCAGCAGGCAAAGCAATACCCATCCGTTATCTGACGAGTGCTTTTGTTAACTCATTGTTTAGTTAAACAAAATCATGCTCAAGGCTCTTCTCAAGACTTGACCAACCTTCTAAGTGGGTTCCTCGCATTTTTTTTCCTCTCTTTGTTTATCGTTATGTGTATCGTAGTTATTCTCGTTCTCATTTGTGACAATACTGAAAATTCGTAGACAGTAGAGGCTGTTATGCACAGCTTCAAACTCCTAACTTTGGCGTGACTTTGTTCTGGTTTTCTTATCATTGCTTGATTTTCATTTGCTATTCTGTGAAAATCCTTTTCTACTCATGCTTGTTAAAGGTTGTAGTTCTCTAAGCAATGCAGGGGCAATCCATGTCCTGTGCCGAAATGGGTTAAAGTTGAGTTTTCATATTTGTAAAACTCAATACTGTTGACATTTGGAGGGTGTTTCAACAATTGTAAGTTCATTTTTTGCTGCGAATGTTTAACTTCTCACACTCGGAACACAAAACCAAACTCGAAGTCCGGGCAATACTTATTGCTAACCTCTTCTTCTGATAACAGTATAGACGATTGATTGAGCTCCATGAAGCAGCAAATGTACACTGAATGGAACCCCATCTACCAAACTCACTTGCGCTGTGAGTTGAGTGATATCAGTTACATGAATTAGACCAATAATTGTTGTGCAAAAGCGAAATTGATTCAATCCAGTATGGGGTTGAACCAGGCATAGCTCAAGCCTTAAGGCTACTCGCTCATAGTTCCAGAGCTTTGGTTGTATTAATCCAAATATAGGATGAAAACAAACGTAGCATTTAAGTGATAAAGTCTATCAGCATAAAAGTTCAGTAAGGCCAATTTAGACTTGAGACCAACAAACAAAAACCACCGTCACGATGGACCAAAATGAGAGCCATCCCTTCTCTGACCAACATCCTCAAAATTACCTTCCTCAGTAGATCCATCGTTTGTGAAGCGTACATTTTACCCACTCCAAAATTCCGGCATAAAAAGTTATTAACATGGGAAGCAAGCTTCGATATTTCTTTATCTCTCTTGAAAACATTTACAATTTCTGGCATAAAAACGATCAAGCTCCTTTGCAACCCCAAGATAGTGTCACAATAGTATCTCCTTCGATCCGACAATAAGCCATATGGACAACTCCGCAATATTGACAGATGCCCCGAAGCACCAAATATCCAATTAATTAGATCGACAACCATGATTAAAGAAGAGATTTAGGTAGATCATCATCATTAATTTATTCTCATGGTATTTTCTTATTCGACTCAAGGTAAAGAACCATAAACACGGCAAAATCACAGAGTTTCAGCTTAGCATACTAATTTTCAAACTAGCTTGACTACTCATAACCCGGCACAGGGGCAGCTTCCATAAACTCATCATCAGATTCAAGAGCCCTCATTACCTCCGGAGGAAGACACACTTCCAAGTCAATGCTTCCTGCTTCGCGCCCTTGAAACGACGACACTTTGCCATTGAACTTGTTGGCATACCCACTTCGTAGAGCCACAGCTTTTCCCATCCCAAATTCATTTTTATACATGTCGAATCTCGGACTACTCACCATCATCACACTAGGGTTTAGGCAGGCTGATAATCGGACCATGACCTTTTGGAAACCACCGATCCAACACCGGTGGGTTGGAAATCTCAGAAATCAGGGCATTCTTTTCTTGTGCTTGGAAAATTTCAGACCAAGTGTTGAAGAAATTCCAGTAAGATGTTCCGTCTCCCACTGCATGATTCATTGACAGCCCGATGAAAACGCCATCCACCAATTCCGTGACTTGAGCCGTACGTGGTGTGGCCGTCGTGGTTGACCGACCTGTCGTGATCAAACAAGGACTGAACCACCAAGGGCACATCAGTTGGGGAAAGAATGTCGGAGATGGGCATGTCAAGAGAAGCATGGATGAACTTGGCTCCGGGGCTGTTGCTGCAATCCACGTACACCAAGTACAGATGAGGGTCTTGTTCTTTCTTGGTCACAAGGCGACCGGCGAGGGGGTAGAAGTGAACGAGTGCGAGGGAAAGAGTGTACTTCAGTTTCGCCAAAAGGGTTTCGAGAAAATTGGCTTTGTTGGCTTCTGGAGGTTTGGTGAAGAGGAGGCCTTTCTGGATATAGTGGGCGGAGAGCATGGCGAGGTCAGTCGGGGTCAAGTAAAAGGGTTGCTTCGATTCTTGGGAAGCATAGTGTGGCTGGATGAAGCACTGTGAGATGAGTTTGACAATTGGGGAAGCCATGAGTTTCTCTGTGTATTGTCGGCTTAGTCGGTTTTGTTTTATATATGTAGCTGCAGCGTGGTTAAGGCTCCAGCTCCTTATTTTATGATAATATCGTATTTGACAAAAAGCCTCACGGTCTGTTGATAAGGTCCGTGTTGCATTTCTGGATAATGGTCCTTTTTCGGGTCTGAACACCATAGAGAAAACCAAGGGAGACAGAAGATGGAGGTAAGATTCGCTTTGGTCAGTCCAACTTTGAACATATTTGGTGGAATATAAAAGCAACAAATAACATATATTTTCACCTATCCATCCTTCCTGGTGCTTTGACTGCTTTCCTTCTGCGTAATAGATAGCGAAGTCCGACCTTTCTTCATTTTCTTTATTGCTCTGAAACCTGAACCTTTACTCTAATGCAAGGACAAGTTTTAAAAGGGAGAACTGGAAAAACAAACCGTCTTGAATGGTGGAAAAAAAGTTTAGAAATATAATAATTTATATTAGAACAACTCAAACAGATTCCTTATATTTTAATTTTTCTTTATTTTAGAGAAAAATAAGCTTATTTTGTTCTAACAGATTCCCTATAACTATCTCTATTTTAGAGAAAATGAGGAAAGAGAAACCAAATTATTTATATTTACAGTAAACTCCAAAATTTTAAAGAAGAATATGGAGATTTTAGAGATTACTATAAACTAGGGAATCTGTTGGAGTTAGAGAAGAAAAATAGGCTAAAGATTTGACTTTTACTTTCCTATAATACAAAAATTATAGGGAAACCGTTAAAGTTGCTCACTAGCTAAAAATTTAAGATTCTTGGAAACTTAATAAAGATTAAGAGCCTAAACTGGCCAAGCAGTAAAATTTCAAACTTACTGCCTCTATTGACCCGTAAAACACCCAGGTACTCATGACCACGGATTTTCAGGAAAGACCTTAAGCATGCAAAAAATAAAAATAAATAAATAACATGACAAATTGGCAACATCATACAGTTCTAGCTTGACTACTCGTAACTTGGTACAGAGGCAGCTTCCATAAACTCATCATCAGATTCAAGAGCCCTCATTACCTCTGGAAGAAGACACACCTCCAAGTCAATGCTTCCTGCTTCGCGCCCTTGAAACTACGACACTTTGCCACTAAACTTGTTGGCATACCCACTCCGAAGCGCCACAGCTTTTCTCATCCCAAATTCATTTTTATACATGTCGAATCTCGGATCAATGTTTTAAAAGGCTGAGGCGTAATCCGAGATGTTTTCGGGAGAGCCTCACTGAGGCGTAAGCCTTGATGCATAAGGCGTAAGCCTTACGATATATAAGTAAATGGTAAAAAACATACCTAGCCAGCAAATATATATAGGTCAGCCTTGTTGATCATGAATTAATACACATTGTATACATGTAAATATATAGGTGGAGCATCTAATGGTATGCACAAAGGATATATAAGTACTTAAGTAGAGATGGAGCATCTAACGATAAACATATAATCAAATAGGATAATAGGATAAGGTGGATTCAAAAGTCCATGAACTGATTGATTTCCCCAAATAGGGATGGCATAAGAGCCTCTCTCTCCACCGTGGAGAGAGAAAGTTTATCTGGTCCTCCCCTTCCGGTAGCTCCGACATCCTTAACGACGTCTATTGGAGTATTGACGTATTGGACTCTGCCTTTTTCTCTCCATCTGCACTAAGGAGAGAAAGAAGTTTTGAACCTCCAAACTGCAGCAGCATCAGACGGGGCGTACGCCTTGATCATGTTTTCTGCGCTTTTTTGCGCCTTACGGGAAAAAGGGTACGTTTTGTATGCCTCTGCGCCTTGCAGTGAAAACACAGGCGTTTTGATGGAGAAATCCCGCCTTGAGGCGTGCTTTTTAATACCTTGTCTCGGACTACTCCCCATCATCACACTAAATGGATCAAAATATTGCATAGTAAACACAGTCAGAGACTGTAACCAGTAATCAAGATACCGTTTTAGTACTTGCTCATTGAGGTTAACCACAGCCTGGTGCAATTTCCACGCGGCCCATCCAAGCCCATGATCAAGCAACTCACCAGCATTGATCAGTTCTGATTTGATCGGATAAATGGCGTTGCCAAAGTAATTAAGAGGCAATGGCGGGTCTAATCTTGCTCTGTTATTGGCAGCCAATCTGCAACTGGTTTCTTGATCTGGTGGCAGAAGATGCGCTCGAGTAACAGTCCTCCAAAGAAGCGCAGACAAGGCCTGGAAGGTGGAGATGTTGCTGGTCTCGTACTCTGAATTGGCCTTAGCTTTAAGTTTGGCTAGGGATTCTGCTGAGAAGTGAAACATTCTCTCTCTGAGTTTTGGTGCTTCGAATCTGTCAATGAACTCACTTGGATCTGTGAAAGGTAGGCTAATAATCGGACCATGACCTTCTGGAAACCACCGATCCAACACTGGTGGATTGGAGATCTCGGAAAGAGTGATGTTGTTTTCTTGCGCTTGGAAAATTTCAGACCAAGTGTTGAAGAAATTCCAATAAGATGTTCCGTCACTGATACAGTGGTTCATTGACAGCCCGATGAAAACGCAGTCCTCCAATTCCGTGACTTGAGCCGTCAGCAACGATGTTGTGTGACCGTCGTGGTTGACCGCCCTGTCGTGATCAAACAAGGACTCAACCACCAAGGGCACATCAATTGGGGAAAGAATGTCTACGATCGGATTATATTTATTTGATACACTGTTATCAATATGAATATTGAGAAAAGCATACGTATACAAAAGAGAAAACAAATTCTAAATTGAACTAACAATTCCGATTTCTATCAATTCAAATTATTTAAATATAAAAGAAAGCGAAGGACTTGTGTTGGATTGGCACTATATATAATATAGGTGGAAGACAAAATTAAGGAAGACGGAGAGAAGTAGAAGAAAATGAGGTTTATTCAATAATGTCAAAGAGAAGCATGGATGAATTTAGCTCCCGGGCTATTGCTGCAATCCACATAGACCAAGTAGAGATGAGAGTCTTGTTCTTTCTTGGTCACAAGGCGACCCACTAGTGGGTAGAAGTGAATGAGTGTGAGGGAAAGAGAGTGCTTCAGTTTCGCCAAAAAGGTGTCAAGAAAATTAGGGTTATTGGCTTTTGGAGGTTTGGTGAAGAGGAGACCTTTCTGGATATAGTGCTCGGAGAGCATGGCGAGGTCAGTGGGGGTCAAATAAAAGGGCTTCTTTGATTCTTTCAAGCATTGTGAGGTTGGATAAAGCATTCTGAGATGTGTTTGACATTTGGGGACTCCATGATATTGTGAATGATTTTCTCTGTGTATTTGGCATGGCTGCTTTGGTTTATATATGTAGTTCATATATAGAGCAAACTAATTCATTGTCTGTTTTGGATGTTTTACTTCGCAAGGTCTTGAGAAACTTGTTTTAGGGGGGTGTATTCAATTCAGATTCTAAAATATTTTGATTGAGTTTTTATAATTCGTGGATTTACTTAATCCACGGATTGTTTAAATTTTATACGGACTCTGATTGATTTACTGATATTTGTTTAGATTTTACAAGTCCTTATGATGTTTTTGGTAGGTAATTTTTTCTTCTTCTTCTTTAAAAGCAATGGATGTATGAATCCAACTATAATGCTATATCAATGACAATATATATATATATATATAGGAATCTATCATTCTTTATTTTATTATTTTTTTGATGCGAAAAAATTATAGATTAAATAAGACGAAAGCCTCTGGGGCAACCACCGTTTACAGAGTCAAACAACATAGCTCTAGAAGCCTCAGCTAGAAATATCATTCTTTATATTGTATGTAATGATATATGAATATTAAGAGAAAACTAATCAGTCAAAATGTTACACAAAAAATAAAGTAGTAAACTAATGACATAATTTATTTCATATCTAATTTACAAAAGAAACATGTGTGTATATATCGACACCGGCTTCGGGTTTGATTAAAAAAAAGAAACATGTATGTATGTATCATCTTAAAAATACTATTGAAAGTGAGCTTAATTAGCTAGAAGGATAAGGCTTCCAGAGCTATAGTGATAAAAATAAAAATAAAAATTATTAGATGAGAGCAGAGGCAGAGATAGAGGAGGATAGTGAGAATATAGATCTGAGACAAAATGGATGAGTGTCGCCTATTGAGAGCTGCTTCTTCTTCTTCTTTTTTTTCTTTTTTTTTGTAAAGAGTTTCTTCATTTTTTGAGTGAGAAAGAATCCATCAAATCTCTTAGGAAGTGGTTGGATTGTTTTTGAGTTTTGATATATATAAAAAGCACTATAAAATCCTCCAAAATCTAGCATTAATTTCATGAATTCCTGAAAAATCCATATACTTTTGAATATCTACATATTTGAATGGATAATTTTAAATCTTAATTGAATACATCAAGATTTTAAAGGATTGTTTAAAATCTCAATTGAATACCCATAGACTTTTAAAATACAAAAAAAAATCTTGTAGACTCTTAAATGAATACACCCCAATACATCCCCCTTAGTGTATCTAGGATTTTGAAAGATTTTCCTTGGAACTAAAGGTTTAGGATTGAATACCATATTGGGAGTACTAATTGTGATCCTATAAATAGAAATTGAGATATATTGTTTTTGGTGTGATTTCACAAATTAAGAGACAATTATAAATTCTTGAGAAATTTTTAAATAATGAAATCTGCAATTTCATCAATTAGAATTTCATTAATTGCAATTTTCATTGTTTGGTCTTATCTATTTAGAATTTCGAATGTCTAATAAATTAAGAAAATTTAAAATAATATTAAAATATTAACCCAACAACCTTGTTTTGGAAACTAATAAAGTAATAAAAAGAAATTTTTGCAATGAAATTTGAAATGATACTTATTCTAATGGAAATTAAAGTGAGGAATTTAGACAAATCAATTCATTCATTTCTTTCCATAAAGAATTCATAATTTCTAAATTTAGAATGTCAAAAAAGGCAGTTCATGTTTAGGAATTTTCATTTAAATTTCATATCTTCATTTGCATTTAAATTTCATTTTTTTTTCCTTCACCCAAACACACTTATTAAGATTTGGTAGCAAGGTCACAATCGTGGATGCTGCAACTTGATTGCGATCGGTGTTCGCAATCCATAAATCCTTAAAGGTGTGTTTAGATGATAAAATTATGAAATCTGTAGGAATTTATAAATGATAGAATCTTTACCTCCATCAATCTAAAATTCTATTAATTACAATTTCTATTGTTTGGTTGTATCTATTTAGGATTTAAAATGTGTAATAAATTAAGAAAGTTTAAAACAAATAAAAAAATAAAATAGAGAAAAGCCTTGTTTTGGAAATGAAAATTGAATACTGCAAAGAAATTCATAAATGACACATATTTGGTGGAAATTGAAGTGTGGAATTTAAATACTGAATTCCTTCATTTTCTTTCGCAGAGAAATTTAAATTTTCCAATCTGATAACGCCAAACAGAGGAATTGGCTTTGAGGAATTATGAAATCCTCACTTTCAATTAAATTCTATCATTGTTTTCCCTCATCCAAACACACTCTAAAGTGCTTGAAGTGAGGGTCAAATGCATAAGGATCATCCAAAACATTATAGCAAAGGGGGTCGACTTTCCAGTGTCAACAACACCTCCCTCAAAATATCTACTCAAACTTTCACCACGGTCTGGCACTAGGGGCAATATTTTCCCCAAGTTGCTCCCCAAATGCGAGTTCTCCAAAAATTTCCACTTTCCTATCACATCTGGGAAAAATTGACCTGTCTTGAAAAATGCTAAATCATCCTTGAAGGACAAATCCCTAAGTAGAGGCTGTATATCTGAAACATCCCGCAATGCTTCTCCAGTACAGAAGCCAGGTAGCTTGACTGCTTGAGTGAAGTAGCTTCTTCATTGCTACAATTAACTACAAATTTTTCAAAAGCAGTGATAGAAAAACGAGTCTTATCGATTCGATATTCAGCTACGAACTAGTAATAAGATGGACCAAAACTCTGAAGAGGTTCCTGATCCTGCCTATCAGTAAACAAGGGATGAGGTGTAAAGATTGGAAAATAGAGACATTACCAACACAAACAACTGAGGATATTTTGTACCATGATTTACAGACAAAAGAGACAACTAAAAACAACGACTACATTCCAACTCTTGAAATTTAGCACATTCGTTAGGCAATCCGTGTCTAACTCTTCCCATGTTCTTGTCTTGCCAGGATATTGAACGACGTCGTTGCTCCCCGGCGTCGACATCACTATCATGATGTTCTGTTTGGGATTTCTTTATGTTAAATAAATAGTAATTGAATAAGTCAATAGGTAGAGTATTTGTTTAATTACCTGTTCTTTTGGAGCATCCCAACAATAGAGGAGTTTGTTAGCGATGGGATTAGTACTGTTCCATATTTTCTGAGTTGTTTGTTGGTGTAGTACTATTTATATCCTCCTTATTTATTGCATAATATTATCGAATTCATTTAGAAGTATCTTTTCTTATCTTTTTCAATCAAAGTTCTCAGCATTCTGGTATCTGAACCCCAAAAGTAAATTAAAAAAAAAGAGAGAGGAAAAGTAGCAGCTTACTTGAGGCAGCAAGTGTTCATGGTGACCAATAGTGTGCAGCCCTGAATCCCTCGTTTCGATGGTCATTAGGTGCATGAAATTTTCCATCAACATGCTCCAATGGTCAATTGGTCATGGCAACCGATAGCAACTTTATGACCATTGAAGCATATTGATGAAAAATTTCTTGCGATCCAATGAGAGTATTAGGTTATAGTGGAAGCGGGTGTCAACGAACCAGCCAGCAGTGGGTGTGGTGAAGAGGGAGGCTCAGCAGAAGAACAGAAATTGAAGGATTTCAAGGCCAAAAACTATCTGCTTCAAGTAGTTGATTGTGTCATTTTGGAGACTATTCTTCAGAAGGACACGTTGAAACAGATATGAGATTCTCTGTATCAAGGGACGTCAGGGGTGAAAAGGTAGCAGATACAGTCTCTTCGCAAGGAGCATGAGACTTGAAGGAGGGAGTCTGTTGATCGAAGAATCTTTCTCCACCACTGCAACATCTTCCATTTGTCACCATAAAAATTGCAAGGGGTCTGAGATTTTCCACATGATGACAAATTGGAAGATGCTGCAATGGTGTGGAGAAGATTCTTCAATCAATGATCCAAATTTTGCTTGTGTGGTCTGTTAATTGAGGAGTTGAAGAACACTGATGAGCAAAGCTCATTATTAGTGTATGAACAGAAAATGAAGTAGTCCCATGGATGAGCATGAGCATGCATATGGTTCTTTTTTTTTTTCTTTTCTTTTTTTTGCCAAAATTGTATATTCTTATTTTCTCACCAAAAAAATTTCACACCTAAATATTTAAGCAATTATACAACCAACAGAATTCAAAAAGCCTAACCCAATTCTTTTCTACAATTTTCTAAAGTTAGAAAACCGATATAATTACCATCAACTGTGAGATTATAGCAAGAGAATTTCAATAAAAAAAAATGTTGACAAAATTTGACATGTTTTGACAATGACACTACCAAATGTGTCATACCAGTCGAGAACTCGAGATCACTATTATTCAAATTTTTTTCATGCAGCTTTATGCTAAACTAGTTACCACCATATATAATTTAAAAATAAACAGTTTGTAATTGAAATTAATTCCATATTCCGCTACAAACTTGTCATAAAATAGACCAAATTAAAATTCTGAGAAGGTAGAAGCCAATCCTCAGTCACCAAGGATAAAGTCTAAAATCTGAAACGAGAGATCTTGCCAGCACAAAGGATTGAAACTTAATTGTTTTGTACCATGATTTGCAAACAAAAGTGACAGCCTTTCATGCACTCCATTCCAACTTTTCTAAACAAGATTGTTAAGCAATCCTGTCCTGTCTAACTTCTTCTTCTTCTTCGTTCATCAGCAAGTGGTCTTGCTTCGGAGTTCTCCCTATTCCCAACAGTAATTAATGCAATCTGGGACGGATTTATGAGATAAATTGAGGAGTTCTTTTGTCTTATCATGAAAATGTTTGACATTCATGTAATCAAACAACTAGATTCTCTAGCAGAGAACTAGAGAAAATACAACTGACGTTTAGCATAAAGGATTGAGACTTGGTATACCATAATTTGCAAACTACTAACCTATTCCTAATTTCCTATAGAGAATAAACTAAGATGTCCTTATTCAAACCTGACTCTACAAATTAAAGAATAAATTGCTCGTTAATTTGTGCCATCGTTTTTTGTTGGTTTTTTTTTCTGAGCATTAGCGTTGGTAAATAGATTCTGTTATTACTTGATTCGCCTATGCAAGTGGAAAAGTCATTAAGTACAGCAATTCATATACAATTAATAACCGGTGATATCAAGTGAATTCTGTTATACGGCAGTCTTCGATTTGATAAGACCATATCAAAGAACTCGAATAGATTAAAATTGCAGGAAGGGGAAAGAGAAAACTCTATATTCTTTATGGACTTGTTTCTATATGTATGTTCTCATGATGCGCAAACCGGAGGGCAGAAGCTAAACCTGACAGCAACTCCATCCCAGTCGCAGATGCAATTGAGTCCTTACATAATAATTAAGTGAACTCTTTATTCAAAACCGAGTTCTATAAATAGAACAGAACCAGTTGTATGGAAACTTAGGAAAACCAAAAATTTGAAAACGGAAAAAGATGAGAAAAGAAGGATAAACTGGGGCAAGTTGCATGTTATACTGAATATATCTTGAATCAGAAACTAGGGCAACAATATAAAAAGAGACGATCAGAAAAAAAAAACCTTTGAACATGAAGATGCAACAAAGTACTGAACTGTTTGCAAACAATAATTGAATTTGAATCTATCATTTAAAGAGATCTTCACTAGTATATCTTAAGTTGCATAACACACTCCTGCATTTAGATTTAAGATGAAACAACAAAACATAACATTATGAGTAGTAAGCTTTATTTAAAACTAGATATAGTTTATGCATTAGGATCAAGTGATAAAGGCTATCAGGAAATTAGCTCAGTTAGGAGAGCACAACAAACAAACACCACCTTGACCATTGATCAAAATGAGAACTCCCCCTGGCCTTCTCATCCCTCATTAATCTGATTTGATAACTCCAATGTCCTGAAAATACCCTTCCTCTGTTTAACGATTATTTTAAACCAAGATAAATCACAGCTTGTACAATCTTGGCATAAAAAGTGTTTGACCTGGGAACCAAGCTTTGATATTTCTTCATCACTCTTTTCAAAACCTTCACATCTTGTGATTTGAAAACGCACAACCTTTTTAAGGCCCTGCAATAGTTTAACAACACTATCACGATCAATGCGAGAACTGCTCACATCCAACTTTTTAAGGTTTGGCAGCAGCTTCACATTTGTGGATGCCTCAACTTCACCAACATTGCAGAAAGAAATAGATAATTCCTTAAAATGCTTGCAGTGAGTGGCAATCTGCACAAGGATTCTATCCAGAAAATTATAGCAGAGTGGATTTTCCACTGTCAACAACACTTTAAAATGTTCACTCAAATGTTTTTTACTCAATCTTCTTTGCCGCATGATTTTCACCAAGCTACTCCCCAAATACAAGCACTCCAAAAATTTCCACTTGGCAATCACTTGTGAAATAATTTGAGAATTCTTGAAAAGCACCAGGTCATCTGTGAACCAAACTCCCCAAAGGAGAGGGCATGCATCTGAAACATATCTCAATGCTTCTTCCGTACAGAATTCAGGTAGTATGAGAGAAGTGGCAATTCCATTGCTACGATCGACTACCAACTTCACAAAAGCATCGATAGAGAACCGAGTCTTGTTTATTCGATATTCATCAACAAACTGATCGTAAAAGGGACCAAAACTCTGAGCAGGTTGAAGCCGATCCTCGACCTTATCAGTAAACAAAGGATAAGGTGTAAAATCTGGAAACCAGAGACGTTTCCAGCACAAAGGATTGAGACTTGTTTTGTACCATGATTTGCAGACAAAAGGAACAGCCAAAAACAGAGACTCCATTTTAACTCTTGAAAACACATTCGTCAAGCAGTCTGTGTCTAAATCCTCCCGTCTTCTCCTATCATCATCCATCTTCTCACTCCTTCGCCTCAGTAACGATACAATTGCGAGGCCAAAACCCTAATACCTTATACCTCCAAATCCAAAATAACAACCGAAAGGCGAAACAAAGTTCTTATGGGCTGGATCTAAGTATTAGGGCCTTTGCTCGGAGTTTATGGGCTTATTTCATAGAATAGACATGACCCATAAGTTTTAACTCATACAATCATTGTTCAGTTCACTCTTGCCGCGAACCTTCTTTTTTTTTTTCGGTTTTTTTGGTGAAATAGGGCCGAAGCCCAAAATAGCATAGATTACTCTGAAACTGAAGTAGCACTCAGTCTAGCTACCGTAACCAAATTATCGAATAAGAGCTGCTCACAAGTCACAACAAGCAAAGGGACTCTATTTTTGGAGATTCAAGTCTAGAGAAAAAATAGCTGGCAATTGCATCACAACAAAACGTACAAGTTATTGTAATCATAGACATAAGGGTTTACACCGTGCATAAGTGAAGGGTTTGCATGAGTCGCTAGGGAATGACTGGTGAGACTTTGGCCGGCATCCAATTCAACCCTCAATCCATGCCAACTCATTCAGTACTAGTCATTAGGTTCCAACATTTCATATACAAATGACTACCAATATCATTTATGTTATACAATCATCTTCAGTCTCCTGAAAGACACATCAAAGATCAGTTACAACTTGAATAAACATTGAAAATTAAAGGAACTTTGGTATATATACAATGGCAAAGAATGTACTCTTGCAAAATCAGAGCATAAAATTTTTCCAAGGGGGAATAAGAAAACTCTATTATGTGTAGGAACGTGTTTCTATCTGTATAGTCTCATGATGACCAAACCAGAGGCTAAACCCTGACGGCGAATCCATCTCACTCACATGGAGCAATGCAGCCGATTAGTACTGCTTATATACTGTGTTCTATAACACGGTGTTTGGGGACCTTCCGCAACTATCCAAAACAATCTCAAACAAATCATTAGACTCCTCATCAAAATCTAATGCCCGGTTTGCGGTGCCTGGATATTGGCCGCCTCTGGTTGTACACCGATTAAGCCACTGAGAATCGATCCTTCCCATCGAAAAGAGCTCCTTGCTATCTTCATAAAAGGCATGAGAGGAGGCATTTCCTAGAGAACCAACAAAGCAGGGATTGGGGGTCCTGTGCGCATTTGCTGGTGCATATTTGAACACACTTTGTCCAAAATTGACCAAAACCTCAATATCTGTGTTTGCTGCAAGAGTTGGGTACAGAGGAGTCCCAAACTCCTCTGACTTGCAATGCACCACATGAACTAGCTCCGATTCTACAGTGAAGTAGACCTTCTTTTGTCTTGGATCAAACCCACAACCGATTACATGGTCTGTTCTTCCCCACGCGGCTTTCTCCGATTCAAATGCAAGTTTAATCCCTGAAAGAAAATAACCAGAGTTAAAACTTGAAAATTACATTAAGTGAATTGCAGAAATTGCGGATGAAGGAAAGCATATACTGATGCAATAACACCTAATAAGTCTACCAAATATTTGTTTTTAAAAAAGTTTCATCAACAACTTCAAACCTACTCCAGGTACAGCCAAGGATGGGCACCATGTAATGTGCATATACAAAAATTAATTTTGTTTCACCTTCGTCATGCTAGAGATTTTTTAGGTGGGAGGTTTGATTCACTGGTGGTTCGCTGCCTTTTTCCTTTGTCTCTACTGGCCAAAAATGTACCCAAAACTAGAAATTTTTAACCTATTTGACTAGTTGAAGTCTTACTAGACAATGCACATTGCAAGAACAGAGTGATTATCACCTATTGTCACCGTGTTAAAATTCAATGCGAGAGAAGAAAAGTCACTTACCATCGAGATGGACAGAACCGTTGGATCCGAATCCGATGCTTCCCGGATAGCTGCCCGGAAGTTTCATCGGAAGCAAGCCACCTGTAGTGAGCCCCAATGACAGTAACACGGCTTCTTCTTTTCTCTGATCATGTTCATCTATAACACCAAGCTTCAGTTCCTCAATTTTACTGTTTCTCTGCGCACTACTAGTGACATGTACTAAAGATTCTGAACTCGGCATCTCAATGAACTTCTCTTTAATGAGCTTGGTCTTCTCACTTTCACTATTTACTTCATCTCCAAGAGAAAACAAGACCGTGATCTCGAAATAGGCCTCTTGGGGAAATGAGTTGTTCCCTAAAGGAGGCCCCGGCAAAGGAAGAGCAGTCCTAATCACAGAGGCAGCAGCTGCGGTGGTGTTCCCGGAATTCAACACTCTTTTCAGGCCGGAGTTTAATCTGATCTTCTGCATGAAATCCACCGATCCTTGACAAACTTCCCATCTAATCTCCGGTTCCGTCTCTCTCACTCTGTGCTCACCAACAGCGCACAACCCCAACAGCCGCCTCGATCGCGTGGACGGCGACGACGTGTAACTGGTCGCAAAAGCAAATCGTGACCACCCGTTTTCGACGGCGTCGGTGATGGACGAGGGATGATCAGACCAACTAAAAAGAGGGGATGCTTTTTCCGAAACCCCACGACGATACATATAATAGTTATTCCCCGTTTTCTTACTTGAAACATGATCAACCTGCAGACCCTGTTGCTGATTATTATGAAGCTTGGCAATTCCGGCTTCCAAGCTGTGGTCACTTCTAATATTCACTCTCCTCGGCGTCGTCTGATTACCGGTTTCTTTCCGTTTCTTACAGCAATCCAACCGCCATAGTACCAGAACAACAAAGGCAGCGAGGAGTACTCCAAGACACACTAGCAACGCCGCAACCAATTGTATCTGCCCCATTTATTCTTAATTTGCTCGAAGGAGGAATCAATGGTGGAATAGATAAGAGCAGAGATTATAAGGACAGAGCCAGAGAGCGGAGGAGGAGGGCAGGCGTGGACCAAGACTGGTTCAAGAAAGGTAGGAAACTGAGGAAACGAAACAAGGCATGGTATGGCATATTGGCATTAGGATAAAGTCATGAGAGATGGCCGAAACGTTTTATTCAAAAAGAGACTTTGAATTCTATATTTGGTTAATTGGTGTGAACCGACAGTCCTTTTCATTAAAAATACGCGTTGGTGTTTATTTCATTATGGCTTTTTCCCAAAGAGATGGGGTGCCTTGGTAGTTACGCTATATAGACATGGTAGTAGCATGCACTTCTAGAAAGCCAAAAGGTCCAGAAATGTTAATGTCGGTTTAATATTCTGGTTTTGACTATTTGTCAGGGTCTGGCATTAGGATTGTGAGAGGAAACGTTGAGGCGGTTAAAATGAAAGTTACAAAAAGGTTAATTGGTAGTTATTTGTTTCATTTAAGGATTAAAGATGTGTCGATATTCAAAAGTCACCTTAAACCAGAGAGAGGTAATTTCAAATTAGGGTTAGGAGGGGTGTAATAGGCAGACAGATTCCTTAAGATGGGGGATCATGATAAAGATTGTGGAAATCAAACTTTTGTTGTCTCCTTCAGATGGGGGATAATAACAAAGATTATGGGAATAAATGGAGTTATGGACGATTGGTATTATTAATGATTGAACTGAAAACTAGGGTTATTCTAAAAAGTTTTCTTGATTCCTTTTTCATGGATAGTTCACTAGTTATGTTACTTTCTTGAGATATAATCGTAAAGGTTAATTTTTAGAAAACTTATTCTGTATAATTGGGTGTAAGAACTTGTGACTGTCTAACTAAGAATTTAATTAATAAATTGTCAAATACATTTTTTTTGGTAAAAAACTGCCTATGTTGTAGATTTAGAGTTTAGTTTTTTTATTATGAATTACATTCTAAATAACAGTATATATCAACCACATGTTAAATAACAATACAATATGTTACGTATTATACTTCTTGATCTACAAAATAATTTGTCAAACATTATTTTTTTTTGAAACGGACAATTTTTTTTGTTGGGTGCAATAATTTGTCAAACATTTTGAAGTTGTTTAAGTGGTGAGTAGAGATAATGAAAGAGCAGGAGTTTATCACAATATTGAATAATCAAACAAAATAGTCAAAGATTATGGGATTCAACACAAAATAATGAATTTGTCTCGTGTGGTCTACTAATTTTGGCATTTGCAAAAGGAGAGCTAGAACATAGTTGGATGAGGGGAACACCACCCATAGTGTCGTCTTTCGGTCAAGCATACCTGGGTGGGATGGAAGATCGATGGTGGATTCAAACATGCACACCACTAATTTCGTTTGTTTGTGATTAGAATAAGGGCACTTAGAAGTTACTCTGACCTCTCTGTCTTCTTGTTCTGTAATAGTGGTTAATCAATCTGATACCATATTCCTAATTAACTCATGGTGATGACCCTTGTTTGAAAATGCACAACTCGTTTACTATGTGCACCAGTAAAAGTATTACATTTCCGACCACCACTCTTATCGAGTAGTTAGTACTCTATAACCGTAGATCAAATGAGCTAATCAGTCTCTATGAGTAAATCAGTAAATTTCAAACGAGCTAATCAGTCAATACATAGAATCAGTACACTTTCATTTTAAACTGATTAACTTGATATAACGTTACATTCACTGAGAAACTTTTTATTACTTGAAAACCTTTAGAAGTATCCTTGACTTCATCTGTATGTGTTGACCCTATTCCATGGGCAGAATTGGCCAAAGCTGCAACAAAATAAAGTGGAAGTTTCCGTGGTACATTAAATAAATTAAGGTGGAAGTTAGTAAGGCTTAATTGCTTAAAGAACGAAGGAGCTTTATCTTTTAGAAACCTAACACAAAAAGAATGGTACCTTTACTGATCAAAGTTCATTATTCCAGATATGTTTCTACAAATAACAAATCGCGATTGGCAGCTACTCAACTACAAAAGACCCACTAAATGCCGTTCTACTTAATTCATCGGTATGATCACAATGACGGACCTTATTAATAATTGACCATCATCCAATGGCCAATCATATCACATGATAAGGACTAAGGAGATAAACTGCCATGACTTAAGGAGGAGATATTAAAGAGTTAACAAATTTCTCAAGTTTGCAACAAAATAACTATCCATACATGACATTATTGTTTGTGGCTGAGAACTAATGAGAGGATAAACAAAATGAATAAGAAAATCGTGATGGAACGATCAGACAATAGACATCAAATTAATCACCATCTGAACTCCGCATTCTATGAGACAATATCATTTTTATCAAAAGATTATTATGCATACTTTATAAAATTCGACATAATCTTTGGCATTAGGTTTATATGATCGGTAAATAAAAGAAAAGTAAAAATGTAAAATAAGAAATATGAAATTCACCACTAAATACATAGCTTCTATCTTATTTTACATGTTATGAAAATAAAAGTAAAAATCATAATAGGGGAGAAAGAAAGCATTTTGGCAAAGCTTTATAAAGCAGAAGTACGTAAAGCATTTTGGCAAAGCCTTATAATGCAGAAGTATGTAAGCAAGAGCCCATCCATTTCATTTGTCTAACTTCTTAGAGACATAATCGTCACTAGCTATGATTGGCTAAAGTTTCTGAAGAGGATAATCTAGGAGTAGGGAAACAAAATAAATTGATGGCATCTCCATCGGGTATTAAAATATGCAGGTAAAATCATTTTTGGCAACTGTTAATTTATGCACCTTTGACAATAAGGCTAATTGTAGTAAAACCATGACTGAAAATCATGAAAGGGTCAGTAATAGTTATTAGGTCTCATTTCTTGTCCATTTTTGTAAAAATTACATCACACTCCACATGCAACGACGAGTAATGATGTCACTGTTGGTATTTATTATAGCAAATTACTGAATGTTATGGTGTCGCATAAAATTATATAAATTTCTGCAACGTAGCATAAGATCATTATATGTTTTTCTCTAAAAAAAAAAGAGGAGTTTCTATTCATACTTCTAAAATTGGTATTTTGACCTTCAAACTTAATGGACATCCAACTTACTTATATAAATAACCAATTTGCTCTTTAGACCTCCATAATTTTCCCGCAACGCCCATCGTCCAATAAAATCAATAAAAGCTTTTTTTTTTTTTGTTACACTCTATTTATATTCCAAAATCGGTAGTTGAACCTCCTTTAATTTTTGAAAATTTCACAATTCTATTTCGGAAGAAGGAGAAGAAAAAAAAAACCTATATTTGGTAGTTCTCTCTCTCTTTCCCCCTCCCCCTTCTCTCATCATAGTTTTTCATTAAATCAATTGAATATAGAAGCATGTTTAGATATTGCTATTTGAGATGTTCAGCTATTACTTCCCATTCTCAAAATCTTTAATTAAATTAAGTTTTTAGATACAAACTTTTCATGACTTAATTATCATTTATATACAGGCAAAAGAAACATTAAGTGCCCATACTGAATGTGGTCATGGTGTTCCAAAGCTAGTCCAACATAATGCTCCTTAGCTTACAGAGAGACACATATTTACTAATTGTTTTGAGTTGAAAAAAAGCGCAAGAAACAACATCATAGGCAATGCACAACTTAGAATTTTGCGAATTGCCGCATTGAAACTTACTGTTTGAATAAGTAAAAAGTGACTCTTTTTTTTTTTGCCAATTAGCTGTGAAAATAACTGACATCGTGGAGGTCATATGTTCAAATCTAACTGGCATCATGGAAGGGGTGAGGTGAGGTTTAAAAAAAAAAGACTATTTTTCTTTTTCTCCTTTTATGTCTTTATTGGTAGTTTGACATGAGTTACTAAAGTCAATTATAACTTAAAAAAAAAAAAAAGTTCAAATATCAATATTAGAGGTATGAACAGAATCTCCCAAATGAAAAAGAAAAAAAAGAAGTAAAATCATTATATGTAGTGTAGGTGAAAAGAGACCGAGCCGCTGTGTCTTTGGGGCTTGATGGCTAAAGGCCTCTTATTAATCACTAGCAGAATAAATGGTTATCTTATGGGCCTATCGTTGTCTAAGCATTGAGTAAAAACCAAGTCAGCTCATTAATAAGGAGTCCAGAATTATCTCCTTTAGATAGCCCATTTTAAAAGGCCCAACCGATTCAGTTCCCACAAGAACCTCAACTGGATAATGGATATACCCAGAAATTCCTAATCTTCATCGTCTCCAAGTAAATGGAGACGACAAAGCAAAGAAGCCACACTCACAGTGACCTCCATAAATGAACCATGGTGAACCCCATCATCTGCAACCCAATATACACCACCCTCCCTTGTAACAAAGCCCTTCCTCTCCTTTTCCTCAATTCCTCCCAATCCCAATTTTTCAATTCCCAAATCACCCTAACCCTCAACCCAAAACCCTCGTCCTCAATTTCCTTTAACAGACGAAGATGGAGGAGGAGCTATCCATCTGTGACGTCAGCCGCGAACTCCGAAATCGACATGGTGAGAAACAAGCAAGGCATATACACGCCAAAACAGAAGAAGGTGGTGATTTTATGGGACCTGGACAACAAACCGCCACGCGGGCCGCCGTACCAGGCGGCCATGGCGCTGAAGCAGGTGGGCCAGCACTTCGGCGAGGTGGTTGACGTGTCGGCCTACGCGAACCGCCACGCTTTCATCCACTTGCCCAATTGGGTGGTGGAGCAGCGGCGGGAACGGAAGCAATTAGACATTCTGGAGCGCGAGGGGATAGTCACGCCTCCGCAGCCTTACATTTGCGGAGTGTGCGGTCGGAAGTGTAAGTCGAATTTGGATTTGACGAAGCACTTCAAGCAGCTACACGAGCGGGAGCGGCAGAAGAAGCTGAACCGAATGCGGTCTCTGAAAGGGAAGAAACGGCAGCGTTTCAAGGAGAGGTTTATTTCGGGGAATCATAAGTATAATGAGGCTGCGAGTACTTTGATCAAGCCAAAGGTTGGGTATGGATTGGCGTCTGAGCTGAGAAGAGCTGGGGTTTTTGTGAAGACGGTGGAGGATAAGCCGCAGGCGGCGGATTGGGCATTGAAGAGGCAAATGCAGCATTCTATGAGCCGCGGGATTGACTGGTTGTTCCTGGTTTCGGACGATTCGGATTTTTCGGACATGTTGAGGAAGGCTAGAGAGTCCAGTTTGGGGACTGTGGTTGTGGGGGATTGGGATAGAGCTTTGGGGAGGCATGCGGATGTGTGGGTGCCGTGGACTGGGGTCGAAAAGGGGGAGATTTCCGAGAAGGATTTGGTGCCGAAAAGGAGGAGAAGTGAGTTCTCTGATGAGGATGAGGAGGATGATGATGGTGGTGTTTCGTTGTTTTCGGATTTGGGATTTAGTGGTGGGAGGAGTGAATTGGACAATGTGGTTGATGATCTTGTTGGACTAAGGTCTCAGGGGTCTGGTGGAATGAGGATTTCGGCATTTTCAGAAGGGGAAGCGGAAGAAAGAGATTGGGAGGAAGACTATGCGGAAAGTGAGGATGGGGACTATTTGTCGGAGGACAGTGAGGATGAGGATTCAGAAGATGAAGATGGGTTCTTTTAATTTAGTGAGTTTGAATTTGTAGTTGTATCGGGCATGCCATTTGATTCAGCTGTGGCACTGTTTGATTAGCAATTCAGCTACATTGTGATAAAAATGGCATAGGATGGAGTTGAAGAAGGATCACCTATTCTAATTGATCATACATGGCAAAAGGACACAATTTGGTGTTCGAGAATGTAAAGTGTTTGTAGTTCCTGGTTAAGAATACAAAGATATCTGTGACCACATTTTCCTTCTCCATCGTCCACAGTCGAAGGTCCAAACTTCTTTCTTTTAAATTCCCTTTAGCTTAATGTGACTACTAACTAACACTTAAAGTTCATCCCTGGGAACTTCGATACAACTATTGATCCAGGGTGTAGTCTGTAATCCAATTCCTATATTACTGTTGTTCACTCTAAGATTGCATTGCATTTCTTGTTTTAGCTTTTGTGGTTTCGTCTCAAGTATCATGGATGAGCCGGTGAGGTATGGACTTTGTTGAACGGGAAAAGATGGTACTACGACTGTAATAATGATCACCTGAACTTAAAGAAAAACATACCACTTAGATACTTCTTTTAAATATCTCCGTTGAAATTAGGGTGTGGACTTTCTGTATCAATGAAGTTTCTTTTGGCTTAAATTAGATAAGATACATGGTGTCTCCTTTTACTAATTACCGTTGTAGACTTCCAAGTGTTTAAATCGTGCTGTTCACATGTTTGTTTGTTCTGGTTTCACGTGGTGTTCCTTATCCTTATCACCTGAAAGTTCATCAACAAATGTTGTGATGATAACTAGAGCTTGGACCAAATACAAGTAAAATCTCAACAATATGTGTAGCCTCATTGAGCAATGGGCAGTCAGTTCAGAATCCAATTGATTTAATAGATCACATGTACTTATTCTGGATCTCACATGCCATTATATATCCCTAAACATATACATATTGTTGAGATTTTACTTGTATTTGGTCCTTGATATTATAATGGTGTAGTAAAATCATATTCAATGTGTTGGGGTGGCAGATGCGTCTTCTTTACCTCTGGGTGGCAATTGGCAAAAGTCCTTATCAGTAAGCAGCATGGTAAAACGTTTTGACCTTAAAAGATTCTGGGTTTGGTTCGGATTCTTGTTCCGCACTTGACCTTAGAAAGCAGCATGGTAAGGTTGTCTTCTTTCTAATCACCGGGAATAAAACACCCCGTTCATTTTATGAAAACTGATTTTTAGACATTCTAGTGCTCTGTCGTTAAATTTATTCAATTCCACTATGTTATTTACCGCAGAAATTTTTTATATTGTTTCGGAGTATTGAAATTTCATAATCGAGAAACATTAGATTTGTCACTCTTTATGGTCTACGGTGTGTTGTATAGCTACCGAGCTCTTAGCTTGAATACACTTATTTTGCTGTACGTCGGAACCGGGAAGTATACAACAGCCAAAGCAGTTTCTTATTTTAATTGAGAAGTACTGTAGCAGCTTAGAACCAGTTTCATGACTTTCATTTTTTTTTTTTTTTTGGTCTGAAGTTTCATTGTTGACTTAAACAGTCGCAGTTTACATGTGAAATCTAATATCCAAATTTAGTACAGAAATCATTTTGCAAGACAATATCCATTTCTCATTTATTATTTCTGTGCCGACTTAGAAAACCTCCAAGTTGCCAGTTGACAAAAATTAAAGGTTACTGAACTCATCCACATCGCACAATGTTCCACGTGTCGTTCATCCTCCACGTTTCAAGTGCCAGAATGAAAAAGATTGGATTGTCGACGCCAAACATCCACCTCCTCAGCTTGGAACTTGTATGACGCAATCAATGCCATCATTGGATTCATGGCGTACATAACTCAAAATGTATCGAAGGCATTCTATAGTGTTATCGAGTATTGAATTTATGTAATTACTATGTAAATGTCAAATGATTGTTAATCTGACTATTCTCGATTATAATTATAAGATTTTTAAATATATTAAATTTAATACGAATATTATATGAACAAGTTATCTTTGAGAATGTATCTAATATCATAATAACTTATAACAACTCTAACATGCTTTTTATAATTTCTATTTTATAGTATAGCAAAAGTCAAAACTTTAGCTTATTTTTCTTCTTTAACTTCAACAGATTTCCTATTAAATTTTCATAATTATTCTTTAAGATTTTAGAGATTGCTGTAAATATAGAGAATTTAGTTTTCTCTTTCCTTATTATCCTTACAATGAAGATAATTATAAAAAATCTGTTAGAGCAAATGAATCTTATTTTTTTTCTAAAATAAAGAAAAATCAAAATATAAAAATGCAGTTATAATTATTTTTATAAAGTCCTACGTTTACAATCACTTACACGATTCAATTGCCGCCCCGGATTACGACAAAAAAAAATTGCCACCTCAGATTGTTCACTTACAAGTTACAACTAGTTACGTTAAATTATTTAATATATAAATTAAAATTGGTGAGTATTGAATTTGTGACGGTGGTGCTCGGCAGCGTTTGAAGTCATAATATTCAAAATGAGTAATTGACTACCCCCAATAATTTATGCAGAAACCAGTGCTCACTCGACACGTCCCGAAATCATTGTTTGATTTTAGGTGGCCCGAGCAAAGCAAGCAAGTGGCAAGCAAGCTAATCTCCAATAAATTAATACCAATTCATGGCTTCAACATTAACAACAAAATTGACGTTGGAATCAGTATAAAAAATAAAGAATAAAATGACCAAAATGAGCTTAGCAAGCAACTTGAACCGAACTGGGTTAAAAGCTATGGCAGTTTTTTGCCATTTCCATTGCGGTTCCCATCCACCACCGACCACGGTGGGTCTGTGGTCCTCATCGTTTTTTATAGTTCACAAGTGGCAACAAAAACATCCCTCTAACTTTTCGGTTGACAAATTAAAATAATTTTTGATGTTGTAGGAAAGAAATAGACCGATCGTCTTCTTACTCGGCTCGTTCATTCATCTCGACGACGGATAACATTTATCTTAAATTGTCAAACCGTTCATTATATAAAAATTGTTTGATGATCTTATTGTATTAAATAAATATAATATTATCTTCATAAGTGTATTTCGCTAGAACTATATACATTTTTTAGATAAGAACATGTATACTATAATAATAATGTCTCAATTAATAAACAGAGTAAGTAATACTAATTAATAAAGTGAATCGTCTACTCAGTTATACAGAATCACTAAACGACCTCTGACTTAATTGAATTTCTTCAAAGATGAACGTTATGTTGTAAAACATGAACGGATTTGGTGTTTCCTGGAAAAGAGGGCGGACCAATTATCCAAAGCTACTGTGGTTGAGATTGCGTGCAAGAGGAGTAAACATCCATCCACGTCGGCGGTCTCACATGCCCACAAAACCGCTACGTGGGTCCTCTTCCCCTGAGAGATTATATATATATATATAAAAGCTCCAAAACGCCTTTTCATATTACACTAGCACAAAAACTGCAAACAAACCATAGCAGCAGTGCTGAAAGGGAAAGAGAGAAACTAAAGAGAGAGATATATGAAATAGAACGAAGAAGAAGAAGAAGCTAGGGTAAGGTGGGAGCAGATGATGGAATATGTCGGCCATTTTTGTATTTATCTTCAACATACATCAACGTGGCGGCCGTGCCCATACGACACACTAGCAGCCAAGTACGACACTAAATCCCTTCCCTCCCTCTCTCTTTCCTATATATGAATCTCACCTCATATTACGTATATAATCTTCAGTTCATTCATTTGAGTTTTGTTTTTGTATTAGTCTCTAAAGGTAGAAGCCACAAGAGAAAAGCTAAGGGAATCAACCCATATTAGCCAAGCCAGCTAGAGTTTTCGTTTTCTTGGGATGGAAGGAGAGTACAGTTGTTCGTCATCGTCTTCTTCCTCGACCACGAGCTTAGAGAAGCGCAAGAAGAGACAACATGAGCACGATGATAACCAGGAAAAGCCCTACAGAGGAATACGGATGAGAAAGTGGGGCAAGTGGGTGGCCGAGATTAGAGAACCCAACAAGCGGTCCAGGATTTGGCTCGGTTCGTACACAACTCCTGTCGCCGCCGCCAGAGCCTACGACACCGCCGTTTTCTACCTCCGAGGCCCTTCTGCGAGACTCAACTTCCCGGAGTTAGTTTTCCAAGAAGGCCAGCTGCACGACATGTCGTCCGCTTCCATACGCAAGAAGGCCACCGAAGTTGGGGCCAAAGTCGACGCTCTCCAAACTGCTCTCCGGTCGCCGTCGTCCCAGTCGAAAACCGGTTCTAAGATTAAGCCTGATTTGAACGAATACCCGGACCCGGAAAACTCCGATGACAACTGATCAAACAGTTCCTAGGCACGATGATGATGAGACTGATCACCAACTGTCTATAATATTATTCTCTTGTCGTTGCTCTTTTCTTAATTATTGGTTTCTTCTTCTATATATTATATCTCAGTTGATGATAAACATATAGCTACCCTACTTGTGCAATAAGTGAGAGATAGATAGATAGATAAACGTAGAAGGAGATATTATTGGAGTCTTAGAAAACAGATTCAAAAGAGTTGATTCTGTTTTGATTGGTATAGTATAGTTTTGGTTTTTCATCATGAAACTGTAACAGTTTGAAGAGCTAGCAATAGTTAGTTATTGGGTCATCAATGAATTCATTCCAATCTTTTTAGTTGCTTGTATGATTTTGGTGGATGGAGGCGGCGGATCATTCTCTGCGGTTGGTATCAATTCTGGACCCGAGTTTGAGCAAAATAACAAAACGGGAAAGGAACAGCGGTTGGCCTACCTCACGGTATTTGGTTACAGACTAGCTATATCATTTCAATTTGATTTTGATAAGGAAGTTGCCAAACAAGAGCGAGTAGATAAGGAGATAAGGGAGGAGGCAGAGGCAGCAAAGAAGCGGTAACAACGATGACGTTCTTGTGGTGAAAGTATGAGGTAGCTAGGAAGAAGATGGTCCTCAATCAGAGAGGTTATGTCACTCTCACCATTTACCTAGTTTCATGATAGGACTCATAGTATGGTAGTGAAAGCTTCGTCATGGACGGTGGAGGCTTTTCTATTTCCTTTTTCCTTTTTAATAACTGCTTAATTACTATTATATTTTTTTATTATGTATGAGCATGACTATGAGGAATGAGAGAGCTAAGGCTTGGCCAGTGATCTGTATGGGGACCAAAACTGAGTTTTAATTATGTATAAGGATGGTGATTCCTTTTCTTTCTTGCTCTTTTCTCTTTGTAAGCCAAAATCTGCGGCTGGCTGGCTGGCTGCCCAACTGTTTGTATCAATCAAATTCTTGACTTTCGTATCTCTTATAATTAACTAGAATTATACAAACCTACGGTCTTCATGGATCTTGCAGGCCTTATTGTAGTTGTGGTGTTTAATTAATTGCAGCTCTATGAATCTGCTTAGATTTTTTTTCCCCCACTAGAGAAAATTTGAGGTTATCATTGTAAATTTTACATTAGTATTATGATCAATTATATGACTTCCACTTTTTCTTTTTCTTTTTTAAGTTGTGATTGATTCAAAGCACCAAGTTTACGAAGCAATTAACATATGCTTAAATTGATATATCAGGAATTATATATTGACGGTGGAATTTCTCAGTCAAAAGGTTTGACAGAAATAATACTATCCTAGATAAGTCATCGCATGATTGAGTGGTGTTTATCTCTATGACACCTAAAGCTATAGAAAATCAGTTCCTGACAAGATGTTAAACTGGAAATGCCATCTTCTGCTGCAAACCAGTAGTCTATTGGCTAATTGGTTATAAAACCTTATCTTTCTTCTTCAACCGAAGAAAAATTCTCAGCACATAACTTGACTTCGTGGGAAAGTGGCATTTCGGTGGCGTAAACATGTAACAGATTCTCTTTACAGATAACATATTCAGCTTTTGATTCATAAAACCATATTTTCTAAATAAAAAGCTGATCCACCTTGCTTTACGATCAAAACAATTAGCAGCATTGTATAAAGAGAGTCGGAACAGAATCATCCTCAAAAAGCAGAATCATCCTTCTTCTTTTCTCAACTACCGGATGATGTTTCATATATTTGATTCAGAGACATCGGATTGATTTGGAATTCCTGCTTTAACTGACGCATGATCGGACATGGCCAATAATTCAATGCGACCTAAGCTCCAGGGTGTTACTAGCTTACTCTAACCAGGTTGTCACCTTCATATACAGAAGTACGTAAAAGACCACAAGTAACTAAACCTCCCCGATTAATGGAATCCTAAAGATATGAAGATCTTTTGTAGAGAGAGCATTTCAGCTATATATGTAGCAAAAGCAGAAGTAGTGCTTCCCCACGAACAAAAGCTAAGACCCTAAGACCTAAACATTTAAATAAGAGTAAAAATTCTAAATGTTACCTGAACTATTGTGAAATATATTTTTTAGTACGCACCAATTTTTTTTTTACTCTAAATGGTACCTGAAGTATTGTGCCGTTACCAAATATAGTACCTCCGTTTACTTTTATGTTAAAATTGCCTACGTGGCATGTACTTTTTCAGATAAAAACTCCAAATGGTACCCAAACTATTGCACAATGTATTTTTTGGTACTTGTAATTTTTTTTTTTTACCTCAAATTTTTACCTCAAGTATTGCGCTTTTACTATTTTTTTTTTCAATCATAATATGAAATTCATTCATCGGAAGAAGTGTACGAATAGGTTGAAACAATACAAGTTTCTATATAAAAATAAAATAAAAAATCTAATATTTCATCAAATTAACTATTTATTTTTAGCTACAAATTTTATCAACAGATGATTTGGGGCAATACTTGAGGTACCATTTGGGGTAAAAAAAAAAATTATAAGTACCAAAAAATACATTTTGCAATAGTATGGGTACCATTTGAAGTTTTTATTTAAAAAAATACATCTCATGTAGACGACTTTAACGGAAAAGTTAACGGATGTATTATATTTGGTAATGGTGCAATACTTCAAATACTATTTTGGGTAAAAAAAAAAAAATTGTAGGTACAAAAAAATACATTTCAGTTCAAGGAAATCCAGATTATGTGTCTGGCCCAAACTCTAGGTTACTTGACCTAGTGGTAATAAAGTTATAGAAGGATTTAGAATCCTATTCAATGTAGAATTACTTTCCTTGTATGTTCATATTATTTGCATTGTAATCCTCTATATAAAGAGGTCCATATTATCAATGAGAATACACAGCGAATTCCCCTCAATTTCAGTTTCTCTACAACACGTTATCAGCACGAAGCCCTAACCTTGAAACAAATAGCCAAAACCCTAAATTCTCAATCTCAAGATCCCAGCATCCTCGCGGCATCTCCTCAGCATCCTCGCGACATCCCTGCAGCACCCTCGTGGCCTCACGACATCCCCGCAGCAGCGCTACAACAGTTATCGCGGCATCTCTGCAACGTCCTCGCGGCATCCTTGCAGCGATCCTACAGTATCCGTGCACTGTCAAGCTAACAACTTTTTCGGCCAAGATTTCTGGCATCTTTTCGAGGTAAACTTCTCTAAAATTTCCCGTTTTTTAAGTTTTTCAATTTCTTATTCTTTTCTCAGGGACTTGCAAACTCCATTCTTTTACCCTTTTTTCATCATAGGGGAGACCTAATTAAGCCGAACTGTTGGGGTTCGTGCTCACTCCAAGCTTAGAGCTTGTTGAGAGCTCCAAACTTAGAGTTTGTAGAGAATTTATGATCGACCACTTACGTCATTGTTTCGATCTAATCCAATATCACTTGGAATTGAATTTCTTGGAAGTGATTACGCTTAGAAATTCCTAATTTCTTGGAAGCGACTACGCTCAGAAATTTTATATGTTTTCGTGGTAGCCTTTTACGCTCCGAAATTAACCCTAATTTCTTGTTCTCTTTCAGGATGAGTAACCTGAACAAACTGGACTTCTCACAAAAACGCCCTGGAATCGACTACGATGACACATATTCTCTCATAATGGATGCATCGCACTCCATTACCCTGTCAGTTTGGTAGTTTCTAAATAACTGATCATGCAGCTTACAAATGTGGTCACTACGTATCTATACGGGGATCTAGATACAGAATATACATGAAGGTTCATGGTGAACTTCATCTACCCAAGTCAAGTGGCTCTAGACCATGTAGCGCGTTTACAATAAGGTTGAAACGCTCACTAAAGTGACTACTTGATTGGAAAGGGATATGCCCACGTGTTTCCATAACAAGTTTCGGATTCTATCGCGATTCATGTTGGACATGACCTTCATTGGAAGCTCTTAAAGAGTTAAGGGAAACCGCTGAACACTTGAAATCCGAGTTTGAGATGAAAGATTTTGGGAGAACACTATTATGTCTCGGTTTGGAACTTGAGCATCGTGTCGATGGATGCTTAGGCATTTTAACAAGGTCAAGCCTTCAAGCACCCCCATAATCGTCTGTAGTCTTGATCCTAAAAAGGATCCTCTTCGTCCGTAAGATGATGGCGAATATGTGCTAAAGGAAAAAGTGCCCCATTTAAGTGCAATAGGCGCATTATTGTACTTAGCTCAATACACAAGACCGGATATCTCATATGTTGTGAACTTGTTAGCTAGGTATAGCTCTGTGCCAACGCGATGTCATTGGATTTGTGTAAAAGATATCTTTCTATACTTGAGATGTACGATCGATATGGGCTTGTTCTATCCCTACAAAGAGATGATGGATTCAGACCCATCACACACCAGAAACACCTCTAACGCTAGCCTGCGTTTCCTATCCCCACCCCAAAACAACATGTGTTTTGGAAGGTTTTACTGATATTGAGTATCTCTCTGACCCACACAAAGGTCATTCCCAAACTGGTTAAGTGTTCACCATAGGTAAAGACCGTGATATCTTGAAGGTCTACAGAACAGACCCTAGTCGCTATATCTTCGAACAATGCAAAGATTATTGCTCTTCACTAAGTGTTTCATGAATGTATATGGATTGAATCCATAATCACGCATGTTCGAACAATTGTGTTCGAAGTCTACCATTAATGAGCCTACAAGCATTTAGGATAATGCTGGTTTTGAACCAAGACTACATCAAAAGCGACAACACTAAGAATAATCAGCAACAACAGACTCTCATCAAGATCAAAGTGAACTAGGTTCGATCTGAGGACAGTATGACAGACTTGCTCACTAAGGCATTGCCTAAATTCCACTTTCGAGAAACATGTTAGTAGCATGGTTTGTGGAAGTGATTCGAACTCCCATGACCGTAGTCATCAGGGAGAGATGCAGACATCAAGGGGAGATGTCTACATGTATGGTCTCGAAACGTGAAGGGTGTGTTGTGCTCTTTTCCCCCTTCGACCGAGGTTATTTTTGTCCCACTGGGTGTTTGTTACTCGGCAAGATTTTTTAATGAGGCAACGAGAGAAGCACCACGTTTGGGCGACACTAAGGGGAGTGTTCAAGGAAATCCAGATTATATGCCTGGTCCAAACTCTAGGTTACTTGACTTAGTGGTAATAGGGTTATAAAAGGATTTAGAATCCTATTCAATGTAGAATTACTTTCTTTGTATGTTCAGATTCTATGCATTGTAATCCTCTATATAAAAAGACCCATATTATCAATGAGAATACACAGCGAATTCCTCTCAATTTCAGTTTCTCTACAACAATTTCGCAATAGTTCAGGTACCTTTTAGAGTTTTTACTCTTTAAATAATATGGTCCCAACATGCTTATCCAAAGTCCATATTTATTATTTAAACACTCCTTAAAAAAATCAAGACTTCAAGAATTTAACCACGCTTATCTTGAGATAATAAGCATGTTTTAAGTGGTGCTAATTTTTGGAATAGTTGGGTACTATCTTCCTTTTCTTGTCTCTTTTTTTAAGATTAAGGTTCATGTCGTCCTTGACTACGTATACTTCATTCTCTTTTTTTACTTAATAAATCAGAGTGCAGTGAGAGCAATTGCACACCCATTCCACCGATCTATTGAACCAAACAGAATAAATGTTACCGGTCTAATCACTGTGAAAAATCAAAATAAAACATAGACAGGAGCAGTCACAAGGAAAATTGAGAAAGAGATATGCAACTGGGCAATTAATTAATTTTGTATGATGGTAATCGAAGATACACAGATGTTGAAGTGCCAGTCAGATAGATACAGATAGCCTCTTCGCAAACACAAGGGGGCATCATATATAGCTAGCGTCAACTCTTTCTTGTATAATAAAATGTCTTTTTTTCTTTTTGGTCTGATGTAAATAAAATGTCATATATATACAAATACGCACAAACTGAGTGATAACAATAATGATGCTATTGTGATAGCAACATATATGATATGAGTTCATTAGCATATGATCATAAAGATCTAAACAACAGAAAATGACTCTACGATAGTGATAGATACTATATGCCAAAGCATGAATACAAGACTTGAAGAATCAGCATATCTATTTGTCAATTAATATCAACTTCTTCGCAGTCAAGGCAATTAATCAAGATACAAAGGGACAAAGTAAACAAGGACACACCATCTTCAGTGAGGCCCGTGTTGTGATTTAACAGAATCGACAGTGGTGCTGTGCCCAGTACCAGTTTTTGACCAAAAAAAAAAAACTTCTAGTACGATGATTCTTCATCATTCTGATGATACAGGAAAAAAAAATTACTTTATTGGATAAAATAAATTTAAACGCAATATCATATCATATCATGATGAGTGTTCCTTGAATAAATCGGTTTCCTTTTTCTTTTCGTTTTTTGTTTTTGTTGTTCGTCAAAAGTTGGTGAGGGGAAAGAAACTGTGTAAGCAAAGAATGGATAAGTACTGATACATGAAGTCAAGGTCAGAAAGGTCTTGGTCTAGGAATCAATAATAGAACAAATTAAGACAGCCCACACGTCTGAGCAAATATGCCAAGGCTCTCCTAGGACACAAGCAATTTCTGATGTACAAGTAATTATGATGATGAATGGAAAATGAAGTAAAATTAACACAGTTAAAATAACTAGAAAGATGATCACATATATCTGCAGAAGCTTATTATCAGACACATAGCAGAATCAGAATCATTTAATTTCTTCTTTCCAGGAAAACAAAAAAAACACAGGAGTTGTTTGCCACTAATGTATATGGGTGTGGATAGTGGGAAGTGAATCAAAGAATATTAGGACAAGACAGAGAGCCAAGGTTGAAGTTTGTTCTATCTGTACAAAACAAACAGCACCTTATTGTCATTCTTAGCTGACAAACATTTTGAATTGACAAACAACTTCGTCGGCCTAAATGTTCCTGACCCATTTCTTACTACAGTAAAAAATAAAATATTATGGCTACCCGAAATCCAAAATCCTAAACCCATAAATAAGGTATTTTCGCATTTTTCGGAAGGTTTATCATCATGTCGATCATTGTTTCATCTCAGTTTTGCATGCACAAACAATGCAGGTTGTATGGTGTCATGTAAACGTACGAAGATGAAACCGAGGACTTAACTAACGGTGACATTTTCGCAGTCGATTCTGCAAAAGCCCGGAGAATCATGCCAGCTTATTGTTTTGAAATGACAAGGACAATTGTTGGAGGCGGACAGGAGGATTGACCTCATCCTTTCAATCGGGTTACTTTAACTTTAAACAGAACCGAGGGATATGCAGGCCTCTCGACCCAATAAGACGAAAGGGGCCCAAATCAAGTCCGAGACCCCACATTTTCTGTAGCCATTGCCCAATTTTACTATTTCTTGATCGTATTCGGCCGAATACTATTTCTTTGTTTGGGCTTAGCGAAATTATTATTATATAACTCCTTAGAAATAATAATGTTTTTCTGAATTGTGATATGAAAGTTTTTTTTTTTTTTTTTTTAAGAAACGTGATATGAAAGTTTTATGGTACAATAATGCATCAATATATTAAATAAGGACAATTGCGCTAAATTAGTCTCTACTAATGTATACAATTAATCTACGTTCCATAGAGGTATAGACGAATCACATTCACAATTGATTTTTTTTTTTTTTAGAATACAATTGAATTTCTATTTAATAGTTTAAGATCTATTGAAACATTGATGAGGTCTCACATTTAACTTTGTTATTTTCTACTGTTCGATTCAAATTCAATAATAAGTGAAGTAAAGTCTTTAATCACGACATGAAATGACATCAAATCATCAATAAGTAACCCTGTAATAGTATATCACTCTTTTGGTTGTTCTTTTAAAAACTTCATATTATGAGCCAAATTCAAACATGTACCAACTCTTATCACGCTGAAAATGAAGTAATGTGCAACATGATACGCATCAACGTATGCTCTTGGGGCATATACGATGTCATCATCGTACCGTATTATGGAAGTATAGAAAGAAAAAGATGATAAGAAAGAGGTGTTTTAGACTTTTTAAGAAGGGACTGTAAAAGTATTAACTCTTCGAGTTTGTGCAAAACATTTACAGGTTAAAGGCATTGGAAGGAAAAGAAAAAGGAAGAAGCAAGAAGAATATATGAAGGAAAGGGAGAGGTAAGAAAAGTTTGTATAGTGAGATCTTTCAGTGCCATCAATTCAATTCAATTCACTTAATTGTGTTTGGACTACTGTCATCCATTTAGTCCCCAAAACAAAATCACTTTGCACCCACTTTCCCTTACATGACACGACCATTTTCTCACCACGCGATCATGCTCGATCTCCTTCATTCTTTCTTCTCTCTTTTTAGTGAACAAAAGGAAAAGAGGGATCAAAAAGAAGAGGGAATTAGACTGTGGAACATAAAGTCATGAGCTCAGATGCCCCATCTAAATCTAGTTGGGAATATATTTCAATCCAAACAATGATGACTTCCTTCTCCCGCATTCACTTTATTTTTTGGCGTAACATCGACATATTAGGGTAAAGCAGAAATGAATGATCGGTGGCATTTGCATCAACAATCCCTTTCCTATCAATTTCCAAGTTAAAAAGGCTTCCAACCAAAATGCATGATAGAGGACTAGAGTTATATAGAAATCTAAAGTCATTAGCAAAAAAAAGTTTGCTAAAAATGACCTTTTCCACTACTCTGCAGCAACTATATATGCAAGTTATAACTACATATTAGAGGTGTGTATATTGAGACAGACAATTAATCCATTCAAATGAAAAACACTTATTAAGAACGAATTTACAATGCATTAGTATAAAATTAAAATATAAATAGTGAATTACTATACTACGTTCGGTAAACACGTATCATTTGTGGCATAAACATGTCGTTCCACGACTTTCACTTCCACCATACTCAAGTGCTTGATTCAATTGTTCAGAGAACGAAAGTGGCTGGCTCCCGGAAGTGGTCTCCATTTTGTTTTTCCGCTCACGTGCCATATATCATCCCTTATACTCACACAGAAATAATTCATAAATTTAGAACGAAAATGGAGGAAAAGGATTTTAAAGCTACAGTTTGGTTTTAGCGGCAAGTGTAAGAGTGAGAGTGGTCCATGGACACGTGCGAATGATGGCAATGTCTAATTAGCTAGCTAATGATGGATTTCCACCGTTTGCTCCACTCTGCGTGGGTTCCATTGATATCATATATGCCACCCAACTTCACATTACTACTAGTACTGCTGGATTATTAGTTTCCCTCCTTTTCTTTGACCGACACAATACCTAAACCCCCTACAAATCAACTACCATTTATCAGTTTTTGATAACATCCATCGATTCTCGATCTGTCATCTTACTCCTGTTGTATATTTTATAGGGCTTAGGACATGGGTGACCCTAGTTTCATAACTGATGTACAATGTTATTATGTTGTTTCAGATGTCATCTATCGTCTGTTATCTTCGTTAATCTTACTCTCTTTCCCTATTTTGACAAAAGTTCAATGAAAATGTGACCGACAGAGATAGATTGAGTTGCAAATTATAATGATCGATGTAATTATTTGAAGTCCATTTTTATGCTACATTCGGCCATACTTTGTATCAAAACCAAACTACATGAATGTTATACAATGCTTCGAAGTATGATTTAACGTTGTATGTGACTCACACGGGAAAATTCTATGTTATTCTCGTATATCATACACATTTTACACACGTGACAACAAATTTGTTGTCAAAATTGTAACATGAGTCATATTTTATGTAATATTAGTTCTATTAATGGTAATTACACCACCTACAACATTTTTTTTTTTGAAATAGAAGTTGAATTCATTATATCAACAACAATATGGCTGAAGTCTATCAAAACTTACATAAAAAATCCAACAAGAAAATCCGGAGTAACCTATCTAAGCTAAAGCAAACCTTTAATATCATTGGGACGCTCACATTTAAGCGAGCCTATACAAAAATGAGAAAACCTCGTCTCCTACGGAAACAAATAATTTAACTAGCCCTCACTTGCCAATCACACAATTGTAAACTAGAAACGTCATAAAAGACTCATAGAAGTTAATCAACCCTCACACAGGCTCATACCCGAATACATTAGGGCCCAAATTGCCTTGATTTGAGCCCAAGGCCGTAGGCCCAAGCCCAAGTCAAACCTTACCTAGTAGGAATAGGCCCCTGCCTCATCAGCCAAAGGTTGAGCCCAGGCCCAGAAACCCAGGCTTGGAGAAGCATCCATGCTCACTGCTCCTTCCCCGCCACTGCCTGTCTGTTATCAAGTGACGCACCGTAGCTCTGGCGGCCGGCTTCTCCAACCATGTATCATCATCTTGAGCAAAGACCGCTGAAGCCTCTGCCTACTACCCTACAACAGATCCCCCCGCAGCGATCGGAAATCTGCCCACCGCAACTTCGAGACACGACCTCTCCCTCTCAACCAAACAGACTTTCGTCACTAAGCCTCACTCAAAACCTTGCGATCTCGAGCCTAGACCTCCGCCTCCAGACTCGACTCGTGCTCGCTCCTCCTCTGCAGCCCAGACAACAACTGTGAAGGCACCCAGTCGTTGCTGTCGCTCTCTTCACTCACCGCCTGGACCGAAAACCGCCACCACGGTCTGAGAAAACCCCTCGTCGCCGCCGTCCATGATCGCCGCCTTTCCTCAAGGAAGAAACACTGCCGCCAGTCGAAACCTAAGTTTCAAAAACCAAGGTCTCACCGAGAACCTCAGAGCGCTTTCTGACACCACCTACAACATTGTTACAAGTTTTTGAATAAATTCATTGTCACTGTTGTAATTTTTGGTTTTAATTATATATGAATAGTGTAAATGAATATGATAACTTTGTTCTCAATGTTATAATTTTGTAATTTTTATTCAAGTATATGTAAAATGAATGTATGATAAACATCACAATACCATAACTTGTCTCGACTCAAATGTGCATATTCTCGCCGGTAGAAGTTTGAATTGATTTAGGGCTCATGGTATTAATTGCTATTACATATCATCCTATTCTAAAACATTACTAGATAGGTGAGTTGATCATCAATCCATTTTCATGAATTGAGATGCACTCTGCAATTCAAAAGGTGGATGTGACGGACATTTTTGGCCAAACATGGATGAGCACATGATAACTTATGTCAAGTCTTCTTTTCACTATATAAATTCAAAAAAACTTTTGAAATTGTCGTTAAATATAAGACTAATGTGTTTGTTGGGAGACATTATATTATCTATCTGTATAATTTCTCTTCTTCTTCAAACATAAGGCCCACAAATAATTCAAATTATTTGGTAAAACAGATTTGAAAGAGATGTGCATGCATGTTATCCTCTAAACTAATCATAAGCAAAGCTTAATACAAATGCATCATTAATCCATCGGTTCGATGTAGTTTTAGGGTTTACCACAAATAATCTAGCAAATGGTAAATTTGGAAAAGATTGAGCGGTTGTTGTTAACTTACTTGCATGCATGTTATTTACTTAGCAGAACTTAAAAATAGAAATCTCCTGTCGTGTGAATCATGGAAGAGCTATATATTCGGCGAGGTGCACATATTAGGTACAGAATGATTGTGACCAAGATTTATGCTATGTGGGGAAATTTTATGTTTTCGTGATTGAAGGACCTTGTATGTGCTTACGTGAGCGAGGCTAGCATAGCTGTGAACTAGCAACCTACGTTTTTGTAATATTGATCTGAAAGTAGCTAATTAACTAGGTATTAGCTAGCCAAACATGGGATTAGTGTATGGAGTCAAGCTCATCTTCTTACTCATTGTCAACAATGGTATCATTGCCCCACGCATAGAGTCAAGTAGGAATGACATCTGTCCAATAAAATCGAAAAGGGTCACCTTTCAAAAACGATCTTCCACTTTTGGAGAATCACATTCGACTAATCTCATTTTTCACCGATTCGCATGCTAAGTATGTAACTGACTAAATGCAAATTAACCAACTCGCCACCGTGCAAGTAAATTCCAGAAGAGAATATTCACCTCTTCCTGAAAAAGAAAAAGGAAGAAGCTATTTTCATAAGCAATTAAAGGTGACAATTAGTTTTTACCTAATACGACTTCGTGGAGTGATTAAAAATCAAATAGAAAGTTTCATGTAGGAGAACTCGATCTAGCTGGTACAAGAGGGAACAAAACTTGAAGTTGGACAATGGCTAAAGTGAGATTCGGTGAGATTTTTTCCGTCAACGTTAAGAAATGAGCTGTTCCGCAAATTTCCATCAATCAAACCTTAATATCATCAGGTTACTATTGAAATTTGTCCACCTTAACCAGAAAAGAATGGCCACAAATTCAAAACGAGTGTAGAACGGTTCGATCTTGATGAGACTAGTTTGTAGTCAATTAAGTGCAGCAGTACTTGACAAAGGTAATACTGTTAATGTAAAATCTGGCGGCTTTATAGTTCATGATCTGTATATAACCTGCAGATGTTTTATTTTACTCGATTACAAATGATCATCTATGCAATGCGTTTTCTAGGGTTGTTCTTTATTCTTCGCTTGAAAAGGAGTCAAAGATAAGAACCCTAATTCATTATCTACTGTGCTTTTGCAGTCAGATATATAGTTCATAGTTCATACTAGCCTTTTCTGGAGCAAAATTGCATCCACGAATAGTGCATGTTTCAAATGTACATAATTAAAGTGGCACTGGAAAATTTCTGAACCAAGCCAATTTATACAAGAAACTAACGCACGTACAGCATCGCTTTTGGGCCCTCTTAGGCTGCAGCATAAAATGATCGAACTAATTCGATCATATCTCTTGCGCACGCAGGTGTTTAATTTGTTATGATTCATGTTGACTGGGTAATATGGTGTTCCTGAATGAATCAAGTGCGTGTTCATATATATATCTGCACGTACAATAAATCCACCACACGTGTTATTCTCAATTACTCCAAACAAATTCACTGTGCGTGATTGTAGTAATTTCCACTACTCCAACCTCATCATTAATTTTTTCCCCAAGTGGAAAACTTTCAAACCACTATAGTTCATAAGTAAAATACGTATTTATATATTAACAGACAGACATGCATATAGGGAAAAAAAGAAAGTAGGGTTGGCTGTTTTATATATAAAGCTAAAAATACTATTTGGGAAATTGGGAACCACAGACATACAGTTCCCAAAACAAAGTGCCAAAGGGGTGGAAAATGATATATATAATTGGCTTGGCATGCATTCAGTTAGGATTTTTTTTTTCGATTACTGCATTCAGTTAGATTTGGTGGTCTTGATTTTCAACGTTTGTATACAAACCCCCGTCCCCAACATGCATATATAACATAAAAGAGAAGACTACGACGGCATTCATTCATAAATATCCGTATCTGGAAAAGAAAAGGCCCAAACCGAAGACAAAGTAATGTAATTCCCATTCATTTTCAATATTTCGGGATTGGAGGGAGGAATCTTTTGCCTCTCATTCCCTCTCATTCCTCTCCCCTCTCGCTTTTTAGTGAGAAAAAAGCTGGAGAGAGATAGAGAGGCCACCGAAAAGCATGGACACCTTATCATGAAAGCAAGAAAAAAACGACCCGATTAGACGGGGCCAACCCGAACGCACATACACTCACACACACTCTCACTCACTCACTCACTCACTCACTCACTCACCCACACGCTCATTCTCATAGTCTCATAGATAGTCTTTCTCTTTGTTGCTTTGCTTTGGTTTGCTTTCTCTATCAGTTAATTATTGTGAGATAGATAGATCTGTTTCTCTTTATTCATATTTTTTGTGTGGAAAATCCCAAGTCAACCGCACCTCATCATTTGGTCTTGGTTGTTCCTTAGCACCACCTCATTTCCCACTTTCTTTCCTCTCACTTTAATTCTCTCATCATCACCTTCTTCTTTCTTCGGCCTATATAACTCCTGGTTATCCCTATCATTCAGTCCACCATGGGAATGAGCAGCATGAAGGTGCATCAGTTCGCACGTGGACTCTGGGACTCATCCACCACCAATCTTGAACCCTCCCTCAGCCTTGGATGCAAGCGCTTACGCCCTCTTGCTCCCAGACTCTCCGACACTACTGCAACCACTACTCTCGCTCCTTTCGATCTCAAGAGCTTCATCAGACCCGAAAGTGGCCCTAGAAACAAACTAGCATCTCCCCATGACCATGAGAAGAAAGATTCCTCCCCCTCTCAGGTATACACATCTCCCAGATGATACGTCTACATTCACTCAAAATATCTATTATAATCATTTAGACTTGTCAAATTTTTTCACCATGATTTCTGAGTATAGCTTAACCTTACTATAATCTTGTAGTCGTCAAATCCACATTCGATCTTTGAAGTAAACTAGAGAATAAGATAAACTAAACTTCATAGTTGATGTGATGCAGGTAGAGATGCACCCGGGAGGGACGCGTTGGAATCCAACACAAGAGCAGATAGGGATATTGGAAATGCTGTATAGAGGAGGAATGCGGACTCCGAATGCTCAGCAGATAGAGCAAATCACTGCTCAGCTTGGCAAGTACGGCAAGATTGAAGGCAAGAATGTGTTCTACTGGTTCCAAAATCACAAAGCACGCGAAAGACAGAAGCAGAAACGCAGCACTCTTGGTCTCACCCACTCTCCAAGAACCCCGACTCCTGTAATTACCACCACCGTAAGTGCTCCCTACAGCGCAGTAATTAGGTCATGTTCTTTTGTAGTTTTACTTGATCGATCGCTTATCAAACTCGCGCGGTTATATGTAAATTTCAGGGGGAAGTACTGGAAAGAGAGGAAGACAGTCCATACAAGAGAAAGTGCAGGAGCTGGGCATTTGATTGTTTGGGAGACGATTCTAGCACTATAACTTGTAACAAAGACGTCGTTGAGGGAGATAGAACTCTGGAGCTCTTCCCATTACGCCCAGAAGGCATGAGATGATCTACAGACCAGCTAGCTTTAGTTTGTTTTCCACTAGTACTAGTACTACTCTGATCTCTTAGTCTGCTTTGACATGTGCTTTTCTTCTTTCTTTTGTTTCGGGAAAGAAGAAAAAGACATGTAATTGTGTCTTTTATGTACTGATCGATCCATCTATCTATCTACTAGTGCCTTTTGAAAACCAAAGCAACGCTTTGTCAATTGTCACTAGCTAGAATAGACTACTCTTTATTCCAACCAAGTTCTGATCTCTCTATGTTTGGTGGGTGTCACTGTGTGCATGCGACCCTTTTGGTTTTGACTACAGCAATTTATTTCTTGAATGCGAAGCTTTTTTAGGTTAAAAGCGGGAAGCTATGGGACACTGAAGTCCACGCACCTGCTTCGTCTTCTTCGTAACTCTTGAGCATTTCAAATTGGGAAAAAGATGGAGAAGTGTCTTTTAGCGCCAATGTCAAAAAATTATAGTATTAAACTCACCACTTAGATGACTTTCGTAAAAGTACTATATCATTATCATGGATTATCAAGAGACGTGCATGCATTATTGCTAGTTTTCCATCATTAGCTTCTAATTTTTGTTATTTTTATGAATTCTTTGGAAACGACTAGTGTTTTAGTGGGATCATGGTCATTTGATAACTATAACAATGGGATTTCATATATACGGAGGGAAGAAGCCCCGCAATTTGAAATATATATCTGTATTATCTTGCATGGTTAAATAGAAATAAATCTATTATATATGAAAAATTTTATTCACACATTACTAAAATACTAGATACATATTTTCTACTTAATACATCACATGTTAGCTTTTTTAATTTAACATTTTACTAGAAACACAATTTCAAACTTCCTAAATTATCTCCATTCACAATACACCATACCTATTCACTAAATACATATCTTTTTTTTATATATATATATGTCATCTTAACTTGATAGAAAAAGTAAAAAAAAAAAACTCGATAAGAACAAACAAACTATATGACTTACGAGCAAAGAATTAATTGAAGTAATTGATAAGAAGGCTCAATCCCATGCATATTAATTAAATTAATTGAGAATCATTGCACATAGCATGACATATTGGAATATATTACTGCTCTCTTCTACGACGAAGAGCGCAACGGGATCTATACTGACAGTATGCTTGGTCTAGTATGTATGGTCTAACTAATTAAGAGTTTCTTCAGTTTGTTCACTACACAAGGTCCTCAGTTTGTACCCAGCAGCAACAGAGTCCTCACTTAATTGTGTTCGTTCATTAGATTCATTGTTTTTTTTCCCCCTCTTATGTGCTCACAATGAGTATGAATGGATGAGAAGGTTTGTCTTTATATTAACATTAGATTAATTGTTGTGTTAGTCTTGTAGATGCTTGAATTCATTGATACCCAATGCAACAACTCCTTCCTGGAACTGTACCATTAATTGCTCTTGTACTCCTTTTTTTTTTTTTTTTTTTTGGCAAATTTCATTACGCTCACGAGGGAGATCAAGTCCCTTATTACGAGCTTGTACACATGAATTGCTCTTGTACCATTAGTCGTTTTTGTTTACCTAACTTAGAAACGATAAAAAAATGCAGATGTGTTCTTTAATTTGGATATAAATGTTTTTTTTGGTAATTTAATTTAACGTACTCATAAAATTTGGTTTTTGGTGTATGCAAAAAGAGATGTGTATTTAGTATTTAAAGGTGTGTGAGTAAAATTTCTCATTATATATTCATCATTTTAGTTGTTGTGTTTGTGCTTTTATATGTGATACCTTTCTTTGGTATATGAGAGTCGAACACTACTAGTTTAGGTTTAGGAAAGAGAGAAGGAGCATGTATGAACTAATGTATGTTTAGACACAGGCAAGATAGTCAAAGTACGGATCCAAACTCCTACTCTCTTTGGCTTGTGAGTTATACAACTATGTCTACTATATGAGATCTCATATGGTCATGGTTTTCTAGTAGAATTGATTATCATCTATGCACTATTGAATCTAAATTTAAGGTTGAATTTAGAAAACTAAAAATGAATCGGTTGTTGAATTTTAAGGGAGTATGGCCAAAAGTGCCACCACCAGGAAATGAGAATATTTCTAATAGATCATTATAAACGGTACTAGTGCACAAAATTTTACGTTGTGTCAACGTGTAATTTATCAAAGACAATTAAACAACACTGACTACAACAAATTACTATGCATATATAGTATAGAATAATGGAAAGTCCCAACTTAGCAACGTGACACACAAATGTAAAAGAAGTTAAGTGATTGGATCTACACACTGACTCGTGTTTAAAAAAATATCAAAGTAGAGCCCATAGCAGATGAAAAATATTAAAGCCTAGTGCCGCAATAGAGGGGCCTTATTAGGCTCAACTACAATTGTGATCCATACAATCAGAAAGACAGAAAGGAGATCGGATTAAGAAAAGTAGCCGGTTACTATTCTCCAAATGTTTCGGGATCCAACCCACGTCAATTGGGTCCAACAAATAGTTGGGCTCAAAGGCCCATCGTTCTTAGTTTTATTACATAATCTCGTGCGTCGCGCTGGGTCACGTGGCTGAACCAACACGTCATTCCGCTGGCGGTTGACTCAATCTGATCGGACGGTCCACGTTGATTTTCAGATGGAGGCTAGGGTTTACTCAGCGACGCGGGTATATAAGGCGCGCTGTTACACTTGAGCCGGTGCGGTGCAGTTTTACTCTGCCCTCCTTTCATCCAAAAACCCAAAAAAAAGTTGAGTTTCTGTTCGTTTTTTTTTCCGTCGAACCTGTTCGGAATCCGAACGATTCTATCCTCCAAAACAAAAACCCCAAAAAAAAAAAAAAATCTCAAAATTTTTGATAGTTAGGGTTTGCGTTTCTATCAATTCCGATAAACAGAAAATCTCAGAACACAAAAAAAAGGGGAGGGGAGGGTTTGTGATTTTGGTTGTGATGGCTCAGATTCAAGTTCAGCATCAGGCTCCGGTGACCGGTCCGAACGGCGTGGCTGTCAACGCCGGTGGTCAACAACAGATGGTGTCCACGTCGCTGTACGTTGGGGATCTGGACCAGAATGTGACCGACTCGCAGCTCTACGATCTGTTCAATCAGGTCGGCCAGGTCGTCTCCGTTAGGGTTTGCAGGGACTTGTCCACTCGCAGATCTCTTGGTTATGGCTATGTTAATTATAGCAACCCTCAGGATGGTTAGTCTTTCATCTCCTCTTTTGATTTAGCGTTTGGTATTTTTAGTTGATTCATTTATATATGTATAGATTGTTAAATTTTCATGTTACCGTAGTTTAATTTGGGAATTTGAAATTATCGACTTGTATGCTTAGTGAAAGAATGCATTAGTGAATTTAGTAGTAGAGAAATTGCAAGGCTGAACTTTTAAATGTGAGCATTAAACATGAAAATGTTTCGGCCCTGTTCATAGAAACCAGGGGGTCATTGTGTATGAAGTTCGTCATAGAGTTTTGTTGTTGGTGGAGCATTTTGTAGCTCTATTGGGGTTTTGACAAATATGAATCGCGATAATGTATTTGTGCATGCTTTACAGCGACTGTGGCTTCTGCCTCCAATAGGTTGTATTTAATCATTTGTTATTTTTGTTTACAGCTGCGAGGGCACTAGAAGTACTGAACTTCACTCCACTGAATGGCAAATCTATCAGAATTTGCTATTCTCTCCGGGACCCTACTATTAGAAAGAGTGGTACCGGGAATATTTTTATCAAGGTATTTATATTTTTTAGGCCTATATTCTAGGCTTCATCTTCCCTCCCATGAATCTCGTATATATTTATACAATATTGTGGCTGTAATCTTACTTGCTCTTTCACTTGAGTGCAGAATCTGGACAAGGGAATTGACCACAAGGCATTGCATGATACATTCTCGTCTTTTGGCAACATACTCTCTTGCAAGATAGCTACGGATGCTTCTGGGCAGTCCAAGGGCTATGGTTTTGTTCAATTTGACAAGGAGGAAGCTGCTGAGAGTGCCATAGAGAAGTTAAATGGCATGCTGTTAAATGATAAACAAGTATACGTAGGTCCCTTTCTCCGTAGGCAGGAGAGGGATGGTGCTTTGCAGAAGACAAAATTTAGCAATGTCTACGTGAAAAATATATCAGAATCTACTACAGATGATGACTTGAAGAAAATTTTTGGTGAACATGGACCCATTACCAGTGCTGTAGTGATGAGGGATGGTGATGGCAAATCAAGGGGTTTTGGTTTTGTCAACTTTGATAACCCAGATGATGCTGCTAAAGCTGTTGAGCTTCTTAATGGAAAGCAATTTGATGATAAGGAATGGTATGTTGGCAAAGCCCAGAAGAAGACTGAAAGAGAAGTTGAACTGAAGGAGAAATTTGAGCACAGCATGAAGGAAGCTAGTGATAAATTTCAAGGTGTGAATTTGTATATCAAGAACTTGGATGATAGCATTGATGATGAGAAACTTAAGGAAATATTCTCTGAGTATGGTACTGTCACATCTTGCAAGGTATGTTAAAGTGTGTCTTTTTTGGTTAGTTGTCAAGTCCCACGTCAGGACCTTCTTCATTTGAAGAGACCTTTTAATTTTGTTTTGCAGGTTATGCGTGACCCTGAAGGAGTTAGTCGTGGTTCGGGTTTTGTTGCCTTCTCGACTTCTGAAGAAGCTTCTCGAGCTGTAAGTGTCAAACTTTAAGCAGGTTTATAATGATAAATTAGTGGGTATGTGATTTTTTTTTTTTTTGAAATTTGAGAATTTTTATGACTTTTCAGCTTACGGAGATGAATGGCAAAATGGTTGTTAGCAAGCCTCTTTATGTTGCCCTTGCACAACGGAAGGAAGAGAGAAGGGCAAGGTTGCAGGTATGACTTGTAGTGTTCTCAAAAGTTTGTTGGGATTGTGCGGTTTGATTTTTAGCTCATGGTGATATTTTATTGTTAGCAGGCTCAGTTTTCACAAATGAGGCCTGTTGCTATGGCTCCTTCAGTGGCTCCTCGCTTACCAATGTACCCTCCTGGTGCTCCAGGTTTAGGGCAACAATTTATGTATGGGCAAGGACCTCCAACCATAATTCCACAGCAGGTAAGTTGTTTTTGCATTTGGTATACCTGATTTTTCAATTTATTCTAATTGAGGCTATTTATTTGACACAGTTAATTATTATGATGAAAATATCTACAGTAATTCTTGCCTTGCAAAAAGTTTTGACAATCATTAATTGTATCCTTGAGCGTTATAACATGCCATGAATTGTTTGATGTTATTTAGGATATGGTAATTTGGAATTTCTAGAACTGATACAAGTTTATTTGGTACATTGCTATGAGATGATACAATTTGTCCTTTAGTTGTGTTAATCTCTATGTTTATAAATGTAGGCTGGATTTGGTTACCAACAGCAACTTGTGCCAGGATTGAGGCCTGGAGGTGCTCCTATGCCAAACTTCTTTGTTCCAATGGTCCAACAGGGTCAGCAAGGCCAACGCCCAGGAGGTCGACGTGGGGCAGGTCCTGTGCAACAAAACCAGCAGCAAGTGCCACTGATGCCACAGCATGTGAGTTCAATGCTGATCTCAGCTACTTTTAAAATATGGTTTTGTACTAGTCCCTGTTAGTAATATTTCGTGTTCCTGTATGTTTCAGATGATTCCAAGAGGACGTATGTATCGCTTTCCACCTGGTCGCAATATGCCGGAAGCTCCATTTTCCGGTGGTATGCTCTCAGTTCCATATGACATGGGTGGCATGCCTATGCGTGATCCTGCAGGGGGACGTGCTATGCCTGTTCCTGCTTTGGCTTCATCCCTTGCAAATGCTACACCGGAAGAACAGAGGACGGTAAGCCTTACTCAACTTCACCATGATGATGCTGAATGGAGTCTAGTAAAAAAGATTTTCACTGACACCCTGAAAGAATCCAATAGGATTTCAGCTTTATGACACAAGTTCTGTATTTCTGTGAGCAGATGCTTGGTGAAGCTTTATATCCTCAAGTTGATGCTTTGGAGCCTGAGTCAGCAGCCAAGGTTACAGGCATGCTTCTGGAGATGGACCAGACTGAGGTTTTGCATTTGCTCGAGTCACCGGAGGCTCTGAAGGCAAAGGTTGCAGAGGCAATAGAGGTCCTGAGGAATGTTACCCAACATCAGGTCAACAACAATGCTGATCAGTTAGCATCAATATCTCTGACTGACAAGCTTGTTCCATAAGTTTGTGAACTTTGGTTGGAAGGGAGGGGCATCTCTGGTTTTTCTTCCTCTTATCAGACTGCTGTAGAAGTTATCATTTGATTTTGGTTGCTTGTAGCTTTGTCAAACTGGGAAGCCTAGACTTATTACTTTGCTTGTAGTCGTGGTTGGACCTGTAGGATTTTTTGGTATTGCTACATTGGCTATGCGTTTTGGTTAATGACTTCAGTCCTTTATTTATTTGAAATCTGCTTCCTTCCTGTTCCCTATTTTAATATTCCAGCTTGAATTGTTTTGCCATGGGATTTCTTCATCCTTCTGATTGTGATGAACTACTTTGTGGGTTACCTAGGTGTTTTACTGTTCAGTAGAGGCAGTAAGTTTGAAATTTTACTGCTTTGCCCTATTTTTAGGCTCTCCATTAAGTCACTCAAGAATCTTAAAATTCTGCCTCATCAATGTTATGTATATTTCTAAACGTTTCTTCCAACATTCAAAACAATTTGTTTTTGGATTTCTCCTTTTCCAAACTTGTCTAAAGGTTCAGACTCCAGAGTTAGGACCAATTAAAAAAACAAAAAATGAAGAAAGCAAAATCTTGCTATTTAGCAAAAGAGAACGACTTGGAAGGGATGTATGATCTGACTAACAAATTGAAATCAATTGCATGCGTAGGTACTTTTAGTATTCCACCAAATCTGTTCAAACTTCAAAGTTGGACTTCCCATTTTCGTTTTGCCTTTTGTTTTCTCTGAACTTCCCTTGGATGAGAACAAACTATGTAGCATAGCTTCTTTCCCATCCCTTTCCAGATCTAGACGAACCCGTAGCGAGGCATTTTATCAAATACTAAATAGTCATAAAATAAGGAGCTAGTGCTTTCACCATGCCTGCAGCAAGACATGTAAACCAGGCCAGCTAAGCCAACAATACACAGCGAAATCCATGGCTTCCCCAAATATCAAACACATCTCAGAGTGCTTCATCCAGCCACACACTGCTTCCCAAGAATCGAAGCAACCCTTTTACTTGACCCCCTATGAACTCGTCATGCTCTCCGCCCGCTATATCCAGAAAGGCCTCCTCTTCATCAAACCTCCAGAAGCCAACAGCCCCAATTTTCTCGAAACCCTTTTGGCGAAACTGAAGCACTCTCTTTCCCTCGCCCTAGTGCACTTCTACCCACTCGCCGGTCGCCCTGTGACCAAGAAAGAACAAGACCCTCATCTCTACTTTGTGTATGTCGATTGCAGCAACAGCCCCGGAGCCAAATTCATCCATGCTTCTCTTGACATGTCCATCTCCGACGTTCTTTCCCCAACCGATGTGCCCTTGGTGGTTCGGTCCTTGTTTGATCACGACAGGGCGGTCAACCACGACGGTCAAACCACGTCGCTGCTGACGGCTCAAGTAACGGAATTGGTCGACGGCGTTTTCATCGGGCTGTCAATGAACCACTGTCTCGGTGACGGAACATCTTACTGGCATTTGTTCAACATTTGGTCTGAAATATTCCGAGCCGAAGAGAAGAACATCCCCCTTTCAAAGATCTCCCGCACACCGGTTATGGAGCGATGGTTTCCAGATGGTCATGGTCCAATCATCAGCCTCCCTTACACAAATTCAGATGAGTTCGTTGAAAGATTTGAAGCTTCGTAACTCAGGGAGAGAATATTTCACTTCTCATCAGAATCCATAGCAAAACTCAAATCAAAAGCCAATTCAGAGTGTGAGACCAGCGAAATCTCCTCCTTTCAGGCCTTGCCTGCTTTTCTCTGGCGGTCAATTACTCGAGCGCGTGATCTTCCACCAAATCAAGAAACCAGCGGCAGATTGGCTGCGAATAACAGAGCAAGAATCGTCCCACCATTGTCTCCTAATTACTTTGGGAATTCAATTCACCCGGTAAAATCACAACCCGTGAAAGCAGGGGAGTTGCTTGAACATGGGCTTGGATGGGGAAGCTGCATGAGACTGTGGTGAACCACAACGACAAACGGATTCGTGGATCCATTGATGCGTGGTTAAAGTCTCCGGTTGTATACCAATTGGGTCGGACTTTTGACCCGCACAGTATAATGATGGGGAGTGGTCCGAGATTCGACATGTATGGAAATGAATTTGGGATGGGAAAAGCTGTGGCGCTACGAAGTGGGTATGCCAACAAGTTCAATGGCAAAGTGTTGTCGTTTCAAGGGCGCGAAGCAGGAAGCATTGACTTGGAGGTGTGTCTTCTTCCGGAAGTAACGACGGCTCTTGAATCTGATATATTCATGGAAGCTGCCTCTGTACCAAGTTATGATTTGTCAAACTGGTTAAAAATGGTGGTGTATGAAGAAATTTGAGTTATGTATATAAAACTTCTCATTTAATAATTAGAGAGTAAGTAAGAAATGGAAAAATCAAAGCCTTAAGATGACACAAATGTCTAAGATGATGGCATATAATATGTAGCATCAATACATTAATTGCATTGTAAAATTTTGGTAAAATTATACCCAGAAAATCACACTCCACAAAGCCTCTCAACCAAAAATTCCAGAACCCAAAAACTCAAGACAAGAAGAACTTCAATAGGCATTTTTTTCCCCAGTGCCATGGACTCAAATAAGAAGTGAGAGACCGGCTAGAAGCCCAATTTGACAAACCAATCACATAAAGTGTTTAAAGTTAGTTAAGTCTAATTTTTCCTATAAAGTTGTTAGTAATTTAGTATTCAGATTAGTAATTAGATAATCAATGAAATGAAAAATGAAATTCGATCCGTTTGTCTCAAAGATCATATTAGTAATTAAGTTTTCAGATGCATGGAAGTGACGAAACTCTAAACCAAAATTGAGAGCGGTCTAGTATATGACTTTGCTGGGGTGATACTCTTGTGGACCTTGATCAGTATATTAACTGGGTGAGTGTGAACATAGTTTTACTTTTAACAAGCTAAAGGCAAGGACCTTTGGTTATGATTCTTCCACAACTATTTGCATTTGCTATGTTTCATTCATGCCAATTTCTTTTATTTTTTATTATTTATTATTATTATTATTATTTTCACTAAACAAAACTAAACAAAAATACAATATTTTACTCTTTCTTTCTTACCCCTTATACTAACACGAAGAACTTTGCATGAGAGTAAAGTACACTATAAGAAACGAAGAGAGAGAGACAGAAAAATACGATTTTTCTAGGAGTGTTCACACTGAACAAGTAGATACACCTACCTCCATTAAGTAGCTGAATTCCACCAAATAAATTCGTTCAAAGTTGGATGGTGTGATATAGCCACAAACATGCGCAATTGATTTTTTTGTACTCAAAAGACTCGGTCATTTGTTCCTTACCAACCTCAGTGGGCATTTTATCGACCACTAAAGAACCAAAAAAATCAGAAGCTGGAGTCTCCACCACGCCTGCAACTACATATATAAACCAGAGTAGCCGTGGCGAATATACAGAGTGAAATTCAGTCACAATATCATGGAGTCCCCAGATGTCAAACACATCTCAGAATCCTTTATCCAACCTCAAAATGCTTCGCAAGAATCAAAGAAGCCCTTTTACTTGACAGGCTCTGACCTCGCCATGCTTTCCGTTCACTATATCCAGAAAGGTCTCCTCTTCCGTAAACCTCCAGAAGCCAACAACCCCAATTTTCTCGATACCCTTTTGGCAAAACTGAAGCACTCTCTTTCCCTCGCACTCGTTCACTTCTACCCGCTCGCGGGTCGCCTTGTGACCAAGAAAGAACAAGACCCTCATCTGTACCTGGTCTATGTGGATTCCAACAATAGCCCCGGAGCCAAATTCATCCATGCTTCTCTTGACATGTCCATCTCCGACGTTCTTTCCCCAACTGATGTGCCTTTGGTGGTCCAGTCTCTGTTTGATCACGACAAGGCGGTCAACCACGACGGTCACACCACGTCGCTGCTGACGGTCCAAGTCACGGAATTGGTCGACGGCATTTTCATCGGGCTTTCTATCAACCATTGCCTCTGTGACGGGACATCTTACTGGCATTTCTTCAACACTTGGTCTGAAATATTCAGAGCCGAAGAGAACAACATCCCTCTTTCAAAGATCTCACGCTCACCGGTTATGGAGCGGTGGTTTCCAGACGGTCATGGTCCGATTGTTAGCCTCCCTTACACAAGTTCAGATGAGTTCGTTGATAGATTTGAATCTCCGGAACTCAGGGAGAGAATGTTTCACTTCTCATTAGAATCCATAGCCAAACTCAAATCAAAAGCCAATTCAGAGTGTGAGACCAGCAAAATCTCCTCCTTCCAGGCCTTGTCTGCTCTTCTCTGGCGATCAATTACTCGAGCGCGTGGACTTCCACCAAATCAAGAAACCAGCTGCAGACTAGCTGCGAATAACAGAGCAAGAATCGTCCCACCATTGTCTCCTAATTACTTTGGGAATTCAATTCACCCGGTAAAATCACAACCCGTGAAAGCAGGGGAGTTGCTTGAACATGGGCTTGGATGGGCCGCGTGGAAGCTGCACGAGACTGTGGTGAACCACAACGACAAATGGATTCGTGGATCGATTGATGCGTGGTTAAAGTCTCCCGTTGTATACCAATTGGGTCGGACTTTTGACCCGCACAGTATAATGATGGGGAGTGGTCCGAGATTCGACATGTATGGAAATGAATTTGGGATGGGAAAAGCTGTGGCGCTACGAAGTGGGTATGCCAACAAGTTTTCTGGCAAAGTGTCATCGTATCCGGGACGTGAAGCAGGAAGCATTGACTTGGAGGTGTGTCTTCCTCCGGCTGCAATGACGGCTCTTGAGTCTGATGAAGAGTTCATGGAAGCTGCCTCTGTCCCAAGTTATGATTAGTCAAACCGGTTTAGCAAGCTCCAAAAGAATGATGTTGCCATTTTTTTTTCTTTAACTTTAAATTCCAATGAGAAGATAAGATGATGCTCTACCTAATCTTCTATTTTGTATTTAAAAAAAGAAATTGTAATCTTAATCATAGTTGTTGATCAAATTGATGAGAGATTTTTCGGTGCTTTGTTCTTTTTCAATTATTTTAACTATAGTTGTTAATCAACTATAGAAGACTTTTCGGTGCTTTGTTCTTTTTCAATTATGGTCATTGTTTATTGGGTCTTTGATCAAGAGCTTCAAAATGAATCAAAGTTATTTTCCTTATTCCAGCAACAGATTTTTATTACCGTTAACCTAATTTAAATAGAGATAACAATTTTACCCTTAATCTAATCGATGAATTACAACTACATGCCATTCTCTCCTCTCTCTCTCTCTCTCTCTCACGCAAACTCTTTGTCTCTCTCTCCACACACGACGTAGACTCTCTACCTCTCCTCGGTGCAATCGCCGGCGCCGGACTCTTTCTCCTCATCACCGCCTGTGTTTTTTGCTCACTGTGATTTTCTCTCCGTGTAGATTGCCGACGTTGCTCTCTCACCTCGTCTCCGCCTTAGTTTTGCTCGCTGTGATTTACTTTCGGTGCAGATCGCCGACGCCAGATTCCTAGCCATGTGCTTCCTCCCTCGGTTCCGTCGTCTTCTTCGTCGTCGTGGGTGGCTCCGCTAAAACCCCCAAAAATGTTGCATAGCACCACCAGCTTCTTCGGTTCTTCCCCACTTGTTCATATTTACCATCACAATCTCTGCACCCAACCACGATCTCTCCCTTTCTCCTCTCTCTTCCATCATTTTCCTGTCACCGCATACAATCCCAGTGGCATTCAAATCAACCCACCCACAAGAAGAAGCAATTTCAGCGATTCTGCGGCACTTGCGAGGTCGGTGGAGGCTTCCAAGACAGGAATAGAACTGCCCAAGAGAAATTGGACCAGGCCCAGATTGAAGCTCTTCTCAAAGGTGGAGAGCAAGTCACTTCTGTCCTTGAAGAAATGATCAAGCTCGTAAGTTCTTACCTCTTTTTCCTCATTCATCTAAAGCCCAGTTCTGGAATTTTGATTGTTAATGGTATATTGGTATAAGAGTCGGAAGAATTAGTTATTAGAATTTTGGATTACATTGAATATTGGTTGTGCATCTTGGTGTAGTTGGAAGATATAAAAATGGATGAGGCGTCTGAAGAGGTAGGCCGGTTTCATGACGGCAGAAGGCCCAGAAGGAAAGAAAAAAATAAACGTGTATTGTCCCTCAATAGACGTCCGATAAAAATCTATTAGAGGGCATTGGAAGGCAATAGATATTTTAAATTGATACAATCTTTGATTTTTTTTCTTTAATCAAAGTTTTATTTGTGTAATTTTAAGAAGATTAGTTTTCATTTCGATAACCGAAACGTCTATTGGGGGGCAATAGACATTTTAAATTGATGTAATCTCCTCGTTTTTTTTTCTTTAATCAAAGTTTTATTTGTGTAATTTTAAGAAGATTGGTTCTTATTTCGGTAATGGAAACGTTTATTGAGAGATAACAGATGTCTATTTGGGGGACAATAGACCTTTGTTGCCCTTATATTGCGGGCTATTAGACATCTATTAGGGGGCAATATATTGCGACGTCTATTGCTTATCTATTGGGGGCAATAGAAGTTTTCAGAAAAATCCAGTGGGTGGTGGCCGGTGACCGGCTTCGGCGAAATTTCTTATGGTTTCTCTTTCTCTCTAAATAACAAAGAGGGGTAAAAAAAAAAAATTAAAAACAAAAAAAAAATCTTAATGGGGTATTAGGGAAGACTCTCTTAGAGTGTATTGGATAAAAGAGAATTAAAAAAACTTAATGAGGTTAGTGGGAAAAAAATACCTAAAAATGGAGTAAATGGATAAAAATCCTTATTTGATATGTAGTGTATTACTGTTGATCGTATAGTAGGTTTAGATAAATTTTATTATTATTCTCTCTTGGTGACTCTCCATATTTTTACTTACGTCTTTATTATTAAAATAATAATAATTTCTTTCCTTGTTAATGCTTTGCATGCATTCAACTTTGATCGTTTTGGGTGGAGATGTTTTAGAGGCATTTGTGTCTAGTTAATTCTAGTCATTTCATATAAAAAAAATTATAAAATAAAAAGAACCAAAAAAATTATTAACACATGACAATGAAGAAAGCGGACACACTATAGACCAGTATGTTTTTTGGTAAGAGCACTATAGATCAGTATGTTTCTGTCCTCTTTGTGATGCTATCATGACTCATTGAAATAGCAGAGTTGGACGAAGGGGCTGGTACTACTTATGTTTTGCTACCATCGGTTACTTTCAACAATGATCGATCCAAGGGTGTAAAATGGCACAAATTGACCAAACACATCGAATAAAGCTCGAATACGGACTTTTAGGGTTGGGCTGCGTCTACATCGCAAGTGTGTTCTGAAAGTGTATCATAGAAGTAGCTAATTGCGTCCTATCACTTCTTCCACAAGAGAAAACTTAAGGGGCGCGCTAATTGCGCTCTCGTAGTATAATTTTTACCTTCTCAGTCCTATTTTTTTATTTTTTATCAGGTAGCTAGCTGTTAGTAATTCACACACTCATGTAGTGATATCCCAGTGTCAGGACACCTGCACCGATATTGAGGTGAAAGTCAGGTAAAACCAGACTAATCCACTGCATCGCAGACGCACGAATCCAAAGGATCCCTCAAATCTGCTGGCCACTTCTCAGCCCTAAACCTAAATCGAAAGGCTCACTCACTCCAAAGTCTAAACCGCTAAACACCACTAAACCTAAATCAAAAGGCTCACTTACTCCGACAATATGGCAGATTCCAAATCAACAGATGCGTTCCCTCCCGGTTTCCGGTTCCACCCTTCGGAACAGCAGCTCCTCTCCTACTATCTCTCAAACAAGAAAGCCAACCCGGCCATACCTGGCGGCCACAATATTATCAGGGAGCTGTCAGACTTACGAGGGCGCGAACCGTCCGAGTTACAGAACTGGAGTTGCTATTCGTACGGTTACAAAGGAATTAAGAGGCACCGGTACTTTTATACGGCTGGAGAAGACGAAGCAGGGATGTTGGAAGAGGAAAGGTAAGGTTAGGGACGTTTTCAGTCGCCAAGGGGCTGTTTTGGGCACCAGGACTAGCTTTGTCTATTATTGCGGGTCCTCACCTACTGATCGGGTACTCTATCAGTATGCTCTGGCTAACCATGTCGAGGTAATCATTTATATGTATGCCTGCAAGTTCGCTCTAGTATCTATGTTTATTTGTTATCCATTTAGGGTACCGAATACTAGGGAGACTTCTTGCTCAGGATATTTTATTCTATATTTTGATCAAGTAATTGATTTCTGCTCATGTCCAGCGAGTGAGCTATTCCAAACTTTAGCTTTGATTGACTTATGAGTTGGTACTTGGTAGTGAAAACACCAAACTAGATAGACCGGAGATCGGTTTACTACAAATAATGTTGAATGTTGCAATGCTATTATCCTATTTGCAAGCTTTGTTAGATATGATCCACAAGCTAAGTCGGATGGTCTCTTTCTATAGTAAAGGGGCCTATATATTCAGCAGTGATAACCCTACTTCTTCCGAGACAATGACATATTTTGATTGGCTTTTACGATGTACCTTCAACCGTGGTCTTGTAGGGTTCTTTCGTTCTATGCTGAGTATTTTCAATATCAGATAATGATTTCAATTCCTGCGCTAATAATGATGAAGTACTCATGCCCAAGCCTGAGACTGTTTCTACAACAAGTAATGAATTTTACACAAATTATTATATCACTAATTAGTATATATACACTCCGAACCATCAGGATGATGCCAACAAGGCAGTACTTGATCATGATCACATATATTAGCTTACCATCTATTTTAATTTTTGTATTTTGAGTCCTCATGTCATCTGATCGAAGTGCTGCAGTACACGAGTTTACACATGTACATGCTTAACTTTTCACAGGCACGAGTTTCACAATCGAGGCCAGCTGCTGCCGCTACTCCTAGTCCCATCCAAGCATCTGTTCCACCTTCAAGTTTACAACAGTTTTTCGATTTAACAGGACCTTTGGTCATAGTACGTTCCTCCACCAGTAATAATCTGTTGCATTTGCTATACTTTTTCCTTTTTAATTTTTTTTTAACACAATCCATTTTTGTTTAGTTGATTCTTTTTCCTTCGACACTGGTTATTCTTCCATCACTTTGATTCCTTTTACATGCATAGCCTACTTATGTTAACTATATAATAGATGTCCTAAACAACATGTCCAGATGGAATATAGAATAATTGAGGCTATAATGTGAAATTAACTCCTTTTTCCCTGCCTATCTTCTTTTCTCTGATGTAGTTCTGTTATTATGGATCAAGATGTACTGGTTGATTGTTATGTGGTTATATATGCATGCTTGATTCTGTCTCATGAATTATTTCCTTTTCTTGAAATTAATTATACAATTTGGTATTGGTTTACAGCTGCCGTCATGGCCCGCTCAAGGTCCAAGGCCCAGAGGTGCTTCGATGCCATACTATGGTGGTCCAATGATCAGGCAAGGCCAGCAGCCGCCAGTGCCACCAACCCATGTCAGTTCAAAACAAAGAACGTACTTTCAGTCTTTCATCTCTAATTTCCTTTTTTTAGCTCATGATTTTGATGTCTGCATTATCCCCACTTTGTTTTATAGAACATTGCTCCTGGAGTTTATCATCTTCCACCTGGTGGCAACATTCCAGAATTACTAGCTCCACTTCCCCGTTACTTTCTACCGCCTGTTCCTCCTGTTCAGTCTTTGCCTATGTCTGTGCCTACAGTTTTTTCCACAGCCCTAGTGAATGCCACACCGGAAGAGCGAAGGAATGTAAGTAATTAATTAATTAAGCCTACTTTTGTCTGCATGAATTGCGCAGATATTCAAATGAAATGTATAGAATTTCACCTCAGTGACACTGATATTCTCTTAATGGGTGCGCAGATGCTTGGTGAGGAATTGTTTCCTCTCGTTGAAATGTGGGAGAAGGACAAGGCAGCTAAGGTGACAGGCATGCTTCTGGAGATGGACAATACTGAGATATTACATTTGCTTGAGTCACCAGAGGCTTTAAGGGCAAAAATTGCAGAGGCCATGGATGTCTTGGCGAAGGTAGCTGCCGATGGGAAACAGTGAAACATGTTCGACTCATTCTTAAGAAACGAGGCAACGGTTACCATTAACTATACCAGAAAGCAAGACGTACATTTCTATACAGTTATGTATGGAAGAATAAGCATCGATCTCCATCATCCGGTGACTCAGCTCGTTCTGGCACATCTTTACTATATGTCTATAACTCTATATCACATATGTACAATTAACCTAGCTACATTCCAGACTTACACTAATAATTTCCATTCAACCATTACATGTATTGCCATTCTCTTACGTATCGACTATTGTGTTTTTCTTTTTCTTTTTCATATGCATGGTGTCTACCTATTTTCAGTCTCCCATAGTGAACTTAACTTTAAACTTTTATAACTCATCTAAACCCTATGTAAACTTTTTGGCTCCAATTTCATATTTTTATGATTTTTTGGAAATAAAGTAGAAACATCTACCAATATTGGTTCCCACAAGATTATAACTTTATTTATTATTTTTTTGGATCGGATAACTTTATTCTTTTGACCATCTATATACATAGATTAAAGAAATTTTCATCCAAGATTTTTAATTTTCGACAAAGTCCATCTTGTTGCAATAGAAATGAACAGGAACAAGTAATGTGCCAATCATGTGCTCATCATAGAATGCATGATATTACCTAAGTTTGCTTCTAATATGTAATACATTGTATTGTGTAAAAAAAAATTAAAAAAAATAAAAGGAAAATACAATTCTCCCATCCAACGGCTTCAAACTGCGACACGAATGTTTAGTTGACAATTGACTTCAGTCGGCCTTTCTCAAACTCAAAACTCTGTCCTCGTTTCATTTTCAATGCGCGGCATCGTCCGACCTGTACGGCTAGCATAGGTGGGAGTAATTGGAGCAGAAAGACCGGAGTGTAGAGCATCACTACACTTAACCCCAGAAGGCTTCAAGAGCACGCTACTCCTCCTCCCTCTATATAAACCCCTCCCACTCTCAGATTCCTCCTTTGTTCCCCCAATTTCTCAGAAACCTAAAATCCCCCATTCTACATGGGCGATGCCAAAGCGACGTCGTATTTCCTCCCTCCCGGCTGCCGATTCTACCCCTCCGAGGAGCAGCTCCTTTGCTACTACCTCTCCCACAAGAACAGCGCCGACCACGCCAGCTCCGGCAACGGCGGCTATGATTTGATCAAGGAGCTCGACTTGTACGACCACGACCCGTTTGATATGCCCGACTATGCCTGCTACTCGTACGGCCACGGCGGCCGGAGGCGGCACTGGTACTGCTACACGGTCAGGGTTGTGAAGGATCGGCGGGCCAAGAGCGGGTATTGGAGGAGGAAAGGAAGGGTTAGGGACGTCGTGGGCCGCGGAGGGAAGGCGGTGTTGGGCCGGAGGAGTAGCTATGAGTTTTATTTGGGGAATTCGCCCAAGACGGCGGTGAGGACTGACTGGGTGCTCTATCAGTATGCTCAGGTTGATCACGTTCAGGTATCTGTTCGCATTTCAATCTTGATTACTCTGTTATGTGTTGTTAGGTTTCGGAATTGGGAATTTTGTTTAATTTCTGGGTGTTTGATTTCTTGAATTTTGATTTGGAAGGCGGAATTGTTTAGGAACCGAGTTGGATGATCTTAAAGGGGAAGTCTTTTAGTGTTCTAGGGTTTAGGGTTTATGATTATGAAAATGTAGGTGGTTTTTATTTATTTCAGGTTGGGGTTTTTTCTCTAATTGCTGTAGTTACGGGTGTGGTCTGCTTCGATGATAATTTTCAATCGTGAAGAGTGAGCGTTCATTTGTTAGCTATAAAAATATGGAATTTTGTTTAAAATCTTTAATTTCATATAGAAAGGGGAATTCTTTCAGCACCATGCTAGATGATTGCAGAGGGGGAGTTATGGTCTGTTTTATGATCTAGTTATTGGTTAAATGAAATGTATGTGGTTCTGATTTGCTGCTTATATGATTGGAGAACCCAAATTTTCATCTCTAATGAGTTGTTGAAATTTAGTTTTGTTTGCGTAGTGGTTTAGTTGTGTGCATGACGGAAGTAGAAGCTTGGACTTTAAAGTCTCCTAGGCAAAATTGATTCTTCATAGTTTTCCATGGTCTTTCAGTTTAGGTTATGGACATGCAATGGGTGAAGTTAGTAGGAGCCTTTTCAGTTTTGACTTCTGTAGAAAGCTATTCAGTTGTCAAATGATGTATATATAACCATACTTTTTGTTTCTGAGAGCATATTCTTTGTTTAATTGTCGTCTTATTCTTTCTTGGAATTAAGCATTTTGTTTTAACTGGTACAACTGATTTTGCCTTTACCGCATTGTGATGGCATGTGTGCAATATGAGTAACATATTGTATGTCTGTCTACTTGCAGGCCTCTTTTGTCCTGTGCCGAGTATTTGTCAGATCTCAGGGTGGAACTAGCAAATCAGAGAATGGCTTAAGTTCTTGTGCTGAAGAAACTGTTTCCACAGTACGTCACATTGGAATTAAGCCTGATGGATTTTGTACTCCTCGTATTGTTCCTGAGATTCATGGTGACAAATCTGTGCCTAGGAACACTGACAAGTCAAAAGATCAAATGACACCGGAGACTGAAGTTGATAAGCAAGTCAAGACTGGGCCTCGATCAAGTATGCAGACTAATGAACAGGTAATGCATTACAAACAATTCTCTTTCCACTTCAGTTATGCTACTATCACCATTTACATGCGCGATATACTACTGTCAACAACAGCTTTTCACTAGAATCTGGTGCCAATAAAGTGCTTCATCACGATCCTTTTTGTTTAATTTTTGGTCACCATTTTTCTTTCTTGATCTTTCAATTTTCGGCCCTTAATTTGTTTTAAAGCATATTGTGTTACCACTTACCACTTTGTAAAAAAAGGAATTTTGTTCATCTGTAGTGTTGTTAAACATGAGTTTGCATTAAATCATTTCCTTTCCACCTGTCAAAGTGCATATTTTTTCCCCCTAAATTCTTCAAACTCTGATTGAAAAGTTTTTCCTTGATCCATGACTTGTAAATTGTCATTTGGATCCTTATAAACTTGCCAGTTTATTATTTCAGTACACTTCATGTCACAAAAGTATTTAATTCTCCACCGTCAGATGTTGGCAATATTCAGATTGCTTTTGATTTCAACAAGGGATTCCGTTTTACTCACACCCCAAGGCGTCCTTTTTATGGCATTCTTGCCTTAGCCGTTCTAACTTATAAAACATCTCCTGAAATAATTTGGATTTCTTTCTGTGCCATGCAGGTGCCGTCGTCCGTGCTCGGTGTTAGTAATCCATTGTTGCTTGATGGTTTGGCCACCGAGCATTTACTATCCCTTATAGAGGGAGACTTTATAGAGTTGGATGATCTCATTGACTGATCATTCGATACTAATCTTAAAACCATTGGATCAGTCTTATTAATCTGTGATTAAAGATTAGCTCACAAATAGGTGAAGGTTTACCTTAATTATCAGGCTGAAATAGCAGCTGAAGCAATTATTCTGAGGTGCTAAATTTTGAGTTGTACAATTGTTCTTACACTGTAAATACACATCTAAGGATGAGAAGGGAAGACAAGGAACATTAACTTAATGGTTGTGAAGTTCAGAGGCAGGATCACCACCTGTAAAGGTAATTGGTGCATACATAATTGATTCTTTGCACTTTATTTTCAGTCCATCCAAGGGAATATTCACTTTTGTTTCGGTTTGGTGATGCAGATTTGCTTGTGCCTCAAAGGCATGTTTTCACTGGAACAAGAAGAGTAGAAAATGTCTGATGATGATAATTCTGAGCTACACAATCCTGCTGGCTCTGTATCTACGATATGCAAACATTATGGAGACATCAAGTTTTCCATCACCTCTAGTGCCTTCCCTTAGCGAAGGATCTCTGATTCTGTTTCCCGTCTTCTTTTTGTTATTGCAGAGATCGATAGACATATTATCAATTCTGGGTTTTAAGGAATTTTCAGTTCGTGGTGGCATTCAGTTAAACGAATTGTACTTTTGTTATGCCATTGATAGAACTATTATCAGTTCTGGGTTTTAAGGAATTTTCTCTTCGTGGTGGCATTCAGTTAAACGAATTGTACTTTTATAATGCCATCTCTTGATGCAGAGTCTTGGGAAATTATGTATTGAGATGCTTTCTACCTATAAATACTCTTAAAGTGCATTTTCATGAATATTGTGTGTTTGCTAACTTTGCTTTGTTTGAACAATTCTCTTCTTCTAGAACCAATACATATACTAGAATCTTATTCTATCGAATATTGACCTTTAGGTTTTGCTAATCTATGATGTTATCGAAATTCAAGAACAAGGGTCGTTTGGTAACTCACAACTCCATTGATTGGGACTTGAGGATTGAACACTATTGCTAATTCTGAAACTGTGTGATTGTTAAACTTTAAGCAGGAGCTGTTCAAGTCAAAAGCTGACAAGTAGTAGAACCATGAATGATTTGCAATTTGTCCACTTTGACAGGAAGCTGTGTTTGATAATTAGTAATTACTTCTCACCTAAACCTTGCTAGTGGACTTTGGTAGATGGTTTGGTTATCACCTCTAATTTTCTCCTCCTTGGTAATTCAGATGAATCATTATTGTGCTAATGTTATTGCCTGCCAATTTCACCTTGTCTTCAGCAATTTTAGTTTCCTTGGAACTCAATTCCTTGCTATGAGGCAATCTTGCTCCCCCCTAGTTATTATAACAGCTGCTGCTCAGGACCAGTTGACCTCTCTATTCATGTGTTTAGGTACAAAAGAACTGGAAGGACTTGTTTTTCCATGTACATTATCAGATTTGGCCCCATATGCCCACACAGCTTTTAACATTGTGCTATTCCAATCCTTGTTTTTGCCGCAGGCCTTTGTGAGATCATGGGTTTTGCTCCCTTTGAATAAATTTGATTCAATAACTACATCTCCCACCCTTCAGAAAAAAGAAATTAAGAGAGTAATTGCAGTGGTTTAGGTGCCATACATCTCCACCCACCACAACCTTTGCTCTCTGTCTATTTTCGATTTTTTGTACTCGATTACCTCCCTACTATTTTGAAACCTAGTCATGCTGGGAAGTTTATTCCCACACCTATATTATTTATAGGGAAAGAAAAGAATACGTCCCACTAGGATTGAAGTAAGCCATTATAGTTTGCGTTTGAATTTTGATGCATATAATTGAATGGAACCCAATTTTTATGATAGAGTAATCAAAGATATTTCATCTTCTGGGGTGAGGGGAGCCATTTGGCGTGTACCGTAGCTAGAGTTTTAGGCTGTCAAGTTTTCTTTCTTCCAACGTGAAAAGCACCAAAATTTTTCGTAATATTCGCTTGGGTGGAGGAATCGTCAAACATCTTATCCTCATTACCAAGATAAACAATGGTTTTCAAAAGATAGGAGGTACTGGCATTACGCAATGACCTAAGAAAATGATCCATTTGGGTTGCAAACAATGGGAGGGTTATTGTTTTCGTGGCCTCAAATCAAAACGCACAGAAAAAACTATACCAAGATAAAAAGCAAAGCAACCAGCTTTGAAAGGTATGAGGGGAGGAATAGAAAAACAAAAGCACAAATGGGAAGGGAGCATAGTACCAAAACAGACGTAAAAGAAGCAAGAGGCCCACGATGGGGATTTGAACGGTAAGCAGGCAAAGCCATTTTGAAAGAACAACCTGCTTGGAATACTTAATAGAGACATGTTTAGGTCTGTTTTCACACCTCTTTCAAGCAAAGTTATATACTACGCAATACGGCATAAACCGAGAGAGAGAGTCTCTCCTCTCCTAGTGTCGCTTAAAGGGAAAAAGAGATGGAGCAAGAAAAAGTCCAAGTGTCTCCGAAATGATCAAGCACCCCAAGACCAACCACACCCATTTGCACACTAAAATTGTACCGACAAAATAATTCATTGACACCCCAATTTCATTTCTTGGTCATTTTTTGCCACAAGATAGAGATTGGATATTGGTTTTTTTTTTTTCCTTCTTCTTCTTCTTTGTCAAGTGCCCAAAATAGATAGTCAAAAACTTGGTTACCCTCTGCCCTAAATAAAAGCACACAAGGCAGGCAGATCTTTAGGAAGATGAGCAAAATCTAAAGTCATACCACTCTGGGACCCAGACTGTATCATATCACGCCACGTGTGCACACACGAAGAGCTGGATTCTGGTTTTTTTTTTTTTTTTTTTTTTTTTTTTTGAATTGCTTGGTTGGGTTGTGGGGTTCAGAACTCAAACACAGCTCAAAGTCACCGAGGTCAGAAAGGGCTCCTCAGAAAAGAGGCAGGGCATGTGAAAATGTGATGGTGATGAGGCGTGAAAGGGTCAGGCAGATGGAAAAATGAATGAATATGTATATGCTTGGCGTGAAAGAGCCACTGTGGGGCGCAATGGAGCCATTTGGTCTCTGATTTCCTTTCATTATTTCTTGGTGGCGTTGGTTACGTAGATAAGAAAAGGTACGACTAAACTTAAATCTTTCAAGATTTAACACCCGTCATTCTCAACAAAAAAAAAAAAAAAAGACAAAAACTTAACAACCGAAATAAAAATAATTCATTTACAATGCATTAATTTACCGATAAGTTGAAAATAAATATGAACATTACAGTGAAATATTTGATAAAGCGGTCGAATAGCGCACCTTTTGAACCATCTCAGTCTCATCATAGTGTGTCGTCTTATCAAATCTTACCTGTGTAGCTTCAGAGCTTAGGGTTAGTAGGTGGTGGTGTAGAGGTTTGTTTTTTGTGTTTTTAATTTTAGTTTTTATGTGAATGTATTTATTCGTAGATATATTTCTTTGTTAGGAAACTGCTGTTTCTGTCTACGACCATAACTCTCTCCTCGGTTGTCTCTCTCTTTGGGTTATTTCGTAAATTAAAGATTACTGTCCCCCCTCCTCTTTAATCCCCTTTCTCTCCTCATTTCATTTCAATTTCATTTCATCCACCCAAAGAGCCACAGCCTCTCTCCCTTTTCTCTCCAACCCCATTGCTCTCCCTCAGTGGGTTTTGTGTTGTTTTCTCCCAACCCTCTTTTGTTTTCTGGACAAAAAAGAGAGAGGGGAATTTCATCATCATCATCATCATCTTCCTGCCTAATTTGTCCCTTTTCTGGAACTTAGATCGGTTTCTTCATCTGGGTATGTATAGTTCTTCTGATTTATTCTGTTTTTTTTTTTTTTTGGTTTGAATCGATCGGTTGGTGGTGATAAGATTGGATTTGAAAGACTTGATTTTTGGTGTGTGTTTTTTTTTTTTTAATGGGTCAAAATTTGGTCTTGCTGGGTTTTGTTCTGTTTAATCTCCGGAGCTGAATTGTAAAGGGTAGGATGAGGGTTTGAAGCCTTCACAGCTTTTTTACAAACCCAAAGATTGTTACTTTCTTATTGGTTTTTTTTTGGTTTGGTGGCCTTGGTTTTTGATGACTGTTTCTGGGTCCTCATTTGTGGTTTGATTGTGTGTGGCCTTCACAATTTTTGATACCAGTTGCTTTGTAATGAGATTTTGGCTTGAGGTTTTTCGGCCATCCAAATTTGACCTTGTATGTGGGTGAACCGATCTTCGAATTTTACATGTAAATGGGTTTGATCAGTCCTTTTCTTATTATACTGGCAATAATTCATGGTGGGTTGCTTGAAAGCTTCAACCTTTGAATTGTTTGACATGGTTTTGCTCTAGACTTGCATCTTATAGCTGGTGGGTGGCTGAGTTTCTGTGAATTTAATTGCCTCTTTAAGTGTTTCATACAAAGGGTTTAGCTTTTAGACCATTTGTTTGCTTTACCGGTGGAGTCGGTTTTCCGTGAGGAAATGTATGTGATTTTCAATTTAAGGATGGTTGTTTCACTTAATATAGTTGCACATACAGTCATTCACTCTTTCGCTGCTGGAACATGAACGTGTATTTTCATGTTATTCAACAACTGCTACCATGAGGGATCAATCTCTACCTCAGCAGTGTGTGTTTTCTCCTTCTGTTGTCCTAGTGTCATTGATTTATCTAGTATTTCTGGGCTTTTGGTACTGACAACAGTGCCACACAACATAACTATGTCATACAATTCAATTGTATTCTCTTCCTGCCAATTAGGCATCTAATTCAAAAGACCTGGAGCACATACATTTCCTTAGAATAACTTACTCTCTGTAGAAGATTTGTGTTTCACTTACCTATCAAAAGAAACTGAAAAATGAAGCATTGTTCTTACTCTTATGAATTACTTATTTAATTTTAACTTTCTTTGATTCAATTGCTAATAATATTAGTCTTTCTTCTACTTTTGGTTTCAGGTCTACCAAATTGCACACAGCTTATTGATCGTACTGAAGGTTTCTCAAGTACTTTACATATAATTTACAAGGAGATCCATATTAGCCCTAATGCAAGGGCAGAGGGGTACTATCGGTTCCTTGCCTGAAATGCTAGATTTTGACCATGGGAATACGTCGAATGATGCTGCTTTAGATCAGCAGATTTGCTGGAATGGCACGCGGAATCCTGTAGAAAGTCGGATTCCTGACTATATACAATCACCTACTGATATGAATGTTGGTTTTGGGAATTCCATTGGCCGTGAACGTCAGAACTTAGGCAGACGGTGCTTAGGTGAACCTAGTTCTAGAAACTCACAGGGTGAAGTAAGTCGTGATGAGCGGAAGCCAGATTTTGGATGGTCATCTTCAGTGGATGCTTGTGGTGAAGCTGGTCTGAGGTTAGAGGAGCGGCGCTATGAACCAACTAATAACCTTTCACTGGACAACAATGTGAATACTATTTTTACACCAAGTTCCAATTCTGATGCAGCTTCACAGCATCTGAACTTGAATGCAGGTATCACTGGTCATGGTGGTGATAGTAGTCAAGTTATGGAATGTCCTAACACATACAAGTATAATGTCACCGAAAATGAGCGGACTCGTCCTACTGGTAATTCTGATCCTTTTCTGCTTCCTGCTGCAAGTACTGGATTTTTAGTGGGAGAAAATGATGGCAGACCTGGTTGTTCATTGGAGGGTCGCCGTGTATCTTGCAAAAGAAAGACTATGGAGGGACATTTAGGACAGTCTTCTTTAAGTGGAAGTTGTAGTTACTTTCAGCATACAGAAAGTGGTGCAAGGCCTTCTGTCCCTGCTCACTATAATGCAGGCATAAACATATCTACTCCATCACAAGAGGGAAATCCAAGGCCTGGAGGAGGTGGTAGAGAACTTACTTCTGACAGCATTCCTGATTCAAATGTTGGAAGAAGCTCAGAAAGTTCTCACAGAAACTTCCGTGTGAGAATAAATCCATCCAATCAACAAAACACTATACCCTCAACTAGGTTCTCAAGTGGGAGGGCTGCTAGGCATTCTAGTGGTTCTTCTTCGCAGCTTTCACCTGGCCTTCTTCCAGTTGATCATAGTCTCGACCTGAGACCAGCACCGGTACTAGATAATATGAGTTCACAAAACCAGCCAGTTGTCCATGTCCCTGCATTGCCACAAAATGTGCAGTCTCTGAGGTGGAACAGTGGTTCAAGCTCAAGAACCGGCGGCTTATCAAACTCTGTGTTTATGGGGGACAGAGATGCTCCACTACGTGAGGAAGCGAGTTCAAGAAGCATGGCAAGACAGATTTTGGGTCATCCTATTTTTGTACCAGCAACTGAATTGAGGAATTCTGCTAGACTTTCAGCAGGTTCATCCAGTAGAAATTTAACAGGTGGAAATGCAAGTATTCCTGGAAATGTTGCTTCTACATCCCGGACCGGCCCAAGTTCAAGCGCTCATCCAGCATCTGCTCCTACATGGGTTCCCCACCACAATTCTCATCCGCAATTTCCTCGAAGATTATCTGAATATGTTCGTCGATCATTGTTTTCTGCTGGTGGTAATGAGTCTGGGAACCAGGGCAGCAACTTTTTGCCAATGCGTTCTGGTTCTTCATCATCACAGGAGGCTGTGCATTCATCCGGAGCTGCTAACCTGGGTCATCATCAGCCTCACCCAAGGTCTGCGTCGTGGTTGGAGAGACATGGAGATGGACTTGGGCTTCCCTATTCATTGCGCACTTTGGCTGCTGGTGGAGAAGGAAGCAACAGGCTTGTATCTGAGGTGTGTTACTGACTACTGAGTCACCTTAAATTTATTGTGATATCATCTGATAAACAATTACAACTATGAAGAGTTGCTGTTATCCCATCATTTTTTCTGTATCAGTTTTTGTTTTGAAGTCTCCAACTCGTTGCATTATCAAATTTTGAAATTTTCATGTTAATCGAGTTTTCTGTTGCTGCATTGTTCTTAAACTCATTGTTTTGTTAATTATGGTTAAGAGGTAGTCACTTAAAGCTTATGAAGTTTTTTTTTCCGCTCTTCAGCAGATTTGCAATGTCTTGGGTCTCATGCGAAGGGGCGAGAGCTTGCGGTTCGAGGTTAGAATTTTGTTTTTGTTATGTATACCAGAGCAGATCAATGTAATCCCACTCTATCTAACTTTGCAAATGGCCAGAAATCTTTCTTTAAAGACTTGAATTCTGATTATTTATTTAGTTCCAAGGTAAACTGATATGTGAACGACTTGGAGAGGCTTCTTAGTAAATATCGGATGATTCTCAGTTGTGTTCAACAATGTGGCATAAACTAATCTTTGTGTGTGGGTGGGGGTCCATTTTTGTTATTTAATTTGTAGATATTATAATTTGGATAAGACATGAATTTTATGACTGAATGCTACAATGAATTATCATTTTGAATTGGCTTCGGCTTCTTTCTGTCAGGATGTTATGATTCTTGACCAGTCAATGCTGTTTGGAGTGGCTGATATTCACGACCGGCATAGGGATATGAGACTAGATGTTGACAATATGTCTTACGAGGTAATTGGTACAAAAAAACAGATGAAAGTTTTGTTTCCTTTTTCATATAAATGAGACTTCTAACTTTAAATTTATTATTAATGTAGGAGTTATTGGCTCTGGAAGAGCGCATTGGAAATGTGAACACTGGATTGAGTGAAGAAGTTATATCGAATCGCTTGAAACATAAGAAATATATTGCCGAGGCATCTCAAGCAGAGGCGGAGACGGAGCCTTGTTGTGTATGTCAGGTAACAACACCCTGATACATGTATATTCATGACTCTTTGTGTTACTCTTTCTATCTCTGCTTATTTATTTTCTATTATGCATGCAGGAGGAATATAATGAAGGAGATGATCTTGGAATGCTTGAATGTGGGCATGATTTCCATAGCGACTGCATCAAACAATGGCTGACGCACAAGAATCTGTGCCCCATTTGTAAAACTACAGCCTTGGCAACATGAGTTGACATCAACGATTTTGCAGGCTAGTTTTTTCTTCAAAAATAGGCAAAGAGGGTTGCTTTGGTTTGGGGCCTGCCTATATTGGTTCAGTGAATCCCAATTTCCCAATGCCTCCCTCACCTTTCCGTGCTTGTCGAACTGAAGTTAGTCCAACGCACAACTTCAACAAGAGTCGAGCATCAAATTTATTATTATTTTTTAATTTTATTTAAAACCATTGGCCTCCTATTGGAGGCAGCAAATTTCAAAGTTGGAAAGCTAAACTGGGTACTGACTTTTCATTTTATCAATGAATGATTAGGTTTTGATATTTTGTAATGGTTTGCTCCTTTTGTCTTGGTCAGATTATTCACATTATATCTCAGATGTCTCGTAGCCATTTATGTAGTCTTGTTAGAACGAGAGCATATTAGTGTTTTAAGATTTTTGTTTCTGTTGTGGAGGCCGTTTTAACAGCTGATCATATGGTAAAAACACAAACTATGTCATGCGTAGCTTGTATGATAGAACTTCTGGGGGTGGGGGTGGGGAAGGTATTACTCGCATTCATCATTCTACATGCATGTCGACCAAAAAAAAAAAAAAAATCATTCTACGTGCTATGGTTGTAGCAGAGTGTTGATACTTTACGCATGAAACTTCCTAGCTGGTGCACAGCTAAGGCAGCCAACGCGTAGTTGAAGTTTTGCATCATTCTAATGAAGCTGCTTCGAAATGCTCATATCAATTACCTTGCTTATATCATGATTTTGATGCTTCATCATCATGGTTAGGAGGCAAGTGCATTGTAGAACACGAAATGTGGAAGACACTTTTGTTTTTCTTACGAGTTCATCGTCCTCCTCCTTGGGCCGACTTTGAATTGGAATCCCAGGCTGAAGTTTTGAGGCAATAGCTTGGAAATGAAGAGGAGGATGATGTAGGTGGTGGTATCATAATGTAAATGGCAGTACTAACACGCCACTAAAAGGGTCCTCGGGAGTTACACTTTGAATAATAAATGTGCAGGCAAAAGGCTGACGTTTTGGTTGGATAAGACGGTGAGACATGACATGTTTGACACTAACCCCATTTAAGACGTTGAACAAACCAAAATTTATTAGAATTTTCGTTACAGTATTAAACTAAATTTGAAAAATTGGCACAAATAAAGGGTTTATTATAAATTTTGCACTCTCTCTTCTTAACCTAAAAAATTGACTACCGCCACGTCACTAGCCAAAAGTCTAATTAGCTATGCCATGGGGAGTTCGGCATGACAAATCTTCACTTGCTGTCACATTACAATATGGTAAAATCCAACACTTTTAACATTGAATTGTCTCATTTAGAATCAGTTCAACTTGTATGGAGATCCCAGACCAAAAAAAAGCTTGTATAGAGATCTTAATTATAGAGACGAAAAATAAATATGTATTTACACTAATAACATTTTAAGCTACTACGGTAATGCGTTGAGTTATGCAGCTGTATCCGAACTCATCGAAAGAAAACACGGTACTCAACAGTCAAACTCTCTATGGGCTCTAGCCGTTTTCAGTTGTGTGCACCTGCTGAGAATAAAAAGTTGTTAAATTCTTATGTCCTTGATTGCAATAATGGTTGAAATAGTAAAGCAAAGGTTGTAAATAAGAGAAAAACAAGGGGCGCAGTCTAGAATATTCGAAAAGGCATGGGAGCTCTGAGTAAATATCAATAATTTGCGGAGGATGATTAGCGCGGGAGAGTAATCAAAATTGTGAGGTCGAGGTTTAAACTTTAAACCCTCTTCAATTGGTTTTGGTTTTAAGCAGCAACAAATGTCAAAACGGCACAGAAAAAGAGAGAAAAAAGAAAAAAAAAACGGAAACCCAAACTCCATCAAACAATTAAAGGCATCGTCTTCTTCAATCTTCTAATTCTCTCAGTCATGGCGGATCTGTACGGAACGCCGCCGGAGTCTGAAGAAATCTCCAACATTCTCAGCCACCTCCTCCACGGCGGCTCCTCCTCTTCCTGCGGGGCGCCCTTCAAGCCGACCACTTACATGCACCTACTCAACTCCTCAGTGCCGCCACCGCCTCCTCACGAGCATCCTCAATTGTTGGCCCGATCGGCGGACCGGTCAGACTCCGACCACCCCTCTGAATTCAATTTCTCCGATTCCGGCGGGTATTTCGTGGACTCCGACGCCAACACTTCAAAGAAGGGGAGGAGAGTTTCGTCGGAGAATGATCTTGGTGACGTCAGCTGTGACAGTGAGGTATGAACTATTTTTTTTCTCTTCTTCAGAAAATCAAAGACAAAAGAAAGAAAAAGATCGAGACTTATTGTTATTTATCATCACTAAAAGTTTGTTGAGTTAGAATTAGTTGGAAATTTGAAATCTTTTGGTGGAATTATAAGGATCCTGAAGCGCCGGAGGTTCCATTGAACCCAGCTCCGCCGCGTAGTTTGTCCAAGAGAAGCAGAGCGGCGGAGGTCCATAATTTGTCGGAAAAGGTTGGGTCTTTTTTTCTTCTTTGTCATTTTGGCCCATAATTTGATTATGTGACACATGGGAATTTGATTCTGGGTTTAATTGATTTTGGGACAGAGAAGGAGGAGTAAGATTAATGAGAAAATGAAAGCTTTGCAGAACCTGATTCCAAATTCTAACAAGGTTCTCTGCTTTCAAAATTTCTGTAGCTTTGTTTTTTTGAGTGGTTTTATTTTTCAAACGAGTGATCTGGTGGTTATGCTATTTTAGACTGATAAGGCTTCGATGCTGGATGAAGCAATTGAGTATTTGAAGCAGCTCCAGCTTCAAGTACAGGTCAGATAGATTTCACTCTTGATACGGTTCAATGATAAGTCCTGTTACATGTTAAGTAGTATGAATTTTTAGCTATGCAGTTGATTTTCTGGATTGTAAATTCAAATTTTGAGGGACTCTTGTGAGTGAAATAATTGCTACTATGAAAGAGTGATGTTTGCTGTGAAGCATAATTGAGTAGCGATTATTTTGTTTGTAGCTGACTAGATTTGAAATTAACAGAGCTTTGCAATTACTGTTGGCTAACCACTTAACGTAAATCTCATTATTGCTTATGCAATAATCCTGTTTAAAGTGTGGTGCATTAGTTTTGGGAAAGAACAAATGTCAACATTGCCTATCTGGAATAAGTAGACCTCAACAACTCAAACATTGCATAAACCCTCCATGTTGTAGCGATTGTCAAGAAAGTCATTTGATATTTGAGGAAGAGTACTTCACAAAAGCATGTTGTAACTTGCTGAATGGTTATGCATTAGTAGATTAACATTGTTCTTGCATCCATGTTAAGCACTGAATATATTCTTTGAAAAATATGAACCTATCAACCTCATCCTGCCACCTGTCATTGTGGCTTAATGCATACAAACAAGATCGGCTGTATCTTGGAAAGCTTTAGGGACTAGGCTCTCTTTCGTTCTTCCTTTATCCATGGGTTATCCTCAAATTGAAAGGCTGTTTCTTCATGACCCAGGTCATGTGCTTTGTGAAGGAAGCCTATCGTGTCATCTGTTTCTGGCCATTTCTTTTTGTTCAAACCTTTGTTAGCATTTCAGTGCTACAAACTGTGCATAAATGATACCTATGTACTTAATTGACATCTAGCACACATTCGTTTTAGGTTGGGGGTTATGTGACCAACCACTAAACTTGGACCAGGATATGTGTTGTGTATAAGACTGCTTTTGTGGATGTTGTATTTGCAATATCCCCTCTCCCCTCCTCTTTTCAGATATGCAAAAATAATCGTGGAAGGAAATTCACTTTCAAAACAAAAGCTGATAGACTCTTTTCTTTTGATTGTGTATGCAGATGTTAACGATGAGAAATGGACTGGGTTTGCATCCCATGTGCTTACCAGGAATGATGCAGCCTGTGCAGTTGCCTCATATGGCATTGGGCTTTGACGAAGGAAGTAACAAAGTTCCAAAGTCTAGCAGAGGAATGAGCCCATTTTTTGGGAGTGAAGAAAACTCGATGCAATCAGCTTATAATATTTCCAGTGGATGCACAATCTTGAATCAGCCAATGGTCGTACCCTCAGCTGCAAATGTCCCTACTTTGGACGCCTCATTCGTCTCTGAACCATCGACTCAAGCTTACTACAGACCCTTCTTTGCTGCCACATCTTCGAAGGTAACTCTAGCATGAATGCCTATGTAGTAAATTATAAGAATTTCAAGGACTAATGCTTGTCGATTTCTTGCGATGTGATCATAGGAACTGTTATTCGGTGAAGGTGAGCCGTCCTCAAAATCAGATTCCAATCGGACCGGGATAAACTCTTCATCAGATGCTGATAAGGTGTCCTCAAAGAGACCTGATGTATGATATTCGAGCTCATTTACATGAAGTTCAATTGAACAACCAAGAAACCGCTAGGAACCTCCAAACTGCTGATATTTTTCATTATTTTGCAAGTGTAACAGGCCAGTTAACAAGATTGTGGTTTTTTTTTTTTTTTTTTTTAAGTGGATACTTCTTAATTAACTTGTATAAAAACGCTCACCAGTCTTGGATGAATGGTGGCAATTTCTGCTAATTTCATAGATCTGTCTGCTCACTGTTTTAAAGAGCATTGGATACCCAAAATGAGATCATTATCATATAAACTAATACAATAAGGAATGTCATTGGAATATAATTCATTTTGTACCGAGAGAGAGAGAATTACGTTGAGCATCAAATGGGGACAAGGCCGGAGAACTGTCCAAAGCTTTACAAGTCGGAAGAGACCTTTATTTGGAGGATCTTGTTAAAGTTTTTCACGAGTTACATTAGAATAGAAATGATTAAAGGAAAGGTTAGAGTTTCTGAAACCGAAACTTATTTTAACCAGTTTTCAGTGGATGAAGAATAAGTCTTTGTTGGGTAGTGACAGTTCAGCCCAGTTTCCCTTTCACATTTCTTTTGAAACTTTACGTACACAAATCAACATCGTAACGGCCTTGTCATGGCTTCTGCTGTTTTTAACATTTCAGCCTCCAAGGTCATTTGTATTCACCAGAATGCCACCGAAACTGCTTAACTAATGACATTGTATTTCTGCACATCCGGCTTCTGAAATGACAAGCTAGTGTGATCAGATGAATCATCTCAACACCAAGACTACACCACTTTTGATTTTCTTATCTCATCAAAGCCGCATCATCAATTACAGTCAATTCACTTGTCAAGATAATGGAGTGTAAAGTTACTAGAGTTTTAAACAGTGAGTTATTATGAAAGATTTTATAAACTAGAAAATATAATGGAATTGAACATACTGACCTTGAAAACATATGATGATAAAATATCATGTCCGATTTAAGGAGAGTTTACACACTTGCCAATACCACGAAAATACAAGGATCATCATTCAAACGATGCACCAATTTTGCATGTCGACCCGCAAGACTCATAAAATGGTTAGCAGAAGGGAGCCATGACCACGTCGTCGGTCCTATTTTAAAAGGGAGACCAGCAAGGGCATCAGCCAATGAGCCATGAGTCCCGTGACCAAGCTAAAGAGGGGAATGGTAGTTCCGTAATAAATATACGAAGGAGGGGTTTTTGTCAGGAAGCCAAATAACCGTCGGTCTTTCTTATGTTCCACAACAATCGCCAATCATTTTCTCAAAAGCCCAACACATTTGTCACACTTTCTCCTCTCTTACGTTCTGAAAACGTCCCTCTTTTCTTTTCAACTTCTCTCACCCATTTTCTCCGGATTATTTCTCTGCCTAATCCAGAGATGAAAGAAAGATGATGATCTCTCCTCCCCTTCTTAGCTGTTAAAACTCTTTGCTTCCATTTGCTCAATTCAGTTTTTTCGTCGTCTAATTTTCTTTGAGACATTTCATCAAACATCTTACATACAGGACAAAAAATTTAAATATTAAAAGAAGTTATTGAGCTTTACTATATAGGACATTGAGTTCATTCCTAACAAAAGCTGGCAGACAATACCCATTTGAGCAAATCAAACTATTCTCCAATTAGACTGGTACTTGTAGTGGTGGCGGTGTCCAATTTTTGAAGCTAGAAAGGAACACAAAAGTTAATTCAAGCTCCAGTGGCTAGCCCCTGCAGCTGCATTGATGGAGAAAGAGGTGAACGAAAATCAAAAGGGCCGAAAGGCTGGCGGTGGTGCGTGGGTTGAGAGAGAGCGAAGGAAGAAGATGAAGGATATGTTCTCTTCCCTTCATGCCTTGCTTCCTCAGCTTCCAGCTAAGGTAATTACTGTAATCTTCGCAAGCTAGTCATCGTTAACAGTGCTCTGATTTTGCTTATACCTTGATTTGAGTACTAGATATATGGAGAATAGGTAATGCTTGTATGTATAGCAATTTGCTTGTATATGTTAATTAAAAGTCATGTCATTATAAGGATCATAATTAAGTTCATAACATCATATGAACGCTAGGGCAAGCAAATGAACTGAAATGCATATAATGTTGCATTGAATCCTGAAGAGTACCTAAATGTCACAATATCAATGTGTCTATGCTCTTCCAAGTTAATAGTTTGATTTGTCTCTTGCGTGTTCCTGGTATAAACACTGTTTTAAGATTGTGAAAATCGATCACTTGGCGCATGAATGTCCCTAGGCTTTGACGATATATGTATATGTTCTTTTTCACTGATGTGCAGGCTGATCATTGTACCATTGTTGATGAGGCAGTGAGATATATCAAATCCCTCGAACACACTCTACAAACAGCGCAAAAACAAAGGCTTGCTAAATTGCGGAGTAGCGCTTCTTCATCCATTGCATCGAAAACAGAAGCTAGGAGTGATACTGGTGTTACAAGAAAAGCGTTTTTAGCTGATCATCATTTTCAGGAGGAGAAGGATCGACCATCAAATCAGTTGGCTCTCGGAAACAATTCATCGCCTACTTCTCTCGATTCTCAGCAGGCCAGCTGCTTCAAGACGTGGTTTTCCCCTAATATTGTGTTGAACGTGTGCGGCAATGAGGCTCACATCAGTGTTTGTACACCGCGAAGGCCAGGGCTCCTCAGTACCGTCTTCTACGTACTAGAAAAGCATAAACTGGATGTTATATCTGCTCACATTTCCTCGGATCAGCATCGTTGCATGTACATGATCCACGCTCATTATGTATGTGAGTCTGCAGAATTTCTTGCTTAATTAGTAATCAAGGCAAAAGCTTACTCCGTTATCCTGTCCCTAATTACGTATTAATTTTCACAATGATCAGGCCGGTGGACCTTGTGATGATACTCTTCCAGCTGGGGCGTTATCAGCAGAAGACACTTTCAATCTAGCTGCAGGTGAACTGAACCTGTGCCTCTTTTCATCTTGATTCATAATTTCATATACTCCTATCATTACGAGGAAAATTTTCAAACTTTACCCAGTCTTTTGAGTTGAAATCGCACACCGGATGGTTTGAGTTAAGATCTTAGTACCAGAAACTGATGGTGCCACAGTCACATGGCTAGTAAAGGCAATACAGTACTGAAACTAACAAGTTTGCTTCTATTTGCCACATGATGTGCACCTCATCTACTTCCCAACCTGATGTTGTCTTTCAGCAATTGGGCATGAAAAATGTTGATGCTAACAGTGACCCTAAACAGAGCATGACAACAAACCACCACAGTTTTTTCTTTTTCTTCTTTGCTAATGCCTTTTTTCTGTAATAAATAAAAATGAGAAGTAAACCACCGGGTTTGCGACAGCAAAATAAAAGAGGTTTTGCCAGCTGCTGAGCCAACGACAACCGGAGTCCACCTAAACAAGTGGTCCAATGGTGGGGCCCAAAATGACGGCCCATTTCGATGTGAATAATCTGGAAATCAAACTCGTGCAGAACAGTTGACTCTGGTTAAGACGGAAACCAATTATTACAATCTTTTTTAACTTAATCCACCTCGTTTGGATTATTGATTATCATAATCAACTTGATGACTTGTCCCATGCCCACGAAATTTCTTATTTTTCCTCTCTTAAAACTAGAGCATCTTGACACTAGTCAGCACCATATCCAATATCCAATAAGTCAATACGCTAAGTAATCGTGATTAGCGACAAATTTTCTAATTTTAATCACGATCTTTCCTTACAGTTGCACACTAGGAATCTTAATACGTATCATATCATCACTATATATACAATCAAACATGTAAAGTTGGTGTGGACCAACGAGATAGCGACCTATTTCTCCATATAAGAATTTTCGTATATTTTCTAAATATCATTTCTACAAATCCATTAAATACAAGTAAAATCGTTCAACGTAATCAACTAATCATAGATACAAATTAAAATATTTTCAATTGATTAGTAATACAACACTCTAATTTGTTCAACGGAATTATCACTGTTTTTGTTTAATTTTTCTATTATACGTAATGAGAATCGTTGAATTAGCAGTCGACTGAAGATCAACTGGATTGAAAATTCAATTCGTCACTAACCACTCAACATGATATTAATAAATATTGAGATTAATAATATTAGCAAAACAGGATGCATCGAATATTAAAATTACTAAAGAAATGTCGAAGCCAAAACGGTATACTGAATTTGATAATACTTAATACAAGTAAGACCAGAAATAGATACGGTATGTGATTAATATGTAGGAAGATACGCACAAGAAGAAAATAGTGGGAGGATTCTCATCATGATTGCCGACTGCCCCACTCTCTCTGACCTCACCTCCATGCTTTCTTTCAATTTCCTCTCTCAATACTATATAAAACTTCCCACTCTCACTTGCCTTACTATATGCTAGTACTCTCTCTGTCCTCATTCTCCTTCTCCTTCTCCTCCTCTCTGGATTCAGTGGATTGTGTTTCTGACTTTCTATGGAGACTCACCACTTCTGAGTTTCGAAGAAGAACAAGGCAGAGTTGATTATATCACAATGTCTGGCTACTCGTTCTTAAACGACCAGCTGTCTCGGCGCACCTCCATTTTCGGGTTACACCTCTGGGTGGTTCTCGGAATTTGCGTCGGAGCAGCCATAGTTCTGGTTCTGTTTCTCATCTCTCTATGGTTCACTTCACGCCGGAATAGTAGTTCGTCAAATTCTAAGGCCACCCAGAACCCGACAATCCCGAATGTCTCCAAGGAGATCCAAGAAATCCGAATCGACTGCTCCCGGAGCAGTAACGCCCCGCCCGACCCGAAGCCGGCCCAGCAGCACAACCCTGACCCGGTAGCGGAGTCGGATCCCCTGGCCAGAGCCCAGGCGGTGCTGCTTCAGCCGGACGAGGAGAGCCCGGCGAGCACTGGAAGGCAGAGGATTCACATTGAAATTGGGAAGGACCATCGGATTTCGTACCCGGAAAAAGGCGGTGGGTCGTCGTACGGGAGCGGCGAGACTCGCTCCGGCGACCAGGGGGGGATCACTGGGCCGGAGGTGTCGCATTTGGGGTGGGGGCATTGGTATACACTGAGAGAGCTTGAGGATGCTACTAATGGGTTTGCTGATGAGAATGTGATTGGTGAAGGTGGATATGGGATTGTGTACAGAGGTGTTTTGGAGGATAAATCAATGGTTGCAGTCAAGAATTTGCTGAATAACAAGTAAGTAATTGCTTTCTAGTCAGATTGTGATGTGTTAGAGGTAAAGTTGAGATCTTTATTATGTTTACTATGAACCCAGTTCAGAAATTTGAGGATTTGTTGGGCAGTATATATCCTTGTGCTATGAATGGCTGCTAGGTGTGGGAAAGCTTGATGATTTAGTTGGGTTCTGGTGCAGGGGACAAGCTGAGAAGGAGTTCAAGGTTGAAGTTGAAGCAATTGGTCGTGTTCGCCATAAGAATTTAGTGAGGTTGCTCGGCTACTGTGCTGAAGGTGCCCACAGGTATATTATTGGTCTTCGGTTCTGATATCTTGTGTCTCTTTTACATCGTTTTTTTTCAGTTCATTGAATTTTATTAATGGCTACTTTTTTATAGTCTTTGATATACTCGAGAGTTTGTTATAGGATGCTTGTGTATGAGTATGTTGACAATGGAAACCTGGAACAATGGCTTCATGGAGATGTCGGGCCTCTTAGCCCTCTTACATGGGAGAATCGCATGAATATAATACTTGGGACAGCGAAAGGGTATGCCTTATATCGAATGACCTCAATTATTTGTATTTTGTTGTTGTTTATCAGTACTAAATTCGCTAACATTATAGGTTGACATACTTGCATGAGGGACTAGAGCCCAAGGTTGTTCACCGTGATATTAAGTCCAGCAACATCTTGCTTGATAAGCAGTGGAACTCTAAAGTATCTGACTTTGGCTTAGCGAAGCTCCTGGGCTCAGAGAGGAGTTATGTGACAACTCGTGTGATGGGAACATTTGGGTGAGTCGAACTTTACTAGACTATTACTTTCTGGATGGTCACATGAATCATGATCTTCTTTTTGCGGAGTTTGATTACATTTTTGTTTTCTCTTGTAGATATGTAGCTCCAGAATATGCTAGTACTGGCATGTTGAATGAAAGAAGTGATGTTTATAGTTTTGGGATTCTCATAATGGAGATCATTTCGGGGAGAAACCCAGTAGACTATAGCAGGCCTGCAGGAGAGGTTTGTTTCAAATAATCAAGAGTACATAATAACTATCTTACTACCAGAATGACTAGTACTAATTGGTGAACAAACTTCAGGTGAACCTAGTTGAATGGCTTAAAACAATGGTTACCAATCGGACTGCCGAGGGAGTTTTAGATCCTAGATTGCCAGAGAAGCCTTCTTCCAGGGCATTGAAGCGTGCTCTTCTGGTTGCCTTACGCTGTGTGGACCCAAATGCTCAGAAGAGGCCAAAAATGGGGCATGTTGTGCATATGCTTGAAGCTGATGAGTTCCCTTTCCGAGATGTAAGTTTGCATCCATTTCGCTACTTAATCTTATCCGATGGACGTCTATTTCCTAGCTGTCGTTTAATGCTATACCTTGTTATGACTTTGTGTACATGTTTGTTTATTGGTCTTTATGGACTTGCATTCCTTTGGTTTCACATTAGTTGCTAGTTGATGCTGCATGTCTTTTACCTAGATCAGGACATGGTAAATTGGATCTGATGTGCAATCCTCTTAGTTAAATATTGGAGCGTATTTCATGAACTCATCATGCTGTACATGCATGGAGCTCATGTTACACTATCTTTGCATGAATAATGGGTGTAGGCTGTGTATCAGATAGGTGCAATGTGTGTAAGTAAAATTTTGATGGTTTTGAGCTCTGTTCTTTGTTTAACATGGCAAGCAGATAAAACAAAGCTCTACCCATATGGATTTTTGATTTCTCACCCATTACTTTTCTGAAAATATTTCAGGACCGCAGACCTGGAAGAGAATATGGACGCTCACCGCGTGATGCTGCAAAGCGCGTTATGGAATCAGGTGATAGTAGCGGGTATGACAGTGGTGCCCAAACTAACATGTCAGTATGGAGAAAGCAAGAAGTTGAAGAAGAGCGTTAGTTGTACCACCATACCAGCCACCAGCTTCATGTGTAAGGGGATTTGACACACCTTGTTTTACTCATGTGCCTTTGTCTAGATCTAGATCAACCGTTATTTACTTTCCTGTATAGTAGCTAGTCATGTCAATATGAGTTTGCAGTCCAGCATTTTGTTCCCTTCTCTTGATGTAATTGGAATTACCAGAATTCTATTCTGCTTTTCCCACTGGCTGTTGTATAACCATATTAGTATACATAGATCATTTTCATTTTTCTCAGTCTCTCCAAGCCATCATAAGCATCATATTGTCGGAATCTTTTTCTTCTGTCGGTGTGTTTCTATTTCTGTTAAGTTGTAAATCATATTATCAAATTTTTAACCCACTAAAAAGTACACACTTGCCGGATATTGTTAATACTATGATTTGTTAGGTTTAGGCATAACTAGAATAACTTTCGGGTCCTACCATTCACAGGTGTGGATTGCTATTGATTTTGTCTACTTTTGGCTTTAAGGGTGTGGGACTCTGTTTTGTTGTACAAGAAACCTTGACAGCTATGAGTGAATTGTAAGGGTGAAGTGTGAACCTTTGGACCCCTCAGCTGTGCGTTTTGCTGGCCTTGTGTTTTGGTGTTAATGGAAAAGTTATTAGGGGACCTTCTTCTTCTGTTTCCTTATCTTCAGGCTTTTTGTTCCAATTTTTTCTCATTAGGTCCCGCACCAAACTTTGAAAAAGCATTCGTTGGTGGTTTTGAGCTTTGTTATTTGTTTCGCTTTTAGACTGAAAATCTTTGGTTTTGACATTCAGCTTTTGTTTCAAACTTTTGAAGAAGACTTTATTTTCCAAATACTGTATAAATCCTGCTAAAAAGAACAGCACACGAAAGAGACTTGACCACAATGGTCTGTCTACCTCTCACAGCTACACATCTGTGTCTTCATGAACCATACTTCTAAATTCTGTTAGAGATGAGTGGAAGCATGTTTTTAGTTCTTTTTTCTTTTTGATAGCGAGTTGTGCATAATTTTTTAAACTAATGCTTTTATTTGTAATTTTTTATGAAAAAGAATATTAGTTTTGAACCGATTTTTGCATTTCTTCAAGTAAGACTTGTACAGTAGGAATATGCTAAAAAAGTTCAATTATATTTTCTTATTCAACAAATGGAATAGAAATCCTGATGTTATCAACTAGTAGTTAATTGCTACTACAGGGCTTGATACTATGTGGTTATACTGGTCAATCCATGCTAGATAACCATAGATCACATTCGGGGCATCGCTACCGACCTCTACGCTCAAAGTGAAACCTTGCTCTTGGTTTTTACCTGTGAATACTAGGGTACTAGGCTGTATTGTAATCCTCATTCCTTTTGGAACTTCTAAATATGCTCGGTAGGTTGATGTATCATCCCCCAAGTTTGTCACAACCCTGCTGAAGTTCTTGGCATTCGGAGAGTCTGTTCTGTTAAAAACGGCCATGAAAGAAGGGTAGTTTAGTTCAGCAGGTTTTGAGCTGCAATGCCACTGGCTTCGTCTGATAACAGCTTTCATTTGCTTGGCATTATACCCAAGGCCACATAGAAACTCAATGTAATCCTGCACATCCATGTCATAGATTAGTCCAGGGTTCATGGCTTTGTTTGGGTTGATGTGGCCCGCACCAAAATCTAAAGGCGTGGCGGGAAGACCAGACCATTGGTCTTTTATGGTGGTGTGAGAATTGTCGCTCGAGTATGCTGTGGTCATGATGGCCGATCGGATGGCTGCGGGACTCCATTCTCTGTGAACGGCCTTCAGCAGAGCTGCCACTCCGGCAACATGGGGTGCTGCCATTGATGTCCCTGATAATAGTGCATAATCTGTCACTAAATCATACTTGTGTACTTCCATGAACCCCCTGTTAGGTATATATGCAGCCAGCACGTCGACTCCTGGAGCAAGAACGTCTGGTTTTAGGATACCCGCAGTGACTGGGTCTGGTCCTCTTGAAGAGAAATACGCTACTTCCGGTGATGGTTTTTTACCCAAATTTGTGTGCACAAAACTCAGGGTCTTAACTCGAGCTGTATTGGCCTGTGTTGCATACTCTCTAATCAAGGCCCCTGTAGCAAATGGAACAATGATAGCAGGAATGGAGAAGTCTTCTGGGTCTAAAAATGAGAGATCTGTCATGAAGATTCCAGCATAACCACCTGCCCTCTGTACCTCTTCCTTTTGTCCTTCCACATCGGTCTCAGTGGTATTCTCACAAAGGACCACCTTTCCCTTCACTTCTTTATGATCCAGTGCCCCAATATTGCATATTGCTTTGTTAGCATTGTCTTTGCCGTAGTACAGTGGCGCATCAGTAATGTAAACGCTCTCCGGGAAGTATGATGTTCCTTCAACTGTCAAACCATTATCTAAAGTCAGTGTTGCAGTGAAAGTGCGATCAAGAGTGCCGGCCCCTACTGTTGTGATCCAGGGTGCTCCGTTGTATGTTGTATTGTAAGCCCCGTCATTTCCAGCAGCACAGACCACAACAATTCCCTTTTCAATAGCTGAAAGAGAAGCAATGGCAATGACATCGTTGAAATAAGGAAGGAAGTCAAAGCCAAGAGACAGTGACATTATATCAACACCATCAGAAATTGCTTGGTCCATGCCTGCAAGCACATCACTAGCTGCACTCTTTTCCGAGTCTGTTGCCCACAGGACCTTGTACATGGCAACATGGGCTCGAGGCGCCACCCCTCTTGCAGTGCCTTTTGCATATCCGAAATGACTTGCGCCGGGTACATGGTTACCTGCAGCTGTTGACGAAGTGTGACTTCCATGACCAAACCAGTCCCGTGGTGAATCAAAGTCATTTTTTGTGGAGATTTTAATTCCTGCTGCTTTCAGGCCTTTGCTAAAGGATCGGGCCCCAATGAGCTTGTTGTTGCAGAGAGATGGGCTGAAATCTGTTCCATTCTCGCATGTGCCTTTCCATCTTTTTGGCACTTCAGACATTCCTCTATCACTAAAACTCTCGCTCTCTGGCCAAACTCCGGTATCTATGATTCCTATGATCACATCTTGGCCAGATGAGGAAGCAAGCAATAAGCCAGAGTTCTGTCTTAGTCCTAGAAACTTGGAGCTGTGTGTTGTGAAGAGCTTGCCAAAAGACTCCGGGTATGTAGCAACATGAGCCGGAGATTTCTCCAATTCGGACAGTTGAGAAGCTGTGAGCCTGGCACTGAAGCCGTGCATGACATGGTTGTACGAGTACAACAACATTTCGTTCTCTTGTTCTGCCAGAGATGAGGATGACATTAACGAAGTTAAGGTAGACCTGTGCCAGTCTTCGTGGGTTACGAAAGACGTAGGTTTGTGGGAATGATCCATGTGAATGATGTATGTCTGGAATTCCTCAGCATTTGAAACTGCATTGTTGATTTGCAGTACGGTAAACACTAACAGAGAGATCATACTGTAGAAACTCATCTTTCTTGCTGTGGCCCAGGAAATGGGATATGGAATTAAATCAGTAATAAGGGTTTAAGAAATTTATACAGAAATGATATTGATTACTGTATAAAAAAATGTTGGATAATCCTTTGCGGCTTTGTTTAATTGCAAAACGATATGTTCAAAGTTCATACATGTTGAATTGATATAGTTTCTTCCGGTCGATTTTCTCTATGTTAATTTCATGACTACAAGTGATGTTGGACTAAAAAGGTTGGTTACTCCATTGCATTGGCCAAGACAAAAAGGTTACTGAGTCCGTTCATTTCTATCATGAAGAAATTGGACTGGTCTCTTTGTCTGACTCAGTAGTCTGGATTTTCTCTCTGCCTTAGTTCTGCGCTTTTGTTTTTTAATAGGTTTCGAGTTCTGGTAAAGTTTCTCTGCAGGCCATGCTCAATCTATAGACTTAAAACCAACCAGCATGTGTTTGCCGGTAATACAAGTCTTCTTCTGCAGCAATTGCAGCTCGAACCCGACAATTGTTATACTCAATGAGCTAACAGTCTTAATATGACCATAAAAGAAGAAGAAAACAAGTCTTAATATAACTGGCAAAAACATTAGAGGGGTAAGCTGTATACTCTGCTTTCTTTTGTCTCGTTCGATCCTCATAGGACTCTCTTGACTCTGGTATGTGAAGTAACAGCGACTTTAATTACAATCTTTTGATAGTTTTGGAAGCCTTAAGAAGTACTATTTCAAACGAACTTCACTTTCCTGTTAACGCTCCGGCAGCGAAAGCATTATCTTCTACAAAAGCATTATTTAGCAAATACTTTGCTGCATTAAGTGAAGCCCTCTTCGTTTCTAAATCCATGAACTTCAATGATCTTTCGATGCGACAAGAAACATGGAGGCACCGAGTCTATATCATCTTTGAGATGAACTCCATAATTGATCATCATGACAATGAATAATTTAGGAGAGTTTTGTAGTACTTTCAAGTTTCAACATTCCCTTAGAGTTGAGCGCCACTTGTACTGAATTGAAATGGAGGAGTGACTTGCAAGAAAACAAGCAATCTGGCAACTCAAATGGTACCGTTTAATCATTTCAACTAGCTAGACGGAGAGAAAGATCTTGAACATTAAGCTTTACCGCATCAGTGATCCAAGACTGCAAGTGATAGGCATCATGACGAACATGAAATTCAATAAGGAAGGTTTTGATGACACCATGAAGAGTAATCGCTCTCCACGTACGTATTTCACTACTTTCTTGGAGCCAAGGGTAAGGGTAGGCCGGGTAGCCAATGAAGTCAAGAATGGGGATGGTCTACTGTGTTATGGGCCTGGCATGAAAAGAACTTTAATTGGTCTCAAGGTGGCCATCGTGGGCCTTGTAAATATGTTAGCTAATATCGGAGTACTCAACGGATGCCACTTGTGGGTTTTCCCAGGAAATCCAATTTCACGAGGGCTGCCATTGCCGTTTCATTAAGCAACTGAATGAAGCACTCAGATACCTTTCAAGTTTCAAATGCTTGAAAATTTCAGGTCTGGTTTTTTCCCTACCGTCTTTTATCGTCGAGAAATGTTATTGTTAAATTGAACAACTTTCTTTATATACTAAAACAGAGTAGGAGTTACTGTAGCTTATGAACAGTAACTCCCTTTAGTAACAGTGCACTACTGTTTTTGCCCCTCTGTTTTCTGGACTTCTACATTGTTGCCCCGATAGGTGTCGCAGCCTGCCACTGCTGCGTGTTTCGATTATATCTACGTGTTTGCTCCGGACATCTGCTTCTTTGTTCTAAACAGAGATAGTGAGGGAGGGAATGGGTTATGCTTCCGCATCTAGGCCGATTGAGGGTTTAGGGACTCATCCAATTCGCAATAGCATCATGTTATCAAAATGAACATGAACTAAGAATCAGCGAGTGTGGAAGAGGAGGGATTTAATGATGTCCTGCAAATATTGGTGTTACGCCGTTTGCAGAGAAGAGTGTGCAGGCTTGCGATTGCTGTTGAGGTGCAAAGAACAAGTCTCCTGTAAGTAGATTTCCTTTATTCTTCTCAGTTAGTTTATGGGTTTGTAATTTGGATTGGATTTTAGACTAAATTAGTTTCAGTCTTGATTTCAATTGGGTACTTTTTTCACTTTGATTTCTGCTATTTTTATTCAATTGGGTATAGCATGAGAAGTTTAGGCATATTTGATCGAGTGAGTGATTGTGCATCACTGATTTTTCCTATTATAGTTTGCATAATAGTGGCTTTTGGGTTTTCAGAGGGCAAAACCATTTGGGTTCTGCGGATGAAAAGAAAAAGAGAGGAACAAAAGAACAAAAACAAAAAAGCAAGAAGAGAACAGGGAAGAAGGGAAAAATGAAGAGATTCAGAGGAAGAAAGAATAGGGGAGAGAGGAAGAACGAAAGAAAGAAAAGTAGTGGCTCTCCCTCTCGGTATTTGATTTTATGTACTGCAAATCATCTATTGGAATTGGGTTTGTCACACGACTATAGGGCTACACGAAATTTTGAACCTTGGCATAATGAGGATGAGGTATTGGAAGGAAGCGTAGTGCTTATTAAATGAGTTTTTTGTTTCCGGATTTTTTTATGCTGTTGTGTACATTGTTTGTTGACTCTATTTGTATATGCTGTTTTGTTTCCAGGAAGCGGGTGAGGAGAAGCAGAAGAGGGAGATGCCATGAAATCTTTGGAGAACATATGCTTGGATTCAAAAAGGGGGATGGATACGCTTGCCACTTTGGATGAGATGAAGTCCATGAAGGTAGATGCCTCAGTAGTTGTTACCAGTACAGGTAAAAAGTTTAAATCTATACAGTGGTAGTGTTCTGATTTATATAATTTGAAAGTGTTTAAGAACTAGAGGAATTGATAAACAGAATAGGAGAGTAAAATTTCAGAGAGAATGGGGATTTCAATATGTATATTCATCTCATACAAATGGGGTATTTATAGGATTACATTGAAGTGTGAATGCTCAAAGAGAAACTCAAAATGATAACCATCTTGATGATGATTTTCTGCCATGCTTGTTGCCCTTTGGTAAAGCATGTTTACATAAGTCTTCATACACTCAAGTACCTATGATTATACACTCAAGTACCTATCTAAATACTTTTACGTATTTTGTTACATGATATAGACATATACGGTATATATATACGATTTATACTACAACACTCCCCCTTGGATATTTCATGTTCAATAGTATTGTGTAGATGGTGCGCATCGAAGTTGCCTCGTTAAAAACCTTGCCAAGTAATAAAACCCTGTGGGAAAAAAAAAAACCTTGGTCGAAAGGGAAAAAGAGCACAACGCGCGTTGAGTGTGAAGTATGTTTCTGGATACTCCCCCTGATTTAGACTCCTCTTGAAGATTGTGGGAGTTCGGATATCCTCCTCAATCCGATACTCCTTACATGTTTCTCGAAAGGAGATTTTGGTAGTGACTTAGTAAATAAGTCAGCTACATTATCTTCTGATCGGATTTGATTTACTTCAATATTTAGAAGTGTTTGCTGTTGCTGATTGTAGAAGAATTTCGGCGATATATGCTTGGTATTGTCGCCTTTGATGAAACCTAATTTCATTTGCTCAATACAAGCTGCATTGTCCTCGTAAATGCATGTAGGTTCATTTGTGGTGAATTTCAAACCACAAGTTCCTCGAATGTGTCTATTTATAGACCTTAGCCATATGCACTCATGCACGGCTTCATGTAGTGCAATTATTTCTGCATGATTTGAGGAAGTAGCAACAAGAGTCTGTTTTGTAGATCTCCAAGATATCGCGGTATTTCCCATGGTAAAGACATAACCTGTTTGGGAGCGACCTTTGTGAGGGTCAGAGAGATACCCTGCATCAGCAAAACCCGTCAAAACATCATTTTGATGGAGGGGAGGAGGAGAACGTCGGTCACTATGGATAGTGTTGCCGGCGCTCACATTTCTTTTCTCTCTGTAGGGATAGAACAAGCCCATATCGATCGTACCTTTTAGGTATCGAAGGATTGTCTTTATACCAATCCAATGGCGGCGTGTTGGCGCAGAACTGTGTCGAGCTAACAAGTTTACTGCAAATGAGATATCCGGTCTTGTGCATTGAGCTAAATACAATAATGCGCCTATCGCACTTAGGTATGGTATTTCAGCTTCTAATAAATCTTCGTCCTCATCCTTTGGACGAAACGGATCTTTCATGGGCTCAAGACTACGGTTGATCATGGGAGTACTCACAGGCTTTGCTTTATCTTCATTAAAGCGCCTTAGTAATTTTTGAGTATATGCTGATTGATGGATCATAATCCCATCATTACGGTGCTCGAGTTCTATTCCGAGACAAAACCGTGTTTTCCCGAGATCTTTCATCTCAAATTCAGATTTCAAATATGTAGCAGTTTCTTTTAACTCATCTAGAGTTCCAATTAAGTTCATGTCATCAACATAAACTGCTACAATTGCAAATCCGGATCTTGTTCTCTTAATGAACACGCAAGGGCATATTTCATTGTTAACATATCCCTTCCCAATCAAGTAGTCACTTAGACGGTTATACCACATCCGTCCGGATTGTTTCAATCCATATAGTGAGCGTCTTAATTTTATTGAAAACGCGCTCCGTGGTTTAGAGCCACTTGATTTGGGTAATTGAAGTCCATCTGGAACCTTCATATATATCTCTGAATCTAGATCCCCATAGAGATATGCTATAACCACATCCATGAGCTGCATGTCAAGTTTTTCGGAAACTACCAAACTGACAAGGTAGCGGAACGTTATAACGTCCATTACGGGAGAATATGTCTCCTCGTAGTCGATTCCAGGACGTTGTGAGAAACCTTGCGCCACAAGACGGGCTTTGTATCTAACAACCTCATTTTTCTCATTACGCTTTCTAACAAAGACCCATTTATGGCCAACAGGTTTTATATTTGGTGGTGTCTGTGTTATAGACCCAAATACCTGTCTCTTTGTTAGTGAATCCAATTCAGTCTGGATCGCATTTTTCCATTTTGACCAATCTGCTCTACGTTGGCATTCTTCAACGGAGCGAGGTTCGATATCATCGTATTCTATAATTCCTTTTGCAATATGATATGCAAACGCATCATCAATAGCCATAGAATTTCTGTCCATAATTACATGTATACTAGTGTAATTCATGGAGATCTCTCTATTCTCTGGAATTGGTTCTATTATTGGAGCGTCCTCCAATGATGTCTCTTGGACATAACCATAATCCGGAATTTTTTCATGAGATGGATTATTTATATCGATGATTAATGGATTATTTTGTGTCAAGCTCGCTTTCTTTCTTGGGCGAGAATCCATCGAACCTATAGGCCTCCCGCGCTTTCTAGCAGGAGCCATGGGTCTAGCCACTGCATCACCCATAGAGGGGATGTCATGTCCTTTATTTTTAGGAACATCAATCCTTGCAGGTACGTTTGCAGCAGGTATGTGTGATCTTGTCACTTTAGCGATATCAGAAAACACATCAGGCATTGATTCTGCTACGTTCTGAAAATCGAGAATCCTCCGCACCTCTATTTCAGACTGTGTGGTTCGGGGATCAAGATGAGACAAAGTGGGGACAGACCACGACAATTCCTGTCTTTTCTGTTGAACATTAATGTTCTTGTCTCCCCCTAATGACGGGAAGACTGTCTCATCAAAGTGACAATCCGCAAATCTAGCGGTAAATAGATCACCTGTCAAGGGTTCTATGTAGCGGATAATGCTTGGAGTATCATATCCAACATAAAGGCCTAAGCGTCTTTGAGGACCCATTTTGGTGCGCTGTGGCGGCGCAATTGGCACATAGACTGCACACCCAAAGATGCGTAAGTGTGAGACATACCCAGTCACCAGTTGGGACGCAGAAAAGGGTTGGGTGGCAGTGGGTCTCAGACGAATGAGCACAGCTGCATGTAATATTGCATAGCCCCAAGCAGAAATAGGGAGATTGGTGCGCATAACCAATGCCCTGGCAACCATTTGAAGTCTTTTAATGGCAGCTTCTGCGAGTCCATTTTGGGTGTGTACATGAGGGACAGGATGTTCCACCTCAATCCCAATGGACATGCAATAATCATCAAAGGTTCTTGATGTAAATTCTCCAGCATTGTCAAGACGAATTGACTTAATAGGATGATCGGGGTGGTGAGCCCTTAATTTAATGATTTGTGCTAGGAGTTTAGCAAATGCAGCATTTCTTGTGGATAAGAGCATGACATGTGACCAACGTGTCGATGCATCAACCAACACCATAAAATATCTAAATGGTCCGCAAGTTGGTTGGATAGGTCCACAAATATCACCTTGTATTCTTTGTAAGAATGGTATATTTTCTTTAGTGTCCTTTGCATAGGATGGTCTCGATCCTACCTTTGCTAAAGAGCAAGCTTTGCAAAACGAATGATACACTTTAGAAGTAACTCTTTGGACCAATGTTTGGTTCGTACTTCTTTTCGTTTTGAAGAATGGATGTCCGTGTGAAGTTTTTAATATACGGAGCATCATGTCACGACCTGGATGTCCCAAACGGTCGTGCCAAAGCTTGTATGTGTCAGGATCCCATAATTTGTCATTCATGACATGGTTGGATTCAATAACTCTAATAGTGGTTGCATACAATCCACTAGAGCGACACATAAGTTTCTCTAAAACTCGTGTATTTCCGTAGTTTTTAGAGGTGATGCAAAGGAACTCTTGTCCATTCTCACAATGTGTTTCCACATGAAAATCATTGGCTCTAATGTCTTTAAAGCTTAATAGGGTCCTTCCGGCCCTTGGAGCATATAGAGCTTCGGCGACATTAATATTTGTGCCATTTGGTAACAAAAATTGAGCTGGTCCTCGACCATGAATCAATTGTGATGGTCCTGCCATCGTAGTTACTGAGGATCGACTGGGTGTCATCCATAAAAATAATTGCCTATGTCGCAATATCGTATGTGTGGTGCCACTATCAAGAAGGCATTCCAATTCTCCGGAAAACATACTGAAAGGAATAAAATTCGGAATATTAACACATGTCCATGACATTGAATGCGATACTTTATTAATGGGAAAATAGCCAATGATTACATCAAAGTTATTCATAAGTCTATTCCAAATATCAAACTCTAGACAAATTGCTATCACTCAATCCGTTTGGTAATTCCAATGGAATATGACCAGGAAAGTAGAGAGATGTTGGTGGAGCGAGGCTCGCTTAAATACCCCGATCTCAATTGCTTTCCTAGACATCATACTTCATTGGGTACGCCACATAAGAAGGAGTTTAATACAATTGTTATTTATTGACTAAGGCACATTTGCCATTCTTGGAAAATAGAAAGAGGATTATTCTAATCAAAGTCTGTGGCATCCTCGTGCTCTTCATCTACAGCTTTGAAGTCCTCAACAGTGAGATTGACATCTTCACTATTTTCATCTTCGGCAAGGTTAGCTTCTTGCTCTCTTGCTTCCCTGTACTCCTTGTAGCGTGCAGCTAATTGGGTACTTGCATGACATTGTTTAAACCAATGCTCGATTGATCCACATCTATGACACATGTCATTATGGTTCCCTCCCTTCATTTGAGGTATAGGTTGTGCAGGTTGTACAGTTTGTACAGGTTGTGCACGTTGTGGATATCCCCTAGGAGGGTTGCTGCTACTACCACGGCGCATGGTGCGACCTCCACGGTTCATGGTGCTATTTCCACGGCCGGTGTTGCCATATCTCCCTCTTCCACGTGCGGAGTTACCATCACGTGCGCCCGCTCTAAAGTTGCGGTTTCCTTCCCTGTTGGGGCGGTTATATGGACCTGTTCGTCCTTCATGTCCCCTATTATTAGGGTACACATGTCCCCTATTGCTGGGGTACCGCTCCCTGTGCCCTCTTTTGGGTGCATTATAATTTGCCTCACGAACGCTCTTGGTTCCAATGGGTCTTGAATTATAATTCTTTACAAGAATGTTGTCGTGCTTTTCGGCTACCGACAAAATATTTATGAGTTCATTGAACCTCGTAATTCGTCCAGCATTTACTTCAGTGCGATACTGCTTTGATAGCAAAATTGCTGCAACAGGGAAGGTGGAGAGAGTTTTCTCAATTAGCTCTTCTTCTGTGAGGGGTCTTTGACAGAACCTCAACATGGATTTAAGACGAAGAGCTTCTGAATTGTACTCAGCAATAGACTTGAAGTCTGAGAAGCGTACATCGTTCCACTGAACCTTCAAATCAGGGAGGAGAGAATCTTGGATATTGTTAAAGCGCTCTTCTAGTGCTTCCCATAAATCCTTTGCATCTTTGATGGACATGTACTCTAGCCTGAGTGCTTTGTCCATATGACGTCGCATCAAGATGATTGCTTCTGCATGCTTCTTGGGTGATCGAGGGAACACAAGAGCCGGATTTGGTTCATGGATGATGGGCAATATCCCCTTGGATGTGAGATGGTTCTCAACGTCGGTTTTCCAGCTATGGTACTCCGAACCTGTTGAGTCAAGGATTTGAAAATCGAGTCTAGGTTCATTCGACATCCTTGAAGATAAGAAGAAAATATTAGTTTCGGAGTTAAAACTTCCACGAAAAATAATAAGATTTCCGAGCTATGCTACCAAGAAATCAATTTCCAAGAATCATTGTGAACACTCTTAGTTCATTTGGCGTGAATTGCTCTAATTCCGCTTTTGATTGTAAGTTCCCGAGAAAAAGGAAAAAAGGAGAGAAAATAAATAAAAACTCAAAATCGGGAACTTTTAGTAAAGAATACCTTGGAATAGTGTTGCCGGAATTTTTGACCGGAAAAATTATCGGAGTTGACCGGAAAGATCGTTGGAAAAAGTCGAGAAAAATCGTCCAAAAAGTCGCCGGAAAAGTCGCCGGAAAAGTCGCCGGAAAAGTCGTCGGAAAGTCGCCGCGCAAATCTGTCGACAGATGTGTCGACAGCTGCTCGGCAGCTGCTCGGCAGCTGCTGCGCAGCGTCTCGGAAGCTGCTCGGCAGCTGCTGCGCAGCGTCTCGGCAGCTGCTGCGCAGGTGCCTCGGCAGCTGCTGCGCAGGGGCCTCGGCAGCGTCTCGGCAGCTGCTGCGCAGGGCCTCGGCAGCTTCTCGGCAGCTGCTGCGCAGGGCTCTCGGCAGCTTCTCGGCAGCTGCTGCGCAGCTCTCTCGGCAGGTCTCGGCAGCACCTCGGCAGCTGCTGCGCAGCTCTCGGCAGCACTTCGGCAGCTGCTGCGCAGCTCTCGGCAGCACCTCGGCAGCTGCTGCGCAGCTCTCGGCAGCTGCTCGGCAGGTCTCGGCAGCACCTCGGCAGCACCTCGGCAGTTCTCGGCAGCGGTCCGGTTCGGTTTTTCGGCTTCCGACGGCCGGTTCAGGCCGTTTCCGGCCGGTTCCGGTGAATCTGAGACCGGTTCCGGGCTCCTGGAATCAAGGGCTTTAATCTGAGATAGGGTTTGGGGATTTTTTGTAGGTTTTGAAAAATGACTTCTATCGATGAAGAACTCTTCTTTCGTCAATTTTTCGATTCTAATTCTAGAGCAACTTCGTGCTGATAACGTGTTTAAGAACTAGAGGAATTGATAAACAGAATAGGAGAGTAAAATTTCAGAGAGAATGGGGATTTCAATATGTATATTCATCTCATACAAATGGGGTATTTATAGGATTACATTGAAGTGTGAATGCTCAAAGAGAAACTCAAAATGATAACCATCTTGATGATGATTTTCTGCCATGCTTGTTGCCCTTTGGTAAAGCATGTTTACATAAGTCTTCATACACTCAAGTACCTATGATTATACACTCAAGTACCTATCTAAATACTTTTACGTATTTTGTTACATGATATAGACATATACGGTATATATATATACGATTTATACTACAACAGAAAGGACCATACTTCAGATTATTTTGTGCTTACTGATTGTTGTTCATGAACCAACCAGTACTTAGGTGGAGAATCAGGGTTTAGGAACGATATATGTATTACTTGATGCTGGTTGAGAGAGGATAGATCGGATTACCTTGCGAAAGGTGTGCTGAAGGTACATCATTCTTAAGTATCCTTTTATTGTTTAGCCTTTTTTTGTGTGATTCTCTTTGGTGATGTTCTCTATATTAGCTTAGAGGAGCTGACTTCAATACTCTTTTTTTTTTTTTTTTAAATTTTACATATGTCACAAATTTGTTGTGAGATTCTGTTCAGAGGTTGCATTATTATTTGGCCAAGTTTTAATTTGTTCCCATAATTGTTGTATGTGATTGATATTCAGTTCATGCTGCATTCTTTGATTTTAATGCAATTTATAGTCCCTGCAACACCAACAGGTTTGCTCAAATTGGAGAATGGATGGCACATGGATTTTGATCAAACAAACTTCGCTTTGTTCTCCCCGCCAGACTTCTACGCAAAAGTTAGTAGTGTGCTTGAAATTTCAGTTTCCTAGTGGAACTGAAAGAAATGTGATTTTGATTTCACAGCACTTGGGAATTCATCAAAGTTTGGTTTCCGATTAAAGGTTTGAATTTCCTTGCCTCAAGAAGTGAAATAAATAAGTATATTCAGAGTGCTTAGTGATGATTAGACATACAGTTGCGTAATAATTAATGTAATTTGTGGTCATAGGAAACAAGAACAGCATGATGTTATAACAAAATCAGTAGTTAATGCACACTATGAAGAGGGTGATGTTGTTTGGTGCCATGACTACCATCTTATATTTCTTCCAAAATGCTTGAAGGAATATAACAGCAAAATGAAAGTCGGTTGGTTTCTCTACACTCCCTTTCCTTCCTCTGAAATTCATAGGACACTGCCATCATGATTAGAGCTCCTGCGCTCAGTTCTTGCAGCTAATTTAGTTGGGTAAGTATTGGTTACATTCTACTCAATGTGCTTTACTTTGCCTAAGATAGTTGATATAGAGTGCCACTTGACAGCTGGCATATCCTTTGTCTCAAGCTTGGTAATCTGTCAATACACATTCGGAAAGTATTTCATGTTTCCACTAGCATAATGTGCATACTATCTATATTAACTGCCAAAATCACTATCAGTGTTGGGAATTATGACATCTGTCAAGAATATCAGCAAATAACTGATAACTTTGCAAGGCTTTGATCCTATCTGGCCGTCATGCTTGATGCTTAATATTAACGTTCAGCCATGATAATAGTATGCTCTTATAGTGCTCAAGCTATGTTCTATTGCCACATAATCTTCTATTACTGACCATTATATGTGGGCATCACATGGCTAGAAGCCCCTGATTATATTACTCAACATTTTCTTATTTTCTTTTTTTGATCAAGTAAACTAATACTGTTGTTTCTCTCTCGAAGTATGTTATGATTTATGAACATCTGGAATAACCATCGATGAGTGGTAACCTGTAATAGGTTCTGTACTGTTATATTGTCATTCCATTTTTGTTTCATCACATTATGAAATGAGTTTCAAGGCTGATAGTTTCAGCCTATTTCGATGACCAAAATGAAGAAGCAATAATTAGCATCCAATGACTAGGAAAGGAACTTTTGTTGTTGATTGCACAAGTTAACGACCAAGTCATTAAACTTATCACTTACATTGGCACTCTACAAGTTCTCTAATAAACATTTAATTGGCTCCCTTTCATTTTATTGTCATTATCATTGTCATGACATATATATAGGTATATACACACTTCTGACTATGCACTACACTTTGTTAGTGCTTGCACTCGCATTCTTCGGCTTGAGGGGACCCCCGAAGGAGTTGGGGATCAAGGGAGGCTTACTCGAGTGGCTGCGGTATCCCTCTCTAATTGTTACTTGTATTTTTTATTTGGATTCTTTACCAAAAGCATCAAAATTGGTTAAAGTTATCTCATTTACCTCAGTAAAAGATTTTTATTCTCACTAACCCAATTTAGACACAAATGACAAATATACCCTTACCCTAATTAAATAACTACATCAATGTCACTCAATTCCCTCTGTCCAGCACGATGCACTCTCCCCCTCCCCCTCCCCTCACTTCAGCACGATTCCGACAGACCCAGGCCATCTCCCTTTCTCCTCCGGCTCCGGCGAACGACCCATGTCGTTTTCCTTTCTCTTCTCGACCCAGGCCGTCTTTATCTCTCCTCTGGCTCCGATGATCAACCCAAGCCCCTCTCTCTCTCTCTCTCTCTCCCTCTCTCCCTCCCTCCCTCCCTCCCTCCGGCTCCAACGTTCAACCCAGGCCGTCTCCGCTCACTGTTCTTCCCGACCACGTCGCCTTGCTCGTGCTCCGAAGCTCAACCGCCACGCGAAGAACATCTCATTATTCTAGGCTCCGACTGCATCTTCGATTCCAAGCAGTGGTGAGCCGACCCGACCCACTCCTCCCTCTTCCAGCTCCAGTGGCTTTGACGACGTCGACTGCGGCAGAGCTAGGTACTAGGTAGGGCTAATTGATCATATCCAGTTGGGTGGGAAGGTCGGGTTTTGAACCTGGAATACTTGATTGAGTTGACTCTGTTTAGTTTTCGAGTCTTGGAGCACAAAGTGATAGAAGATCATATTCCAATAAAAGTCATGGTTGTCACTTGTCAATCTGTCTAGTTTTTGGATCATTGGGTTACGAAACGTTGTTCTGCCATTATTTATATCCTTGAGTTTCCTTTTTTTGATCAAGCATGCATATCCTTGAGTTTCTGCCATTACAAAACGTATTCATTTCCATATTTTTTTTCTATTTTAAGTAAACTGGTAGGCAAAAGGCCTAGAATGAAAGAAAAAAGAAAAAAAAATGTTTCATTGTCTCGTAATAGACGTTTATTGGGGGTCAATAGACGTCTATTACGGGCCAATAGACGTTTTTAAATTGATATAATTTCTTTGTTTTTTTTCTTTAGTCAAAGTTTATCTATCTAATTTTAGGAAGATTAGTTTTAATTCCGGCTACCGAAATTCTATTGGGGGGCAATAGATGTCTACTGGGGGACAATACATGGCTGATAGTCGTCTATTGGGGGCAATAAACGTCTATTAGGGGGCAATAGACGTCTATTGCCCCCCAATAGACGTCTATTGGGGTGCAAAAAAACCTTTCCGATGAGATTTTCAGCAAATTCCAGTGGGCGGCAGCCGGTGACCGGAATCCGGCGACCGTTGACCAGATTCTGATGGCCGGTGACCGGGTTCCGGCGAAGTCTCCTATGGTTTCTCTCTCTTCCATTCTCTCTCTCTCTCTAAGTAACAAAGGAGTAAGGGTAAAATGGTATTAAAAACAAAAAACAAAAAAAAAATCTTAATAGGATATTAGGGAAGACCTCCTTAGAGTGTTTTGGGTAAGAGAGAATTAAAAAAACTTAATAATGGGGTAAGTAAGAAAAAAATCTCTAAAAATGGGGTAAATGGACAAAGACCCTTTTTATTATTATTATTTTTTTTTTTTTCATTCCTTCCTTTGAGTTTAGTTGTTACTTCTAACAGCAAACAATATTTAATCTTTATCAGAGATACGCACAGTATCAAATCTTTCTTAGTTTTCTGTGCTTGAAATTTCAGTTTCTTATTGGAATAGGCTGAAATAGGAAATGTGTAAGCAATCACTCCTAGATTTCTGAATATACACACGAGGATGATGCATGTTGGAGCTAAAGAGATAATGAACTTTTATTATTAACTTCTTCGAATCTTTTTAATACACACTATGAAATCTTTCTAAATATACACACCTAATCTCTTTATCTCTAGATCGTTCCGCCACACTATATAAGTATAGGCTCTGACGCTCTGTTCACATTTTATGTTTCTTTCCACATGAAGTTTCTAAGCATTTTGAACATTTATTATTAACTTCTTCAATGATCAGCCACCTTTTGGAGTCTTCTTAGAGTTTGTGGACTTTCATTGTGGACTTAGAAGCATTTTCTATATGAAAAACACACGTGAAAATTAGAATTTTTTTTTTTGCCCTTTGTAAATTCCTGAACTCTCTCTTTTTCCTGTAATATAGTTTATACTTGCAGACAACTGGTGTGGATCCAATAACTAGAAGGCATGTGTGGAACATCACTGAGGATGCAAAAAAGGGGCGTGCAATTGTTCTAACCACTGACTCAATAGTAGAAGCTGATATTCTAATTGGTAGGATAGGAATAATGGCAAAGAGTAGGCTCTGTTGCATAGGTACTTCAATCAGGCTTGAAGCATGTTCTGGTACTGGCTCCATTGCTAATGTTAGTTTCAGTGGAAGCACCAAAGGATAAAGTCCTCTGCACGTGGATGCACTTACTACACCTCACCATTAGGCAGTGAAGCAGTTCAAATTAGTTTGGTTATTTCAAAAATGGTATGTTTTTTGTATGCATACAAAGGTTAACGCTAACATGGAAAATATTTGACAGCATTTGGATGTTCATCAATAGAAAAGAACAAAGCCTTTTTGATTTCTGTAATTAATGATCATGTAGCCGCTATATGAATGATAAAATTCAACCACATAATATACCAGCAGCATCGCGCGGGCTTGATTTCTAGTTCTTTCATATAATGAAGTAATCTTTGCTTATTGAACCATTGAAATACTGTTCGCCTCTGACATCCACTTGTTCATTTTATTTCTGATTCTCTAATCTTGCACATGATGAATATGATGATGGTGTCTACTAGGTATTAATGGCCACTACAGGGCTTGATACCATTTGATCATGGTGATCAACCCATCTGAGATAACCGTAGATCACCTTAGGAGCATCGCTATCGATCTCTACATTCAAAACAAAACCTTGCTGCTGATATTTTCCGGTGAATGTAAGAGAATTAGGCTCTACTGTAATCCTCATTCCGCTAGGAACTTCTAGAAATGCTCGGTAGATGGAGGTATCATCCCCCACGTTTGTCACGACCCTGCTGAAGTTTTTGGCTTTTGGAGAGTCTGTTTTGTTGAAGATGGCCACGAGTGAGGGGTAGTTTAGTTCGGTATGGGGCTGTCTGCAAGTCCACTGGCTTTGTCTAATAACAGCTTTCATCTGCATGTCATTGTACCCTAGGGTACAAAGAAAATCAATGTAGTCTTGCACATTCATGTCATAGACTAGTCCGGGGTTCATGGCCTTATTCGGGTTGATGTGGCCTGCACCAAAATCTAAAGGTGTGGCTCGAAGACCGGACCATTGGTCATGTATGCTGGTGTGAGAGTTGGCGGTTGAGTATGCTATGGTCATGATGGCTGATCGGATGGCCGCTGGACTCCATTTTCGATGAACAGCCTTTAGCAGAGCTGCCACACCAGCGACATGGGGTGCCGCCATTGATGTTCCTGAATATAGTTCATAATCTGTCACTAGATTATAATTGTTTACTTCCATGGATGGGTTGTTAGGTGTAACTGCAGCAAGCACATTGACTCCTGGAGCAAGAATGAATACCAGGAGTGATTGGGTCTGGTCCTCTTGAAGAGAAATATGCTACTTCCGGTGATGGTTTTGTACCCAAATTTTGATGGGCAGTCCCTCCTTAATGGAGGAGGAAATCCATGTGGTGATTTACCACATGAGGAAAGCATGAGTTGGAAAATTCAAAGAATGTAGATAGCAAGCCATCTTGGAAGGTAGGTAGCAAGCCATCTTTGAAGTTAGGCATGCCAAACTTGGAAGAAGACTTGACTTTGCTTCCAATTACATGCCATATCCATGAACCCAATTGCCTATAAATAGGCATGAAAGGTTGTAGCAAAAACAACAAGGCAAGAGTCATTCAAAACTAACAGAGTTTGAGATAGTAGTGAGATCCTCACTTGAGAGATGAGTGAGAAGAAAATTCCTCTTGAGAGATAGAGTGTGTGTTACCACTTTGGTGAAGTTTAGTCACCAAAGTGAGATTGCCTTGTAATCTCATTATTTATATAGTGAAAGAAAGTATTACTACTGCATTACTACTGCCCCGAGGACGTAGGTACATTTGCCGAACCTCGTTAAATATTGTGTCTTCTTTTATTTATTTGTTGCTATTCCGCAAATCACACGAGAGGTAGGAAAAGTTAGATCTTGAGATAACAAATTATCCATTGGCCTTGTATTAAGGCAACCCTTCTTTCCCAACAAATTTGTGTGCACAAAACTCGGGATCTTAACTCTAGGTGTATGGACCTGCGTTGCATACTCTCTAATCAAGGCCGCTGCAGCAAATGGAACAATGATAGCAGGAATGGAGAAGTCTTCTGGCTCTAAAAGTGAGAGATCTGCCATGAAGATTCCAGCATAACCACCTGCCCTCTCCACCTCCTTCTTTTGGAAGTCGACTCCATTGACGGGAGTCTTGGTGGTATTATCACAAAGGACTACCTTTCCTGCCACTTCGTTGTGATCCAGTGACCCAGTATTGCATATTGCTTTCGTTGCATCGTCTTTGCCGTAGTACAATGGCGCATCAGTAATGTAAACGCTCTCGGGCAAGTACGATGTTCCTTCAACCGTCAAACCATTATCTAAAGTCAGTGTTGCAGTGAAGGTGCGATCAAGAGTTCCGGCTCCTACTGTTGTGATCCAGGGTGCTCCATTGTATGTTGTACTGTATCTCCCGTCATTTCCAGCAGCACAGACCACAACAATTCCTTGTTCGACTGCAGAAAGAGAAGCAATGGCGATGACATTGAAATAAGGAAGTAAGTCAATGCCAAGAGACAGTGACATTATATCAACACCATCGGAAATTGCTTGGTCCATGCCTGCCACCACATCACTAGCGAAACTCTTTTCCGAGTCTGTTGCCCAGGCGACCTTGTTCATGGCAACATGGGCTCGTGGCGCCACCCCTCTTGCCGTGCCTTTTGCATATCCGAAATGACTTGCGCCGGGTACATGGTTACCTGCAGCTGTTGACGAAGTGTGACTTCCATGACCAAACCAGTCCCGTGGTGAATCAAAGTCATTTTTTGTGGAGATTTTAATTCCTGCTGCTTTCAGGCCTTCGCTAAAGGATCGAGCCCCAATGAGCTTGTTGTTGCAGAGAGCTGGGCTGAAATCTGTTCCATTCTCGCATGTGCCTTTCCATCTTTTTGGCACTTCAGACATTCCCCTATCACTAAAACTCTCGCTCTCTGGCAAACTCCAGTATCTATGATTCCTATGATCACATCTTGGCCAGATGAGGAAGCAAGCAATAAGCCAGAGTTTTGTCTTAGTCCTAGAAACTTGGAGCTGTGTGTTGTGAAGAGCTTTCCAAAAGACTCCGGATACGCGGCAACATGAGCCGGAGATTCCTCCAATTCGGACAGTTGAGAAGCTGTGAGCCTGGCACTGAAACCGTGCATGACATGGTTGTATGAGTACAACAGCATTTCATTCTCTTGATCTGCCAGAGACGAAGATGACATCAATGAAGTTAAGGTAGACCTGTGCCATGCCTCGTGGGTGAAAAAAGACGAAGGTTTTTGGGAATGATCCATGTGAATGATGTATGTTTGTGATTCCTCAGCATTTGAAACTGCATTGGTGATTTGCAGTAGCGTACAAACTAACAAAGAGATCATAGGGTAGAAACTCATCTTTCTTGTGGTGGCACAGAGGAAATGGGATATGGAAGTAACGTGGGTTTAAGGATATATATACAGATGGTGCACCAAAAAGGTTGGTTAGTCATTGCAATGGCTAAGAGAAAAAGGTTACTGCATCATTTCATTGCTATTCTGGAGAAATTGGACTCACCTACTTGTCTGATGACTCATTAATTAGCCTGGATTTTCTCTCTGCCTTCTATTCTTTCCTCTTCTTTTTTGATTGGTTTGAGTTCTGGTACATTTTCTATGCAGGTAGCGGTAGGTACATAGAGAGTCTGAAATGAGCTAACTGCTAACATAGTCTTAATATACCACTATACGTCTATACCACATAAAAGAAAGAGAAAAGGAATATGAAAGGTGGCAGTAGGTGCATATAAAGTCTGAATGAGCTAACTGCTAACATAGTTGTATACCACTATACCCATAAAACAAAGAGAAGAGTAAGAAAGTCTTAATATAGATGGTAAGAAACATTAGAGGAAGATGCTGTATGTTCTGTTCTGCTCTCTTTTCAGTATTTTGTTTAGTCGGATCTTCACATGACTCGCTTGCCACTGGTATATGAAGTAACAATGCGTAACAAACTCACAATGTAACAACGCGTCACAATGTTTGAAAGCTCTAAGAAGTAGTCTTTATGAACTTCACTTTTCTTGTAACGCTCTGGCAGCGAAAGCATTATCTTCTACAAAACAAAAGCTTAGCTTAGCTGCTTAAGACGGGATTGAGTGTAAGGGGTGCTTAGTCAAGTTAAGAATGGGATTGAGTATTCGTAAGTGTTCCCACCGTTTTGATATTCAAGTGTTTTAACTGCTTCTCTGTGTTGAAGAAAGTATGCGATGTGTCCAAGGATCTCCAGGTGCTGCTAAGCTTAATTTACTCCTCTTGGAAGAGAAGTGAGGTCCCTCACTTCTTCTTTTTCAAGAACTATCCTCTAAACCAAACAAAATCTATGCATTATTGACACTTACAATTCCCCTAGGGAAGCAGGGAAACCTACTTACGATGATGATGTACAACACGCAGAAAGCAGCAGAAAAAAGTTATCCAAACTAAAAAAAAGAAGTAAAATGGTGTAAAAAGCTACTGTATTATGGGCTGGGGTCCTTAAAACAACTTTAATTGGGCTCAAGGGTTGGCATCGTGTGATATTTGGGCCGTATTAATATTAGCCCATATCGGAGTTCTCAAAGGATGCCGGATCGGTTTTTCAAGGAAACAAATTCTCCGACGGCAGCCAGTGGCAGTTCCTATGGAGTAGAGGACGAGGCAGACAAATGAATCAGTCACCTGCTAACTTTTAAACGCTTAAGGAATTCAGGTATGGGCTTCTCATCTCTCAGAAGATTCCATTCTGTGCTTTCTTTATGTTATCTCCCAGGTACACATTGTTCATTGAATCGTTGACAGATGCTATCGCTAAATTGATGAATTTTTGATAAACAAATAAAACCTTTGCTTGTTGAACTCTTGAATTTAAATGATTTTCACCCCTGAAATCTTTCTTGTTGATTTTATTTCTGATTCTCTAAACCTGCACACGATCATGAATATGCTGAATTACTGATACTAGTTGTTAAGGGCCACTACGGGACTTGATACAATGTGATCATGTTGATCAACCCATTTGAGATAACCATAGATCACCTTCGGAACATCACTGTCGATCTCTACGTTCAAAACAAAACCTTGCCGCTGCTACTTTTTAGTGAATGTCAGAGTACTAGGCTTTACTGTTATCATCATCCCACTAGGAACTTGTAGAATTGCTTGGTAAATTGATGTGTCATCTCCCACGTTTGTCACGACCCTGCTAAAGCTTTTGGTTCTCGGAGAGTCTGTGCCGTTAGTGATGACCATGTAAGAAAGGTAGTTTAATTCAGTAGGGGGCTGTCTGCAAGTCCATTGGGTTCGTCTAATAACGGCTTTCATCTGCTTGTCATTGTACCCCAGGGTACATAGAAACTCAATGTAGTCCTGCATATTCATGTCATAGACTAGTCCGGGGTTCATGGCCTTATTTGGGTTGATGTGGCCTGCCCCAAAGTCCAATGGTGTGGCTGGAAGACCATCTGATACGTCTTTTATGGTGGTGTGATTGTTGTCGACTGCGTATGCTGTGGTCATGATTGCTGATCGGATGGCTGCTGGGCTCCATTCTGGGTGGACAGATTTTAACAATGCTGCTACGCCTGCGATCTGGGGTGCTGCCATTGATGTCCCTGATTTTAGTGCATAATCTGTCACTAAATTGTAATTCTTTAGTTCCATGAATGGCTTGTCTGGTTTCACTGCAGCCAGCACATCGACCCCTGGGGCAAGAATATCTGGTTTTAGAATACCTGGAGTGATTGAGTCTGGTCCTCTTGAAGAGAAACTTGCCACTTGTGGTGCTGGTTTTGTTCCCAAGTTGGTCTGAACAAATGTGATGCTCTTAACTTTGGTTGTATCGACCTGTGTGGCATGATCTCTAACAAGGCACCTGTAGCAAATGGCAGAATCATAGCAGGAACAGTGTAGTCGGATGGCTGTAAAAATGAGAGATCCGTGATGAAGATTCCAGCATAAGCACCTGCCCTCTCTACCTCTTCCTTTTGTCCTTCAATGTCTATCTGGCTCTCGGCAGGATTATCACATAAGACTACCTTTCCAGCAACTTCTTTATGATCCAATCCCCCATGGTAGCACATTGCTTTGCTCACATTGTCTTTCCCATAGTATAATGGTGCATCAGTAATGTAAACGCTCTCTGGGAAGTATGAGGTTCCTTCAACTGTTAACCCATTTTCTAGATTCATTGTTGCAGTGAAACTACGATCGAGTGTGCCAGCTCCTACTGTTGTGATCCAGGGTGCTCCATTGTATATTGAGTTCGGAGCACCCTGATTCCCAGCGGCACAGATAACAACAATTCCTTTCTCAGCTGCTGAAAGAGAAGCAATGGAAATGACTTTATTGAAATAAGGAGGATCTTCCCGCAGGCTTATGCGAAGAGATATTGATATGATATCAACTCCGTCGGAAATTGCCTGGTCCATGGCAGCTAGCACATCAGTAGCTGTACTCTTTTCTGTTTCTACTCCCCAGAGAACCTTGTACATGGCAACATGTGCACGCGGTGCCACACCTCTTGCCGTGCCTTTTGCATAGCCAAATTGACTTGCACCGACTACATGGTTACCTGCAGCAGTTGATGATGTGTGGGTTCCATGACCACTGTGGTCTCTTGGTGAATTATAGTCAAATGGTGGGATTTTTAGGCCTTCAGCTTGGAGCCCTTTGCTAAAAGAACGGTGCCCCCATGAGCTTCCTGTTGCAGAGTGATGGGCTAAATGCCGTTCCATTTTCACACGTCCCTTTCCATCTCTGTGGGACTTCTGCCATTCCTTTATCATTGAAGCTCTCACTCTCTGGCCAAATTCCAGTATCGATAATACCTATAATCACGTCTTTGCCAAAAGACGCAGCTGGCCATATGCCAGAGTTCTGTTTCAGTCCAAGAAACTTGGGGCTGTGTGTTGTGAGCGGCTCAACAAATAACTGCGGGTGTGTGGCAACATGAGCTGGAGATTTCTCCAATTCCGACAGCTGAGTTGCTGTGAGCCTTGCACTGAAGCCGTGCATGACATGGTTGTATGAGTACAAGAACATTTCGTTCTCATCATGCTCTTCAGGAGATGATCGCATTAATGATGTTAAGGTGGACCGATGCCATGCCTCATGTGTTAAGAAAGATGCAGGTTTTTGGGAATGGTCCATGTGGATGATATATGTCTGGTATTCCTCAGCATTTGACACTGCATTGTTGATTTGCAGTAGCATTAACAGTAACAAAGAGATCATATTGTAAACCTATCTAGCTAGTTATGAACCTTATGACAGGAGAGCTGGTATATATGTACTAGGAGTCTGGAATTTATATACTTGAATATGATAACTTCAATGTACAAGAAACATATCCCATGATGATAATGTTCCTTTGTTTAATAGTGAAACGTTATGTTCAAAGTCCAGGCTTCATATAATTCTCTGATCATTGTTTTTGTGTCAACTTCATGTCTATGATTCTATGATATTTGTTGTTTTCTTTTGTGTTTCTGTCTGCATCGAAAAGGTCAGCTCATTACATTAGCTTTTTCTCATTAGTTCGTTGGTATTTAGAGAAACTGGACTACTCTCCTTGTTCAACCTTTTGAGTTCTTATCCTATTATTGTATTGTATCTGAAGAAAGTATCCGGAGTTAAGATTATTTGGACCTCATCTGTTCTCGATATGAACATTGTGTGGCATTTGGGTAGCCGAGATCAATTTTGTTCCCAAATGTTCTTAGGTATTAGGGTTTAGGGTTTAAGGTTGAAAAATAAAAGACAGATGCGCTTCTCTGGTTTTAGAGGTGAAAAACATGTCATTCTGTAGTTGGATTGATCCCAATATTGATTAAATTACCACAACATGTAATTTTTTAGAGGCATCTCGTGGCTTGTGAAGATTCTATCTTCCTGTAGTTTTTGAACTTCATGTTGAAAATAGGCACAAGAACGGGGATACTTCCAACTAAAACTAGCAAGTTGACTCAGAAATTGGCCAAGGTCATCATTGTAATACTCAACCCTTTCATATACATTGGTTGGCTCCTTTTCTTTCCCAATCTTCATGCTTACTTTGCTTAGTTAGCAAAGGGAAATTGTAACAGTGGTCCATATGAATAGTGAGCCATACAACCACATTCCATGGATATCCTAAAGCTATTTGCTCTGATTTTTTCGTTTGGTGCTAATTCACACGGCTCTCATTTCTTCTTCTTCGTTTGTCCAGAATAGAAGAAGGAAGAACGATAGGTTTGTCGTGGATGTGAGGTAAGCTACTCTGCCACTCCATCTAGGCACTCTCATTACATTTCCTTCAGCTTTTAGCTTTAAAGATAGACAAGAGGAGAAGACTTGTAAGTTGTAACTAATAACTTAACAGTTGACTCCAAAAAAGGCCTGGTGTTGTAGTATAATGTCTATATCATGTAACAAATACATAAATGTATAGATAGGTACTTGAGTGTATAAACATATGTACTTGAATGTATGAAGACTTGTATGACATGCTTTACCAAGAAGCAACAAGCATGGCAGATTTCATCATTGAGATTGTTATCATTTTGGTTTTCTCTTTGAGTTTTCACACTACAATATATTCCTATAAATACCCTTTTGTATGAGATGAATAAACACACTTGAAATCTTCATTCTCTCTGAAACATTACTCTCTCTCTGTTAATTTAGCTTGTTCTTAAACACGTTATCAGCACGAAGTTGCTCTAGAATTAGAATTGAAAATTGACAAAAGTAGAGTTCATCATCAATCGAAGTCATTTTTCCAAACCTACAAAAAACCCCCAAACCCTAGCTCATATCAAAGCCCTTACTTCCAGAAGCCCGGAACCGGTCTCAGAACCGCCAGAACCGGTCGGAAAAGGCCTGAACCGGCCTCCGGAAGTGCTTTCTTATATTTTGAACTATTATATGAAAGTAACAGATACAGCTTCATTTTTCTAATACAATTGATCTCATAATGAGCCGAACTTAAATACTGAGCTGTCTTGGGAATGATTGTGAACTGACTGGTATGCTAATGATAATGAATCACTGAAAGTAACTCTTCGCATTCACATTTTAAGTATCTGAATTTCAATGTGATTATAGAACTCTCAGTGATCAAGTATTTTATAGTGTGGCGGGATATTGACACTCCGGAGGTGTGGACCATTATTTAGTTTAATAAATGAAGCATATCGCAAGCAATAACTAACCTAACGGCTCATATCTCCGTAGTTTTTTAGAGTACAACGTAGAATTTTCAACGTGCAACTGTCATAAGCATTAGGTCTTTTTTTTTTTTTTTTTACCGTTGCGGGAGTGCACATGGTAGGCTCATGACGACAATGAAAGCAATTCAGTCTTGCAATGTGACTGAAATTGATATCTTTGTTTTCTGTGGTCAGCTTGGAAAGAAACATTTTAAGCAAAGCATGAAAGATAAAACCAAGAGCTCACCGAAATTTCTTTCGGGAATCTGAGAGTGATAGGTACATTTCAGTGCATGGGTGCACTACATTTGGGGGTTCACTACAATGTTAATCATATTGATATTTACATCTTCCACTACAATGTAATCATATCGATATTTACATCTTCCACTTGCATTTTGGGAATTGGCAGCTGTATACCCAATTTACCATATATAAATATAGAGGTCCTCCCCTTGTTTTCTGTGGCGGTCCATACAATGACAGTGTCATCGTTGTGCCCATTCCCCGTGTAACAAACCAAGCATCAAGATTGGCTGCTAGGCGCCCTTGCCAAATTATCTGTCCTGATGTTATGGAAAGAGGATCCTCTAGTGATGTGTTCTGTGCCGACGTTGAACTTGTGTTCAAATGATGGCATTTCAGTGTTCAAGATTAAGCCTTTTGAGTTTAGGGCTTAATAACAGCGTATGTAATACTGTACTGAAACGACATAGTTTAGGACATTATCACTAAATCAACACACACAAAATCAATCGATGCTCTGAACTCAGCAGTTTGAGGAACAGAGTCATTAGAGTCTATAGCTTAGGGGAGTGTAATTTTGGAAGTAATAACTATTATCCATAAGATGCATGGCCATCAATTATAGATGCATATTGAGGGTCCCCTACTAATATAAGAGAGCATGTGTATGGAGAATCTGGAACACTCATTAGGTGATTGAGGATATCTTGAGGTTCTCATACTCCTTAGTTCTCTATAAGTAGCATCAAGCATTACAGTTTTCTTCTATATTTTCACTTCAATTCCCTAGTACTAGCTCATCCATGGCTACTCATAACCATCATGTTCCCTTGTACTTGTGGCTTTCCATTGTCACAATCTCAAACCTTGCCATAGTCTCCACCTTGGCTCATGAATCCAACAATTATATCATCCACATGGATTCTTCATTTATGCCCAAAGCCTTTGCTGATCACCATTCTTGGTACTTGTCCACTGTAGATTCTGTACTATCCACTTCTTCTATCTCTTCTAAGCTCATTTATAGCTACACTCATGTCTTAAACGGGTTCAGTGCAAGTCTCTCTGTTCCTGAGCTGGAGGCCTTAAAAACCTCTCCAGGGTACATATCTTCAGTTAGAGACCTGCCGGTAAAACGCGACACGACCCACTCGTCCCAGTTTCTTGGCCTTAACTCGAAGACGGGAGCATGGCCGGTGTCCAATTACGGCAAAGGTACCATTATTGGTTTGGTGGACACCGGGGTTTGGCCAGAAAACGAAAGCTTTAACGACGCTGGAATGTCAGAAATCCCACCAAGATGGAAAGGAGAATGTGAAATTGGTACACAATTCAGCTCTTCATTGTGCAACAAAAAGCTCATTGGGGCAAGGTTCTTTAACAAAGGAATCGTAGCCCGAGACCCCAATGTGACATTCACCATGAACTCCACAAGGGACACCGACGGTCATGGGACGCACACCTCTTCTACGGCCGCTGGAAACTATGTGGCCGGGGCATCGTACTTTAATTATGCCCCGGGAACTGCCAGCGGCATGGCGCCTCGGGCTCACGTGGCCATGTACAAGGCTCTGTGGGACGAAGGTGACTTATCGTCTGACATAATTGCTGCCATCGAGCAAGCAGTTGTGGACGGTGTGGATGTCTTATCCCTGTCGTTCGGATTAGATGGCGCTGCGCTGTACGAGGACCCTGTTGCCATAGCCACATTCTCAGCCATGGAGAAGGGCGTCTTCGTTTCCACATCGGCAGGAAATGAAGGACCTTTCTATGGTAGTTTGCATAATGGAATCCCTTGGGTTCTAACAGTTGCAGCTAGTACCATTGACCGTGACTTTCAAGGAACTGCACATCTTGGAAATGGAGAATCAGTCACAGGGATGACTCTTTTTCCGGGAGTTAATTCGTCTTCAACTCCAATCCCAATTGTTTTCATGAATGCATGTGACAATTTGAAGAAGCTGAACAAGGTTGGGAAGAAAATCGTGCTGTGCCAGGACAACAATTCACTTGAGGAACAATATGTTACTGTTCAGGATGCAAATGTTGCCGGAGGTATCTTCGTTACCAACAACACCGACTTAGAATTGTTCCTCCAGAGCCAATTTCCCACACTTTTTTTGAGTCTAAAGGAAGGTGAAATTATCAAAGACTACATCAAGAGCAACTCTAACCCGAAAGTAAGCTTGGAGTTTCAAAAGACAGTTCTTGGTGTGAGACCAGCACCCACGGTGACTAATTACACATCTAGAGGTCCATCTTCCAGCTTTCCCTTTACTCTCAAGCCGGACATTACTGCACCCGGGTCACTAATCCTCGCTGCATGGCCTCGAAACATTTCGGTAGCAACGGTTAACAAAAAACAGGTCCTGTTTAGCGATTTCAATTTGTTGTCGGGGACATCCATGGCGTGCCCACATGCAGCTGGGTTAGCTGCGCTTGTGAAAGGTGCACATCCTGAATGGAGTCCTGCAGCTATCAGGTCAGCTATGATGACTACGTCTGACATCCTGGATAACACACTTAATCCCATTAAGGACATTGGTGATGATTTGCTACCAGCTAGTCCCCTGGCCATGGGAGCAGGTCATGTCAATCCCAACAAGGCCCTTAACCCGGGACTCATATACGACGCGACCATAGATGATTACGTAAATCTACTTTGTGCACTAAACTACACCAAGGAACAAATCCAAACCATCACCAGATCAGCCTCGAACAATTGTTCAACTCCGTCATTAGATCTTAATTACCCTTCGTTCATTGCATTTTTCAATGTCAACGATTCAAAGTCGGGCGTACAAACCACTCAAGAGTTCCGAAGGACGGTGACCAATGTAGGAAAGGGGCAGTCGACATACGTTGCAAGCGTGACAGCTGTGAAAGAGTTTGAGGTTGGAGTCGTTCCCAACAAATTGGTTTTCAGAAGGGAAGGAGAGAAGCTGAGCTTTAAGTTGAGTATAAAAGGTCGAAGACTGATGAAAGAGACGGTGGCTTTTGGTTACCTGACTTGGGTGGACACTGAAGGTCAACATGTGGTGAGAAGCCCCATTGTGGCCACAAAACTCAGCTCGGATGTAGTTGTGTCAAATAACCAGTAGCTAAAGCCTAAAAGCCTAGAATAGCATGTGGTTCGACCCCATTACTTCGAAATAATCCCTCTGCTCAAATAAAACTCATTTCACATAGGATCGGGTTAACACTTCGATGAATTAATCATGCAGAGTATTGGCAAGGGTTTTCTGTGGAATTGTTAGTTTTAACTTATATAGTCATATCGACATGAAAGTTTTAATGAAATTTCGAAACCTTTAAAATGGAAGATACGAAATGTAAAATACTAGTCTATCTTAACAAACTTGTTAGAAATAAACGAAATTCAGAATAAACTCACAAGTAGTTGGCACTTGGCACTATGCAAGAGTTGTCGTCATCCCCAACCCCATCACCCGGCCGGTGAATGAAATTTTCAGTCGACAAAATACAATATTGGAAAAGCCAAGGGACCCAAACACCATATATGTCGCTGGTCATAACAGGCTGGGCCAGAATATGACTTGGCAACCAATACACAACTGGTAACACGCATGAAATAGTTTAGCTTTTTTATACTTTGATCCATTAAGATTAGTATATCGTAGTTTTCGGATTTTAGTTTCTCCATCCATGCATATATAATGTTAGAAAATAATAACTAACTAGGAGGAAGATATGCTTTTGCATTCAATCATGACATGATCATCTATCTATATAGTTGACTGTTTAAATAGTTTTATGATTGATCAAGATTCCGGACTAGAGAAATGTTGGACTTCAAAGATTAGATCGTACTTAAAGTAGTATTTCAAAGTACTAACAAAAACCTTCTTATATAATAACATATAGCTTAACAACTTGCATTCAATAATGTGTTCCCTAGAGCAGTAGTTGCGATTCCAATAATAGAATGGTTTTTCCTAAATGAACAAAAGAAAAAAACTATTAGTTTGTATAAATTGAGATTCTATTTCGCCGTGACAAGTTGAGAAATGAGGACTCAAATTGCATACATAATCTCTCCTTGATTGAGATCATACTATTGTAGTATTGCATGCATATTGGTCGTTTTCTCGTGCATTTTTAATTTAGAGTGTAAAATAATTTTTCCTAAATACTTATATATGATATATATACTAGCATCGGGCAAACACACACTATGTATCTTTTTTTTTTTTTTTAAGAATGTGTCCTTATGCGAGGAGGTAGTTAAAAGAAACCCTCACTATCTAATAGAAACCACCACCACCACGTTCCACTACATTTACTTTATTTTTGTTTTTATTTTATATTTTATAAATTGATTTTATTATCCAAATTGATTATTTCTGATTAAAAGTTTTTTAATATAGTAAGGGTAAATAATTAAAACAATTCAGTTATAGAAAGCAAGTTCTCTTATCTTAATAATAGTATAGACAGTCAAAATCGAAAATTATATATGCATGTTAGGGATCCCTTCTTTAGTTGATTAAAAGTCATGTCTTCCCTTACTATCACAGTGAAGTAGCCTTTAGCCAAAAGTAGGACATGTCGCAAGTGGGTGGGAAACCATGCATGGCATGAAGATCTTTGTATTTCTTTGGATAGCATTTTCCAGGTTCTTTTCCAAATTAGTTGCTGCTGCTTCAGCTAGCTTGGGAATTTTTTCAGGAGCGATCGAGGTTCAATAATTCAAGTTGGATCCAAAGTCAAAACCAAAGTTTTAAATATCGGTATATTCATATCTGTCAGAATTTTGAAAAATTGAGATATCGGAATTATCGGGGATAGATAAGAAAATATATCGTTTTTGAAAAAGTCAATTTATTATAAATTTAGAATTACATATAAATACATATGAATGTCAACTTCATATACATCAACAAAGATACTCTAGCCGGTTGGAAAGCCGCTCGCTGGTTTACGAAAATGCAATAATCAGACCAAAATATATGACTCATATAGTGCGAATTGTAGCTACGAAAATGTTATTCACCTATTCCATTTGATAGTTACTTTAGCATTTGAACTTTTAGCTTTTTTATATTGTTCAACTACAGACTATACACTCACATACTACATAGTAGCTTCATTATTCTCACTTTTTCAAGATGCATAGTCAAAATTTAATACTTCGTACTCTGCACTCTCTTCTCATCATGTCATCCATATATGGTTTCTTGACTTCCTTCTGCAATATCATTTGGCCTCATTTGAATAATTGAACATTTATCTTCTTTCTATTATTCAACTACAGAGTACAGAGTTACAAACTACATATAGAGTTACATATATAGTCACAGACTACACAGTATCAAATATCTCCTCACACATATTTGCATTTAGAGAATTACTTCTCACCCAAAATTGTCTTGAGAATATTTCTCCTCACCTAGATTCGCCTTGATGGGATTTTTTTTCCTTACCTAGATTCGCCTTGAGGGGATTTTCTACTCACCTATATTCACTTTGAGGGGATTTCTCCTCACCCAGATTTGCTTTGAGGATATCTTTCTTCACACAGTTTTGCATTTAGATAATTACTAAGTTTTTTTTTATTGTTTTTTTTTTCCAGTCCCCACAGATATTTCTTGATTTTCTTCAATTTATCGGGGATATATAGCAAATATATAATATATCAGGGATATTTGACGATGTCGAAGAAATTTCACATAAACGGTAGAAGATAAGATATTTACCCATAAGATATATCGGTCCGTCAAAAAAGAGAAATATCATGGGATATATCAAAAATATGGCAGATATTTAAAACCTTGGTCCAAACGAACAATGGATCTGTGTGTCATCGAAAAAAACAATGAATATGTGTACGTATCAGAGTCAAGGTTTTAAATATCTGCGATATATCCGATATCTCCCCCGATATCTCTTTTTTTCGAAGAACCGATATATTTATGGGGGTAAATATCTTATCTTTTACCGTTTATGCGAAATTTCTCCGACATCGTCAAATATCCTCTATATATTAGATATTTGCAATATATCCACGATAAAGTGAAGAAATATCTGTAAAATTTGAGGTAAAAATAAAAAAAAACTTAGTAATTCTCTAAATGAAAATTTGTGTGGAAAAAGATCTCCTAAAGGCAAATCTAAGTGAGGAGAAATCCCCTCAAAGCAAATCTAGGTGAGGAGAATTGGAAAAATACCCTCAAGGCGATTTTGGGTAAGAAGTAATTCTCTAAAAGTCTAAATGCAAATCTATGTGAGGAGAGATTTGATAATGTATGGTCTGTGACTAAGTCTGTAACTCTGTATATAGTTTGTAACTCTGTAGTTGAACAATAGAAAGAAGATAAAGCCATAAAGGTTCAATTATTCAAATGAGGTCAAATGACATTGCAGAAGGAAGTCAATGAACCATATATGGATGACATGAATCTATCAGTTTAGGCACAGAGCGCAGTGAGATCTCAAATGAATTTCATGAAGGCAGCAATCAATTTGGTTATGATGTTTATGGATATAATCAACTGGAGAAGTATATGATCAGGCATCCAATTGGGTTCATCATTATTATCCCCTTATAGGAGAAACAGTCGGCAGCTCTAAAGAGATCTATAATTATCATGTTCATCACTACAATTCGCACTATATGAGTCATATGTCTTGGTCTGATTATTGCATTTTCGTAGACCAGCGAGCAGTTTTTTGACCGCCTAGAGTCTTTTTTTGGATGTAGATGAAGTTGACATTCATATGTATTTATATGTAGTTCTAAATTTCTAATAAATTGATTTTTTTTCAAAAACGACATTTTGTTATTCTGTATCCCCGATATTTTCGATATCTTTTTTTTTTAAAATCCCGATATATACAGAGACACTGATATTTAAAACCTTGATCTGAGTAAACCAGATCAGCAAAAATTAAAGAACCCGAAAAAGATATGAATCACGGAGTGACGCGCCCAAGAAATTACTAATTAGCAACAGGCAGACTCACATGGGAGTGTGGGACTGGGACTGACATAAACCTCCCAAAACTTTTTCTTTGATCACTCTGATCCTCTTCTTTAACGACAAATTACGTAAAATGCATGGCTTAATCAACTTTCTATTTCTGCCATTTCAATCACTTACGTAAGAAAAGATTACCAGGTCCCATATTATATATGATGTCCGAGCTAGAGATCCAAATTTAATGTATTTTTCCACCAAACTATAAAAAATAATTAAAAATATGTCATGCTCAGAAGAATCATAAAATTTATTAAATAAACTCAAGTTTGAACACTACACGAATTATACATACATTATTCCAACAAAAAAAAAATACATACATTATTAATGCAAATGCAAGTGGACTTTGAAGCTTGAGAAGTGTATATATGATAGCACCGTTTACATAATCCAATAAGGGACCAAAGTCAACAAGGCACTACGTACTTGATCGATCTTAAGACATGGCAGCAATGATTCGAACCCTATCTTCAAATAAATAATTCATGCTGAGAAAACCTGTGAGACTATGATGCATCTTTTGTCAGCTATGGAAATAAGATAATAACTCAAAGGTCTTTTGGGTCAGGCTTGATTTGTTGCACAAAAAAGTCATAATATACTATATGTAGCATATTTGTGTCATTGTGTGAAAGGTTCAACTGATGCCATCTCCAATAATGGAAATGAAAGTTTACAAGAATATTTGTGATGTCATAAGTTTTAAGGGATAATATTGCAATTTTCTGATTCAAATACCAATGTAGACCCAACAAAAACAAAGAATTCAATCATACATCCGATGATCCGATATATTATCTATGTCAATGTGCATCACCATAGTGGCATGGGCGACATATTTGGAAGGTGGCCCATCGCAAATAGCCCATGGTTGGACCAGAATTCTTATAGCATCAAATGAACTAAGGCCTGTAAGTTTATACGGCCTAAATGTTTAGGCCCACTTACCTGAGGTTGGTCTTGTCCCCCACTTCAAATCTCCCATCTTCATAAAAAAACCGGAACCAGAGGAGAGAATCAAAAGAAAACAATGTTCCATGACTTCAAAAGTACATCCTACGTTAGAATGATCCAACTTATACCATCTCTTGGGGGTAAGGGCGACATGGCTCATAATTCATGGTCCAATGTCCATTAAAAAACTAACCTAAAAGTACAGTGAAATTAGAGTGAAACAATACCTCGGTTTCGTGTCTCATATACACCAGCCGGGCCGCTCTTTCTTTCGATCTAGAAGTAGGCCCAGCACAAATTGCCCGTAATGAACACAGAAATCAACAATTATATGATGGACCAAATTCTGGTAAGGAACTAAGGCCCATGAATCTATACACACCAGTCTTCCTTTTGCATTAATTGTGTCCGCCCACTTCACCATAATTTGGTCTCGGCCTTCAAAAAAGTAAACAGGAGATTTGTTTAGTTTATTGTAATGGTAGAATAATTGTTGGAAGATTGAAGTCTAAATAAATTGCACATGGTATTAGATTTGTTTTGTTGGCGGTGGTACTGGTAATAATGCAGCATCTAAGTTTATATGTGCACTTGAAAACTTGGGCTCCGTCGGCGTACTCACATGGATTCACATGCTTACCATGGGACCTACTTTTAGTTAACAAAACTTCCATATGTTACAGTGTATTGGCAAATGGAACCACCTGGAATAAATTGACAGGTTAAGCCACACACTTGATGAAATTTTTTACAAAAATTGATAACCACTAAATTAACATATAAAAAAATGAAATAGAGCAAATCCTTTAAAACTTTCAATTAACAAAAAATTAAATTGTACTATGTGTCAAACATGTATTTTTTTATTTATTTTTTACTTGAAAGAAGGATGCAAGCCTTTTTGAATACGAAGGGTCTTTATGATTCTTTTTGAGGCATCATTTTTTCTTATATAACAGGCATTTAATAATAGTAGAATGTAATGAGACGTTTGAATCATCTTCTGTTGTTGTTTTCATCATTTTGTCAATGCACACATTACTATTAAATTTTGATCACAATTAAAACAATTACACGATTAATAGAAGGTGGACATTTATATAACCCATAAACCCTAAACATTAATATAAAAAATAAGTAGTAATGGAATCACGAGATAAAAGAAAATTTCACAAAAATAAAAGAAGGAGTGAAAAGTCTTTTCTTTTGATTAAAACAATCCTAAATCTAAGCCGTATAATAATGTATTGCAAAATAGATGAAGAATCGAAGATCAAAATATCTGACTGTGTTGAAATTAAGCGACCCGAAATATTTTCTTTCCCTAATTTTTGTATTTATTAATGAGAAAATGAGATATTTTCTTTGTCAAAAGACATAAATTAATTGAAAGAGGTTTATTGTCATGGTGACATGGTGTGCTCGCGGTGCCAACTGTGATTTGCCTGTGCGTTAATTCGTTCCTCGCTGTTTCGTCTACCCAACGCACCCACCCCCCATCCCCTCAAACTTAACCCATCATCTTCATTCCTCTCCATCTCAGTAAGGTGTACTCTCTCACAGTACCACTAGCTCATCCCTTTCCGCCATTAAAGTCACATCCCCAGACTCCACAGAGGACCCCAAAAATCCAAACTCTAATCGAAAGCAACACTTGAATTACATCAAAGACCCACCACCCGAATCTCTCTCTCTCTCTCTCTCTCTCTCTCTCTCTCACAAAATGCACGCCAAGACCGACTCCGAGGTCACAAGCCTCGCCCCATCCTCCCCTACCCGATCCCCCCGCCGCCCAGTCTACTACGTCCAGAGCCCCTCCCGCGACTCCCACGACGGCGAGAAGACCACCACCTCCTTTCAGTCCACCCCCGTCCTCAGCCCCGCCGGCTCCCCTCCCCACTCCCACTCCTCCGTCGGCCGCCACTCCCGCGACTCCTCCTCCACCCGATTCTCCGGGTCGCTCAAACCCGGATCCAAGAAGATCCAGCCCAACAACGACGGCTCCCGCGGCCACCACCACCGCAAGGGCGGCCACAAGGCCTGGAAGGACTGCGCCGTCATCGAAGAAGAAGGCCTTCTCGATGACGAAGATCGCGAACGAGGCTTCCCCCGGCGATGTTATTTCCCGGCTTTCGTTCTCGGATTCTTCCTCCTCTTCACCATGTTCTCTCTCATTCTCTACGGCGCCAGTAAGCCCATGAAGCCCAAGATCACCATGAAGGTTCCTTCATCACATCCACATTGATTCATTTTCCACACTTCAGTTTCCAATTTCTTTCTGTACTTAACAAATTTCCTAAATTTTAACCACTGCAGAGCGTTAGATTTGAACAATTCAAGATCCAAGCGGGTTCAGACAACACCGGAGTAGCCACCGAAATGATCTCCGTAAACTCCACCGTCAAATTCACCTTCCGCAACACCGGCACATTTTTCGGAGTCCACGTCTCGCCAAAGCCTCTAGATCTATCCTACTCTCAAATCACAATTGCCTCCGGAACCGTAAGCATTCAAACAAACACGTGCATTGTCTTCTCATCTCCAAATCTCATCGTTTTAATGTGGGTTGTTTTTTTAATTCAGGTCAAGAAGTTTTATCAATCAAGGAGGAGCCAGAGATCGGTGACGGTATCAGTATTCGGCGACAAAATTCCGTTATACGGGAGTGGAGCTAGTATCAGTAGCTCAACGGGGACGACATTGCTGCCGGTGCCGCTGAAATTGGACTTCCTGATCAAATCCAGAGCCTACGTTTTGGGCAAACTAGTGAAGCCCAAATTCAACAGGCGGGTCGAGTGCATTGTGACTTTCGATCCCAAAAAGCTTAACGTGGCGATCGCTCTCAAGAATTGCACCTATAATTAAATTCACGAAAAAGAAGAAGAAAGGTTGTATTTTATTCGTTGTTGGTTTCCTTTTCGGTGGTGGACAACTCAGCGGGCAGCTTTCGGAGTCGGAGGGGCAGGCTGTGCAGAGAGTGAGGTAAAAACGCGGTTTTGGACTTTTGGGGCTGCTGCCCGAACTGCCCGAAGAGTGTAGAGTCAGTGACTTGTGGGTGTGGTGTCACACTATACACCTTCTCTCTTCTGTTTATTTATTCTTTTTCTTCCCGCTGTATTATTAAAAAAATTTATTTATTTACTGGCAATAATGCAACCCCCTTTACTCGGGTCCCTCCTTTTTTCTTTTCCTTTTTTTGGTATAGGGGTCAATGTTCTTAGCATTATGTATCAAAGCTCATATTTGTATAAGAGAAATAGCAAAGCAATTGCACATTGTTTATGTTCCTTTGATACTTAACTTGTTCTAGATCTAGTTAAAGTCAATCAATTGCAAAAGAAAAAGGTGGTAGCATCTTTCTTAATCTTTATGAATTACAAGGCTGGCTAACAAATGCACCAAACAAAGATCAAGCATGAATTTGGATCGATTTTATCATTTATATTGACATTGTGTTTTCGGCCGATAGGTTGTGTTTTGATAGTAAATGAATGACTAGTTTATCCACACAATTTATCTGTTATTGTCTATTTTTTTTGTTTTAGAATAATAAATTTATGTGTCTGATTTTTCTTGTGTGAAAATGCGGGCCATCTCTATTGTAATTTCTTTCGTTTATGGGAACTAAGCTCGCATTTTCTCATAAGGATGACTAGTTTATCCACACAATGACACAATCTATCTATTATTGTCTATTTTTTTGTTTTCTTCCAATAACTTTATGCTTTGATTTTCCTTGTGTGAAACTGCGAGTCTTTTCTATTGTAATTTCTTTTGTTTGTGGGAATTAAGCTCTTGTTTTCTTCTAATGAAAGACAATTGGCTCCATATGTAACATTGCGAACAAATTTAGAAAAGCTACCACATTTTTCTTTTGAAAGGGGTTGACTTTATTAATGAGAGAATCATGAAAACATACTAGAGTCTAGCAAAACTTACATAAGAAAATTCGGGACAAACCGGATAACCTATCTAAGCTACAATTTAGAAAAGCTACCACATTAGTAATTAGTTAAATGAAAATAAACATGCGATAGATGCAATAGGAAATATTGCTCAAGTTCATTTCCCTGAGAATGGAGGGAACAATGAATTGCATGTGACAATTTGAGAGAGAAATTAAGAGATGCTATAAATGGACTATTTACTGTATAGAATAATGTGAATCCGTAAAATGGATTTTCATTATTCAATTTACCAGAAAGGAAAATAAAACAACCCCTTTCGTCTTGGGTTCAATGTACACACCAAAGAAAAAACAGTACGAGGCCCATGATTCATGAATCACCGGACCACAGGCCCAAGACACAGCCACCAGCGCGCCACACAAGTCAAACCACTGTTGTAGTCAAATATCCCGAAAGTTCCTCGAAGTTAAAATGCCGAAATTTATGAAGCAGCCCACACAATATATCATAAATACAAGGACCATTTAGAAATAAATAAACCAAAATATGCGAATCTTTCACGGCCAGCTCGCTGTGTATTTGACACCCAAGTAATCTCTCCTCTTTCTCTCCATAGTTTCAGACTCTTCTTCTTCTTGTGAGTTCAGTTATGGCTCTTCCCCAACACCACTCTCAACAACACTATCCACCCCAACAACAGCAGCAGCAATCCAAGTCATTCAGGTAATCAATTTTATCTCTTCCTTCAAATTCATCTCACAATTTCAGTTTTCACACATTTTAAATATATATATTTTTTAAAAAAAAAATTTGCTAGAAATTTATACACAATCGACGGTCAGATGTCGCCGGCGGTGGCCTATTTCGACCCCAACGCCTTGCAAGATCACTCCCAGCATCCGCCTTATGTTCCACCCTGTAATTTTCTCTCTCCTCTTTTCTTTTACGCTCTGTTCGGTTCTAACAAACCCTAATTCAAAAATTATCAAATTCATTACACGAATGTTCAATACTCCAACCCTAGCTTGCGAGCAAATTTGGGTTGAATTTTTCATTTTCTTAAAGAACTAAACATCTGAAAATGCAAGGCTTAAGTAATTGAATTTTACTCTTTTCCTGATCAAAACCTAATTTTTATATACCAAACGGGTCCTTATAGCTATAATCTTCAGCTTAATATGACCTAAAATCAGTGGTGTGTTTCTAGTTCATGTAGTAGGGTTTGCGCCTGGTCCGGTGGCTGCAACAGACGGCAGTGACAATGGTGCTGAATTTCAATGGAACTATGGCTTAGAATCCAAGAGGAAAAGGCTCAAGGAGCAGGATTTCTTGGAGAACAACTCGCAGATGTCGTCGGTTCTGCAGCAGCAATCAGTCTCAACGGGCTTGGGTCTGTCCCTTGACAATAATCGCATGGCGTCTACAGGGGACTCGGCTTTGCTGTCTCTCATTGGCGAGGATGTTGATCTCGAGATACAGCGGCAAGATGTTGAGATTGATAGGTTCCTCAAAGCCCAGGTCTGGTTTGTCTAGAAAAGTTTTATCTTGTTGCCTAGTTGAATGTATTGCATTTACTGTTTCGGATGGTTGCCAGAGAATTTATATGTTCGTATTTATAACAGCATGGCTTACTTAATCTGCTGATAGTAATTGGTCTTACAATTTTGCTTATGTTTGTTTTTGTTGTGGTAGTAACACGGTATTGTGGCTTTGCTTTTCTGGTCATGGCATTTTCTGTAGTTTCAGTCTCAGTTTCATGGATATCAAATGGTTCTTATCTTAAGGATGCATTGGCATGCAATTATTGTTAGGTATTATGTGATCGGTTGCCACGTATGCTGTCAGCATCTCAACCCTGTAACCGGCCAACTTAGAATCTTTTAATAGGTTTTAGCAAGTAAATTTAAGGTCATTATGATTAGGGTAGTCGCCGGTTCATGTAATTTAATTCAAAAATGCTCTTGAGAAAATTACCACCTTGCCAAAATACATATGGCTGGCCTACATTAGGGATAGGTATTATTGATATTTGTCCGATTATGATTTGATAACCATAACCGAAGAATGTGCCGTAAGTGATGTTCCATTTGTTATTAAACTTATCTCTCATTTTCTCATTATCTCCAACCATGATTTGACAATTGTGATTCTTCCTCTACATCAATATGGGGACTTATTAATTAGCATCCAGATGCCAAATCAAACAAATTGTTATTTTTTCTAATATAGGAACTATTCCACTTTGATGGAAAATCGTTGTATTTTTGGTTATGTTGAATTTGAAGATGTTTTCTATTGTAACATGCTGTTTGTTCACAGAATTCCATTCATCAAAATTATTAGTAAATGAGAGAGGGGGTGAGGTAATGAGGAATTGAAGTGGTGGTCATTCAAAAGTTTGGGAAAGGAGAGTTTAGGTGAATATGGAAGGTAGAGCATGTAATGGTGTGCGAAAATGTCTGCTTTGGATGTTCATGGTATTTTTCTGCCCTTCTTGTTTGTTAAATTCCTTGTTGAAGATGTTGTCTGTATCGCTAATCTATGTTCCTACAATGCCATTCTTTAGGATCATTCTGGAGTCATGTTATGAGCGACACTGTGCTGTATTTTTGTAGCAATTGTAGGAGATATTGCCAATCTGTTCAGATATAGGTGGACAGTTACTTATGTACCCCATTAATAGAGTAATGGAAACTAGAACCATTCCTTTTAGTAAATATTACTAAAATGAATGGGTTCTCTTTGTTGACCATTCCAGCTCTGGCTTGTTGAATTATCTGTGGCCCACATTGTTCTCTGGCAGTTTTGTTTTGTCTGCAATTTTTCAAGTACGACCAATTACCTGTTTGTTTTATAGATATAACGTAACTTACTGAACTAACTCTAGGTTTCTCTTTCTTAATCTAGAGTGATCGATTGCGACAAAATATCCTGGACAAGGTCCAAGCTGCCCAACTTCAAACTCTCTCAGTTGTAGAAGAAAAAGTACTCCAGAAGCTCCGGGAAAAAGAAGCAGAAGTCGAGAGCATCAACAAGAAGAATATGGAGCTTGAAGAAAGAATGGGTCAGTTGAGTCTTGAAGCAAGGATCTGGCAACATCAAGCCAGGAACAATGAACACATGATCACATCTCTCAAGGTTAATCTTGATCAAGTAATTGCTCAAAGTAGAGACAGCAAGGAAGGATGTGGTGACAGTGAAATAGATGATACAGCTTCCTGCTGCAATGGCCATTCCATCAATTTTAATATGTTCGGCAAGGAGAGCAATGATGTGAAAGAGGTAATGACGTGCAAGGCCTGCAGAGTGAATGAAGTTTGCATGCTTCTATTACCCTGTAAGCATCTTTGCCTGTGTAAAGATTGCGAATGTAAGCTTAGCATTTGTCCTCTGTGTCAGTCCTCTAAGTTTATCGGCATGGAAGTATACTATTAATGTGACTGCTTCATTGTCAAGCTGTAATCTTATGTAGTCATATGCGTTGTTGTTGTCATTTGATCATTACTTGCTTCAATATCCTATTTGGCCATATCAATAGGGTCGATCAAGTAAGGACTTGGAGTGGCTTTAGCCTTTTGTGAATAATAGCATTTATGTCTCCAATTTTGTATCTTGAAATTCCCATATCTGTATGTTTCCATATGAAGTCCGAAATGCTATGTTTTGACTTATTGAACAAATCTAATCAGATGAGACCCCCTAAAAACAGGCGCCTTTGGAGCTCCTGGTACTAATTTTCTTGATAGAGTATATTGGTTAGTAGCAATTTCTACGTACAAATCACATCTGTCAATCGTTTTTCTTATGTTTATCTTTTTAGTGCAATAACTTGTATGGTGAACTCAAGACCTTTGGGCACTCGAATACAGTGCAATGTAGAATTGATGTTTCATATTACTTGACTTCATTTTAGTCATTGCTGTAATCCTAAAACTTTAATTCTTTATCATGTTCTTAGGTTCTAATTAATGATTTATAATATTAAATATAAAATTATTTATTTATTCTCAACGTGAAAAACAAAAATATAAAGTTAAAATTATAACTAACAATTGTTCATGTCTCAACCTGTAGAAACTGACCCAAAAAAAAAAACTATGAACTATAAAACACGATTTTTGCCCAAAATTACATGTTCTTATTTTCTCATCAAAATTTCTACACCCTCAAAATATATTCTTCAAATTGATGAAACTAGAAAACCATGACTCAATTTTTTTTTTTAATTTTCAAAGTCATAAAAAAATAAAGTTTGTAAAAAAAAAAATATAAAGCCATTTGAGACTGGTATTCTGCCAATTGAAACGTGTTTAAGAAAAAAAACATCCTCTATAAATGGTGTAGTACATGAGAATTTGAAGAAAAGTTAGTGTCATGAGGGTTTTAATATATTTCGGTATGTCATTAATTTCACAAGTGCTCTCATGGCAGTGATGGGACCTCCCATTGTGTCAAACCCCTTTATTCAAACTTTCATGTTTCTTAGTCACACCAATGGTAAAGCATGATACGTAGAATATGTCCAATTGACCCAATACTGAAATTCCAAAGTTGTAAAGTAAGAAAACTCATTAAAAAAAATTGTTCACTATTTCAATGTTCCACAAAAGCACAAACTTATGCATGTTCTAAAATTCATGCTCTACAAATACATTATTTTGTTCGAATAAATTTCATTGTTCATCAATTATAATTTATTTAAATATTACATGTATAATGTATAATACACTCTAAAATTTAATGTGCAGACACACCTAGACGACCGTTTTCTTCAATTGTGGCAACTTTGATTGTTATTTTCCAATAGATTTTGAATTGAGGTGTTGCGAAAGAGTGAAGATGCATAACAACATTGAATTGTAGAGTCCAACGAATTCCGATCCAGAAAAGTCAATAAATGGGCCTAATCAAACAACTGGACTGGCCTGCAATATGAAGAAAAGAAAGAAAAAAATGTCATTAAAGAGATGGGCTATTATCACAACTGCAATGGGCGCATTTGATCTTTTGCTCAACATGGGGGAAAAGAAGTTGGAAACAACATTTTTTGTAGATTACACTGAAAGAATTTGAACTAGTAATTTAGACTCATCCAAAACCAATTTAGAAATCGCCACATCCTCACCAACTTAATTGAGTTACCGAGGCAAGTGATATTTGTTTTTCTCTTCATTGTTTATCTCTCTACATGACAATTCTTTGATCATGTTGAGCTTTACATACCTTCTCGCTTTGTGTTTACAAAGTAATATAAATCCCTTATTCTTTTGCTGAACTACATCACAGTGTTGAATAGCGGAGCCAAGCCAATTAGCCAGAGAAACGCAGCCCGATGTTAGTTATTAATTGATGTCAATAATAATATAAAGCTGGGCTTATTTTCTTCATGGTATGAATCTTGGGAAGGAAGCTTATGGTTTTGGAGCTTTTGGACGGTGTGGTGTTGCAGAAAAGTAGGAGGGAATTGGGAGTTAATTAGTAGCTTTAGTTTGACGGAATAGAATTGGAGGGAGAAGATTGAAAAACTTTTATCTAATCATGCCATAGAAAGAGATGACAAAGAAGAAAGTGAATATGCTTACCCCATGATTGTAAACTATATATCTAAGCTAGCTCTATTATTATTACAACAATTATCGATCATTATGATTCCCACCTCCACTTCCACCACCGCAAACCCCATAGCCGAACTCCGTCCTGTCAAACTCATACTCGATCATATATTCACTTTACCTTTTCTTTCCTAAATTCTAAAACCCTCATGAAATCTTTTAACATTTGGATCCACTAGCTACTGAATTATTATATGAATTTCAAATATTGAGGAAGATTGAAACTTACTTTGGTTCAGGCTCAATCATTCTGAAAACTCCTCCTTATTCCCTATAAAGCTGTAGGTGTATTTTTTTGGGCTTCACTTTCTTTCCTCTTTCCTTGTTTCCATTGTAGGGACTCTGCCCAGCCTTTTCATGGCTTCATTCCACTTTGTATCTCTTTGCCTTCTTTTCACCAGACGTTCGTATGTTAGTGAAAGTATATTTAGGCCTCTAACTCAATATTCTCTCTCTCACTGTCAAAAGTTATTCCATATCCCATTTTAATTCTAAAGCGAACAGATGAGCTTTTGTGATCTGATAGCCATGCTTCCTGCCTGCTTTAGGGGTTTCTGTTTTTCAGTAGCCTTTTTCTTTTAAGTCTAGTTAAGTGGTGATACATGTATACTTGCATTTATTTACTCTCACTGTACAAAGCGTAGGGTACTGGTGATTCATGTAGGTGCGTAGAGAATCAGACGTATATGATCGAAGAGAAGAAAATAACATAGGCATAGTCTCACTCTTGCAATTTGCATACTTATAAAGAAGTGAAGAATTAAGATCTACAAGTTTTGAACTCCCCACAACCTACTTGCGAACAAATATGGGGAAAAAAAAAGTTTGAAAATTATTATGTATTATCATTTCTATTGAAGTTTACCAAAAATGGGCCACGCATAAGTATAAAACTTTGAATAAAAAAAAAAAGTATAAAACTAACATTAATTTCATTTTCGTTATTGGTAAATTACTACCGTGAAAGTTAACCGTTTGCATGCCACCATGTTCTACTCGTTCTAATCTGAAATGTCTTGGAGTTTTACCATTTTGCATATCCCCAAACCACTGCCTAGTAATTTGGTGATTATTACGCCAGGAAAAACAATTAGTGTGGAATGCAGGCTTCACAGATATCTATAGTTTAGGATTCGTGCGTATATAGAAACACTAATTAAGTAGCTTCCATCTCCTACTTATTGAATCGATAATGCAACATATATATGCATGTCAATAAGATCCTCGATCAATAATATGAGGCCCCCCACCAGAAATTAAAGTTATTCTATTTTATGTTTCAAAAAAGAAAAAGACTGTGTCTAATTCGAAAGGCCATGCATCCAAAATAGAGCACTTTACAGTTCAAAGTTCCACAACCATTTACATTAGGGGTTGAACCTGAATTGTCTCATACATTTGTACTCATCCCATGGTCCTTGGAACGATATGACCCTTAGATTTAGCGTAAATTTATAAAATCCAAAATTGAAGTGTCACATAGCTAAGGCATAGGATCAACATGTTGAATGTTTAATGCTATTGTTGATTCGACTTTTGGCAGCAGTAGCTAGCTACCAAGTGATAGTATTTATGGTGGTGGTCCTAGAAATATATTGAAAACCAGGCCACCTTAACTTCACGTCCTTGTCCATAAACTCTTCAGATCTAGCTTAGAAGCTCCTAGTGCTCCTTCCACAAAATAAATCTTAATCTCATCGAAGCCACTTAAAGGGGTAATGCATGACTTCCTCTTCTTCAATGCCTTGGACTTGATTAATTAATTAATTAGTTGCATGGTGGATGTTGGTGGGTCGACTTTGTTTATTATTGGCTAATCTCCTTGTACATGCTTGTCATAGAAGTGGAAAATAGTGAGAAAAATCTTGATATTTCTGAAACACTAATACCTATATTTATAGTAAAAAAAAAAATTAGTGAAACCAAACAACAAAACTGATTCAGATTTTTTGATTATATTTATATAGAGTGATAATGAGTATTTAACTGGACAGAATATATGAAATTGAGTACATAATAACAGATTCAGTAAAAGGTCATTTGCATTATTCCTTTTCAAAGCGAAAGAACGTTAACTAACATTCATATGCTCGATCAACCGGTCAATTTTGTGTTTCAGTTGAATGATTTTGCACCAGATCACTTGGAAGCTTTATGGCTTGACATGATTGAGCAGCCACAAAAGGGTTTCTTTAGTGGATAATTAGGTGGCAGTAATATTTTTCACTACAGAAGTCAGGCGGATATTTCTTCATATTTATACGTAGTTACTGAAAGAATAATATAATTAACAGACCAAAAACAAGAAAATTGTGGATGCAGTAGTAGATCCAGTCGGGATCAACCGCAACACTAATGCAAATGATTTTCTTATCACTTGACAATAATAAACCAATCAAATATAGATAGTTATCTAGTTTTCACCGAATATCGATGAGACATTTCTAATTCTAAATGATGCAGCAATATTCGCTGTCCTCGGAAGAAAATGGCACTTTAATCTATAGCTACTTTGTCTTTGCAACTAATGGATTTTATCAGATAGCAGATACAGAGCTGTGTGTGACTGTGAGTGTGAGGTGGGTCTTCTTCAACCTAGCTAGCTCTATATCTATGCATGAAATGATGGCAATGAAGATGATGGAGGGTCCCGATCAGCTTTCATCATCATCATCATCTCGCATAATCCCTTGGATTGAGGAAGAAGAACTGAAACAAGTAGTAGTAGTAGTAGTAGTAGTAGTAGTAGTATTAAGCAAGCTATTAAGCTAATTGAATTAGCATAGCCTTGAGCCGTGGGACCTTTTTTCTCTTTAACGTTCATCAGCCACAGTATAAAAAGAAGAGGAGAAGAGAAGAAAAAGAATGTGATGTGCATGTGATCCAACAGCCTTTATGTTCCCCCCAATATATAAGTGTCCTTTAAGTCCTTTATATGATCGATCACCTTCTAAATTCTGATTAAAACCCAACTCAGAAAATTGTCTTCTTTTGACATTCGATGAGTCACACTTTTTCGTGTTAATCATGTTTAGGTCATAGACAAAGATTTGCATGTCCTCAAACTTATATCTAATTGGGGTCCATGTTTATAAGACATGCGAGCTAAGGTCGGCCATGGTTGATATAGGAATAATGGCACCGACTAAAAGTATGTTATTAGTGGAATCTCAGGCCCCAATATCATATCATACATTATATTATGCATTGATGGATGATCATGATTAATGGCAAATTTCGTTTACATTAACTTGGTGCGCAAGCAGTTTGTATAGCTTCTACTAGTACATCCATGCAAGTAGAATATACTCAGAATGAAGTAAAGTCGCTCTCACACGTTTATAGAAGGATCTCATCGATCTCTTTTTAACGTAGAAGATGAACGAATGGCTTTAAGACTTTAACAAAGAAGAGAGAAAGAAAGAAAAGGGAAAGGAGCTGAAAATTAAAAGAAAAGATATTAGTGGAGGAATTGAAAGACAAGTCTTGTTCTTCTCTCCTTTTAATGTAATTTTATAAAGTGAGTTAAAATTAACTTTATTTCTTCATTGAAAAGAAAATAGATTGATCGAGGCCATGCAAGTCTAGATACATGCATTATTTTTTTAGTATTTGATGACGACCCTTTGGACCTTAGATTGCTCTCTTAGTCTCTGAGAAGCTAGGAAGCTGCTTTATAACGTCTTTTTTGTATGAATTCAAGAACTTTTGCATGGAAACTAAATATTACATTATCCTAACCTATTTTAATTTCATATATAGTGACTTTCTCACCCCAATTCGAACATCAAAATACTTGAAAAAACAAAACCAAGTTAATGTATTTTCTTTATGTAAAGTCAGTACCACCTAAAGTGGTAACAAGCTTTAGGAAACTTAGCTATAAAGGGCGGGTATACGCAGAAGATAAGAACGATTTGCTTTAGTAATCATAACTTCATAAGGATACTAATAATTCAAAGTCGGATACTGCCAATAAGCTAATTCTCAATAAGAGGTAAATTCTTTCTGTAATAATTCCAAACACTAGTTTGAGTAGTTTCTCATTCATGCATGCACTTATGAAAGTGGGATGCTCTGTGTGACTGAAGAAGAGAAGGATCGATGCATCATGCATGTGATAAATATAGAACATGAGAAGAAGCCCTAAAAACGTCAGTCTCATACATTAACAACACAATGGACAAAGAACCTGGGCACATTAATATTTATGTAGATCAAAGACAAACGGGTATCTTGTCGGATCCTTAATGCATGCCCATTTGCTCGTGCTCAGGATCCACATATATGTAGAAATATATGATCCCCTCGTGACCTTTTTGAATTTTTGTTTCTGTCTAAGCTCTTAGAAGAAAAATAAGCACCTGCAGGATTCGAAACCTAATATTATCATTGCGCTTTTGTTTGACCCAATTCAAACACCCCTCCATCCATCACTGGTGTGCCCCGATTCTATACTATTATACTGATACGATCCAGTTTCATTGAACACAGAACACATATATATATTCGATTGGAGCAATAATAATAAAAATAGTGAATAGGGTTTTGTGTTGCAGGGAAGAAGTTAGTAAAAGAGACAAAAGAGAGTGCGAGAAGAGAGAAGAAAAAGAAAAAGAACCTTGTAGTAGCTCTGTCGTATGGAAATAGAATACAGAGTTTGATTCTTTTAGGTTTAGAAAGAAGGAAGATAGAGTTAAGCTAGTGTGTATGTCTGTCTGTATGGTCATTATTATAATTCAAAAGTGCTATTACCCATAAATCACATTTTAAATATGTGGTTTTATCCGTATTCGCTCTGCGGTTTAAGTTGTCTTTCCTTGAAATTCTCATTCTCAGACAGTATAATAAGGCTGATTAAGAAAAAAATGACAAAAAGCTTGGTTTTTCAGTAGAAATAATTTAAGAGATTTAATTGTTTTTTGGAAGCTAGGTATCGGCGGTGGTCATGTGAGAGGAGGTGGGGTTTTGGTTTCACTTTCACTGCGTTTTAGAAATTGGAATAGAATCTTCTTGCTCTTCAGCACACATCATATACAGAGAGAAGAGAGAGAGATTTATGACTATTAGACTAGACTGGACGATGGAGAGAGAGAGAGAGAGAGAGAGAGAGAGGGATGATTTAGGTAGTGATGGTGGTGGTGCCGTGGTGGGCTCCGTGAAGAAGGATCATATATGTCTGAATTCCTGACATTTAACTTGTGAAATTATTCAGCGTTGTTTGTTTTTTGAGATCTCCATACTCCGTGGACCCTCATCTGTCTATGTTTACCGACGATTCAACATTTCTTACTTCTGTAATTGACTAATTTCTAGCTCTTAATGCATGGGTTTAAATTATTATCGCTTTCTGATTAAGCCAGCTAAATCCACTGTTGTAATTTTTCCTGTAGTAAGTCTTCACTAGGTTAAGCATTTTTTTGAAAATTGCATGCATGTAATCATGTATAGGTCTGTTTAAACTCCCTTTGATCCATGCATAAGAACTATGTGAACATATATTTGTAAGGGTAAAATCCTCATATAGTACCCGAATTATTACGAAATTCACTTTTTGGTACATATAAATTTTTAGGAAGTCCCGTGGTACCTGTATTATCCCTCTGTTAGCCCTTATAGTACCTCTGTCCATTATTCTGTTAAAAATGTCTACGTGGCGGTCATGTGACGCTCATGTGAGAAAAATAGCAAGAGTAAAATTGTCTTTTCATTTATATTTAGAATTATAAAATTTAATATATTGAATATCTATAATTAAAAAACATTTTGACACATAAAAAAAAATTACTCAATTTATTCTTCACTGTTATCAATATACTTGGGTCAATTAATTTAAGTACTTTTATTTTTGTTTAGTTTTTATTTTATTTTATGAAAATTTAATATATATATATATATATAGTAATTTAGAGATAACTTTTTTCTCGAACAATTAATAGGGATTAAGCGATAGAGATGGTATGTAAATCTAGATATTCACTAAATTCAATTATATGTCTTTCTTTTAACTTAGTCTAAATTGTTTTAGTTTAGTTTAATCAAAAATTTGTAAAATAAATATGAAAAATAGGTGTTTTTACTATTTTATCCATACTTTAACGGAATAATTGACGGAAGTACTAAAATGGCTAACGAATGGATAATACATGTACCATTAGACTCCCTAAAAATTTGTATATACAAAAAAATGTATTTCGTGATAGTTCATGTACCATATAAAGATTTTATCATATTTGTAAATCCGAAATTGTTTAACAATTTGATCATTATCACTTTTGTTAAATACCGGCCGGTTATTGTTTTATTTTTTTTACTAATCATGGAATCTCCAATGTGCAAAAGCTTAAAGAACAAAGAGTTTGGACAATCTAACCATATGCTAGATTCATGCGTTTTGAAATTGAATTTGAATCCGTTGTTGTTATGTTGTCCCAATTGATTCTAAATATACTTTAACTGTGCTTATAGGTTACTGGGTTTTGTGAGCTGAGGATTTCTACAATGTTTATAGGTGGGGGTAATATTCCCCAAAATGCCAAAGAATAATAATTCCCAAAAATGTGCATGTAACATGAATAAGGGTACTGTGGAGTGGCAATAAATATACGTTGTGCAGAGAAAGAAAACAAAACAAGAATCACGAGAATGGTAAACCTACAGAGAGAAGAGAACCACATCAAAATTAAAAGGACTACTAGCTGCTACTACTTACCTACTGTTTCCATGTCAGCCGCTGAAACGGTCCAGAACCCTGCAGCGCTGCTGTCTCTCTCTCTCTCTCTCTCTCTCTCTCTCACAGCTGCAGGGTTAGGTTCCGTGTGTTTTTGTTTTTGGCTACCCAGCTGGGAATTAAAGAAAGAGAATGGCCAACAAAGTGTAAGAACTTAGAAGGTGTGTGTCTCAGTGCCTGTGTTTTTCTTCTTCGATCTTATGCCGGCTAGCTAGCTTAGCTGGTTATCAAAGGAACCATTTCCCATTTTAATTGAATATCGGGACTTGAAGCGGACATTTCTGCGCGGTATTTTCCATATCAATTCCCTTTTCTTTAAATCCCTAACCTTCTGCATTTTGCCAGTCTCACATGCATATATATGAATAGTTAAATACAGAGATATTTCGTGGGGCAATAACCCATTCTTGTATTCTTTTTCCTTTTCGATGCTTGAAATGCTTTTGTATCAAATTGATTTTTTGTATTACTCCTTTTTTAGATCAAGGGTATTACTTCTATACTTGCCCAAAAGGGAGATGATCAAAAATGCTTTTCAAATACAAGTACGTGTCTCTCCTTTTGTAACAGTGATCAGGCATATTAATCCAGTTCTATTATGGCTAAAATACATTTTTCAAAACTAACAATACTGGGTTTACCTTACCGCCTTACCCCTAAATGTATTTATTTACATCCATTTGAAGCGGGGAGGGAGATGGTGGCAGAAGTGAAAAGAAATGGGACAGTTTATAGTTTTAACTTTTCTTTTTACAATAATGAGAGAATATATGATGGGCAATGATCAAAATAATCAGTTGAGGATCTTTGTGATATAATTAGTCATCATTTTCCTATTGTTTTCACTTTGTTCCTGGAAGAGAACACCTGATTGTGTCCCTACTCCCCTACCCCTCCCTTACCCTATCCTCTCTTGCAGTCGGTCTTTTTACCTAAATCACAAATTAAATCCGTTGTTTCTTTACTTTTATAGGATTCCTCGGTGCCCACTCAATTACAGTGACTTCCATGCAATCTAAGCTAGCTAGTCAGATAATTTGTCACATTCAACTAATCAATTTTGACACTTTGAGTTAATGTGAAAAAACAACTCTGAACCCATTTTTGAACAGGAGTTTATAATAATCATTGTTATCATATACCAGTGTTAGAAACCGTAAAATAAAATATACCTTAAAACCCTAATGAGGCTCTTAGGATTCTTCTCACCCTCGAGAGAACTGATTTTTTGTAATTCTAGTAAAGCCATCTTGGTTTCACACTTTCACTCTTAGAATTGTATTACTGTTAACTGGGTGTCATCTTTGTTAATTAGTAGCCCGATTAGCGAGCAAAATGAAGGAATATTTCTTGGGCCATTACAATGAAAGAAGAGGAGGAAATTAAAGAAATCTGTAACATTTGATTTTTTTAATATTTTTTTAAGGAAACTTTTAAGGCCAATAATTCAATCGATCACCTGGACACGTCAGCCAAAAGGAGAAGCCGAGCCGATGGAGAAGAAGGAGCCAAAGTTGGAACCTTATGAAAGCAGCAGAGAGAGAGCAGATCGAGCAGGCTAAAGGGCCAAAGAGTGGGGGTGGTGCATGGTATTGTAAGTTAGTGAGTAAAAGGTAATAGTGGTCAGAGAGAGAGAAGAGCAGTCTAGGTCGACTAGCCCTTATGATAAATCATTCATATTGAAGTTTGGAATGTTATGGGGAAAAAACTGGAAAAAAAAAAAAGAAAGAAGAAGAAGAAGAAGGAAAGGTGGAGAGAGAAAGAAATGGAAGAAAGAGCAACAGAAGTAGAAAAGAAGAGAAGGAAGAAATGTCGTAATGAATGAGAAGAATACAATACACAGGCTTTAAATCCCATCACGTAGTTCGATGTATCCTTTACCTTATATCTGCTAGAGAGCTGTATGTTAGTAGTAGTAGAAACTAGAAAGAGAAAAAGGAAGAAAATGATGGGGATTAGAAATTGGAAACTGTGTTTGGTTTGGTTGGAGCAGGAGAGTAGCATATTAAAAACAAACAAAAGGAAACCTACAAATTGAAAAGAGAACACTCGTTTGACGTGAGAGACCCCCAATTACCTTTCCTTTTCCTTTCTTCCATCTTTATTTCTTTTTACATTACCCGAGTAATAATATAGTTTATACTCCATTGACCCAAAATACCCTTCTTCTCAAGATTCTCTACAATTAACGATGCATCTGTGTTTTTTTACACTTAATTTAAGTTGAGCCTCAAGTCTAAGCTTCATCTTTACCTAGGCTTACATGTAGGTAGCTTGGTTAGTATACAAGAATTATTGTCGTAATCTTTTTCTGCTGTAATTAATGCTTAGAAATCTGTATAGGAGCTCTAGTTGCATTTATGGCATTAGGGAATGTTCATTACTCTGTCTCTTTCATTTTCATAAAATTGTGGAGAAAAAATTATAACTTGATAAATTATAACTTCACTAAATTATCTATTTTGTTTGATAACTATTACTTAAAATAATATTTGATGTGAAAATATGTGAGAAAATATTATCCAACAATCGGTATGGACAACAAAATGTAAATCAGTAAAAAAATAGGATTATGAAATAATTTTGAATCTTATAAGCTAACCTAGTTAGGTCAAGAAGAATAGTTTTTTAAAATGATCGAATTTTGCTATCTTAAATACTCTGATGGGGTTGTTTCTTTGGATGAAAATCGAAAATTGAGGTTGCTAGTTAAAGGGATAAATAATTAGACCTCATTAGCCATTTTTTAAGAAAATTTTTCAATGTTTGTTGAAAATTAAGGAGTAGTATGTCATTTATTTTCAGTTACAAATCATTTTCTCTTAATTCATGAAACAAAAGACAATGCACGTAGTGGCATATAGGCATTGTGTTCATACTTCATCGAGTAATTTTTGATCAAACTAGAAAGACATCATGAAAACCCCATACATCATATTTGGACAAACAAGAAGACACATAGGGAAAGAGAGAGAATCCCAACCCAAGATATTCACAAGAGAATCAAGAGCCATTAGCAAAAGAAAGTAAAGAACAAAGAGATTATAGGCCCCTAAATCAAACCATAATTAAGGGAAGGGGAAAGAATTGGATGAAATGGTAACTTTGAAAAGACAAGGGGCACAGCACACTGCTCTTCACCTGTGCGTGATTTTTAAGTGGGTGTGCGCGGGATCAATTTGTCAGTGCTAGTGTACAAAAACAAAGAAAGAAAGAGAGAGAGAGAGGAAGGGGAGAGGGGTCACGGGTTTGTCTTGAAAGGCCCTTATTTCACACTCCCAGACTCGGACACATATTCTCTCTCTATTTCACACTCCCAAATATTTAAAACCCCAAAACCCAACCAAAAACAAAAACAAATAACACAGTACCACCACAACTCTCCTTTTTCCTCCAATTTTATCCGTCCATCCACCCAGTCTCTCACTCTCTTCTTAAACCCCTCTCCTTCAGTTCTTTTCCTTCCTCAGATCTCTCTCTATCTCCGCCTGGTTCTCATGGCTTTGATGATAGACAATTGCGGCGAAGGCATACTCCTCTCTCTGGACTCCCACAAATCTGTCCCGGCTCCCTTCCTGACCAAAACGTACCAGCTCGTCGACGATCCCGCCACCGACCACATCGTCTCTTGGGGCGAAGACGACACCACCTTCGTCGTCTGGCGCCCTCCGGAGTTCGCCCGCGACCTCCTCCCTAATTACTTCAAGCACAACAACTTCTCCAGCTTCGTCCGCCAGCTCAATACCTATGTATGTGGCTAACAATGTTTTTTACATATAATACTTGTATCTATCATTTTCGTTACTGTTTTTGAACTTTGCACTAAAATTGTCTTTTTTTTTTCATGATCTTAGGGTTTCAGGAAGATCGTGCCGGACAGGTGGGAGTTCGCGAACGAGTTTTTCAAGAAAGGCGAGAAGCATTTGCTGTGCGAGATCCACAGGCGCAAGACGGCTCAGCCGACGCAGCTCCCCATCAACCATCACCACCACGGCCACCACCAGTACCCGCATTCGCCGCTCGGAAACCACCACGTCGTCACCGGTCCCGGCTTCTTCCCCTTCCCGCCGAGTCGTGGCAGCAACTCTCCTTCCGACTCTGACGACCAGTTTCCAAACTGGTGCGACTCGCCGCCGCCACTCGTGTCCTCTCCACCTACAGGCGGTGGTGGTCCCCTCAATACCAGCTACTGCAGTAATGTTGCAACCAACACTGTGACAGCTCTATCGGAAGACAACGAGAGGCTGAGGCGGAGCAACACCATGCTTATGTCCGAGCTCAACCACATGAGAAAGCTCTACAACGATATAATCTACTTCGTTCAGAACCATGTCAAGCCTGTCGCTCCAAGCAATTCTTACCCAGCTTCTCTACTTCTTTGCAACCCATCACAAAACTCACTCAATCCCAACTCTCCCGCAGCCATAAACAAGCCTTTGAACCAGGTTCTTGGGCACTACCACGGTAACCCTAAACAAAACCAACCACATCACCAGCCCATGGCCCATGTGATGATGAACAACAACAACGTTTCGTCACCAACCACCATCACGACGTCCAAGAGTACTAGCTCGGTGACGATTATTGAAGACCTGCCCGGTAATATTAGCAACAACAATGGGTGCAAGACCAAACTGTTTGGGGTTCCACTGCTGCATTCTAAGAAGAGACTGCACCCGGAGTACAACAACGGCTCGAATCACATGGCCATGGAAGCAAGTAAGACGCGTTTGATTTTGGAAAAGGATCATGATTTAGGTCTCCACCTCATGCCCCCATCCACATGCTAGTCAGCTACTTAAATTAGAAAGGTCTCGTCTTTTTCTCCAAAACCCATCAAATCAAATTAAACTACTTATCTTTAAAGGTTTCATCTTTTTGGTCCTAGTTTTTTGTTTGCTTGTATTCTGGGTCTGATCATGAGATGTGTGGGTGTTTGTGATGAGTGTCATCATCTGTATATATATGACTTTTAGTGCCAGTAATTTCGCCACCGCCATGAATGCAGGTGTGGGTTTTGGGTAGAGTGATCGATGAAATATTATCAAGATATTATCTTGAAGGTTTTAGTTTCAAAATTTTATAGCTCTTGTTGGATTTGTAGTGGGGCTATTATTTGCTCTCGATTTTTGAACATATTTCTTTCTTTCTTTTTCTTCTACTTCCTGAACCCTGCAGGCCTTCAGTTTCTCTGAATGTAATCCCTGAGTATGTTTCAGTTGCATTAATGCCTGCCAGAGAGGACAGACGGGTGTTTATGACAATTTTCAGTCTGGTCCATTGACAATTTTCTCTAGGCTTTTCTCTGATAATTAGTCCCATTAATGGTTTCTTACGTACAACTCTGACCATGGCCTAAAACCCAAATAAACAAAACAAAAATGCAGGAAAATTATACAGAGAATAATGTTTAAAAATGAAAAAGCAACTAAAAAAGCATGACAATTTGTTGTTCAAAATCCAAGTATGATCTGTGCAAGAACAATAATTGTTATTATTTCCTTCATTATGAAAAGAAGATCAAAGTTGGGGATGGAGAGATCGAAGACTATGATTTACTGAAAAGAAAGCTATCATTTCATTTGGATCAAGGTTCTAATCTCTATTTCTCGTTTCCATGAAACTGTCAGGAGTCACTACTCCACGCAGCAAAAAGCCAAATACATACTTACAGATGGTGTGTATTAATCTAATAAAACTGGAGAAAAGAGTTGGGGTTTCGATGAAAGCGAAATGGAAGAAGACGAAATCACGAAATTGACTGAAAAATGTGGGTTTGACAGGTTTCTATCAAGGATCAATGCTTCTATGCTCTTTCTTCTTGCCGGTTCTTCTTCTTCTTCTTCTTTACACCAGAAAAACCTACCTCTGCCGCCTTTGCCTACTTTAAGTATCTGATCGATCATCAACGGCTTAATATCATTAATCGCTTGCCAATTTGAATCTCTTTTATGGCTTTTCTTGTCTCTCTCGAAAATTTTCTTGACCCGTAATTCTGAATAATGTGAGACAAAGATCTCTATTTTAAGAGTGTGAGGAGGAAAAGTGAGGAATAATATTATAGAACAAACTAGGATGGGAATATCTTTGTCGTACTCGGTACACAAGGGTTTTGGTTTCGTCTCGTAGCCAAAAAATAATAACCTAACCCTAGATTGACACCGGTCCACTAATGCTAGGTTGGTAGCCTTATGGTTCTTCTAAGCTTTTGTCCTTCATTGGGTCGTCGCACGTGACTAGAAACATGAACTTGTAGTCTAGCATTTGTATAATTGAAACGAACAGAATTTTGTTATAGTTGTGAAGCTGTTGGTGTCCAAATCAAATAGTGTAGCGAAGGGCTAAAGTGGATGATGGGCTTCGAAAGTGGATCCGGATCATCCTGGTAAAAAGAAGCTTTAATGAGAAGGGAAGGGAAGGGCTCAAAGGCCGTTTTGGACCACGAAATGGGTTTGTTCTTGAAAGCTTCAAAAGGAGTAAAAGAGAAAATGCGATTTCTAAAGACATGTTTGGCTACGTTTAGGACTTTTTAAAAAGCACTTTGTTGACATTTAGGCTTCACTATTTTGGTGTACCGAACTTTTTTGACAACTTAAGAGTTAGTAGTACTATAATTACGTCGAATTAAGTACAGGATTGCAATTTTGTATAGGAAATATAGAGTTTAGCGAACCCATATAATCTTTATGTAGATTTTCTGTCCTGTTTAAATTAATTGAAAGTAATTTCTTTAGCTCAAAAGAGGCTGAATACAAACTAGTTTAGGTCTTCAAAGACCAGAAATATCATCATGATTCACCCCTACGAATAACTTTTACATTTCCGAACATTGAAATGGGTCCTTGACTAATGAGGACTAACAACAATTTCCAAGCACAGTTCTAAAGTCTTGGTATTTCGATGAAAATGTTTCTTTATTAGTTCGTTGTATCTTTTAGAGAACCTTAAAAAATGTAAAGATAAAGTGGCATGTAACTAGACCTGTAAATGGACCGGGTTTGGATCGGATTGACCTAAATCAAAATCTGTTTACTAAAAGAAAAAACTCGATCCAAACCTACTCCGTTAATCCAGCGGATTATTGAACTCCATCCAAATCCGTATCCGCTAGATTAACGGATACCTGATCCGTTAATCCGATCCGTTATAATTTCAAATATTTTTAAATTTCTGTTGTTCTATACCGTTCTTACCATTTTGGTCAACTAAACATGCAAACCTTTATTGATAAATGATAAAGCTTCCTGGAATCTTGGCATTCTTGACATATTTTGTTGATAATGTATCTTGAATCTTGGGGAGATGTCCATTTTTAGACGTCTTTTTTTGATAATGTCGTTTATGCTTAGATTCCTACAAAACATTGTATTAAAAATTTGTAATATTTTATATATATTTTAAAATAATATATTAATGAAAAAAATATTTTATTATTACGAACACAGATTGGATCATTAACGGATTGAATCAACCTAAACCCGTATTCGATCCGTTAAATAAACGGGTTAACGGATTCGGGTCATTAATGGATCAACGGATCAAAATGTTCGATTCAAGCCTGTCCAATAGCCACGGATCTAGATGGGGTCTGGATGAAAATCCGACCAATTTACAGGTCTACCTGTAACTCAGTGTTCAGCTGTTCATCGAGCTAAAAAAGGACTGTTATGCACTGATCCAATATGCCAAGGTTAAACGGGCAAAAGGAGTGGGCATCAACGTATAAAGATTAGGCAGGATACCTAGTTGGGCCATAAGAAAAGTAAAGGCCGGGCTTTCAAAGCCCAGTATAAGAGATTCCATGCTTAAAACAATTCAAAACTGGAAACCCACTTCGCCGAAAGGAAATTAGCTGTGATCCCAAGAACCAAAAAACATGAATTTGTCATTCAAACCCTTAACCCTATTTCCGTAATACAAACAAATATACAAATAATCACAAACAAACATATGTATTAGCAAAGTGACCAAATTCCACCTTTAAATTGGTATACAAGCCGTCAAATAATTGAGTTAAATTTCTATTTATGTTATCTCTTGCTTAAACTTCTCTATTCAAAAAATCCGACGATGACATTTTTCTTTCATTTTCTCGTGCTCTATGCTCTCAATCATCGACCAAGTTCGTAACGATCACAATATAAAATGCTAATATTATTCAGTTCTCAATGCTACAAAAAAATTTCTTCCCATACATACCATCTATAGAGGCACGGGAATGGCCCTAGAATCTCTACCTGTTGTTTTTCTCTGGCCACGAGCCACTATAAAATCCTAGAAAAGCCCCACACCCACACAGCTATTCCATCGGTTACTCTTTCAAACTCATAAAATCACCCAGGAAGGTTCCCTCTGCAGAATTCCATCTCGAACCCATCATTTTAAGCAATAGTTTTATTTGGGAGGTTTTCCCATTTTCAACTTGGTAATTTAAGCAATATACCTCTCAATAAAGAAAATAAACAAAAACCAACAACAATGACAACAACATTTTCAACAGTAGAGAAAGTAGCTCTTTAGATTGAGACAGAAAGTCCCTTGCCAGAAAGTCCAGTTTCGCCAGTAGGATAGAGCAAAGTATAAGGCACCTTGACTGGTCCAACTCGGTCCTTCAGCTTCCCGCTATTGTTCATACGTATAATTCCAGCCTCAATTTCAACCAGTTTCTTTCCAAACCTCTAGAAGGCTTCCAACACTTCTGTGTCCGATGTCCATCCAGGTGTGTCTCTCTGCCCCAGATAGATTTCATCACTAGCATGCCTAGACAAAATTTCTATCAGCGAAACACCGATCAAAGTTTGACACTGAGCAGTAATAGTTTTCAAGAAAGCCAAATCAGGGTTGGTCTTGAGCTCTTCATATTCCGGAGTTCCTATCTCAGGCATGAATCTCCTGCTTATAGTTGGTCGGTTTGGAAGGTATCCGGCAAAAGAGTATTGTCCGAAGTTGACGGCTGCATGGAGAGCAGAGGCAATCCAAATGATGATAGTGTTAGTTGATTAATAGACTCTGGAAGTTTCTGAAGGTTGTTGGACACATCTCTATGCCAGCTGTTTCCAGCCATCAAGTCAGCTAATCAGTTTTCTGTTACTAATCAGTTGGTTATGTTAATTAGTTGGTAATTAGTTAGTAATTAGTTGAATAGTATAAATAGCAAATCTGTCTCTAATCTTGCTGAGATCGAAAGCTTTGTGAAATAGAACAAAAATCTGGTGTGTTTCTCTCTCTCTTATTCATCTTCTTCCAAGTTCTTCGTTGATTCATCAAACCATAGCTTTGTGATGCCATGGCTATCATGGTATCAGAGCATCCATAAGATTCAGGGCCTGTGATTCTTACTTCCGCATCCATTATCTCTATGCAAGTGCTCACGATTTGTGATCTCAGATCTCGTTACACTTCGGCTGCGACCTGGAGCCTTGGTCATCTTCAAGGCTTGGATTTTGTGTTGCTCCACTTCAGGTTTCAATTCGAGTACTCGCTGCTCTTCTAAAGGTGAATCGCTCTTGTCTTTGTTCCTCTATAACATGATTCATATCTTCTGAGCTAAATCCCTGAGCAAACATGAACAAAATTGTGTTTAATTCTTGAAACACTGCCTTCAGTTTCAGTTTGAGTAAATTTTGAGTTAACTAGCAAAAAAAAAAAAAAATTGATGAGTTGCTTCATAGAGCAAAATCTGAGTAAATTGAGTTGATAATGAGTAAATTGAGGAGTTGATTTGTATATAGAGCAAAAGCCTGGGTAAATTGAGTTGATGATGAGTAGTCTGAGTCCAAAATTAGTACAAGTCGAGGTAGATTACCAGAGCTAAGGAGGTTGATTGTGATCATTATTAAGTTGAGGAAAGGGTTGAGGACTTGTTGAAGTGAGTAGTCTGAGTCCAAAATTAGTACAAGTCGAGGTAGATTACCAGAGCTAAGGAGGTTGATTGTGATCATTGTTAAGTTGAGGAAAGGGTTGAGGACTTGTTGAAGTTGTTACATTGCTTGCTTCCTGTAGAAGTGTAATCTCTTCTAAGGAGATTAATTGTGGTCATTCTTACGTTGAGGTACTTGTTGAAGTTGTTACATCTCTTGTTGCCTGTAGAAGTATAATCTCTCATGGCACCCGCTCTTACTCACTCTGATGTACACTCTGTGTTGAATGTGATCACTATGCGTCTTGGGGAACGAAACTTTATAAAATGGAGCTTTCAGTTTGAGTCTACCCTAGCTGGAAATGGTCTCTTTGGACACTATGATGGTAGTGAGATGCCTCCACCTCGCTATGCACTTACCACAGAAGGTCAGGTCACTAATGAAGAAACTGCAGCATATAAAGCCTGGAAACAAACTGATATGGCTCTTTTGAGTTTACTTATGGCAACACTGGATGAAGATGTTGTGGATGTGATTATTGGTTGCAAAACATCCAGACAAGCCTGGCTTGCACTTCAAGAACGTTTTTCTGCTGTGTCAAGAGTGAGTATCATGCAGCTCAAAACTGAGTTACAAACTCTTCGCAAAGGAGGTGAATCTATTGAGAAGTACTTACAGCGTGTGAAAAATGCTCGTGACCAACTCTTATCTGTGGGAGTTGCTATTCCAGATGAGGATGTTATCATTGTTATCTTGAACGGATTACCAGAAGAGTATTCAACAGTTAGAACTGTGATTGAGGGCAGAGAAACACCTATCACTCTTCGAGACTTAAGGTCTCAATTACTTTCTGCAGAAAGACGCATTGAAGGCAGTTTTGCTCTTCACTCTAACATGAGTGCTATGGTGGCTCGAAGAGATGGATCAATGAATAGGGAGAGAGGTGGAGATACTGGAGGATGGGGTGACAAGGGTTATGGTAAAGCAAGAGATGGAAAGCTCAATGGTGGTAGTACTGAATGTCCAGTGTGTGGGAAGAAGGGACACACTGTGGACACATGTTTTCGTGTTCACAAATGTCAAATTTGTGGAAAACATGGTCATCTTTCAAGCACTTGCTATCAGAATCCTGAGTACAAGGGTCAACAAGCTCCTCAAAACAGACCTTCTAGCAATGGTCCATCACCTGAATGTCAAATCTGCTCCAAGAAGGGTCACACTGCAATAAACTGTTTTTACCGAACTGATGTATCTGCTGACCATCCATCTCTGTCCATTCCTACTTGTCAAATCTGTGGTTTAAAGGGCCATGTTGCATTGAATTGTACTCATAGAACCAACTTTGCCTATCAAGGATCTGAGCCTCCTGCTTCTCTTGCTGCTTTGACTGCACAGTCATCTGGAGGTTACAATGGTAGCCTTCAACAATCTCAAGTTGGATATCTTATACCTAGCTCTTGCTTCCCAGGTGGCTTTCATCCAAGTACTGGTACTTCCACATCTACATCTGGATATACAATGACTCAAGCTGGTCCATCTGCTCCATCAAATGCTCCCACTAATAATGAAGTGTGGATAGGAGATTCTGGTGCTACACATCATATGACTTCTGATCTTCGAAATCTCACCATTGCTCAACCCTATACCTCTGACAACAAGATCACCATTGGTAATGGTACAGGTTTGAGCATTTCTCATACTGGTTCTAGCTATATTAAACCTGCTGATCATATCTTAAGACTGAACAAAGTGTTACATGTTCCCAATCTAGCCATGAATCTGTTATCTTTTACAAAGTTGTGTAGAGATAACAACTGCTTCATCACACTTGATGAAAGAGATATTGCTGTGCAGGACAAAGCATCCAAAACAGTGCTTTACCAAGGAAAGAGTAGTGAAGAGGGTCTCTTTCTCTTCAAGACACCACAAGTTGCTTCTATACCTGAATTGTCTCACACTGCCTTTGTTAGCTCCTTCACTTCACTTCCAGTTTGGCACCAACGGTTAGGTCATCCTTCTCCACCTATTCTGTCCAAAATGTTATCTTGTTCCCAAATAAAACCTCCTAGATCAACTTCTAGTCCTTTTTGTACTTATTGTTTAGAAGGCAAGATGCATCGATTGCCTTTTACTGAGTCTGTATCCAAAAGTCTTGTGCCATTTCATAAAATGCATTCTGATGTCTGGGGACCTGCCCCATGCTTATCCATAGAGGGATACAAATACTATGTCACCTTCATTGATGATTGTACAAAATTTGTGTGGATCTTTCCACTTATCAATAAATCTGATGTTCTTGCCCAATTTGTCAAGTTTTATGCTTTTGTGCACACACAGTTTAACTCCACGATTAAAATTCTTCAAACTGATGGGGGTGGTGAGTTCAATAGCAAAGCCTTTCATAACTTTCTTGCTTCCAAAGGGATCTTACATCATATTACCTGTCCATATACCCCTCAGCAAAATGGTGTTGCTGAAAGGAAGAATAGGCATATTGTGGAAACAACTATTTCCTTGTTGTCCACTGCAGGCCTTCCTAAACGTTTTTGGTTTCACAGTGTGGCTCACTCTTGTTATCTCATCAACAGAATGCCTTGCAAGTCATTGAATATGACTTCACCCTATGAACTTGTGTTTCATAAAGTGCCAGATATCTCTCAGCTTAAAGTTTTTGGTTCCTCCTGTTATCCATATCTTAGACCCTACAATCGTGATAAGTTGGATCCCAGAACTACTAAGTGTGTGTTCTTGGGATATGCACTAGGTTACAAGGGTGTTTTCTGTTACAGTGTTCCTCAAAATAAACTCTGGATGTCTAGACATGTCATCCATGATGAAACCAGTTTTCCCTTCCTGTCTTCTCCTTCTCTTGTGTCACCCTCACCTGATCCTCCTACCTTCTTTCCTTCTTCTTCTTCCATCTCTGCTTCTCTTCCCCCACAGATGCCTGGTACTCCTTCTCCTTGCCCTCTTAGTGAGGTCCCTACTGAGTTGGAGGGGGACAATGATGGTGTTGATATGAGTAATGATGGGCACTCCTCTGATGAGGTTAATGGTGTTAATGGTGTATCACATAGTCTGCATCATGAAACTGGAAATGAGGTGAGCATTGGTGGTGACACAGATGGTGATCAAGTTAATGTGCAATATGAGGTGAGCAGTAACGCACTTAGTGGTGTTCCTGAAGCAGGGAGTGATGGACAGAATAATTCTTCAATTAGTGGTCTTAATGCAAATGAGAATAATACCCTACAGTTTGGTGGCAATATTACTACTGAGATCTTCCTCAAGAGCTTGATTTTATTGTGAACCAGGACTACAATGATCACTCTATGATGACTAGAGCTAAGAATGGAATTGTTAAACAGAAAACGTTTGAAGACTTCTACTGTTTTTCTGCTGTTGCACAACAGAAACTATATGCTGAATATCCTTTCTTTAGTGGGTTTACTGCTGTGTCTGACATTAGTGATGTTGTGGAACCTAGAAACTTCAAGGCAGCTTCTGGCAAATCTGAATGGGATCAAGCAATGTTGGAGGAGATTGAAGCCTTAAATAAGCAAGGTACTTGGTCCTTAGTTCCATGTCCGAAGAATAGAAATATAGTTGGCAGCAAATGGATATATAAAGTTAAGAAAAATCCAGATGGATCTGTGTCAAGATATAAAGCTAGGTTGGTTGCTCAAGGCTTTAGTCAAACTAAAGGTCTAGATTATGATGAGACCTTTAGTCCTGTTGTGAGACATAGCACTGTGCGAGTTATATTGGCTCTTGCTGCCATGAATAATTGGGAGTTAAGACAGTTGGATGTTAAAAATGCTTTCTTACATGGAGACTTAAAGGAAGAAGTGTATATGGCTCAACCACAAGGTTTTGTTGACTCTTTGCATCCTGATTATGTATGCTTGTTGAGAAAATCACTCTATGGTTTAAAGCAAGCTCCAAGAGCATGGAATGAAAAGTTCACCAGTTTCCTACCAAGTCTGGGATTTACTTTTTCTCATTCTGATCCAAGTCTCTTTATTAGACATACTGCAGGAGGAATGATAGCCTTATTATTGTATGTGGATGATATTGTAATTACAGGGTCAGATACTGCAGGTATCCATGAGGTTATCTCTGAGCTAAGTATGGTATTTGACATGAAAGATCTCGGTGCATTGTCCTATTTTCTTGGACTGGAGGTCACCAAAGTTCAACGAGGTATATTCTTGAGTCAAACTAAATATGCCAAAGATTTGCTTGCAAAGACTGGAATGGATACCATCAAAGCCTGCAGCTCACTTTGTCTTCCTCACTGTCAAATGACAAAAGATCAAGGTACTCCTCTCAAAGATCCTACTATGTATAGAAGCATTGTAGGTGCATTACAGTACTTGACATTCACACGACCAGATATGGCATATGCAGTCAATACTGTTTGTCAGTTCATGACAAACCCCACAGATGTTCATTATGCTGCAGTTAAAAGAATTCTGAGATATTTACAAGGGTCTTTGCATAAAGGATTGTTCTATAGCTCTAGTGGTACCTTGAATAATATTGTATGTGTTAATGCATTCTGTGATGCTGATTGGGCTGGTGAAGTAATACAAAGGCGTTCTACTACTGGATTTGTTGTATATCTTGGCTTGTGTCCAGTCTCTTGGCAATCCAAGAAACAAGGTAGTGTGTCACGCAGCTCCACTGAGTCTGAATACAGGAGTTTAGCTAACACTACTGCTGAGATTAGTTGGATCAGACACTTGCTGTGTGATTTGAAAGTTAAGATTCCTCGTGCTCCTTTGCTTAAGTGTGATAATCTGTCAGCCTTGGCCTTGGCATCTAATCCTGTGTTTCACTCTAAGATCAAGCACTTGGACAATGACTTTCATTTTGTTCGTGAACGTGTGCAGCATAATGATCTTTGTCTTGAATATGTGTCTACAAAAGAACAAACTGCAGATATCTTGACAAAATGACTGCCTTCACCAATCTTTCGAACACATTGTGTCAATCTCAGACTAGTAACCCTAGCTGAGCTTGAGGAGGGGTGTTAGTTGATTAATAGACTCTGGAAGTTTTTGAAGGTTGTTGGACACATCTCTATGCCAGCTATTTCCAGCCATCAAGTCAGCTAATCAGTTTTCTGTTACTAATCAGTTGGTTATGTTAATTAGTTGGTAATTAGTTAGTAATTAGTTGAATAGTATAAATAGCAAATCTGTCTCTAATCTTGCTGAGATCAAAAGCTTTGTGAAATAGAACAAAAATCTGGTGTGTTTCTCTCTCTCTTATTCATCTTCTTCCAAGTTCTTCGTTGATTCATCAAACCATAGCTTTGTCCGAAGTTGACGGCTGCATGGAGAGCAGAGGCAATCCAAATGATGATAGTGCATGTTTCGATGAGCTCATCACGAGTCTGCATTTGAGGCCACCAGGGTTAATTATTTTTGTCACCATGACCCTGCTCCACAAGTTCCTTCCACCAGGACTGGAGTTCAGTGTCTTTTTGAACCATATCATCAGTCTTGTAGTCGAAGGAGCAATAGTCTGTCACCCAAGTTTTTATTGCAGACAAAATATTCTGTCCATCAACAGCATATGGGCAGTCCTCTATCAGCAGGCGAACACCGCGTGGAGAATTGGCATCCTTGACAGCCATCCCTCTGTAATGAGCCAAGGCATAGGCATTGTTAGAGAAAGTTGGCAAACCCTATGGAAACTAGGAAGTGTCATCTTTTAGTATGTTTCACTGATCACCCCTTAAATGTAGCGGTCCAAGGCGAATCTTAAAATTGAGACCTACAAATCTCTAGGTATATTTATAATTTTTTTGTTTTATTCAAGTAGATATAAACTAGTACGTACTATAATTGAGCCTCTATCCATTATAACTTTTAAATCGGGCTCTGCTTCACTTAACTCACTCTGTAAATATACTCCCTGTTTTAAGGGGAAATTTATACACATCATGTCATGGTAAATATAATGCATGTGCTTCTCATCACTAATTATGTGTACCTCTTGATGAGATCTGTAGGGAGAGCTTGGTCGGGGAAAACCCAACTCTTATAAACCACAGCTGACAGTTCCATGGCATACTTAGCTGGGAAAACTGTGCACTCCAGAAAGCCATCAGCATTAATGAGAATATGCCTGGCCAGTGCATTTATATGCATCGTGTCACGGAAGTGAGGGTGCAGAAGCTTGTAAACTGGATGAAGCACGCTGAGCTGCCTGTTGGTGGCTATTACAAACGGCTCGATGACCGCATGGGTATTCAACCTGTGATCGGAAGATAAAGTATAGGTGTTGACTATATATATGAACTTATTCTCCGATCTCTTATTCTTTGGCAGGAGTAAAGTAATTATACCAGTGACTGATAAGTTGATGAAATCCAGAGTCATTTACAGCCGCATAAGCCAGTTGCCATATGGAGCTCTCAACACCATGTTCAGCTGGTGTATATACTTTGCTAGTGCAACCAAATTCATCTCCATGAGGATGAGGCAAGCTAGTTCAATCACCAACGGCTTCAAAGTCCCATCGCTTTTCAAGAACAGAAGTGTCCTGCTGCCATAGATCTTTTTCTAGTTCAGTTTATCCGCCTCAGGTACGGCAAGAAGGCATCATGATGGTCTAATATGAATAACTTGTTGTCCCTGAGTGCCTATCCAACCAAGCCAATTCGTTAAATTTCATCGTCACAGAACTTATAAAATCAACATCACTACTCAAAATATGTAATTTTTATGCCTTTTTATTTGTATAGGAAATTAATCGGAGACCTGATGCACCGTTAGCCCATCCAAGTTATTCTTGATGTGGTGTTCTGTTATGGACTTATGGTACTGCTGTGATCACCATAAACTTTTGGATCTAGTTTGCTTGCTGGCGGAAGCTTCTGTAGTTACATTAGAAGTAAATTACATGATTAATGAACAAAAACAAGGAAAGACTAGCCTTGACCTAGCTTTAAAGTGTCTGTTTCTTTTTTGTCAGTAATTATATTTATATAAATATATTATATATTTATATAAATCTATTGTGCCGTAGCAAAAGTAGAGCCTGGGCTTTCAAAGTCCATTATAAGAGTTTCAATTCTTATAGCTACTTGGGCCCAAAGAAAGTAGCTCTGATCCCAAGAACATACCCAAAAACAGATGATTTGTCGTTCGAACCGTAAACCCTAGTATAAACAAATGTATGGTATATAATACTCACAAACATACGTATGTAATTATGTATTAGTAAAGAAAATTTGGTCACATTTTCAAATTTAGTATACAAACCGCGAATAATTAAATTAAATTTTTATTTATGTTCTTATTTCCATCTTTTTTTGTTCCCTTTATTCTAACACTCTGATGATAACATTTAATCTGAAATAGAAACTTCACTTTCTTTCTTCTTGACTTGCTCTGTGCTCTCCATCATCGACCAATTTCGTAATGATGGCTAATACTATTCAGTTCTCAATTCACTACAAATATTTTCTTCCTATACTTAAAAAGTTAAAATGGGATTTTGTATGATAAAACTATTTTGGTGAGAGGCATTTGTGTGAATACATAAAAGTTTGGACGCACAAAAGGAAATAACCCATATTTGGACAAAAATTAAAACCCTTTGGGCACGAGGACGGCACTTTGGGAATCTTTCCCAGCTGTTTTTTTTTTTTTTTTTTTTTTTTTCTGGCCACGCGCCACTCTTAAACCCTAGAAAAGCCCCACAACTCCTCCGGTTACACTCTTTCAAAGCCCATAAAACCACCCAGGAAGGTTCCCTCAGCACTTGAACTCATCGGAAAACCCTAAATGGAGGTGGTGGTGGCCTCCTCTTCCGTCGAAGCAGACATCGCCTGCTGGGACTTCAACACCGGCGCCGAGCTCCTCCGTTACAAGTCCTGCGCCTCTCCCAACCACGGCCTCGTCTCCGTCGGCGACCGATTCCTCGCCTCCTCCCAGCTCCGTCAGACCAATGGCTCTGTCAAGTACTGGGCCTTGTCCAAGGTGAGTTATGCACACAACTTGTTCGATGATATTCCTCAATTGATATATAGCTAGCTCTTTTGTTTGCTCTGTTTCTGATATTTGTTGATGTATTGAAATTCTGTTACGCAGCCTCAGCCTGATGCCAAGAGCTCGCAAGACGAACCGATCAAGCCGCTTGCTGCTAACAGAGAGGGCACCTATGTAGTTGGTGGAGGTGTCTCTGGGACTATATACTTGTGGGAGGTTAGTTTTCGTCATTTTTTCGATTTCTCTGTTGAGAATAATTGTGGTTCGTGTTTGATTTTAGGGTTTGAATGACAATGTACATGCTTTGTTTGTTCTTTTAGGTTACTAGCGGGAGGCTGCTTAAGAAGTGGGATGCTCACTATAGGGCTGTGAGTTGCTTGAAGTTTTCAGATGATGGCACCATACTGTTTTCGGGGTCTGAGGATGGAGAAATTAGAGCCTGGAACCTTGTAACGTAATAGTTTCTATCTTAAACTTATCTGTCCTGATGCAATGTATGTGTTTTAATTCGGAGATGAGAACAATTATAACTCTGTCTATTGAATGTAACAGGATATTTGATGATCATCAAAGTCAACATGAAAAGCATCGGTACTTGCTTAGTTTTACCGAGCATTCGCTTTCTGTAACGGATATGGTGTTAGGATTTGGATATGATCCCATTATTGTGTCAGCTTCAGAGGATCGAACGTGCAAGGTACTACATGCTTGTTTTGGACCAATTGTGGTACGATAATAATGCTTTGTCGTTACGGATTGATCATCGGTTACTATATGTTTTGTCATTAGGGGCAGATTATCAATTTATTTTCTTATGGTCTGCATATGTTATCATGTATCGTGATATTGTTTGTTGTAACGGAAAATTCATCAAAATGTGCTGGTTCTGTTGATCAGTGGAGTATCTTGTTGTTTTTCCTTTTTAGCCGTCTCTTCGCTGCATTGTAATTGTTTAGGCCACTCCAATTATTTATTACATGTGCTCTGCTCATTCTGGTAATGTACATCCCAACAAAATAATGATGCATTCTCAAAGTCACAAATGTGTTTGACATTTAGCCCATGTGGTATGCATCATTTTGACATGGATGTATATTTTGCATAGATTTGGAGCTTTTCAAGAGAAACACTACTGAGAAATATTGTTTTTCCCACAATAATTGATGCAATTGCAATGGATCCTGGTGAAAATCTCCTCTTTGCTGGTGGTAGAGATGGAAATATATATGTGGCTGCACTTAATACTGCAAGGACAGCTAGCAGCAAATATGGAATGCATATCCTCAATCGCTTCTCAAATCACAGGTTTCTCGCTTGTATTATTTCTGAACTTGTTGGTATTCTCCTTGTAGGCAGCTCTGTTATTCATATTAGTTGTCTTTATTTACAATTATGAGTCTTTGTGTAAGCATGTGTTTGTGTTTTTGCATTCACATATAGGCACAGCGCCCCCCTCCCCCATGTACTTACCAATTTTGAAATTGCATTTGTTTTGGTTATAGACATGATCGTACACTTGATGCTTCATAAGAGTGAAAATAAAGTCCCTTTTCTCGCTCACTCAAGGAATGACAGTGTGGCAGTGTGCTATTTTCTATCTTGAAAGTATACGTGCCAAAAAGTTGTTGCATGCTTTAAAAACCCTGCAATTCTTTACTTCTGATAGACTTTTGATATCTGGTCAATTCAGCTCACTATATCTTTCATCAGGGAAACTTTTTTAAAAAATAAGTTAAACTCTTTAATTGTTTTAATTTTTCAACAGCAAGGCAGTTACTTGCTTGGCGTGGGGATTATCTGGAAACTATTTGATTTCTGGATCAGAGGATGGCGTGGTTCGAGTATGGGATGCTAAAACTGCTAACATTGTCCGTGTGCTCAAACATGCAAAAGGTTATTCCATGGTTATTTTAATTATTGCATTCTTGCTTCTGTAGGATCTTTGATAGGAAGCTCTTGATAATGTATATTTTATGATTTTTAAATGTGTCTGTTGTCTGTATCTGTGCCAGTTCCTAACTATCTGAGCTGCGTATTGAACTATGGGCATCTATTGGAACACATACCGTCCTTAATTTTAACAATAGAGTATATGTCTATATGTGGCTTTGTTTTCCTTTTAATTTCTTATTTTCTTCAGCTTGAAGATTTATGACTGCCCTTGGTATTGAAATTAATGCATAAAATTGTCTGAGGCAATTGAGCTTAACAGATTCGAATATGATCCCATCCAGTTAGTTTGGGTTCCCCTAATCTGATCTACTGTTAAGTGTCAAGTTGAGAACCACGGCCAGACAATGTGATAATGTGACAAATGACGGTGATATGAATTCTATTTTTCTTGTTTTGTTTTTAATAAAGTTGCACTAGATATTTTCCCCTAGCTTAATGCATCTTCGTCTCATTGATATTGATGCAGTCCTACTATAATGTAGTCTGCCGGTCATTGCTACCACATTGATATACTAAAGTCTTAGTTAAGTCTACCCTTTTTTACTTAATTTTATTAGGATGTTGTGTGATATTTGTGTTATACTGTGCAGGTCCAGTGAATAATATTCTACTTATTAGACAGCAGGTTTCTCAGATGATCCCAAATTCACAAACCTCCTCTAGGAGGCATGGTTCCTCATTACCACCTCCACTAGAAAAGCGTATATATGAAGCAGATAAAGATGCAGGTTTTAAGGCAGTCATCGGTCTCCAGGATACTTGCAGTAAATCTACAGATGCAGTGTATGTCACTTCTGACATGATGGAGCGTCAAATCAGAGAGCTTCAGGTTTGTTATGGTTCTTAAATATTCTCAAGACTTCACTTCACTTACATAGATATAGGCATAGATTCAGACAAAAAGAAGAGGATATTTCTAAATTGTTGAGGTGCATATGTGTTCGTATGGGCAAACTAATGTGTCGAGTATGTTGATCTCTCGTAAAATCATTTTTGGTCTTCAGCAACAAGGTTCTGCTTCAGCTGAAATGGAGATTGAAAGACTAAAGCTTGAGAATAAAAAATGCATACAAATGGTTCAGCAGTGGAAGAAAATGTATGACAATTTGCACCAGTTCTGTGTAAATGAGCTTGTCGATGGTGATAAAGGAGGAGCCCCAAATGGAAATGCCCACTGAATGTAGCTAATTTGGCCCAACAGCTACAGATAAAATCGGCATAGGGTTATGCGATGTATGTTCCTTTCTTGTTTTGTTCTTTGCAATCAATCTTCATTTCTATGAGTTTTGTACCTCTGTTTATTTGGACTATCAGTTTCCATATGTATGTCTATCAGTTCCAGTAATGTTGAAGTAGCTTGTTTGATATATGAAATTCCATTCTGTTGCACCCTCTTTAGTCTATGATTTGATTGAAATTAGCAGCCATGGTATTCATTTCAGGTGACTATAGACTATAGTTACATTAATCCAATTCTGAATGCAAAAACAGGACAGACATCTTACTCTGTCGGTTCGAGTCGTTCAGAGTTTGAACTGTAATAGTTATGCTCGGATAATCCTGGTGGACATTTCTTTCAAATAAGTATATTTCCAAGTATAAAGGAGCGACCGTGATCAGAACCAGTTAATCTGAAAACCGAATTCCAAAATCTCGTTTTTCCATCTCTTGGGTAGAAACAAAATCCTGGTTTCTATTATTCTTCTCTTCTGCGATAACCTCACTCAGACTTATTGCTCAGCCAACATGTCTAATCACTGGCTCTCTCTCCATGGGTAGTATGCTAATGTGTGATTAAGAAGTAAAATGTTTATTAATCAATTTTCTGTACTTATCAGGGAATTCATGTTTAATATTGATGCCCCAAATGACCAGACCGTCCATAGAGGGTCAGCTTCCTAACAAATGAAAATTTCATTCAAGGCCCGGCCTAGGTTTTTTCCAAGTTCTATAATGGACCAACCCCACTCTAATTCGTGAGAGAAGGGGTTGTAGAAGTTGAGGACCATGCCTATTAAGCTAAGGTAACAGTGTAGATTCTACTGCCCAGACAATGAAAAATGAAGACCCTTTACAATTTGCTTTCAGTTTATTATAGTACCATGAGAGAACGCGTAGTTTTCGATGTGGTGTGTCTCAAAGTCCAATTTCTCCTGTTTTTGACAAAAACCATTTGGTGAGATCACCATGAATGGCATGACGCAAAGTAGCACCAAAGAAGCATATGCGAATTTACCAAGAGTAAATGTCAAACCAGAGTTCCTTTTCACTTCAAAAGACTGGCAAGGCCTCGACTATGAAAAATCGACGCACCAAACTTGGAACCCAAACAATTACATGAAGATGCTTTGACTGCCTGTTTTGCCCAATTGAGGGTCTCCCCAGAAACCGAAAAGAAAAACAACCATCCAAAAATCTGAATGTGATGAAAATCATGCAGAAAGAGAGAGAGAGGAAGAGATCAGATATGGGACCATTTGCCATTAAATAAATAAATTATTGAGAGCAAGAAGTTATTATTTTCTTTTCAGAGCTGAGTCTGCTGCTGGTTTGGCTTGCGATTCCCAATGGAGGAGGGAAGGTAAAAGACCAAGACCAAAGAAAGTGGGAGAAGCAAGCTAGCGAAGCCAAGCAAAGCAAGAATTCCACTATCAACTATTAGAATTTGTCTTCCTATGTGTATATATGCCTTCTGGTTTTTGGTGTGTGTATTATAATAATATCTGTGTATACAAGTAGAGTATTATAATGGTAGTGTGGGGAAGAAGATAAGGTAGAGCAGAGGCAGTGATATAATGCAAAGTTAAAAACCCACCCAACAATACCAACAGCAAGATCTCTCTCTTTCAGATTCTTTTTATCCAATCCAATCGAACCTCTTGTTACAGAGAAGAACATGACCCTTTACTCATGTCTCACTTGGAACAAAAACTATATACTATATTATCATGCATTTTAATGCATGGAGGTAGGGTTTTCATCCATGCACCATCCAGTATAAAATGTAAAACTCGATCACTCTTACTGAATTACCTATCTGGTCTTAGGTATCTGGCTGCTCAGATATTGGTTTTGTTTTTTAATCTGTGAGATACTGTTATTGTAAAAATATTGGAACTATCGAGTTCTGGTAGCTGCATAGTAATTAGCTGGTTGGAAATTCCAGCACATGAATCAGGTTTCATCAGATCAGAAACCTGATCCGTCTCGAAAGGCGTTCCCGAGCAATTTGAAGAAGAAGAAGAAGAGAGATACCCTAAATAATTTTTATATCAAAGATAATAGGCAGCTATAGGTAGCTTGGAGTCTCATTCCAATAGGACCATTATCACTGAGAACAGGTCCACATTGATCGAAACGGCACCGGATTCGCACCGCCAACCAGGAAAGGAAAGGAATGTGTCTGTCATATATATGACAGATTCTTACGTGGGTCAAACGTATCACGTGGCGGTAGAGCAGTCCAATCAAAACTCAGAAAAATTTAAATGTGTTCCGAATATATCCTTACTCATTAAAATGAAATACCCAAAACAACTTCTATCATGTTTATTGATTGATCGGGTCTACCGGCCACTTAATACATTTACGCTGCTTAAAAATTTCTCATATTATGAGAGGGTGCTGGTGAGATTTCTGACACCTGTCATGTGGGAGTGGGGTTTAGGTCTTCTGCTTGCTTCCGATTCTTCAAAACGAAAGCGATATTAATTTTAAGGGCAAAGTTATTGTAAGACACCTCAGTTGATGACAGTCCCACACTCAGAAACATAAACATTATAACGTACACCAGGACTTTCTTCGGTCTCTTCAGAAAAGAACATGATTCATGCACCACAAAAAGCACTCATTGATGATCGAGTCATTATGCTACTCCATCTAGCAGTTGGGGTAGATCTGAGCCCTTCAATCCCTTCAACATCACATTCACTTCTGATATGATGATTCATATCACAAACTGGGTTATCTTTTTCTGTTTCACTTTTTGGTAAATTTACCATTGACCAAGATACGTGTGAAGATAAGTGAAAGTAATAATAATGCTCTATTTTCATTCTTGGCCTTAATTAGATATAAGAGTGGAGATAATGAAAATGATATAGCTGTTTGGCTCCATTTGTGATGGTTTTCCAAATCTAGGAAGGTAGCAAAGTAGCAATAATTTGATATGGACTTCTTTAACTTTTTATCTCCAACAAAGGAATACATAAAGAAAGGAAAAAAATATAATGGGAAAACAAGAAAAAAGCGCATGAGCTTATTTGTAATAATACAAGCTTACAATGATAACACCATATAGAATATATATATGCAATATACAGCATTTTGTATCACTCGTTGTTTAAAGGAAAGAGAGAAGGAAAAAAAAAACCACTATATTAACTATATATATATTATGTTTCTCCCACTGTGTGTTCATAGTATGTTCCCAATACCACTATTTAATTGGTTGGTTTCCTCTCCCATTTCTTGTTTCTTATATTACAGCCTTTGTGTGTTTCTCTCCTGTACTGCAAAACATTCTGATAAAGCTCTCACTCTCTTTTTATCTTCCCCATCCCTCTGCTAGCTTACTTCATCAGTTTCCAGCACAAAGTTCTCAGCAGCTTCAAGTAATTCCTTCCTTTCCCATCTTTTCCTTACATATAATAGATACGTACCATATATAAGCTACTAGCTAGATAGCTAGCAACACCAGAGTAGCAAATGGATATTAACCAACTAAAATCAGAGGAGCAGATGGAAATGATGATGATGATGCAAATGGATAAAATCTCCGAGCTCTGCGGCGCCTACAACGACGTCGTTTCTGACCTCCCTTCCTCTGAACACTTTCCTGGTAGTGCAACTTCCATGCCACAATACTGTCATGACCAAAACCCTCACAATGTTTCTTCACCTCCGCCCTCATTTCTTAACCTAAGCCCATCAACCATATCATTCACCAACTCACTTGAACAATCACCACAACCTCCACTGGCTTCCGATAAGCGTGCTTCAATGGCGGCGATGAGGGAGATGATATTCAGAATCGCCTCGATGCAGCCAATCCACATAGACCCGGAGTCGGTGAAGCCGCCGAAGAGAAGGAACGTGAAGATTTCCAAGGACCCTCAGAGCGTGGCGGCGCGTCACAGGAGGGAGAGGATTAGCGAGAGGATTAGAATACTCCAGAGACTAGTCCCCGGCGGGACTAAAATGGACACTGCGTCCATGCTGGACGAGGCTATTCACTACGTCAAGTTTTTGAAGTCTCAAGTTCAGACGCTGGAGAGAGCCGCCGTGAATAATAATAATAATAATAGGGTACCGCAAACCGGGATTGGTTTTCCTGTGGCCATGTCAAGTGGGAGTAATTACCTTTCTAATTCTATGGCCAAATCGTACCAAGCTCATCCTCCGCAGCATCATCAGAATGTGCAGCATTTTGGAGATGCTTGATTAACGTCTTAGGGATTATCATTAGTTGTCGTTTGATTGGAGGGATGTAGAGGAACATGTGCATGGCTAAATTTCCTTTACTCTTTGACCTTGTAATCCATGTCCTATTATTGCTATCATATTAATAAGCCTCATCAAGAATTATCCTTCTTTTTTTTTTTTTTGCAATTTTGTTTCATGAATTTTCCCTTGATTCCTTTATATTTCATTCGGTTGGAGAAGAAGAACTATAAAACGTTGACAAAGGTATAGGAGAAAATTGTATCGTACAGATCCATGTAGCAGTTATACCCAAAACTATATCAACTAAAAGCTATATAGGTTCAAAAGCTAAATCAGGTTGTTCTTCAACTCGGGCAACATGTTCGATATATATATATATATATATATATATGGCGCGCAGAAATTTCAGATTTCTGAGGAAACAAAACTATGTTGGACATGGGGGATAGGGAGGCTAAGCAAAACTCTCTCGTGCGTACTGCCTGAAGAGAAAAAACAAATCGGAGAAGCTAGAGCTAATAATGTTGATGGACCAGTTGTTGTGAAATCTGAAAATGTAATCAGGGGACAAAATATTGTTGTCACGTGAAAGTTTAATGCTTTTGCATTTTCCTGGCGACACCTGTACGTATATGATCCCCCACTCTGGTGTTGATTAACAATTGTTATCTTGAGCTTGTGATACGTCCCTGGATCGCACTAGTACAGAAATGACTAATGTCTGCAATATGCAGTTGCAGTCTTTCTTTCTTTTCTGGACATGAAATCTATGTAGTCTTTTTTCTTGTTTGGTGATCATGATATATATTGGAAGTTCAAGTGATACTCAATTCGGAATGTTTCATAACAATGTCATACTAGATAAGCATATTAGTTTACGGTAATTAGAGGCATATCACACCTGGTAACAAATCTATTGACTTTAACTTTCGAAATTTCAATATTTCAAAATATTATAAAATCTTTTAGACTTGAGAGTTGAGAACTTGAGATAGCTTAGAGATTAATTAAGCAATAATATAGTAATTGTATTGTTGGCTTGAAGGAAAAAGAAAGAGAGTGCTTGGGAAGTCCACGTGAAGGTCTGACAGAAGTAACGGCCGGTGGTGCTTTCACTGCTAGCTTTGCTTGCTTGCTTTCACGATTAGGCAAAGTGATAATATTGTTTTCGATTGCCTTGCCAACACGTGAACTCAATCCTACTTGGCCATCCATCGTGGATGTTTCTGCCAATTTGGACTGTTGAACGGCCGGTTATCATGACCGGAACGGGAAAAGAGAGAACCAGCTACCTAATTAATCTAGCTAGCTAGCTAGCTGCGGCGAATAGGCTAAGTCATCCCTAAACTCTAATAATTTGAAACTTACTTACTTCTTAGTATATATCAATTAAGAGGGACTGCTTGTGAATTAATTAGCCGTTTAATTGCGTTTAACAAAATCATGATCCTCTAAACCCGCCCCAGCAAAATCAACTTTTAATTAATGATCTGCTTCCCCATTTGATCACACACAACCTTAGCCTCTATCTAGCTACCGACAAACTTTCTTCTCAGTGTAAATTAAGAAAAAGTATATACAGCGACACAGGCAACCCTGAGTTTTCAATTGATCCATCGATCACCTTGAAGCTAAGCTAAGGCTGCTTCTTTCACCTTCGGACCAAAAAAGAAGAGAAAAAGCTAGGCTTTCTTCATTATCTTGCATGACTAGCTAGTTGAATAGATACTTCCTTTTTATTTTTTAGTTATTACGTACTGATCATGAACTCCATCTCAAATAATTCACAAAAGAAAGTATCCAACTCATCTCAATATTATGTTTTGGTCCCCAGTAGCTAAGCTCTCTGTACCCTCAATTATAACATGATTGATAATGGTTCCATTAATCATTATTCAACAGTGTACGCATAGTCCTCCTTCAACCCCTCAATTCAAAACATCTACTTTGCATGCACTTGGACAGTGCTAACTCTACATATCTTTTCTTTTTTAATTAGCATATATACCACAAAAGTTAAGGAGCCAGGGGGATCGATAAGCATGAAAGAGGTTGAATTAATATAAGAACGTTGTTCCATATATAAATATATATTAATTGACCTTTGAGGTGCTTATGGATCCCCTCCTTGATATCATGATATGTACCCGATAAGTTAAAGAGGAGAATCCATAAGCATCAAAGACTTTAAATTAAGGGTAGCTAGCTAGGTTGCTTCAATTCGGAAAGAGACAGTGCATGAAATAGACAGATTAAAGCCGATATATGTTCCTTTAATCTACAGCATATATCATCCCAACAAAATCCAGTAGTACACAAATCTAGCAGGGAAAAAGATACGCATGATGATACAATTAATAAATACAAACGGTCAAACAAACAACTACTCAGAAAACCCATGCCATGTGAGAAAATCCGCAGCGAGACATCTGGCCGGCTAAACTAGACATCTATGGTCTATCTATCTATCTGCAACATATATATCTTCAACCTAAACCGGAAGGCCGGTCTTCTGCAATCTGCATGCAATGTTGGAGGAAGAGGTGTCCCCTTGTCCTCTAAACATGCATGGAGCATGCAATGCAGATACAGACCCTTCCAAAATGCACAAGTACTATCTTTGCATTTGTCTCGATCTTCAAACACTCTCGATAATTACTAATATCATTATCAATCCTATAGAAGATCAATTAATATGAACTCCTCAGTTACATCATTTAGGGGCGCTAGAGTACTATACCAATATTTTCAAAGAAAATACGATTATAACTTATCTTTACAATAATGTTGAGATATCGATGATGGCGATATGAATTATATAATTTAATTGATATTCCATGTGATTATGTAACTGCCTTACAAGAGAGAAGTCCTTGATTGAGAATTGTTGTAAACTAGGGTTAGGTTGCGATTGAAGGCGCCCCGGATTGATTATAAAAAAATAAAAATAAAAATAAAAAATAAAAACTTTGTAAGAGGGTTAAGTAAATGAAATTGTCGGGTGTAATAGAGTAGAAACCAATTAATTCCAACTTCCAAAAAAGCAAAGGGTAGAAACCAAAAGTGGGTTTGATTACGACATGTTGGTTGGCCGGATTGGATTTTGTAGGAGTAGGGCCTGATCACAATCCAAAATTATTCTTCAATTCATCAATTCCTCATTCTTATGATAGGAGGCATGTATCTGTATTTCTATTCCAACACAGCACAACGACTTCTACAAAAAATTTGTCCCAATTCGATCCACTACTTCTAGAATATCGGATAACAGAACCGCCCTAACTTGATCATTATTATGTAAAAAAATTGTGAATTTTTTTCCCGAAAAACCAAGGAAAATGTCAAGAACTATGAGAAAAAATTCAGAATTTTTCAAGTCCCGAGAGTTTTCTTTATTTTTCAAAGACCAAAAATTAGTAAAAACGTAAAAAAAAAACATATTTTTGAGTCCCATCACTTGGCCAATGGTGAGATAAATTAAAGACTAGGAAAATTTGAATAAAAAGTGGTCATACCATGGATTGACACATTTGAACGTATTGTGGCATGTCGAAAAAACCCTTATCTATTTTTTATTGAAATTCTTATGTTCCATAATCTTACTATAGATAAAACATGATTTTATGAGCAAATACAAGTAACGGATCACAAATTTTTTTTCTATTTTTTTTTTCTTACACTTTTCTTTGTTTTTTGAATTCGAAAAATTGTAAAAAAAAAATTGAGTTTCGTTAGTTCTAGAATTACTTAAATAACTTATGGATAAAAAAACTTTTGTGAGAAAATAATAATATTTCATTTTGGCCAAAAAAAAGGTGTGCCATCCATAGTTTGTTGTGAAATCATGGTCTCAGAAATCTTCTTTTTTTTTTTTATGGGAGAAGATTCAGGAGGTGATTCTAACGGAGTTGGAAAAACATATTACCTCCTTCGGTGTGCATAGCCTCGCTAGCGTAGGCATTGAAGTGAAATAAAACTTGCTTGATTGAAGTAGATAATTGATTACAAAAGATAACACATTTTTAAACTACTACAAGCATAGAGATACCAAACAAGTTGTGACAAACAAGATTTTTGTCTTTATGTATTTGCTTCATATTTGTCTTGGCTTGTAGCATAAGGATGGACATTGGCATCCTCATGAGTAGAGTGCAGAAGTGCTTCAGTCTACTTTGGTGGCTTCATATTTTTTCTTTTGGAATTAATGAAATCATTCATTAATAATAACCAAAGGGGATGAACCCAATGGAAAAAGCCCAAAACAAGGCCCAATTACAAATAAACCTAACGAGGAAAATTACTACTCAACCCAAATCCACATAGATAGGACAAAAGAGTGTAACCCTAAAAATTAAGTAAAACATCATCTCCTACAATACAACAGCCGCCGCCCAGGCCATTCGTGTTGTCGTCGCCGTCGCCGTTGCTGCCCGGAGCCAAAAGGTTGGGAAAAGTGCCATATCGATGAGATAAAATCTGAATAACCACTGCCAATACAATCCTAAAATACAAATCCAGTCGAAACCAAGGTAATGAGACGATTAATTGGAGTCAAAACCACACACTAACTTTCTCTTCTCCACCAAAGAGACTCAATCCGGGAAGGAACCGAAGCCACTGAAATGGGACAGAAGCCACTAGCAAAGAAAACATCCAATGGTGAATTGGGGGGGGGGGGGGATGAAACACTCATGCATGAGCACCCATACTCCTATAAGTAAGTGTTTGTCACTTTTAAGAGGTGTTAACATTGAAGCCACCCTCAAGTGCAAGAGGTACAAGTTATAGAATAGGGGATTAAGGAAGGATGTCGAAGCCACAAGGATTGGTAAATCCTTTCCTAGCTAGGGAAAACCTAAGGAAAAACTAGAAAAATATGCAAATGTACAATCATAAACAAAGACTCACAAGTGAACTAAAGCGCATGGTGAGTATGTGCAAGATGGTGTGTAGAGATTTGATTTTGATTTTGAGATTGGTTTCTATTCAAATTGAAACAATGAAAGGAAGTAATATAAACTAAACAAGTTGTTATCAAATGGATGGGAGTTAGGGCATCGGGTTTCATGCCTCCCTTGCAAGCATTAAAGCAATTGAATATGAATAATGCAAAACTAATTGCCCAACTACCATTTTAGCATCCGGATAGGACTACTAAGGCTTAAACCCCTTTCATGTTATTAACTCTAACCAGATATGTCTAGAGTTAACTACCTAGAGATAAATTCAATTACTGGATAGGTCTCAATCATTTGTCCATAAATTCATAAAGCTTAGAGTTTAGGTAACCAAGCAAGCAAACCAATCCTATCTCTAGGTGATTTTAGCTCACTACCTTCACATGCACACATGGTGTTTTCATGCTCCCTTTTTGCCTAAAGGTAATCAATCTCTAGGAAAAACTTCATGTCATGGCAAACACATAACTCAAATTGATTAGGTCCAAGTAATGCATTCAACTATTGACTTAGCATGTGAGAATGACAACATGAATTTGCATCAATTTATAAACAAAAGCATCAATACAAGCAAGTTTGGCTACGACTTTCAACCCTAACCCCAACTAAGTTCACTACTCACATATAGCTAGATAAACAAGCTTCAACATTCTATTAAATATCAAATACATAAAGAGATAGGGAGTAAAGGGTGACTATCGATGATGCCGAAAGAGGTGGTGGAGATGGGTCTCTAAGAACATGATGTGGTGGTAGTCATCTCCTTCTCCTTGCTCCAAGCTCTTGATATTGGTAAGAATAGTGAAATTTGGAATCTCTAAGATGAGTTGTGGTGTTGAATGATGGAGGAAATGGAGGTTGTAGTGGTGGAAATGGTGGTTTGAGTGGTGGAAATGGCGGTGTCTTCTCTAGAGAGAAAAATGGATCTTGGATAGGATGAAGATGATTGAATGGAGTCAAGAATGCTGAAGAATGAGTCTTTGGCCTCTCTTTGATCAGCTATGTGTGTCCTCTTTGGTTCCAAAGTGTGCAAGAGATGCTCTTACACCATTATCCCCCAAATGGTCCTAAATTGGCAAGGTGACAAAATGACAAAGTGTCTAGAGATATTTGAATTTCAATTGATGGGATATTCTCACAACCATGGTCCTCCTTTGCTAGAGAAATGAGCCTCCATGAGTGTCGGCTCGCTGGAAATGTCGTTGGAAAAGTCGATTTGCAATTTTCTTTCAATCTCCGTGTCTTCTTCCCCTATCTTCAAATCTCCTCATTTCAAGCCTCAAATAATCATTTTATTCCCAACGCAAGGTTTTCTACAAATAAAAGGAAATGGGTTAAAAAAGATAAAATAGCATGGAAGACAAATCAATTTTCATAATTATGGGGCACAATTGCATAAGTAATTTGTGACTCAACAAGAGGTAGCCATGAAAATCTTCAAGGAGCAAGTCTTTGGTAGTTGGAGGGGAGTTGATGTGAGGTAATGGGTGATGGGAGTCATGGAGCTTTCAGGATTTGAAATGTTTTTGGGATGGTTGACAAAGAAAGAAGGAACAAAGTCCTCTAAATCTAAACATAAGTCAGGAAATCGCCACAAAGCGGGTGTAAGGCCACCACAGAGGGTGTGAGAGAATCAAGGGAGATAAAGTGAGAGCAAGATAGAGGAAGGAGAATCCCTCCCTCCCAAACTCTCAAGCAACCGATCGAGATCTGGAGGGATCACAGTCTAGACAAGAGAGAAGAGGGAGAGAGGGGAGGTTTGGTTCTAGATCTGTTCTCTCTTTCTAAACTTAGAGAGAGAGGTGCCATGTTTCATATATGGTAGAGTATCTTGTCAAATGGTCCACTACATTGTTTGTATGTCTGTTAGGATTGCTGGTATGCTGGAATTCTTCTTTAGGTATTCAGTACTGTATCAAAACTTATATCAGTTTTCAATCCTAAACTAGGATTATGCTTAGTTTCCAATCCACCACACTTTGTGACACTGTTAGCATACGTCCAAGCATTACAATTTGACCAATCTAACAAGATGCTTAACAAAGTGGTGAGTTCCATTCCCAAATGTTGGTGGATCCTTTTGGGCTTTTAAATATATCACTGAAATCAAATTAGTCATATTACTACATATACAAAAATACTCAACAAAGAATTTGAAGATCGACTTTCTACACATAATGTTCTTCATATTGTTCGTTCAAAATTAAATTATATGAAATACCTATTTATAATGGTTCTTCGTGGCCGCTAGATCAACGTGTTATCATATGTAATAGTAAGAGAAAACAAAAAAATTCTACGTATGTATGATCGAAGAAGCTGCAAGGGTTTTTCCAAGCCTACTCATATGTATTTTTTTTTTTTTTCGATAGCTAAAATAGAGAAGTTAGAAGGAGAAACCCTTAATACAATGTACTCATATGAGACTAGCTACTCATATGTACGATCTACACCATTTATATTCCTGGATAATCTAATCTAACCAGACTACTTTTGAACTACACCCAAAATGACCTTGTCAAACAAAATAAATTTGACCATAAAATTTAGAAAAACAGCTATTTCTTAGTAAACAACTGAATATATATTGAATTCCTTGGTTTATATAGACATCATGCAACGAATCTGGGAGTTATTGCCTTCGATCTCAACTACCTAGGTTGATTACACGACCTATAATTCCTTAGTTTTGACATTTCAATCAAGGTTTTTGTTACGCAATGACTAATCATATTTATATATTCAAAGTAAAATAAAGAAGCTCTTGTGTGGCATATATTTTACGTATTATCACCATTCATATGGCACAAGTTAATTGATTTAAGGTGAGATTATGAGAAAACGAGGGTACGTCTCGACTTGCTGTTTAAGATTCAATCAAACTAATTGAGCTTGAGACTAATATACCAAAGACATATATTTTAGTATTTTACGTATTATCACGATTCATATGGCACAAGTTAATTGATTTAGGGTGAGATTCTAAGAAAACGAGGGTACGACTCGATGTGCTGTTTAAGATTCAATCAAGCTAATTGAGCTTGAGACTAGTGTACCAAAGACATATATTTTCGTATTTTACGTATTATCACGATTCATATAGCACAAGTCAATTGATTTAGGGTGAGATTCTGAGAAAACGAGGGTACGACTCGATTTGCTATTTAAGATTCAATCAAACTAATTGAGTCAAGACTAGTATACCAAAGGACGCTTGACTAATTACTTATTGATCTGCTCTATTATTCGAGTTTACTTTTACATTTAATCTATTCTTCTATATATTGTACGTCAGCTAATCTGTGTCTTTGAATTTCTAATCATGGTCAACTAATTCTCTGAAACTTTCCTGTCTGAAACTTTCAATTAGGAATTTCGTGATGGCCACTGTGCAGAAACAAATAAATATTCAGCTGAAAATAAAACTCTACCTTAAATTAAGGGGGTGAAATTTGCACACCCCTCTTTACATTATGCACACCCTTTACATAATGCACAGCCTTCCTAATTTTTTAATATTTTCTGATCACCTCTTATATTTGTTTCCCATACTACCCTTCTTCTCCAACCAACTCAAAGCTGCATCTCATCCTCTCAATCAGAGAGAGAACAGACCAGTTGGAGCCAAAGCTTCTGCAGCAATCAGAGAGGGGGCCAAAGCATTCGAAGCACAGTGACACAGACTCATCGCCAAACACAGTGAACTCCGACGATGGCCGAAACAATCAAAACACACATCCATCAAAACTGAAAACCAATTAACAAGTGTGTAGAGCACAACGAGTAGAAGAAGGTTCATACCTCGAACAGCCCAGAAGATCGCTGGAAAACTTGCCGGCGTCGAAGACAGCGACGGGGCCAGAGTAACCCCAAAACCAAAATCAGTCAAAATCGATCGAATTGAAAGGCTAAGTAGATTAATGTGAGAGCATGACGAAGGGATCGATTTTCATACCACATGCAAGTCATCGGTGGCCGGAATTCGATGATGACCGCAGGAGCTTCAAGAACCTCTCATCGTCGATTCTTCCTCCACAGTCGCCGATTGAACGAAATACCACAAGAAATGTGACGACGACATCGAGATGAAGAGAAAGGCGCCGGTGCGCCGTCGTGGGGTGGCCGGATGCCGGAGTTGCCGGAACTTGCCCAGAAACCGTCAGAGGATCATGTACTTTGGGCCTTCGATTCTCTTTCTACAACTAATGCCTGGATGATCCGAGACCACCAAGAGGTCGACGATGAAGAGACGCTTCGATTGATGGTGGTCTGCAGTCTTGTCGTGGCCGGATGGCGAAGATGGAATAGGGTCGGCCGTAGGAGCACGAAAGGGGGAGGGAGAGAGAGAGAGACTGAAGAAAAATGTTGGAGAAGAAGGGTAATATGGGAAATAAATATAAGAGGAGATTAGAAAATATTAAAAAATTAGGAAGGGTGTGCAAAATGTAAAAAGAAGTGTGCAAATTTCAACCTCCTAAATTAATGATTAATAATGATTGGATCAGTAATGATGATAATTAATTAAAACCCTAATAATAATGTGACGATATGTGTAATAATAGAGTTAATTACTCTTTAACACTCGTTTTCTGGAAGTATCAGCTTTAGCACAACAAAAATTACCGGAGCTAACTTTTTCGGTCTTCGTATGTATAGCCTTCATCATATTTCAGATAAAAGTTCGACTCTTAACCTCTTTTTTTCTTACGATAAAGAAAACCGTGCGTTCATGCGTTTTACAACGAGTATAGCTAGGTATACACAGGATCGATGATCAAGACTCAAGAGATGAGGATTTTGACTAAACATACTCTATATTCGTATCATAAATGATTATCAACCATATTAGGGGAAGATGTAAGTTTTAAGTCATGGATTGGAGTTGCCATATAATAGCAATTTGATATGACAACTCAGCTTTACGACTATATCAAAACAGCAACAACTCCAAGTTATATTTTTACTTTTTACGCAAAACTCCCAAGACTAGGAATCCTTCATTTCCTATTCGAAAAGCCACCATTGCACCATGTTAAGGAAGACCAACTAGTTAATTATGCAAATAAATTAAGCATCTAGCTAGTTGCACCCTCTAATATTCCTTTCAATATTCGTAAAATATATGTATATAATAGAGCACATATAGATCAATTTCCTACATTTCTATGGTACTTCAATTCCTGTCAGACATTTGACATAGCTTGCTCATCGATCGATCTCCTTGCTTCCAAGCCATTCTAACTTAATATTAACATGGCTTCTAAGGAACATGTATGTGACAATTACGTGTTTTTGAAGCCAGAAGAAGCAACTCTTATCGAGCTTAGTCGCTTTCTGTTTTCCTCTGATTTAGAGAACAGAAGATTCATCAATTCCTCGGAAGAGGAAGGGAAGAAGGGAGGGAATTTCGAACGGAGGTGGATAATCTTCATCTCTGTTGTAGTGCAATGGGTTTTCCTCTTTTGCAGTGTTCCTATGGCGAGAATAGGGGATGTGCTCCAGAAATGGCTCAACCTTGTCTCGACCAACGGCGGACCACTCATGCTCTTCTTAAACTGGCTAAGAGGTAAGTAATCAATTATCTAGGTTGGATACTTGGATATGATTATCTTGAATTACATACATCAAGTCATTTCTAGTCCTCCTAATAACTAAGTAGGACGAAGGATCTCTCATGAGGACTCATGATGCATGCAGCATGTTTGTGTATGCATTCATTCTTTGATTCACGTACTTGTCAAACTAATGTTGTTCATATGTTATTTGAAAAACGGAGGTCAGTTATTAAGATGGGTCTTGATTTTGAAAAATGGAGAGCACTTCGGTTTTGAAAGAATTTCGGTTTTAAATTAAAAGAAAGTTAAGACTCTCTTAACATCGTGCTTTTGTTTAGCAACTGAAATTTTGAACCAAGTTTGGCTCAAGAAAAAAAAAATTGAATTGTGCATTACAAAACAACTTTAAAGATTAAGCATTTTTGATGCATTAGAATTTGAAATGTTAATTGTTAAGATTCTGTAATGAATGTGAAAACCATTCAAGGCAGTTTTGGACATAAGCACAATATTACTATTAAAGAGATAAAAGATGTTGGGAGAGAGTGAGGATAAATTCTTATCATTTTCTCCTAATTTTTGAATGAATTACTAACCAAAAGAGCCCAAGTCACCAAGATTTAGGTGATTGATGATCATTCTCTCCTGTGGATGGATGCATGACTCAAATTGAACTCGAAACAGGGAAAACTTAATATAGACCTACAATCAAAATGGTGTGCAGGAAAGGTGGTCGAGCCGGATTCATTATCATCGACATCAGTGTTGGGAAATCTTGACAGGAGAACTGAATTAGACAAGAGCATCAAACCTGAGGATACAAGATACAAAGCGGCTCTCTCCATCATGGCTGCCAAGTTGTCATACGAGAACACAGACCTCGTTCAATCCGTCGTTAATCATCACTGGAAGGTACCACATATAAACCAATATTGTGAACCTCATTGGCCTCTTGTTCCTTGCGATGATAATGATGAACTAATTGACTTCCCTTCTTTTCGATATGCAGATGAAATTCGTGGGATTTCACAACTTTCGGAATGGTAAGGAGAAACCTAGCTAGCATGTAATTGATATATATATATATATATATATATATATATATGTAGGTCATTGTCATTTTATCTTAGATGCGTGACTTCATTTCCAATATGGCATATTTTTTATTATATATTTTATGTAATCCAATAGACCAATGATACTCTAGTATATTTTACTGAGAATTCTACTAAGACTAGATAAGGCTGGTATGTTAATTAAATATCTTACATATAAAAACTCCAATCACACCAAAATACGACCAATTTGATAAAAATGGATTTGAATATAAATAATGAATCCTCTAACTCTTACAGACGTTTCTCCATACTACGGGTCCAAAGATGTTGTTTCTTATTTATTGTATCTTAAGATTTTAATTACAAAACAAAACAAAAGGACTCGTAGATAAATGTATAGTAGATATTTACAATTTCTTCTTATTTTCCTTTGAAAAGTAAGTTTTGGGCCCAGTGATGGTCAGAAACCCAAACCTAAATTACAGCCCATTTTATAGGTTACCAAGGACGAGATTCAACACAAGCCTTCCTGTTCAAAGACACATTTTCTGACCCTAACTTGATTGTGGTGGCATTTAGAGGCACTGCTCCATTTAATGCGGATGCATGGAGGACCGATTTCGACATCTCATGGTGCGAGTTCAACAAAGTCGGTAAGACGCACGGCGGCTTCATGAAAGCTCTCGGCCTGCAACCAAACAATCGTTGGCCACTTGAACTAGAATCTGATCAACTACAAGGCAGTCACCAACATCCTCAGTTTGCTTACTACACAATCAGACAAATGCTGAAAGATTTACTGCAAGAGGATGAGAATGCCAAGTTTATATTGACGGGGCACAGCTTGGGCGGGGCGTTGGCGATTTTGTTTGCCGGGGTGCTAGCAATGCATGACTGTGAGTATGCCTGGTTGCTGGAGAGGTTGGAGGGGGTTTACACGTTCGGACAGCCTAGGGTTGGAGATGGGAAGTTTGGGGTGTTTATGAAAGAAAAGTTTAGGAAATATGATGTGAGATATATGAGGTATGTTTACAGCAATGACCTGGTGCCTAGAATACCTTATGATGATAAAGCCCTCTTGTTCAAGCACTTTGGGCCAAGTCTTTACTACAACAGCTGCTATGGAGGAAAGGTCAGCCTTCCTCTTATCTCGCTTTCTGAACATGTAGTAGTACTATGACAATGTTCTCTTCCCAGATGTATGACACATATTAATCGAGGGACAGGCATGAGAGAAATCTGGAGTATCACTAACATGAACATGTGCTCTGATTTTGAGCAGGTTTTGAAGGAGGAACCCAACAAGAACTACTTCAGTTTGCTATGGTTCATACCGAAGCGCCTGAATGCAGTGTGGGAGCTGTTAAGGAGCTTCATGCTTCCCTTGGTTAGGGGTTCAGACTACAAAGAAGGGTGGTTTATGAGATTTTGGAGGCTGGTGGGATTAGTAATTCCAGGATTGGCAGCCCATGCTCCTCAAGATTATGTTAATCTTACAAGATTGGGAACCCTGCTTATTCCTAAAGAAAGTCCTAAAGTCGAGTAACATGCAAGACTTGGAACAGAATAGCATGGCATACAGCATTTTCAAAAACTAATTGTTCAATCTTGAGAGTACGTAGCCAATGGTGGTTTCCCTTGTAATATGAAGACTTAAGCACAATTAGAAGGATCGTATTTCAATTTGCACAACAAGCATTCATAGTGGGAAAATGGCCGCCGGTGAGAGGACTTGTAGGGTGTCCAAATCATTTGGGCGGCCCATGTCATGTGAGTGACCTAAATCAAACAAGCCTGCTGTTCCAAAAGTAAGTGGATGCGATGTTTGGATTTGGGCTGAATTGCTGATGAGCCTACGTCCTTTAGGGGTTTCGTATTTGTGACCCCGAAGGATTTTCCATTAACTAGCTTGTCTATTTACCCAAACCTCCTAGCCTTTGTGAGAATGATAAAGAGAAAATTTAAGTTGTTTTTTCTGTTTATGACTTAGCCTATTTACTATGGTTATGTGTAGTTTATAAGCTCACTTGAAATAAGTGAGCATTGATTTGTAATAGTGAGTGGTGCTAGCATATCGCTATTCCTACTAGCCCGTCTTTAGCAGTAAATGATATGTATTCGTACCGTTCTGGTATGAGCTTATGAATTCTTATTTTACCGATTTAAAAAAAAAAAATATATATATATATATATATATATATATATTGAATTCCTTGGTTTGTATAGACATTATGCGAGGAATATGGAATTATTTATTGCCTTCTCGACTAGCTAGGTTGCTTATACGACATAATTTGAAATTTCAATCAAGGTTACGCAATGACTAATCATATCTATATATTGAAGTAAAATAAAAAAAATTCTTGTGTGACATATATTTTATGTATTATCACGATTCAGATGGCACAAGTTAATTGATTTAGGGTGAGACTATGAGAAAACGAGGGTACGACATTCAATCAAACTAACTGAGCTTGACCAAAGCACGCTTGACTAATTACTTATTGATCTGCTCGATTCTGTTCTATCCGTGTTTATGTTTACATTCTTTAATCTTTAGTCAGAATCCGTGTCATTTAAATTTTTAATCATGTTCAACCAATTCTCTCAAAACTTTCGTGTCTGAAACTTTCAATTAAGAATTTCATGACCACTACTGTACAAAAGTAAACCCTAAATATTCAGAATAAAATGAGATTGTCCCTTAATTAACGATCGATAATGATGGCAACTGTACATAAATTGATGAACCCTGATTATTCAGCTGAAGATGAAATTCTACCTTAATTAACGATCGATAATGATGGCTACTGTATATAAGTGAACTCTAAATATTCAGCTGAAACTGAATGTCTACCTTAATTAACGATCGTAATGATGAAAATTAATTAAAACCCTAGTAATAATGTGACGATGCTTGTAACAATAGAGTTAATTACTCATTAACACTTGTTTTCTGGAAGCAACACCGTTAGCACAACCAAAATTACCACAGCTAACTTTCTCGGTCTTGGTATATATAGCCTTTCAATTATCTCATGTTTGAGATAAAAATTCGACTCTTACCCTTTTTTCCCTTGCCATAAATAAAAATGTATTGTTGGTAACGAAAAATTTCGTAGAGAATTTTAACTCACCAATGAATGCAGACTGGAATGGGAGCTGACCAAGAACGATCGAGAAGTTTCTTCTGAATGTTGACTCAAAGTTTGACCGTCGGCTCGAGGAGGAAGGGGGGTACCTTCAAAAAACATTCTGATGCTTAAGTCAGTACATTTCTTAGTCAAATAGTGAGAGGAATCAGAGTCAGAATGAGATGTCTTACCTAGCTGCGAGTCCTCTATTTAAGGTGCCTGTTTTGTTTGGTAGGGAATGCAGCTAGCTTAAAGATTGTTGTTCAGTTCTTCATTTCGGTTGAGCGAGAGCCTCTCCCGCGATGGTCGAGCAAGTAAACTTAGTCAAGCTAGTATCCGTTTCTCGTAAGTAAGACGAACTCGGAGGGTATTAGCATTATCCTTTTCCTAGTTTAATGCTTTGTGGGGTATCCTGTAAAGCCTCCCAAACAACGGATTTCCTTATAGATTCCTAGTTTCGAGACTTACTTAGTCGGTAAGTCGTCATTATTGCTGCACTAATGACCGTCATGATTACTGTATTTATGATTGTCATGATTATCGCATTTACTGATGTAATTATCACTGTAATTATGGATGCAATCATTACCTCATTTATGACATTACTGTACTAACGACCGCAATCAATACTGTGTTCACGGCTGTCATCAATTCTATACGTATGACTGCAATAATTTTTATATTTATAGTTGCAATGATTGTCGTATTCACAGTCATAATCATGATCAGATTTATAGCCGTATTCAATGTCGCATTTATAGCCGGTTATTTAGTATAATTGCATTTCAAAAATAGTTGACTACTCCCACAATGTGTTCATGCATGTTACAACGAGTATAGCTAGGTATACACAGGATCGACGATCAAGAGATAAGGATTGTGACTAAACATACTCAATAGATATATCATAAATGATTGGCGACCATATTAGGGGAAGATGTAAGTTTTATGTCATGGGTCGGAGTTGCCATATAATTAGCAATTTGATACGTAAGAATCTCCCTTTGATATGACAACTCAGCTTTACGACAATCAAAACAACAATTTGGCAACTCTTAACGTTATTTTTTGACTTTTTAGCAAAACTCCCAAAAACCAGGAATCGTTCATTTCCGATTCAAAAAGCCACCATCGCACCATGTTAAGGAAGACCAGCTAGTTAATTATGCAAATAAATTAAGCATCTAGCTAGTTTCACCCTCCAATATTCCTTTTAATATTTGTTTTTAATATAGGTGGGATCTGAACTTTTTTATAGCAGACAAAATGATATCTAGACTTTCAAAGTGATCAAATAGGTACCTGAACTTTCAAAATCACATTAATAAGGTGATTCTGTCTATATTCCGTTATTCATCCGTTAAATACAGGGGTAAATCAGAAATTTCACTCAAATTAACCACTAAAATAACTATCATAACCCTATCTGACGTGGATAAACACATTTCCATAATTTCTATCTTATTTTTCCTTCAAAAACGGTTTACTTTTTCCCCCAACACTAATCATGTGAAACTTTCCATCATATTATACCTCCAGTTATTGTCTCCCGATAAATAATAACAGTATCCAATATTTCAGCATCATGTTTTCTTGAATAATTTTTATTGTCCTTCAAAAATTAACCAAAAATTGTAATTAATTTTTACAAAGTAAATTTAAGAAACAAAAAAAGAAAAAAGATCGATTATACAACAAAATATTCTGAAAAAATGAAGCATAATGACCCTAATAGCTAACCATTCATATTAACTGACAATAAAATAATAAAATAAGAAAAATTACGGTAAAGCAACCAAGTGATTATCTTAAGAGTTAATTACATATAAGTGTATCTTTGAATATTTTTTTAGCCATAAGGCCACCAACTAGTTTTTTTCCCTCATAAGGCCACTAGATTTTATATTTTGGATATTAAAAATCAACATATTTACATAAATACCACTAGAAGACAAATCAACAATCACTCTCTCTCTCCTCTCCGGCGAGGTCTCCGGTCAACTCCGGCCGACCTCCGGTCAACTCCGACCTACCTCCGACCAACTTTAGGCGGGTCTACTGCAGACCTCCGGCCCATTCCGGCAACCACAAAAGCTATTGTCACTAATACCAAAAGCTACTGTGGCTAGCAACAAAAGCCACTATGATGAGATTTCCGGCAACCTCCGGCGAGGTCACAAAAGCTATTGTTACTAGCAACAAAAGCTACTCTTGTGAGATTTTCGACAACCTCTGGCTAGATAACAAATGCTACTATCACAAACAACAAAAACTACTCCTTACCAAAAAACTTATGCTCCCCAAAACTAAAAGATACTATCCCCACCAACAAAAGATACTGTCACCAATACCAAAAGTTACTCTCATCAACAACAAATGCTACTCTCACCAACACCAGAAAACTACTCTCACCAACATCAAAAACTACTCTCACCAACAACAAAAATGACTGTCACCAACGAGATACTCTCACTAACATTAGAGAGCTACTCTCACTAACATAGAGAGCTACTAACATAGGTACAGAAAGCTACGATCACTATGATGGAAAACCACTATAATAGTTACAGAGAGCTACTAATTTGAAAAAAAAAAAAATATTGACATTAGCTTGAAAATATACTAACATATACACATAAAACTACTATCACTATATTGAAATGCCACTAGAACAATTACACGGAGCTGCTAACTTGAAATAATGAAAATGAAAATAGAAGCTATTGACATCATGTTGAAAAGATACTAAAAATAGAAAGATACTATCACTATTCCCAAAAAAAAAAAGTGAGCTTGTTTCCCGTCGGAGAAGAGCAAGGAGGCTCGGGTCCGCCATAACCTCAAGAAACTGTTGGTGTCGTGGCCTCCACTGAAGGATTCTGGATTTTAGCCGGATCTGCGAAGCAGTCAAAAAAGAAAAGCTCCTACTCCGGCATGCTTCAATTTTCTCATCATATAATCGCATACCAGTTCAATTCCATTCGAAGAGAGCCGAATCAAATGCACCTAGTCAATTCCAATTCCATCATATCCATATCCAAATTAGAATCTCTAAATTTAGTTAAAACCCTAGCCTACGCAAGAAGCCAAGAAGACAAACCTCAATTTCTTCTCTAAGACTGAAAGTGTCGGCGAAGGTGAGCGATTGTTATGGTGGTCTCCTCGCCGGAGGCATAATAGATAGATAATTTCGAATTCTGACCTGCAGTGATCAATTTTGGTCGGCGACATCAGATCTGCTTTGGATCAGCATCGAGATTAGAGAAAACGCGGGAGAAAGAGGAGAAGGTGGTGAAACGATGCCGTCTCGTTGCGCTCTGATCTGCAACAAGGCTTCTCTCCGTCGAGATCGTCCTGCAAGCACTAAGCTTCACTACGCAATCGTCGGTTGCCCCCGAGGGAGAGCTTCTAACGTCAGAGATGTTCTTCGTCAGCGACGCCATGGATGACAGCCATGGCGAGAAGCGAATGAGCTCATCGGAGAGACTGAGAGAGAATGTTGAATTGCCGGCCAGAGAGAGAAAAGAGAGAACGATGCTTTTTTTTTTTTTTTTTTTTGAAGATAATGGATATGATATCCTATTCAGTTGGTTTTGACGTTTTGATAAGTGGAAGGGTAAAATTGTCAGAGACAAAATAATTTAAAGCTGAAAGTGGTCTTATGAAGACAAAAAGAGTTGTGTGACCTTATAACTAATTAAACTTTTAAGATAACACTTGTGTGTAATTTTCTATTATCTTAACACAAATAGACATACCCAATTCTTATATATGAAAACAGTATTATAATAAAAATTAATAAATATTTTGTTGTATAATCACTTTTTTTTCCTTCTTAATTTTACTTTTTTTAAAATTAATTGCAATAATTTTTGAAAAACAATAAAAATTATTCAAGAAACATGATGCTGAAATGATTACCGTTATTATTTATCGAGAAATAATAATTGGAGGTAATATAGAGAAATTTTTAACAATATGCCCCAACAAAGGGGTCACCCCAAGGTTCGGTACATTTTCTTCAAAAAAATCCGGACGGTACATGAACTTCTAATCTCGACCGAAAATATGTACATGCCATTACATCTACCGTTAGTAAATGTGATTTTGGTCAAATTTATTAAGGGCAAATATGTCTCTTCAAGGATTGGTGGAAAAAAAAAAAAAGGCATATGTGCTGAGATGAGAAAAATAAGATGAAAAATGAGAAAAATACATGAACTTCTAATCTCGACCGAAAATATGTTCATGCCGTTACATCTACCGTTAGTAAATGTGATTTTGGTCAAATTTATTAAGGGCAAATATGTCTCTTCAAGGATTGGTGGAAAAAAAAAAGGGCATCTGTGCTGAGATGAGAAAAATAAGATGGAAGATTTTTAACCCATGTCTTTTCTTCACCAAGATGGAAGATTTCTTTACCAAGTTTGATCATGTTTTAAGATGAAATGCAAAAGTGAATTGAGGTGAAAATAAAAGCTCCATCAGATTGAAACCCAACTATCTCTCTCTCTCTAGACTCTAGTGGTGGACATGAATTATACGGTCCTTAGAACTCCGTCTTTTGCCTTTTCTTCTAATCTCAAGTACTTTCAGTTGACTATTCTCCAAAAAAAAAAAAAATGTAATTGCAGTTGACAAATGTTTATATAGAAGATGAGGAGTTTTTCAAATGGATCTCATGTTCCTGCAAGTGTCACCATTTTCTGGTGATCTTTGAAAAGGTTTAGTTTCATTTGTGATCCTCTAGATCATGTGTCATAATTATATCTCAAGATAGAAACTTGTAGACATAGATCTTTACTGGACATTTGATTCACCTAGCAGCAAATCCTTAAATATTGATTCCCCAAATCTTAAATGTTTCAAATGTATTGGGAATTTGATTGAAACCCAAATCTGGGAAAACTAGAATGCTTAGAAACAGCTGCACTTTTTCTGAAGCCTGAAGTAGAAGACTTGGAGAATGTATATGAACTAGAATGCTTACGATGATCTTCTGTTACCTCACCATCCCCATTAACCAATCTCTTGGGCTGCCTCAAATGCGACTCCACCTTGTTTTCCCTAACCAATATTTCTTGAATCTCTTCAGACCCAGATTCCTCATCCGTCAAAGCAATAGCCTCGGCAGAACTAGCATACCCTCTGCAAAACCCACACGGGTAAGTCGGATCCAGCAAACTGGGTCTGCCCAATTCGTCTTTCTGGGACGATCGATGTACCACCAACCTGACCTAAACCCATAAACGAAGACCCATAATTTCTGCAGACCCAAGCCTCAAAATGCCTGCTTTTCTCCAGAAAACTCGATTCTTGAGAAAACTTTAAAGCAGAGCTGAATGGAGAGTGAGAGAAAAGCTTGGTCTTTGTTGAAGAAGCAGCTTGTTTGGTTAGGATTCTCCACATACTTTCCCACCCAGTAAACCTGCAGACTAAATGATTAGTTCTGAGAAGCTGAATCGAGTTGTGGAGAAAGAAAGAAGGGAAAATAGTCGGTACGGTACCTGAATTTTTCCTCTTTATAAATTTTAATATCTGAATTTAAAAAAATATTTTTTTTCTCCTTATAATTTTTGATACCTGAATTTAAAAAAATATCAATTCGATATCTGAGATTCTTTGCTCGATCAAAGATTGGGACATATCGCTGTTACCTCCGTTACGGAACTTGCCAGCTCACCAGCTGGTAATTTTAAACTTAAAAGGACCAATTTATTCTTTTTTTTTTTTCTTAATTGTTCTTCATATAATAAAAAAAAATCAAAAGAAATATTTTTTTTTTTTATGGTGAATGCAAAAGAAGAAATGTTGTCTGAAACACCATCTCTCTCTCTCTCTCTCTATAGCGTCTCAACTGAAGCTATCCACATAGCTGAAATGGTGTCTGACGGTGGTGCATCTTTGGGGATACTGGCCCATCTTTGATAATTAACAAAGAAGAATAACAATTAAGCATGCATATGAAGGAGAAGACTTAAATAATCTGATGTGGGTTTTGCTTAAGTTCATGTGGGTTTTGTTTAATTTCATTTGGCTTGTGTGATCTTCATCACAGGTTGTCGAATTGGCTGATGCATTTCCTGAGGCACTTTCAGCGAGAAACTCTCAATGAGAAGGATATCGGATTGATTGAATGGGGTCTGAGACATATAGAACTGCATATTTTGCCCAGACTGATCCACAAAACTAACCGTGTCAGAGAAAATTTTACTCTTTGAATGTGGGTGTTCTAGTTCCTTTTTAGAATCAGATCCTTTGTGGCAGAACACCACCAAATCTGCTTCCCCATTTCGTCTCTTCTCCATCCTCAAAAGAAAATAATCATGGACCGAATGCAGGTCTGAAAGCTTTTGAACATCATCACCCCACATAGAGCATGACTCCGAGAAACAAACATTACTGAATCCAAAATTCTGCCCACAAATCTCTGACATCCCTGACACTAAAGAGCTTTCCATAGCATCATTCTCTGATGCAGAAATACAGGGGAATGCCATGGAGGCGATAGATCGGCCAAGCGTGAGTGGCTGCTTGAGGTTGAGCCGGTTCTTCTTCTTCTTCTTCTAGGCTTTGGGTCTCTCTCCATTGACTAAAGCTAGCTCTATGGGTGTAGCCCCAAAATCAAACGCTCCAACATCTGGTCCGTCAAATCCACATCCTCAAGAAACATGGACCTCACCAAGCTCACACCCACAGTGGCCTTGCTCGCCGGCAACGCAAGATCGACGCGCGTGAGCCTCTCAACACAGCCGTTTCTCAGCACAGAGAAAGGGAAATCATACTTGTCACGCGGGGCTCGATCTTGCTCGCTCCGGAGATGGTACTCTTTGTCAATGAAGCGGTGGCTCGTGACGAAGAGGGGTTCGGCGTCGTTGACCGGGAAGAGGTGGTAGGAGAAGTCGAGGAAGGGGAGACGGGACCAGAGGGATCGCCATTGGCGGGAGACGAGGGAGTTGTGGGTGGCCTCTAAGGTCGGAATCAAGGAGAGGATTTGGATAAGAATTTCGTCGGGAAGATCGTTTAGGGTTCGATTGGGTTTGGATTTGGGGCTTGAATTTCAGTGCTGAGAGAGAGAGAGAAGCAGACGAAGGATAATGAGAGAGAGGAAAAATGCTTAGAGAAAAAAAAAATTAATTGATATGTGAATGGACGAAAGTTCCGTAACAGAGGTAACGGTGATATTTACCAATCCTCAGTCAGACAAATAACCTCAGGTACCGAATTGATATTTTTTTAAGTTCAGGTATCAAAAGTTATAAGAAGGAAAAATTCAGATACCGTACAGACCATTTTCTCAAAAAAGAAAGAAAATTTAAAAATAATAATCTAAATTTAATTGTTGCACAAGTATTGTTCTTTATTGTTATATGTTTTACTTAATTTCTTAGATTCTCTTCCAATTAAAAAGGAAGGTAATTAAAAGAGTTAAAGATTTGACATTAGAAAAATTATATTTTAATCTATACTACGTATTTTCATTACTCAAGCTTTAACAACGAGCTGAGCTTTAGCAAGTTCAAGCTACTCACGAGCCAGACGAGCCGAATATATCCTTGTTCAAGCTCGGCTCATTTATCTTACGAACACGAGCCAAACGAGCTAAAATCGAGTCGAATACGAGTCGAACACAAGCTGTATCGAGCCTATTTACAACCCTACACCTATGATAAACACCCTTGTAAAATATATGTATATAATAGAGCACTTATAGAATCCATTTCCTACATTTCTTTGGTACTTCAATTCCTGTCAGACATTTGACATAGCTAGCTCATCGATCGATCTCCTTGCTTCCAAGCCATACCAACTCAATATTAACATGGCTTCTAAGGAACATGTAAGTGACAATTACGTGTTTTTGAAGCCAAGTGAAGTAACTCTTATCGAGCTTATTCGCTTTCTGTTTTCCTCCGATTTAGAGAACAGAAGATTCATCAATTTTTCGGAAGAGGAAGGGAAGAAGGGAGCGACTTTTGAGCGGAGGTGGATAATCTTCATCTCTGTTGTAGTGCAATGGGTTTTCCTCTTTTGCTGTGTTCCTATGGCGAGAATAGGGGATGTGCTCCAGAAATGGCTCAACCTTGTCTCGACCAACGGCGGACCAGTCATGCTCTTCTTAAACTGGCTAAGAGGTAAGTAATCAATTATCTAGGTTGGATACTTGGATTTGATTATCTTGAATTACATATATCAAGTCATTTCCACTCCTCCTAATAATTAATCAGGATGAAGGATTTCTCATGAGGACTCATGATGATGCATGCAGCATGTTTGTGTATGCATTCATTCTTTGATTCACATATTTGTCAAGCTAATGTTGTTTGAAAAAAGGAGGTCAGTTGAGATGGGTTAGAAAAATGGGGAGGACTTCAGTTTTGAAAGAATTTCGGTTTTAAATTAAGAGAAAATTAAGACTTTTAACATCGTGTTTTTTTTTTTTTTTTAACAACTGAAAATTTGAACCAAGTTTTGATCAAGGAAAAAAAAATTTGAATTGTGCTAATGTCAAAACAACTTTTGAAGATTAAGCATTTTTGATGCGTTGGAATTTGGAATGTTAATTACCAAGATTGTGTAATAAATGTCTAAACCATTCAACTTAGTTTTAAACATTGGTGTGCAGAAGAGGTGGTCGAGCCGGATTCATTATCATCGACATCAGTGTTGGGGAATCTTGACAGGAGAACTGAATTAGACAAGAGCATCAAACCTGAGGATACAAGATACAAAGCGGCTCTCTCCATCATGGCTGCCAAGTTGTCATACGAGAACAAAGATCTTGTTCAATCCGTCGTTAATCATCACTGGAAGGTACTACATATAAACCAGTACTGTGAACCTCATTGGCCTCTTGTTCCTTACGGTGATAACGATGAACTGATTGACTTTCCTTTTTTTCGATATGCAGATGAAGTTCGTGGGATTTTACAACTTTCGGAATGGTAAGGAGCAAACCTAGCTAGCTTGTATGTAATTGATATGTAGGTCATTCTCATTATTGTATCTTTTGCATGACTTCATTTCCGATATGGTATATTTTTTAGTATATTGTATGTAAAGTAATAGACCGATGATACTCTAGCATATACTTTTACAGAGAGTTCTACTACAGCTAGATAAAGCTGGTCTAGTAATTAAATATCTCATATATAGAAACTCCAATCACGCTAAAATACGACCAATTTGATAAAATGGATTTGAAAATAAATAATGGATCTTCGATCAACTTTAACTCTTACATATGTTTCTCCATAATAAGAGTCCAAAGATGTTGTTGTTGTTTTTTTTTTTTATAACAGAAAAAGATTACATAACAAAACCACGAGAGACACCATTTCTAGCTGATTCAGATGGAACGTTGGGGATACAAAAAGGGGAATATAAGAAAACCAAACCTTAGGATTTACATGATTATAGGCTAAAGAGTCCAAATGATCTGCAACAAAGTTTGTTTTTCAATAAATATGCTTAAAGATAATAGACTGAAAAGTAGAAGTCAACCTTTTGACATTTCTAACTAGCACTTGAATTCTCCAAGGAATAGCAGTTCTTTCCAGAAAGATAATCTATCAACAAAGATGTTGTTTCTTATTTATTGTAACTTACGATTTTTTTTTTTTTTTTTGATACGAGACTCGAAGATAGTTGTACAGCAGATTAGATATTTACAGTTTTTTCTTATTTTTCTTTAAAAAGTAAGTTTTGGGCCCAGTGATGGTCAGAAACCCAAACCTAAAGTACAGCCCATTTCACAGGTTACGAAGGACGAGATACAACACAGGCCTTCCTGTTCAAAGACACATTGTCCGACCCTAACTTGATTGTGGTGGCATTTAGAGGCACTGCTCCATTTGATGCGGATGCATGGAGGACCGATTTCGACATCTCATGGTGCGAGTTCAACAGAGTCGGTAAGACGCACGGCGGCTTCATGAAAGCTCTCGGCCTGCAACCAAATAATCGTTGGCCACTTGAACTAGAATCTGATCAACTACAAGGCAGTCACCAACATCCTCAGTTTGCTTACTACACAATCAGACAAATGCTGAAAGATTTACTGCAAGAGGATGAGAATGCCAAGTTTATATTGATGGGGCACAGCTCGGGAGGGGCGTTGGCGATTTTGTTTGCCGGGGTGCTAGCAATGCATGACTGTAAGTATGCCTGGTTGCTGGAGAGGTTGGAGGGGGTTTACACGTTCGGACAGCCTAGGGTTGGAGATGGGAAGTTTGGGATGTTTATGAAGGAAAAGTTTAGGAAATATGATGTGAGATATATGAGGTATGTTTACAGCAATGACCTGGTGCCTAGAATACCTTATGATGATAAAGCCCTCTTGTTCAAGCACTTTGGGCCAAGTCTTTACTACAACAGCTGCTATGGAGGAAAGGTCAGCCTTCCTCTTATCTCGCTTTCTGAACATGTAGTAGTACTATGACAATGTTCTCTTCCCAGATGTATGACACATATTAATCGAGGGACAGGCATGAGAGAAATCTCGAGTATCACTAACATGAACATGTGCTCTGATTTTGAGCAGGTTTTGAAGGAGGAACCCAACAAGAACTACTTCAGTTTGCTATGGTTCATACCGAAGCGCCTGAATGCAGTGTGGGAGCTGTTAAGGAGCTTCATACTCCCTTTGGTAAGGGGTTCAGACTACAAAGAAGGGTGGTTTATGAGATTTTGGAGGCTGGTGGGATTAGTAATTCCAGGATTGGCAGCCCATGCTCCTCAAGATTACGTCAATCTTACAAGATTGGGAACCCTGCTTATTCCTAAAGAGAGTCCTAAAGTCGAGTAACATGCAAGATTTGGAACAGAATAGCATGGCATAGAGCATTTTCAAAAATTAATTATTCAATCTAGAGAATAACCAAGGGTGGTTTCGATTGTAATATGAAAACTTAAGCTCAACTAGATGGATTGTATTTCAATTTGCACAACAAGCATTCATAGTGGGAAAATAATTAACAAAGCACGTATATAGCCTAAAAGTCTTTGATTTACATACACAAAAGCATTATTAGTCACTGAATTTCCCCAAGAATTACTTGCTACCATCCTAGTCATCTAATACTGAACTTGAGGTATCAGAACTTCACGCCACCAGAAAAGTGTTGACAATGATTTAGTGTCAAAATAGTAGCCGCTAACTGATATACACCATCCATTCATATGCTCTAATCCTCCATAACTCGTTTACTTAACCTGGAAACAGATGCAAATGGCAGTTCATCAGCATCATAACATCGCATAAGAGTCAGAAATAGGTTCATATCATTCATTAGAACAGACCAAGGACATGCACACACACACACATATATATATATATAGGATTTTTCTCAGGTAAGGATGTCATTACCTAAGGTTTAGGTACGGATTTGGTGTTTTCACCCACTTTCCAATCACATTTCACATCTTAACCGTTCAGTTTTTAGAGCCTAATGTATAGATTCCCCCTGTAAAATTTCAGCCAATTTGGTGATTGTTAAGGCATCCAAAACTGTAATTTACACGAACGGACCGAATCTGTCGAACCGGAACCGTTCGTATTTATAATGGTAAATTGCAGTTTTGGATACCTTAACGATCACCAAATTGGCTGAAAATTTTCAGAGGTGATCTATACATTAGGACCTAAAAACTGAACGGTTAAGATGTGAAAATGTGATCGGAAAGTGGGTTAAAACCGGAAATCCGTACCTAAGAAAAACTAAGGAAGTCCTTAGCCAAGAAGGACTGTATATATATATATATATATATATATTAAATTAGACGTTTTCAGTTAACTATATAAGCACAGAAAGTTGTACTGAACCCAATAATAATAGGTATGATACATGTTCCACAGTAGTATGTAATTTCTAACTCTTTCAAAAACCTCATACGGTATATATTATGTTAGTACGTCATCACAATTCACAAGTTTCACAACCAAATTTGATCATAAGAACCAGCAGATACTAGATATTTAGGAGTGTCAGTTTCTGAAAAGGTTACAATTGAGTAGAGACAAGGTACCTTGCTCTATAGCACAAGTGGGACAACAAATGGCTGGCTGAAGCATTAGAAAGCATGACACGTAAAGCAACCACTAAAAGAACCAAGATGACGAGTCCTACGAATTGATAAAGTTTTACGTGAGCTCCCTCCATCATGTGCCTGATTGTCTGACACAGAGCTTCTCATGTCTTGAGCTTTTTTCTGAGCTGATCTCAACTTGTTCATAATTTTATCCATGGATGATGACCTCTTCTTTTCCAGCTTCATCTGAAACAGAATAAAGATATTGTCGGATTCAAACACAATACGGCATGTCTTATACAATTGGCACAAATCTAGAAAGTATGATATAGATCTTGTACTATCACATTTAGTTGCATTTCCTCTGTAACTCCATCACTTTGCATTCACCATAAATCTCTCTATTTCCTGACTTGCCTTGAAAAACTGGTTACAAGGTAAAGGTACCTAGCAGGTCATACACTAGCCGAGGATAGAACATTTGTTCAAGATAGGGCATTTGGGTTGTGACATTGTATAGAAAGTTAGAAACACATTGTGAGAGAGAGACAAACCTCTAGTTTCCGTATTGCTGCCTCAGCTTTTGCCTTCTGCAGATTCTCCCATGCAGAGATTTTAGCTTCCTCTCTTTTAACTCTGATGAAAGACAGAGATATTAGCAATTCATATTGGTAGTATCTGACTTTTTTTTTATTATGGCAACTTCTTCATAAAATTTAGATGCATCCAATTTTAGCTGCAAATTGTCATTATCTATCTTTAACCAACCTCATAAAATAAATACATAAAATTATAAGATTTCTCTAGAAAACTTACTTTGAAACCTTTTTTGCTGAATCAGAGAGATCCCAAGCACAAGATCGAACATCAGATTCTTTCTTTTTCCATCTATCCACAATATCAGAGCCCTTCCCAGGTATTCGGGCTTTATGTTTCTTGGACCACCTTGTCACAGTGACCCGTTCATCTACCTGCACATCCCTGACTTCCAATTTCAAAGAGGGGGCACTCTGCATTTCCTCAATAGGGAAGAAAGAGGAAGTAGAAGCAGAGTAATCATGTCCCTCCTTGGGAGATGAGTGAATGCTGTCATCAGGGCTCATTTGAGTTGCCATGTCCCTTCGTGAAACTGCACGAGACACATTGGTGGCTGCATCCTTAACCCCATCAAGCTTTTCGTCTGTATTTACCAATGGACACAGACCAAAGATCAGCCATTCATGAGTACACAACAGTTTTATTGAATTACGTATAATTATGAAACAAATCTAATTCCCATAAGTGCTGAGAGACTACATTTTGATTAGCTAAGCACAGATACATAAGGCTTGACAACAAACTAAAAAAAAAATACACGGAATTCGACTAATTAAAGTAGTGTCTATTGTAACCAAATCAAACTAGTACCTTGAGAATCAGGCAGGCATGACTGCTGGTCCAACACCTCAGAGCAACCATGCACGCTAACCGAACGAGCAATGAAAGGCTCAGCCCCATTTGAAAAGGCTCCATTATGAGCACCGGAAGAGTGGAATGGCATTCCATCCGCTGCCATAACCCCGGCTGAAAACGGAGAACCAGCCATGAAATTCGGAACACTACCTCCATCAAACATCGGCATTGCTGGTGAGTACAACGAATAATATGCAACCCCAGGGGGGCCGAGTGGACCGCTCTTCGCCTTGGGCCTCCTCTGGGCCTGCTGATTCGACTGCCTCATCACACCATCCCCCTGAACCGGACTAAAAATCCACCTCTCTGCATCTTCCCATTTCGACGGCAACGTCCTCCCATTGTTGAATGGCAACATAGCAGCAGCAGTTGTATTCTTCCTGCCTAAATTAGCATTGGCCGGAACTCGCTCCGAGCTCCAACCCTTGTGCACTCCAAGACTAGTATGCCGGTAAGTAGGAGTTCCGGGACTTGGGAAGGTTCCAGACTTGCGAGACGCCATTGAGCTCTTCTTTAAGGTCCCCAATCTCGGAGACGAGGCGGTGACATTGTTCAAATCCAAAGAAGCGGGTCTCGGCCTGTCTAGCTTCTTGGACAGAGCTTCAGATCTAGATCGACGCTCCTGGCATTCTATAAAACACAAGGGTCAGGGCGAAACTGTTTTGGTTTTGGCTCGGAATGGAATGGATTGGATTCGATTGTAGTGGACAAAATTGGGGGGCTTACCTTTCAAGGCAAGAGAGAAAGAGCTTCGTGCTGAATCAAGAACCAAGTCGGCGTCGTTGTCTTGCTTTTGAACTGTGCAAGCTCAAAGCCAAAGAGTGAAAGTCAGGGAAAACAGAAAGTCACATCGTTTGGAAAAACTGAAAAGGAAAGGAAGAAAGCGACGTCGTCCGGAAGCTTAGCTGTAGTACTAGTACCTTTGGCTTTTTCTCCTTTTCTGGATCGACGACCGTGGTGGTGGCTGGTGATGTGTAAAGCGGGCTTCGTCTTCGGATCTGGATCCGGACCACTGGAGCTTTCTTCGAGCTGGTGACGGAGCTCGTGCGCCGCCGAGTTCTGCATCCAAAATTTCAGATCAGATTGTTCCACGTTTGCAATGAGCATGAAATTAAAGCATGCAGAGGGTGGGGGTTGGTTACCGGAGAGATCTCGGAGGCGGTGGAGTCGTGGTCAAGGGCTTCGGAGGCGAAGGAGCAGCGGTCAACGCTGGCGGAAGCGGAAGAGGAGAAGAGGCTGGACTCGAGTGTGTAAATGACCGAGTCCGGGCTGGCGTCTCGGATTCTTAACCCGGATCTCTGCTCCGACATTGTCAATTTTAGTAGGAATCGTTCACATTAGAGAGAGTTAAAGAAGGAGAAGAAGATTCGGTTATTCGTTGGGGTTTTAGGCAGTGAGAGTGAAATGGCGGGTATTAGAAGGGAGGGGTTTGTTTATGGGGTTAAATCACTGTCATTATGCTCTGCAAATCACGCTTTCGGTTTATTTTTCATTTTTTTAATTATATTAACAACCGAAAATTATAACAACTAATTTGTTTTCTATGCATTAAATTCACGATCTTCCACCTACCAACAACACACTTATAACAGTAGATCAAGTGTAATAGTAAGCTTCGAATATTGGTTTAATAAATTCAAAAAGACACTTGGTTATGCAATTTATGCGGCTTTTTCTCTTTTTGATCAAATGGATTATGCTTCAAGTGGGGATCACCTGATCAGAGGGTTTTAATTCTTTTAATGTTGAGGTGGTAATTAGGTTTTTAATTATAAAAAATGCCAGTGGGGCCCACTTGTCATGTGTCAGCAGTATTTTTGGGTTAGTCTTCGGGTCCGGGTTTGAAGGTGGGCCGGAGTAACATGGAATTCTTTTTCGGATGTCGGGGTAAATGGACTTCAAGTTACTACTGTCGAAAGGCAACAATTTTGAATGTCAATGATGAAGGGAAATTCAAATGCACCGATGATGATTGTGCGACTCTGATGCCAACCTACAGTTCCGTTCAAAGGATTTCTTCCTTTTTGAAATGATAGTAATTCAAAATGCCGAAATTTACGCGGATCTCAACATTCGAAATCATATAATTTTATATAAAAATTAGTAATTATTTGATCCAACAAATATAGTTTAAGTGTTTTAATCTCATACATTAATATAATTCTCTCGTCGAGTAGACTAGGAAAAGCCTACCAATCAAGGCAAATATATCTGCATTTTTGCCGGATTTAATGGTGAAACTGGACAAACTATGCAATTGCCTCGAATCCGGTGGTGGTCATCGTGATTGAATTGATGGGAGAGGTTGATTTAAACCAGCAATACAAACAACATGTTCATTCCTTGAGACTTGAGAGAAAAGCCAAAGGCAACCACGGGTTTGAATTTCGGCAATCTTTCTGTCCCTTCAGCATCAAAGCTCCATTGAGTTGACTCATTATTCTTCTCTAGATGCCATTTTGTCTGATTTCACTTCCTTTTTCATATGGGCACAACATATTGTTGAGTACATAACTCGTTTTACCCAACCTCACTTTGGTGTAGGATGATTTATTGGTGCGGTGGGTAACTATAGCTATTATTATGTCCAACTAATGGCTGCTACATTGCCTCAATTTGTGCCGCTCAAAAAGGGTTTATGAAGCTCCACAGCTCTAGATATTCGCATAATCTCCACTGGCGTTCTTTAATTTAATGGAAAGTTCCAATCCGACTGAAATCAATTATTAATTACAGAGCTCAAGCTCATTCCATTGGATCATACAACTGTTGAATAGTAATAATAAATGTACTTGGCAGGCATTACTCTCCACCTGCCTCACCAGCCACCCTATCAGACCTCCCATCAGGACCATCCTTGGTCACCAAACAAATTGATTCCAAGTTTATAAAATGGAATTATGACTTTGTGCTACTATTCTTTAATCTCTAACAGGCCGCCAAGGACTAATGCTAACAGTAACCCCCGTTTCCCTAACTGCTTGGGGGTGGACATTTAATTTTCTAGTTCTAGACTCCTAGTTTGCAGGACTGTATGTTAACACAATGCTGAAATCTCAGTGACATCGTTATCAATTAAAAAAGATCGAGTGCAGGAGGAGAGTAAGATAGAAGCAACCACACGCCTCTTCCCAGGAGGCTGTTCCTTTCTGCTAGGGCGTAGTTGTTCATGGCGCTCATTCTCTACTGTTATGTGAAGGCAATACCCACATAGCTGTTCTGGCAAAGTAGGGATACAACTATATATCATTTTCTCCTTGCCGTGTCACTGAAGTAAGCAGTTATTCCCTTCAACTTGCCATTTACAAAGTTTTTCTCCACCTGAGACCAAATACAACAACAATCAGTAATGGTATATGGTAATCTATTTAAATTGTCTTTAGTTTGAAAGATGGCTCCACTATCTATTTACTAGGTCGCCCTGTGACAGAAGGAAGGGATTAAAGGCATGAACGTTATTCAGAGATAGACCTCTAGCGACCATGGTGGAGTCTGTGAAAGAGACAAATCTGCTAATTGGTTGACATCAACATTTTTAGGGAGAAACATGACAATCTTGGAAGCAACTTGCTTTGCAGTGTTGAAAAGAAAATATCTGCACGAGTACACCACTGAGTTACAATGAAGTAATGAAAGAGGGAAGGAGCAGAAAATTGATATGATTCCCAAAGCCTAACTTGGAAATTAAAGAGAGTAAAGATTAAAAAAGTGGAGGAAAAGATACCCATCATGTGGCTTAAGCATTGTCATAATGTCATATGTCTCTTCTCTTGCATAATCAGGTCCTCCCCATGGGGGTGACAAAAACACTGTATCTGCCTGCAGTAAGAGGAAATTTATAATTGAAGAAATTAAAAGAATTAACAAAAGACTAATAAGACTTCAAATATATCAACACGGGGTGTTAGGATCTGTTGCAGAATCTAGGAGAAATATGTCTAAAGTTCATTCAACAAAACCAGGATAATGTCAACGAAAATCAGAAATGCCAAATATATCTGTAGAACATATTGTCATGGTAGTCCTCAGCAAATAGAGGTGAAGCATGAGAAATCAACAGTAACACAAGTTTGACAAAGCATCACTGAAAGCATTTTGCAAACCCCATCTATAAGAATCACAACATTGGAAAACACATAAGGAGTCAGCTATAGTACCTTCAACCTTGATGCCAAATGGAAAAAGTCTCCCTTTATGAAATCTATCATTTCATCTACTCCATAGATAGCAGCATTATGTTGAGCATAATCAATCTTTGTTGGATCGATATCAATGGCAGTTACATGTTTGCTTCTGCAATGTAAGTGTATATAAAAAGATGAGTCAAGTCAGAGTACTATTCATCCCAAACAAAAAAATGTCCAAAGTATTCACTAAAAGCATAATGCCAGAAGTATTCAAGTGCCTTCTCGAGATGTTTGAAATAACAATATCATTGAGAAATGATCAACATCATAAGACCTAAACTGATCAAGGGATTAAACATCATCTAGTTTAATCAGTTATTTGAGGGTGCATTACTAACTTCAACTTCAGAAGCTTGGGTGAATGCTTGATACCATAAGAGCAAATACATACAGTTGCACTTGCATGTGTACATATATTTACCTACCTGATCGTCTTTGGTAACTGAACTTCCATAGTTATCAGCCAAAATGAATTATGCTTAGGTTGCCAAGATCAGACAGTCTAAGATACCAGGAGGAACTAGCAGAAAACTAAAAATCATAAAATAATCACGAGATAACTCACATCTGAGCAAATTGGATAGCATTCCCACCAACTCCAGTAAAACAGTCAATGATGATGCCACTACCACAACGTTGGGCATGATGCATAGCTAGAGCTTCTGGAGTAACTGAAAACCATCCTTCTTCATCCATTTTTATACCATCATCATATCTGGAGAACAATAGATACCTCTGCCACCAATATTTACCAACATCAGCGGAGCACTCCTTCAACAACCCTTCAAATAGAACTTCTGCTATATGAGAATGTTTATTAGAAAACAAAGTTACTGAAGAAAGAACTTGTAAATGCACTAGCAAGGCAGCAGCAAAATTAAGTTCATACCTTCATTCTCGTTGAAGAATTTTCTGTGACTTCGAATTCTTCTCACTTTCTTTTTCCGTTTTACTAAAGCAGGGTCAGATTTCATTAACTCATTTGCTGCAGGAACTCCAGTTTCAGAATGCATATTCCTATCCTCAGCTTCTTTAGTGCATGAATTGGACATGCTGGACAAAAAATTATTAGAAACTTTGTAGATTTCAGATAAACAAGCAATAAACAAGAACTATATCTAAATTCTACCTGCTTGTATCTAATGTTTGAATTGCCTCATCATGTTCACGATATTTAGGAATTTCCTCACAGGAGTAAACTTCATTAGGTTTATCATGGAGATCAGAAGTATCTGGTTCATCACTTTTTCCTGCAAAAATTGGTTGCAGATCACTGTTGCAGACCTCTTCAGCAACCTGCTGCATGGTTTGGTTTCTGCAACTGTGAGCACAATGCCACAATCCAATGAAAAGAAAAGTCTCAATGTCATATACTCATATTACACCATAAATCAGAATAATGAGTTCCAAGAGACAAAAACACATCGATTGAACATTGAACATAGAAATACCTAGCGATGTGGTGCTGGACATTTGATGACAAGCATGATGCATTTCCATCATTGCAACTGTTATTGCTCTGATTAAGTTCATCTGGAAGCTCAGGACATGTGCTTACACTGACAGTTGAAGTGGATGTATGAGATATAGTATTGACAACGGTGAGCTCAACATCCCATGAAATCTCTTCATATGGTTGACATTGTAAAACATCAACATTTATCGGTTCTTTAAATGAGTCAAATTTACTCAAACCACATAAATCTGTTGCCTTTAAGTCAGTGGTAACATCCATCTGAGTTACTCCAGCAACACCTTCATTTGACTTATATGTGGTATCAGCAGTTTCTAAATGTTCCATGCCCACGGGTGGGTACCATGTTGAAGTATGTGTTCTAATATTATAGAAGTAATTTCTCATGTAGTAAGAATCCCAATATACTATCCAGTCTCCAAATTCACCACTTTGTTGGCTGTCAATTCCATCATTCTCAAGACCTTCTGGATATATGGAACATGAGACTGATTCAGAAACACATGGCTGCGCAGGGACATGCTCCTCACGACTTTCAGTTATTTCTGCTTCATTGGAAGCCATTATTGAACACTCTACGTGGTCATGCTCCATAAGTCTTTCACCTGGCTCTGTCTTATCATGGCCACTAGCAGCATCTGTAGAACAGCTTCCTGGGAAACGTACAGCATCTAACCCAGTTGAACTCGCTAAAATTGTTGTTGCATCAGTGAGCATGGCACTGTTGTGTAAGGAATCACAATCCTGGTCTTCATTAGAAACAATGCCGATTATTCCATCATGATTATGTTCCTTAATAGAATCGCTAGTAATCTTAGCTGAACTTGCTGGATTATTGGCATCAGCTGCAACATCAGAGGAAGATGATTCACTTTGGCCCATCATTGACATACAACACAAAGAACTGCTTGGGTTATCATCAAATATAATAGGAGACACAATCTCCTCCACACTCACTTTGGAAGAGTCCAGGGATCCACCCACAACATCTTGAGATTCTACCGAATGCTTCAGGCCCATTCCTTTTCTTTTTCCTTGAGTTGCTCTCTTCTGCTTCTGCAAATGAGTCTCAGCATCACAAAATCACATTAATATTACTTGTGCTTGTAGTGCTAAGTATGCCATCTGAAGAAGCAGTACTTAATACTTCAACTGAAATCACATGATAAGCTTAATTTACCTCCTTATTTGTGCGAAATGCGACCGGAAGCCCTAAATCATTCATCTGTCTAGTAAGTTCCATATCCTCCGGCAAAGTTCCACATTCTGAAACCCAGAAATTCCAACTAAAACTTACTACTAGATACCTTACTAGACAAAATTATACAATGAAATAACTAAACACACGGCAAGCTCCTAGAAATTCAAAACAGATAGTTAAAAATAACAAAGAAAGCATGAAAGTGAATCCACTAGCCTGAGGAAAGAGCGTTTGAGCCATCGTCTCCTTCATCCTGAGCTGGTTTCTGTAATCATAGGCGAAATTCATAGCATTCATTCAGTAATAAGTCTCATACTTTCAGCAAGAAAAATTAAAATTGAGCTCAAAGAAAGCAAACACTTACAGTCTGTCCCAGAGAAAACGACCTGTCGTTTCCTGTGCCATCGTCCCTGTCAAGCACACAAAAACTCAGTAAAACCGAACAATCAAAGAGCCTACTGCCTCATAAAACCCTAGTATCTTGGTGGAAGAGAAACAGAGACGAAGAAAAGCACCAGAGGAAGACTTCGGTGAGTTTCAACAGAGATCCGAGAGCTCTCACAGCAGGCCCTTCGTCTTCAGCTTCAACCATCTCTACTCTCAGTCTCAGATTCTGACGCTTCGAATTATCCGGCGTCCACTTTTTTTATAGCTCCGCGGTAAAGCTAAAACGACGCCGTTGGGTCAAGGAGGGAAACAAATAAGAAAAACTCAAAACGGTGCGTTTTGGTGAAGGGACGGATATAAAGGGGTTCAAGAAAAAGCGAAGACACAGTAAAAATTGAGGGAGAGTAAAATGGAAGACGAGGAAATAGAGGAGGGGATGCTGGTGGAGGAAGAAGCTGCTCCGCCGCAGCCGGAGAAGTCGCCGTACGAAGTTTTGAGAGAGAGTAAATCGTCGGTGGAGGAAGTAGTGGCCAAAATGCTCTCAATCAAAAAAGAAGCCAAACCTAAATCGGAGCTTCGTGAGCTAGTCACTCAGATGTTCCTTAACTTCGTCACCCTCCGCCAGGTTCGTAATCGAAATTAGGGCTTTTGTGGAACTTTTGATCAGAATTAGGACTTTTGGATCAGATTTAGTGGATTGCATTTTGCAGGCGAACCGTTCGATCTTGCTTGAGGAGGACCGCGTGAAATCGGAGACGGAGAGCGCAAAGACTCCGGTGGACTTGACGACGTTGCAGCTCCACAATTTGATGTACGAGAAGAGTCACTACGTGAAGGCCATCAAAGCTTGCAAAGACTTCAAGTCCAAGTACCCGGACATTGACCTTGTGCCGGAAGAAGAGTTCTTCCGAGATGCTCCTGCTAATATCAAAGATCCTACATTGTCGAACGACGCGGCGCAGGACCTGATGCTCAAGAGGCTCAATTTCGAGCTGTTTCAGCGGAAAGAGCTGTGTAAGCTTAATGAGAAGCTGGAGATACATAAGAAGGGTTTGCAGGAGACTATCGCGAATCGAAAGAAGTTCTTGAACAGTCTTCCCTCGCACCTCAAGTCTCTGAAGAAGGCGTCACTGCCGGTGCAGAACCAGTTTGGGAATATGCATACGAAGAAGCTCAAGCAGCACCACTCGGCCGAGTTGCTGCCACCGCCTCTCTATGTGGTTTACTCGCAGTTCTCGGCGCAGAAGGAAGCATTTGAAGAAAAGATTGATGTGGAGATAGTAGGAAGTGTGAAGGATGCTCAAGCTTTTGCCCACCAACAAGCAAATAGAGACGCAGGTAACTTATGCTGAACTCATGCTATGTAGCTAGTTTAGCATACAATGTAGTTGATTGCTGCTGGTTTGGTATGGATTATTGAGTGCTTTGTTTTTAAGTTTTAGTTTTTGGGCTTCGATCCTGCTTATTAGTCTGAAACTAGAGGAGGAAGAAGAAGAAATAAACTAGTAGTCTAATATTGTGTAATGGACCAGGTGTTTCTACAAATGGAGAGACTAGTAGGTTAGAGGATGATGCACCAGATGAGGAAGATGATGGGCAGAGAAGGAGAAAGAGGCCCAAGAGAGCTCCAACCAAGCAGAACCCTGATCAATCAGGAGTATATCAAGTGCACCCACTGAAAGTCATCCTTAGTGTTTATGACGATGAAGCTTCTGATCCCAAGTCTGCAAAACTTATAACCCTCAAGTTTGAGTATTTGTTGAAGTTGAATGTTGTTTGTGTTGGAGTTGAAGGATCCCATGAGGCAGCGGAGAATAACATCTTATGCAACTTATTCCCAGATGACACTGGCCTTGAGCTTCCCCATCAGGTCAGAATGTTTTCTTTACTTGTTTTGCCGGAGGTCTTTGCTTCTCCATCTGTTGCTTCTCTTTCCCTCCCCACCATTCTTTCTCTCTCTTGTCTCTTATCTGCATTCATATAACACTGATCGCTACCTTGCATTCATTGATACAGTCAGCCAAGCTCATTGTTGATGAGACTCCTGCATTTGATGAAAAGAGAACGTCCCGTCCATATAAGTGGGCCCAGCATTTGGCTGGAATTGATTTCTTGCCTGAGGTGTCACCTTTGCTTGCTGTCCATGATGCTCCAACTAGTGACATAACTAAAACTGATGCTGTTATGTCTGGTCTCTCACTTTATCGCCAGCAAAGTCGAGTACAGACAGTTGTGCGAAGAATTCGCTCTCGGAAGAAAGCTCAGATGACTCTCGTGTGAGTCATTCCTCTGTAATTTAGAGTCTTGCAAGGACAGTCTAGAAAATTTTTAGGATAAGAATACTGCATCGTTGATCAATTCTGAATGCTAGCGTTAACATTTTTGTTTACTTGGTTGTTATTTATATTGGCATCTTTTTCTGATATAAAGTAGCTAGTGTGGTGTTTTTTGTTCCCTGCTGCTTTCTTTGGTAACTTAATCTCTTTTATCTATCTATAACCTCTATACCTATATCAGGGCTTTCCTTCTTTTGGATGTCGCTTGATGTTTTGTGTGTGAGTGTAGTATGGTATCCTCTATGTTGAGCAATTGCCATTCTTTGATTGGCTTACAGGGAACAGCTTGAATCACTCATGAAGCTTAAATGGCCAGCTTTGTCTTGTGAAAGTGTTCCATGGGCTTTGCATGCTCCTTTGTGCAGATTGCATGGTTGTTCACCTGTAGGACCTCCACCTAATCTGGCATCATCTTTGTCAGTCATAGATAAGGAGCAGGTTCAGGAACCTATAGATGCTGATTTGGTTGGGCGATCTGGTTCTTCAAAAGAAGAGTTGGAGAGTATGAGGGAAGATGGGGAACTTCCATCTTTGGTTCAAGTTGCATCGGTCAGTGAGGATAAACTTGTTCAGCACAAAGGAGACTCCAGGAGGGGGATATCATTACTTTCAAAAAGACCTCCTGTCAGTAAGGCAAGGCCACTAAGTTATAAAAGACATAATGAAGAATTAGATATTTTGCTGGATACTGAGAGTGATGTGGATGAAGCTGCACATATTGTGCCAGAAGAAGAAAATGGGGTGCCTATTCAATGCTTTGAGGTGGCTGGAAAGTCATGGGTGGATTTTGGGGCAAGGGAATTTCGTCTTGTTTTAACCAGGAGTATAGACTTAGAGAAGAGGAATGTGAAGTTAGAAGCCAAGGTAGCTAATAATTTATTTTGTCTTGCTTCTGCATTATATTTTACTTCTGGCATTTTATTATCATTTCTATTCTGGCAGATTAAGATCAGCATGGAGTATCCTTTGAGGCCTCCCTTTTTTACATTGAGTATTTGCACTATGTCTGGAGAAAACCTTTACGAAAGTGATGATTCTGAGTTGTACAATGAACTTCGTGCAATGGAAGCGGAGGTAAATAATTCATGCACTTTCGTAGATAATCTCATCTGTCTTAATTTATGTGACCTGCATCGGTGTAGCATTTCATCTTTACCTTGTTTGTGGTGCAATTTAGGACTGATTTTACATTTCCCCTCCTGAATGGGTGCTGTAGCTTCACAATTTCCTGTTGCTTCTTGTAGGTCAATCTTCACATGGTGAAGATGTTACCTCAAAATGAAGAAAATAACATCCTAGGTCATCAAGTTTGTTGTCTAGCAATGTTGTTCGACTATTACATGGATGAGGCATCCCCATCTTCTGAGAAGAGAAAGAGTACTTCGGTGGTTGATGTTGGATTGTGTAAGCCTGTTAATGGTCAGCTTATTGCCAGATCATTTAGAGGAAGGGATCGCAGGAAGATGATATCCTGGAAGGACATGGAATGCACTCCTGGCTATCCATACTAGACGTATATCTTCGGTAACTATAATCTGAATATGGCAAAACTGTTGCCGCCGATTGGGTGTGCGTTAAGCAAGCGACAGAAGAGAGCAGAGGATATTTATTCTATCTATTCCAGTAGATTTTATTGCTCGTTCAAAACATTATTTTAGTTCGTGTTCTACTGTAGTACTGTTGAGTGTTATTATTATTTCCCAACTCACCATCCAAGATTGCGTGGAACATGAAATGACCATAGTTACGCAGATCCTTGAAATGTATCACATTAGATTTGGATATGAGAAAAATTCAGCTATCGTGTCCAAACTATTTTGTCAATGTCAATTTAATATCCAAACTCTTAAAAGTATCAATATGATACTCAAATACCTAAATTAGAATCAACGTGATGTTTTGTCTAAAATTTTTGACGGCGTCATCTATATGCTGATGTGGCAAGCACGTGGGTCCTTTAAAAAAATGAAATGACCAATTTGCCTTTTTTTATTTTTGAGAAAAATTCAGTTACCGTCCCTAAACTATTTTGTCAAGGTCAATTTGATACCCGAACTCTCAAAAATATCAATGTGATACCCAAAGACCTAAATTGGTATCAACGTGATACTTCCGTCCAAAATTTCTGACGGCGCCGTCTATTTGCTGACGTGGTAAGTACATGAGTCCCAAAAAAAAAGTGAAATGACCAATTTACCCTCTCTCTTTTTGTTAATTCATTTTTTTCCTTTTCTTTTCATTTCTTTTTCTTCCTTCTTCTTCTTCTTCTTAGGGTTTCGTGGAGCCAAGCAGCTTGGGGCAGAAGCTCCCAATCAAACCCGATACCAGTCGAAGAACCTACTAGTGCTGAGATGACCAACGATCCGTCGGCGTAAATTGGGGTCGCCGAGTTGTTGGGCGAGACGAGGCGTTCAGCCGAAATGAACCGTGAGAGAGTGGTCGTCGAGGTGAAGTACGCAAGCGTACGGTCTCCGAAGGGAAGGCGGTCCGGTTCTAGGGATGCAATTTTAGTTATTCTTCTTCTTCTCTCTCTTCCTCTCTCTCTCCTCTCCTTCTCCTTTGCCCAAACCATCACTAACGCTGTCGAGATCCTCTCCAATTCCTACTATAAATCCATCTCCCTCACACTCATGTGGATTAACCACCTCCTCCCATCGCTTTCCCTGTCCGATCACTCAAGTCCCTCCCATTCGGCGCCAAGATCGCTACCATGCTCGATGACCACTCTCTCACGGTACCTTCCAGCTAAACGCCTCGTCTTGCTCAATAACTCGACGACCCCAATTTACGTCAACGGGTCGTTGATCATCTCAGCACCAGCAGGTTCTTCGACCGGTATCGGGTTCGATTGGAAGATTCAACCCCAAGCTGCTTGGCGCAGCGAAACCCTAAGAAGAAGAAGAAGAAAATCCCATAAGAAGAAGGAAGAAAAGGAAAAAAATGAATTAACAAAAAAAAAAAAAAAATTGGTCATTTCACTTTTTTTTTTTGACTCATATGCTTGCCACGTCAGCAAACAAACGGCATCGTCAGAAATATTGGACGAAAGTATCACGTTGATACCAATTTAGGTTTTTGGGTATCACATTGATACTTTTGAGAGTTCGGGTATCAAATTGGCTTTGGCAAAATAGTTTGGGGACGTTACATGAATTTTTCTCAAAAAGAAAAAAGGGTAAATTGGTCATTTCATTTTTTTTAGGACCCACATGCTTGTCACGTCAGCAAACAGACGGCGCCGTCAGAAATTTTGGACGGAAGTATCACGTTGATACCAATTTAGGTCTTTTGAGAGTGAGAGTATCAAATTGACTTTAGCAAAATAGTTTGGACACGGTAGCTGAATTTTTGTCTTTGGATATTAGTTTATGAAAATGATCATAATTTCAGCTTTCGGGGATCGTTGACATGACTCATATTAGATCGGGATATTAACAAATCAAACTGTTGACGATTTCAGTGTGTGAAAGGGGCATCATGAATAACCCTTGGCTCTATTAATTTGCACAGCATCTTCAGGAAAGAAATGAGCAAGCTTGGTTTAAACTTTCCCGTCTACTTTCTCAATTTTATTTCTGTTCAGCAGTCCATCAATGAAAATTATCATAGTAACGAACATTTCAGTGAATAAAAGTAAAAACTTGAAGAACCCTCGATCCTTAAAAACACATGGCATAACCCCAGATCACCATTTTTTTTTTTTTTTGATCAACCCCAGATCACCATTGCAACACTGACTTCTCCCAGAAAAGGGGAAAGCAAACACCTTATAAGCTTCTGTATCATGCATGCTCTGCCTCCAAAAAGGAAAGATACAAAAAAAAAAAAAACCGCACACATCTTGACGTGAAGAATTGCCACTCTTTACTCGAAGCTTTATTATTGTTTAATTTTTATTCTCTCTTTTGGGTCTGAAGCTTAAGCTCGGGGGGTACAACATACAGCATCCAGTAGTGGTAATACATACTCCATGATAATGATCTCTATTGTTCAAGAAATTGAAATAACAATATGAAAAAGGATAACAAAAGAAAGATACTGCAAAGGGTCCGAGGTAGATGCTGCTAAAATACAAGTCTGCCTAATTTTTAGGAAACTGGACATATTCTATAATATGTATCAAAGATATCTCCATGATCATATTTTGCTTCCCCTCGCCTACCTACTCATACTGTTCAAAAGAGAAGCATATGTAGAAGATAGATGTAAGTTCAACCTACAGCACGTTAAAGCTCTCAAAAAATCTACAGCACAAAACACGTGATCCTTATGTACAGCCACCCACCTACCCCCGCAATGCATTTCCCATCCCCAATCCCTGCACTTTACCACGGACCGGTCTGCGTTCGTCTCAAGCAACGTCTCTTGCCTCCTCTTTGAAGATTTTGAATCTCCATATCCTGCGAAATTATCAAATTCCAGACGGTCAATCAATTATAGAGCACCTCAGTCGTGAAAAAAAAAAGCTAAGCAGCAATTTAAATGCAGTTTCGATCCTATTTCAATAATTAATCTGAGAATTCATCTGTCTTTGTGTGCATTGATGAAACGGTAACACGGCAAACTGGTTACAAATAGATTGCAGACAAGTTCAAATGTTTTTTTCTGATACTAGGAATAATAAAATCTAGCAAACACATGCTATGCATTACTACTACTATCTTCAAATCTTTAAAACCGTTACAGAGGCAGAGACAAATTTGAATGAAAATCAGGAAACAAAAAATTGGAACTAATATTTTCACACTAGATCATGAATGGTTTGCACTACTAATGCAGTACATACCAAAACAAATTCCACACGAAAGGATTGGTTTCATAAACTACTTCAAAAGAGTAATGAACAATAGCACAAATAACTGAAAGAGGTACCACATGTTAGTTGTTCTAAGAAAAACTGTACATCAGTAGTTAACTTAAAGTTCAAACTGCCACAGGGACAAAAGAAGGGGCTGTAAGAACTTGGCTAGAAAATGAATGAAGATGATAGAGTTATAGAGCAGATCCCGGGAAAGCTGACGGTCAAGATCGAGTTCTTAAGGACAAGTAACTGAGAAAGTATGTATATACTCTATAGCAGATTCTTATTATGGAGAGATAGAGTGACTTCTCATCAGCAGTAGATTTCGTTAATAATAAAGGATCATCCTCCCCACCCTAGAAAAAGAAAACAGAAAAACCAAAGTACCTGATTCTTCTGCAGTTCCATCATTTCATCCTGTGGCAACCAATAGACAGTGAACGAGAGTCAACTCATGAACTTAAGTTTATCAAAGTCATTAATTGGTGTATGTATCAACCACGTTAACTATAACTAAACAAACCTGTTTTTTCTTCAAGTTTTCGTTCTCCTCTTTTAGCTTTGCAACTTCTGTTTCCAACTCCATTGTGTAAGCCTGGAAAAGCATAAGATACAAAATATATGAGAAAGAAGAAGGCAGTATGAGATGATGGTGTATTGAAGTACCATACTCATCCGTTTTTCCCATGAGGTTCAATTTCAAAACAGAACCGAGGACAAAGGTATGGAACTTATTCAAAGCTTTTAATGATTCTGGGACTATACTCCCGACTTATGTTATGTTCCTTAAACAAATGTTCCATTACCTTGTAACAAACTGGATCCTTAAAACTTCCCATGACCGTAACTTCCCAAAATCTCATCTCTTGTCATGTCGGATCGCTATCACATTACCCTTCTGCGGCTATCTTTCATGAAGTTTTGGGATGCAAAAAGTCAATAGATGATAAAAGCAGAAGGTCAAATGTCTAGCAAAAGTGAAAATCGACAACAAGATGAATTTGTTTAACTTTCCCCAGAGTAAGTAACATAAAAAAGTTTTTGGATTAATACTGAAAAAAGATAATAGTATATTTAGGTTCTGTTTCCCCTTCATGTGCTGAAAGTGCATGACTCAATATTCCCCACACTCTTGGAACTCTGGTAATCTATTACAGTGGCAATATAAAAGCTGAATTTGATCCACCATAAGCTCTCTCCTAGAGTTTAAAGTTTTTGACTTTAGAAAATAGACCCTAACACACTCCACTCCACTACTAATGACCCAAAAACTATGGAATTCACTTATAATGACAAGTTGCAATTATATGAACCCCCAATACTAAATTAATGAGCTCGTATAAGGTTGACAATCCTAACTATCACTTCAGAATTTTGCTTTAAAAACAGTAAAACAAAGAAAGACATATTCACCTGTTTGCGAGCTCTTGATCTGGCAGCTGACTCTCTGTTCTTGATCATCCTCCTCTGTCTCCTCTCAACAACTTTCTCCACAGGCCCGCCTTTCCTTCCCCTAAAACCATTGTTAAACACATATGGCATTGGTGACACCGACGACGTATCAGTACCATTACTCTTCCCAATCCCATCCGATGACAGCTGATTCGCGGGAGACACTGCAGCCACCCGACCATTCCCACCTCCTAATCCAACCATTCCCATCCCTCCTCCTCCTCCTCCTCCTCCTCCTCCTCCTCCATGTAGCACTGGACTCTGAACCAGAGCATTACTAATACCCTGCTCACCACCAATCCCCAAAATCCCACCCCTCATTCCAGGACTACCAAGCTGCGAATTCGGCCCCATACCCATCTGTGAAGTGCTGTAAGTCACAGGTTGCTGCTTGGGAAATATTTGCATCTGCTGCTGCTGTTGCTGTTGCTGACTTCTAACCCCATTAGCATTCAGTGGCAGATTGGAACTCTGATTCGGAACCTGATTACCATTCTCCGAAATCCTACTCCCCATAACCCCCACACTACGATCCGGCTGCTGAAACCCGAATCCCAAACCACCACCAGTGTTCCCAAACCGAGCCAACTCTCCGAAAAACCCACTCCCATTATTACCCGGCTTCGAACCATTTGGACCGTCTTCCCTCACAACCCCAGCTCTGACCAAAAACTCCTCCAACGTCATTTCCCCCAAAGTCTGCTGCCTCTGCACCACATTCGACCCACCGGGCCCACCATTTCCTTCCTTGGACGACAAATTCCTCCACACCTCGTCCACCGTCTTCTGGCTCAGCGTCCGAGGCAGCGTCAGCGACCCCTGTCTCTGCAGAGGCAGGCCCTGATTAAACCCATCTTGACCGGTCACCAAACCAGTAGGGACCACAGTCTGAGTCTCCTCCGCCGTCCAGATACTCTTCAAGAGCTCATCCATATTCATGGACCCAAAGTCCTTACCTGGGCCTCCCATGGTGTTCTGCAACTCGTCAAACGTAAGGGAATAGATCGACGACTGCCGCGCTAAGGCGTTGTTGCTGTTGTTTACCGGTGGCCGACCTCCGCCGTCGCCTTGTAGGTCGGTAATAAACCCCTTGAAATTCATATTGGCACCCATTTGGCAATATATATCTCACTGAAACAAAGAGCTCAAGCTTTTTATTCAAGGCTGGAAAATTGGGAAATACTTGATATATTCTCATTTAAGCTCACAGAAATTGACCATTTTCAAGTTTCGGCCAATCAAAAAAAAACAGAGTCCCTAAAAACACACGCTTCAGCTCATTAAACCCTAATCAGTAATTTACTCCAAATCACTTTACCAAGAGCTCAGTTTTCTCATGCAAGAACAAGAACAAACAACAAAACCAAAACTTACAAGTTTCCAAGCTCAAAATTTCCAGCAAATACAGATTAACACACATATAAACCCTAAAGATGAAGGAGAAATAAATTATCCAAACAAATATAGGCTTTGTTCTTTTTACCTGGTTACTATTTTTGGGAATTTTTGAACTCTGGTGCGTGTGGCTGCTGAAAATTGGTGCTCGCGTTTAGGGCTGTGCTGCAACCGCCAAGTGTCTGCAGCTCTTTCGCCAGTCCCGCTTTGGCTTTTAAGACATTGAGGCGTGGGGGCGTACGATTATTATAATCTATTTAGCATTTTTATAATGGGAGACGTGGACCAATGGGGATGGGTAGAGGGGCTCTGAATTTGACGTCCAGCCAATGGGATGGCGCAATCTGGGGGCATGCTGGCCGTACACGTTTGGTGCAGTCAAGGGTTGGATGGGAGTTGTTTGGATTTTAGTGGGGTTGGATAAGGACCAGCGACGCAAGCATGGGCTGTGCTACGCTCACACGGAAAAAGCATGGACTTTTGTTAGGTGCGGTTGGATTGGACGTCAAGGCTAGTTTCGTCAGTTTGATTCGCTTTTTAGTTTTTACTGTGTATGAAAGCAATGAACCGACAGTTTTAAGGGCCGACATATTTGTCTGCTTGTACCAAAATAACCTTGTCAATTGTTAAAGTCTTAAAGAGGATATCCGTCCGAAGGGCTCTTCAAGGGCACTTAACATTTTTATGGTTTATCTTGTCGGGAAAAAATAATAATAAAAACATCATTTATGGTAAGTTTTGAATAGTATCAAATTTGACAAAATCTTATAATGGAAATAGCATGTTCGCGGGTTACCGTTGTTTGACACCATCTTGATTAAAACGTGACTCCTTTTTTTCTTTTTTCTTTTTGAGAATAAGATAAAACGTGGCTCGTTAGATATGAACAGCAAACAAAATATAGAGTTGGAACATTGTTACTTTAGCCTTTTTTAATCGCTATCTTTTAATGTTTTTATTAAAATCAGTACATAATCGCACATGTAAGAGTTTATGTAAGCTAAACAAAGCGTTACATCATACGTAAAAGTCTAAACTTTATAATGTCTAAGAACTTGCTATGATTTTTAATGTAAGTTATAAGTATAGAAACCGAGTTTGTTTAACCAATAATATAGTGACCCGGTAAAACTAGGCCGAGTGAGCAAGTCGAGGGACATAACCCAAAACTTGAAAAGCATGTTGCTCGGTGTCACGGGCCGACTTTATACGCAGCAGAATTTAGCCCGTGCGGCGCCAAGGTTCCCCTGAATCGAGGCCAGCCTATATTCCTTACTTCCTTTATACTCCATTGCTCCATTTTTCTTTTCCTTTCTGTGTGCTTCTCTTGTCAACTTGACCCTTTCGACAACATCCCCTTACTTGTTGGGGTTTACCAACGAAAGCTACTCACACATGAGTCTCACTTCTTGTGACTAACCGATCGCTTCCTTGTGTCATGGTTGTCTTCCAAGACACTCGCCCAACCGATAGGCTTTCGTGTCGTCTCGGCTTGCGCCAGCCCCTTTACTGACTCGCGTGCGTCTCGCACGTCGATAGCAAATAGCATGATCATGTACCGAGACTAAGTTGGCATTCACGTTTCTTCCTTGAGTCATTTCTTAGCAGCTTACACACTTTGTTGCTTCGTGGGCATCTCTTATGCCGCCCACTCAGCTCCCAGACAACACATGTCTGCATACTTTAACCTTGTGCGCGTCACTTGCGCACCTTACTTGACTCATGGATGGCACGTTCCCGCTTACTTCCCCTTGTGGCATCACTTGCACAACCCCCCCAAGGCTTATATGGAATACTTGTTCTTGTTCTGCAACTCATGGATGCCACTAGTATGACTCGCTCGTCTTGCGGGCAACACCTGCCGTCTTGTCTCGCCTCATGAGCATCTCTTTTGCAACTCACTTGGCTCTTGGGCAACACATGCCCTCATACTTCACCTCATGGGCATCACCTAGATAGCCCATTCGGCTCTTGGGTAACACTTGCCCATCTGCTCGTACCTTGAGTGCCAACTTGACAAGTCACGTAGGCCTTATGGCCTTCCCTCTCTGACGAGGCTGTCTTGTTCTCTTCTTGATGACCGTCATGGCTCCAAGGCATATTATAACCCGTGGACAATCCTCAAGCGGGCATGCCCTCTTGCTTGTTGGCATGCCGCCCAAGTGAGCAACTCATCCTCGATGCCCCTCTTAAGCTTCTTTCAGTCTAGCACGGAGTCGCCCCTCCCGTGCTTGCTGGCATCACCTTACTTTGGGCAAGGTCGAACCCTAACACATGCCCACGTCGCTTGCTCCGTGGCCAATGAGCACCACGAGGTCCAGACATATCTTCCGTAAGCCCACACGTTTGTCTAACGCCGATGGCATAAGGATCGCCCTCTTACGAACCTCGCCCCCGACGTCAACCAGCAATATTGGTCTTTCGGCCAATACCGTCCACGAGACGTCCTGACTCGTGGAAACATATGCCGCCCCTTTCTGACGACACATGCCCGACTCCTAGGCCCCCAAGGGTGCCCGGGAGAAGCTCACTTAGTGCCCCATGAATGCCAGCACCGGGGGTGGTAGAAGCTCAACACCATGTCTCCCCCTATAGAGCATATTTTGCTTACATGCACAAGGTGGGAGGAAACATCAAAATAACCGAGGAGAATAATTGTCCATAACTAATTCTCAGAAAATCCGAATGACATGCCGTCAAGTGCATTGAACTCTTTTCGACGTTCCGGACATTTCTCGTGTTCGGAGTTTTCCCAAATTCCAAGCCGAAGTACCTCGAATCAGAACTTCCACTTAATTATGACAATGCCACTCGTCTTCACTTTAGCTTCAAGTTCGCCTTTGGGCTCCCAAGGCTCGCTCCTCTCGCTTCACCTTGTCCCAAGGCTCACCCCACTTGGCATCTTCTTGCCTCGAGGCTCGCCCCTCTCGGCATCTCCATATAACGTGTCATGATAGCACAACTCTTAAGTGCGGCTCGTGACACTCGGCCTACCTCCCATGTTGCCCAGATACGTACCATATATGGTTAGAAGTGGACTCCTTCGTTCTCCTCACTTGGCACCTTGGCAGCTACGAATTGAGTGGCATAATTGTTTGCATCGTCGTTATTCACACATCTATCGTGAAGGCAACCAAGCTGCAAATGCTCTTGCTAACATGGGTCTCTCTTCTGCTGGTTTAACGTGGTGGGACGTGCCTCCGGATCTTATTCGTTCTCATTATCGAAAGGATTCCTTGAGGTTGCCTAATTTTCGTTTTCATTAGTTACACTTTCTTCTTGTATTTATCACTTATTTTCTTTTCTGATTAATTTTTTTAGAAAAATTTTGATTTTATGTCCCCTCCTACATTTTCTTTTCTTAAGAATAAAATTCAATACAGGGTGAGCCCTACTCTGTTTATTAAAAAAATCACGTTTTTGAAGGGAATTAGCAGCTAATCACTCCGTAATACACTTTCCATGACTAGTCTACGGGATATCAACCAATGACCAGGAATCCCCAACCGTTACGGAACGGCGTTATACACTACACTGTTGAAAATATCTGTATGGGAGGGGAACCCAGCGTTTCCTAAAATACAAGTTAAACCATATATAATGTGATCCTTATCCTGTAGCATACGCAATTTAGAAATCTGTATGGCCATAATTGGTTAGTTGAGATACCCTAGAAGAAAGTAAGAAGCTGTGATCTTGACCTTCAAGTCTCACAGTCTCCTTGATCGTACAAATCCATAAACTATTATATGGACGGTGTTTATGGTTTCCCTATGACTTTCATAAACTCCCGCCATTACTTTAATCCGATTGCATCAGATGTCGTCGCTTTCATATCAGAAGGTCGAAAGCTTAGAGATCGAGATGTGGATGTGCGGCGTTTGATTCTGAAGTAGGGCCATTTAAGACATAGCTATATCTGCCCTGCATTCAAAGCATGCTCTACGAATTTTCTTCCATTTCTTCTTTTGGGTTATAAAGAAAAAGCCAGACGAGAATTGACGATGTTTAAGAGGGGCACATGGAGCTAGGGCATGACTCGACTGAAAAGTCCTACAGATCCTTGTTTATTTAGGATAATTTATCCACTAACATCATGGTTGCTGGCATTCTGGGATTGGAAGCAAAGCAAAATGGACCAAAGTTGTCTAGCATGTTCCCTCTTCTAGACTTTAGGATTAAATATTGCCTAGATGGGTTCATTTTTGTATGCTTCAATTACCTCTTTAGGGTTGGATTTTTGTTCTTCTTTTGTTTATCATGAAATTGACAAGAGACTGGTTAACTATAGAATCTTTACCAATAATGGCAAGTTTGAAATATTATTTTACAAGGAAGAAAGAGTTCCCACCCATCAGTCATGTATCTGGCAACAGGCGGCTATCACATTCACAGGAATTCTCTAGACTAATCCTGGTTAGTTTAATCAAAACCCTTAAATATTTGGTAGTAGTTGTACTTTTTAACACTTTTTAAGAACTAGTCGGATTGATTGAATAAATTTATCGAAACATTAAAAATTGAATACACTGAGAAGAATCAGGAGAGAACTGAAATTACGTATTCGAAAGAGGAAAAGGGTAGACTTTGTGATCTTTGTTCATTCCATGGTGCCACGTTACAGTAAACAAATCCACAGTTTATGAAAGCATTCTCCGGTGTTAGTGCTTTGAGTAGGTGATAATGCAACGTGTTTGAACCCTATCAAGCACCACCAAAAATGGATATCGACGCAGAATACAGTAGTGACTAGCAAGCAGGAGAGCTGAAGCCTCCATCTCCCAACCAAATGTTCCCCAAAAAAAAAAATCACAATCAATCGGCAACGTGGCAAAAAAATATCATATATTCATTGATTGAGTGATGTTCCCACATGAAAAGGGTTTTGGTTGTGGTTGCTTTTAAGTGCAGATAGGCTTTCTGGGTCCTCCAACGGCATGCTTGATCCTCTTGTCACTGGATTGGGGGCAGGCGAAAATGATGCAAGATGACAGTTGGGGTTCCCAATACGTGCGGGACACGTATGTACATGACTCGATGAAAATTGAGAGCTCGAGAGTTGGGTCTGACGATTTATGAGGCAATTTTATTCCGGGGGTGATGGAGAAGTTGTGGAGAGTGCTTTAATTGTTTCTTTTCTGTGAGTCATTGTGCAGAACATGTTTCCCTAACTTTAAATACATCAAGAGAATCGTTTAAAACAACTTCATGCTAGAAAGAAACAAAAGTCGGGTGCAGGTGACCACTCACTCATCAACAGATATGTTAATCCGAAGGATGTTAGGCCGTCGTCTCGTTAGAATGGCATGATGGAACCATGTAAAGGTTGAAGTCTTCAAGCTTTCATAGTGGTCTTTTAAAGCATGACCAGGTCTACAGTGCTGTATATGTCCCACTCGACGAGTTTGGTATGACCAGGTCCAAAAGAAGACTGCTTCGAACACAACAAAGACGCTCACAGAAAGATCACATGTACAGGGCATCCATAACCTATAAGGGAGAGCAGATATGATTAAAGGGGTTAACTTTCCTATCTGGAAAGTGGAAACTCAATTGAGAATCCAGAAGAACCAATAATCACAAAAAAGCGAGTTGGGACCGGATGATGATGATCAATGAAAACTTTCGAAAATCCAAGTTACTGGAGTTAAAAACGAAGACCAGATACAATTTTATTTCACAGCATTCTTTACCACATTTTTACTACACAAATTGCATATACTCTGAAAGAATTTTCAATATCTACTATTACTTTCTGACTTCTCACTCTTAACACGTAAAAATGACATAATATTTGGATCAAAAATTGACATATAACAAGCATTACAATATCGATGAAATTTTTCCTTAACATACAGGTTATACAAAGTCAGACGAATGATGATTCTAGCTTCATACACCGCGTCTACGCTTTCGAAAATGTCTTAGAATGAAGCTGTCAGCATATAAGGGATAGTTCTTCCTAATCAGCCCCTTTATGCATTTCCAATATGAAAAGTCGACCAATGTGCCATCTTTTTGAACGATGAACAAACATCTTGAGCTTTCAAAATCTGGATGATATCCAACCTGTCAACCCATAAAGAGCAAAATGCATCATATAGGAATCCACTTCACTTAGAATACAGATATTATATACTTGAAAATACCACCAAATCAATCATCTATGACAACGCATTCAGTGCAGAAGAAGATTTCACATTTGGGTCAATTCATTCAGACAGGACAGACACTGAAGTCAGCCGCCATCATTTCACAAAACGCACATTCTCAATGAAGTAGTATCATTTCAGGAAATTATAAGTGTTACCCTAAAGAATGCAAGCATTATCATATCAGAAACACATATACCCCCATATCTAAAGGGAAGCAGTAATCAGACCGCCAATCCCCTCTTGCACAGTGTACAGCAATAAAGGCCCGACACCATCCGAACTCGAGTGACAAAGAGTGCAACTGTTTAGAAAACTAAGCACTCCTCAAAGGGGGAGTGTGAATAGTTCCTCCTATCTAAAATCATATAAATGGTAGAGTAACAGATATCTAGAAGTGTCACCCTAAACCTTATTATCATGCCACGTACGATATAAACAACCAGATATCCAAATGGAGCACTATCAGCACTCACTCAAGCCCCTCTTGACCTAAACTACACACCAATGAAGCCCCAACCTCTTCGGAACTGGAATGCAGCTGTGTAAAAAGCTCAGCACTCATCAAAGCAGGACCGTAAATAGTTCTCCTAGTTTAATGATGGAATGCCAACATTACATGCATGCCTATAATATCTAAACCTTTTTCAGCATTAAGACTAGCATTCACAATCCAAATTGACACCAAATTGTACACTCCAACCTTCCTTAAGATCATATCCATGCAATCCAACCAAGCTAAATGCTTTAAAATTCCACATGTAGAAACAAAATGAAACCAGCGAAGAGAATTATACCGTGACGTAATCAATTCCGGAACCAATCTTCTTTGCAGCTTCAGGATGAAACGGAAGCAGCCTCTCAAGAACAGTCTTCTCATGCTCGGGACTCAACCTATCTCCGCTCTCATATTTCCCAGAATGAAGAATCATCCTCACAAACCCAACAAGCGGAACCGTGTCTTCCAGAATCTTATCTTCCCAATCAACCCATTTCCCTTCCTCTCCTTCATCTTCCTCCGAAATCCCATCCACGTCCAAGTCCTTCACCACCGGCTTCCGCAGCAGCTCAGGCCCGTCCGCCTCCTGCCGCCCAGTTCTACTTCCGCCGTCGGCCCCGGTCTTCAGCGCGCAGAGGCGGGTGCGGAGCGACGTCGTTCTGGCGATGGGGAAGGATAGAGTTGCGGGACCAATCAGAGGGAGGGAGGTTAGGTGGTTGTGGACGAGCAGCGGTGGTTTGGAGAGAGAGGCCATGGCGGCTTTTGCCTTTTGGGTAGTAGGGAGTAGAGCTCAATTAGTTGTTGTCATCGTTCTTCAAGTAGAGAAGACCCATCATCATCATCAATCAGAGTCGGTTGTTTTTCTTAAAGAGTGTTTGTAGATAAAGAACTGAAACGATGCGCGCTCGGCTCTCCAGTCTCCACCTCTGCTTCTCACTTTCGGGCCTGCCTGGGCCTCTGCTGCCACCAAAGCCCAAGGCCCAAAATAAACTTCATCTAAAGATTAAAAATTAAAATCTATAACCGATAGTTCTCGAGTCAAACTCGAGACTAAAACAATAAAACTTGTTTTATAATCATAAGTTTCAGAGAATTAATTTCAACTTCGTGCATGAAGTTCAAAATCTTTCAATATAAGACCTGATGTTTGTCGATTGCTTCAATCACAAGCATTATCTCGAGTAAAAAGGTTAAGTATTACTCGATACTTGAGATTTAATCCAAGTAGATGTTGTGCACAACTCTGATACGTTAAGACTATCAATCTATTTTAGAACGTAACTGACAATTTGTGTTTTCATTATCATTGTTATGAGTTATTTCAATTGATAAATACTTTTTTAACATGACATGAATCTCATCATATTGTTACGTATTTCATAACTTTTACATTACTGTTAAAGTGACGAAGATCAAATCTTCAAATGATTTTTGAGTTTGGCATTGAAAAATTTTAAGGACTCAGTACTATGTCATCTTCTTCTTATTTTCCCTTGGTCACTCTCTCTCAAGATGACATGGTCAATCCCTTTCCGGGAAGGAAAAAAAAAAAAAAAGGATGACATTAGCCAGAGCCTAATACAAACCAAGTTCCCAACTTGATCACAATTGCAAGTTTTCAACTGAAGAAAAACTGGTTCTTTAAGTATTGACTTGATATAAAACGGTGCACCCAACCAAAATAGTGATCTACGCAGAAGAAAACTAAACCCAACGTTGATTTCTAGCCCGGTGACAGTTACATAACTTTCATTGCATGAAGCGTCCTAAAAAAAAAAAAGGCCAATCGTAGCATTTTCAAACTTTGAATCTTTCTTTGGATCCATTAACTCACTCGAGGTCAATAAAACCTTTTATTCTATTCTCATATGATTCTCAGAAGGAATATCAAGCTAAGAAAATAAGCAAAAGTAGTATGTCTTGGGGTATCTTGGTTTTGCTGCTGCTGGTGAATTCAGCGCTGGCCAATGGAAGAGAGGACAGATGTCAAGAAACCCAACAACAGAGAGTTGCAAGAAAAGAATGGGAGCTGTAGTTGATTTCACCTCTCGTGTGGGAAAAGAACAGAGAATAGCTATGGATTTGGCTATCCAAGACCTTCTTCACTCGAACTGCCTTACAGTAAAATTAGACCTCAGAGATTCACAGGGAAGTACAGCTAAATCAACTGCTGCTGGTAATTTATAGTACTTACTTTCCAAGCTTTAGTACGAAAACCATAGAAACATTACTAGCTAGCTAGTTTTCTTATATTTAGCTGTCTATGGTTGTTTTCTATTGCAGCAATCAATCTTCTGAATGGCAAACAAGTTGAAGCCATCATTGGAACACTGACAATGCAAGAAGCAGCTCTTGTCTCTGAGATTGATAATCAGACCGCAAACTCCACCATTTTATCACTTGCTTCACCTGCCATAAACCCACCATCAGCCTCACTTCAAATGCCAAATTTTCTCCAAGTAGCAAATGACATTGTTATCCATATGCAATGCCTAGCAGCCTTAGTCGGTCATTTTCAATGGAGAAAGGTGACTGCAATTTATGAACAAAAGAGTGATTTTTCCTACAATCCTGGAATGATAACCCTCCTCTCCGATTCACTTAAATCAGTCAACTCAGAGATTGAGCACCACCAAGCTTTCCCAACCCTCTCTTCTCTTTCTGATCCAGTTGCCTTTTTCGATGAAGAGCTGAAGAAGTTGAGGAGCAAAAGCAACAGGGTTTTCATACTTACACGGTTCTCTTTAAATTCAGCTGTTTTTCTCTTTGGAAAGGCAAAGGAAACGGGGATGATGGGCAAAGGCTATGTATGGATTGTCACAGATGAGATTGCAAGTCTTCTTGACTCTGTTGATTCTTCTATCAAGTACAATATGCAAGGTGTTATTGGAATTAAAACCAACTTCATAGAAATAAGTACAACCAACAATTCGCCAAATTCAAATCCAGATTTCGCAGACTATATGGACTGCAATACCCTGAAGAAGAAGAAAACTCTAGCCCTAGCATCTTTGCTCTTCGAACGTATGACGCAATGCAGGCCATGGCTCTAGCCATGAAATATGCTACCTCAAAACATTTGTCTCAAGAAATTGTGTCCACCAAATTCCAAGGTCTAAGTGGCATGATGGAGTTCAAGAATGGCATGCTATCACAACAACCAACCTTTCAAATCATTAATGTGTTTGGCAGAAGCTACAGCGAGATTGCAGTCTGGTCAACACGCTTTGGTTTCTCAGAGGACATGAACGTTGATATGAAGGAGAGGACTAACCACAATTATGTTCAAGTTTTGGGTCCAATCAACTGGCCAGGTGGCTTACAAGCAGCTCCAAAGGGGTGGACTCTTGTCGATGGAGAGAGACCATTGAAGATAGGGATTCCAGCGAGGGGTGCCTTCAATCAATTTGTGAAAGTAACGTATGACCAGGACAAGAATCAGACACACATCTCAGGGTTTTCAATTGATATCTTTGAAGCAGCTGTCAAAAACCTGCCTTATCAGTTGCCTTATGTGTTTGTTCCCTTCAATGGCTCATATGATGAATTGGTGGAACAAGTCTACTACAAGGTACACATTATTTTTCTTCTAGACTAATCCCAGGTCTAAAAGACACAGGTTTGGAGTCCCGTTGTTGTCTAACATGGTATCAAAACTTAACAAACGCAACATTGAAGTGTCTTTGACGCAATGACACGTATCAAACATGTATGACTGTGTGTAGGGCTCTATAGAGACTGATCTATGACCATTTTACTAATGTAAAACAGAGCTTGGATGCAGCTGTTGGTGATATAGAAGTCATAGCTGACCGGTATCATTATGTTGAGTTCTCACAACCATATATAAGCTCTGGACTTCAGATGGTAGTCACTGTAAAGCCGGATAAGCTGAAGGAAAAATGGATGTTCATGAATGCCTTCAGCAAAAGCATGTGGTTGCTCATGATCACTACACACCTTTCTGTATGCTTTGTTGTCTGGTTTATTGAATGCGAACATGGGCAAAACTTTGAATTAAAAGGAATTGGGGCCATCCTGTGGTTCTCTGTCACCGTCTTATTCTTCGTGCAAAGTAAGTCTATGTGTAAGTATCTTAAGTTTTTAGAGTCGAGTGATTGTCTTAACGTACAACTACAATATGCAGGAGAACGAGTTCAGAGTAATTGGGCTCGGTTGGTGCTAGCTCCATGGTTAGTAGTGATTCTAGTAGTAACAGCCACTTTCACAGCGAGCCTCACTTCCATGATGACCATCTCTCGAGTCCAGCCATCTGTGCTCAATGTGGAAACACTTAAGAAAGAAAATGGAACTGTTGGATGTAATGGCAACTCTTTTATTATTAGGTACCTGATCAATGTTCTAGCGTTCAGACCAGAAAACAACAAGAGAATTGCCTCCATAAGTGACTACCCAAAGGCCTTCGAGAATGGAGATATTCAAGCAGCTTTCTTCGTCGCTCCCCATGCTAAAGTCTTCCTGGCATGTTACTGCAAGGGCTATATGAAGACAGGTCCTATATACAAGCCTAGCGGCTTTGCATTTGTGCGTATCTCTACCTTCTTATCATTTCTTTAGACAGTTTATCAAACACATTGTTTGCGAGTCTTTAGAAAACAAACTAGTAAATGATTATTGGGGCACTTTTCAATTGTCTGCTTCAGGTTTTTCCAAAGGGGTCTCCTCTGGCCATTGAAATGTCAAAGGCAATCCTACATGTAAATGAGAAGAAGAAAGTGGAGCTATTAGAAAAACAAATGCTCTCCTCCTTTAACTGCTCCCCCGCACTGAACTTGAAAGATGGTCCAATTGGTTATGAGCCCTTTTCCGGCCTATTTCTAATTTCAGGTTTGGTTTGTGCATTTGCACTATTGGTTACGAGTGGGCGTATGGCCGGTAGACATCTGCAGAATATGAGCAGCATACGAGCAATACTAACGAAAACAGGAATTCTAAGATGGGCTTTTATGTCCTTGATTCAGAGCTGCAGAAAATCTCAAAAGCATTGCTCCACAACCTCCATCCTGGAAACTTGTTCTACAAGGAACATGAGCAGTAGTGGTGATATAGTGATTATCACACCCCACTAGGATTAGTTTACAGAGTTTTATTGTAAGCTCTCAAGATTTAATTCTTATCTGGATGTACTTTTGACATGTTATAGAGTGAATGAAATGTATATATAGTTGTTGAAATTCCACTTGAGGTTCAGTGAAAATAATTTGCAAGCATTGTTAGTGAAGTCCCTTGTACCAAGTCCTTATTGATTTTATGTTCTACATATTATTGAAACAAAAGAGGTTTTGTGTCATAACGTATGATAAGATGAAACAGAAGAAGCTATTACATTATTAGGAATGTTGGCACAACAAACGTTGCTTGGTCATCTTCTCAAGGGCATTTCCTAGTTGAGATAGGAATAGATGCAACTAAATAGAAATGTTGGAAATAGGCAGAACTGCTATTACATTAGCAATTTGGCATCATATTCATTAGGACATTTTCCTGTTAAGCTATGATTACTAAATTGAAATGGACAGCACTTGACCCATCAAGATTGCTAGTTTTCCCTAAGAGTGTGACTATTAATGTGAACTTTGAAGATTACTTGTTCAAATCTTATTGATCTAGAGATGAATGGGGTGGGGATTAAAAAAAATAAAAAATCTAAACCTATGCTTCAATAACAAATTTGTAGGTTTCTTTTAATCCAAACTTTTTTTTTTCATTATTTTTTTTATCTTTACCGGTCTTCAAATTGAACTAATTTGAGACTAACTTTTATAGTGAAAAGACACAAATATTGAGATAATATCTAAAATTGAGTTTGATATTGAAAGACCAGGTACTAGTACTACATTGAAATTAACTAGTGTCAGTGAAACACAAAATAATGGTCATATTAGATTTTGGCTTGGTCGCGGACAATTTACACGACTGCAATAATACTTTATTTATCTGGACTTGCCCCAGCCCCAGTACAAAATTTCGTGGACGAGCAGCGTCCCTGTAATCAAAAAAGGTATTGAATTGAATAGTAATAAAGTATATAGTTCCGCCGGTGTCAGTAGTTTGGAGAGAGAGGCCATGGCGGCTTTGGCTTTGGGTAGTAGCGAGTAAAGCTCAATTAGCTGTTGTCATGGTTCTTCAAGTATAGAAGATCCATCATCATCATCAATCAGAGCCAGTTGCTTCTTACAGTGTTTATAGATGAACATCTGAACGATGCACGCTCGGCTTTCCAGTCTCCACCTTTGCTTCTCACTTTCGGGCATATGCCTGGGTCTCTGCTGCCACCGAAGTCCAAGGCCCAACACAAACATCACATAAATATTGAAAATCAAAATCTCTAGGTTGAACTTCCTACTTCCTACTACTTTTATCATACGACACACAATCAATTTTTCTTGAGTCAGACTCAAAATTCAAAACTGTTTAAGAACAAGAGGAATTGATAAACAGAAATGGAGAGTAATATTTCAGAGAGAATGGAGATTTCAATGTGTTTATTCATCTCATACAAATGGGTATTTATAGGAATACATTTGAAGTGTGAAAGCTCAAAGAGAAAATCAAAATGATAACCATCTTGATGATGATTTTCTGCCATGCTTGTTGCTCTTTGGTAAAGCATGTTTACATAAGTCTTCATACACTCAAGTACCTATGATTATACACTCAAGTACCTATCTAAATACTTTTACGTATTTTGTTACATGATATAGACATATACGGTATTTATACATTTATACTACAACAAAAACATAAAACTTATTTTACAATCCTTAAGTTCTAGAGAAATAATTTCAACTATGTGCATGAAGTTCAAAATCTTTCAATATAAGACCCCATGTTTGTCAATTGATTCGGCCAAAAGCACTATCTCACCTTAAGCGTCTAAGTAAAAGGGTTATGGATTACTCGATAATTGAGATCTAATCCACGTAGATGTTGTGAACAACTTTTGGTACGTTAAGACTATCCATCTCCTTCGTGACCTAACTAACAATGTGCGTTTTCATTATTTTTTTTTTAAAGTTTACTTCATACGACAGATATTTTTTAACATGAGATGAATCAGTATATTGTATGTATATTCATGACTTTTACATAACTATTAAAGTGAAGAAGATCAAAGCACTTAACCGATTTCCAGGAAATTGAGTTTGACACTGAAAGGTTTTAAAGACTCGGTGTACTAAATTAAAATCGACACTGTACAACCACTTGAATAAATCTTTACTTGGTCTCTCTCTCTCTCTCTCTCTCTCTCTCACAATGTCATCTTGGAGATATATATTTCCTCGATAGTCCACCATTTCTCACATGCCAAGAGATATTCTTTACATTTTAACAGTTAACATACACCCATCACATAAAACAAGAACTCATCATCTACAGGCCTATTTCTGAGAGGTAATGCAGGAAGTTCTCTGATGCAGCTAGGGCCCCCATTTGCGTCTGGAATTTTCAGTTGAAGAGTGAAGACCTGAAACAATAGTGGAACTAGCTCTTTGCATTATAAATGTATATCGCAAGTTGCGGGGAAGGCATATCTGATATTAGCCAGGGCCTAATACAAACCATTGTTTAGTGCCCAACTTGATCAATTGCAAGTTTTCAACTGAAGAAAAACTGGTTCTGTTGAGTATTGACTTCTCATAAAATAATGCACACCACCAAAACATGAATATTTCTAAGCAGAAGAAAACTAAACCCCGCGTTGATTATTAGCCCGGTGACAGTTACATTACCTTCACTGCAAGTGTCCCGGAAACAATGCCAATTTGAACCGTTCTTTGGTTCCTTCCTCACGTCACTCAAGGTCAATAAGACCCAGGATTCTATTCTCATATGATTCTCAGAAGAATATCAAGCTAAGAAAATAAGCAAAACAATGTCTTGGGGTCTCTTGGTTTTGCTGCTGCTGGTGAATTCAGCCCTCGCCAATGGAAGAGAGGACAGATGTCAAAAAACCCAACAGCACAGAGTTGCAAGAATAGGAGCTGTAGTTGATTTCACTTCTCGTGTGGGCAAAGAACAGAGAGTAGCCATGGATTTGGCTATCCAAGACCTTCTTCACTCGAGCTGCCTTACAGTAAACTTAGACCTCAGAGATTCACAAGGCAAGTCAGCTAAATCAACTGCTGCTGGTAATCTATAGTCACCTTATTTCTAAGCTTTTAACCATAGAAACATTACAAGCTAGTTTGGTATTCTTGTTATATTTGACTATCTATGGTTGTTTTCTTTTGCAGCAATCAATCTTCTCAATGTCAAACAAGTTGAAGCCATCATCGGAACACTGACAAAGCAAGAAGCTGCTTTGGTCTCCGAGATTGATAATCGCAGCCAGAATTTCACCATCATATCACTTACTTCCACTGCCATAAATCCACCATCAGCCTCACTTCAACTGCCAAATTTTCTCCAAGCAGCAAATGACATTGTTATCCATATGCAATGCTTGGCAGCCTTAGTTGGTCATTTCCAATGGAGAAAGGTGACTGCAATTTATGAACAAAACATTGACTTTTCCTCCAATTCTGGAATGATAACCCTCCTCTCTGATTCACTTAAATTGGTCAACTCAGAGATTGAACACCACCAAGCTTTCCCCACCCTCTCTTCTCTCTCTAATCCGGATGCCTTTTTTGATGAAGAGCTGAAGAAGTTGAGGAGCAAGAGCAACAGGGTTTTCATAATTACCCAGTTCTCTTTAAATACAGCTTCTTTTCTCTTTGAAAAGGCAAAGGAAATGGGGATGATGGGCAAAGGCTATGTGTGGATTGTCACAGATGAAATTGCGAGCCTTCTTGACTCTGTTGACTCTTCTATCAAGTACAACATGCAAGGTGTGATTGGTATCAAAACCAACTTCATAGAAACAGCCCACAATTTCGCCAAGTTCAAAACCAGGTTTCGCAGACTGTATGGACTGCAATACCCTGAAGAAGAAGAAAACTCTAGTCCAAGCATCTTTGCTCTTCGAACATATGACGCAATGCACGCGATTGCTCTAGCCATGAAAAATGCTACCTCAAAACATTTGTCTCAAGAAATTGTGTCCACCGAATTCCAAGGTCTAAGTGGCATGATGGAGTTCAAGAATGGCATGCTATCACAACAACCAACCTTTCAAATCATTAATGTGTTTGGCAGAAGCTACAGAGAGATTGCATTCTGGTCACCAAGCTTCGGTTTCTCAGAGGACATGAACAAACACCTTGATATGAAAGAGAGGACCAACCACAATTATGTTCAAGTTTTGGGTCCAATCAACTGGCCAGGTGGCTTACAAGCAGCTCCAAAGGGGTGGACTCTTGTTGATGGAGAGAGACCGTTGAAGATAGGGATTCCAGCGAGGGGTGCCTTCAATCAATTTGTGAAAGTAACATATGACCAGGACAAGAATCAGACACACATCTCAGGGTTTTCAATTGATATCTTTGAAGCAGCTGTCAAAAACCTACCTTATCAGTTGCCTTATGTGTTTGTTCCCTTCAATGGCTCATATGATGAATTGGTGGAACATGTCTACTACAAGGTACACATTATTTTTCTTCTAGACTAATCCAAGGTCCAAAAGACACAGGTTTGGAGTCCCGTTGTTGTCTAACATGGTATCAAAACTTAACAAATGCAACATTGAAGTGTCTGACACAATGACACGTATCAAAAATGTATGGCTGTGTGTAGGGCTCTATAGAGACTGATCTATGACCATTTTACTAATGTAAAACAGGGCTTGGATGCAGCTGTTGGTGATATAGAAGTCATAGCTGACCGGTATCATTATGTTGAGTTCTCACAACCATATATAAGCTCTGGACTTCAGATGGTAGTCACCGTAAAGCCAGATAAGCTGAAGGGAAAATGGATGTTCATGAATGCCTTCAGCAAAAGCATGTGGTTGCTCATGATCACTACACACCTTTCTGTATGCTTTGTTGTCTGGTTTATTGAATGTGAACATGGACAAAACTTTGAATTAGAGGGCATTGGGGCCATCCTGTGGTTCTCTGTCACCGTCTTATTCTTCGTGCAAAGTAAGTCTTTGTAAGTATCTGAAGTTTTTTAGAGTCAAGTGATTGTCTTAACGTACAAGTGTACAACTATACTATGCAGGAGAACGAGTTCAGAGTAATTGGGCAAGGCTGGTGCTGGCTCCATGGTTATTAGTGATTCTAGTAGTAACAGCCACTTTCACAGCGAGCCTCACTTCCATGATGACCATCTCTCGAGTCCAGCCATCTGTGCTCAATGTGGAAACACTTAAGAAAGAAAAGGGAACTGTTGGCTGTAATGGAAACTCTTTTATTGTAAGATACCTGATCGATGTTCTAGAGTTCAGACCAGAAAACATCAAGAGAATTTCCTCCATACGTGACTACCCAAAGGCCTTCCAGAATGGAGATATTCAAGCAGCTTTCTTCGTCGCCCCCCATGCTAAAGTCTTTCTCGCATGTTACTGCAAGGGCTATATGAAAGCAGGTCCTATATACAAGCCTAGCGGCTTCGCATTTGTGCGTAACTCTCCCTCCTTATCTTTTCCTTTGAGACACTTTATCGAACACCCTTGCTTGTGATCGCTTTTTTGGAAAATGAATTAACTGATATGTTTGGGGAACTTTACATTTGTTTGCTTCAGGTTTTTCCAAAAGGGTCTCCCCTGGCCATTGACCTGTCAAAGGCAATCCTAGATGTAAACGAGAAGAAGCAAGTGGAGCTATTAGAAAAACAAATGCTCTCCTCCTTTAACTGCTCCCCTTCACTCAACTTGAACGATGGTCCAATAGGTTATGAGCCCTTTTCCGGCCTATTTCTAATTTCAGGTTTGGTTTGTGCATTTGCACTATTGGTTACGAGTGGGCGTATCGCCTGTAGACATCTGCAGAATATGAGCTGCATACAAGCAATACTAATGAAAACAGGAATTCTAAGATGGGCTTTTATGTACTTGATTCAGAGCTGCAGAAAATCTCAAAAGCATTGCTCCTCAACCTCCATACTGGAAACTTGCTCTACAAGGAACATGAGCAGTGGTGGTGATATAGTGATTATCACGCACCACTAAGGTTAGTTTACAGAGTTTTATTGTACGCTCTCAAGATTTAGTTCTTATCTGACAAATTGTAAAAACGGAGATGTAACTTAAAGTTATAGATTGAATGAAATGTATAGTTGACGAAATTCCACTTAAGGTTTGGTGAAAATTTGTAAGCACTGTTAGTGAAGTCCCTTGTACCAAGTCCTTATTGATTATATGTTGTACATTTTATAGAGACAAAAGAGGTTTTGTGTCACAAAGTATAATAAGATGGAACAGAAGAAGCTAATACATAAATTAGGAATGTTGGCACATCAAACGTTGCGACATCTTCACGAGGGCATTTCCTAGTTGAGATAGGAATATATGAAACTAAATAGAAATGTTGGGAAATGTACAGAACTGCTATTACATTAGCATCATATTCACTGGGACATTTTCCTGTTAGGCTAGGATTACTAGATTGAAATGGACATCACCTGATGCATCAAGATTGCTAGTTTTCTCTAAGAGTGTGACTATTAATGTGCACTTTAAAGATTACAGGTTTAAATTTTATTGATTTTAGAGATGAATGGGGTGGGGATTAAAAAAAAAAAAGGGGAAGAAAAGGATCTACACCCACACTTCAATAACAAACTCCTAGGTTTCTTTTAATCCAAACGTTTTTTTTATCTTAACCGATCTTCAAATTGATTAGTTTCCAACTAACTTTTATGGTGAAAAGGCACAAATATTTAGATAATATCTGAAACTGAGTTTGATATTGAACGACAAGGTACTAAAGTACCTAAATTAACTAGTGTCAGTGAAACACAAAACTAAAGCTCATATTAGACTTTGGCTTGGTCACGAAAATATTTACATGACTACGATAATAATATTTATTTATCTGGACTTGTAGCCCCAGTAAAAAATATCGTGACCCGGCCCACAAGAGAGGGGCCTTGTAGGCAAAGAAACCATTCTATTGGTCCGATAACTTCTTGGTTTGACCGGGTTACTTCCTCTGTTATGCGCAGATTAGAATTGAACCGCGTCATTACAGCATGTTAAGATCCACTACAAAGCTAGCATCTTGCCCTACCATAAATAAACCCTCAGTCCTCACACTCGACTCTTCAGAAAAGAGAAACGAAGGAAAAAAAAAAGAAAAGGAGAAAAGTAGACGAGCTTCTCGGTAATCTTTCGCATTGTGCCTTCGTCCTTCTGTGTTTCCCTTTGTATAATCAGTTTTATCTCTCTCAGATTTTTGATTTGTTTCTTCTTATTGCAGGTGCCGGACTGATTTCAATTGGTATATGGGTTTTATTGTGTAATTTTTCTTAAGTTTCTAACAATTACTATGAGGATATGGTTTCTAGGCTTTAGTTTTGATAGAAATTGTAGATTTTGTTTGTGTATTGTGTGCTAAAGAAAGAGGCTCAGACCATTCTTGATTTTTCTATGTTTGAATCTTTTGGATTCTCATTTTTTTGGGCATTTTTTGAAACCCGTTAGCAAGATGCATGACGTGTCAAACTTTTAATCTACAGACATTTGCATGCCCTGATTGCTGTGTGGATGATTTCGCGAGCAGACAAAAGTTGGATGAGCATGTGAGGCTCTTCCACACCCCTCCAACTGCTGCCCCATGTTGCTACATATGTGGGAAGGTTTTCGGAAAACGCCCAGGACTGGAGAATCATGGGAGGACCAAACACAGGGATTTCTATGAGGTCTTTTGTGAATTTGATTTTTGCAGGCAAGTTTTATTTTTGATGTCTGAGATTGTGACATGGCAAGGATAATTACATCCAGGGAAGTTGTATAAACATATTGCCCTTTTGTTTTTTACAGACGGGTGTTTATGCTCAAGTCAGAGCTGAAGGAGCACAAGGTCTTGTGCCAACAAATTCACAAAAGGAACCAAATAGTCTTCAACCAACCAAAAGGTATAACTGTATAATATATGTCTGTGATCATGCATATATATAATAAATGAAGAGTTGTCTCTATGAAAAAAAAATTCAGTCGAAATGTTTCTCCATTTCAGCAACTCCTCGCCCTTGTCCTTGTCTACATTTTGAGCTATTGTTTGATTGGTGGTGGTAGCATGGAATGTTCTGTTATTGTTAAATAACTTTTGTGGGTTGTTGCATGGATGTCCTGTTATTTCGTGTTTGTTTCTCTGTTGGTTAATCTGAAATAAAATGGATGAAACATTAGTAGGATGTAATGTGCAATTCTAGCAAGGTCCATTACCCATGATATACATAATTTGTGCAGGCAGATAGAATTGAATCGATCATGCATATGAAGTCCTGCATAATATATTTTATTTGTCCACATCTCTGTGCATCGAGTCTTAACACCATTGAATACACTTCATAGTCACATTTCTTTCCTTGTTTTGTAGATCAAGGAGAGGAAAACGAAGGGGATGAAGAAGAACTGCAGGGTTAAGATTGATATCTGAGAAAGTAATAGTTGTTGTAGTATAAATGTATTATACTATAAATGTCTATATCATGTAATAAATACTTAAATGTATAGATAGGTACTTGAGTGTATAAACATAGATATTTGAGTGTATGAAGACTTGTGTGACATGCTTTACCAAGAGGCAACAAGCATGGCAGATTTCATTATTGTGATTGTTATCATTTTGGTTTTCTCTTTGAGCATTCACACTACAATATATTCCTATAAATACCCTCTTGTGTGAGATGAATAAACACACTTGAATCTCCATTCTCTCTGAAACAAAACTCTCTCTCTCTCTCTCTTTGTTATTTTACGTTTATACTCAAACACATTATCAACACGAAGTTGCTCTAGAATTAGAATAGAAAAATCGACAAGAGAAAGGAAGTTCATCATCAATCGAAGTCATTTTTCCAAACCTACAAAAAACCTCCAAACCCTAGCTCATATCAAAGCCCTTGATTCCAGAAGCCCAGAACCGGCCGGAAACGGCCTGAACCGACTGCCGGAAGTTTTGAGCACCTACCGGACCGCTGTCGAGTACCTGCTGAGTACCTGCCGAGAGCTGCCGAGAAGCCCTGCCGAGAGCTTCCAAGACTTGTCGATAGCACTTGCCGAGATCTGCCGAGCAGCTGCCGAGACCTGTCTACAGCACCTGCCGAGAGCACCTGCCGAGACCTTCCGAGTATCTCCCGAGAAGCTGCGCAGCAGCTGCCGAGACAAACTGCCAAGCAGCTGCCGACAGATCTGCAGGGCAAGTTTCCGACGACTTTTCCGGCGACTTTTCGGATAATTTTCTCGACTTTTTTCAGCGATCCTTCCGATCACCTCCTACAACTTTTTCTGGCCAAATTTTCCGGCAACACTATTTCAAGGTATTCTTTACTAAAAGTTCCCGTTTTTGAGTTTTTATTCATTTTTCTCCTCTTTCCTTTTTCTCGGGAACTTACAATCAAAAGCGGAATTATAGAAATTCACGCTAAACGAACTAAGAGCGTTCGTTTTTAATCAATGAACTAAGAGTATTCATAATGTTCGGACTAAGAGCGTCCGCAAACATCAATTTATGACCCTATTAAACATCATTGTTTCGGCCTAATCTAAATATTCTTGGAAATTGATTTCTTGGTAGCATAGCTCGGAAATCTTATTATTTTTCGTGGAAGTTTAAACTTCGAAACTAATATTTTCTTCTTATCTTCAGGATGTCAAATGAACCTAGACTTAATTTTCAAATCCTTGACTCAACAGGTTCAGATTACCATAGCTGGAAAACCGACGTTGAGAACCATCTCACATCGAAAGGGATATTGTCAATCATCCAGGCACCAAATGCGGGCCTTGTGTTCCAATGAACACCTATAAAACATGCACAAGCAATCATCTTGATGCGACGCCATATGGACAAAACACTCAGATTATAGTACATGTCCATCAAATATGCAAATGATCTATGGGAAGCGCTAGAAGAGCGATTTAACAATATCCAAGATTCTGTCCTCCCTGACTTGAAGGTTCAGTGGAACGATGTACGCTTCTCCAACTTCAAGTCTGTTGCTGAATAAAACTCAGAAGTTCTTCGCCTCAAAGCCATGTTGAGGTTCTGTCAAAAACCCCTCACAGAAGAATAGCTAATTGAGAAAACTCTCTCCACCTTCCCTGTCGCAGTAATTTTGCTATCAAAGCAATATCGCACTGAAGTAAATGCTAGATGAATTACGAGGTTCAATGAGCTCATCAATGCTATGTCGGTAGCTGAAAAGCACGACAACATCCTCGTAAAGAATTATAATTCAAGACCCGTTGGAACCAAGAGCGTTCGTGAGGCAAATTATAATGCACCCAACAGAGGGCTCAAGGAGCGGTACCCTAACAATAGGGGACATGTGTACCCTAATAATAGGGGTTATGTGTACCCTAATAATAGGGGACATGAAGGACAAACGAGTCCATATAACCACCCCAATAAAGAAGGAAACCGCAACTTTACAGCGGGCACACGTGATGGCAACTCCACACGTGGAAGAGGAAGATATGGCAACACCTGCCGTAGAAATAGCACCATGAGCCGTGGAGGTTGCATCATGCTCCGTGGTAGTAGCAGCAACCCTCCTAGAGAATATCCACAACGTGCACAACCTGCACCTCAAATGAAGGGAGGTAACCACAATGACATGTGTCATCGATGTGGATCAATCGAGCATTGGTTTAAACAATGCCATGCAAGTACCCAACTAACTGCATGCTACAAAGAGTACAGGGAAGCAAGGGAGCAAGAAGCCAACCTTGCTGAATATGAAGATGGTGAAGATGTCAATCTCACCATTGAGGACTTCAAAGCTGTAAATGAAGAGTACGAGGATGCCGTAGACTTTGATTAGAATAGTTATTTTTCTATTTTCCAAGAACTGCAAATGTGCCTTAGTCAATAAATAATAATCGTATTAACTCATTCTCATGTGACATACCCAATGAAGTATGATGTCTAGGAAAGTAATTGAGATCGGGGTATTTAAGCGAGCTTCGCTCCACCAACATCTCTCTACTTTCCTGGTCATATTTTATTGGAATTACCAAACGGATTGAGTGACAACAATTTGTCTAAAGTTTGATTTTATTTTGGAATAGACTTATGAAAAACTTTGATGAAAAACTTTGATGTAATCATTGGCTATTTTCCCTATTAATAAAGTATCGCATTATCATTCAATGTCATGGACATGTGTTAATATTCTGAACTTTATTCTTTTTCAATATGTTTTCCGGAGAATTGGAATGCCTTCTCGATAGTGGCACCACACATACTATATTGCGACATATGCAATTATTTTTATGGATGACGCCTAGTTGATCTTCAGTAACTACGATGGTAGGACCATCACAATTGATTCATGGTCGAGGACCAACTCAATTTTTATTGCCAAATGACACAAATATTAATGTCGCCGAAACTCTATATGCTCCAAGGGCTGGAAGAACCCTATTAAGATTTAAAGACATAAGAGCCAATGATTTTCATGTGGAAACACATTGTGAGAATAGACAAGAGTTCCTTTGCATCACCTCTAATAACTACGGAAAAACACGAGTATTAGAGAAACTTATGTGTCGCTCTAGTGGATTGTATGCAACCACTATTAGAGTCATTGAATCCAATCATGTCATGAATGAAAATTTATGGGATCCTAACACATACAGGCTTTGACACGATGGTTTGGGACATCCAGGTCGTGATATGATGCTCCGTATATTAAAAACTTCACACGGACATCCATTCTTCAAAATGAAAAGAAGTACGAACCAAACATTGGTCCAAAGAGTTACTTCTAAAGCATATCATTCATTTTGCAAAGCTTTCTCTTTAGCAAAGGCAGGATCGAGACCATCCTATGCAAAGAACACTAAAGAAAATATACCATTCTTACAAAGAATACAAGGTGATATTTGTGGACCTATCCAACCAACTTGCGGACCATTTAGATATTTTATGGTATTGGTTGATGCATCGAAACGTTGGTCACATTTATCCACAAGAAATGCTGTATTTGCTAAACTCCTAGCACAAATTATTAAGTTAAGGGCTCACCACCCTGATCATCCTATCAAGTCAATTCGTCTTGACAATGCTGGAGAGTTTACATCAAAATTTTTTGATGATTATTGCATGTCTATTGGGATTGAGGTTGAACACCATGTCCTTCATGTACACACCCAAAATGGTCTCGCATAAGCTGTCATTAAAAGACTCAAATGGTTGCTAGGGCAGATGGTTGCTAGGGCATTGGTTATGAGCACCAATCTCCCTATTTCTGCTTGGGGATATGCAATATTGCACGCAGCTGTGCTTATTCGTCTGAGACCCAATACCACCCAACCCTTTTCTGCGTCCCAGATGGTGACTGGGTATGAGCTTGATGTCTCACACTTACGCATATTTGGGTGTGCAGTCTATGTGTCAATTGCGCCGCCACAGCGCACCAAAATGGGTCCTCAAAGACGCTTAGGCCTTTATGTTGGATATGACTCTCCAACCATTATCCGCTACATAGAACCCTTGACAGGTGATCTATTTACCTCTAGATTTGCGGATTGTCACTTTGATGAGACAATCTTCCTGTCATTAGAGGGAGACATGGCACTAATGTTCAACAGAAAAGACATGAATTGTCGTGGTCTGTTCCCACTTTATCTCATCTTGATCCCCAAACCGTACAGTCTGAAATAGAAGTACGAAGGATTCTTGATCTTCAGAACGTAACAGAATCGATGCTTGATGCGTTTTCTGATATCGCTAAAGTGACAAGATCACACATACCTCATGCAAACGTACCTGCAAGGATTAATGTCCCTAAAACTAAAGGACATGACGTCCCCTATATGGGTGATGCAGTGGCTAGGCCCACGGCTCCTGCCAGGAAGCACGGGAGGCCCATAGGTTGGATGGATTCTCGCCCAAGAAAGAAAGCGAATTTGACACAAAATAATCCATTAATCATCGATACAAATAATCCATCTCATGAAAATATCTCGGATTATGGTTATGCCCAAGAGGCACCATTGGGGGACGCTCCAATGACAGAACCAATTCCAGAGAATAGAGAGATCTCCATGAATTACACTAGTATACATGTAATGATGGACTTCAATTACCCAAATCAAGTGGCTCTAAACCACGGAGCGCGTTTTCAATAAGATTAAGACGTTCACTATATGGATTGAAACAATCCGGACGGATGTGGTATAACCGTCTAAGTGACTACTTGATTGGGAAGGGATATGTTAACAATGAAATATGCCCTTGCGTGTTCATTAAAAGGACAAGATCGATCCGGATTTGCAATTGTAGCAGTTTATGTCGATGAGATGAACCTAATTGGAACTTTAGATGAGTTAAAAGAAACTGCTAAATATTTGAAATCCGAATTTGAGATAAAAGATCTTGGGAAAACAAGGTTTTATCTCGGAATAAAACTCGAGCACCATAATGATGGGATTATGATCCATCAGTCAGCATATACTCAAAATTTACTAAGGTGCTTTAATGAAGATAAAGCAAAGTCTGTGAGTACTTCCATGATCAGCCGTAGTCTTGAGCCCAGGAAAGATCTGTTTCGTCCAAAGGATGAGGATGAACATTTATTAGAGGCTGAAATACCATATCTAAGTGCGATAGGCGCATTATTGTATTTAGATCAATGCACAAGATAGGATATCTCATTCGCAGTAAACTTGTTAGCTCGACATAGTTCTGCGCCAACACACCGCCATTGGATTTGTATAAAGACAATCTTTCGATACCTAAAAGGTACGATTGATATGGCCTTGTTTTATCCCTACAGAGAGAAAAGAAATGTAAACGCCGGAAACACTATCCATAGTGACCGATGTTACGTCCTGAATCAAAAATGTTACTTGTTACTTGTGAAAATACGAAGGTTAATGATTTCGATTACGTTTTATTGGTTTTCGATACGTTTAGTGGCCCTAAAAATCGACTTTTTGTTCGGGTCAAAATTCGAGAAAATTTTCTTCACGAAAGTTGTAGAGGACGTTAAACCGAGCACGTGCATACTTGGTTCGTAAAAATCGGAGTTCGTATGCCAAAATTATAAGGGAAATACGAAATTTACTGTTCATGATAGATAATATATATTTGAATTTTTACTGTACTGCACGATAACTTTCTTCTCTCTCTCTCCTTTCCCCCGGGGTTCTCTCTTTCTCTCCCTTCTGCAACTCCAGCTCTCTCTCCACTTCGGCCACCAACCGACGCCCAACCGACGCCGTTCGACTCTGCTCCTCATACCCAGCCTCCCCAACGTCGCCAACGACCACAAAACAACCAAAATACGGTGGTAGAAGCCGTCAAACTTCAAAGAGCCAAAACCGGTCAATGGCTCGTTCTCACGATTCCAGCCACAAAAAATTCTCAAACCAAGTCCTTTAGGAGCGCAGTGAGACGATGAACATCCTCCCCAAATATCAAGCCGAGTAGCAGAGAATGGAGGAAGAACCGACGAGTTGAAGTTGTGGATTACTATTCATCAATCGAGCTAAACTTTCCCCTTAATTGTTAAGGTACTTCCAGTCCTTTTCTCGATTTGTCATAGTTGGGAAAATTGATTAGAAGGTTGAGATGTTTGTGCTGCCAAAATTTGGCAGCCATCGGAGCTGGTGGAGGCGGCTCGTGAATTTCACTAAATCCTATAAATGTTATAGAGCTTGTATATGAAATTTGGTGAATTTTGGAGAAGTTTGGAATTAATTATGAATTTTTGAAATTTAGGGTTTCAATTTATGATCTACGAGAATCCGACCGTCAGATTTCTCTCGAATTCATCCTAGAAATTACAAATCGACAAATAGAATTTACTGATGAAGTTTGGATTTAATCCGAGGAGAATTGAAGGATTTATCCATAAGTTTACGTATAGAAATTTATATTTTATAGTTAATTAACGTTAATTTTTTTTCCAGCATTAATTAGTTGTTTACGAATAATATTTTCATACTAGACGTGAGGAGCCTCAGTTGGAGGAGAGTTCTGACCAACGGCAAGTTTAGCCGTATACTGTAAGTGGACTTTTGTTTTAAATAATGATGCATGCATTTATTTTGAAATTATTGATTTATTTAATTAACGTTTTATTTAGCGAGCATAATATTTTATCTTGGATTATAATTTTGGTATTGGTTTTTCCATATGAATTTATTATGCTCGAATTTAGATTTATGATTTTTTTTTTAAAAATATGAATTGATTTCGAAGATTAATTATGATTTATCTCGATTATGATTTGAGAAATGGACTTGTGATACTATTTTTTGGATATTGAGCTTTCGATCTTTATCTCCGATATATGATTATTATTTGAAAATGTGATTTTCGACGAATTATTTTCTGAGGTGATTTCCGTAATTCAATATTATATTTTATTCGTCGATTTTGAGATTCTAAAATATTATCGGAGATGAGATTTTCGAGGAAATTATTTACACTTATTATTCTCGCCGACTTGTTTATGAATTTGAGAATTTTTTGACGTGCGGGGCCATACTTGAGTTGGTTATTGTGTCTCCTTCCCACTTACTTTGTGTTTGTGGGTGAAGTCGAGGTGATTTATTCTACTCCTTACGTGAGAGTAGTAGATGTTGTTATTTCTCCTCCTTACATAATTTATATGTGAGGGAGTCGAGGGTAGAGCTTGAGGGGCTCTGTTATGTTATACTCGTATGGTGATAATCGTTCTTCCCTGTATGATATTGTTATTTTGACTCTAACCAGCGAGGCTGGTGGATTTTCTAGAATTTTTATTGTGGCGAGAAATATATTTTTATAAAAGTGGCATGCATCGAAATTTTGTTTATATTAAAAATTGTGGGAAAGTATTAAAGTTTTGTTCAATTAAATTATATCGTTAATTATTTTTGTCCACTCACTCTAACGTGTTTTTAAATTATTTTCCCATGAACCCTTTGTTTTCAAATGCCCAGTTTGCAGGCGATATTAGTCGAGGTCGGGCGTACATAGAGTTGAGGCATAACTAACACTACTTCCGCATTTTAGGATCTATCGATCCTAAATCTATTTATCCTTTATCCTCTTTTCGTTGTTTTAGGATTGCTCTGATAACCTATGAAATTTTGCTTAATGTGAAAATAGAATTGTTGGTATTTGGGGAGCAGATGGCTCCAGAAGCATAAGGATAGCATGCTTAGAAATGTTGTTTGATTTCTTTGCAGGTTAGGGTTGTCCATTTTTAGAGAAAGTTATGTTAAACTTTCTCGAAAAATGAACCCCGCAGGGCCACTTGGAATTTCAGGAAGACATTCTGGGTCGGGTCCTGTCAACCGATGTTCTCCTCCTCCCCTCCATCAAAATGATAATGATGTTTTGATGAGCTTTGCTGATGCAGGGTATCTCTTTGACCCTCACAATGGTCGCTCCCAAACAGGTTATGTCTTTACCATGGGAAGCACCGCGATATCTTGGATATCTATAAAACAAACTATTGTTGCTACTTCCTCAAATCATGCAGAGATTATTACCCACGCCGTGAGTGAGTACATATAGCTAAGGTATGTAAATAGACACATTCGAGGAACTTGTGGTTTGAAATTTACCACAAATGAACCTACATGCATTTACGAGGATAATGCAGCTTGTATTGAGCAAATGAAATTAGGTTTCATCAAGGGCGACAATACCAAACATATATCGCCAAACTTCTTCTACAGTCAACAACAACAAACACTTCTGAACATTGAAGTAAATCAAATTCGATCAGAAGATAATGTAGCTGACTTATTTATTAAGTCATTACCAAAATCTCTTTTCGAGAAACATGTAAAGAGCATCGGATTGAGAAAGATATCCGAACTCCCACGATCTTCAAGGGGAATCTAAATCAGGGGGAGTATCCAGAAACATACTCCACACTCAACGCGCGTTGTGCTATTTTTCCCTTTAGACCAAGGTTGTTTTTTTCCCACAGGGTTTTATTACTTGGCAAGGTTTTTAACAAGACAACTTCGAAGCGCACCACCAACACAATATGATTGACATGAAATATCCAAAGGGAAGTGTTGTAGTATAAATGTATTATACTATAAATGTCTATATCATGTAATAAATACTTAAAATGTATAGATAGGTACTTGAGTGTATAAACATAGATACTTGAGTGTATGAAGACTTATGTGACATGCTTTACTAAGAGGCAACAAGCATGGCAGATTGCTTCATTGTGATTGTTATCATTTTGGTTTTCTCTTTGAGCATTCACACTACAATGTATTCCTATAAATACCCTCTTATGTAAGATGAATAAACACACTTGAATCTCCATTCTCTTTGAAACAAAACTCTCTCTCTCTTTGTTATTTTACGTTTATACTCAAACAATAGCTTAAGTGGATTTAATTTCTACTGTTTTGAGTATCTCGTATGGTTGTCTAACTAATGATCCAAATACACTGCTAGGTTATCTTATTACCTCCATGAGTTCTGAACATTTAGTTCAACTCTGTGCTCCTAAGTTATACATTTTAATTTTATGCTCCGACATTATACTATCTATCACGATCTTAATGACATAATACTGGAAGGAGAAGGAGGAAACACTTCAGACTTTATGTGTCATTGTATTGTTTTTTCTTTTATAGTTCATTTCATCACCTTGTCAATGGATATTGTCAACATTCTCTACAGTGTTCCCTCTTATATCACAACAAACTATTTTAGCTTACCCTCCTAACTTTCCGTACAAGCAAAGCAAAGAAGCTCGTAGCATTGAAATAACATTAATGCATGTAGGAATTAAAAGAAACAGAGAGTGCAAACAGAGTAAAGCATAGAGCCATGGATGGATGATTCCTGTTTAGTATATGTTGCATGATCCCCTCCTGGTAGAATACCCAATTTCTCATTCCATCTCAGAAGATGTTTTGAAACTCTCACAAAATATGGTATTTTTGAATATCAGGATCTTATGTAAGATCCTGACAACTTATGTTTTACTGAAAGATGTTCAAATAAAATTTTCTAAGAATTAGCTGTTTCAAGGAGATTCCTTACATTATCTTATGAGAGCAAGATTTGATGAACAAATTAGGTCTTGAATACAGATCTACCTTTTCTTTGTTGACAAGTACTCAGAACATTGGCCTAAATTACGAATTGAAATGAATTTCATAGGACATGTCGATTTCTTGCTCTATGTAATAACATCATTCGGCGTACAGAGTTTTTTCTTTCAGCTTCCAACTTTCACTACCAACAAAAACTTCTGCGGTACTACTTCTTCAGGAAAAGATCATAGTTTCCTTATCTCCCAGTTAAGTCATAAGACACAACTGACAAGTCACTATGTCCTTGTAACTTAGACTATTTCATTTTATTTCCCTGACACTTTTTGTTATTCTTGCTATAGTTCAAAATGGCTGGAAAGCTGAGCTCGGCATTTTGCCATGATTTCTGATTATCGAGGTTTGGATACTGTCGTTCTAGCTCTAATATTTCGATCATATTTCAGTTCTTTGTTTTGCGGTTTTTAGAAATTTTTAGCTCAAAAGAGTGATGATCGACAGGGGATAAACTTGAGCTGCTCCATATGGCTTGAAAATTCTAGGAAAATTTCTTGAACTAGTGTTATTGAATTACTTCCAATTTCTTGGCAGTGATGAAATGAGTTAGTGCTGATCTTTTCTCTTCTTTGCCAATCTCTCAGAATTGAAAGATATAAATAATTTTGAGGAGATTAATATGAGAAACAAATTGAAGGTGAACTATACATAGAACATGTTAAAGGCCAAAGCTCACCAACTTAAAAAAAAAAAAAAAAGAGGCCAACACCTCACACCTATATTATTAATTAAAACTAGAAATCTCTACATACCCGATTTTTTTTTTTCAGGGAAAGTATATATATAGAACCCCATGAAGAAATACAAATGATTCTACAAAAAAATAGTTGGAAGAATCCATATCGGAGGTTGCTTGCTCGTCTTTACTAAGGTCATGGCATGTGTTGTGTAAGGCTGTGAAAAACACCGACTTCCAAGTTCGTACACACCAAAATCATCAGGTCCCCAACTCAGTTCAGGGATAATCCATGTTCGATGATGGGCCAGTCCCTCCTTAATTGGAGGAGACAAAGAAAGAAAGCAGGAGACAAAGAAAGTAAAAGTAGCAAAAGACAAGGAAATGAAAACATGCAAAAGAGAAAAAAAAAAAGGTAGAAAGCATGCCGGCGTTGAAGAAAAAACTGTGAGAGAGGGGGATATATATTCCCATATCGACAGAAAGAGAGAAAAAAGAAGCAGAAAGAGGGAGAGAGTGCAGAAACAAAAGAGGCAGAGAGCCCAAACTACAAACGGTGTGAGAAAAACATCTTCATCCAAGTAGAGAGTGAAGAGTGTTTTACTACATGTTGAGAGTGTAGTTGTGGTTAGGTAGCAAAACAAGTGAGAGAGAGAGAGAGTTTCCTTTAAGTAATGTTCTCGAAGTTATGTATCTCTTGTACCCATATTATCATAGTAAAAGTTCTCATTGTTGCTGCCTCGTGGATTAGGCATTTTGCCGAACCACGTTATATCTGGTGTTCACTTTATTTTACTCATTTTATTTCCTTGCATATTCATCCTTTTTGTGGTTGGAGTTGTTATTTCCATTCTATTACTTTTCCCAACAGTTCGATCAGAGCTCTTGGTTCGTGAGGTGTTAGAATGGAAGGTTCAAGGAGTACTATGATCCGACTCAACCACTCTAATTGGATTACATGGAAGCCGAGAATGGAGGATATTCTCTATTTCAAAGATTTGCATGAGCCAATCGAAGTAGAGGAGGCCAAGCCGGAAGGAACTTCAGTTCCTACTTGGACGAAGATAAATGTCAAAGCCATCGGTCATATCCTCGAATAGGTGGATGACAGTGTATTCCACCATGTGTCTAATGAAACCAATGCACATGTATTATGGCTGAAGTTGACGTCCTTATTCGAGAAGAAGACTACTGCCAAGAAAGCATTTCTAATCAAGGAGCTCGTAAACATGAAGTACAAATATGGTGTTGGAGTGACCGAGCACCTCAACAACTTCCAAAGTACAATCAATCAATTGGCCACGATGGACATGAAGATTGATGACGAGTTGCAAGCCTTGTTGCTATTGGGATCATTGCCGAACAATTGGGAGACCTTTGTTGTAACTGTAAGTAATTCTGATCCAGATGGTGTATTGTCTATAGATAATGTTAAAAATAACATGTTGAATGAAGAAACTAGAAGAAAAGCTTCAAGCTTGGACAATAGCCAAGTCTTTGTGGCGGAGAATAGAGGAAGGAGCAAAAGCATAGGACCTAAAGGCCATGGAAGGAGTGTGAGCAGATCCAGAACAAGATTCAATAGAAAATGCCATCATTGTGGTATTTTTGGCCATATAAAGAAGAATTGCAACAAGTTGAAGAAGGATCTGAAGGAGGGTCGAGATGGCAATACTCATCAACCGAACGATGACACGAGAAACACTGCAGCTTCCGTGTCTCATGATGAATGTGAGTTCCTTTGTCTTGAAGGTGAATGCTTACATGTTGATGATTGTCGTGGTGTTGCATAAGTCGTTGATTATGGAGCCTCTTTCCATGCTACTTCACACTTGGAGTACTTCACTACATACCAAGGCGGTGACTTTGGGACTGTAAAGATGGGCAACGATGGTTACTCCAAGATTTTAGGAATTGGAGATATTTGTTTTGAGACCGATTCGGGCAATAAGCTTATGTTAAAAGATGTTAGACATGTTCCGGGTTTACGTCTCAATTTGATGTCAACCGGTGTGCTTGATTGACAAGGGCTTCATCATCATGGAGGTGATCAAAGTAGAGGCTTACCAAGGGATCATTGGTGGTTGCTAGAGGGAAAATGTGTTGCACCCTCTATAAGACATACAGCAAAATATGCAAAGGAGAGTTGAATGTTGCAGAGGACTCTTCTCCAAGTTTATGGCACAAGCGGTTAGGTCATATGAGTGAGAAGGGATTGCAAGTTTTGGCAAAGAAGTCTCTAATTCTCTTTGCCAAAGATACCTCACTTGACTCTTATGATTATTGTTTATTTGGTAAACAACATAAAGTTAGTTTCACAAGAACATTTACAAGGAAAGAAAATGTATTAGACCTAGTACACTCAGATGTATGTGGCCCCATGGAAGTTGAATCAGTAGGTCATAATAAATATTTTGTCACTTATATTGATGATGCTTCACGAAAGGTTTGAATTTATTTGTTGAAATCAAAAGACCAGGTGTTTCAAACCTTTAAGGAGTTTCATGCCATGGTGGAGAGGGAGATAGGAAGAACGCTCAAATGTATCCGTAGTGACAATGGTGGAGAATGCACTTCGAACGAGTTCAGAGATTATTGTTCGAAGCATGACATCAAACACGTGAAGACAATTCCTGGCACCCCACAACATAATGGTGTAGCAGAGAGGATGAACCGCACCATTCTAGAAAAAGTGAGAAGCATGCTGAAGACGGCCAACCTAGCAAAGAAGTTTTAGGGTGAAGCAGTGACAACCGCATGTTACCTTATTAACCGAACACCATGTGTACTGTTGGGCTTGAAGACTCCCGAAGGCGTATGGACCTGTAGAAGCGCTTCATATTCCCACTTGAGGGTGTTTGGGTGCAAAGCATTTGCACATGTGCCAAAGGAGCAAAGATCAAAGCTGGATGACAAGGCCATGTCGTGTATCTTTCTTGGATATGGTAATGAAGAGATAGGCTATCGGTTGTGGAATCCAAAGACCAAGAAATTATTCAGAAGCAGAGATGTGGTGTTCCATGAAGGTCAAACCATTGCGGATTTTGACAAAGATGAAGTAGAACATGCAAACCAACTCACATATTCATCACCGCTTCAAGGAGAACCTAGTGATAAAGTTCAAGATATGGTAAATGAAGATGTTCCTGATATGGCGGAAGCAGAAGCAGCAGAACCTGAAGATAATGATCAGGGGGAGCCAAATCAGGGGGAGCAGCCAGAAAATGCCCAAGTACCAGTTCGAAGATCCAACAGAGAGCCAAAGCCAAATACCAAGTATCATTCTTCACAATATATTTTGGTTACCAGTGATGGAGATGATCCTTATTCCAGATACATTCTGTTGACCAATGATGGAGAACCTGAATGCTTTGAGGAGGCAAAGACTCATGCAGACTGTGATAAGTGAATGTTGGCAACGAAGTCTGAAATGGAGTCCTTATTGAAGAATGACACCTATGAATTGGTGAAGCTTCCTAAAAGCAGAAAAGCACTCAAAAATAAATGGGTGTTCAAGTTGAAGAGAGACGAGAATGAACATTTGACAAAGTTCAAGGCTCGCTTGGTAGTGAAAGGTTTTGGGCAGAAGGAATGAATAGATTTTGATGAGATCTTCTCACCAGTTGTCAAGATGACTTCTATCAGAGTCATTTTGGGCATGGCAGCTAGCATGGATCTTGAGATGGAGCAGTTAGATGTGAAGACGGCATTTCTTCATGGTGATTTGGAAGAAGAAATATACATGGAGCAACCATAAGGTTTCGAGGTCGAGGGAAAGGAGCACATGGTTTGCAAGTTGAAAAAAAGTCTATACGGGCTTAAGCAAGTACCAAGGCAATGGTACAAGAAATTTGACTCATTCATGGTGGGTCATGGATACAAGAGAACTGATGCAGATCCATGTGTGTATCTCTAGCAGTTTACTGGAGGTAACTTCATTATTTTGTTGCTCTATGTTAATGATATGTTGAATAGTAGGCAAAGACGTTTCTATGATTCACAAGTTGAAAGCAGATCTATCAAAGTCATTTGATATGAAAGACTTAGGGCCTGCTAAACAGATTTTAGGCATGGAGATTGCTCGTGACAGGAAAGCGAAGAAATTATGGCTGTCACAAGAGAGGTATGTTGAACGGGTGCTTGAAAGGTTCAACATGAAAGAAGCTAAGCCAGTAAGCTCACCTCTAGGCAATCATTTCAAGTTAAGCAGATTACTATGTCCAACTAAACAAGTGGAGAAAGACAAGATGGCAGGTATCCCTTACTCGTCAGCTGTTGGTAATCTTATGTATGCCATGGTATGCACTCGCCCTGATATTGCATATGCAGTTGGTGTTGTTAATAGATATCTTTCTAATCCTGGCAGAGAGCATTGGGAAGCTGCCAAGTGGATACTCAAATATTTGAGGGGCACCTCAAAGTTGTGTTTATGTTTTGGTGGATCAGAACCAATCTTGGAAGGTTTTACAGATACAGATTTGGCAGGAGACCTTGATAATCGAAAATCCACTTCTGCATACTTATTTACATTTTCTGGGGGAGCTGTGTCATGACAGTCCAAGTTACATAAGTGTATTGCATTATCCACCACCGAATCAGAGTTCACAGCAGCAAATGAAGCTGGCAAGGAAATGATATGGCTCCAAAGATTTGTTCAAGAGTTGGGTGTGAAGCAACGAAATTATGTGGTACATTGTGATAGTCAGAGTGCTATTCACTTGACCAAAAATTCAATGTATCACCCTCGCACTAAGCATATTGATCGCCGTTATTATTGGATCCAAGATGCAGTGTCAAAGAAATTTTTTCAGTTGAGGAAAATCCACACCAACAAAAACATTTCGGATATGTTGACTAAAGTTGTTCCACGGCAAAAATTTGAGTTTTGTAGAAGCGCGTCAGGATTGACGCATCCCTCCATCTAAGTCGGGAAGGGGAGATTGATGGGCCAGTCCCTCCTTAATTGGAGGAGACAAAGAAAGAAAGCAGGAGACAAAGAAAGTAAAAGTAGCAGAAGACAAGGAAATGAAAACATGCAAAAGAAAAAGAAAAAAAGGTAGAAAGCATGCCGGCATTGAAGAAAAAACTGTGAGAGAGGGGGATATATATTCCCATATCAGCAGAAAGAGGGAGAGAGTACAGAAACAAAAGAGGCAGAGAGCCCAAACTACAAACGGTGTGAGAAAAACATCTTCATCCAAGTAGAGAGTGAAGAGTGTTTTACTACATGTTGAGAGTGTAGTTGTGGTTAGGTAGCAAAACAAGTGAGAGAGAGAGAGAGAGAGAGTTTCCTTTAAGTAGTGTTCTTGAAGTTATGTATCTCTTGTACCCATATTATCATAGTAAAAGTTCTCATTGTTGCTGCCTCGTGGACTTAGGTATTTTGCCGAACCACGTTATATCTGGTGTTTACTTTCTTTTACTCATTTTATTTCCTTGCATATTCATCCTTTTTATGGTTGGAGTTGTTATTTCTATTCTATTACTTTTCCCAACAGTTCGATCAGAATCATGGTTGAAGTATATACAATTTGGTCGACAACCCATAAAATTTGAAGCCACCACAGATATTGATGAGTTATCGCCTAGAAAGAGGGCAACATCACCTAACGTATTTTTCTCAATCCATTGACACTTCTCGAAATTAAATTCGAAAACCTTGAATCCTTCTGTCGCACGCTTGATATTGTGCTCATCTTCATATCTTATATACCTTTGAACCAATAACAAGCCTTGCCCATTTAAATCCACCAGATATTTCTTCCTTTCTTTCTTCTCTGGTTTAATGCCATCTGCAACCAATTTTACATTTGAAGTGCACTGTGCATTAATATCTAGAGATAAAAGTTGGTTCGAACGATTAACGGCATAAAATTCATCTTCCGCTTGAGCAACTTCCTGAATATTCGACCACCTTTTACAAGCACTGGCAGATTCATCAACGTAAGTCCATCTCGTATCTTTACCAGGTCTAATAAAAGCCAACAGAAAATATGGCTTATATATGACCATAACGATGCAATTGCTTGCATCTAATATTGGATCTGCTGAAATTGCAGCCTTGAACACTTGATAGTTACCCGCTGTATTCCCACCACACTTGCTCAGATCCAGCCGAGGTAGGTAAATGATTGAATTTTTTTTTCTTTTTCCTACCTCTGACTCTAAAGAATGGATTTACTAAGGTCACTATGTTGTCGTCATTTACAGCTATTAACCATCCTTTTGAAGAGCCACAATATCGGTAATTTTTTACACTTACTTGCAAATCAAGGACCTTATTGCTCATGACATTGTATAAATTCCATGTATCTTTTCTCCCGGTATTGTTTCTATCTTTTTTGCCACCATAAATCAAGAGCATTGGAGGAGTTTTCATCCTAGCCCATTTGGCTTTATTATCCTTCGCTACAGAATGCCATGACGTACAAACAACGATGAACTGCAAGTAGTCTGATTGTACCAATAATCTCTACGATAGAATCTAAAAGGTGCTTAGGCAAATTTTCCCAATCTGAGAATACAAACATAAAATTAAATTAGAGAGATGATGATGAACTTGACCAGAGCCTTATTAAATTAGCTGATTGTGTTAAACATATTGAAAGATTTAAACACAGAATCAATTAACATAGGATGTATATATACTTCTTACGAAATTAACACAGATATATTATGAGAAAACATACCTCGATCCATAATTTTCTCCCAGTTTCAGGCAGCACAGTGCAATTTTAACCTACAGCATGCAGCCTTATTCCTTATGCCTAGCTTTCGCCTATTCTAGTGTTTTTTTTTTTTCCTTTGGGCCGTCTTTATATCTCTTTGTAAAGAAACCTCACCCTCTCCCTACTATATATACATGAAATTATGGTAAATCCCTCAAAGATTAGGATTAAGAAACCTATTTCCTTTGCTATTAGAAAATCAAACTCAGTTTACTAATCAGCATTCAGGATAGGAATATAGGAAAGAGAGAGTTTCGTTCATTCATCTTGGTCAGGAGAACGAGTTCAGAATAAGTGGGCTCGGCTGCTACTGGCCGGCTCCATGGTTAGTGCTGATTCTAGTTGTAACAGCCACACCTCCATGATGACTATCTCTCGAGTCCAACCATCTGTGCTGGACGTACGTCGAAACACTCGAGACAATGAACACAACTGTTGGATGTAATGGCCCCTCTTAGTTCATTGTAAATTAATTACCTGACCAATGTTCTAGATATTAGACCACAAAATATCAAGAAAATTGGGTCCACATTAATCTTTCAATATATTGTTGGTTCAGGTTCTTCCAAAGGGATCTCCTTTGGCCCTTGACATGTCAAAGGCAATCCTCGAGGTAAAAGAGAAGAGGCAAGTGCAGCTACTAGAAACGCAAAGCAAATGCTCTCCTCCTTCAACTGTTCCTCCTCACTCAACTTGAACGGTGGTCCAATAGGTTATGAGCCCTCTTCCGGCCTATTTCTAATTTCAGGTTTGGTAGGTGCATTTGCACTTTTGGTTACAAGTGGGCGTGTAGCCGGGAGGCATCTGCATATATGCAGAATATGAGCCGCATACTAGGAATACTAATTAAAACACGAATTTGAGACGGGTAGTCATGTACTTGGTACAAAGCTACAGAAAACCTCAGAAGCATTGCTCCACAAGCAAGCTCCATCCTGGAAACTTGTTCAACAAGGAACATGAGTTATCGTGCACCACTAAAATTAGTTCACAACTCTTTTCGTATGCTTGCAAGATTTGATTCTTACCTGACAATTGAGAAATTGTAAAAAAGAAGAAAGTAACTCGTAACTATTTAGATTTGTTCACAATTTCTCCTTTCTTGCTTTTTTCTACATCTCTGACGTTGCTCCAGCTTGGGCTTAACTTTTCTTGTATGCTTTCAAGGAAATGTCGTTCCAACTGGAGGTTCAGTTAGATTTTTCTAAGAATTGTTTTTATTCCCTTTAATTTGTATTAAATCAGTATTGTTTAGTGTTTAAGTGTATCTATAAGACATCGATTCAAAAACGTTACTCATTTAATTGCATTCAGCTTTAGACATCAAATTAACACCACCCTTTTTTTATCCATTCTTTAGTTTAGTCTTTAATTAGGGAGTCAAAGCTTGATTTTACTAATAAAATAAGGTTCGCATAACCAGATTTAGTCTTATTACTACTAGTCAGGCACGGAACTAAAGGGGTGCTGGGATCTGCTGCAGCACCCCTAATTTTTTTTTTGAAAAAAAATCTAATAGATAATGAACAATTATCCAAGCCATCATCATAATTTATTATCCAGGTCAATTAGTATCTTCTTCATTATAATCTTAATAAGTTTTGTTAATAAGTGATCAGTTTTGTTAATAAGTGCTGCACATTCTACATGAAGATAAATACAACTAGGCTTCTGTTTCTTATATATGTGCAACAAAATAAAAAAAGAATGAACTTGGAAAAGAACTTAGCAACATGAGGGAAATTTAGCCCCCCCCTCAACTTAAATTCCTAGTTCTGTCACTGCTACTAGTACTTGAGCTCACCTGCCCATCCGCAGATGCATTCAATCTGAACTCTGAAGTAATGAGAAATAAGTGTCTAGCTAGTACCCTTTTTATTTTTATTTTTTATTTTTCTATAAACAAGCCCTTCTGATCACCAACAAACCAGAGAGACAGCAAGCCCAATCCCTTAAAACTTCAGATCATATAGCTAGCTAGGCATTCCACTTCAAAAGCACAGATCCACTAAAGTCACTTCTAGAGTTCTAGCTCCGCTTATGATTCAGTCGGAGGGGTGAATTGGTATTTTTGATTATTATGGTGGCTCTAACTCTAACTTACCATCGATCATTTGTTCTCAATATCCTTCACTTTCCCAGCTTTAATTCTTTTCTTGAATTCACAGCTACCAGTAGCTCTTACTAGCTCATCATTGAAAAAACCAAACACCTGACCTCAAAAGAAAGTAAGAAACATATCTACCAAGGTTTTTCCCAAGTCGCTAGATCAGTGGCAAGGTGTTTAGTGACAGGAAGGGTCTTGAGATGTCTAAGAAGGACAAACAAAGGAAATTATGTGAAACCTATTGTGCAGACAGGTGTTCTTGACTTCTTGCTGAGGTCTGAGTTTGATTTTCTTGCTTGTCACGTTTTTGAAACACCATTAGAGTAATTTTATTAGCCTTCTTCCTCATTAAGGTCACAACCAGGTTCCCCATTATAATGTTGCAAGAGTTTTCTAATAAATTTATCTCTATTCACTAGTACTTAGATCAACTCCAACAGATTTCCTATATTTTTATTTTTCTCTACTTTAGAGAAAAATAAGCATCTTTTGCTCCAACAGATTCCCTATAACTATCCCTATTTTAGGGAAAGTGAGGAAATAGAATACCAAATTCCCTATATTTACAGCAAACTCTAAAATTTTAAGGAAGAATATAGAGATTTTAGAAAAGTTGTAAAGTAGGAAATCTGTTGGAGTTTGAGAAGAAAAAGAAGCTAAAGTTTTGACTTTTGCTTCTCTATAATACAGAAATTATAGAGAAACTGTAGGAGTTGCTCTTATAGTTCTTCCTTTGCTTTGTCGATCAAGCAGACAAAGGAGAAGATCGAGGCAGACAATAAACTGGAAGTGGACACAAAGATAGAGAACTAAAAGAAAGGAGTTGATGCATTGTTAATTTATACTGGTGGAATTTCTGTTGTAGAACATAATGGAGTTTCTGTTACCTAAGGATTTTTATGAAGAGGAAGTGAACATTGAGATGGAGTTCTAAAAGGAGTTAATTGTTGGAAAATTAATGGAATAGAAATAATAACTCCAACCACAATAGGATAATATGCAAAGAAATAAAAGGAGTAATGGAAAGAGAACACCGGATATAATGTGGTTCGGCAAAGTGCCTACGTCCACTGGGCAACAACAACAAGAACTTCCACTATGATAAGATAAGTACAAGAAATACACAACTTCAAGACACTACTTGAAGGAAACTCTCTCTCACACTTGTTTAGCTACCTAACAACTACAACACTCTCAACTTGGAGTAGACACTTTTCACTCTCTACTTGGATGAAAATGAGATTGGATTGGATGATTAGAATGAGCAATGATCTCTCCTTATATAGGCTAAGGAGGAACCCTCTAGATGTCTTCATTAATGCTCCATTCAACTCTTTTAAATAATACTCCTTCATGGTTTCATGAACCTTCCAAGAAACTTGCATAAGAATGTGTAGAGACAATAACTATTTCTATGAAAGAATCCAAAGGTCACATTGTCTAGAATATTCAACATTAATGGCATGGATTGATAATTTGTAAGCCTATGGATGAAAATGGAGTTTCTGTTGCCCATTGATTTATAATTTATACTAAATGTAGTTTCTGTTTCTGGAGTGAAAAAAAAAAAATATATATATATATATATATATATTTACTACTCTCTCTCTCTCTCTCTCTAAGGATTACCATCATTGACGTATTGTTTTTTTCTTCTCTGCAAACATACTCTTGCTCGTTGTGATCCTATTCCCAGGTGGAGAAATAAAAAGGCCTATATGTAGTTTTATTTCATTCCAAAATTATGTTTCACCACTAATTTATTTGACCACACCCGAAAACAAGCCAAAATTCATCATCACAAACATAACTACATAAAACCAAGATTACACTTCAAAATGAAATAGGGCAATGATATAGGGCCTCAATGAGGCTTAAGATTTGTGGCCTCAATCCTAGGTGTCATGTCATATCATCTACACACATTACATATTTGTCAAATCATGTCATGTAATTTTTTAGTAAAAAGACCATTTTATCCTTACAAAATCTAATGGCTCTAAATTATTTTAGTTTTCTTACCTCTTCAATCACCATATTTATTGGGTTAGAATTACTATTTCAATATATTTCTTTCCATTTTTGTGGATCCAATTTAATTTTTTATTTTTCTAATCAACTTGTTAGTGTAAGGTAACATTACTAGAATGTTATTTATTAAATTCATTTATTAAAAGAGTTTAATATTACTTCAATTTACCAGATTTCGTGGGTTATAATTACGATATTAATATATATTCTTTTTATTTTTGTGGATCTAATTTTAATTTTTGACTTTTTTTTTATCAAAAATTTTTGACTTTTGTGGTTGTAATTACGATCGATAATTATATATATACTTATACCATATTAATTCTACATCGAATATATATATAAGTTATGTGTATAATATAAAAAAAATTGGACGAATTATACATATACATTATTTTGAAGAATTATATATATATATATAATTTTGGACTAATTATATACATATATATATATATAATTTTTTGGATGAATTCTATATATATATAATGAAAAAAAAAGGAAAAGAAACAAAAAAGGCCAAAATAATATTTTTTTTAGAAGAAAACCAAAATAATTTAGAGCAATTAGATCTTGAAAGTATAAGATTGTCTTTTTACTCAATAATTACATGACATGATTTGGCTAACAGATGATGTATGTAGATGACATGACATAACACTTAGAATTGAGGTCACAAATCTTAGGCCTCATTAAGGCCGCAAATCATTTTCCAATGAAATAATCCTACAATTACTTTACAACATGAGCAAAAAAATTAAAAAGAGTCGAAAGAGAAACTTTGTTGACAAAGGTTAAGAATCCATAAAAGAAAAGAAAAAAAGAAAAAAGAAAAGAGTTTAATCGTTCACTCTAAGAACTAGAATCATCATCGAAAGAAGTAGGAATTGATCAAGTGTTTAGTGTTTAGATTAAGATCTTGATCGCCGGTCACGAGCAACTAATTAGACGCAACACTAGACCGAGTCCCAAACCTCACACCTCGACTATTGACCAGGGCTCAAGTCACATGAACCCGCGGGTCACCCACTCCAACGGATCCCAGACCCGGCCCAAATTAAACGAAGCACGATACATCGTCCCCCTTCCCCTCCACAAATTCCAACGGCTCCATGGTTAGTACTGATTCTACTATTCTAGTAGTAACTGCCACTTCCACAGCGAGGCTCTCTTCCATGATGACTGTCTCTCGAGTCCAGCCATCTATGCTCGACGTGGAAACACTTGAGAAAGAAAATGGAACTGTTGGGTGTAATATATGGAAACTCTTTTTTAATAAGGTACTTGATCGATAATTCAGACCAGAAAACATCAAGAGAATTGCCTCCATAAATGACTACCCAAAAGGCCTTCCAGAATGGAGATACTCAAGCAGCTTTCTTCGTCGCCCCACATGCTAAAGTCTTTCTCGCATGTTACTGCAAGGGGCAAGGGCTATATGAAAGCAGGTCCTATATACAAGGCTAGCGGCTTTGCATTTGTGCGTATTCCTCCCTCCTTGTCCTTTTCTTTGAGACATTTTATCGAAAACCTTGCGACTTTGCGAGTCTTTAGAAAAACGAAGCAGTAACTGATCATTAGGGCATTTTTCAATTGTTTGCTTCTGGTTTTTCCAAAGGGGTCTCCTCTGGCCATTGACACGTCAAAGGCAATCCTAGATGTGAACGAGAAGAAGCAAGTGGAGCTATTAGAAAAAACAAATGCTCTCCTCCTTTAACTGCTCCCCTATACTGAACTTGAACGATGGTCCAATAGGTTATGAGCCCTTTTCTGGCCTATTTCTAATTTCAGGTTTGGTTTGTGCATTTGCACTTTTGGTTATATACGAGTGGGCGTATAGCCGGTAGGCATATGCAGAATATGAGTTGCATACGAGCAATACTGATCAAAACAAAGAATTCTAAGATGGGCTTTTATGTACTTGATTCAGAGCTACAGAAAATCTCAAAAGCATTGCTCCGCAGCCTCCATCCTGGAAACATGCTCCACAAGGAACATGAGTAGGTGCTGATATAGTAATTATCACGCACCACTAAAATTAGTTCACAACTTTTCTTGTATGCTTTCACGATTTGATTCTTACATGACAATTGACAAATTGTAAAAAAGAAGAAAGTAACGTCTACGCATTTAGATAGAAGGAAATGTATAGTTCCAACTTGGGGTTCAGTTAGGTTTTTCTAAGAATTATTTTTACTCAAGCCCCTTTAATTTGTACTAGATCATTATTGTTATGTGATCTACTTAATTACGATTTAAAGAAACAAAATATATAGCTCAACCTTTAGTGACATATTAGAATGAGATGAAACAGAAGCTATTACATTGGTCGGTCATCAACACCAAGGCATTTCCTAGTTAAGGTTGGATTGCTAAATTGACATAGACAACATTTGACAGGGCAATTCCAAGATTGTAACTAATAGAATTACCCATCTAATTGATATTGGCCCTGACAGTAATATGAGAAACAAAGCTGAACTTACCCAGAAGGAACTTGTAACTCCAAAAGAGAGGAGATAGAGATCTGTAAGCAGTGTAATTCTATCACTATATATAGCTAGCTAATTATATGGTATCGGAGAAAAACAAACCGAGAGTGATATATACATGTTCTTGCTAAGACTATGGATTTGCAGACGTTACTAATACGCATACATATGTACTTAATTAACAGATGCATGCTTTGCATTATATATTTGTGGTGAAAAGGCAATTAGAACAGGATATGAAATTAGCATCTCTAACTCTTATCCTATACATGATTTGATTTATTTATCTGATAACACAGTAAGGTAACAGAGTATTAAGTGTAGGTGTAAGAATTTTTTTGGACATAAATCCAATAGTGGAAGAATTATTTTTTTTTAAATTATTTTGTTATCAACTGTTGGATTTACATCATTTCTTTAATTAGTAACAAATCAGGTAAACACTACTATTTCTACTTAACAACGTTGAAATATTTGACCCGAGACCATGAAAAGTCCATGAACCCACGGGTCACCCGCTCCAATGAATCTCAGGCCAGCCCAAATTAAAATCAGCATGATACGTCGTCCCCCCACCCCCCACAAAAAAAAAAATTCCAAACTCCCCACCTCCCTCCAAACCGCGCGTACCCAACACTCTCCCCTCAAATCTACACCAAACCCCATGACCGTAATTCTCACGCTCTTGATCTTGACCGACGTCCGTACACCCACCCCGCCTATCCAGTCTCGGTTGCTAAATCTGCAAAATACATGTTATAGATCTCCGCCGACACCAATCCACCGGCACAGCCAGTAGCCTCCCTCCCTCTTCTCTAAAAAAAAAAAAAGTCGGAAATAAAAAAAAATTAGTATAATAATCGTGCCTCCAAGATTCCAGTTAATGCGAGGAAAACGATGGCGTCAGTTACACTCAATTCCCCAGAAAGCCATACACAAAAAACAAGCAGATTCAATTTTCGACACCCCAGAATATAAATACTCCAATACACCGCATATGCCAGTTCATTTTACTCTTTTCAACTCTTACTCTTGTAGTCTTGTCATTTTCTCAAGTGCTACATCTCTCTCCTCCAAATCTCAAATCCAATAGAAGCTTCTATTTTCTTCTCTTCCTCCCCCTGAAATGCTCCGCGGGCTGAGACTCTGATCCGGATTTTGCAATTCGGGGCGGGTTGGATCGGGTTTTCGGAAATGGAAGGCGGAGACGGGACGATGCGGCTCGGGGCTCTCAACATGAAGGCGGATCGGGTGAGGTTCGATTCGAGTCCGGATGTGTCGGTTTCGTCGCCGGTGACCAAGCAGAAGGCGGCGGCGGCCAAGCAGTTCATTGAGAATCACTACAAGAACTATCTACAAGGACTACAGGATCGGCAAGAGAGGTACTGTTTTGTAATTTTCAAAGTTTCTCTACTGGATTTGGGCTTGTATACCTTTCGAATTGTGGTTTCCATTTGTGTCGATTGGATCAGTCTTCAATTTAGTGCACTGCAGCCCTGCTGCTATCTACAATGTGTTTATATGTAGTGAATTTGCATCCATGACCAATTCGGGGTGCCTTTACTGTTTTGTAGCGACTCTTTAGGGTTACTGGTTGGTATTTAAGAAACTTGATCAAGTAGAAGAAACAGCTCTGACATGATTACTCTCAGTAGATATGAACTTTATTATTACTGGTTCGACTATCATTTCACATTCAGGTTTCAATCTCAGTAGGTCCCTAAGTATAATTGTATAATAATCAAGATCCTCATTTGCAAGTACACTCTAAAACAACTACTTAACTTGGCTTGGACGACCTTTTGTATATTTTTTTGGAAAGAAAGAATAGTAGTGCAACTCAATACATGTTTTCCTGTTTTAGACGTCGAGCACTTCAAAGGAAAGTGCAAGAAGATCAGGTACCGGCTGAGGAACAAGAAGAGATGATGAGGAATTTGGCACGCCGAGAAACAGAATATATGAGACTCCAAAGACGTAAAATTGGAATTGATGATTTTGAGCAGTTAACTGTAATTGGAAAAGGTGCATTTGGCGAGGTAATATGTGCATCTTGGAATTTTTAATAATATGCTTTGATAATCTTAGTTCTGTTGATCATATAGATATAAGAATGTGATATAATGTGTGTCATATAAATTTTCATGCCCGTCTGTAATTTGTTAACAAACATAGGTAAGGTTATGCCGTGCAAAAGGTACAGGAGAGATTTTCGCTATGAAGAAATTGAAGAAATCAGAGATGCTTAGCCGTGGACAGGTGGCAGTTTTCTAAATTAGCACTGTCTACTCAAACTTATTTACGCTGCTGTATATAAGAAGTTTCTTAATGTTATTGCATCGATCATCTAAATTCCTATATAATATTGGTTTGAAGGCAAGCTCAGCACTACATAGATTGATTTACATTGATCTATCTAATATGGTCATGTTAGCATGATTCAGTGTCCTGATACTACACAATGAACTGATATTGCTCCATGATGATATGTTTTTAATAGTTTTTCATTTTCTTTACGTGTTCCAGGTTGAACATGTGCGTTCTGAGAGAAACTTGCTTGCTGAGGTTGATAGTCGGTGTATTGTGAAACTTTATTATTCATTTCAAGATTCCGATTTCTTATACCTTATCATGGAGTATTTACCTGGTGGTGACATTATGACATTATTGATGAGAGAAGATACTCTTTCTGAAGATGTTGCACGTTTTTATATGGGAGAGAGTATTCTGGCTATTCACTCAATCCATCAACACAACTATGTTCACAGGTATGACACTTGTGTGATGAATATAAAATGAGTTTGTTTTCTTTTTTCCTTTTTTTATAGTATCTTTTGGTTCAACATGAAGATGATTTACATGCGGTACACAAGTTTCATTGCTTGTTCTTGTCATGAAATATACAGACACGAGAGGCACACATTAATGATAAGAAGGTACTTTCTAAGTACAAGCATTTGAGCTTACACTTACTGTGTCAGTATTCTTCTTACAGGGACATAAAACCAGACAATCTGATACTGGATAAAAGTGGCCATTTGAAGCTTTCAGATTTTGGCTTGTGTAAACCTCTGGATGACAAGTATTCTACATTATTGGAAAATGAGGATTTAACCTCGCAAGAATGCATAGCTGAAACTGAAGGACAATCTGGCTGTGATAAGGTTCCTTGGTTGATGCCAAAAGAACAATTACAACAATGGAAACGTAATCGGCGTGCCTTGGTAATTTTTTATCCCATTTGCTTTCAAAATTGATCTCCAAATCCTCATTTAAGATCTTAGATGCGGTGTGCAACCATATCAAGAAGTGGTGTAAAACTGAGAAAATTTTGTAATCTTCCTCATTTTATAGTCATTGAATGGTTAAGGTATAAATGTACCAAGTTACCAAGAACATTCATCTTTTGCAGGCTTATTCAACTGTTGGAACTCTTGACTACATGGCACCTGAGGTTTTGCTAAAGAAAGGATACGGTATGGAGTGTGATTGGTGGTCACTAGGAGCAATCATGTACGAGATGCTAGTAGGCTATCCTCCATTCTGCTCTGATGACCCAAGGATCACATGCCGCAAGGTAATGTAATGATTGTTTTAGCTGTATGATATGATCCTTTATAATTGCAGAGTTTACAACGTTACTATTCTCCTTGTAGATAATCAATTGGAGAACATGCCTAAAGTTTCCCGATGAGCCAAAAATTTCAGACGAGGCGAGGGATTTGATCTGTCACTTGTTATGTGATGTTGAAACAAGGCTTGGGACACATGGAGTAGAAGAAATTAAGGTAACCACGTCTGAAAGAACTTTGTTATCTATAAGTATTAAGAATCATATTAAGGTCAGAAAAATGCTGCTAATTGGAATAGATCATATGCAAAAAATTAATCTAATCTACTGTTGTTGTCTTGATATATGAGTAAAAAGCAGATGCTGATTCTCCCACTGTTTAACAGTTTAAGGTTCAAATAACCATACGCCTGTTCTAAATTTCCTTAACTCACACTTGTTGGAATAGACACAATTTATATGGAAGTACTCTTGTTTGATGCCTGCTTACATATTAGTTTTGGTTGTCAGGCACATCCTTGGTTCAGAGGTACTGAGTGGGACAGGCTATATGAAATTGAAGCTGCGTATAAACCTACTGTAGTTGGAGACTTAGACACTCAGAATTTTGAGAAGTTTCCTGATGTAAGTTCACTAGAAATCAATGAGTTGCAATATCTTATTTATAACATTTATTGAAATGAAGAAATGCCTGATGTTATCACATGTACTTCTATCTTCATGCATTACACTTAATCAAAGTCTCTTGTTGATAGTACTTGAATCCAATGTTAATTTTTTTCTTTTCTTTTTCTTTATTATAGCTAGAAGGCGCACCATCTGCAACACCAACAGTGGGACCTTGGCGGAAGGTAATGACTTCTTATTCTCTCAGGTTTAATGGAGTTATGTGTAATGTAAAGCTTGCTGTGAATTGATAGATATAGATTTGGCATTCAATAATTTCCAGAATGGTATAAGAAAGTTCAATAAGATTGTTTATTCTATCTGAAATTACATTTTTGTACTTTTGCTTTTGCAGATGTTAACCTCGAAAGATAACAATTTCATTGGATACACTTTCAAGAAATCAGATGTCCTTAAGTCACTTGAAAGTTCAGGTCGGCTACTTCTCTAGTTAGCTACCTTATGCATCGATTTCCCTATTGGTTCTTGTACATGTCTGATCGTTTTGGCATATGATCTCGACAAATGAAGAGAGCCGATCCAGCTCAATATGATAAAATAATTCTGGCACAAGAAAATGGATTGTATTTGATGAAAATGCCACATTATCCTTTCTAATGTTATAGCTAGTCTTACAGTTTAGCCATGCCGTGCAGGTACAGACATGAGATCAAATGGATCTTCAAAGTCCCCCTCACTGATTTCCTTGTTAGGTATGTTTTACTTGCAGCTACTTCTTGATGTTAAGCTATCTGTGAGTCGGTATAGAGTTCAGCTCTCTTGTGTTTAGAGCACCCAACAAACCACTGGCTTAATTTTAGCTTTACTTTTGGCAAATCAGGTAGAATTGACTTGCAAGACAGTGTAATACCAGAGGGCGAACCAAAGCAGGAAGACTGAGTTTTGTATTGGAGCAAATATTATTCTTTTCTTCATGCGCATAATCTGCAAGCGTGTTTTTCTACAAGATCAGATTTCGCAAGATTTGCTGTATGCATGAAGACATGAATAAAAGAGGTCAGCTCGAAAGTTGATATATTCTTGGGTGCCATTCTTTATTACTCCACCCAAATACCCCTCTTATGTGTAACTTTTACTGTAAAGACAGTAAGTTCTTAAGTTCAACATTGCGACTACTTTGTCTAGTTTCTTTTGTTTTAATATACATATCCCTCTGAACCAAGAGAACTTTAATCGTGGTGCACTCATGCAATTTCATCTGTCAAAGTCGACCTAACCTTTCTATGTTCATCCACTACTATGGTTGCTTTTGAAATCTGGATTTGACATCAAAGGCATTTTGTTCTTTTTTTTGGTTTAATAAATAGGGAAGAAGAAAAAAATGCTGAGGCAGCCTCCCTCACTTGCAATGGTAATTAGTAATTTTCGAGAATCTGAGATTCCAGACCTGGTTAATTTAACAATGTTCGAGAAGGTGAAATTTGGACTCGGAACCTTGCCAGTCAAGTTGTCCAGTGAATCTAATGATGTAATCCATGAGGTTTTGTCATCAAGAGAAAAAAATCCATGAGGTTTTTTTGGATAATTCAACAGTGCAGAATTATATAGATACATCGTATGTACCAGATCCATCTGGGTCGGACCGGAAACTAAACCAGTTCTTCATGATCAAGATAATCTGTGGTCCCAGCTCAGAGATATTTTCTTAGCCAATCCATCTTATAATATCTCTCAGAATTTTAAATCCCAATATCCTGTCTATAATTGGTTGGTTCTAAATCATTATGTTATCTTCTTCACTGTTCTCCACGTCAAAGCCGGAAAGCATCAAATTCTAGACTCCTTCTTTTTTGGTTTTTTATTCGAAACGTCGAAGAAACGAAACTGGAATGTGAGCCATCTGTTGACGCACTTCTATGACTTCTATCATTCAAGTGATACGTCGTTTTCTTCCTCAGCTTAAAAAATCTTTAATCAGATATTTTCTTTGCTCATCTATCCTTAATCACGTCGAAATAATCTGACAATAAAATATCTTACATGTGAGAAACGTGACCCGGTTGGATCGGGTCAACAACCCGACCCGAAGAGTTAAGACGCGCGAAGAGGATAGTTTAATAAAGGGCGGTGCCACGTAATGTTTATGTGAGCGAAGACCAGGGAGATTAGATATTTTGGAGGCACCAAAAAATATCTGGGTTTTGACACAACGCCTTTCTGACGTGGCAGCCGGAAGGCCCCATGACACGTGGAAAAGGCGTGACAACTGTACCGTCCTTTTGTTCCCATCACCGCCTCCAATTAAAACTTTCATATTCGTTTTCTCTATTTCATTTCACCGTCTTCTTCATTCTTCGTCGTCTTTTTCAGATCATCTGAGTTTTCGAAAAAAATTAAAAGATGGAGAATTTGAGAGTAAAAGAGTTGCAGGTTTCTGGGTTAAGCGGTGGTGAGAGACCACATGAAGTGGACCCTCCTTCAGAATTGGTACTTTTTTATTCTCTTTCCCTGTATAAAAATCCTTACTTTGTTCTTTTCCCTTGTTTCCTTTTCTTGCTTTTCAGAATCTCAACATGTGTCTTCATTTTCCTTCCTAATATAGCAAATGAAGACTTGAGATGTTCATCATTTATTTTTGTAACTGGGTTGGGAATTGGGATCTATGAAATTTGGAAGGAAAGAGGTGGGTGGTATTACTTTAATGAATAGTTTTTGTGAATTATGAGAGTTGTTTAGACAAAATGGGTTTTTTCCTCATGGAAAATAATCTCTGATATTTGTTGTGCACTTGTGCTGTTAGTAATATATATTATAATGATGCCAATGCTTCTTTTTTGAAGTTATTGAAGTTTTGTTACTGATTGTGTTTGAAATTTGTTTTCTAGTGAAGGCATCCTCTTTGCTGGCATTCAAGCTGAAATGTGTTCTAAAAACACATGGATATGTAAATATATGTGGTTGTGTAGTCTGTAATTATTTTTTTTTTTTTTTTTTTGTTATCAGTAGCTTAAATCCTTGTAGCAATTTACAAAACGTTTCTGATCATCGTTACAAACTTATATTAGGGTACTCCGGCTGCAACAGAAACTATGTCTACTGAATGGACAGATGAGAAACACAGTATGTACCTAAAATCTATGGAAGCATCGTTTGTTAACCAGTTGTATAACTCCATGGATACGCGTGGTCGGCACAAGGGAAACTTGTCACATATAAAATCATCCAGGCAACCTCAATTCAATTCTCGTGCTGCTTCTGGCCAGGTTTTAATCTGACCTATTTCTTTCAATGGTTTCGCCATTGTGATGTATAAATTTGTGAATCGTTTCTAATATTTGTTTGATGCAGTTTAAGGTACTTCGAGGTGGCTCCTGGCACAAAATCAATTTTGGAAGAGGTGAAGCTGAAGTAAATAAGTCGGATCAACCTTGTGGTGATCTTCTGGCAAATCCGTGGATCCTGCACTTCAGATCCACCTGCAAGCCAAAAGATGTTGAATCTCCTATTCTCCAAGAACAGGCTGCGGCTATATGTGAAGAAGTTGATTCAAGTTTGAAGAAAGAAATTACTTCTGCACCAGCTACTTGTTCGAAGCAGTTTAATGTATCTCACTCTCATTTGATGCATCAGGATATGGTTGGCGGCAACGCAGGTGCTTTCAGCTATATCTTGTTGTGCTTCCCATTAATTATAGTAGGCAATTTGTGTGTGGCAATATTTTCTTACTCAGCAACTTTTGATTGGTGTTTTGGTGGACCTTGTCCTGTCTCGTATGCTATTTGTTGGCACAATAGATTATCACCCTGCATAGATTCTGATTAGTGAAGTTTATGAACCTTGAATTAACTGCTGAACTCCTACTGTATAGTTTTAAGTTCCCCTTGCAACTCCTTCCTGTTATCTGGTAATTTAAAAGGAGTAAAGAAATGGGTATATATATATATATATATATATATATATATATATATATATATATAACCTTATAAACTAGATGACAGATGGGAGCGTTTGGGATTTAGATTACACACGCAGTTTTTACTCCATGTCAAGCAATGATAGATGGCAATGAAAGCCTGCAATATGGTTGGATTTCTTTCATGCATTTTAGTACATGAGCTTCACTTTCTGTGTTGGAAAATAAGGACAGTGTATTCCATCAATTCCAATAGATGATCATCTATGCTGCGCTCTACAGATTGTTTCAAATAAACTTCTTCTAGCTGTCAGGAAGTTTTAAACCCTCTTTTGATTCTTGCAGAGGTGTCAGACCAAAACTTCGCTGATGAAGATATCAAAGAGAAAAAGGTCATTACTTCATGCAATTCTAAGAGGACGAAAACTCTTATACTTCAAGCCTCAAGTAACGATCAGGTAATGTCCACACTATAAATTATGCCTAACATCATACAGATGTGGCACCATCTCATTTTGTTGCTCTCTTCTTCTATTATAGGTTGTTCCATTCAGAAAGCCTGCTGATACTGAAGATAGATAACCAAGAGCTTTATTTCTGCAGCTTCATGAAAGGAGACTGTGTAAAAGAAAGCGGATGGATTGTCTGGTTACCTTCTAACATAGTAATGACACTAGTGACCAAGTTTTGAAGTGATGCCTGCGTGCAATCATACAATACTGTCTGTATGTCAGAGAGAGAGAGATTCAGTCGAGGAATTCGTTCATATGTTTTGGGTGTAAATAGGATTGGCATCAGGAGAATGGGTGGCAGAATGTGCCGTTATTACGCCAGTACAGTTTTAGGGTTTATTATCATTACTGTTTTGGTTAAAACAATGTAGTATCTCATTATTAGGTACCGGAGTATAGAAATGCTGCTGGTTCAGATTGTCTACTGCAGAGAGTTATATCTAGTACTGATTTTGTGGATAACCACAACATGCATAGTGTGCTAGAGTCTCTTTTCTGAGACGATTATGTGTTGCTATTATTATGTGGCCTGCATTCATCATCATCTTTGGGGAACAAAAGTAACTTATCCATAATTCTAGAACACCCTTACAATTATCTGGTCTCTATCGTCCGGTGAGACATGATTGATATAACTTATGGTGATGGTGACAATCACGGATGGTGGTACTGGTTGGTCGTACGTGGTACAATTATGAATGAGAACATGCAAGCAGTGGGGAAATGTAGTAATGAGTCAGTTGAATATGGTAAAAAGTAGTTCAGTTTCTTTTTGAACAGTGTGATTAGCTGAGCAGATTCAAACAAAAATTAGAATCAATGTAGGAAGGTTGTGTGAGAGCAATGTTCTTCTAGTGTAGGTTACTGACCTCCAGGTACACTTGTAAATTCTCAAGTATAATGTGCTTTTTTTTTTTCTTTATTATATTGGACTGAATTGTTCAAAATTTCAAAATATACCATCGAATAAAAAATAAAAATAATCCAAATCTCTATTGTGGGAGTAACTTGAAGGTGTTTGAATTTTGTAGGCTTCATTTTCATATTGAATAAATAAAAGATCGCTTCAAATTCTTAGCGAAGGTTAATTTCATCAAGATCTATAAATTTGTAAATGGTGAAAGTATAATGTCTTGCTACCTTGGCAATAAAAATCTCCTTGGCTGAAAAGAAATCAGAAAATTGTAATTTTCAATTAAAATGTACCGATATTAAGTGAGGTAGACCAATTCGATTCAGAGGTAAGACAAATTTTATACATTGAAACTAGTTTGGGACTACCCTATTGCTGTATCGAACTAGTCTATTTCATATATCGGTCGATTGATGTTGTAGTACTTGAAGGAGTCTAAGCGTAGCTCAAATTTGAAGCAAATGTATGCAATTTTATACTTGGGCCCTTGTTTTTAAATTGGGCTTAGGCTCTCACTTTCAAGTTGGGCTTAGCCCCAATGCTGCCAAAGAGAAGGAAAAACCTCCCAAATTCCTCACGTGATTTGATGATGGTTGCAACACAGACGTCTCTGAGTGGGAATCCAAAATTACCAGAGAGACCAAAATAAGACCCCAAATCCTGATTTGGTGCAAAAGCCGAAAACGCATTCCAAATCCTCCGATTCTGACTTCAATCGTCTCCGTCTCAGACTTGTAGGGTCAATTTTGGCCTTTTTTGAAATCTCCTCAGCTTCTTACTCTTACGGTTTCCGAACATTCGGGAATCAATCTCCTCCGTCAATCGTCGCAGTTTCCGATGCCGCCGTTCTGGTCGACCGCGACCTCGAAGGCGGTGGGGTCCTTACTCTCCCGTGGAAATGGATACAGCTCCGCCAGAAAGTTCAATCGGATTCGCCGCCTGAGTAGCATTGCCGGCATAGAGACCCCTTCGGTTCAGAAATGGACCGGCGACGGTGTCAGCAACACGTCACGAGTTTTGGCGAATCCTTTTCATGAGCAACGGAGGCGGTTTTTGGGCTGCGGCGACGGTGAAGAAGGCGGTGTGTTGTCCAAGGTTTACGAGGAGAAGCGCGTCTTGGGGTAATTTCGATTCGATTTCAGCTGCTTTCTGGATTTTTGAGATTCTGTTGTTGCAATTAGTGACGATGGCGTTTCGGAGATTTTCGTGTAGTTAATTGATTGAATTATTCTCTGCTTATATTTGCTTAGGGTCTTAGCTGCCTGAAATGATGTTAAGCATTAGATATTGATGCTTATTAGTGCATAATAGGGTAAAGTAAAGAAGGAATTTTTGTATTAGCATCTGATGAGAATCGTAAAGCCTGTATAATGAAATCATGAAGTTGATGCTGTATGTTTTAGACCAATCACTTCCCTGATATGCGTTTCAATGTTACAATACATGGCATTGCCTTACTTCATAAGCTAATGTTCTTTACTTATGCATGGGAATCAATGTCTAGAATGCCCTGTTTTATTTTTGTATTATATTAGTATTTTCGCCTCTTTGATTACTCATGGGAGAGGCATTATTGGGTTCTAGGTATTCTCCTGAGCAGTTATTCGATGTGGTTGCTGCTGTAGACTTGTATCATGGTTTTGTCCCTTGGTGCCAGCGGTCGGAGGTAATTCAAACCTATGCGGATGGATCATTTGATGCTGAGCTGGAGATTGGTTTCAAGTTTCTTGTTGAAAGTTACGTGTCCCATGTTGAATTAGAAAGACCAAAGCGTATCAAGGTATTCACTCTCCTTCAAGCTTTATATGACAAGCTTGTTATAAGTATTATTTGCCATGTTTCTTCACTTTTCTGCTTGCTGATAATCAATTGCATTTTAATGGTTCCCTAGTTATAACTAATTTCATTTGTTTTTTCCATGACCATATGAACTAAATACCAAAGGCTTTTAAATCTGACTACCAGAGTGTATGTTGAAGCCTGGTGTTTGTTGCCTGATGATGTGTGAGCACCATCACGGTTATCTGATGAAATACAAGCACTTGTTTTGGATCATGTTGAAAAAGTTTGGCTTCAGTTAAAATCTTCTTTTGGAGCTTAAGAATTAGATTTTGCAGGAGGAAAAAATAAAGTAGGAATAGATAGCTTAGTTAACATTATATCTCATACACTGGGGCTTGGGGGCAGTATGGTTTCTATAGAATCGAAGACGTACTTATTGAGGACTTTTAAGTTGAATGGCACCATACTATGCACATAGATGTTGGTTTGGCGTTCAAGGAATGACATCACATGACCGGCGATGTATTCTTATTAGAGAATAACATATTGATGGAATCTTCTATTCTAGTGGTCGGAGAAATCTTTCGAAAAATGAATACTTAAACATTCATGAATAGTAACAGGTTGCTGGTGGTGTTGGATTAAACAAAAGAAGAGAGAAACTCACTACTGCTACTTATGACTTTATGAGTCAGTTTGTCCCATGAAATTAATTTTCATAACTCGCTCGGTCTTTTTCTTGATGTGATTTATCTAACATGACATTTTTTTAGCAGCTCCAATTGATTATGTTACCATGAGTTTGTTTCTTTACACTGTTAATTTTGCTTTTAGTTCCTAGGAATTTCTGCTACTAACAACCTTTGTTTTTGTTTTATTTCTAGACAACTGTGTCAAACAGTACCCTTTTCGATCATCTAATAAACATCTGGGAATTCAATCCTGGACCAGTTCCTGGAGCTTGCAACCTTTATTTCTTGGTGGATTTTAAGTTTCAGTCACCACTTTATAGACAGGTAAGAGTTTCCAGTCTTTCGCCCCTATACCCAAGTCAAACTTTTTTTTTTTTTTTTTGGTTCTGTGGTTGATTTCTAAAGCTTATTCACTTCGTTTAAAGACTTTAAAATTTGTTTGGACTTGTATAAATTTTAAGCATTTTGATGTTGCAATCTCCTTTGCATCAGGTGGCCTCTGTGTTCTTCAAAGAGGTGGTCTCTAAGCTTGTTGGTTCATTCAATGACCGATGCCGGCTGATATATGGACCAGGAGTTCGAGTTCTTGAAAACTCGTATGGACAAAGTGCATGAGAGTGAATGATTTTTCCCTTGAGTGGACAGATAGTAAATGAGCTTTATGGGGTTCAGTCAGACAATGCTTGAAATCAAATTGTTCGCCTTGCCTCTCGGTAGTTTTTGTTACTATATGCTGCCGGGAGAGTCTCCCTTGTCTTCGGTGGATCATTATCCCGTAGGATGCAGGGTTCCTGCTCATATATGATCCAGTTTGATTTGTAGATCAATTGATCAACACGTACTCAATTGGATGACAGTTTTAACATTACATTACTATCTCTTATTAGTAAAATTCTGTTGTAGTGGTGAAAATCAGGCAAACTCCTTATACTTTTCCTGTATGGTAATATTACCATCAAGCTGATAAGCGCCGAATGGCGTATCGGGAGAAATGCTCTTTGAATAACATGTCTGAGTGCCATTATTGGGTTCAATTTTCAGTTCAATGGGACTTCATCTGCATTCTTTTCGCTGATAGCTTCATCTGCATTCTTAAATTGAACTGATAGGTTGCTTCGTTCATAATTGAACTGATCCGGCCAAGAACTTGTTTGTGTACCTCTGTCGATTTCCATCCAAATGTTTTACTATGGTCGAAAGAGGCGGATGAAACTCACTGTCACTGGAGATTATAATGAATATGGGATATTTCTTGAACAATTGGTGCTGGCTAGTTGTAGCACACTGAGACTGAGATACTGTAACCGAAAAAAGAGAAGGGGCCGGATAGTGTGAACGACAATGGTCAAAAAGACAAAAAGAATAGACTGTGACCACCACGACCACCGGTGATCGTAAAAAAAACATACCACGAAATTGATCCATCAATTTTCTCACAGTCGTAAAGATTAAGCATTAGAGCTGATTCCCCACATAGACACCTCGACCGAAAACTAATCAATAATTCATGCACTTTCTGAGAAAGAAATAAGATTCGCCAGCTGGAAATAGTGATGTGGCAGCATGAAAATAAGATCTGGGTGTCCCACTAGGATTGTTTTATGATTGGCTAAAGAACCATGATTAGAGATGGGGATATGAGTCTGAACCACAAAACTTAGAGAGAACAGGAAGAACACAGATAGCTAGCTGGCTAAGGTTCATATAGAAAGGAAGAAGGAATATTCATGTGTTCATATCTTTATCTTCTCGGTCGTCGATTGATTGATCTTGCCGTATATTACCAAAATATTAAAGCATCCAATGGCCCAACTTTCTTTTCCATTGTTCTTCCTATTAGTTCCACCTCTACTTTTTCACTCATTACCACCCCTTATCAGTTTCTAATAATTTTTCATATCGGAGAAATTCAATCGTTTGATATAAAGATGTCGACAACAAAAGTGAGAAACAGTTGCCTTCGTTGATAATTATTATGTTTATTTATTAATAGATTCGATCATTTCATCGTACAAAAATCTATCATGTTCTGAAATATGTGACGTTCTAGAGTTTTTAATCGTCGGATAGAATGAATGTAAAAGTTAGAGATCATATGCTGCAAAGCATTCTTCTTTAGATTAACATTTTTAACATACGACAATTCTATCTTGTTTTGGAGTATATGATGCTATGCAGTTTTCTAACTGTCGGTTCAAAATAATGAAAAACTTAAGAGCATATGCTTTATGAAACATGAAAAAAGTTCTCTTACTTCTACGTCAGATTAACTTTAAACATTTTCTGTTCAGATAACATTATAGCAGCTGGCATATATACATTATTAACCAGATTTGAACCTGTAATAATTGTCATGCATGCATCCTTGGTTGTCCCCAAAAATATCCATCATCCATAGATGTTTTACATACATAAATACACAGAGGTTGCAGCTGTAGTTTCTATTATACTACATGATTAAACTCAATGTATTGCTAAAAATTCAGTCAGTACGTACGTGTAGGCTGCTGCACGCAACTCGATCATAATGTGTATTCGAAGTGGATCATCAAAGATAAGGTTGGCTTTCTACAAGGATATATAAAAGATATGTTAACTGATAAGAGTTGATAACTGGAAAGATATAAAATGAATCATCCAGTCAACGGTAAAAGATGCAAAGCTACAGCTAGATATAGTTGATGATCATCAAAATCTTTTTCTTCAAATTGTACACAATGACAAGAGGTACGGAAATTATGGGAAAATATTTTGAGCCATCATCTACCTGGTGACCACTGTCTCATTTCAAGGGAGGCGTGCATTTATGCAGACATACGCTGCATTTAAGCCAAGAAGTGACCCGGTGCATTCCACTGAGAGTTACATATAATCATGGTACACATCATTCATTTATGAATCGTGAATGATATATGATCTTGATGAATCTTCATCTTCATCTCATTTATCTGGCGTTTTGCATGCAACGCAGACATATATGTAGAGTTATAGACCAGGTCTCTTCAGCTAGTGTCGATCTATAAATGTTCATCTAGCTAGCCGCAACTCTTAGTGATGATACACGCACAATGCATATCATAACTATTGCTTCTTCAGGCCTCATTATGAGGCTGTCAGAATAAAGATTCATTTGTGTGTGTGTGTGTGTGGTCTGATTTATCTCATATATATTATTGAGGTTACAGCTAGAAGAATAATGTTGGAGAATCGCATATGCAAGATTTTGTATAAGAATATTGTCTCTTTACCATTTGCGAGGTTGTTGGGTTAGATGTGTAAAAAAAATTTATGTTATATTTTACGTATGAAACTCTTTTGCTACATGTCTATATGTGTTCCACACCTCTCAATGTAAATTGCCGGCCACTTAAGGCACCGGATCGACACGAGTTGATGGTTGTTAGAAACACAACACCATGTTCCCGAACCTGGAAGCTTATGTTACGAAAGTTGCTTCCTAGCACAATGTTGAAGACATGCACGTTGACCAGCTACCAGCCAAACAAGTACTCACTCCACCCGCACTGCTTTTTTTTTTTTTTTTTTAAGAACCGGTGCGGCTGCCCTCAAATTTTGATTAATGAAACGGCAAAATACATGGAGGGACATAGTGTCTAACCCTCATATTATAATATGCATTAAGAAAACTTCCTGAAATAATAACAAGAGTCTCAACTAAAACAATGTATTCTAGCAAGCACCCACTAGCGAAAAGTATTCTACTGACTACTTCATTCGCTTTACAATTGCGGTGATTGAATATATAGATATATACTCAGATTTATTTCAGCCATGCATAACCGCATTATATATACGTACAAGGTACAGCACGTACATACTTAGAACTTAGAAGCTAACTAATTAAGGTCAGGGAAGGTTCATGCATGTACTCGATCGATCCATCTGAAACTAATTAGTGTTGATTAGATTGGCACCAACTCTTTCATTGTAGCAATCTTTCAAAAAAAAAAAAAAAAGACTCTTTCATTATAGCAAAGTGTGGCTGATCAGAGGCACCACAAATGGAAATTAAAGCAAAGAAAAGCTTTGTTCTCTGTTCTTTGTTCCTAATTCCTTCAGAGTGTGTTTGGATGAGTGAAAAAAATGATGGAATTTAATTGAAAGTGAGGATTTCATAATTCCTATAAGCTAATTCCCTCATTTGGCATTATCAAACTAGAAATTTTAAATTTCTCTGTAGAAAAAAAAAAGAAGGAATTCATCATTTAAATTCCCTACTTCAATTTCCACAAAAATAGGTGTCATTTACGAATTCCTTTGCAGTATTCACTTTTCATTTCCAAAACAAGGTTTTTTTCTATTTTATTTTTTTATTTGTTTTAAACTTTCTTAATTTATTACACATTTCGAATGCTAAATGTATACAACCAAACAACAGAAATTGCAATTAATGGAATTTTAGATTGATGGAGTTAAAGATTTCATCATTTATAAATTTCTATGAATTTCATAATTTTCTCATTCAAACATACCGTCAAAGTAAACAAACAAAGAGCAAATGAGTACGCCTGAGTACTGCACTAATTATACATACACTAAAGGAAAATGAAGATGGGTTATGTTCATTCAAAAATATGCTTTCCATTTAGGCCCCCCAATTCTCTATGCTGTTTGACGCTTTTGTCTCCCCAATTATTTTAACTTTGTTAATTTATTTTGTTACTTTTTTCCTTTTTTGATTGAATTTATTAGGTTACAACCAATTAAATTTTTTATTCTTTTTTAGAAAATACCAATTAATCTATTAATAGATTTGCATACTGATTTGCCTATTGATTTAATTTAATTTATTAAGTAATAAATAGAAGTTTTGCCTAATTATCACCTGGAGCGGAGACGAGAAAGAGAGGGGGTCCTTTGTAGTATATATGTATGTGAAAGATTTTAATTAATTTTTTGATAGCATACATATTAATTTGAGATATGTAGAAAAGTGTGGGGGGTCCAGACCCCGTTAGACCTATTGACGGTTCCACCCCTGAGCATATAACCCAACAAATGATACATCATAGGATAATCAGTTCTAACTTAAAATGTAGGATATTTTAGCGAGAATCTAACCACTTTTGTAATTTCTATGTAAAGAACATCTTTTGTTAGAATATCCCTTTCTTTTGAAAAATATAAATATAGAAGTTTGGTTAAAATATAAGCTCTCGCTCAACACTTTCATTTTTGAAATATGTATATATTCAAGCCATGTTAAAAGACTAGCTTTCTTAATATGCAAAACGATAACATATTCAGTTAACATTTCTTATATTATCATTGCTACTTTATCACGTATAAAATTTCAGATAAAAAAAACATAAATCCGCAGCATCACGCGGGCGAGCTACCTAGTATAAATATAGAGGGCAATGATAGGGAGCCTCAATAAGGCCTAAGATTTGTGGCCTCAAATCTTAGGCGACATGCTATGTAAGCAAATACAAATTTTATTTTCAATTCCACATAATATATCTTGCCACATCATACAATTGCAACATCAACTTTACCCTTTTGTATTTCATTTTAGATGTTAGGGGGTGAATCAATTAATGACATTAATGAATTTAATTAGGTGATGAAAAAAAAATCAGCTATTGATTATGTATTAATTGAAGGGATATGTCTGCAGATTCTTTGACCAATATTTTTCTTCTTTTAATTAAATTTTTCCTATAATTTTTCTTTCCAAATAGCATTAATATATTGAATTAGGTGTTAAGAAATAGGCATTAACTTTTCTTTCTAAATATTGATTAATTTCATCCAAAAAAATAAAATTAACAAATTGAATTTGGAAAATATGTATGTCCAAATTAAGAGGTAAGAAATTTTTTTTTTTTTGAACAAACCCAAGGGCAAATATCATTCATCTAAAGCCAGAAATGGCCGTTACATATTCTCCCTCTACCATGAAGGGGTAGATAAAGAGTTTGTGGTAGTAGCACAGTAATACATAGATTAGGTCCAATCATTTGACGGTTTCATGCTCAGAAAATGAGCCTAGAGACTATTAACTACTATACAGTAAATAGGCCGAATAAACTAGACTTGATGACGCTCACTAAAACTTAGACGCATAGCTCCCTAACAAAGTAAGAAATTATTGAAAGTAATACAAATTACTAACATAAGAGAGGCCAAAAGCCCCCATTCACTCAAGCCCAAAGAGCAGCCAAAAGATTGTGTTCCTCAAAACCCTAACAACACGGCCCACAACTAGGCCCAGTGCACCAACCCCTACGCCACAGCAGAAGATAAGCGGCCACGCCACGCCGCTGCCCCGCCATGCCATGCGCTATCGACCCGCGCCGAATCTAGAAGTTGCCACTCCGATCACCGTCGCATGAAAGATGCTAACCAGGTTCCCGTCCTCCAAGCGTCGCACGATCACTTCCTCCAAGCACCGCAAGCTCTAGATTGGACCAGTCCGACCATTGTGATTCAGTGTGCCATTGAAACCACCATCACAGCCCTTCATGCCAAGCTTCCTAGAAAGCAACACTTGATAAGAACATGCTCATGAGCCCAAAACATCTAGTGCCTATCCGGCAATAGTCCACATGCATCAGGCACAGTCCAGAGGCTCGCTCAGACGCCGGGCGCAGCTTAACGAACATAGGTGCACGAACACGACGGTTGGCTTTGCGGCTGCGCTCTATGGGAACACACGCGAATAGAATGATGCTAGTATTAATGGTAAGAAAATATTCTATGTTAGTATCAGCCATTAATTATCATCTATAATCTAATATAAGGGAAAAAGTTTTAAAAAAAAATTAATAAACTCAAACCTAATATTTAAACCTTAACTGCATAAAGAGAAAAAAAAATGACCGAAATATATATATATATATATATATATATATGTAACTTTCACATTATACTTTCAAAATTTGCAGGAACCCAACAAGGTTCATATACGTGTGTTATGCAAATCTATTAACTGAATCACATGAAATTTTTTTTATTCTTGATTTTAAAAAAAAAATTATTGTTTAAATCTAAGTATGAGTGTAATGAAAACAAAAAGATATAAAAAAGTCATAATAATTTTTTTTAAGAAGAAAATCAAAATAATTTAGAATCATTAGATTTTGAAACGATAAAATTATCTTTTTTTAATAATTAGATGACATAATTCGATAAATAAGTGATGTGTATGTGACATTGCCTGATTTATACGGTGCATTTGAGAATGAGACACCTGCCCTTTTATCAATCCTAGGAGAGTGTACCCTTAGTATCTCCACCAAGATTTTCATCCCCCACAAACACCAATCGTTGTCAAACAGCAACGTCGTCCCAACTCTGGAAAAGGGCCGGAGAGAAGATGCAGATGACGCGTGTGGAATTTTCAGTACATGTTATGTCAATCAGTACCATATCAACTCAGGTTTTCCTCCCATGCATTATAGCCACGTTGAAGTTGTCGCCAAACGACCCAAAAATGACCAAACAGATTCATAAACACTATCCAACACTGCATGGCATGGTACCAGTATTGTTCATCATGTGAACTCGAGTATGAGAGCGATGGAGACCAACAGACGATGATGGACCGAGTACTGATGAATATATCCAATTCGCGGCCAGTTCGGCCGGTCAGTTCTAGGTCCACCCGCCCTTGTGATATATATCGACATTGTTTATAGTTCCTCATTTAAACTGTGTTCACAAATACAATTCCATGATAATAATAGAATAACCAAAACAATTTTCTAAAATTACTGCTTTTAATCAAACAAAAAAAAACTAATTATTGTTAACTGGTGCTCGAGAATGACCTAAACAAAGTATAAAGGGGAATTACTGATCATCAGATTTCATGTCTTTTGGAAAACGAATGCAACTTTGTGCAGAATTAACATCGCTACCAAACCTCAAAAAAAAAACAAAAACAAAAAAAAGCATCGCTACCAATCCAAGAAGAAGAAGGTAAGCTCAAATACAAACCAGGAATTTTTTTTTTTCTATATACAAGAAAAGAAAAACTACAACGAAAAGCCAAGAACACAACCCTCATCTAGCTGATCAAAATGGAACATTGGGGATGTAGAAACGGGGAGATAAGAAAACCACACTGTAGGATTAATTCTATCATCACCAAGGTCAGCTAACTTGGCTTCAACAAAATTAGCTTCTCAAAAAATATGCCTAAACTGAATGAACTAAAACTAATCAGCCAAGAGACAAATGTTATGCACAAGCAGCTTAATTCTCCAAGGAGTTGATATCTTGTTGAGCACACAGTCAATGAGAACTTTTGAGTCCCCTTCAACCCAAACATGAGTAAAATAATTTAGAAGAGTGGAACTTAAACCATGCATCTCGAAGAGCAGTTGCTTCAGCAACAAGGACCCCTGATTGACCAATTTTCTTTGAAGCAGCAATGAGTGGATTACCATCTTCATTCCTAGTCACAAAGCCAGTAGAAACCACACCATTTCTCAGAACCATCAAAATTTAGTTTAACCTTATGAGAATCAAGAGATTGCCATTTAATGTGAAATGACTTAAAAACTCTATTTTTAGGAACATGAAGATTAGCCTGACAGTAACTCGTTCCAAAACTAGCAGCCCTGTAAAAGGTTTGAATTGGGGAAGGAACTAGTTGTTGAAAGACTAATATGTTCCTTGTGTTCCAGATAGACCAAGTAATGAATATTTTGAGATATAAGATCAAAGGAAATATCATGATTATTAAAAGATACTGTAACCAATTAATAAAACTACCATGCCAGATAAAGGAGTATATGAGAGTGAGAAAAAAGATTCCAAACCTGTAATGCAAAAAAACTGTAGGATTTTGAGACTGTATACAATTCAAAATTCAAATAGATCCTTTAATCCTTTATATTTATCAGTGATGTTCATCTAATTAGTCTAGTGGGCAATGACTCTGATTCTTGTGAAAGGGGAAGATGCCCGTGTTTCTCTTTGCAGAGGTCTTTTGTGTCCTTCAAAAATGATTGAGAATGCATCAGATATGGCTAAGGCTGCCACTTGGTTTGGTAATTATCAAACTAATCGAATACCAACCGATACTTTAGGTTTGGTAAACCGACTTTTTGGTAACCGAGACTGATAAAACCAAAATAAAAAATTACCGAAAAAGTTGATTTAGTTTTGGTAAATATCGAATCTACCAATTATCTAAATATTAGCTTTATATACTATGGATTTCAATACACATACATGTATATTAAGAAATAAACATAAAAGTTTTCATAATAGTATGAACATTACTCAATATACTACATAATTAATAGTAGATGTATTTTGAGTAACCTAGTCCAAGATGGTTAAATAACCTAGTTTTATTGAAAATAGATAAAATTTGATGTCATAAATATAAAAAAAAAGCTATGATTAGTAGATGAATACGAAGTTTACGGTTATAAAATTGAAAAATCTAATTTTGTTCATTTTAATTTATATTACAAAGAATTAGTTGTGCTAAAGTTAGTATTACCGAAAACCGAAATACCGAATTTGATAGATATGACTAAAAACCGAAACTTTTGGTTGGTAGTTGGTAACTCAATTTTGAAACCTAAAGCTTTGGTTTTGAAGTTGATAATACATATAACTAATTTGAACCGATCGAGTGACAACCCTAAATATGACCTTCAGTTCTTGTCCAGCCTTTGATCGTGCTCAATTTGAATAGGTGGGTGGCCCATTTGGCTAGTACTTGACTACTTGGTGGTTGGTACATTCCGGCCGGCATAATTATTTGTGTCAGTGAGATTCAAAACTGTAATTAAGGATATATACTCGTATTCTGATGCATGCTATTGATTTTTCATACGACCTTAATCCACAGTCCGTGACCCCACATTAAGTCGCAATGGATTAAGTTGCTATATGCATTTTGTTTTCCGATATAGGATTTAGGATTTATACCTAACAGTCGCATAATTATTACGTCAATGAGACAAATTTTATTAAAGGATGCATTGTGATGCTCATTCTATGGAATTATGACCCCCAATCCATCGGAATGGATTCGGATTCGGTTGCAAGTAAATGCCCTTCGAACCCCACAATTGTTACTCAGAGCCACCAAGACACAAGGGACAGGCAATTCTCTTATACTCCTGATGTTAAGGATGTGAAAAATGAAACTTTTGCAGTGGAAGACACATGCAAGTGACATGAGGTTAATTATTAATAATAAGAAGATTTTTTGAGATAAAATCTCGTGCGTATCATCGGTTATGTTTTTTATTTTTTATTATGCAAGCTTAAGATGGTTGGTTAAGTATTGAAAATATCGGTGTCTTATAACTTACATTAGTTCATGAGGATTTCGTGCACAACAATTGATATAAAAGCCGAACATATGCGTCTCAACCCAATAGTCAAGAGGGTGATTTAAGGAAAATGTCTCTTTACTCTAATTTGAGCTACACTAATCCTACTTACCCCAGCAAATTATATGTTTTTCCACTTAGATTTTGTTCCCTAATACCCAACTAAGTTTTTTTTTTTTTCCTGTTTTTTTTTTTTGTTTATTTTGGAACCATTTCGCCCTCTCTCCCTTTGTAACATAGAGAGAGTGGAAGAGAGAGAAGTTGTCGATCGCCGGACTTCACCGGAAACATTGCTAGAGGTCGCCGGATGTTCCTAAAGAGATCGTCGGAGATCTCAGAGGTCACCGGAGACTATTATTGCCCACTAATAAATCTCAATAAACTTGTATTGCCCCCTAATAAAATTACTGGGGGAAATAAAAGTTTGTTAGGTTTTATTGGAGGCAACAAAATATTATTAGGAGGATGGATGACTAATCTCTCTAAAATTAAACAAATAAAACTTTGATTGAGGAGGAAAATGAGGAGATTACATCAATTCAAAACCTTTTATTGCAATTAATGGGTTTTATTAGGGGGCAGTAAAACTAATAAAATTTGAGCATTGGGAAGGATGACTAATCTCCCTAAAATTAGACAAATAAAACTTTGATTGAGGAAGAAGATGATGAGGAGATTATATAAATTCAAAACTTTTTATTAGGAGGCAATAAAAGTTTATTTGGACGAAGAGAGACTAATCTTCCTAAGATTAAATAAATAAAATTTTGATTGAGGAAGAAGATGAGAAGATTACATCAATTCAAAACATTTTATTGGAAGTAATAAAAGTTTATAGGATTTTATTGGGGAAATAAAACCAATAAAATATTGGCATTGGTGAAGGAGATTAATCTCCCTAAAATTAGACAAATAAAACCTTGATTGAGGAAAGACATGAGGAGATTACATCAGTTCAAAACTTTTTATTGCGGGCAATAAGACCAATAAAATTTGGGCATTGGGAAGGGGGACTAATCTTCCTCAAAATTAAACAAATAAAACTTTGAATGAAAAAGAAGATGAGGTGAATATGTGACAGGCTAAAATCGGAGTTGTAACGAAGAAGTTATAAAAAAAATTAAGTTAGTGGCCTTTTTGTGGAAACACGGAAAAATTAGCTCCAAACCCATAATTTTTTCCCGACACTAGAACTTTGCGGGATAATGTCGTCTCGTTAGGCCATGAAATTTGTCCAATTCTCTTATTCTTCAAACCTCTTTCTAATCATATATGTCTTGCACCATGTTATTGACCAAACACAACGAATCAAAGAAAAGAAGCTTCGGCCCTTTTTGGGCATCTTTTTCACATTCTGGCCAACTAGGGCCAAATTGGAAAGGGAGACCGACTAGTCTTTGTTCGTCTTGCAATTCTCTATAAACCTTTCAAGTATCACATCTCAATTCAATCCGAAGACGAAGATTCTACCACCAGAATTTTGTGGCAGTGCGAGAGGGAGAGAGAGTTTAGTGGCAGTGTGTAATTTTTGACTTTTCAGAGTCTAAATAAACATTTTGCTCTTAGATTGGGTGAGTGAGAATTAAGTGGGAGCAATTTTACCTTAATTTCAGCATTGGATCACGGCTCCATGATTTAAATATCGATAGCAGTGCTATATCTTATTTTGAGGTTGTATAACTTGATCCAAATCAAAGATATTTATTAACACCATGCTAGATCACCTTAAAAACTCAAAATAATAAATATTTAACTAACCGGATCATGCAATAGATTAACAGGGCATATAAAGCTAAACGTGGTGTATTTCACTTTGCCTGATGATTTCCAAATTCCTTGGCCATGGAGGCAGAGAGGGGTCCGGGGAATCAAGGAGGACCAGCAGAATGATCCGATCCGGAAGATTGGAGACGATGAGCTGGATGCCACTACACTATTACATACGCCATAGCCATGTATCCCCACCAATATTATTGATATATTATTCCCTGTCCCTCTTTCTCTTCAAGCCGGCCAAAACCTCGATCTTTTCCAAGATCGACAGTGAAAATGCGCATTCTTTGTGATCGTTTTGCTGTATTTCGATCTCAAAACGCCGTTGATGAATGATGTCGGAATATGTCAAATTTTCGTGTACTCACTTACATGAAGCGGAGTTGACTCGAGCACATGTACATCTTTCGTGGATTCAGAGGCAGTACCTGGTTGATATGCCGATGTTATTCTACCAATGAAGTTATTACTTTGTCAAATTTAGAGTTTCCACGGTCGGCATAATAATTTTTTCAATCTCATGATGTATTGGAGAATTTGTAGCTCCCTTATTGTCCTTCTGAACATTAGAAGATAAATTTAGGCCTGACAATTGAGCACTGACACAAATTGTGTTAGGCCGTTGGAATTCTTTTTTCTAGTGTGACTATTGTTCATTTTACTTGTAACAATTTCTTCATATAAATGACTTACCTTAATTGGATAAAAAAAATGCAAAATCTGTGAGGCTTAATTAATAAAATGCCGCATTATAATTAGCTACAATACTGTGTTGTTTATGAATCACCAGCAAACTCTTTTTGGTTCCCTCGATTAAGGAAGTTAATAGATTAATTATGGCGAGGTCGAAGTCAACAGAAAATGCTAGTGATTCCTGGAAGTAAATTATTAAGAGGCTGGTGGAGGTAGGGCTGTCAATGGGTCGTGTCGGGTTGGATTCGAGTCAGGTCAAGGTATATGTCGTGTCGCAAGATATAAACCAAAACCCAACCCATTTAATAATCGTGTCAAAAATTTAAACTCAAACTCAACATATTTATTAAACGGGCTACCCGTTTCCAACCCGCTTAACCCATTTAGTATATAGGTCGTGTTTTGTTAGACAAAATGACTCATTTAAGCGTTAACAATAGGACTCATTTAACTAAAAAAATGCATAAATTGATTAAATTCACTAAAAACTCCACGAGAATAAGAATATAAATAATTATATATAATTCATAAATAATTAAATCCAATAATTAAAAAGCTAAATATTTCAAATTGTCTATTCCTATGATCAAATACTCCGAACGTCCAAAATTCAAGAAGAAACATAGCACAATTGGGTTATACTGGTTCACTCCGTGTTGGCGGGTTGACTCGTAGCCGACCCATTTATTAAATGGGTCATACCGGGTTGACCCAAAGTCAACCCGTTTTATTTCGTGTAGCTTTTGAGTCGTGTTATCGGGTTGTGTCAGAATTGATAGCCTTAGGCGGAGGTAGCGTTGTCAATCGTCATTATCTTTCTTAACTACCAAGTACCAACAAGGAAAGGTTGAAATTTTACAAATAAACGTCCATTTTGCAAAACTAAAACAGATTTGGAATGGACACTCTTGATTAGCTAGAACATTTCCGAATACCCTTCTATTAATTGGATTAGACAATAATCGCATGATATAAGTTTTGTCTACGATAGCCTTCATTTCTAGTAATATCGAGAAACCTTACAGCAAGACACTCATAGCTCGTGATTGGCTTTGTGAATGATGTAACAAAACCATATTGGATGCTCTTGTAGGTCATTAGAGACATCAAACACATTGCTCGTTCATTTGACAACACCACCTTCAAATATAATTTTTGAAAAGCAATTTTTGTTACTGATCCATTGACCAATCTGGGGTATTTCATTCATAAAGACAAAATATAGGAGAATATTGTTCCTTGTCAAGCGTGTAACGTCCTTTTATTTGACCGTTCAAGATCGGGCTGCCTTATAGGCTTTTGTATATAATTGTTGTAGTACTTTTCTTATGAAAAAAAAAAAACAAAAAACAAAATGAAAAGAAACCTTACAGCAAATGCATCAATGTGCTAAGGTCAATTATCAATAACTAGAATAGGCAATGTCAATTAACTATTTATCTAAAATTGACAATTGTTTCTAGTCAATCAATTGGAAGTCAATTTAGAAACTAATACACTAACTAGAAATTCATGACCATTTATTTGGAATAATCATATTAGAGTCATTAAGCATACCATGTGACATTGAGTTAAACAAAATTGGTCATGCCAACGAACGAATTGCCCAACTGCACGAGACCCATTAATTGATCAACTGATTTTTCATTGCTGCATTTAATTTTTTCACCCTTTTTTCCAAAGGTTAGCATGCAAACCACCCGGGGGTATATCTTCTCTTAGGGGGGTGTATTGTATATGGAATTAGTAGAACTTTTTAAGAAATCTATGGAATTGAAAAATCTGGGTGTATTTAATACAGACTTTCAGCAGTCTATGAAAGTCTTGGGATATTCGATTAGGATTTTTAAAGACTTTATGAATTCTACCAAAATCTAAGGGTATTCAATTGGGGTTTTTAAAAATGAATAAAAGTTTAGAAGTATTCAAAATTTCATTCATACTTATGAAATTAGAAAATCAAGGATAATCATGGACTTTGTAGTGTTAACTATACATACCAAATTCTAATAATTTTCTAGCCACCAGATCAAAGATTTGAAAAAGCCTATCAAAGATATATTTTTTTTTAAAAAAAAATCTATCAAAGTTTTCTCTATGCACGCAAAGAGGTTGGTTATCTATCATCTCTATTTCTTGTTTCTTCTTATCTTTTCTCTAATCTTTCATGTCAATATTTTTTGATATCCAACATGTTCATTATAGTTGTTGAATGTGATTTTTTTTTTGGTTCAAATGTGATACTTGGAATCCTAATAGCAATAAAAAAGGATTTTATGAAACCCTAAGACCCAAATATTGTGGTCTACCCCTAAAACCTTGAATAGTGTTGCTATGAAATAGTGGGTTTTGTCTTATTAATTATTCTCATCGATTTGAATTTATATTATGGTTCAAGGAAAGCTTGAACAATTGAATTTCGATTGATTGGTTATATATCAAGACATTGATCAATATTTTTATGATATATGTTAATAGGTGAAAACAAAATTGATGAGAGTAATTAATCATAAACATCAAGTGATCTATATTGTATCTTTAAGTTGATTGGGAGATTAGAAATGAGAACAAACTAGCTAGATAGAGTAATAATCATTCATTTGAGTCAAGTTCTACTAGAAGATACTTGATTATTGAAGAGGCAACGAGTTATTATCTTGCTTTGCATTTGGACTGCATTTGTTGTGTTTTTTGTTTTTTATTTTTATTTACTAGAAAATATATAGAAGTCATTTATAATAAAGTATATAGATTTTCAAGAATCAATAAAAAGTTTGTTGTTAAAATCAATGGTTTTAAGAAATCAATAGTAGTCTATCAACTTGTTTGGCTCCAGTTTTTCTTGAGCTGGTCAACAGTCTCTTTTCTTGCGTGGGCGTGCCAGCACCGTTCGGGTGCGGTCGTCGGGGGTGTCCCTTGACCTGACTTCTTCTGAGCGATTGTGGACGAGGAGAGCACCAACCTCGTCGTGGGGTTCTTTGTGCCTCGTGGTGAGGACTTTTGCTGAGCCTTTTCAAAATCACAATCGATACTCGATGTTGTAGATCGAGCAGAGCGAAAACCACTGGGAAGTGAGGAGAACTTGCTAAAGCGTGACTCTAGCTTGGCTGGTTTGCGAGGGCGTTACCCTTGCTTGGCTGGTTCCATAACCGTTGTGGTCGTGGTACTACAGTCGGCTCCCAAGGAGACTAGGACCAAAGCACTTTGACAGAGGATTTGGTGGTACTGAAAGTTGGCTCCTAAGGAGACTAGAACTTAGAGTGTGATCACCGATAAGAGAAAGAGAAGGAGAGGAATTGCTCTTAGAGAGGTTGCTCTAGAGAGAACTTAGATCATCTTATAGATGTTTTGATGAGTGAATTGGTGAGATGATACTTGTTGTAGCCTCTATATATAGGCTTCCAAGCAATACTATTTGGCCTTTAAACAAATCATAGTGGGTTAGGTTTGAGCACACTAACACTTAGTGGATTTTGTTAGGTGAGAGCACTAACACTTCTTTATTCCTTTGATTTTTATCTCCACTAAGAATTCATATTTAACCTTGGACTTCTTCATATGAAATGATCCACCATGGATGTAGATTATTGTCGTAAAATTTCAGAATTTATTTCCATGTGGTTGGGCCGAAATTGCTACTGGACTCCTTACAGGTCCAGTTTTCCAGTTTTGCTTCTGCAGAAAATTGGACTGATTGTTTGAAGGTTTTCCACTTCGAACAAGCTCTAGCACTCTTCATAAGAAATGATCATTGGGATGTCTAGAATGAATCTGGAAAGTTTCAACTCATTTGAAGTTCGGATGGTTAGTCTGCCGCCCCTCCTTCCTTGTTTAGCTCGGTTTCTCCTAGCCGAAGTAGGAAAATATGCTAAAGTTGACTTTTCATTTCCACGCTTCCATAGTAGGCTTTATTTAGCCTCTAAATATATATTTCGAACTTGTCGACAATATATAGCTTGAGCCACTGATATTGGCTCGATTTCTCCAAGACGTGTCTTGTCAGGCCAAAATGCTCATTTTGGGTCCAAACACAACTTTTTAAAGAGTCTGTGGACTTTTTAAAAAATCTGTCATTCAGAAAAGTCTGCACAAATCCAAATACAATACACCCCCCTTACTATCTTACATGCCAAGAGTTGAAGTGAATAAGCAACTATGTACTTATTTTGATTTGCCCCAACCTCCTTTGAACTTCTGGAAAGTGGGATTCATGCACACACAAGTTTGAATATATTTGGAAAACTATTGTCCAATGTGCCAGCTTGAAGTCCACAAGTTTTTGCGAGAGTACCTTAACTAAACAATTTGTTCAAAATTTACCAAAGTTCTAGGTAATTTGGTTCCAAAAAAAAGTGTTACGGTAGACATTTAATTATATGATGTGAAAAATTGAGTTATAATAAAGCTAAATCAAGACTTCAATTCTTAGTAGTAGTAGTAATAATAACTAGCATTTCTCCACACATGCTTTGCATATATAAGTTTTTTTTTTCAAAAAAGAAAAAAAGAAAACGGTTATTACAAAGAAGACAGTGGAAGAGAAAAGTGGGTTGTGGGTTCTTTTTTTGTTTATTTTCTAATAAAAATATATTTAGTAAATGTCTTAATTGTTCTTGTGATTTAGGGCTAGTTTGGGATTACTGTAACTTTAAAAAAAATACTTATGTGTTGTGAGAATAATCAGCTGTGAATTAAAATATGTTCGTGTTTGATAAAGAATGCTTTTAAAAGTGCTATCAGTACATAAAACAACTTCAGAACGTGTTTTAATTGAAAATAGCTTCTAAAAGCAACTTTTGGGTTGCTTCTAAATTCTGCTGCCAGTGACATGTAATTTTCAAAAAACTGTTTTTTATTTATTTACCAAACACAATAAAATATAAAATATTAGACAAAAGCAAATTTTTTTTTTAAAGCGAAGCAATCCTAAATGGGGCCTTAATTAGTTCTCAAAGTTTTTTAATGTTCTAGGGTCTTTTTTGTCAAAATTTTTGATTTTGATTAACAAACATCTTCTCTTAATAATAACTAGTGTTGCCCACATATGCTATGCATATGTAAAATAGATTTTTTGTAATATTTATGTCTTGGTAATTATTGAAGTGAGAGAAATATGTGGAGTTAGCTGTAGATGATGGCATCGGGAAGTTATCTGCATAATAGGGTAGTGGGAAGTTATCCACATACAAAATGGGTTAGTGGGAACATATTTTTTTTTCTTTTAACTATTTATCAGTATTTTATTATGGATTAAATACTTGTTACTCCTCAAACTTTTCCTTGAAAAACAGTTTAGTCCATCGCATTTTAAATTAAACAGGATAGTGCTTATTCTATTTAATTTTCATAACCGGTCTTAAAATGACTATTGTACCCTTCACTTTTTTTTTTGTCCCTTTTCTTTTACTTTTTCTCTTCTTTTTTATATATTTTTACTCTCTCTCTCTCTCTGAGAGATCAATTCTTGTTCTCCGTTCGAATTCGCCAGTAGCACCACCGAACTGGAATGGCTTGAAACCATGGACTTGGTGGTCCAGTCTTCGCTGCCTCTGGCGTCAGACCTCTCACTGTCGATCCTTTCCTTCCTCAACAACAAGCTCCAAACTGATCAAAATCTGAGCCAGGCTCCGACTCAACTCTCGGAGCTCCAGGCTTACTGCGGAAACTTGGATCAAGCTCTAGCTTCTCCGTCCTCTGCGAGATTTTCCCAATTGCTTTAGTAGAAGAAGAGAGGCGCCGTTTTGGCTGAAACTGATAGGAGTTTATGCTTTTGTTGCCCACGAGTCGGATTTGATAGAGAGAGGTTAGACAAGGTGTCGGAGGAGATGGATGAGTTTTTGGATTGTGACTCCGTCGCCATCAAGCTCAGCCTTTCTGGAAATTCTGTGACTTGGGCGTCAAAAACCATGAAAAACTAGCCTGAAATTTTAGGTGGATTGGCTGGGAGTGGATCTCGGTGGAGGCGGGTTGGTTGGACATGGGATCGGAGTTGGGCTGGTCGGAGATGGAATTGGGTTTGGGGAACTGGAGCAGGGAGTTGTGGGAGATTTAGGCGGTTGATAATGTCGATCGGAATCCGATCATTGCGGCTGTGACAGGAAAAAAAGAAAGGTAATAGTCTTTTTGGGACCAGTTGTATAAGAATTAAAGAGAATAAAGACTATCCTGTTTAATTTAAAAGACGAGGGACTAAATTATTTTTCAGGGAAAAGTTTGAGGAGTAACAAGTATTTAATCCTTTATTATTTACTATAATACCCTTCAAATATTAGAAATTATTCAAAAATAATATATGTATATGGGTCTTCATATCTTTTCACGTCCACTTTGACTAACAAAATGGGTTCTCTTAAAGCCTCGTTTGATTTGTAGAAATGAAATCAATTCTTTAGGAAATCTCATGGGAAAGGAAAATAAAATTCCCACTATCTTTCCTTTCCGCTGTTTGGAACATTGGGAAAGCAATAGGAATATATATGTTTGTTTTCATTTTAGTGTTTGGGTTGTGTAAGGAAATGAAATTAAATTATACTAATATTCCATCAATATCCTCATATATTAAAACACAAATCATAAACTTTCCAAATAAAATTGTCAATAACAATTTTCAATAAGGATATAAATATATTTTTATCATGTAATTAGTACACATTTAATGCTGAGAAAGTGGGAGGGAAAATGAATCATTTGGAGGATGATAGGATTCACTTCCCCCATATTTTCCCTTTTTAAAGGAAAGTTGTTTCTTTCCTTGTGCACACCAAACATAGGAAATGATACATTTCATTTCTCAAACCCTCAATTCCGTGAACCAAACGAGACCTAATAATAATTAGACCAAAACACTCTGTGTGTGGGTTTAATTTTCAAAAAAAAAAAAAACAAAAAAAACAAAAACAAAAACAAAATAATCATAGGAGAAAACATGGGGAGTTCTTGAAGTTTTGTTTTTTTTTGGCTCTTTTGTTGTGGATGTGGGAAGTTACGGAGAGAGATTTTAGGGGGAAATAAATTTATGATTATGTCCTCTATTTATTAAAAGATACTTTTAGATAATCTATGGTCTAAGGATTTAGTTGTCTTTTCACGTCTACTTTATCTAACAAAGCATATTCTCTTAATAATAGTATGAGTAATAATAATAATAAATAAATAAATAAATTATAGAAAAATTTCAAATTTCATTAAAATTTTAACTTCTCATGCTACATTAACAATGAAAAACGTATGGCCTAATAGACCAAATCTCTCAAAGTCCATACAACATTCTTTTTAACACTTAATCTAGTCCTTCCATTTTTTTTATCATGACAAAATTGTTTTCCTCTTTGATTATTTGGTATTTCAAGAACAATCCACAAGGCTACCAAAAAAATTAATGCCCATGATTAGAAATGGATTTGATACACAATAATGATGTAATTGTTGTTGGAAAATGTTTATACCTTACCATACCCTCCTGGAAATGTTTTGGCTGTAAATTATTTCCTCTTATATCGATGAAATGACATCACCTGCTGGCCCATCTCTAAGATACAAATCTCAGGGTGACACTTGTCAGTTTCTGCTGCACTGGGCTCTATATAAGTAACCTCCTCTCGCGGTGTCTCACCAAAACATCGAAATCATCTCATTGGTTTCTCACTACAAAACACTCGCTATTTCAGAGTCACTAGCTCTCACCCAGAATCACAGAGATGGTCGCAATTTTCACATACGCTTTCGTTTCTCTCTTAACCATAATCGTCTCGTACATTTTCATGAAGAAGAACAAGGGAGGAGGAGAAGAACTCAATGATCATGGTAATGAAAATAGGTCTCAGCTCCCTCCAGGCTCACTGGGTTGGCCTTATATCGGAGAGACTCTCCAGCTCTATTCTCAGGACCCTAACATTTTCTTCTCTGCCAGACAGAGAAGGTATGTTTTTGCTGCTAGCTTTCTCTTTCTGGTTTTTATCAATTCTGTCTAGTTCGTTTATGATTCTAATATATGGCTCCCTATGGATTCAAAGGTATGGGAGAATTTTCAAGACCCATATACTTGGGTGTCCATGTGTGATGCTGGCGAGCCCGGAGGCTGCAAAGTTTGTGTTGGTCACTCAAGCTCACTTGTTCAAGCCCACCTATCCCAAAAGCAAAGAGGGTCTGATTGGTCCCTCCGCACTATTTTTCCACCAAGGAGATTATCATATCAGCCTGAGGAAGCTTGTTCAGGGATCTCTCAACCTTGATGCTATTCGGAATTTGGTGCCCCATATCGATGCCACGGCTGCCTCTATGACCTCGGTGTCATGGGGCACCGGGAAGGTCATTAACACCTTCCATGAAATGCAGAAGGTGGGTAAATTGATGCTATAGACACAAGTTTGGATTGGAACAATTCGAGAAGTTTGGACTGTTTCACAAAACGGTCTGTATATTAAATTGTCAGACTGTCGATTAGAATATCTCATTAAGTGTTTACTTGGTACTTAAATACCTGGTGCATGTTAAATTGACAGTCTTGTATGTTTTCTCATCATATTATTAACTTGTTCATGCGTGATTAGATAAATTTGTAGTATATATAACGCATGCGTGCAAGTTGATGGCCTCACAGCAAGATGACCTATGCTGTCAATTTGGACATCTAAGATAAAGTTGTAGTTTCATGTGTGACACCAAATTAGAATATGCAACAAAAATATTATTCAATTTAGTATATGTAAGTTATCCTTAAAATGTCTATAGTAACACGGCAAATAAAAAGCTATAATTAGTATTATTATTATTTTATATATTTTGCTCATAATCTTGTAACAGGAAGTTTGGTTTGTCATTGCAGTTTTCTTTCGAAGTTGGTACACTAGCAATTTTTGGCCATTTGGAGACCCGCTACAAAGAAGAACTCAAAAAGAACTATATGGTAGTGGACAAGGGCTACAATTCATTCCCCATAAATATTCCCGGAACACCATACAAAAAGGCTTTGCTGGTGAGTTAATTTGAATTTGTATTCCGTGAGTAATGTTTTCTTGCTAAATATATTTTGTATTCTATCAGTGTGACACTTTAGATCAAGAATATGTAACAAGATGTCGAATATTCAACTTAATAGTTTTACAATATAACACGATAAATTATGTAACAAAAGGTCGTACAATTTCTTATAAGTTTTCCTCTCTCTATTCCTGACTCTGTTTTAGGCGAGGGAGAGGCTGAGACATATTTTGGGTGACATTATCCACGAGAGAAAGGAGAAGAGATTACCTGAAAAGGATCTCTTGGGTTGTTTGCTGAGCTTAATAAACGGAGGGGAAGTTTTGAGTGATGACCAAATCGCAGACAACATAATAGGTGTGCTCTTTGCTGCTCAAGACACCACAGCCAGTGTCATGACCTGGATTATCAAGTACCTCCACGACGACCCCAAACTTCTAGAAGCTGTCAAGGTATATGTTGTATATGGACGTTGGCTCCATCACATCATATTTTCCATTGCTGGATAAGTTGAAAGCTCAACCTTGTTGTCTGTGTCTTCAAATTAGAAACATGAAAACTAAATATATCAAATTCAATTATTTTGATAATAACTACTTGCTTAATTTGCAGGCCGAACAAAATGCAATTCGCATATCAAATGAACAAGGCAACCAACCATTGAGTTGGGCACAGACTAAGAACATGCCAATTAGTTATAAGGTACATACTTAGACATGCACTGTCTTCCATATACATTTACCCATACGAAGGCTTTTTCTGCAGTGTGTGTTGACTTGTTATTATTATTATTATCAGGTTGTGCTGGAGAGTTTGCGAATGGCAAGCATTATATCATTCCTCTTTAGGGAGGCTGTGGTTGATGTGAAATACAAAGGTAATTAGAGGAGTATATTGTGTTGATTTTTCTTATTACATGATAGTGTTGATTGACAGAACAGTTTAGTTTTTTTTTTTTTAATAAGAGAGAACAATTCAATTAAAAAATGACGTTTTTACTTTAAAATAAATAAAATTTTAAGTCAATAATGATATTATTTGTGTCGTAGTTTCGATTGTCACATCACAGTGTCCCCACATATTTTTGTAGTATCCCAAGTTTAATGATCAGATTCTCGGCTTTAGAGCATCTTTTAAATACGCAAAAATGTATTAATTTTGTCCAACAAGAAAAAAAATGAGGTGTAGATGTATGATT